>JARQOC010000003.1:311015228-313415228 GCA_033576535.1 Allobates femoralis
GTCTTTCGGAGTGGGTGGACGATAAGTTACAGGTCTTGGTGGAGGGAATGCCAGGGAGGATTAAGGACACTAAGCATCTTCTCCAAGCTTTGGAACATATAACATGGGATGGCCATTCTAAATGGATAACATGTGATGTGACACAACTATATTCATCTATTCCGCATGAGCGTGCTATATGGGTGGTTGAACAGGTTTTGATCAAAACCACTGTGTTTTCTGATCCTGTTAAGGAATTCCTGATTAAGTGTTTACACTATCTACTGAGGAGCAATTATTTTGCTTTTAATGGGGAATTCTTTATTCAGCTGTGTGGTTGCCCAATGGGGGCGAAATTCTCACCCTCATTGGCCAACCTCTATATGCAGAGGTGGGAGAAGGAGTTTGTATACATGGACAGGTGTCCATTGACTAGGTACATTCGATGGTACGGGAGATACATGGATGATATGGTCCTTATTTGCGCCGTGCCGTCTATGGTGTCTCCCGTGCCTGATCCTCAGGATTTGGCTAAATTTTTCCAAGAAAATGACTATAATCTAACGTTTACGATGGAAGTATATGAATGCTTGCCCCCTTTTTAGATTTAAACTTGATTGGTTGTAAAATTACAGGCTAGATAAACACTTCCCTGTTCCGTAAGCTCATCAGTGGGAATTCCTTATTACATGCGAGTAGTTGTCATCCAGAGCACGTTATTAAGAACCTTCCGGTAGGGGAATTCATAAAAGCGAAGCTCAATTGCTCTACTGAAAAGAGGTTTAGGAAAGAATCAGAGGTCATGACTATTCGCTTAAAAAATAGGGGTATAAGAACTGGATGATAGACAGGGCCAAAAGGATAGTTCAAAGCAAAGATAGACAGTCACTTTTATATAAGGAACAAGAGAGAGGGAATCAGAAAAATCAGTTACCCACTTTCTCTACCCCATTCAGCAATCAATTTGGGGAGATCAAGAAAATCATGAGGAAAAACATTTCCATTTTCTATCAGGACGAAATCTTGTGTAATGGGGCCGTGACACGAATCAATGTCGTCAGTGAGATGATCGTGACGACATTGACGGATGATCGCTGGTGAGCTGTCACACAGACAGACTTACCAGCGATCATTGTACCAGCGACATCGTGAAAATGATTTCTATATCGTTCCACGATGCTGTACGTATCCAGGTAAACTGCGGTATCTAGCAGCGCGCGCTGCTAGTTACCCACAGGTTACCCTGGAAAACCAGCTCCCAGTGCTTCCTGAGAGGCACTGGGAGCTGGCTGATCGTGTCGAGCCCACAAAGACGAGGGTACTCGGTACCAGACCGTGTCTGCTATTGGGGAAGTCACGGGTGGTCCTGGTTCGGACCGTGTCCCAGGCCCTGGCAAATAAAAGGGTGTATTTAAGGGGAGAATAGTCTATCGTGACGCCACCCACTATATGCGGCCAGTAAGGGGGCCGCCACTGCTGCAGAACCTCCGGGGATGATGTAGTGGCAGCATAGATGGTATAGTTCCAGTGGGTAGAACTGTATTCCCCGGGGCAGTGATGGTATAGTCTATAATGGATATGGATAGTGGAGACAGGGTTAAAGAATACACACTCACGTTTTGTAGTAAAAGGTGCAATTCTCCTTTTCTCCTGATGCTGCAGCTTCTTCTAACCTGTGTGCAGAGCTGGCAGGCTTGTAGCTCTGCAGGTGGTATCTCTCTGCTGCTGGATGTAGGGCAAAGTTGCAATCAATACACAGACTCACAGTTTTGCTGTTTTCCAAAGCTTTCACTGCGGATGTTGTTGCAGATTATAGTCCACGGAGTCTGTAATGGGGCTAGGCTCTCTTCCCACTCTGTCCGGGTCATCAGCTTCCTCGTGCTGCGCTGTGTGTGTGTCCTGAGCTGCTGCTTCTAGCTGAGCTGCTGGGACTCCTCACTTCTCTCTGTGTTTGCTGGTACCACTTGGCTAGGCATCTTGAGTCCTCTGTGCTGTGCTGACCCCGCCGTGTTGTTTGCACTGGTACTGTGGGCATCTAGAAACCCCACTGCTCCTGGATTCACCGTGCTGTGTGTCAGTCACAGTACGGATCCGGTGTCCGTTCTGTGCACTTCTCTGGGGCGAGTAATGGGCAAGCTCCCAGACGTGTTCCTCAGTCTGTAGTTCTCCTGTTCCTCAGACCTCACTAGGCCTGCACTGAGCTAACTCTGCTCTAACTGTGCTCTTCACAGCAGTGCACCGTGCTGAACTTCTGAGCTGTTCTCTGCTGTTCTCAGTTCTGAGCTACTTCCTCATGAGCTGGAGTATTTAAGAGAGCAGGTTGTGCTCCCCTCCTGGCCCAGAGGTGCTAGTGTAAGTCAGTGTGTTGTGGGGAGGGAACCCATGTGATCTTACTGTGGCACATTAACCCATGGGGTGCCACATTCCCCCTTAGTTAAATACAGTACTTCGGGACTGTGGAAAAACAAGTAACAAACAGTTAAACACAATTAATATTGACAGAGACTTAAAAGTAAAAAGTACAAAAATCACTAAAACGTGAAAAAGAGTCCAAAAAATTCAAAAAGCAGTCTTTCCGGGGGTTTAGTCTATTGCCTCCGGGCTGATAAATATATTCACAAAAGAGTTCTTACCACAACCAGTCCGTGGTATATATGGTCCATAAGAGAATAAGAAAAGTTCAAAGTTCATACAGGATAGTCTCAGTAGGTATGGGCTTTTTAAACGTTGCAACAACTATATACATTTGTCCACGGGCGATTTCTGTTTAGGAGGCCTGGATTCACTACACCACCCCCAGGCACTTTCTTTCCCTAACTTAATATACATGGGGGTCAATCTAGTTCCTCCACCCTCTTGGACACAGTCTACCAGGTTCAATTTACTTTACATTTAAACAAACATATTTACATTACACATTTAATGACATTTTACTCTCTGCACCTAACTGGTAACTGCCCTTGGGTACTACGCTCTGATCTGCGTAAAACGGGTATACTGCTTGCACGTGGGCTACTAGTATTAGTGGGTATGTACCTACATGTTGTGCTTGGTACTATGACAGATGGTGATCTTACTGCAGGACTGGCAATTCACTAGGACCAGGAATTGGGTCTTCCTCTTCAGATTCTACTTCCAGTTCTTCAAGTCTTGGGTCTTCTTCAGGTAACACAGGTTCTGGTAACACCATTGAAGGGAATGCAATCATGGGTACGACAACTGCTCCATGGTAATTCGGTCATGTTTTGGGGAAATCTCCTAGTACCATGTGGAATACTTCTTATTTTTCTTTAATAGGTTGTAACCTGTACGGATTCTGTTACTTCAGGTGTCTTCAGGGTTTCAGGACACAATTTAAGCTGATCACGAGATACGACTGCTGAAGTTCTTCCTTCATCTTTGCTTATCAAACAGGTTTTAACATTGTCTAGGCGAGATGGTAAGACTGTGTATGGGACGGTTTCCCACTGATTATCCAGTTTGTTTGAGCGTCTCTTTCTCTTGAGAACTTGATCACCTTCTTGTAATGGCATTGCTTGAGCATGTTTGTTAAAGGTCTTCTCTTGTCTTGCTCTTGTTTGCTGTAGGTTCCTTTTACACATTCTTGTACTTGTTGATACTAGTTTCTGACGTTTGGTATCCCAATCTGTTTCTTCTTCTTCTGTATCTGGTTTTACAATTCCCATTTCTAGATCAATTGGTAATTTACCAGGTCTTGCATGCATAAAGGTAGGCTGGTAGTGCAGTTTGTAGAACTCAGGGGAAATGGTTGTATAAGTCTACCAAATCAGGTAATTTATCTAGCCACAGTTCAATTACGATATGATTCATCTTCCATTTGTTTGGGGAGGTACGTTGTTGAGTGGATTTTCTTACAACCATACATATTGCAGAACTCCTTGAATAATTCTGATTCAAAAGCTGGACCTTGGTCTGCAAGGACTTGTTCTGGGTAACCATGCGGTCTACAGAAATGCGTCTGGAATGCTTTTGCTGCCGTCTTCGCTGTCAGATCTTTGACTGGTACCACCACTAAGAAGCGTGAGTAATGGTCCACGATGGTTAAGGCATAGACATAGCCTGACCGGCTTGGTGACAACTTGACGTGGTCTAATGCGACTAGTTCAAGTGGCTGCTTGGTTACTATTGGTTGAAGCGGGCTTTCTGTGGATCCTTCCTTCTGAGGTTGCATGCGGCACATACTCTACACCAACGTTCAATTGACCTCATGCCAACCCATAGAATCTTTCTCTCAGGATCGCTTCTAACTTCTTCCATCCAAAATGACCTGCATGATCATGGTACACTTCTAAGACTATTCTGACGTCTTGCTTGGGCACGATTATCTGCCAGACCACTTCATGTGTTTTGGGATTGGTGAATCTTCTGCAGAGCTTTCCTTGATACAGAAACAACTTGCCTCTTTCTTTCCAGAGCTGGGATAGCTTCAGCTGGGGCATTCTGATCAGGGTATGCACCTTGTTGCGTTAGCAGTTCTTTCACTAGCTTCACAGCTGGATCAGTATCTTGGGATTCAACCCATCAGTAGTGTCTTAACGGGTTAAGATTTATTTTCTGCTCTCTTTGGTAGATGCCGGGTTGGTACTTTTCTTCCTTTAAACGATGAAAAGCCGGTAGTTCAATCTCTTCCAACTCTTCCAGGTTCCTCTTCCACATCTTTCAGGTGCGGCATCCGTGACAAGGCATCTGCGTTCCCGTTCTTGCGACCTGCTCTGCTATTTGATGACAAAGTTGTAGTTAGATAGCCGGGCTATCCATCTCTGCTCCAGAGCTCCTAATTTTGCTGTATCCAGGTGAGTCAAACGGGTTGTTATCCGTGTAGATGGTGAATTCTGCACCTGCCAAGTAATGTTTAAAACGTTCAGTCACAGCCCAAACTACTGCCAGTATCTCTAACTTGAAGGAGCTGTAGTTCTCAGGATTTCTTTCTGTAGGCCGGAGCTTCCAACTTGCAAAGGCAATAACTCTCCCTTTGCCTCCTTGCTTCTGTGATAATACTGCTCCCAGTCCCACGTTTCTGGCATCCGTGTATAGAATGAAGGGTTGATGGTAATCAGGGTATGCCAGGATCTCTTCTCCCGTCAGTGCACTTTTCAGCTTGTTGAAGGAATCTTCTCTCTCTTCACTCCACTGGACAAGAGGATTACGGGTGAAGACGTTTTTGATTGTCCTACTAGAATCTCTAGCAGGGGAGCCGCTAGCTTCGTGAATCCTCTGATAAATCTTCTATAATAGCCTACCAGGCCCAGGAATTGCCTCACTTCTTTCACGTTCGTAGGTCTTGGCCAATCCCTTATCACGGTGACTTTATCAGGATCCAGTGCTACTCCCTCTGAACTCACGACATGTCCCAGGTACTGTACCTTTGGTTTGAGAAGGTGACACTTGGATGGCTTGATCTTCATGCCATATTTGGACAAAGCTTCGAACACTTCTGCCAGGTCTTGTAGATGTTGCTCATACGTCTTGGAGTAGACTATGACGTCATCTAAGTACAGGAGGACAGTTTCAAAGTTCTTGTGTCCTTAGCAGCTCTCCATCAGAATTTGAAAGGTCCCTGGTGCGTTGCAGAGTCCGAACGGCATACAATTGAACTCACAGAGGCCCATCGGCATAGTAAACGCTGTCTTCTCCTTGTCGGCTTCGGCCACAGGAACCTGCCAGTACCCACTAGTCAGATCAAGGGTGGAAAAGTAGTTAGCAGATTTTAGTGCAGCTAATGACTCCTCAATCCTAGGTAATGGGTATGCGTCCTTATGTGTGATGCGATTAATCTGCCGATAATCTACACACATTCTCATGGTACCATACTTCTTTTTACTAGCACTAGAGGTGCTGCCCAGGGGCTACAACTGTCTCTTATTACCCCTGCAGATATCATTTCTCTGAGCATGTCTTTGGTGGTTTGGTAGTGAGCGGTGGTAATGGTCTATACCTCTCTTTTATAGGCTGATGGTTACCTGTGGGTATAGTGTGCTCTACCCCTTTGATCTGCCCAAAGTCTAACGGGTGTTTACTGAATATTTGCTCATATTCCTTCACTACCCGGTATACTCCACGCTTGTGACGGGGAGGTGTAGAACTGGTACCTACATGTAGCTTTTGGCACCAATCCTCCAGCTTCTCTCCTGAGCCATTGTCATCCACCTGACATGACGGTTCAAGGGCTCGGCGGCTGTGATGTTATTGTTATCAACCGTGTACAACTTAGCCATTTAGCATACTTAGGTAATGTGACCTCATCTTCTCCGCAGTTTAATAGGCGTAATGGCACTCTTCCCCTGTGTACGTCAACTACTCCTCTAGCTGTGAGTATGGTGGGTCTACTGTCTGAGTACACGGGTCCTACCAGGGCCTGATAGTCTTGCCCTTTAATGCCTATTGCGGCTCTACACCAGACCAACATTTCAGTTTTGGGAGGAATTACAATGGGTATTGGATCACTTACTCGTACACTGCCGATCTCACCTCCGGAGATTTCTACCTGTTGCTTCAACATCAGGGCTTTGATCTCTTTGTGCAGAAGCCTCTGTTGTCCAGTTCCGGCAGTCTCGGCGATTTGCTGCAAAACACTTAACACTTCGGAAAAACATTTCTCTATTACATTCATTCCTATCAGCATCACTGGTTCACGTTCTCGCCGGTTAACATCTATGATTAAAACCCTGGTTCTGCAATTCTACCTTCCCAACCTGAATATTTATCTCTCTAAACCCGACCTTTGGTATTAACTGTCCATTACTAGCCTATACATCAAAGTTAAAGTCATCTGGCGCACTAGTAATGTCTGAATCAGCCCAGTACCTTTTATATAGAACATGTGGGATTGATGTTATCTGGGATACGGTATCCAGCAAGGCACTAAAAGGAATGCCATTCAACACGATAGGGATCACCGGCTGTCCTCCCACGAATCTGTCATACCAGGCTGAGGGGCCTTGGCGTTCATTCCTGGGGAGCGGCCCGCCTGCCCAGGGAATCGTCGTTTAAAGGACACTCATGAGCAAGATGGCCTGGTTTCTGGCAACGGCGGCAAATTGGCTGTCCATCCGGTCGGTAGTGATCGCTGGGTCATCCTCTTGTTGCTGGGTATCTCCTGGGCCTCATCCACAGGACATCCTCTTTGCTGGTCGCCAACTTGATCTTGGGTGCAGGCTTTGACTCTCGCAGTTCCTTGATGACCTTGGCCATGGAGATCACAGTGTCTGTCAGGGCATCTAGCTTTTGATTGAGGGCTGCATTAGAAATTAGTTCTCCAGTCTCAGCAGCAGTTGCTGACATAGCAAATGTCGCTGGCGCTGCCGGCTACTGAGGTGCTGCTGCAGTGTCCAGTACAGATGTTAGATCCCGGGGCTCTTCCAGCTGCTGCAGACGGATAGCTCTATCTTTCAGCTCAGCAAATGTCATGTCAGGGTTCTGCAGCAGTATCATGCTCAACTGTCCTCGGTGGGAACGGGAATGGAGGCCCTCTATAAATTGATCAAGTAGCATTTTATCAGCTCCCGGGGCTAAAGCAGGTTCTGCCAGCTTAAGGGCTCTGAGTGCCTCCTGCAGGTTCAAGGCAAAGTCTCTGGCACTCTGTTTAGGTTTCTGGTGGCATGCAAAGAACCTCATCTTAGCCCGGCAGGCCCGGACTGGCAGGCGGGAATACCGGGCATTTTCCCTATGGGCCGCGTTGATTTGGGCCGCCGTGCCCGCTCCTCTGGCCGCTGGGCAACTAAATCATATTAGTGCATATGCGGTCGGCCGCCACTGCCCGCCAGTCTGGGCTGCTGTGAGCAGCACTGCGGCACACTAATGAGCGCTATGCTGCTGGGACACCTACACAGTAGCACGTCCTTTGAGGGTGGAGACAGGAGAGCGCGTGCTTTGCTCTCCTGAATTCAGTTCCGCCGTGAAACACCATTTCCGCCGGCGCCTGCATACTAGCGCTGCTCCTAAGCGCCGGTCCCAGGGGCATCGCACACACACCCCACCACATGGCAACACTTACATTCGCAGCTCGCTCTCTGTTGACTCCGGTCCCAGACCAGCAAAGTTATCACTGCAGGCAGCCAGCGGATAGCAGTGAGGAAGTGAGTTCCTTGTCGCAGTTTGTTATTTGCTAATACTGGTTCTCCAGTATTAAGGAAGGGGGGTGCTGTGCTGTGTGGGAGGGTGTGGCAGGTACTTTGTGTGGTGGGGAAGCTGGGCAGGTTGCTGGAGGGTGCTTGTGCAGGCTGCTTTGTGGTGTGGGGGAAGCTGGGGCAGGTTGCTGGAGTGGGGGTGCTTGTGCAGGCTGCTTTGTGTGTGTGTGGGGGGGTGCTGGGGCAGGTTGCTGTGAGTGTGGCAGGGCCTGGGCTGGCTGCTGTGTGTGTGTGTGGGGGCCTGGGCTGGCTGCTGTGTGTGGTGGGGGGGGCCTGGGCTGGCTGCTGTGTGTGTGTGCCCTGCTACTGTATGTGTGTGTGTGTGTGGTGGGGTGCTGGGGTAGGCTGCTGCGTGTGGGGGTGCTGGGGCAGGCTGATGTGTGTCTGGGGGCTGGGCAAGCTGCTATGTGTGTGTGGCTGGGCTGGAGCAGGCTGCTGTTTGTGTGTGGGTGTTGGGGCAGACTGGTGTGTGGGGGAGCTGGGGCAGCCTACTGGGTGTATGGCGGGCCTGGGCTGGACTGCTGTGTGTGTGTGTGCGGGGGCCTGCTGCTGTACGTGTGTGTGGGGGTGCTGGGGCAGGCTGCTATGTGTGAGTGGGGTGCTGGGGTAGGCTGCTATGTGTGTGTGTGGGTGCTGGGGCAGGCTGCTATGTGTGTGTGGGGGTGCTGGGAAGAATGCTGTGTGGGGAAGCTGGGACGGCTACTGGGTGTATGGCAGGGCCTGGGCTGGCTGCTGTGTGTTTTTGGGGGCCTGCTGCTGTATGTGTGTGTGGGGGTGGTGGGGCATGCTGATGTGTGCGTGGAGTGCTGAGGCAGGCTGCTATATGTGTGTGTGGGGCTGGGGCAGGCTGTTGTGTGTGTGGGGGGTCAGGCTGCTGTGTGGGGGAGCAGGGGCAGGCTACTGGGTGTATGGCAGGGCCTGGGCAGGCTGCTGTGTGGTGTGTGTGTGTGGGGGGGGGGGCCCTGATGCTGTATGTGTGTATGGGGTGCTGGGGCAGGCTGCTGTGTGGGGGGTGCTGGGGCAGGCTGCTGTGTGGGGGGGTGCTGGTGCAAGCTTCTATGTGTGTGTGGGGGGGGCTGGAGCAGGCTGCTGTGTGGTGGCGGGGCTGGGGGCAGGTGCCTGCGTGTGTGCGTGGGTGGGCTAGGGCAGGCTGCTGTCTGTGTGGGGGGCTGGGGCAGGCTGCTGTGCGTGTGTGGGGCTGGGGCAGGCAGCTGTGTGTGTGTGGTAGGGTCTGGGTGGCTGCTTTGTGTGTGTGTGTGGGGGGGGGGTGGCTGGGCAAGCTGCTGTGTGTGTGTGTGGCAAGGCCTGGACTGGCTGCTGTGTGTGTGTGTGTGCATGCGTATCAGGTGGGGGTAGGACTGGGCAGGCTGCTGTGTGTGTGTGTGTGTGTGTGTGGCAGGGCCAGGGTTAGCTGCTGTGTGTGTGGTGTGTGGTAATACTGTATAGGGCTGTGTGTGTGGTAATACTGTATAGGGCTGTGTGGGCTCATGTGTGTGGGTAATACTGTATAGGGCTGTGTGGGCTCATGTGTGGGGTAATACTGTATATTGCTGTGTTGGTTCATGTGTGGTGGTAATAGTGAATAGGGCTGTGTGGGGAAATAATGTATAGGGCTGTGGGCTCATGTGTGTGGGGCTAATATAATATATAGAAAATGTGGGCTTATGTGTGGGGCTAATACTGTTTATAGGGGCTGTGTGGGCTCATATGTGTGGGAGTCTGTGTGGGGCTAATACTGTTTATAGGGGCTGTGTGGGCTCATATATGTGGGAGTCTGTGTGGGGCTAATACTGTTTATAGGGGCTGTGTGGGCTCATATATGTGGGAGCCTGTGTGGGGCTAAAACTGTTTATAGGGGCTGTGTGGGCTCATGTATGTGGGAGCCTGTGTGGGGCTAATGCTGTTTATAGGGGCTGTGTGAGCTTATGTGTTGGGCTAATACTGAATACAGAGGATGGGTTTTGTCCTACATGTGGGGGCCTGTGTGGGGCTAATACTGTATAGATATGTGTGGCCTCCTGTGTGCTGGTGGCCAGTGCAGCATCAGAAGGGTTTCCTGCGGGCAGCGTTCACACTCTGCTCTTCATGGTGTCTCCATCTTCCTCTCTTCGCCAATCACTGGACCTGCTGTCGCCACCGCCTTTCATCTGTCCCCATCTTCAGGATGTAGGTGAGTCTTGGCTATATGCCTTATCCTCCTAACTACAGTATATACCACAGCCTCCTGGGTATGCTGTGTATAATTCGCCTGTCCTGTATACTGGGTGTAATCCTCAGTATCTGTATTATTCTGTATTTATACACTGCACAGTACCACTTCACCTGTCCTGTATACTGGGTGTAATCCTCAGTATCTGTATTATTCTGTATATATACACTGCACAGTACCACTTCTCCTGTCCTGTATAGTGGGTGTAATCCTCAGTATCTGTATTATTCTGTATATATACACTGCACAGTACCACTTCTCCTGTCCTGTATACTGGGTGTAATCCTCAGTATCTGTATTATTCTGTATATATAAACTGCACAGTACCACTTCTCCTGTCCTGTATACTGGGTGTAATCCTCAGTATCTGTATTATTCTGTATATATACACTGCACAGTACCACTTCTCCTGTCCTGTATACTGGGTGTAATCCTCAGTATCTGTATTATTCTGTATATATACACTGCACAGTACCACTTCTCCTGTCCTGTATACTGGTGTAATCCTCAGTATCTGTATTATTCTGTATATAACACTGCACAGTACCGCTTCTCTGTCCTTTATACTGGCTGTAATCTCAGTATCTGTATTATTCTGTATATATACACTGCACAGTACCACTTCTCCTGTCCTGTATACTGGGTGTAATCCTCAGTATCTGTATTATTCTGTATATATACACTGCACAGTACCACTTCTCCTGTCCTGTATACTAGGTGTAATCCTCAGTATCTGTATTATTCTGTATATATACACTGCACAGTACCACTTCTCTGTCCTGTATACTAGGTGTAATTCTCAGTATCTGTATTATCTGTATATATACACTGAACAGTACCACTTCTCCTGTCTTGTATACTGGGTGTAATCCTCAGTATCTATATTATTCTGTATATATACACTGCACAGTACCACTTCTCCTGTCCTTTATACTGGCTGTAATCCTCAGTATCTGTATTATTCTGTATATATACACTGCACAGTACCACTTCTCCTGTTCTGTTGTCAGAGGTGGTATTGGACTTTGATTTTCAGCATTTAACTGTTGTTTAAATTGATTTTCCCAAATATGGAAGTCACCACTTCTCTTCTGTCAGGTGATGACTTTCCCTTCGCTGTGTATGTGACCATTGGAACCCCACAGTTCTGAGAAACGTAGCTTTGAATATCACCATGTAAATGAAGCTGCAGTTGATTATTCCCTCTGCTGCGCCATTCACATGTGGATCTTCAGATAACTCCTTTAAGAAAGTGATGAGGCTATGACAACGTAAAAGCAGATTTCACAGATCGAGGCTGATGGGTGATTTATATGTGGGCTGCTGGGGCTTGTTTTCCAGGGCTGGTTTTTGGTCCCAGTCCAGCCCTGAGCCCGGGTATCAGCAGCAGATTCAAACGTTGCTTTCAGTCTAGCTACTAGATGCTCTACAGTGTCCTTATCTGTGTCCAGCCAGGGCGCAACCTCACGCTGTGCATTGCCCGTTAACTGTCCCATTATCATTCCTACACGCTGGGCTTCAGTGAGGGGATACATCACATAATACTTTTATATCTTTTGCATAAAGTCAGTTAGTGTATTAGGCTCACCGGAGTATTGGGGCAGCCACATTGCCCCTGGAGTATACGGCATCAGGAACGGCATGATGGGTGCTGTTCCTTGCGTCGCTGCACCGCCGGGTACTATCGCTGGGTCCGGCGCTGCAGCTCCACCGGCTGCTCCATCGCCATCTTGTGCACCGGGCTGCGACATCTTGGGCCCCCTTAGTTAATATCCGCCCTCCGTCTTCCGCTTCCGTCCAGATGTCTATGGGAGGTTCCGGGGTGCACCAGGGATCTTCTTCCCTGCCGGATGTCGTCAGCACCAAGGGAGGAGGCTGGGTTCGCGCCACTCTAGGGTACCGCCCCCTTTGTTTCCCGTGCGCCGCGCGCTCCAAAATGGCGAATTCTCAAAAATACAGTTCAGATGGCGCAGTTCAAAATCAGTTTTCACATCCATCACGGCACACGCTGCCCATTTTAACGGGCACGGTAGATCCTGTTCGTGACGCCCAGGTTTGTCGAGCCCACTGGGACGAGGGTACTCGGTACCGGACCGTGTCTGCTATTGGGGAAGTCACGGGTGGTCCTGGTCCGGACCGTGTCCCAGGCCCTGGCAAATAAAAGGGTGTATTTACAGGGGAGAAGAGTCTATCGTGACGCCACCCACTATATGCGGCCAGTAAAGGGGCCGCCGCTGCTGCAGAACCTCCGGGGATGATGTAGTGGCAGCATAGATGGTATAGTTCCAGTGGGTAGAACTGTATTCCCCGGGGCAGTGATGGTATAGTCTATAATGGATATGGATAGTGGAGACGGGGTTAAAGAACACACACTCACGTTTTGTAGTAAAAGGTGCAATTCTCCTTTTCTCCTGATGCTGCAGCTTCTTCTAACCCGTGTGCAGAGCTGGCAGGCTTGTAGCTCTGCAGGTGGGATCTCTCTGCTGCTGGATGTAGGGCAAAGGTTGCAATCAATACACAGACTCACAGTTTTGCTCTTTTCCAAAGCTTTACTGTGGATGTTGTTGCAGATTATAGTCCACTGAGTCTGTAATGGGGCTAGGCTCTCTTCCCACCCTGTCCAGGTCATCAGCTTCCTCGTGCTGCGCTGTGTGTGTGTCCTGAGCTGCTGCTTCTAGCTGAGCTGCTGGGACTCCTCACTCTCTCTCTGTTTTCTGCTGGTACCACATGGCTAGGCAACTTGAGTCTTCTGTGCTGTGCTGACCCCGCCGTGTTGCTTTGCACTAGTACTGTGGGCATTTAGAAACCCCGCTGCTCCTGGATTCACCGTGCTGTGTGTCAGTCACAATACCGGATCCGGTGTCCGTTCTGTGCACTTCTCTGGGGCAAGTAATGGTTGCTCTCAAGCTCCCAGACGTGTTCCTCAGTCTGTAGTTCTCCTGTTCCTCGGACCCTCACTAGGCCTGCACTGAGCTAACTCTGCTTTAACTGTGCTCTTGACAGCACTGCACCGCGCTGAACTTCTGAGCTGTTCTCTGCTGTTCTCAGTTCTGAGCTACTTCCTCATGAGCTGGAGTATTTAAGAGAGCAGGTTGTGCTCCCCCTCCTGGCCCAGAGGTGCTAGTGTAAGTCAGTGTGTTGTGGGAAGGGAACCCATGTGATCTTACTGTGGCACATTAACCCATGGGGTGCCACAATCGCATTTCCTGGTGTCACACGCAGCGATGCTGCGTGTCCACCGGGTGACTGTCGTCAGGTTTTAGAACAGATTCTAAAACCTGGAGACCATCAACCAGCGATTTATCGCTGGTTGACTGAGCATGTCACACGCGTCAATATCGCTGCAATGTCACGTGCAGCAGTGATCGTGCACGCGATATTGACGCGTGTGACGGCCCCATAAGATTCTTGATGCTGGATGGAGGGTTGTACCTGGAAGGCAGTCAGCATTGCAAATATAATCTCTCCAAGTAACTTCTCAGATTCATCTAAACCAACATCCAAGTGGTTGAATTACAAAGCCATGTACAAATGTGGCAGCAAAAAATGTGGATTGTGTAAATTTGTGGAATCCACTACAGATTTTGCAAACTTTCACAACAATAAAAGCTATCAAATAATTTCATATATGAATTGCAACACTACACATTTGGTGTACATGGCTGCATGCAGTACCTGTAAACAATACTACGTGGGTTGTACTACTCGTTCATTAAAAGTTAGGATGGCTGAGCATATTTCTGCAGCTAATCCAGAATCAATAACTATCAGAACAGGAATTTCAGGTCTATCAAGACACTTTACAGAAATTCACAAGGGTGATTTATCATCGCTAAAAGTCAAGGGTATTGAACGTATATTCCGACCACTAAGGGAGGGTAATTGGGAGAAATGTCTCCACAACAGGGAAAAATTGTGGATTCTACAACTGGATGCTCTTATCCCCCTGGGTCTGAACTATAAGAACGATTTATTTTATTTCTATTGATGTTTATAGTGGCTCCATATATATATATAAGGAATTTTATCTATTTGTAGTGTATCCATCTTATAACATATGTCCTTCATTTGATCTATCTATGAATATTTGATTTCCTGGGTGTTTGAAATTTTATTTTTTTTGCCATTCTGGGCTCTTCACATATGTATTAGAAGAACCTAATCATCGACCTAGGAGTCCACTCGCTAAGGTATTTTATCAATTTAAGGCTGGGGTCACACACACAGATATCTGGGCAGATATTGTTCACAGATCTCTGGTTGCAGTGAAATCATGGACACATTGCTCCATTTGTACACAGCCACAAAATGGAACCATGTGTCCATGATTTCACTGCAACCAGAGAGCTGTGAACAATATCTGCCCAGATATCTGTGTGTGACCCCAGCCTAAGACACATTCTGTGATCTCTATTAGAGATGGGCGAGTCCTAAAAGACTCGGAATCGCAAGACCCCAACGAGTCCGAGTGCAGGACTCGGGACTCGTTGCGAGTCCAGCGAGTCCAATGTTAATGAATAGGGAACCGAGTAATAGCGAATAATGACATTTACAACTCGATGATGTGTCTCTGAAAGTGTGCGAGTCCAAATTGGTTTTAAGTGCGCACAGCCACCGAGATGTGGTTTGGTGTTGCTGTATGCGTCACTTGCTGGCGGGGTAAGTGTGCGCGCTCACACTTGGCAGTGAAGCCGCACACTACACTCCCTAAAAAAATTGGTTTTAAGTGCGCACAGCCACCGAGATGTGGTTTGGTGTTGCTGTATGCGTCACTTGCTGGCGGGGTAAGTGTGCGCGCTCACACTTGGCAGTGAAGCCGCACACTACACTCCCTAAGGTGGTGTACGTGCTATTTAAAGGTAGGAGAGCAGCAACGCACTGGTCTGCCACAGAAAAAATAATGCTCTATGGGTTATTAGGAACAAAAATCGATCTGGTGCAAAAACAAAAAGGAAACAGCACCTCAGCTAAGCCTCTGACTGCAGCTGTTAGCAAAGCTGAGTGAGTAAGCTAAGCTATGAGGTCCGTCCTGTTTGCATTGTAAGGCTTCTCCTTCCTTCCCTCCTGCCTGCCTGCCTGCTCTGCCTAAACAGCACTACTCTGTCCTCCTCCTAGCTCTCAGAAGAGCTGTTTGAGTTAATATAAGGAATCTTCCTACACTGACAATCCCTGATCTGCTCCAGCATATATCTCTCTCTCCCTATACTAGGTCAGATCGTCTCAGGAATGTGGCCAAAATGGCGGGGACAAGCCTTATATACTGCCTTGCCTGTCATACATGAAATAGGCATCACGATGGACAGCAGCCAATCATAGTCCTGACACAACCAACTTTGCTATGCCATTACTGACTATGATTGGCTATCTTCACAAGTTTTCTGACCTAACACGCACGCTGTGCTGACTCGGAACATAACAGATTCTGTATTCGAGAGTCCGACTCCCGAATACAGTATACAGGACTCGGAATCGTAGACTCGTAGGACTCGGAATCGTAGACTCGCTCAGACTCGCTGCTGAAAGCGGGTATCTGTGAAGAGTCAAGCTTATTGCCATTGAATTCCATTGGACTCGTCACTGTGCGAGTCCAAGCTGGGAGATTCGCCGAGTAACGAGTCCTGCGAGTACCTTCAGAATCGCCGAGTCCCGAGTCCTAGCGAGTAGACTCGCCCATCCCTAATCTCTATGGAACAGGTGGTGAGATTTAAGTATTCTAAACATTTTATTATCGGTTCCCTCTCTATAACCTGATTGAGGGTTTGTGGTTTTTTTTTTCTGTTTTTTTCTTACACCTTTACAGGACATAGAGAGGTTCAATTTCTATAACATCAGGATAATGCACAATTTTTTGGGTGCAATGGTTGGCACAGAGTCACTGATTTGCATGGTAGTTGCTGAGTATAATTGTTATTGTGCATGATGTCACAATACGATGGCAATTATGGATAGTTATATATCTCTTATTACTGCAGCAATGTATGTAAATTATCACCTTCTATAATATTAGAGTCATTATACTACATCATGGAGGTTTAATATTAACTAAATAGACCAGCTTCATAAGTGCTTCCTACCGGGGCAGAAAGGGTTAACAGATTTTAATTAATTATAAATTAACTTCACAAGTGTTTATGTGTGTTTTAAAATGTTTTTAACTATAAATAAGATTGTGTGTTATTCACTAATGTACTAACGACGAAGGAGCAACCCTCCGAAACGCGTATAGTGATTTCCCTACGTGGACATTGTGAAGATTTTATCGTAAAATAAAGATTGGATACCGCATGTGGCGCCGGAGATATATTTTTTTTCTATTTTACTAAGTTGCGTTGTTGGTCTCAAGTAAAAAAAACTTAACCACCCTGATCAGGGAAAGAAGTGCAAAACTGGATGTGTCCTCAAGTTCATCCAGCTCCATTGAAAGTCAATTGAAAGTCATTGGGGCCGAAAATGGATGCGGGGGCATCCAGTTTCAGCTGGATTTACACTGCTGGCAAAAAATGAACCGGACAGCCCCGGATCAAAAAACCGTGATGTGAAGCCAGCCTAAGAGTATGTGCACACGCTGAGTATTAGCAGTAGGTTTTTCTGCAGCAAAAACAATATAGGCTAAGGTCACACTTAGAAGGCACAATCCGATAACTGCATCCATTACCGGATGTGGTTTTGGACTCTGCCTTCACACTTCTTAAAATTTGTGAAAATGCAATCCTCATTCCAGATCTGGATGCATTAATGGATCCAGTTTTAGAATGAGGATTTTTGCTATTTTCAAAACCGGATCTGGAACCGGATCTGGAACCGGATCCGGGACCAGATCTGGTTCCCATAGGCGCCCATGTTAAAAAAAAAACAGATCCAGTTTTGCAACCGCTGCGATAAATGCAGCCTGCATGATTTTTGCCGCAGGCTGCAAAACTGGATCTGGTAACCGGATTGTCCAAATGGGTTTACCATGGTTACCAGCCTGTGAGATCGCTGATTGCTGGTCTCTCGCTGTCACACGCAGCGATGCGTACTGACCAGCGGGAGACCAACGATCAAAAAATGACCCAGAGCACTTTGTAACGATCAGTGATCTAACAGCAGGGGCCTGATCGCTGCTAAGTGTCACACTTAGCGAGATCGTTAGCGAGATCGCTGTTACGTCACAAAACCTGTGACGTTACAACGATCTCACTAATGATCTCGTTATGTGTGACCGGGGCTTAAGTCAAGGAGCTGATAACCAAAGAACATTCCTGCCTGAGTCCAGAAGCTCCACAAGAAGCCAAGCGCCTTTGGAAGTAGAAGGGGAAATTGTTTGTCTATCAAGGTAAATTGTGAAGACGTCACATTAATCCCAGAACACATGAACTGATCTGGCAAATGGTGGTCCCAAAAGGAGATGTACAAATGGTGTTAGCAGTATATCACAATGATGCTGGACACTTTGGTTGGAAGAAACTGGAGATTCTGCTTTTGTTGGGCTGGCATGAGAAGTTCCATTGAGAGATGGTGTAAGAACTGTGGTCCGTGTAACCTGAGAAGAAAAGATCAGCAAAGCCAGAAAGCTCCACTACAACCAATTGTTACCAAGAAGCCTCTAGAGATTGTTGCTCTGGATCATGTGAAGCTGACACTCAGCAAAACAGGGTATACCTATGCTCTTACCATGGTTGACCACTACTCCCGATTCTTAGTAGTAGCACCAGTCAAAGACTTAACTGCAGAAGTAGCAGCCAAGACTTTCCAGAATTACTTTTGTAGACCACATGGATACTCAGATCAGGTACCAACAGATCAAGGTTCTGCATTTGAATCACAACTGCTCCAAGAATTCCTAGCATTGTATGGATGTAAGAAGATCAGGACTACACCGTATCATCCACAGACAAATGGTCTTTGTGAGAAAATTAACATTGTCATCGACATGTTAAAGACCTTACCACTAGAAGAAAGAAATCAGTGGCCAGAAAAACTACCTGACTTAGTGAATATATACAACCACATCCCTGTAAGCTCTACTAGCTACACGCCAGCTTTTTTGATGAGAGGAAGACCTGGAAAACTACCAATTCACTTGGAGATGGGAACTGTAGAACCAGACTAAGATACTTCAGAAGAAGATTGGGATTATCACCATCAACAGCAGTACAAAAAAGTTCAGGAATGTGTGGAAAAGAACCTAGAACAAGTCAGCAGCAAGCAAGAACATGACTTTAACAAGAATGCCACAGCTGAACCCGTGACACCTGGTCAACTAGTTCTCAAAAGGAAGAGAAGAAACAACAAACTAGATGACCAATGGGAAGCTGGACCCTATACCGTCATGCAATCCAACTTTGATAATTCTAAGACCTGTGTAATTAGTCGTGATAAAGGAAGAACAACCTCGACAGTATATAGAGATCATCTCAAGAAGTGTCCTGACCAACTGAAACCACGAGAAGTAAGTTACTACTCCTCAACAACAGTTGAAGAAAAGCGAGAGGAAGTAACCCACACTGAACTAGGAGATTTCCCAGCAGATTGGCCTCAATATGAAGGAGCAGTCATAGTACCAGTACTCTCGTTCTATCAACCTGTGGAAGAACAAGTACCAGTACCAATACCTTAAGAACCAAGAAGAGAAGAAGGACCTGTTCATGTACAAGAAGTACAGCCTATTGTACCGGAGCCAGAGATTCCTACAATCGGTGAACCTGCTAGTCCTACAGTAAGACTAAGGCCTCGCAGACAATTACCCGCTTTACCATCTCATACAGGAGTGAGTACACAACATGAAACACCTAGTCCATTTAGGTCATGTCGCAGTACCCAAGGACAGGCCCCATCTAGGTATGGAGAGTGGGTATAAAACGTAAAAGTGTGAAACAGTAAATGGTGACTCAATGTACATAGACAGTAAATAGCAGTGTATAGAATGGTGGAAGAACTGGGCACAGCCCCATGTACATTAAGTTGGGAACAGAAAGTGCCTGGGGTAGAGAGAAGGTAAGACCCGGCCTCCTAAGCAGAGACACCCATAGGGAAATTGTGTGTAAAGTGTTTTAACCCGTTGAATTTCCCAAGCCAACAGAGACTTTACTGTGTGGACTTTACCCTTTTTCCCTGGATTTTCCCCTGTTTAACCCTGGACTACAGCCACAGGACTAGTGGTGGCAAAAACTACTTTCTTTACTTTTTATAGCCTGCGGCAGATGGACTATCGCCGTAAGGACTACTTTTTCCATTTTACCCGTTTTACGGTGTTTTTTGTATATTTTTGAATTTTGAGACTCTGGAAATACCTGTTATTGTTTTATGTGTTATGTAACAAAAGCTTTGTTCAGTCCGGGAGTACTGAAGTTAACTAGGGGGGAATGTGGCGCCCTGTACCAGGTAAGCCACAGAACTCACTAGTACACTAAGGGATTTCCACATCTGGTACCTCACTTACACCCAACACCTTCCACCCCAGGCCTGTAGGGGGAGCTTCACTGGCTGCTGTTAAGCCAGATCCCCTAGAAATACAGGTGCTGGGGGCGGACTTAGCCAGAGTGTGCAGTCACTAGAAGAACTGTGAAGTTCAGCACAGAGCTAGTGAGCAAAAACTGGTTACTGGAGCTATGCTAGGCCCGACACCAGTGCATCTTCAGAGCCAGCGTGAATTCCAGAGAGAGTGAGGACCGCAGGCAGAGGCGAGGAACACTTCAGAGGGGGCAGAACGTCAGGCTTCATTTCACACATGCCAGACTATAGAGAAGGAGAAGGAACAGAACAAGGAGGCCTATACCTCACTCGGTGTGGAAGTCCCAAAGTGCATCCTTCATCCCTGGACGTGTACCGGTTTCCATGAGTAAAGGTACCAAAAGAGACTTTCTATGTGTGTGTCCATCATTCTAGACCACACCATAATGACTATGCTGCCCTATTCTACTATTGCTACTTCCAACACCCCGAGGACTCAGCCTTGCCTGTAGAGGGCTACAACACCATGCTGCCGCCCATCACCCCGGAGGTCCCTGCAGCGCCGGTGCCATCACTGGACCTACAGTTGGCGTCACAACTGACAATAACTTTAATCCCTGTAAATACACCCCTTTTCATTGTCACCCAAGGGCACACGTTAAGGCATGGACTATCTGTGGCATCCCTGCACCCGACACCTCGAGACCCGAGTACCCAGTCCCTTGTGGCTCTCGACATTATACTCTCTTCAACTAGGGCAAGCCCCTCAGATAAAGTAAAATTTAAGGTGATAATGGTGGTGATAGTTGAGAAGGAAAAAGTGCAGGGATGCAACAGGAAGAAGGCACGGAGAAAGTCTCTTAGTTCTTTACATTTTACTGTGCAGTTCAGTTCAGCAGCAAATCGAAGGTACTGGTTCACCAGGTCTTTGGGTCTCACCAGTCTGAGAAGAAGTAGGAACCGCTCTGCTGGATGGGTATTTGGCCTACTAGCTGACTTTCCTTTTGGATGAGGTTGTAGGCGCTTTTAGCTATCCTTTTCATCTTTGGTTCCCTTGTGGATCACTTCCAGACAGGCAGGTAATGTGGACTCTGTGAGCAGCTGTACTTACTAGCTCTCTATCCCTCTGTATTGCTGTGACTCAGACTGTCCCACATAGTGTGCCTAATGAGTTTGAAACTCAGCAACCTTTCTTTGGCCACAATCTGGAATCACTGACTACATAGGATCTGGTGTCCTGCTTGCAGCTTGGCAACTTGTCGGCCTCACGGCCCAACACAGGCTCACTTCTCCTTTGCCTACACCTCCCTACTACTCACAACAGCTAACCCCTCCCTCCAACCAGAGTCTGTCACAGCCCCAAACAGGCCTCTTGTGGCCAGACCTCTGGTTAGAGTTGAGGCAGAGTGTGAATGCTTCAGGAATCCACATAGGTACCTCAATTCTCTCAGATGTGGCATTAGTATCGATGCCTTAATACCAAGGTGGCAGCTATGCTGTAATGGACAAAATGCCGAGTTGCCGCGCTGCACAGGAATCACCAGAAACAAGATTAATGGGCAGATGTTTCTTATTATCCTACGCGTTCAGAGCCTCTATCCGAGCTCCTTCCTCAGGAGGAAGGAGCTCGGATAGAGGCTTGAAACGCGTAGGATAAAATAAAGAAACATCTGCCAGTTAACTCCTTGTTTCCTGGTGATTCCTGGTGGCAGCGCGGGCAACTCGCATTTGTCCCATTACAGCATTCCTGTTTCACGGTCATCGTGAAGGTGCGGCCTGCAGCAGCCATCTCTAAGCATCTTACAGGCGATTGATACGGTGTGGGTGACACACTGAGCCAGGTGACAGCTCCTAATATCACCGCTACAACCTTGTTAAAAGGATAAGACCTATGCGCATTTATCTCAGTTACAAGGTGGCAGCTAGACACAGAGGAGCCATATTCCCGTGGATTACAGCCCAAATTACTCCTGAGGTATTGTCCCTGGGTCGGTGCAGCACAGTGCACACAGACCATTTTGTTGAGTTTCCTCTGCATCGGTTTTTTTGTCTTCACTTTAGAGGATAGCGCGGGTCTAGCCTCATACTAAAGTTTCCAAGCTCAAAAAGTCTCTTAAAAGTCTCTTAAAAGTTCAAACAAGTCCTATTAAGGCATCAATGTGCAACATGCTCAAGTGCAATAGTCTTTGGATGTGCACCCTGTTGCCTTTCAGTGTAAACCAGCAGAAAAAGGCACAACAGGTGCAACGAAGGTAAACAGTCAATAACTTTTGTCACAGTCCTGGGTCTGGGCATAAGATAGCCACTTTTGCAGCATTGTCCATTATACAAAGTGCATATATTTAAAACATAAGGCTTTGGAACAACAGTTTGGAACAAGATGAATTTTTTAAGAGCATAACACTTATTCCTATACTATCTATTTCTATCCTAACCTATACTAACTTATAATAACCTAATATAACCTTATCCTAGCTTATCTTTGCAGAGTAGTACAAATTTGGTTTATCCTAATCCTATTTTACGTTAATACTGGCCTGTCTTATTTCACCTAACCTTTGCCCAGCTGTGGCGCCCACTGGGACTGGGTACTCGGTACCGGACCGGGTCGCTGCTGGGGATGTCACGGAGGTCCTGGTCTGGACCGTATCCCGGGTTCTCACAAGTAAAAGGGGATATGTACAATGGATTAAAGTTTGTCGTGATGCCACCCATGGTGTGTGTTCAATGATGGGACCATCGCTGCTGCAGAACCTCCGGGGATGATTTTAGGCAGCTGTAGATGGAATAGCTCTCCGCGGGTAGAGCTGGGTTCCCCGGGGCAGTGATAGTTAAAGTCTGTGATGGTTATGATTGGGGGGTTGTAATAGGTGCAGTTCACTTACTTTCCTACTGCTGCAGCCTTCTTCCAGCCAGTGTGCAGAGCTGACAGGTTGTGGCTCTCCAGGTGGGACCTTTCTGCTATCCTGCTGGAAGAAATCAGTCACAGACAAGGGTTCAAAGGTATCGTAAAGTTCTGTCTGCAGAGAATCACACACGGGAGTCGGAAGCAGGGTTCACCGGGTTTACTGTGCAGTTTTCTCAGTACAACAGTTCACGGTACAGTTCTCTTACACAGGTTACAGACTTTCTACTCCGGGTTCCTTTAAACTCCCTGCAGCCAGGTTGTTACTCTGCGACCCCTCACTCTCTATTTCCTTTCCAGGCTTTGTTCTCTGTCTCTGTGTGTGTCTCCGAACAGTGTAGCGGTAGCTCGGACCCTTGTGGGTCCTCGTGGTTACCACTGAGCTCCCTGTGTTTTCGGTAGGAACTCCAACTTAAAATTGAAGCTCCCCATCAGTGAATCTTGGGATACCGGGTAGATTTTCAGTTCCCCGTCAGAGCCGACTCTCTGCAGTCTGCCTAACCTCCAATAGTCCTCTCCTGCAAGGCACTATCAGGCTCCCTCTGACCCGTGTGATTCTGGCTTCAATATGGAAGGCTACTCCGCCGGGAGTTGGTCAGTGCTGCCGTATTCCTAGGACCCAGTGCTGCTGGTCCGTCTCTTTCCTCACATTCCCGGGGTGCTGGCTATGGATGTGCTTTCTCTCCATGGTTTCTCTGACTCTTTGGATTCTGCGTCTCCATCAGCCCCACTCCTCCAGTACGTGTGCTTCCGTCTTTCCTGCTCGGCACCCTCTGGCCTACTCTCTCCTTCCTCCTCCTCTTCCTCTATTTCTACCTTCTGTCACCTGACCTACATTCTTCCCACCCACTGTCCTCTAAACCCACCACCCCTTGCGTTTCTAGAATTCCGGGCTTCGGGTTGAGTGCTGCCTCCTAGTGGTGTGTGGGATGTCTGTGAGGGTGTTTGTTGTGCAAACTGTCTCTCCTCCTACCTGGCTGCAGTTCCCTATGTGGCCACCCTGGTCGCAGGGGCGCCACATAGCTATACTGTACATATTAGATACATTCCTACATTATCTTAATCTTATTTTATGTTATTCTACTGTAGTGCAAACTCTTTTACCGTATGCTTAGCTAACTAAGCAAAACACACAACAATTGTTCAACAGTAGTTCTTGTAATTATGGCATGGCAGGCACACTGAGATAACTATTCAGTGCTAGATGAGCTACTGCTCTGCGGAGACTGCACTGGGGTCTGTGGGCAGCCAATATTTATGGTGCCATTTGGCTGGTGCACTGTCCGTGATGACAGGGACGGGATAAGCACAATGGTGACTTGAACAGTTCCTCCTTTACCTAGGGTAGAGGTAACCAGTGTGGTACTGGTTGGGATGGCTAAACCCCAGTCTATCGTGGAGGGCATTCGTATGCTCAAGACTGGAATGTGGGACCAGAAATCAGGATCCCGGTGCCCACGACTCAGTGCATAACTTGCATCAGATGATTATCCACTTACAGAGCTGGCCGTGTCAAACTCCTGATAACATAGGAGAGGTGACTCTGGGTCATCTGCAGCAATGAGATCCACCTGCACCATGAACCAGCTACAGTTCCCCCAGAGGTTAATATACTCTACCAAGTCCTCTGGCCAGAGGTTCCATAGCCGTCGGGTCCTTCTCGAGAGATGGCCATCTCGGCAGTTCACAAATATGTCCTGATAGAAGCCCTTCTCCCGTATGAACCCCAATCCGCACTTCAAATTGAAGTCAATGACAGTGCCCACCCAACTATTTGTAGTGTCCTCTCTAATCTCCATTCTAGCCTTGTTCTTAGAGGCCAGGTCCTGTGAAAGGATCTACCCCCAGGTGCGGGCTACTATCTGATTGTGTGGGGGTGATCTGCTGTGGTCTCTCGCACCCTGGACCTCTACCTCCTTGGCCAAACTAGGGTACAGAAATTCTAACCAGGCCGGATATGAGTGGGGTGGTGTAGCTTCAGGGGGAACCTCAGGGTCTGCAGCTCCCTCTATGGCAGTTTCTCCAGCTTCAACAGGCTCTTCCCCCACAGTGGTTCCTGAGCCTTCTCCTCCAGTGTGGAGGGATGGCGATCCTCTGGGACATGGCTCTTTTCCATGTCCCCATCCCCAGGGCCCTGTTCGGATTCGATAGTGACACCCTGGCTGGACACAGGTGCCATATATATATAACCCCCTGCTCACCCTGGGCAGATGAGTAGGCCCGAGGTCATGTGATGGCTTTAAGCCCACTTCAGCAATCCCCGACCTCTGGAATCAGAACCAGTCCAAGTGGCTGAGCAGAACGGGACAGGCGGGGGTTACATGGTTACCTTGTCCAATCGCTGATCCACTGATTCTAGTAAGTCTTAAATCACCTGGTCAGTCTGCAGATGTGGGTAGTTGCTCTTCCACTAGTGGGACTGCTTCTACAGACTCCGATATGATGACACCTTCTTCCACGGCCGGTGGAAGGGTCTAAACCCTCTCACTCTCAGTGGCGGAGTCTTCCGGTGGGTCCACAGCTTCAGGTGCTATAACGGGACTATTGTTGTCATCTTCCTGTGTGAGTACTGGAACGAGTGATTCTTCCAGTCCAGCAGCAGGGAGTACATCCATCAGAAGCTCAGTGGGGCCCATCACGGGTGTGGCACCTCACCCTCCACAATTAGCTCCGACAGTCCCCTGTTAGCTACCTCTTACATTTCAAATCATAAAAAAGGTCAAATTTTGCAGCAGGATGGTGCTCCATCTCATATATCCATTTCTACAACAATGTTTCTAGAGGCAAAAAAGATCAAGGTGCTCAAGGACTTACAGACTAGTAAACCGCCGCGACACTACTATATTCATGATTAATGTGAATGAATGAGTGGCACTAAAGAAAAGAAGATCTATGGGTATAATGCAAATGTGTAATGCAGAAACTGCCCTGTGCTGAATATGAAAACCGGAGATCTTAGTCTCAGTAGTGGCCACTAAAGATCAAGCCCGGCATCCACTTCAAGGAGCCTCCACTGCCAAGTCCTAACACTATGCCCTGATGAAGTAGTGTGATGTGAATGGATTTATATGTCCTAGATGTAATTACCAGCACCTACATCTGTGGTGACGCCAGTCTTAACTCTATTTATATATTACTTATTTGGACTGAGCTCCCACTTTATAATTTTTTCCCATTTTCCACTTTTTCCTTAGTTTGGTAGCCACACTTGGACACCATTGTTAGATCCTAGTACACACCAGTTCGTCATTTTTAATTACATCTAGGACATATAAATCCATTCACATCACATTACTTCATCAGGGCATAGTGTTAGGACTTGGCAGTGGAGGCTCCTTGAAGTGGATGCCAAGCTTGATCTTTAGTGGCCACTACTGAGACTAAGATCTCCGGTTTTCATATTCAGCACAGGGCAGTTTCTGCATTACACATTTGCATTATACCCATAGATCTTCTTTTCTTTAGTGCCACTCATTCATTCACATTAATCATGAATATAGTAGTGTCGCGGCGGTTCACTAGTCTGTAAGTATATATTTTTTCTGCCAGCACCTACATCTGTGCTGGTGCTCAAGGACTGGCCAGCCCAGTCACCAGACATGAACATCATTGAGCATGCTTTGGGTAGGATGAAAGGGGAAGCTTGCAAGACAAAACCAAACAATCTAGATGAATTCTGGGAGGCATGTAAGACTGCATTCTTTGCTATTCCTGATGACTTCATTAATAAATTGCATGAATCATTGTTGAACCGCATGGATGCAGTCCTTCAAGCTCATGGAAGTCACACAAAATATTAAATATGACTCTAATAGCAGCACAACTTCATTCACCAATGTCATGCAAGATATACCGTATATACTCGTGTATAAGCCGACCCGTGTATAAGCCGACCCCCCTACTTTTGCCCCAAAAATCTGGAAAAACCTATTGACTCGTGTATAAGCCGAGGGTGGACCTCAGCAGAGGTATACAGCCCCCAGCAGTGTGGTATACAGGCCCCCCCCAGTGGTATACAGGCCTCCCCAGTGGTAGTATACAGCAGCCCCAGTGGTCGAATACAGCAGCAGCCCCAGTGCTGTATACAGCAGCAGCCCCAGTAGTATATACAGCCCCAGTGGTAGTATACAGGCAGCCCCAGTAGTATATGCAGCCCCAGTGGTAGTATACAGGCAGCCCCAGTAGTATATACAGCAACCCCAGTGGTATACAGCAGCCTCCTCAGTGGTATATACAGACCCCACCAGTATATACAGCAGCCCCAGTGGTATATACAGAAGCCCCAGTGGTATATACAGCAGCCCCAGTGGTATATACAGCAGCCCCAGTGGTATATACAGCAGCCCCAGTGGTATATACAGCAGCCCCAGTGGTATACAGGCCTCAGCAGTATATACAGCAGCCCCCAGGGGTTATACAGCACCCCCCAGGGGTTATACAGCGGCCCCCAGGGGGTACCCAGCGGCCCCCAGGGGGTACCCAGCAGCCCCCAGGGGGTACCCAGCAGCCCCCTGGGGGTACCAACAGCCCCATGGAGTACCAACAGCCCACAGGGGTACCCAGCAGCCCCCTGGGGGTACCAACAGCCCCCTGGAGTACCAACAGCCCCCAGGGGGTACCCAGCAGCCCCCTGGGGGTACCAACAGCCCCCTGGAGTACCAACAGCCCCCAGGGGGTACCCAGCAGCCCCCTAGGGGTACCAACAGCCCCCTGGGGTACCAAAAGCCCCCAGGGGGTACCCAGCAGCCCCCTGGGGGTACCAACAGCCCCCTGGGGTACCAACAGCCCCAGGGGGTACCCAGCAGCCCCCAGGGGGTACCAACAGCCCCCAGGGGGTACTAACAGCCCCCAGGGGGTACCCAGCAGTCCCCTGGGGGTACCAACAGCCCCCAGGGGGTACTAACAGCCCCCAGGGGGTACCCAGCAGCCCCCTGGGGGTACCAACAGCCCCCAGGGGGTACCCAGCAGCCCCCTGGGGGTACCAACAGCCCCCAGGGGGTACTAACAGCCCCCAGGGGGTACCCAGCAGTCCCCAGGGGGTACTAACAGCCCCCAGGGGGTACCCAGCAGCCCCCTGGGGGTACCAACAGCCCCCAGGGGGTACCCAGCAGCCCCCTGGGGGTACCAACAGCCCCTGGAGTACCAACAGCCCCCAGGGGGTACCCAGCAGCCCCCTGGGGGTACCAACAGCCCCCTGGGGTACCCAGCAGCCCCCAGGGGGTACCCAGCAGCCCCCTGGGGGTACCAACAGCCCCCAGGGGGTACCAACAGCCCCCAGGGGGTACCCAGCAGCCCCCTGGGGGTACCAACAGCCCCCAAATGCTGGCACTCAGCCCCCTTGTAAGGCTTCCCCCCCCGCTGCTTATACATTACCATTCCGGTGTTCTGATCCGCGCCGCTCCTCGCTGCTTCTTCATGCTCCGTCCTCGCTGACTGCATCCGGGATCTCCATTCTCCGGCCGTCGCGCGATGACGTCATATCGCTGCGACAGCCGGAGATCCCCGGATGCAGCCAGCGAGGACGGAGCATGAAGAAGCACCGAGGAGCGGCGCGGATCAGAACACCGGAATGGTAATGTATAAGCAGCGATGGGGGGGGCCTTACAAGGGGGGGTGAGTGCCAGCTTTTGGGGGGAATATATGAACTGCTTCCCCCTGCGCTGATTGACAGGGGGAAGCAGTGCATATATAATGAGCGGCCCCACGTGATGGGGCCGCTCATACAGCAGCCTCCCCCCGCCTCCTCCAGCCTCCACAGCCCCGGCCCCACAGCCCCCACCACACGGGTCTACCGTATAGACCCGTGTATAAGCCGAGGGGGGGACTTTTCAGCCCAAATTTTGGGCTGAAAAACTCGGCTTATACACGAGTATATACGGTATTTGTATTTTAAGTTAACTATTTGTTTGAATATCACATTACTTTCTGTGGGCGACAAAACTTTTGTCCTGCCAAAATCTGACCATTCTGTGTTCATTAAATGATCAAAATTTCAGCATTGATGCCAATTTATTTTCTTAACGTAAACCTCATTTCCGAGGATTTTAGCTTTCAAAAGAGTAATTTATAAAACCAATGGATGAATTTAACGTCAGGTTATAAGCTTTTATTTACATAACATGGATAAGCGACATAACTTTTGTCAGGGACTGTACATGTAATCGACTGAGGGGGCTGGCTTTCTTTTTGGCGCCGTTGCAGAGCTCTGCCCATGTTGTAAAGGCATTGCATCCACTTAGCTCTGCACATAGTCCATCCAAACAATGGCCACTATTACTCAGTCTATTCAATAATAGTCTGGAATAGAAGGTTCATAGTAGCCCTGTGTAACAGGACCTTGGCATCCTGTTTGTGGTTCAAAAATGTAGAGGTTGTAGATCTGGGGTTATCAGCATCAGGGTCTGGTCATTCAGTAGGTATCGCAGTAGCCGGCTCAGTGCTGTAGCCCTGGTCCACATGAAAAGAAAAAGTGATATATACAGGGGATAAAAGTCTATAAAGTTTGTGACGCCAGCTAAAGTGTCCAGCCAGGCATGCCTGGTGCTCAATATAGATGTTCCCAGGGGATAGGTTTTGTAGCAGCTAGGTGTTATACCCTCTTCAGCCAGGGCAGGCCCCTTACATGTAGTAATATTTAAGGAGATAATGGTGGTGATAGTTAAGTAAACGGTGCAGGGATGCAACTGGAAGAAGGCATGGAGACAGTCTCTTAGTTCTTTACCTTTTAGTGTGCAGTTCAGTTCAGCAGCAAATCCAGAGTACTGGTTCACCAGGTCTTTGGGTCTGGCCAGTCTGAGAAATAGAAACCACTCTGCCAGATGCGTATTTGGCCTGCCAGCTGACTTCCCTTTTGGATGAGGTTGTAGGTGCCTGTAGCTACCCTGTTCCTCTTTTGCTTCCTTGTGGATGACTTCCAGATAGGCAGACAATGAGGACTCTAAGTAGCTGTATCCTCCAGCTCTCTAGCCCTCTGTATTGCTGCGACTCAGACAGTCCAATGTATTGTGGCGACTGAGCTTGAAACTCAGCAGCCTCCATTTTCTGTGGCCAGGATCTGGAATCCCTGACCACCTAGAATCTGGTGTCCTGCTTGCAGCTTGTAATTTTGCCTACCCCTCCTTAGTTCCCACTACAACTAACTCCTCCAACCAGAGTTTGTCAGAGTCCCAAACTGACCTCTTGTACACAACTCTCTGGTTAGAGTTCAGGCAGTGTGTGAATGCTTTGAGAGTCCAACATAGGGTACCTTAATTCTCCTCAGTGGTTGCATTAGTACCGATGACCTTAAATACCACTGTGGCAGCCAGACTGCAGGGGCGCCACACATGCATTACATATTTCCTACCTCACAGTGTCCAAAGTAATTCTGGCACACTGTAACTAATCTACTGCCATGCGACAACTGTGTCACTGAGCAACAGTAGAACAGGTACCAGAACACTTCAATTGCAAACAGTTGAAGGATGCAGCCTTGTACAAATGACAAAGTTAGGAGTACAGAAGAAAATGCACTATACATAAATACATGGCAGAATTATAAAAACAGTATGATTACCAAAATTAGGTTATGTGCATGAGAGATATTTAGAACACCGTTGAGGTAAAATCTCTAGGCAAATATCCATACCTAGGAAATGGTGCTATAGTAAAATAAACAGCATAAACAACATCATTCAAATTAATGATAATACTTTTACATCTAAATATGGAAATGCAGTTCAAGAGTACTTGGTCTTATGAGCCAGGCACAGTCCTTGACCTGTTAGATTAACTGGAAAACAATACACATTAATCTGGTAAATTGGAGTATGTAAATGTCAACAGGACATATCATTAAAAAAAATACATCATGAGGTACTTAGGCTAGGGTCACACTTGTCAAGGTAATTGCGGTTCCCGCATCCGGATTTGGATTCGGGAACCGCAATTGCCATCACACATAATTTTGACACAAAATGTGTCTGGCAAACCGCAATGCGGTAACCAGATTACTCAGGATTAGGGGTGAGCGAGTATGCGTGTCACTACTCGGTATTCGCACGAATATCTCGGTACTCGGGGTACTTGGCGAGTACCGAGTAATCTCGCGATACTCTTGCTATGCTCGGGGTCCACCTCCCTGCATGTTGGCGCTCTTCACAGAGCCAGCCCGCATGCAGGGATTGGCTGACAGACACTGCAATGCCACAGCCATGTAGGTTGTGGCATTACAGTGATTGGCTGGCCGCACAGCGTCATCAGGTCTTTATAAGACCTGACCGCGCTGTGCTCGTCACTCTGCTCCACAGACAGTCAGTGTAGGGAGAGGTGCTGCTGATTGAGGGACAGATTTGTGGCCTTTTAGCTAGTGTTGGAGCAGGGCTGACAATCTAATTACCACAACAGTCCTTCTGAGGACTAATACAGCTGTATACAGGCAGGCAGGGAGGCAGGGTATATAGCAAACTTCGTTGTGCCAGTATACCAGCCTGCATCACATCTGGGGCTGGCATACAGGCTGGAAATGTCATCCATCCCAAAACAGTGCTTTTAGAGATTAATTTAACTCTCTATAGGCAGGAGTAGGTTGTAGCATAAATTAGGATACGCCAAAACACTCAGTTTCTCGTCAGCGTTTGTGTCTGACCAGTCCACCTGCAGGGCCTTAATCTCTAATCTCAGTGTCCAGCTAAAAAAAACAATTCTTGTCTGCATTCATTTAGCATCTTAGTGCAGCAGAAGTAGGTTGTAGCGTAAATTAGGATACGCCAAAACACTCAGTATTCTCATCAGCATTTGTGTCTGACCAGTCCACCTGCAGGGCCTTAATCTCTAATCCCAGTGTCCAGCTAAAAAAACAACTATTGTCTGTATTCAGTTAGCATCTTAGTGCCGCAGGAGTGGCTTGTAGCTCCAAGTAGTATACGCCAAAACACGGTATACGCGTCAGCGTTTGTGTTTAACCGCTCCAGCTGCCGGGATTAAACCGCTGTAATCTGTAATCTCAGTGTGCAGCTAAAAACCATCTTCTGGATGCCTTCATTTAGCTGTATACAGGCAGCACAACATTGAAAATGCACAAGGCCGGTGGCAAGGGACAAGGAACTGGACGTGATGGTGGTGCAGGCTGTGCTGAAGCTAATATGCGTAGGTGACAAACCCCACAACGTTGAAGAGTTGTGGACAGCTCTGAAACAGCAGGCAGATCACTGGCTCACACCGCTGAACCTACAGCCAGGCATGGTCGTGTGTGACAATGGCCGGAACCTTGTGGCGGCTCTGAGGCGAGGCGAACTGACACATGTTCCATGTACCTCGTGGTTCAGCGGTTTATTAAATCCTACCGGGAGCTGTCTGATCTGCTGTGTGCCATTTTAGAAAGTCACCTACTGCTTCTGCCATCCTTGCCGGCTTTCAGTGGAGTTGTCAGCTTCCGTCTCACAGACTGGTGTGTGATGTCCCCACGCGTTAGAATTCCACACTGCACATGTTGGTCAGGATTTGTGAACAGAAGAGGGCAATTGTTGAGTACCAGCATCAACTAGGCCATCGGTATATGGTTCTAACTCCACACATAAGACCTCAGAAGTGGACATGGATGTACGACATATGTACCGTCCTCCAAAACTTTGAGGACTCCACCAAGATGGTGAGCGGCGATGACGCCATCATTAGCGTCACCATCCTGCTTCTCTGTCTTCTAAAACGCTCTCTGCTCAAAATCAAAGACAATGCATTGCAGGTGGAGCACGATGAGTTGGAGCAAGAAACCGTACTGGGTGATTACACACAGCCCAGCCTCATCTCATCCCAATGCGCATTGGAGGACTATGACGAGGAGGAGGATGAAGAAATAGAGCTACTTTCATGCGGAATTGATGGTAATACATGCACAACCGTCAGACCGTCGGTTCAGCGTGGATGGCCAGAGAACAGGGGAGAGAAGGAGGATGATGAGGCCAGCATTGCCAGTCATGCTGTTGGTGAGGACCCTGAAGTCTTGCCTGTTAACAGTGTGGCGCACATGGTTGACTTTATGTTATGCTGCCTGTCTCGTGACCCTCGCGTTATCAACATCTTGACGGACACTCATTACTGGTTGGTGACACTTTTAGACCCACGATACAAGGATAACTTTATTTCTCTTATCCCCAAGGCGGAGAGGTCTACAAAAATGGTGCAGTACCAGAAGGCCATAGCCGCAGAATAAGTAAAAAAATTCCCTTCTGAAAACGCTAGCAGCAGAGGTCACGATTCGGTGGACAACCAAGGTGTCCGGCTGAGAGAGGCACAAGTCCAATCCAGCAGAGGTAGGGGAACACTCTCAAAGATCTGGGACACTTTTCTTAGCACCTCCCATACCACAGGCCCTGAGGTGCGGGGTAGTGTCACAAGGACTGCAAAGTTTGCCAAGATGCTGAGGGAGTACGTTGCCGATCGTACTAAAGTGCTCCTAGACTCCTCTGTGCCTTATAATTATTGGGTATCCAAGCTGGATACGTGGTAGGAATTGGCTCTCTATGCTTTGGAAGTCCTGGCCTGCCTTGCTGTTAGCGTTTTGTCAGAGCGTGTTTTTAGTGCCGCAGGTGGAATCATTACTGATTAGGGATGAGCGAGTCTACTCGCTAGGACTCGTTACTCGGCGATTCTTAAGGGACTCGCTGGACTCGGTAATCGGCGAGTCTTTTAGCGAATACTCGCTCAGTAACGAGTCCAATGCAAGTCAATGGCAATCTTAGTTTTGTCAGAGTTTACTTTATCTCACTCGCTAGACTCGCTAGACTCGCTCTATCACATCGCTATATAGCTTGAATCTCCCCAAACAGCAGCGAGTCTGAGCGAGTCTACGAGTCCGAATCCTAGCGAGTCTGCGATTCCGAGTCCTGTATTCTCTATTCGGGACTCGCGAATCCAGAATCTTTTATGTTACTAGTCAGCATTGCGTGTTAGGTCAGAAAACTTGTGAAGACAGCCAATCATAGTCAGTAATGCCATAGCAGCTTTGGTTGTGTCAGGACTATGATTGGCTGCTGTCCATCGTGATGCCTATGTCATCTATGACAAGGCAAGGCAGTATATAAGGCTTGCCCCCGCCATTTTGGGCACATTCCTGAGAAGAGCTGACCTAGTGCAGGGAGACTTGGAGCAGATCTAGGGACAGTTAGGCAGTGTAGGAGTCACATATAACCCAAAAGTTCTTTTCAGAACTAACAGGACGGAGTGTAGGAGTCAAGATTCCTCACACATAACCCAAAAGTTCTTTTCAGAACTACCAGGACGGAGGATTGCTGTACAGGACTGTAAGGAAGGGGAGATAGGAGCAGCCTTACAGTGAATCCAGCACCATCCTCAGAGCTTAGTTCACCCAGCTTTCCGCAGAGCTGTAATCCTAAGCTTTTTCTTATTTTTGGCACTAGTCTACCAAATAATTTTGGTGCCATTTTTCCACAAAACATTTCCTGTGCCAGTGCGTTGCTGTACGGTGTCCTGCCTGCAGCTCGCACGGTACTTGTAAACTTGCACGCAGCCAGCACCGCAGCCTAACAGTGCCTGGTTCTGCGTACTAAACAATTTTTTCCTGTGCCAGTGCGTTGCTGTACGGTGTCCTGCCTGCAGCTCGCACGGTACTTGTAAACTTGCACGCAGCCAGCACCGCAGCCTAACAGTGCCTGGTTCTGCGTACTAAACAATTTTTTCCTGTGCCAGTGCGTTGCTGTACGGTGTCCTGCCTGCAGCTCGCACGGTACTTGTAAACTTGCACGCAGGCAGCACCGCAGCCTAACAGTGCCTGGTTCTGCGTACTAAACAATTTTTTCCTGTGCCAGTGCGTTGCTGTACGGTGTCCTGCCTGCAGCTCGCACGGTACTTGTAAACTTGCACGCAGCCAGCACCGCAGCCTAACAGTGCCTGGTTCTGCGTACTAAACAATTTTTCCCTGTGCCAGTGCGTTGCTGTACGGTGTCCTGCCTGCAGCTCGCACGGTACTTGTAAACTTGCACGCAGCCAGCACCGCAGCCTAACAGTGCCTGGTTCTGCGTACTAAACAATTTTTCCCTGTGCCAGTGCGTTGCTGTACGGTGTCCTGCCTGCAGCTCGCACGGTACTTGTAAACTTGCACGCAGCCAGCACCGCAGCCTAACAGTGTCTGGTTCTGCGTACTAAACAATTTTTCCCTGTGCCAGTGCGTTGCTGTACGGTGTCCTGCCTGCAGCTCGCACGGTACTTGTAAACTTGCACGCAGCCAGCACCGCAGCCTAACAGTGCCTGGTTCTGCGTACTAAACAATTTTTCCTGTGCGTGCGTTGCTGTACGTTCGCTGCAGTCGCACTGCGTACGTTGTACTGCACGAGCAGCCGCAGCCTAACGCGTTTGGTAAACAATTTTCCTGTGCCAGTGCGTTGGTCGGTCTGCACTGCACGGTACTTGTAAACTTGCACGCAGCCAGCACCGCAGCCTAACAGTGCTGGTTCTGCGTACTAAACAATTTTTCCCTGTGCCAGTGCGTTGCTGTACGGTGTCCTGCCTGCAGCTCGCACGGTACTTGTAAACTTGCACGCAGCCAGCACCGCAGCCTAACAGTGCCTGGTTCTGCGTACTAAACAATTTTTCCCTGTGCCAGTGCGTTGCTGTACGGTGTCCTGCCTGCAGCTCGCACGGTACTTGTAAACTTGCACGCAGCCAGCACCGCAGCCTAACAGTGCTGGTTCTGCGTACTAAACAATTTTTCCCTGTGCCAGTGCGTTGCTGTACGGTGTCCTGCTGCAGCTCGCACGGTACTTGTAAACTTGCACGCAGCAGCACCGCAGCCTAACAGTGCCTGGTTCTGCGTACTAAACAATTTTTTCCTTTGCCAGTGCGTTGCTGTACGGTGTCCTGCCTGCAGCTCGCACGGTACTTGTAACTTGCACGCAGCCAGCACCGCAGCCTAACAGTGCCTGGTTCTGCGTACTAAACAATTTTTCCTGTGCCAGTGCGTTGCTGTACGGTGTCCTGCCTGCAGCTCGCACGGTACTTGTAAATTGCACGCAGCCAGCACCGCAGCCTAACAGTGCCTGGTTCTGCGTACTAAACAATTTTTCCTGTGCCAGTGCGTTGCTGTACGGTGTCCTGCCTGCAGCTCGCACGGTACTTGTAACTTGCACGCAGCCAGCACCGCAGCCTAACAGTGCCTGGTTCTGCGTACTAAACAATTCTGATTTCACCTGCCTGCCTGGGACTTGTAATTGCAGCGAGCCGTGTGCGCTGTACACATTTCGGCAGTTGCTGTACGGTGTCCTGCCTGCAGCTCGCACGGTACTTGTAAACATTGCACGCAGCCAGCACCGCAGCCTAACAGTGCCTGGTTCTGCGTACTAAACAATTTTTCCTGTGCCAGTGCGTTGCTGTACGGTGTCCTGCCTGCAGCTCGCACGGTACTTGTAAACTTGCACGCAGCCAGCACCGCAGCCTAACAGTGCCTGGTTCTGCGTACTAAACAATTTTTCCCTGTGCCAGTGCGTTGCTGTACGGTGTCCTGCCTGCAGCTCGCACGGTACTTGTAAACTTGCACGCAGCCAGCACCGCAGCCTAACAGTGCCTGGTTTGCGTACTAAACAATTTTTCCTGTGCCAGTGCGTTGCTGTACGGTGTCCTGCCTGCAGCTCGCACGGTATTGTAAATTGCACGCAGCCAGCACCGCAGCCTAACAGTGCTGGTTCTGCGTACTAAACAATTTTTCCTGTGCCAGTGCGTTGCTGTACGGTGTCCTGCCTGCAGCTCGCACGGTACTTGTAAACTTGCACGCAGCCAGCACCGCAGCCTAACAGTGCCTGGTTCTGCGTACTAAACAATTTTTCCCTGTGCCAGTGCGTTGCTGTACGGTGTCCTGCCTGCAGCTCGCACGGTACTTGTAAACTTGCACGCAGCCAGCACCGCAGCTAACAGTGCCTGGTTCTGCGTACTAAACAATTTTTTCCTGTGCCAGTGCGTTGCTGTACGGTGTCCTGCCTGCAGCTCGCACGGTACTTGTAAACTTGCACGCAGCCAGCACCGCAGCCTAACAGTGCTGGTTCTGCGTACTAAACAATTTTTCCCTGTGCCAGTGCGTTGCTGTACGGTGTCCTGCCTGCAGCTCGCACGGTACTTGTAAACTTGCACGCAGCCAGCACCGCAGCCTAACAGTGCTGGTTCTGCGTACTAAACAATTTTTCCTGTGCCAGTGCGTTGCTGTACGGTGTCCTGCCTGCAGCTCGCACGGTACTTGTAAACTTGCACGCAGCCAGCACCGCAGCCTAACGTGCCTGGTTCTGCGTACTAAACAATTTTTTCCTGTGCCAGTGCGTTGCTGTACGGTGTCCTGCCTGCAGCTCGCACGGGTACTTGTAAACTTGCACGCAGCCAGACCGCAGCCTAACAGTGCCTGGTTCTGCGTACTAAACAATTTTTCCCTGTGCCAGTGCGTTGCTGTACGGTGTCCTGCCTGCAGCTCGCACGGTACTTGTAAACTTGCACGCAGCCAGCACCGCAGCCTAACAGTGCCTGGTTCTGCGTACTAAACAATTTTTCCCTGTGCCAGTGCGTTGCTGTACGGTGTCCTGCCTGCAGCTCGCACGGTACTTGTAAACTTGCACGCAGCCAGCACCGCAGCCTAACAGTGCCTGGTTCTGCGTACTAAACAATTTTTCCCTGTGCCAGTGCGTTGCTGTACGGTGTCCTGCCTGCAGCTCGCACGGTACTTGTAAACTTGCACGCAGCCAGCACCGCAGCCTAACAGTGCTGGTTCTGCGTACTAAACAATTTTTTCCTGTGCCAGTGCGTTGCTGTACGGTGTCCTGCCTGCAGCTCGCACGGTACTTGTAAACTTGCACGCAGCCAGCACCGCAGCCTAACAGTGCCTGGTTCTGCGTACTAAACAATTTTTCCCTGTGCCAGTGCGTTGCTGTACGGTGTCCTGCCTGCAGCTCGCACGGTACTTGTAAACTTGCACGCAGCCAGCACCGCAGCCTAACAGTGCCTGGTTCTGCGTACTAAACAATTTTTCCTGTGCCAGTGCGTTGCTGTACGGTGTCCTGCCTGCAGCTCGCACGGTATTGTAAACTTGCACGCAGCCAGCACGCAGCCTAACAGTGTCTGGTTCTGCGTACTAAACAATTTTTCCCTGTGCCAGTGCGTTGCTGTACGGTGTCCTGCCTGCAGCTCGCACGGTACTTGTAACTTGCACGCAGCCAGCACCGCAGCCTAACAGTGCCTGTTCTGCGTACTAAACAATTTTTCCTGTGCCAGTGCGTTGCTGTACGGTGTCCTGCCTGCAGCTCGCACGGGTACTTGTAAACTTGCACGCAGCCAGCACCGCAGCCTAACAGTGCTGGTTCTGCGTACTAAACAATTTTTCCCTGTGCCAGTGCGTTGCTGTACGGTGTCCTGCCTGCAGCTCGCACGGTACTTGTAACTTGCACGCAGCCAGCACCGCAGCCTAACAGTGCCTGGTTCTGCGTACTAAACAATTTTTCCTGTGCCAGTGCGTTGCTGTACGGTGTCCTGCCTGCAGCTCGCACGGTACTTGTAAACTTGCACGCAGCCGCACGCAGCCTAACAGTGTCTGGTTCTGCGTACTAAACAATTTTTCCCTGTGCCGTGCGTTGCTGTACGGTGTCCTGCCTGCGCTCGCACGGTACTTGTAAACTTGCACGCAGCCAGCACCGCAGCCTAACAGTGCTGGTTCTGCGTACTAAACAATTTTTTCCTGTGCAGTGCGTTGCTGTACGTGTCCTGCCTGCAGCTCGCACGGTACTTGTAACTTGCACGCAGCCAGAGCAGCTAACAGTGCCTGTTCGGTACTAACAATTTTTCCTGTGCCGTGCGTTGCTGTACGGTGTCTGCCTGCAGCTCGCACGGTACTTGTAAACTTGCACGCAGCCAGCACCGCAGCCTAACAGTGCCTGGTTCTGCGTACAAACATTTTTCCTGTGCCAGTGCGTTGCTGTACGTGTCCTGCCTGCGCCGCACGGTACTTGTAAACTTGCACGCACAGCACGCAGCTAACAGTGCTGGTTCTGCGTACTAAACAATTTTCCTGTGCCAGTGCGTTGCTGTACGGTGTCCTGCCTGCAGCTCGCACGTACTTGTAAACTTGCACGCAGCCAGCACCGCAGCCTAACAGTGCCTGGTTCTGCGTACTAAACAATTTTTTTCCCTGTGCCGTGCGTTGCTGTACGGTGTCCTGCCTGCAGCTCGCACGGTACTTGTAAACTTGCACGCAGCCAGCACCGCAGCCTAACAGTGCCTGGTTCTGCGTACTAAACAATTTTCCCTTGCCAGTGCGTTGCTGTACGGTGTCCTGCCTGCAGCTCGCACGGTACTTGTAAACTTGCACGCAGCCAGCACCGCAGCCTAACAGTGCTGGTTCTGCGTACTAAACAATTTTTCCTGTGCCAGTGCGTTGCTGTACGGTGTCCTGCCTGCAGCTCGCACGGTACTTGTAAACTTGCACGCAGGCAGCACCGCAGCCTAACAGTGCCTGGTTCTGCGTACTAAACAATTTTTTCCTGTGCCAGTGCGTTGCTGTACGGTGTCCTGCCTGCAGCTCGCACGGTACCTTCCATCTCTCTTAAAATATCTTAGCCTCTAGTGTGTACCTTTCTCGAAATAGTACCTGCTACTTGTTTTACAAGCCCCCAGAAAGCCACCAGAAATTATAAAATGTCACACAAAAAACCAAATCCCAAAAAAAGTCTTGCTAAGGGACAGGGACGAGGTACAGGCATTGGTAGTCGTGGCCAACTATCCACCAGTTCGGGCAGACAGACGAGGATTGATCGATCGTTCCTCCTGTCTAACTTTCCCCGTCAGGAAAGTAAACGAGTATTGAGGCCGGAAGACGAACAGCATCTAACGTCTTGGCTGGCAGACAAGACCTCAACAACAGGTTCTTGCAGCACTCAAGGTTCCTTGAGCACTGTGTCTACTGTTGGTACATACCATGCTGGGTCATCTAATCCACAACCTCTTCACAGTTCCTCAGACCAACAGCAGCCCCATGAAAATGTTGACACACACATGGGTCACTCAGATGACTTATTTGGTACATATAATCCTTTACATGAATCCGGTTTGCCAGACTCCGTAGTAGATGAGATACTTGATGAAGAATTGTCCAATCATGGACAAGTTTTAGAGACACCCCGGCCACATGAACGTGTCTTTCAGCAAAGTCTTAGACCGTCTCAGGAGTTGGAGGATGATGATGATGAGACAGTCACACACTTGTCATCTGGGGAGCAAAATCTATCTTGTTATCGGGAAGATTTAGAAGAGGAAGGGGTTGATGATGAGACAACTGATCCCACATGGAATGTTGCGATGCAGAGCCAGCAGAGCAGCACGGAGGAAGACAGTGTGTATGTCCCACCAACAAAGGCACCAAGGCCGACTCCTCCCACCAGAACTGAAAGAGTCACCACTGTTGCCCAAAATGTGTCCACTGTGGCTCAAAATTTGTCAACTGTTGGACAAAATGTCTCAAATGTGGGCCTCAGTAATCCCTCAGGGAGTACAGTCAAGCCTAGAGGTCGGTCAGCCACTGTGTGGAAATTTTTTAAAGATGGGCCTTCTCAAGAAAATGTGGTCATCTGTACCATCTGCCATGCAAGGCTAAGTAGAGGCCACGGGAAAGGAAACCAGAGCACCAGCAGTATGCGGAAGCACATGGCTGGTCAGCACCCTATTCAGTGGTCAAAAGTGCAGCCTTCCACAACAGTGTCATCTGACCCAAAGACTGCGACGGCAACTCAGATACGTCCGTCACAATCAAGTGTTGCTGAAGCTGGTCCAGCTCATATGTACTCATCACAAGCAGCGGTTGCAGAGAGACTGAACACGAGTGCAGACAGTTCTCGGTCAGCAACATCCTTACAGTTATCAGTGACACAGCTGTACGAAAGGAAGCAGAAATACCACTCTTCCCACCCATTAGCCAAAAAAATAAATGCCCAGATAGCTAAGTTGTTAGCAGTCGAGATGTTGCCGTTTAGGCTTGTGGGTACAGACTCTTTCCGTGAGCTTTTGGCTGTGGCAGTACCACGCTACTCGGTTCCAAGCCGCCACTACTTTTCACGTTGTGCCGTCCCCGCGTTACATGAGCATGTCATTAACAACCTCAAGCGTGCCCTCACCAACGCTGTAACCGGGAAAGTACACCTTACTACGGACACGTGGACAAGCAGTTCAGGACAGGGCCGGTACATCTCGCTCACCGCGCATTGGATCAACGTTGTGGAGAGTGTGCCAAACGATGTTAGTGTAACATCAAACATCCTACCCACGCCACGGATAGCTGGCACAACCTCATTCAGGGTCTCTGCATCATCCTATATGTCCACTACCCCATCTTCCGCTTCCTCGACCAATCCTCAATTGCCCTCAACATCACGGCCAAGTTGGGAGGTTTGCTGCAGTGCTTCAGCAAGACGCCAACAGGCTCTGCTGAAGCTGATCTGTTTAGGTCACACACCGCACACTGCAGTAGAGCTGTTGAAAGGTCTGAAGGAACAGACAGATGAGTGGCTATCCCCACTCCAACTCCAGACCGGTCTCGTGGTGAGCGACAATGGTCGTAACCTAGTGGCTGCACTAAAGCTCGGAAACCTTGTGCACGTGCCTTGCATGGCTCACGTGCTGAATCTAGTAGTGCAGAAATTCCTGCGTACATACCCAGAGCTATGTGACCTACTGGAGAAGGTGCGTCGAGTTTGTGCACATTTTCGTCATTCGTCAACAGCGGTTGGAAAACTTTCATTGCTTCAAAAGCAATTGAATTTGCCCAACCACAGACTCATTTGTGACATGCCGACACGATGGAACTCTACATTCCATATGTTATCGAGGATCAATGAGCAGCAGAGGGCAATATCCGAGTATCAGTTGCAACATGCCCGTCAGACCGGCAGTCAGCCACGACATATTAGTACAATGGAGTGGGTGTGGATCGCTGACACATCTGAGGTTCTTGATAATTTTGACTACTGCACAAAACTGGTGAGCGGTGATCAGTCCATCATCAGTGTCACTATACCCATGCTGTGTCTGCTGAAAGAATCCCTCATTAATCAGAAAAATGAAGCATTGAGAGCCCAGCAGATGGCTATGGAGCCAGATTTAAACAGCGCAGTACCTAGCCAGCAAAGCCAGTATGACCAGGCAACTATGGCTCCTGAGGAGGAACAGGAGCAAGACGATGAAGAGGATTTATTTTTTGTTGGTGCCGATGTCAACCCAGATGGTACTCACAACCCCAGCTTTGTGTCTGTCCACCATGGGTGGCCTGGAGAGGAGGAGGCGGAGACAGACTTTGCGGATACAATTGGTATTGAACATCGTTCTGAGGACACTGAAGACATGACTCTATGCAGCTTAGGACACATGGCTGACTTCATGTTGACTTGTCTGCTAGAAGACCCACGAGTGATTAACATATTGCACAACGACCTCTACTGGTTGGCCACCTTTCTGGACCCACGTTATAAAGATAAATTCACCTCGCTGCTGTTTCAGTCACCACGTGGCTTGACAATTGACTATTTCAAGAGGGTTCTTGTGGATAATATGCTTCGAATATCACCGTCAGACAACACTCTGCCCATAGTTAGCAACTCTGTGCAACAGCAGCCTTTGGTCGGGGCACAATCATCCACGCTGTCCAGAAGAGATGCTGGAAAGATGTCCGCAAAGTGGGCTATGTTCAATAAGCCATCGAACCTGCAGCGCCATGTTGCTCCAGTAACCATCTCTCGGAGACAGAAACTTACCAACATGGTACAAGAATACTTAAGTGACAGTACCTGCTTCCTGACTGATGCCGCAGTCCCGTTTAATTACTGGGTCTCCAAGCTCCACACTTGGACAGAGCTCTCGTTGTATGCCTTGGAGGTGCTGGCATGCCCTGAGCTAGTGTGACATCAGAGCGGGTTTTCAGTGCCGCTGGGGGTATCATAACTGATACCAGGACACGTCTTACTCCAGAGAATGCAGACAGGCTTACTCTAATTAAGTTTAATAGGAACTGGATTTCACAAGACTTCTCGAGCCCTGAAGACGACAGTACTCAGAGCTGAAGTGCCACGTTCAACATCAATATGATATAATTAATCATTGTATTATATTGTGTCTTTTTGGTACAAGCAGTATGTACAAGACCAGTAACGATTTGCGTAACCATGTTCCTGCAACCTGGTAATGAGGCTGCTTCATCTTAAACCAAAACTACACCTTAACTTCGGTTTCATTAACCATCACAACACCTTTTCACAAGGAATCAACCTTTATTTTCTGTAAGCAAACATTTAAAAGCCCCTTGGGCTAATTTTTTGAGCCACCCTGGCTAACAAGCTGATCATGGCCCTTAGGCCTGCATTTTTAACCAAAATGCAAAACAGCCCCTTGGGCTAATTTTTGGAGAGACCCAGCCTAAGAGGCTTATCATGGCCCTTAGGCCTGCACTTATACCCAAATTGCCAAACAGCCCCTTGGGCTAATTTTTGGAGACACCATGGCTAACAAGCTGATCATGGCCCTTAGGCCTGCATTTATACCCAAAATGCAAAACAGCCCCTTGGGCTAATTTTTGGAAACACCCAGCCTAAGAGGCTTATCATGGCCCTTAGGCCTGCACTTATACCCAAATTGCCAAACAGCCCCTTGGGCATATTTTTAGAGCCACCATGGCTAACAAGCTGATCATGGCCCTTAGGCCTGCATTTATACCCAAAATGCAAAACAGCCCCTTGGGCTAATTTTTTGAGCCACCCAGGCTAACAAGCTTATCATGGTTTGGGAACACCCTGGCTAACAAGCTTTGTATGGCCCTTAGACCTACATTTATACCAAAATGGGAAACAGCCCCTTGGGCTAATTTTTGGAAACACCCAGCCTAAGAGGCTTATCATGGCCCTTAGGCCTGCACTTATACCCAAATTGCCAAACAGCCCCTTGGGCTAATTTTTTGAGCCACCCTGGCTAACAAGCTGATCATGGCCCTTAGGCCTGCATTTATAAGCAAAATGCAAAACAGCCCCTTGGGCTAATTTTTGGAGACACCCAGCCTAAGAGGCTTATCATGGCCCTTAGGCCTGCATTTACACTCAAAATGCCAAAACAGCCCCTTGGGCTAATTTTTGGAGCCACCATGGCTAACAAGCTGATCATGGCCCTTAGGCCTGCATTTATACCCAAAATGCAAAACAGCCCCTTGGGCTAATTTTTGAGCCACCCAGGCTAACAAGCTTATCATGGTTTGGGAGACACCCTGGCTAACAAGCTTTGTATGGCCCTTAGACCTACATTTATACCAAAAATGGGAAACAGCCCCTTGGGCTAATTTTTGGAAACACCCAGCCTAAGAGGCTTATCATGGCCCTTAGGCCTGCACTTATACCCAAATTGCCAAACAGCCCCTTGGGCTAATTTATTGAGCCACCATGGCTAACAAGCTGATCATGGCCCTTAGGCCTGCATTTATAACCAAAATGCAAAACAGCCCCTTGGGCTAATTTTTGGAGACACCCAGCCTAAGAGGCTTATCATGGCCCTTAGGCCTGCATTTACACTCAAAATGCCAAACAGCCCCTTGGGCTAATTTTTGGAAACACCCAGCCTAAGAGGCTTATCATGGCCCTTAGGCCTGCACTTATACCCAAATTGCCAAACAGCCCCTTGGGCTAATTTTTTGAGCCACCCTGGCTAACAAGCTGATCATGGCCCTTAGGCCTGCATTTATAACCAAAATGCAAAACAGCCCCTTGGGCTAATTTTTGGAGACACCCAGCCTAAGAGGCTTATCATGGCCCTTAGGCCTGCATTTACACTCAAAATGCCAAACAGCCCCTTGGGCTAATTTTTTGAGCCACACAGGCTAACAAGCTTATCATGGTTTGGGAGACACCCTGGCTAACAAGCTTTGTATGGCCCTTAGACCTACATTTATACCAAAAATGGTAAACAGCCCCTTGGGCTAATTTTTTGAGCCACACAGGCTAACAAGCTTATCATGGTTTGGGAGACACCCTGGCTAACAAGCTTTTTATGGCCCTTAGGCCTACATTTATACCAAAAATGGGAAACAGCCACTTGGGCTAATTTTTCCAGGCACCAATCCTATGCCTGCATCGTGGGCGGTGCTTGGACTATCATCCTGCTGGAGCCTGTTGAAGGGTCCCACTGTACGCTCCATACAAAACGCGTAGACGCGATGTGTAGCATGTAGACGTCCCAGCCTCTCACATGTGTGTTCATAGTCTTGTTGCCATAGCGAGGCATAAAGTAACCCCCCAAACACAGGCACTGTTTGTCAGCAACAGTTGTATGTGGAGTCATGATTTGACACTTAGTAACCAAGGTGACTTCATGCGCCATGCGGGCCGTAAAGTACTTGCTAATGATGCTCTCTCCCCTGTCCCCCACACCAACTGTCTCGGGGTAATCCTTGACTCCTCCCTCTCCTTCAAGCCCCACCTGTAGTCCCTAACCAAGTCCCTGTGACTCCAACTCAAAAATATTTAACCAATTCGGTCGTTCCTCAATCCTGACACTGCTGAAACACTCATAAATGCCCTCATCATCTCCCGCCTTGACTACTGCAACCTCCTTCGCATAGGTCTCCCTGCCAACTCTCTTGCAACTCTCCAATCTATACTAAACTCTGCTGCCCGGCTAATCCATCTGTCCTCACGCTACTCCCCTGCCTACCCCCTCTGCCAAGCCGTTCACTGGCCCCTCCGGCCCACAGAGAGCTCACTTTAAAACACTGACCATGACATTCAAAGCCTTACACAACCTATCCCCACCATACATCTCCGACATGATCTCCCGATACCATCCCTCACGCAACCTGCGTTCATCCCAAGAACTTGTCCTACAGTCCACCCTCATCTCCTCTTCCCACAACCGCATACAGGATTTCTCCCGGTCATCCGCCATGCTATGGAACTCCCTGCCCCACCTCATCAGTCAGTCCCTACCCTCTGAACCTTAAAGATACTTATAAAGACTCACCTCTTCCGACAGGCCTACAACCTGCCATGAGACCCCGCTACACGCCCCACGACCGACACCTTCCCCACCCTATTGTATCCCCACCCACCCCTCGTAGAATGTGAGCCCACGCGTACAGGGTCCTCTACTATTGTACCTGTATGACCTTATTGTCTATGTTTATTGTACTTGTCCTTCTCTACCTTTTCCTCATGTAAAGCGCCATGGAACCTATGGCCGCTATATAAATAAATAATTATAATAATTATGATGACTTGAAGCCCAACCAAAAAAAAAACTCCACATTCATTCCTTGAAAAAAGACAGACACAAAGCTGGTTTTTAAAACTGTGTTTAAAAAAAAAAATGGCAGCACTGTTTGGACATTCCAAAAAATACTACCTTTTACAATTAAGGTAACAACATCAACAAAAACAAATGGAGCCCTACAGGTCCTGGTAGGTGGGCTGTCCGTCCTGCAAAAGGTCAAGGGCCCCACGGATGGCCTGGCCGAACCCTTCAGGGTGGATCATCTGAACAGGTGTAGGGAACGGTGGTAGGTCCCTGTTAGCTGGCCACTGGCAGTGAGGCAAAGCCCTGTGGGGTGGGACTTGGCTGTCCCGTGTTGTGGGCCTGCCCAGCCTGTTACAGTTTATTTTCCACCCATCCAAATATTGGAACACATCACCGGGGTCGTTTCCTGGCTGACAGGCTTCCAGCACTATCTGTAATGCTGACCTTGCCCGCAGTAGCCTGTCAAATGGAATATTATCCATGAATGGTATAATACTGCGGGCAAAGTCAGCATTACTCTGTTGCACACTTAATTGTGCAGACCCCGGGATGGGACCATAAGCTGGGCCTGCCGCTGGTGGCGTCGGTGGTGGTGCTGGCCCTGCCGCTGGTGGTGGCGGTGGTGGTGCTGGCCCTGCCGCTGGTGGTGGCGGTGGTGGTGCTGGCCCTGCCGCTGGTGGGGGCGGTGGTGGTGCGGACCCTGCCGCTGGTGGCGGTGGTGGTGGTGGTGGCGGGGACGGCGGTGGTGGTGTTGATGGGCCTGCCGCTGGTGGCGGCAGTGGTGGTGCTGGCCCGGCCGCTGGTGGCGGCGGTGGTGGTGCTGGCCCTGGCGCTGCTGGCGGCGATGCTGGTGGTGGTGGTGGCGGCGGCGACGGCGGTGGTGTGGTGGCGCCGGCCGTGGTGGTGGTGGTGGGTGTTCTCCACGCCGCCTTCTGTTTGGCGGTGGAGGGTTCACAGCACGCCGCCCTCTGTAGTAAGCTTCTCTGTGGGTAAAGTAAAAAAAAATTTGGTGAATGCATTGCATTTGGAAACAAAAACATAGGTCAAACATTAAGTTGCACGCTTTTTAGACTCTGTGTATCTGTGTATTATTAATCAGATATTTGTTATTATTATGCAAGAATAACCAACTGTACATAACATAAAGGAATACGTGACTTTCTTTGCTAATTCCATACTAATACATAATTTTTCACCCCCTGATTAACACCCACCCCCCCCCCATCCCATCTAATCTAGACGATCAATAACACCAATGGTTCACATGAAAAAAAAAAGTCCCCCTGACTTCACTTTTTACTTGACATACTTAATTCACAAAACTTTTAGCTTATATCATCTATATAAAGCAGGGAAGGGGTTGAAAGGTATACAATATATATATATATATAATCTATTTATATAATCGGGAGTTTGAAATTCCGGCACTGTAGCCTAATCCCAAACTCCTTAGCGTCACTGCGAGCGGAGACGCGTATGCGCCTTCGCGAGCCGCAGACGCTTAACTCACACAGCCGCTATAGCGTTTTCTCGAGCGGCCTCGCGCCCTCCGCTCACAGCAAGACCTGCGCCCCTCACAGCGCCCAATCCGCCCCGGCATGCTGGCATTTGTACTTCCCCCGTCTGTGCACCCACAGGTCTTAGCAGATCACTGATGCTGACAGCGGGGGGGGACAACACAGACAATCAAATCAGGAGGAGGTCAGTGTCAGGAGGAGATGACAGACGCCCGCCGGGGCCTGTGACACTGCAGAGGTCACAGCGGGGCTGTGTGTGCGGACAACGGGGAGGCCGGGGGCTACGGACGTACCGGACACGTCCTCTGCTCCTGGAGATGTGCCGCGGTTCCGCGCTCGCAGCGTATCTGACGCTGGAGCAGCGCTCACCACGCCCACACCACGCCCTCTGCCAAACAACCCACACCTCTCACTAACCTCCTGCAGCTAACCACACCCCATGTTTACCTTTGCCATGATGTCATTTAGCTGCGGCCGCTATCTTTAATAAGGTCAGAAATTATGGCAGTAATCGGATCTCTGCTCCCTCTAGCACGCCCCAACACTGTAGCACCATCTATTAACCCTATTCTCATCACCTATATACTCTGCTACCCACAGAGCCGTCTTTATACTCTGCTACCTCAGACCCGCCTGTATACTCTGCTACCTCAGACCCGCCTGTATACTCTGCTACCCACAGACCCGCCTGTATACTCTGCTACCCACAGACCCGCCTGTATACTCTGCTACCCACAGACCCGCCTGTATACTCTGCTACCCACAGAGCCGTCTTTATACTCTGCTACCTCAGACCCGCCTGTATACTCTGCTACCCACAGACCCGCCTGTATACTCTGCTACCTCAGACCCGCCTGTATACTCTGCTACCCACAGAGACGCCTGTATACTCTGCTACCCATCAGACCCACGCCTGTATACTCTGCTACCTCACAGACCCGCCTGTATACTCTGCTACCTCAGACCCGCCTGTATACTCTGCTACCCACAGACCCGCCTGTATACTCTGCTACCTCAGACCCGCCTGTATACTCTGCTACCCACAGAGACGCCTGTATACTCTGCTACCTCAGACCGCCTGTATACTCTGCTACCTCAGACCGCCTGTATACTCTGCTACCCACAGACCGCCTGTATACTCTGCTACCTCAGACCCGCCTGTATACTCTGCTACCTCAGACCCGCCTGTATACTCTGCTACCCACAGACCCGCCTGTATACTCTGCTACCTCAGACCCGCCTGTATACTCTGCTACCCACAGAGACGCCTGTATACTCTGCTACCTCAGACCCGCCTGTATACTCTGCTACCCACAGACCCGCCTGTATACTCTGCTACCTCAGACCGCCTGTATACTCTGCTACCACAGAACGCCTGTATACTCTGCTACCTCAGACCCGCCTGTATACTCTGCTACCTCAGACCCGCCTGTATACTCTGCTACCCACGACCCGCCTGTATACTCTGCTACCCACAGACCCGCCTGTATACTCTGCTACCCACAGACCCGCCTGTATACTCTGCTACCCACAGAGCCGTCTTTATACTCTGCTACCTCAGACCCGCCTTATACTCTGCTACCACAGACCGCCTGTATACTCTGCTACCCACAGAGCGTCTTATACTCTGCTACCACAGACCGCTGTATACTCTGCTACCCACAGAGCCACGTGTATACTCTGCTACCACAGACCGAAATGGAACCTAATGTATATATTAATAAATAATACTAAATGTACACAACAGTGCTGCAGACACATACCTTGGCATACGGGCCACCGGGTGAAGGAAGGACAGCCGGTCATAAAAGTGGTAGTGGTTGAGCAATGGAGCGGCTCCCGGTTGTCTCTCTGAGTACTGCCGGTACTGCTTCTTATGCTGGTCCCGGCAGCTCCTCCACCGTTTTTTAAGATGGTCAACTGTGAAATGATTTGAAACCGGCTTTAGAGATGTGTAATATTTGAAACAACAAAAGTATGTGTACAAATCAACAATAACATTTTATTCATTTTGTGTGTGTAATGTGTATACAAGGCACAGTGACACGACAGTGTGGAACATCATCAACAGCATTACGGACATTGAGCTCACGTGGCCACAATCACAAATGAGGCAGGACACATGTCAACGCATAGAGAATGTAATAGTGCGGGCACCAGACTCTGGTCATTAGTGGTATTTATATACACCCAACCCCTTGGCCGAAAGAGCCAGGAGGATCAGACATTAAACTCATTGTACTGTTGTGACCCCATCCAAATATAGGCAACTATGCGGTGGAGCATGATAACACATTCAGGGTCCTGTATACCCTGCTATGGGGGCCCTGTATTCCCACTGCTGGGGGCCCTGTAAACCCACTGGGCCACTGTCTACCCACTGCTGGGGGCCCTGTATACCCACTGCTGGTGGGGCCTGTACACACACTGAGGGCCCTGTATACAGGGACTGACTGGCACCCTACAGTTTGGGTCGCAACCCTCCCTCACTGGCCCGACACAGGTGAGGACGGGGGGTGGGGGGGGTGATGACTGGCGGCCGCCTCACAGTCACCGCAGCTCCCGCATTATCCTATGGCTCGCTCCCAGCCGCAGCCTCGCGCTCCTCACAGCCGCTCGCTAACAGTCACAGCCGCACGCCACTCACAGACGCTCACTCCCGGACGCAGCCGCGTGCTGATGACGTCATCGCGCGGCCAGGAGCTTCCGTTTCCGCCTGCTGCTTCAGGGACATGCGGATTATTCATGCTCCTGCAGCCGCATGACCCGTGGCACCTGGGCCAGTCCGCCCCTGCCTGTATACCACAATATGGGGGCATGTATACCCAGCTGGGGGCCTGTATACTCTGCAGGGGGAGGTGTATACTCTGCTGGGGGGCTGTCTACCAGTGATAGCCGCTGTATACCAGGATGGCGGTGAATATGCTTTCATAGTTTTTCGGGGCAAAAATAGGGGGGTCGGCTTATACACGGGTCGGCTTATACACGAGTATATATACAGTAAATGCAATATATAACGTGTGAACTCATTTAACTTACTTAGATTGCTCTGTTCCTCATGGTCACTCCGATGGAACGCAGGGAACATCTCTTGGGCGATCTCTCTCCAGGCTGTATTAATTAGGGTCGTATCCCCATACTCAGGATCTGTAGGGAGCCATAGAAATGGACGAGCCTCCACAAGTGCAATAAGACGCAGTGTGTTCACCGTGCCACGTCCTGCTGCCATGATTGCACTGATGAATGGATCGCTCTGTGTGTGCGCCTGTCAGCGCGACTCGCTTCCTGTTTCCTTAAAGCATGGTGTGTGCTGGAGAATCCCTTCCCTCGCATCATCGGCTACAAGCCTCAAAATAAGAGAAAAACCAGCGAGTTTGGACTCGCACACTTTCAGAGACACATCAGCGAGTTGTAAATGTCATTATTCGCTATTACTCGGGTCCCTATTCATTAACATTGGACTCGCTGGACTCGCAACGAGTCCCGAGTCCTTGACTCGGACTCGTTGGGGTCTTGCGATTCCGAGTCTTTTCGGACTCGCTCATCTCTATTACTGATAAACGCACCGGCTGTCAACTGTAAATGCTGACAGGCTGACTCTAATCAAGATGAACAAGGGTTGGATTGTGCCTGACTTCCCCACACCACCACCAAATGATAGCAGAATTTAAATTTTGTGCTGGTAGATTGCCATGCACCTACGCACACCCACACATCAGTACACACTTCATGTCTTTGGCTACTTGCTGTACTGCTCCTCCTTCTCCTCATCCGCCACCATCTTATGATCAGTGCGACCATAGTTTATGATGCCACAAAAATATAATTTTTTACATCATATTTATGATGACTCTAACCGTTCAACAGTTAGGCAGTAGTTTCAGGTATACCCCCCAGGGGTAAATGTTTTAATCCATGCTTACAGAATGGGCATTACAAGTACAGGAGACCAGCTCATTTGTAATGGGAACAATATTTAGAGGCTCTCCATGTTTCTTTCCAGGGGCATTGAAGTGCATCCCAATTTTTGGCTGCCATGCCTAGGGCAATACTAGAAAAGACTCACTTCCTTATAATGGGCACAATATTAAAAGAGGCCCTCATGCACTCCTCTATCCAGGGGTGTAACAGTGCCACACAATTTTTGGCTTCCCTGCCTAGGGCAATCCTACAAAAGACCCACTTCCTCATAATGGGCACAATATTAAAAGAGGCCCTCATGCACGCCTCTATCCAGGGGCATCATAGTGCCACACAATTTTTGGCAGCCCTGCTTAAGGCAATACTAGAAAAGACCCACTTCCTTATAATGGGCACAATATTTGAAGAGGCCCTCATGCACACCTCTATCCAGGGACATCAGAGTGCAACACAATTTTTGGCTATCCTGCCTAGGGCAATACTAGAAAAGACCGACTTCCTTATAATGGGCACAATATTTAAAGAGGCCCCCTTCTACGCCTCTACCCAGGGGCATCAGAGTGCCACACAATTTTTGGCTGCCCTGCCTAGGGCAATACTACAAAAGACCTACTTCCTTACAATAGGCACAATATTTAAAGAGGCCCTTATGCATGCCTCTATCTAGGGACTTCAGAGTGCCACACAACTTTTAGCAGCCCTGCCTAGGGCACTACTACAAAAGATCCACTTCCTTAAAATGGGCACATTATTTAAATAGGCCCTCATGCACGTCTCTAAGCAGGTGCATTGAGGTGCCTCCCAATTTTTGGCAGCCCTGCCTAGGGCAATACTAGAAAAGACCCACTACCTTATAATGGGCACAATATTTAAAAAAGAGCCCTCATGCACGTCTCTATCCAGGTGCATTGGGGTGCCTCTCAATTTTTGGCTGCCCTGCCTAGGGCAATTCTAGGAAAGACCCACTACCTTATAATGGGCACAATATTTAAAGAGGCCCTCATGCACGTCTCTATCCAGAGGTATCAGAGTGCCACACAATTTTTGGCTGCCCTGCCTAGGGCAATACCACAAAAGACTCACTTCCTTATAATGGGCACAATACTTAAAGCGGCCTTCATGTACGTCTCTTCCCAGGGGTATGGGAGTGCCACACAATTTTTGGCTGCCCTGCCTAGGGCAATACTGCACAAGACTAACTTCCATATAATGGGCACAATATTTAAAGAGGTCCTCATGCATGTCTCTATGCAGGAGCATCAGAGTGTCACACAATTTTTGAGAGCCCTGCCTAGGGCAATACTACAAAACACCCACTTCCTTAAAATGGGCACATTAATTAACGAGGCCCCCATGCACGTTTCTATGCAGGGGCATCAGAGTGCCACACAACTTTTGGCTGCCCTGCCTAGGGCAATACTGCAAAAGACCCACTTCCTTATAAAGGGCACAATATTTAAAGAGGCTCTCATGCACGTCTCTATTCAGGTGCATTGGGGTGCCTCCCAATTTTCGCCAGCCCTGCCTAGGGCAATACTAGAAAAGACTAACTTCCTTATAATGGGCACAATATTTAAATAGGCCCTCATGCACGTGTCTATCCAGGTGCATTGGGGTGCCTCCCAATTCTTGGCTGCCCTGCCAAGGGCAATACTAGAAAAGACCCACTTCCTTATAATGGGCACAATATTTAAAGAGGCCATCATGCACGCCTCTATCCAGGGGCATCAGAGTGCCACACAATTTTTGGCTGCCCTGCCTAGGGCAATACTGCACAAGACTAACTTCCTTATAATGGGCACAATATTTAAAGAGGTCCTCATGCATGTCTCTATGCAGGAGCATCAGAGTGTCACACAATTTTTGAGAGCCCTGCCTAGGGCAATACTACAAAACACCCACTTCCTTAAAATGGGCAAATTAATTAAAGAGGCCCCCATGCACGTTTCTATGCAGGGGCATCAGAGTGCCACACAACTTTTGGCTGCCCTGCCTAGGGCAATACTGCAAAAGACCCACTTCCTTATAAAGGGCACAATATTTAAAGAGGCTCTCATGCACGTCTCTATTCAGGTGCATTGGGGTGCCTCCCAATTTTCGCCAGCCCTGCCTAGGGCAATACTAGAAAAGACTAACTTCCTTATAATGGGCACAATATTTAAATAGGCCCTCATGCACGTGTCTATCCAGGTGCATTGGGGTGCCTCCCAATTCTTGGCTGCCCTGCCAAGGGCAATACTAGAAAAGACCCACTTCCTTATAATGGGCACAATATTTAAAGAGGCCATCATGCACGCCTCTATCCAGGGGCATCAGAGTGCCACACAATTTTTGGCAGCCCTGCCTAGGGCAATACTACAAAGACCCACTTCCTATATTGGGCACAATATTTAAAGAGGCTCTCATGCACGTCTCTATCCAGGTGCATTGGGGTGCCTCCCAATTTTTGGCTGCCCTGCCTAGGGCAATACTACAAAAGACCCACTTCCTTAAATTGGCCACATTATTTAAATAGGCCCTCATGCTCGTCTCTAAGCAGGGGCATATGAGTGCCACACAATTTTTCTCAGCCCTGCCTAGGCAATACTACAAAAAACTCACTTCCTTAAAATGGGCACATTAATTAAAGAGGCCCCCATGCACGCTTCTATGCAGAGGCATCAGAGTGCCACACAATTTTTGGCTGCCCTGCCTAGGGCAATACTACAAAAGACCAACTTCTTTATAATAGGCACAATATTTAAAGTGGCCCTCATGCACGCCTCTATCAAGGGACATCAGAGTGCCACACAATTTTTGGTTGCCCTGCCTAGAGCAATACTAAAAAAGACCCACTTCCTTATAATGGGCACATATTTAAATGAGTCCTTTATGTACGTCTCTTCACAGGTGTTTTGCGAGTGCCACACAATTTTTGGCTGCCCTGCCTAGGGCAATACTACAAAAGACTAACTACCTTAAATGGGCACAATATTTAAAGAGGCCCTCATATACGTCTCTTCCAGGGGCATTGGGAGTGCCAAACAATTTTTGGCTGCCCTGCCTAGGGCAATACTACAAAAGACCCACTTCCTTAATAATGGGCACATTATTTAAAGAGGACCCTCGTATACGTCTCTTTCCAGGGCATGGGAGTGCCAAACAATTTTTGGCTGCCCTGCCTAGGGCAATACTACAAAAGACCCACTTCCTTAAAATGGGCACATTTTTAAAGGCCCTCATGCATGTCTCTATGCAGGGCCATCAGAGTGCCACACAATTTTTGGCAGCCCTACCTAGGGCAATACTACAAAAAACCAAACTTCCTTATCATGGGCAAATATTTAAAGAGGCCTTCATGCACGTCTCTATCAGGTGCATTAGGGTGCCATCATTTTTTGTCTGCCCTGCCTAGGCCAATACTACAAAAACCCACATATTTAAAGAGGCACTCATTCAGGGGCATCAGAGTGCCAACACAACTTTTGGCTGCCCTGCCTAGGGGAATACTACAAAAGACTAACTTCCTTATAATGGGCACAATATTTAAAGAGGCCTCATGCACGTTTCTATCTAGGGGCATAGAGTACCACACAATTTTGGCTGCCCTGCCTAGGGCAATACTACAAAAGACCACTTCCTTATAATGGGACAATATTTAAAGAGGCCTTCATGTACGTCTTTCCCAGGGTATTGGGAGTGCCCACAATTTTTGGCTTCCTTGCCTAGGGCAATACTACAAAAGACCCACTTCCTTAAAATGGGCACATTATTTTAAAGAGGCCTCAAGCACGTCTCTATGAGGGGCATCAGAGTGCCACAAAAGCTTTTGGCTTCCTTGCCTAGGGCAATACTACAAAAGGCCAACTCCTTAAAATGGGCACATTATTTAAAGAGGCCCTCATGCAGTTCTCATGCAGGGCATCAAAATTCCTCCAATTTTTGGCGAGCACTGCCTAGGGCAATACTACAAACGACCCCTTACTTAAAATGGACACATTATTTAAAGAGGCCCTCATGCACGCCTCTATACAGGGGCATCAGAGTGCCACACAATTTTTGGCAGCCCTGCCTAGGGCAATACTACAAAAGACCCACTTCCTTATAATGGGCACAACATTTAAAAAGGCTCTCATGCACGTCTCTATGCAGGGGCATCAGAGTGCCACACATTTTTGGCAGCCCTGCCTAGGGCAATACTACAAACGACCCACTTCATTATAATGGGCACAATATTTAAATAGGCCCTTATACACGTCTCTATCCTGGTGCATTGGGGTGCCTCCCCATTTTTGGCTGCCTTGCCTAGGGCAATACTAGAAAAGACCCACTTCCTTATAATGGGCACAATATTTAAAGAGGCCCAAATGCACGCTTCTATCCAGAGGCATCAGAGTGCCGCACAATTTTTGGCTGCCCTGCCTAGGGCAATACTACAAAAGACTAACTTCCTTATAATGGGTACAATATTTAAAGAGGCCCTCAAGCACGCCCCTATCTAGGGGCATCAGAGTGCTACACAACTTCTGGCTGCCCTGCTTAGGGCAATACTGCAAAAGACCCACTCCCTTACAATGGGCACATTATTTAAAGAGGCCCTTATGTACGTTTCTATGCAGGGGCATCAAAATACCTCCCAATTTTTGGCAGCACTGCCTAGGGCAATACTACAAAAGACCCACTTCCTTAAAATGGGCACATTATTTAAAAAGCCCTTGATGAAGTCTCTTCCCAGGCGCATGGGAGTGCCACACAATTTTTGGCTGCCCTGCCTAGGGCAATACTACAAAAGACCCACATCCTTAAAATGGGCACATTTTTTAAATAGGCCCTCATGCATGTCTCTATGCAGGGGAATCAGAGTGCCACACAATTTTTGGCAGCCCTACCTAGGGCAATACTACAAAAAACCCACTTCCTTATCATGGGCAAATAATTTAAAGAGGCCTTCATGCACGTCTCTATCCAGGTGCATCGGGGTGCCTCTCATTTTTTGGCTGCCCTGCCTAGGGGAATACTACAAAAGACTAACTTCCTTATAATGGGCACAATATTTAAAGAGGCCCTCATGCACGTCTCTATCCAGGGGCATCAGAGTGCCACACAACTTTTGGCTGCCCTGCCTAAGGCAATACTACAAAAAACTAACTTCCTTATAATGGGTACAATATTTAAAGAGGCCCTCATGCACGCCTGTATCTAGGGGCATCAGAGTGCTACACAACTTTTGGCTGCCATGCTTAGGGCAATCCTGCAAAAGACGCACTTCCTTACAATGGGCACATTATTTAAAGAGCCCCTTATGCACGTCTCTATCCAGGGGCATTGGGGGTGCATCCCAATTTTTGTCTGCCCTGCCTAGGGCAATACTACAAAAAACCCACTTCCTTAAAATGGACACATTATTTAAAGAGGCCCTCATGCACGTCTCTATGCAGGGGCATCAGAGTGCCACACAATTTTTGGCAGCCCCACCTAGGGCAATACTACAAAAGACTCACTTCCTTATAATGGGCACAATATTTAAAGAGGCCATCATGCACATCTCTATCTAGGGGCATTGAAGTCCCTCCCAATTTTTGGCTGCCCTGCCTAGGGCACTACAAAAGACCCACTTCCTTAAAATGGGCACATTAGTTAAAGAGGCCTTAATGTACGTCTCTTCCCAGGGGTATGGGAGTGCCACACAATTTTTAAAAAAAAATATCTTTCATGTAATCCAAAAAACTAACATACACCAACTCTGTCTCATAAGTGGGTATGAGCCCTTAATATTTTCTACATGAAAATCCATTTTGGTTTCATTTTGTAACGTTTTCTTGACAGTCTGTAAAAGTGGCGTAATACTCTGACAACATTGTTCACAGCAGTGACCTTGGAGTTTAAAATGCTTCCAGGGGTCTTCCCCATGCTGTTCCAATGTCATTTCAGCACTGTTCTGATACTTTTGTGACATTTTTAGGGTTTATCCATGCTGCCGGGTGTCATGCCAGAAAAATACTCGGGTCTCAGGATAACATTGGGCTCGGTGCTCGGGCCGAGTACATGAGTATTTTGGGATGCTTGGCCCGAGCTTCGAGCGCCTGAGCATTTTAGTACTTGCTCATCTCTACCTATTACATAGATTATCATTCTTGAATTCAGAATACACCTTGTAGCTTTTTTGACCTCATTATTATTTTTTTTTTATTGAGTCTTTAATCATCAATTTCATTTTGTTAATATACATTGTCTTCACATAATCTTCATTCCTCTCGCCAGGATTGTGAACAATTTTCCAATTACGAATCTGTTGTCACCTCTCGCTGGTTTTGTCGGCATCCTTCAGGTGTATTTTCTGTATTTCAAATTTTGTGTATATAATTACTAAAAGATTTATATACTTATTAAATTATTTAGGTATGTACATTTTTTCTTTGTAAGACATATTCCTTTAGACACCTTGGCACCTTATGCAGAGTTGACAGCAAAATCTAAATGATTTTTTTAGTAGAAACATAGATATAATGGAACGTATTACGTTAATCAAATATGTCTAAATTTTGGCAAACATAGGTTGATGCATGGCACACATTTTTAATGTTTGTCTGATGCGTATGTCATATGTCTGCAGACATATAAATGTGAGCCTAGCCTCATCTAAGTATCTATGTGGAATAGGATATAACAATGGTTACTCTATTGTCGGCTTAGGAATGCATATTAAAACAAAGTTCACATGAAACATCTGTTTTCTCCATATGTTGCATCTAATTTCCTACAAATACAGAGAGAAAAATCTCACTAATTAGAGAAATGACTTCCAAATCTCATGAGAACTTGTTAGATATTATAAACTTCAGTTTTTCTTGGACACCATTGACAAGTCAGACACCAGCTGCTATTTCTTACATGGCATTCCACTTTGAAGTCCCCAAATCTTGTGTCAAAGGTGATGGCAAAGTAGTAAAGAAGACAAAGCACTCCATTAGCAATGCAGGACCTTTTCCTTCACCAGCTCCTACTTTTTCCTGCATTGTGATTTATTCAGAACAACTTGTCATCTCATCTGACTTTATGATGGAGTGCACTGGTGCCACATAGTAATCCTGTCTTTGTGCTGAGATGTTATATAGCAACCCACCTAGTCTGGCTATCTCTGGCCATTTTAGTTTGTATTGTAAAGAAACTATGGAATAATTTGTTAAAGGGAATCACCAGGTTTTTGCCATCTAATCTGAGAGCAGAATAAATTAGAGAAACAGACTCTCATTCCCGAGGTATATCAATTACTGGACTGCTTAGTCAAACTTTGATAAAATCACTTTTTAACCAGCAGATTATCACTTGCCCCTGTTGCCTTATTCAGATACTCTACATATCCCGATCCCCACCACTGATTGTTCTCTTTCTGTATACACTAAATTTGGGCAATTACTTTTCCTGTCAGTACCCTGCTGTTCTGGGACCATTGTCTGTATATTGTGGGATTACTAAAATGTTATATATATAATATCTGTAACCCCACAAAAGCGATTCTTACATGGTAACTTTATCTTACTGATAGGTGACACCAGTTTTTAGTTGAGGTTCTGTAGACTTCCTGTGAACAATATTCATATTATCTCTGAGAGGGTAAATGTGAACCAAGGAAATATATCTAAATTCTACATATTGATACATAGCTGTTGTGAAGTAATATAGTGGACTAAAAACTGTATATGTATAGTCTGTCCTTTGAAGGTGTATTAATTCTATCACTGATCTCTGAAAATTCAATCTGCAGAACCCATTCCATATTTTACATGAATGTTCTTAATGGTTTATGTACAGTATATCACAAAAGGGAGTATACCGTTCGCTAGAAATAGGCAAACCCGCAGATTTTTGGGTCTGTACAGTCCGTCACACTGAGCGGTGACATTAAAGTGACCATTCAGCGTGAGCAGCAGCACAGAAGGACGGCTCTGACAGCCAATGCTATGAAAGCGGTGATGGCACCTGAGGTCAGAGCTGGGTGCTTTATCCGTGCTGATTAACAATATACGGGGGATGCCTCACCATTTTTTTCAATGATTTATTTTTACGCTAATATGACGGCAGTTTGCTTACCATGCAGGCAACCAACCACTGATGCTGGCAAAGAGGTTGGCAGGATAGGAGCGCAGTCTGACTGCAACAGCCAATAACAGATGCTGTTAAAGAGGGTGAGCAGGGGGATGCAGTGAATATGAATTAGCCTTGATGAGCAGACCCGAAATTAGTGTGACCGCAGTGCTGAGACTGGTATGATTCTTCTGCTTTAATCACCATTTTGTATCATTAGCAGCCCCCACTCCTTTATCCAGTTGGCCAAAATATAAACAGTAACATGCACTTCTCAAGAAAGTACATGTTTGGGGTCTCCACATGGATACTAGGTATTGAATACAGACCCCGAACTTTACAGTTTTGGTTCACCCATCACAACTCCTTACAATTTTGAAAATATTTTTTATATCTTTTCATGGGACAACAATGACACTTTTATACAATGTAAAATAGTCAGTGTACAGTTTGTATACTAGTGTAAATTTGCTGTGCATTCTAAATAACTCAACATACATTCATTAATATCTAAACAGATGCCAAGAAAAGTAAGTAATATGTGCAAAAGAGGATTGCGGTATAAAGGGGAGCACTAAGCAATAGCAGGACACAGAAGTTATACCAACCTACTTTAATAAAAACGATTACAGCTGCTCTCATACGCCACTCATAGCCTATGCTATCTTCATCAGGTGGATAGAGAGCACAAATTACAACAACCTTAAATATACCATTACACCAATAGGATTCATTCTAGGATGGTGACACAACAGGAAATGAAAATCACATGTTAAACAGGTCATGTGATGAGAGATTAAAAAACAAGTGCAGGCAGACAACATTTATCACAATACAATACAAAAGCATAAATGAATAAAATATGTATATAAAAATATATATGAGCTATAAAATTATATAAAATTAATTCCCGGTATAACGCACAAATGTAATGTACAGATGGAATCATAAACAGAAATATCATTATACACTAGTTAGTTGATAGTCCAGTATTAATGGGGATTTTTCTCAATCGTAAGATTAAGGCCCTCTGGGGACAATGTACCTAGCCTAAAAATCCAATAGTTCTCTTTTTACATAAATGTATAAACCTATTGGATGTAAATTCATCTACCTGATCAATGATTGTCACACGTAGAAGGGACGGATCTTTATTTTGTGCATGAGCAAAATGTCTTGAAGCGCTATGAAGCATGAAGCCCTTTGTGATATTGGATCTATGTTTACATAGGCAGGCCCGCATTGATTGAATAGTTCGGCCCACATACTGTTGACCACATGGGCACTCCAAAAGGTAAATCACATAGCTTGAGAGACAATTGAAGAACTGTTTAATCTCAAACATGCATTTGAGGATCTTCATATGTGACCGATTGAATGTGGTGATCAAATGCCAACCCACAAATTTATTATCAGATGGAAGGGTGGGTAATTTAAGTTTGCTTATACAATGTTCTTGCGATAGTGCTCTACTTTTTTGGAACGCATCAGACAATAATTTCCGAGGGTATCCCTTTTCCCTAAGTCTCCTTTTCAAAATTTTGGCTTCATGACAGAAATCTTCATCAGAGGTGCAGTTCTTTCGAATACGCCAATCGAATACAGGATCAAAAAAAGCCATTAGAGAAACTGATTTAAAGGAGAAAACGGATAATGTCACTCCCTCTACAATTGGAGATTCCTGATGAACCATATTGAATCCCAAATCACAACAACTTGATACTAATATCCCTCTAATTTGGATAGACTCAAAACTTCAAGACCCTGTACACCCACCTTTAGATTTTGGGCTAAATAACAAACAAGTAATGGGTACTTCTGGAAATGAGATGGATAGGTTTGACTTCTCCCTGTTCACTGTACATAATAATACGTCCACTCAAACATCACCATCTAAACCCATTTTAACTCTTGATGAGACTATTTATCAAAATTTACCAAATTCACCAAACTCGATGAAAGACGCTGACACCTTATTTGATACAAGTATATGTAAAATTCACAAATTGACTTCCACTCACACCCCCCCCCTTTCCCGATTAATGATATTTTAACAAATAAGGACACCCACACAGATCAGACGAGCGTTGATCCCCCTGTAGGATCAATTCCACCACATAGACTAAGTTTGACTTCCTCAGTTGAACTCTTTTCACCAATCCAAGAACTGGTAAGTAATGTAAATCTCACTACAACAAACGACCCTATCACAACAAATGAACTCACGCCTACACTTTTGCATGCCACCTCTGAAATTAATAGAATAAATAACACTATCACCACTATGAAAAATACAAAGATTACACAGTTTTTTCGGGTTGCACCAGGACGTCACCGAAAAAGAAAAAGAGAAATCAGGAGTGCCGGGAAAATGGACTAGGGAACCCTAGATCTAACAATGGGTTCAGACATCATTCAGAAAAAAAAGGAAAATCAATTAGGGATTTTTAATATTTCGAACACTGTGTTGACGGAGAATGAAATCTCACTTTTAAAACGTGGTTTATCTTTTTGTCCCAATTCCTCAGCGAATCCCTATGGGTTGTATTTAGATTTTATTGAATACGTCAGGAAATTAACAGTACAACGTCACCTTATCCTAGAAAAACAAAGGGGGAAGGTGGATTCTAATTCTACTAATAAGGGACTTATATCATCACACCCGAATAGATTTCAACATGCAAATCCCAAATTCACAAGTAACTTCTATCCCACCCACCACAGGGGCGCACATTTAGAGACCTTCCAACAATTGGCCCTGAAGGAAATACGTGAATTCAGTGATAGTAAGCAAAAGGATAACCTTACACCGGGCGAAAGATCTTCAATCAAAACTCTTAGAGAGAATAAAGATATCATAATTAAAAATGCTGATAAGGGAGGTGGGATAGTGATAATGGAGCGGGATTGGTATCTTGCGAAGGGTAAATTCATCTTAGATGACACCACATACTATGAAAAACTTGATTCTGATCCCTCAAAATCTATATTTTCTGACTATAATAAATAGATTAAGAAAGCCCATGACCAAAAAATTTTGAATAGGAGGGAGTTTAAATTTTTGAACATTTCCACTTATAAAACCCCTTATTTTTATTTTCTACCTAAAATCCATAAGGATGTCCTTAATCCCCCTGGTCGCCCCATCATTTCGGGAGTAGGCTCCATCACGAGCAACCTATCACATTATCTTGACCTTTTTTTTCAAAAATACGTTAAGGATCTTGACTCGTATCTGAGGGACTCATCCCACCTTATAGAGTTATTGCTGAATCTTCCACCTCTACCTGGTTGTCTTCTATTAACATTGGATGTAACAGCATTATATTCTAATATCTCCCATGTTCTGGTTATTGCTGCGTTAGACCATTTCCTAAATCTGGATATGACTATGGCCGAACCCCAAAAAGAATTCTTGAAACTTGGAGTCCTTTTTATTCTCACGAATAACATCTTTACTTTTGCTAATGCACGCCCTGAGGAAAAAAGACCAACTTTTGAAACGTACGTCGGCGGTGGGGTGAGGCAGGAGCACTTTGGCAGCAGGGGTCCAAGGAGCGATTATCTTTGAGGATCATTCTGGCACCAGGTATTGTGAACTACTTAGTATTTTAAGGAGGATTATTTAATGACCATTTGGGTCTATAGGAGTGTCTGTCTTGAATTAAGAGAGGGACCAAGATCAATACAAGAGTAATAGGGCTGTGAATATTCTCTGTTGTTCCCCTGATAGTTTTTTGCTGCTATTCTGTATTCTCTGTAGCCCACCCTAATATTTTGTGCATGATAGGGACTGTGTTCCCGACTAAAAGGACATGTTATGTATGGTAAACAATTTTAATATGAATTAATTTTAAACAATAAAGTGATTTTTTTGCCATTAACATTGGATGTGCTAATTCACTATAAATATCAACATAGTTTAATCTGTGGCGATATTTGGTAAGGTATAAACGTGTTTAGGTGAAGCACTTATTATTAAGGGGACCCTTTTATGTGTATATCAACTAACTAGTGTATAATGATATTTCTGTTTATGATTCCATCTGTACATTACATTTGTGCATTATATCGGGAATTCATTTTATATAATTTTATATCTCATATATATTTTTATATACTTATTTTATTAATTTATGCTTTTATATTGTATTGTGATAAATGTTGTCTACCTGCACTTGTTTTTTAATCTCTCATCACATGACCTGTTTAACATGTGATTTTCATTTCCTGTTGTGCCACCATCCTAGAATGAACCCTATTGGTGTAATGGTATATTTAAGGTTGTTGTAATTTGTGCTCTCTATCCACCTGATGAAGATAGCATAGGATATCGTAACGTGTAGTGGCGTATGAGAGCAGCTGTAATTGTTTTTATTAAAGTAGGTTGGTATAACTTCTGTGTCCTGCTATTGCTTAGCGCTCCCCTTCATACCGCAATCCTGTTTTGCACATATAACTTTCTATCTCCCTTTGGGAGAGCGGTTGGGACAGCAGCTGTGAGCATTGGCAATTCCCCAGACCTTAGATAAACATGCTGTCAGCGTGGAGCTGAACTTCAGGACCTGTGGTGATGTCATATAACGACGCCCCTTTCCTATCATGGGACCACACCACCTGACTGCACAAGAAACCTTCTATACCAGACGCTCCCTTCCTGCTTATACTCGTGTTGTGCGGAGACTCATCACAACAAACCCAGGTGAGCACAACACCTCCCCCCTGGCACATAATCAAAACAGGGCTTCACCATGTGGCGCATTGCTTCTTTTTTCTTTCAAGAAAAGTAAGTAAACCTCTAAGTGAAAATGACCAAATTGTGCCCATAGTATCAATGTTTTTTGTGGCCACCATTATTTTCAAGCATTGCCTTATCTCCCTCCGGCATAGAGTTCACTAGAGCTTCACAGGATGCCTCTTGATTCCTCTCGACTTCTCCATGATAATATCACGAAGCTTGCTGTTGTCAGAGACCTTGAGTTCCTCCACCTTCCATTTGGGGATGCCACACAGATGTTCAATAGGGGTTAGGTCTAGAGACATGCTTGGCCAGTCCAGCCCTTTTACACTCAGTTTCTTTAGAAAACCAGTCGCAATCTTGGAGGTGTCTTTGAGGTCATTATCATGTGAAAATACTGCCTGGAGGCTCAGTTTCAGAAGGGAGGGGATCATGCTCTGCTTTGGTATGTCACAGTACATGATAACATTCATGATTCCCTCAATGAATATTTGCTACCTACTGCCAGCAGCACTCATGCAGCCCCAAACCATAACACTCCCACCACCTTGCTTGACTCTAGGCAAGACACACTTGCCTTTGTACTCCTCACCTGGTTACTGCGACACTTGCTTGACACCATCTGAACTGAATAAGCTTATCTTGCTTATATCAAGCTACAGGGTGTGGTTCCAGTAATCTATGTCCTTAGTCTGCTTCAGAAAACTGTGGGCTTTCTTGGAAATAATCCTTAGAAGACCAATTTGATGCTGTGTGTGCATATAGTCGGAGCGATGACAGGCTGATCCTTCCACCCTTTTAACCTCTATAGCTATGTTCTTTTTTGAAAAGACAACCTTTGGATATGACGCTGTGCACTCAACTTATTTGGTTTTCCATAGCAAAGCCTGTTCTGAGTGGAGCCTATCGTGTTAAATCGCTGTATGGTCTTGGCCACCGCTGCTGCTCAATGTCAGTGTCAATCTTCTCATAGACATCTTAATGTAGTGCAATTCTTTTTTTCAGATCATCAGAGAATTCTTTTCCATGAGTTGCCAAGTTGAACTTCCAGGGACCAGTATGATAAAGTGTGTAAGCAATAACGTGAAATTCAACACATCTTCTCCACATTAACATCTGAGCTCTTTTTTCTCTTTGTGTGTTTTCTAAACATTTACTAAAAGGATTGGTAATGTGGGGGTCTCGTGGAGACCTGAAAATCACCAATTTAGGGCTTGATGACAGATATCAATATTCAGCTGTCATTCACCCTTTCTATTACCCTGATAACCACTGCACCAGGGCAATCAAGAAGAGTTAGGTAAAGCACCAGGACTTGGAGTTTCTAATGAATGTGACAAATTCTGGGGTGTCTGAAGGCTGCTATTCTTACCCTAGGGGGTCAATAACTATATTCCTCCCCAGGTGAGAATACGAACCCCACGCCCTCTCCTTTATCTTGGTTGAGAATCAAATTTAGTGGGGCGTGGCCTGGCTGCACATGCTGGAGGTCACCTAACACAGGAGCTCCCAGTCCCGAGGGCATAAAAGCGGCTATTCCAGCAGCCACACCGTCTAAACTGACCCCAGACTCTCCAGCACCCTTCCTGGACTGGTCCTGCATCGATGGGGAAGACTAAAAGCCGCCAAGACCTTTTTTCAAGCCGAGTTTCAGACTACTTCCCCCCGGGCCGCTCTTTCTTCTCACTATCTGAATCTAACATGGCGCAGGCCTCCCCTCGCGCGGCGCGAGCCTCACGCAGGGAACAACAAGCGCAGAGCTCGGCTGCAGCCTCTTTACCCCCAGAGACTCCAGTTACCCTGGCACTTATGAAGGAACTCCTGGGAGACCTCCGTACGTCCCTGCAAGAGGACATAACGAGTGCACTAACAGATCTCCGAGGTGAGGTGGCAGATCTTGGTGGGAGGACGGACCATGTTGAAAACAAGTTAGCTGAGCTGATCCGCTCTCATAATCAGCTCATGGATGATCAGGATCAGCTCCGCCACACAGCAGATCTAATTCAAGCCAACAACTGTGACCTGGAGGATAGGAGCAGACAAAATAATGTCCGACTCCGGGGTGTCCCTGAATCAGTCCCTACTGAGGAGCTACGTGCCTTCTTGCGGAGCTTCATGATGGAAGTGCTCCCTGACCTACAACCACCTGATCTAAAAATAGATCGAATTCATAGAGTTCCAAAGCCTCCTGGGGTCAGGGCTGAACTCCCCCGGGACGTGCTCGGACGCATACATTTCTATGAAGCGAAAGAGGACTTCTTAAAAGCTCTGCGGACTGCCACATCACTACCACCACGATTTGCAGATTTAGAAGTGTTTCCTGACCTATCACCGGGGACCTTAATGCTCCGCCGAGCATATCGACCCTACACATTGCTCCTACGGGAGAAGAATATACCCTATCGATGGGGACGCCCGACCCGTCTCCTCATTCAGAGGAATGAGAAGCTCCATGTGTGCCTCTCCCCTACTAGGGCTGCCCAGCTTTTGAAAACTTGGAACCTGAATCCGTCTACCACTGGCCCGTCTGAGCGTTCATCTACGCATAGCCCGGAGAACACATCTTCTAGACGCCGCAGGATTGATCCGGAATGGAAGATTGCCTGAAACCAACATCGATCGAGTGTGGATAATCTTTACTCTTTATACCCTTCGTTTATGAGGGGATGCCCGCGGGACTGTCTTTCTGGAACTACCACCCGCCTCCCAGGTCGTATATTTCCGTTACCTCTTTAACTCTTCATCATTCTTTCTTCCTCTGACCCATCCCCCCACTAACTTCTATACTCTCTTCTCTTCTCCCCTCATATCCTTCCCTTTTCCTCCTAATAACTATCTTCTCCTTTTGACCTTGGGAGCACAGCCCCGCTGAGCGAGAGAGCTGACATCATCCTCTCGCTCTTGTCTTTCTGAGTGATAACTCAGATACAGACTTTCAATGACTGTTTACTGTTTTGTGACCTCTTTTTTTGGTCACATGCTGTTTTTTTTCTTTTTCTTTTTATTGTTGAATATCTATGTTGCCCACCCTAGCTTACACTGGATCAGAACACATGCTTTCCCAGTTGTAAACCTGTTATTACAAATTTGTTATTTTCTGTTTGACTATATGCTTTCCTCTTTCCCAACCCCTTCCCTGTGTGCAGAAATCTCCCCAAAGATTAATATAGCTGTTGGTGATCCCATATGCGAACTATTATTACCTTAATATGCCTGTGTCTGTTTTATCTTTAAACATAAACGGCCTAAACTCCCCACACAAACACTCACTACTATACTCACAACTGAGGAGGGCTCGCCCGGATGTTGTTTTTCTCCAAGAGACACATCTACTGGAGGGAGACAGCACACGTGTTTCTCTCCGGCAGTTTCCTCATCGATATTTCTCTAATGCTATGACGAAAAAAGCTGGAGTAGCAACTTTCATCAGTAATTCCCTTGCCTTTGAATTCATCTCAGTCCTCCCAGACCCTGAGGGGCGTTATTTACTCCTTAAATGCCATCTGAACGACGCCTTATATTCCCTCTTGGTCCTGTACGCCCCCAATTCAAGACAATCGTCTTATTTGAGGTATTTACTGGAACGTCTCACTCCAGAGATGACTGGACATAAAATTATCGCGGGTGACCTGAACTCCCCTTTGTCTAAGGCATTGGACTGCTCCTCCACCTCTGCTTACAGGTTGGGGTTGGGTGATCTAGTTCATTCCTTTCATATGCATGATATTTGGCGCTATCTTCACAGCACCGAGAGGGATTATACATTTTTCTCGCCCCGACATAGATCGTTCAGTCGCATTGACTATATATTAATCAATGACTCCCTCTTCCCTCTTTGCACGGATGCTGGCATTGGCACGGCAACTTGGTCTGATCATGCTCCCATACACCTGACCATTGCTGACTCTACTCCTCGTGAACCTAGAGCACCCTGGAGACTAAATGAGCACCTATTGGCCTCCGAATCCAATGTAGAGGCTCTTCAGGCGCAACTCTCTGAATTTTTCTTGATTAATACCACACAGGACATATCCCCAGACATACTCTGGTATACTCATAAGGCAGTGATGCGGGGACATCTGATCAAGTTGGCGTTCTTAACTAAACAAAGATACTATAAGACTCTGGAATCCCATCTGGCTAAGATTAAAGTCCTTGAACGTAAATGTGCTGATTCCCCCACTACAGCTCTCTTTTCAGACCTCTCGACCGCCAGACATCAACTACGTACCTTCATGCTCACAAAAGTAGAATATCATCTAAAAAGTCAAGGCCCGTTTCTATGGCATGGGGGATAGAGCGGGTGCAATCCTTGCACGCCGCATCAGGAAAACTGAAGCACGGTCTAGAATCACGCATATTACCTCTCCACAGGGAGTACCGATCCACAACCCTATTCTTATTGCAGAGCGATTGCGAGAATATTACGAGGACTTGTATAACTTATCCTCATCTCATTCCACTCCACAACCAACAACGGAACACATCTTGGCCTTTCTAGACCAAGCAGATTTGCCCTCACTCTCCCCCGAGCAATTATCCTATCTAAATAGCCCCTTTACTCTATCAGAGATCATGTCAGCTATACGCTCAGCGAAGAAAACCTCAGCCCCTGGGCCTGATGGCTTTACTTATCGCTACTATGCAACCTTTGCTCAATCTTTAGCCCCTCATCTTTTATCTTTATTTCAACTCTGGCAGGAGAGGGGGATCATTAGACCGGAAGGTCTACAGGCATCTATATCAACCTTATTGAAACCTGGGAAATCCCCCACAGACCCAGGAAATTACAGACCGATAGCGTTGCTGAACTGCGACTTGAAACTATACTCTAAATTGCTGGTGGACCGTCTCAAGGTCGTTCTTCCGTCCTTGATCGCACTAGACCAGGTTGGTTTTATACCTGGCTGCCAAGCGAGAGATGCCACAAGGCGGGTTATTGACCTCTTAGAGATCTTAGAGGGGAGAGACGTCCCAGGAGTACTGGTCTCATTGGATGCAGAAAAAGCATTTGACCGAGTACACTGGGGATATTTGGCAGCAGTTCTAGACAGATTCAAATTCACTGGCAATATAAAATCAGCTATACTGGCTTTATACTTAGCCCCTGGTGCATTTGTACGAGCAGGAGGTTTTTCTTCTTCTGTCTTCCGCATCACCAACGGAACTAGACAGGGCTGCCCTCTCTCCCCTCTCATATTCGCCCTTGCGATGGAACCGCTAGCCGCAGTTATACGCGCTCACCCAGACGTCTCGGGTATCACAGTGGGTCCCGTAGACCATAAAATCAGTCTCTATGCCGATGATGTCCTCCTCTCCTGCACTAATCCTGCACGCTCCCTACCCACAATTCTTTCTATCTTATCTGACTTCTCTCATGCTTCTTTCTACAAACTCAACCTATCTAAATCTACGATATTCCCTGTAAATCTCTCAAACGAATCCCAACGTGACCTTTCTTCTCGATTCATGTTCCAATGGTCCCCCCGAGGCTTCTGCTACCTAGGAATTCAAATTACTCCCCTAAAATACATTGTCAACCGCAATTGCGATCTCGTACTCTCCACTTTAAGAACCACATGTGCAGATTACTCTTCTTATCAGTTATCGTGGATAGCATGTATCCAAACAGTAAAAATGATGCTCCTGCCAAAGATCCTGTATGTTCTGCGTTGCATCCCAATCACTATTCCGAAACGTTATCTCTCTCTCCTACAGTCTACTCTAAACCGCTTTATATGGAACTATAAGGTCCCCCGTGTGGCCTTTACCTCCCTTACTCTCCCTTATAACAAAGGTGGCCTTGGGGTCCCGGATGTGGTGGGGTACTATACGGCACTCGTGCTGGAAGTAGCGAGAATGTGGTGGTCAGAGTCCCCTATCTCTCGATGGCAACAGATTGAGGCGGCCTCTGCCCTATCTGGGTCTCTTCGACTCCTCCTCCAAATTAACCTCTTACGACGTTATTCACCACCTACTATCCTAAGTTCTATCTCATGTTTATTGATAACTTGGCGGAAACTTTGTAGATCTCATCTCGCATTCTTATATCGCTATGTAACACTCTTCTCTGATGGGAGACATCTCCTTCTCCTCCTGGGGCGAGGGAGACATTACACCGCTCTCCTCTCTACTTCAACAGAATCGCCTTCTCCCATACGACTCACTGGCAGCGAAATTCTCTTTACCATCTGCCACTATCTTCTCTTACCTCCGATTGAAACACTTCCTTTCTACAATCGACATCCCCACATATAACTTGGAAGAAATTTCTCTTCCTTTACAATCACTATTCAAGCACACAGGCATTGTGAGTAATAGTACCTCTATCATCTATAAAGCTTTACTAGATGTTCAAAGTGAACATAAATTACCCTATATGACCAGATGGGAAGCCAGACTCACCTTTGAGGCCACCAAAGAACAATGGTTATCAGCGTCAGGCCATGCAGCACTCTATACACGCTGCATAAACCACTTAGAGCAATCTAAAAAAATTATGTTTAATTGGTATTTAACACCAGCACGCATTGCCAAATTTAAAGCTCCTCTTCCCTCTCCCTCCCCAAATTGCTGGAAGGGATGCAATGTTCATGGAACAGAGGTTCATATGTGGTGGTTCTGCCCACACATCAATGGTTTTTGGAAAGAGGTGGAGTTGCTGCTGAATTCTCTTACAGGTCTCCCTTTTGTCCTTACCGCCCCCTTAGCATTATTGGGAATAGATCTAGGTACTTTCCCTACACCCCTCAAACCTATCATAACTAATGTTTTGATTGCAGCGCGACAAACAATTGCTGCTCATTGGAAGACTACAGAGATACCGAGCAAACCTGAATTGCTAACGAGACTAAATTCCCATTATGCTCATGAACTCATATTAGCTCATTCGTTGAGACGCAAATTAAGAGTTGCCGCCTGGTGGGACCCTTGGACTTCCTCAAAATATAACACTGTACCCATTTCTCTCTAATTAGAAGATTCACCAACAATATAGACCAATATTTCTTGTTCTCCTGCACACACAGCTTCCTTCCCCCTCTCCATTATCCTTTTTTCTGTTTTTTCCCCAATTCTTTTGTTGTGGATTTCATGTTTATTTCATATATGTACTCTGTTTGCAATGTTTTGTACCACTGTTACAACTTACCTTTGTTTTTCTGCAAAACCTAATAAAAAACTATTGGTTTAAAAAAAAAAAAAAAGAGAATCAAATTTAGTGGAACCCTTTGCAGTTTTATTTTATTTTTTATTTAAATAATTGTAGGCAGCAGATTATTCACGATACTCTCTAATCGTGTAGCAATAACAGTTGGTTTATTCAGGAACAATCAGGAACAAAATAATAAAGCTTAATAGATCAGGAAGAAATCATGTGTGTGTCTCTCTGTCTGCATATGTAGGCAGCTTCCTTTCTCATAAACACATGGATCTGAATACAGTCATGTGCTCTTCCTGTGTGACCTTCTGGTGTTTTTTTTCTTCTAACTTTATTAAGAGCATAAAAGCCTACCAGCTAAATACTCATAGTCATGAATGGAGCTTTTGCATTAAACATATTCTAACACCCCCACTCAACAGCTACCTATCCTATTAGTCTAATTAATTTTTGGTGTCTGGATTTGGTGATTGATATTCTTGTCCTTGCTTTCTAGGTTGAATAACTGATGTAACTTCATGCTGTAATGGGACAAAATGCCGAGTTGCCCGCGCTGCCACCAGGAATCACCAGGAAACAAGGAGTTAACTGGGCAGATGTTTCTTTATTTTATCCTACGCGTTTCAGAGCCTCTATCCGAGCTCCTTCCTCAGGGATGTTCCCTGAGGAAGGAGCTCGGATAGAGGCTCTGAAACGCGTAGGATAAAATAAAGAAACATCTGCCCAGTTAACTCCTTGTTTCCTGGTGATTCCTGGTGGCAGCGCGGGCAACTCGGCATTTTGTCCCATTACAGCATTCCTGTTTCCACGGTCATCGTGAAGGTGCGGCCCTGCAGCAGCCATTCTCTACAAGCCATCTTACAGGCGATTATACCGGTTGTGGGTGACACAACTGAGCCAGGTGAGCAGCTCCTAATATACACCGCTACAAACCTTTGTTAAAAGGATAAGACCCTATGCGCATTTATCTCACGTTTACATGATGTAACTTCATGGAATTTGACCAATACAGAGTTCTCATCAATAACTACATTTCTACTGATTGTTACTGTGTTGGTCTCTTGATGCAGGATTCTGTATCCTGTGAGGTAGCGACGTTGGTTAGCAAGTAAGCAGGCAGGGACCTAGGCACTTGATCACACGGCACACAGTTTATTCACACAGTCCAGTTATGTCCAGACCTCCAGGTACCGGGACGCAGCTTGTACAACCACGTCCATTCGCCACACCGTCCGGTGTGAACTCTATTCCTCTGCCCGGCTCTGTCCTGGCCGGATAACAGGTGAGGGGCCACGTCCACACGGCTAGGCTTTGTTATGTCAGAACACAACCTCTCTCCTCACCTTCTGCTCATCAGAGTCATGAACCCCACTCTGAGAGAGACACACCCTCCAATCCTGATCAGCTTTAACCCCGTGCCTACCCCTGGGGATTCCTCCAAGACCTGGAGTGGAGGGCTCCTATAGGGATAAGGAGCATAGTCTGGGAGGCACGTACCGGCTGTCATGCGTCATCCTGGTCAGTGCCTTACAATCTTTTTTGAGGTTCGCTATAGCTCACCAGCACCCCTTACTTTGCTTGTGATTCCCATTTAGAACAGTTTTTTTGGGAACATGCGCAAATGTTTTGCTTAAAAACATCCTGAGGTGGTTCAGGTTAGGCTTCTCGCAGTTCCATAGCTCATAGTTCTATTTCTTTACCTGGCAGCCTGTTTTAAAGATAGCAAGATGCCATGATGGCTTTTGCCCAATACATTGTAGGTAAATTTACGTCAAACAACATGTTTCTTTCACTTTTCTCAAAGAGTGCGGTTCTTTCTCTCTGAAATGCCATTTTTTTCTGGGTTGTATGGAATGGTAGTCTGGAACGCAATTCCATTCCTTTTCAAAATGGATTACCACTTGTATATTCAGTTCCATTATCTGTACGCAGGGTTTTTGGCATTCTTTCAAATTTGTTAAACACTGAAGCAAGCTATTCTTCAAGTTTCTGTGGAGCTTCCCTTACTGTGAAGCAGGTAGGTGGCTGTATATCTGGAATAGTCATCAATAAATGTGAGGAAATATATTTTCGTGAGTTTGATCACTCATTGGACCACATATATCTGTATGTATCAAATCCAGTGGCTGTACAGACCAAGTGGTGATTATTTCAGGAAAGGATTTTCTGGACATTTTCCCTTTAAGACAGATAGTGCACTTCATCATTTTGCTATACTGATTAAATTCAATACCATTTGCAAGTTGATCTAGCTTCCGTACTGCTTCTGGGTCTCTGGGTCTCTGTGCCCAAGATGTCTGTACCATACACGGATACAGTTTTTATGTAGATTTTGTCCAGCACTGTACACAATTTCTTGCATTTTAGCTAATAAAGGTCATCTTGGATTTTTCCTTATGCAATAGTATGACCTATCTTTGAGATGATGCAACTGTTATCAGTAAAAGTAACCACATTCCCATTTTGTTTGAGTTTCTTTACTGACAGAACATTGCTTTCAAGGCTGGGGAAATAGAGAACATTCTTTACTGAGATCTTTCTGCTTTGTGCTGAGGAAACTACACAGTGGAGGTATCCTACTACTTCTGAAGTAATATAATGACCATTAGCTAAGATGACCTTTTCTGACTTTCTTTCATTTTAAGGTCAGAGAATAAATCCTTGTTGTTTGTCATATGGCTGCTTGCACCAGAATCTATATACCATATATGCTTTGCAGATGGGCCTCTACCAGTATTAAATGCAGCTTCAATACATGCAGAATCTTCCTTTACAGCTGTTAACTCTTTGATGATTGTTCTGCTTTTTAAGCTATCTCATTCTAGCTTTCCAAACTCTGCAGCCTGCTTTAAGGTGGACAGGCATTTTTACAGACAAAACATTATTTTATTATTATTATTATTATTATTATTATTATTACTATTATTATTTATTTATTTATTTATATAGTGCCATTAAATTGCATGGCGCTTTACATGCTAAAAGGGCAGACAGGGACAAGTACAATAAATGTGGACAATTTGGTCGTACAGATACAAGAGGGGTTAGTACACTTCATCAAATATGCTATATAGATTACCCCAAAAATGGGAAGCAAACCACTATGGAGAAAATCGCGCCATCAGGCATATTATGTACACACAAGAGAAAATACGCGACAATCCAGTCTAATGCAAATTCAATTTATTAAAGGTTAAAACCAGTGTGACAGTTATGGGAACCAAAAGGACCGAGGTCCACAACCCACAGTTGGAGGGCCCCCACAATTGGGACCACATGACAGAAAGAACAATAATTCATGATGTAAAGTGCTGGTGCAATGCAAAAAATTAATTCATTTATATATCACCAGATATATCTAGAGCTTAATGGATACTCATTAGGCAGCAGTCAGACCACGGAGATTTACCAGATGGGCATTTATACTGGCCTAAATCTTATTAATTAAAGGTACAGCATGTAGTATACCAGTTGTAGACAGATAGATCAGCCAGAGAAGAAAAGGCTGTCAGATGTCTAGTTTAGCAAATAGTTGCTGTTTAAAGCCCTCAATCCAGGCTGCTGACATGCCAAAAAGCTACAATAAAAGTGTGATAGTGCTGTCCCTGTATGGGGGACGATAGATTCGTCAGAAGCAAAGAAACCACCACTAGTTCTTTCAGTATGATGCTTACCTAGTGGCACATGAGTCCGGAATGTGGGTGCCGACCCCAACAGCTGTTTCGATTGCCCCTGACGAAGGGCAATCGAAACAGCTGTTGGGGTCGGCACCCACATTCCGGACTCATGTGCCACTAGGTAAGCATCATACTGAAAGAACTAGTGGTGGTTTCTTTGCTTCTGACGAATCTATCGTCCCCCATACAGGGACAGCACTATCACACTTTTATTGTAGCTTTTTGGCATGTCAGCAGCCTGGATTGAGGGCTTTAAACAGCAACTATTTGCTAAACTAGACATCTGACAGCCTTTTCTTCTCTGGCTGATCTATCTGTCTACAACTGGTATACTACATGCTGTACCTTTAATTAATAAGATTTAGGCCAGTATAAATGCCCATCTGGTAAATCTCCGTGGTCTGACTGCTGCCTAATGAGTATCCATTAAGCTCTAGATATATCTGGTGATATATAAATGAATTAATTTTTTGCATTGCACCAGCACTTTACATCATGAATTATTGTTCTTTCTGTCATGTGGTCCCAATTGTGGGGGCCCTCCAACTGTGGGTTGTGGACATCGGTCCTTTTGGTTCCCATAACTGTCACACTGGTTTTAACCTTTAATAAATTGAATTTGCATTAGACTGGATTGTCGCGTATTTTCTCTTGTGTGTAGATACAAGAGGGGTGAAGATCCTGTCCGCGAGGGCTCACAATCTACGAGACATTCATGAGCTTCTCTTACATTGCTCTTCTTTTTAGAAAAATCCTGTGTCTTAAATGCTGTTTCTACTCTGGATATGTTAATGGTGCTTACAGCCTCTGTTTTTCTCTTGTACTCATTGACAAGTTTGCCTTTAACATACAGTCATATGAAAAAGTTTGGGCACCCCTCTTAATCTTACTCATTTGTTTTGGTTTAAAATTGGGTTTTTGCACCAGCTATTTCAGTGTGTTATATGTAATAACTGATGGACACAGTAATATTTCAGGATTGAAATGAGGTTTATTGCACTAACCAAAAATGTGAAATATGCATTATTTCAAAATTTGACAGGTGCAAAAGTATGGGCACCCTTCTGATTTTGATGATTTGAATACTCCTAACTATGTTTTTCTGACTTACTGAAGCATTAAATTGGTTTGGTAACCTCATTGAGCTTTGTACTTCATAGCCCGGTGTATCCAATCATGAGAAAAGCTATTTCAGGTGTCCACTTGCAAGTTGTTCTCCTATTTGCATCTTCTCTGAGGAGTGGCATCATGGGCTCCTCAAAACAGCTCTCAAATGACCTTAAAAAAAGATTCTTCAACATAGTTGTTCAGGGGAAGGATACAAAAAGTTGTCTCAGAGATTTAACCTGTCAGTTTCCACTGTGAGGAACATAGTAAGGAAATGGAAGACCACAGGGACAGTTCTTGTAAAGGCCAGAAGTGGCAGGCCAACTAAAATATCAGAAAGGGAGAAAAGAAGAATGGTGAGAGCAGTCGAGAACAATCCACAGACCACCTCCAAAGACCTGCAGCATCATCTTGCTGCAGATGGCGTCACTGTGCATCGGTCAACAATACAGCACACACTGCACAAGGAGAAGCTGCATGGGAGAGAGATGCGAAAGAAGCCATTTCTGCATGCACGCCACAAACAGAGTTGCCTGAGGTATGCAAAAGCACATTTGGACAAGCCAGTTTCATTTTGGAAGAAGGTCCTGTGGACAGATGAAACAAAGATTGAGTTGTTTGGTCATACAACAAGGCGTTATGCATGGCGCCACAAAAACATAGCATTCCAAGAAAAACACTTGCTACCCACTGTCACATTTGGGGGAGGGTCCATCATGCTTTGGGGCTGTGTGGCCAATGACGGCTCCGGGAATCTTGTTAAAGTTGAGGGTCGCATGGATTTCACTCAGTATCAGCAGATTCTTGAGAATAATGTTCAAGAATCAGTGTCAAAGTTGAAGTTACGCCGGGGATGGATCTTTCAGCAAGACAATGATCCAAAACACCGCTCCAATTCTGGTCAGGCATTCATGCAGAGGAACAATTACAATGTTCTGGAATGGCCATCCCAGTCCCCAGACCTGAATATCATTGAATATCTGTGGTATGTTTTGAAGCGGGCTGTCCATGCTCGGCGACCATCAAACTTAACTGAACTGGAATTATTTTGTAAAGAGGAATGGTCAAAAATACCTTCATCCAGGATCCAGGAACTCATTAACAGCTACAGGAAGCGACTAGAGGCTGTTATTTTAGCAAAAGGTGGATCTACTAATATTAATTTCACTTTTCTATTGAGGTGCCCATACTTTTGCACCTGCCAAATTTTGAAATAATGCATATTTCACATTTTCGGTTAGTACAATAAACCTCATTTCAATCCTGAAATATTACTGTGTCCATCAGTTATTACATATATCACCCTGAAATAGCTGTTGTAAAAACCCAATTTTAAACAAACAAAAAAATGAGTACGATTAAGAGGGGTGCCCAAACTTTTTTATGGGAACTCGGTACCCTGGCATTGTTCAGGGGGGTGCAGTCTCCGTAGCCCTGTTAGTCAACTGGAAATGTTGAGGGGAAAAAAATAAATGTCTCGTTATGCCACCTGTGGTTTCTGGTGAGGACACCAGCACTGCCATGGGCCTCTGGGGATGATGGACGGGCAGCTGGATGGTATAGGTCCCCACAGACGGAGCAGAGTCCCCGGGGTTGTGGTGAGGTGACAGGGGCTTGCACAGGGAGGTGGCTAGGCAGCTGGGCCGCTGCTACAGTCTCTGAGCTGGACAAGGTCAGGGTTGGAGAAACTGACACACACACACTGCAGTTGTTTCTGTACCTTTTACTGGTGGTGGAGATACTGTCCAGGGCACACTCCAGTAGTCGAGAAACACTTCTGGATCTCCACAGTGAATGAGTTGTAAGGCCTCCTTGTTGCTTTTCCCCTTAGTGAAGCTCCTGACCCATGTGAAACTAGGCCTGGCCTCCTGTGTGTCTCTGTCACCTGTATTGTGTAGTGGGAAACTTTTGTGCGGACTACCGCTATTTCTTCTCCTGCGGTGCCTGGCTTGGTTGCTGTACAGGTGTCCGGGAGACTGGAGTCTCCTCGGTGAACCGGTGTTTCTGCTGGGCTAGATGCTCTCCTGCAAACTCAGACTCCGGTGTCCGTAATGTTTTCTGTGGTGAACCGGTATGGCTCCTCTGCCCCCAGTCTGCTGTTACTTCGTTCCTCTCGTCTTGCCCTTGACCACACTCTTAGGTCCCTGCACTGGCTAGGATGAGTAACTGTTCCGTTGTCAACTGGCTCGGGCCTAGCAAGGCTCCGACACACCAGGACGTCTTCACAGTTGTCCTAGCGACTGCACACTATGGCTAACTCCGCTCCAGCACCAGTATTTATAGGGATCTTGCTTAAAGGCAGCAAGTGGGGCACCCCCTACAGGTCTGGGGTGGAAGATGTTGTATGTGTATGGGTACCTACTGTGGAAATCCATCCATATTTTAAGTATGTCTGTGGCTACCTTTAATGGCAGGGCGCCACATACACCCCTAGGTAAAATGACTACTCCTGGACTGAGAAACATTTTACACACAAACAACCAATAAACATGACATTAATAACAGTAACTGGTATTATGTACATAGCCTCAAAAGGAAAAATATACAAAAACCACTGAAAAATGGTAAAAAAAACAGGGTGCAGTCCATATGGCGCTAGTCCATCCACCACAGGCTGTAAAGTAAGTTTTTGTCATAACCAGTCCTGTGACTATGGTCCTTTTTAATAGAAACAGGGGAGAAAATCCAGAGAAAATGTTTGTCAAGAGTCTCTACAGTAAAGTCTCTGTAAGCTCTGGGTAAAAAGGGGTTAAAGTCTTTCAAAAGTTCAATAAGTCCATTATACACATAAACCAAACATTTTCCCTCTGGGTGTCTCTGCTTAGGAGACCTGGTACCTCCTCTCCACCCCAGGCACTTTCTATTCCTAACTTAGTGTGCATGGGACTTGGCACAGTTCCTCCACCATTCTGTACACTACTATTCACATTTTAATGTACAAAAACTGGTTCATATTTACATGTTACCTTTTCGCAATGTTATATTGTGCCTACTAGACCCATTGTCCATACCTGGACGAAGGTTGACCCTGATTGCTACTAGGGATGGGCGAATCTACTCGCTAGGACTCGTTACTCGGCGAGTAGTAAGGGACTCGCAGGACTCGGTACTCTGCGAGTTTCCCAGTGATTACTCGCACGAGTCCAATGCAAATCAATATCAATCCTAGTTTTGTCAGAAACGCTGACAACACTAGGATTGCCATTGTTTGCATTAGACTCCTGCGAGTAATCACTGGCTACTGTGCCAGTGATAGCAGGGAAACTCGCAAAGTAACTGCTGTTTCTTTGCGAGCCGAGTCCAGCTGTCTTCTCTGTGCAGCTCCAGGGTCCAAGAGCCCGCCTGCTCACAGACATGATGTAGCAGTGCTGAGATTGTTCTCAGTCTGCTCATTCCCTGTGCATAGACATCTATATCTATGCACAGGGGATGTAGCAGAGAGGACATCGCGTTTTGGACTACGTCGGACGGAAGAGGATTTTTTTAATTAAAGATGGAGTCCCTAATGGCTTTTTTTTTATTTCAAATAAAAATTTTTCTCTGTGTTTTTTTAACCCTTTATTGGAGATTCTTAGTGGCTGGGTCAAATGTGGCCTGACATTAAGAATCTCGGGCTTAATACCAGCTTGTATAACAAAGCTGGTATTAACCCCTTTATTACCCAGCGTGCTACCGCCACCAGGGCCGCTGGAAGAGCGGGGTCCAGCGCCAGAGGATGGCGCTTCAATGAACGCGCCATCTTCTGGGGCGGCTGCGGGCTGCAATTTGCAGTGGGGGGTGCCCAGAAAGCTTGGGCATCCCTGCGCTGCGGATTCCAGCCCCCAGCTGCTTAGCTGTACCTGGCTAGACATAGAAATTGCGCGGAGCCCCACGCATTTTTTTTAAATTATTTCATGAATTTCAGAGTCAGAGTCTCAGAGTCAGAGTCAGAATCTCAGAATTTCATGAAATAATTTAAAAAAAATGCGTGGGGCTCCGCGCAATTTCTATGTCTAGCCAGGTACAGCTAAGCAGCTGGGGGCTGGAATCCGCAGCGCAGGGATGCCCAAGCTTTCTGGGCACCCCCCGCTGCAAATTGCAGCCCGCAGCCGCCCCAGACGATGGCGCGTTCATTGAAGCGCCATCCTCTGGCGCTGAACCCCGCTCTTCCAGCGGCCCTGGTAGCGGTGGCACGCTGGGTAATAAAGGGGTTAGGGCCAGCTTTGTATTATCAGCTGGCCCTAAGCCCCAAATTTATGGCGGTCACGCCAATATTAGACATGACCGCCATGAATTTCTATTAAATTGTTTTAAAAAAACACAACACAAAGAAAATTTTTTATTAGAAATAAAAAAAAAAGCCATTAGGGACTCCATCTTTAATTAAAAAAATCCTCTTCCGTCCGACGCAATCCAAAACGCGATGTCCTCTCTGCTACATCCCCTGTGCATATATATAGATCTCTATGCACAGGGAATGAGCAGACTGAGAACAATCTTAGCTCTGCTACATCATCTCTGTGCACAGACATTCATGTCTGTACACAGGGAATGAGCAGACTGAGAACAATCTCAGCACTGCTACATCAGGCAGCAGGCAGGCTCTAGGACCCTGGAGCTGGGGCAGCCAGAACACAGAGAAGACAGGATCTTATCTGTGCGAGTCAGCGATTACTTACAAAGTAAACTAGCAATGCAAATAAATGACAAAACTAGGATTGCTTCAGGCTGAAGCTTCCGAGACACATCTGCGATTTGTAAATCTCACACTACTCGCTATTACTCGCTTCCCCATTCATTAACATTGGACTCGCTAGACTCGCAACGAGTAGCGAGTCCTGGGCTCGGACTCGCTAGAGTCAAGCGATTCCGAGTAATTTAGGATTCGCCCATCACTAATTGCTACGTCTAGATCTACGTAGTGTTGGTGTATTTAGTGGAGGTAAGTCAGGTAACTGTCTGCATGGTCTTAGTCTTGCTAGAGGACTGGCAGTCTCACCGATTGCAGGATTCTCTGGTTCTCTAGCAATGGGTCTTTCTTCTTGAACTTCTGCTTCTGGAACTCTTGAAGTTTCTTCCACCATACTTTGTTCTTCTTGAGGTTGATAAAAGTGAATGACTGGGACTATCACTGCTCCTTCACATTGGGGCCAATCTTCTGGAAAGTCTCCTTGTATTGTATGAATCACTTTTTCCTTTGGTTGATGTGAAGATACACAAGGTATTTCTTCCTCTTGAGGTTCTTGTGTCTTTAGCTGTTCTGGACAAGCTTTCAAAGGGTCTCTAGATTTTGTCGCAGTAGTCTTTTCTCTATCTTTACTAATCAAACAGGTTTTGGTGTTATCAAAGTTGGAGTTTAACACGGTATAAGGCCTTGTTCATACATACCAATCCATTTTTTTAGCTGTTAGAAAAACGGATCCGTTTTTCTAAGTGTGCCATTAGTGTCCCCTGAGGTCCTGAATGTTTTTGGCAAGTTTTTGGACTTAGTCATTGTTTCATTAAAAACGCATATGCGTTAACGCAGGTGCCTATATGTGCCATGCGTTAACGTATGCTTTTCCCAAAGGGCCCCATGTTAAAAAAACGCATGTGTATTTTTACAGCACCCAAAAAATGCTGCATGCAACGTTTTTTGGAATGCTGACAAAAACGCATGTGTTGGTAAAAAACACATTGACACTTATGTGCACCATGCGTTAACGCATTGCGTTTTTGGACTGTGAAAAAAAAGTCCAAAATGTTTCCAAAAACAGATTTTAGGCAAAAATGGATGGTATGTGTGAACAATGCCTAAGGCTCCCACTGGTCATCAAGCTTGTGACGTCTTCTTTTTCTTTTTAGTGCAACAGTTCCTGGTGTTAAGGGTTCAGCTTATGCACTTTTCTTGAAGTCTCTTTCTTGTTTTTCTCTAAGGGGCCTTTCACACTTGCGTTTTTTTCCTGATCTGGAAGATCAGGAAAAAACCTGATTCTTAGGCTGGCTTCACACCACGGCGCGGTCCGGTCCGGGGATTTCAGGCATGAACCTGACAGCCCCGGACCGGATCAGCACACAGAACCGGAGGGCCAAATGTGCCCTCCGGTCCTGTGTGCAGCCGGATAGCTGTAATTGCAGCAGCAGCTGCTGATTTTTCAAGATCGCAGCTAGCATGGAGCTAGCCACGGTCATGAAACAACAGTGGCGCGCAGCCGCTGGTATCTGGTTCCTGAATTCGCCCGGACCAGGGCCCCATAGGCTCCTATGTTAGGAAGAACTGAATAGCCCCGGATCCGGAAGAATCCGGGACAATCCGGGCAAATCCGGGATACAGCATTTTGGGGAGATTTCTCTCCCCTGACACAAAAACGTTGCAACGTTTTTGTGTACAGTGAGAATATCCTATTTCTCCCGGATACCACCGCAGACATGAAACCGGATGGCAGAGAGCTGCCATCCGGCTCCATCCGGCCCCATAGGCTACTATAGGGCCAAAAACTGGTCCGGGGCTGTCTGGTTTACACCGGACAGCCCGGACCTTACCATGGTGTGAAGCCAGCCTTACAGGATTCATTTTTTTGCACATTCACTTTAATGATTTCAGGTAAAATCTTGTTGCTTCAGGTTTTTTCCTGCAATCATTAAAGTGAATGGGCAAAAAATGAATCCTGTAAGAATCAGGTTTTTTTCTGATCTTCCAGATCAGGAAAAAAACGCAAGTGTGAAAGGCCCCTTACCTTGTTGAGATTATCTTCTACAGAGGCTTGGATAAGTTTGTAACTTGACGAGTGGTGTTCCAGTCAGAATTGAAGGCTTCTGCTTCTGGTTCTATGATTCCCATTTTCAAGTCAACTGGTAATTTTCCAGGGCGTGCTCTCATTAGGTAAGCTGGTGTGCAATTGGTGGAACTCACTGGTATGTTGTTGTGCATGTCCACTAAATCAGTCAGTTTTTCAGGCCACTTGTTTCTCTCTTCCAAAGGCAATGTTTTTAACATGTCTATAACTGTGTTGTTCATCTTTTCACACATGCTGTTTGTTTGTGGATGGTAAGGTGTGATCCTTATCTTCTTGCACCCATAAAGATGATTCTTGGAGAATTTCAGCTTCAAATGCAGAACCTCTGTCAGTCAATACCTGTTCTGGATACCCATGTGGTCTACAGAAATAGGCTTGAAAGGTCTTTGCGGCTGTTTGAGCTTGTCAAGTCTTTCACTGGAGCGTAGTGGTCCACCATGGTTAAAGTGTAGGTATAACCTGATGTATTTGGTGTTAATTTTACATGATCTAAGGCTACTATTTGGAGTGGTTGAGTGGTGAAAATTGACTGGAGGGGTGCTCTTTGGCTTTCCTGATCCTTACTCCTTAAGTTGCATGGGCCACAGTTGTTACACCATCTCTCTATGGATCCTCTCAAGCCAACCCAATAGAATCTGTCTTTGAGACACATCTCAAGCTTTTTCCATCCAAAGTGTACTGCTTGGTTGTGATATGCATTTAGCACTATCTGGACATCTTTCTTAGGTACCACTATTTGCCAGACCATTTCATGAGTTCTGGGATTGATGTACAGTCTACACAGTTTGCTTTGGTAGATAAACAGTTTACTCCTTTCATTCCATAGATGTCTTCCCTCTGGTGGAGCATATGGAGTGAGACGGAATGATTCTTGGGTTATCAGCCCTTAACTAAACTGTCTTGTGACTCCTTCCAACCAAAGTGAGGTAATGGATTTAGTTTTCTCTGGGAATCTTCTAGAGGCTTGCTGACATTGAGATGCCCTGTGGCGATGGAAGGTGGGTAGCTCTACTTCTAGCTCATCCACATCTTCCCCACATTTGATAGCTCAGACATCCTCGACAAGGCATCAGCATTGGCATTGTTATGGCCAGCCTAGTACTTGATGGTAAACTGGTAATTTGACAACCTGGCCATCCAGCATTGCTCCATGGTGCCTAACTTTGTGGTTTCCAGGTGTGTTAAAGGATTGTTATCTGTGAAGGCAGTGAACTTTGCAGACGTCAGGTAATGTTTGAATTTTTCGGTTATGGCCAGACCAAAGCCCGGAACTCCAACTTGAACGAGCTGTTATTTTCAGGGTTCCTTTCTGTAGGGCGAAGCTTCCTGCTGGCAGAGGCAATCACTCTTTCTTTGCCATTTTGCTTCTGCGCTAAAACAGCTCCTAACCCCACATTGCTGGCATCAGTGTACAGCAGGAATGGTTGATTGTAGTCACGGTAAGCCAGGATCTCTTCACCCATCAGGGCCTCTTTCATCTGCTGGAAGGACTCTTACTGTTCCTTGCCCCACTCGAATGGAGGACCTCTGGACTTGCCTTTCTTGGGCTGACCTACCAGGGGATTTTGTAAGGGGCTGCTTTCTTAGTGTACTCCTTGATAAATCTCCTGTAGTATCCCACCAGTCCTAGGAACTGAGGAACTGACGTACCTCTCTAATGCTTCTTTGTTCTGGCCATTCTCTGATTACGGTTACCTTACCTCGTGGTTGTATGAGCATTCAAATTGTTATTTGAGTTTTGTAAGACAATTGTGCAAGCATCTTATAAGATTACTAGCTGGGTGCCCGATGCACATGCATCGGGATTCTAGAAGAGCGAGTCTCTGACTCGCAATGGCCGCTTCGCGGCCAATGCTTCGCACTGCTAAGGCGACTCGACATGCCCGCTGCGCGGGCATAGCGAGTCGCCTTAGAACTGCTCGCAATGGCCGCTGCGCGGCCAATGCTTCGGGCGTATCCACATGACCACGCTGACTCGCAGTGCGAGTGGACTCAGAAGGGGCAAAAAACCCATTCGCAATTATATAATAGACTAGCTGTGAGCCCGATGCAAATGCATCGGGATTCTAGAACGTGCATTAATTTGATTATAGTAGTTATAGCTGTTAGCCTGATGCAAATGCATCGGGTATCTAAAATATGTTTATTGTTTTTTTAAAGATTTTTAAATAATAATCGCATCATCAATAGCAATAATATAAGCCATAGCATTATTATTAGCAGTAATAGCAGTATTAATAGCATTATTAGCAGTATTATGAGCATTTAATAACAGTATTAATAGCAATTAATAGCATTATTATTAGCATTTAATAGCATTATTATAATAGCATTATTAGCATTAATAATAGCATTAATAACATTATTAATAGCATTAATAGCATTATTATTAGCATTAATAGCATTAATAATACATAAGCATTATAACATTAATAATAGCATTAATAACATTATTAATAGCATTAATAGTATTATTAGTTAGCATTAAATGCATTAATAATAGCATTATTATGCAATTAATAATAGATTAATAACATTATTAATAGCATTATTATTAGCATTAATAGCATTAATAATAGCATTTATTAGCTATTGAATAATAGCATTAATACATTATTATAGCATTAATAGCATTATTATTACATTAATAGCATTATAATTATAGCATTAATAAAGCATATATTAGCATTTAATAGCTATTAATAGCATTAATGATTAATTATAATAATTATAGAAATTTATTATAGCATTAATAGCATTAATTATAGCATTTAATACATTATTAATAGCATAATAGCATAATAATGCATTAATAGATATATATTTAGCATTTGATAGCATTAATAGCATATTATTAATAGCATTAAATAGCATTATTAATAGCATTAATAGTATATTATAGCATTAATAGCATTATATTAGCATTAAATTAGCATTTAATAATTAGGATTAATACATTATATTAATAGCATTAATAGCATTATTATTAGCATTAATAGCATATAATAATAGCATTATTACAATATAGCATTAATAAACATTATTAGCATTAATAGCATTCTATTATAGCATTAATAGCAATATTAATAGCATTAATGTTAAATATTACATAATAGCATTAATAGCATAATAATAGCATTAATAGCAATTATTATACATAATAGATATTATTAGCATTATTAGCATTATATAGCATTAATTAGCATTACATTATTAATAGCATTAATAATACATTTAATTATATTATTAGCATTAATAGCATTAATATAGCATTAATAGCATTAATAATAGCATTAATACATTATTAATAGCATTAATAGCATTATATTACATTAAACATTAATTAATAGCATTATTAGCATTAATAATAGCATTATAACATTATTAATAGCATTAATAGCATATATATTAGCATTAATAGCATAAAAATAAGCATTAATATTTAATTAATAAGCATTTAATAACATTATTATTAATTAATAGCATTATTAATAGCATTAATCAATTATGCATTATAATAGCATTAATAATAGCATTAATAATAATTAATTATACATATTAATAGCATTAAAGTTATTATTAGCATTAATAGCATTATATATAGCATTAATAGAAATATGATAAATATTATCATTAATAGCATAATAGCATAATTATATATTAATAGCATTATATAGCATTATTATTAGCATTAATTAGCATTAATAATAGCATTATAGCATTAATAATATAGCATTAATACATTAATAATAGCATTAATAGCATTATTATTAGCATTAATAGCAATATTAATAGCCATTAATAGCATAAATATATAGCATTATAAGCATTAATACATAATTAATAGCATTAATAGCATTATTATTAGCATTAATAGCATTAATAATAATATATTAGCATTAATAGCATAATAATAGCATATTAATACATTAATAGCATAATATAATTAAAGCATTATATAGCATTAATAGCAAATAATAGCATTAATTAGCATTATAATAATAATAGCATTAAATATAGCATATACATTAAAATAGCATAATACATTATTATAGCATTAATAGCATTAATATAGCATTAATAGGAAAAAATTAATAAAGCATTAAATAATAAAATTACATTAATAGCAATATTAATAGCATAAAATAATTAATACATTAATATATAAATATAGCATTATAATAGCATTAATACATTATTATACATTAATAGCATTTATAGATAAGCATTAATTACATATTACATTATATCATTAATAGCATAATAATAGCATTAATACATTATTAATAGCATTAATAGATTATTATTAGCATTAATAGCATAATAATACATATTAGCATATAATAATTAATAACATATTAATAGCATTAATAATTATTATTACATTAAACATAATATCATTAATAGCATAATATAGCATTTAAATTTAGCATAATAATTTTATTATTGAATAATCATTATAATAGATTAAAATAATACAAATTATAATTAATAGCAAATACATTTAATTTATATAATTATATTATAATATTAACATTATAAAGCATTTATTAATAGCATTATATTATTATTAATATAGCATTAATACATTATTAAATTAGCATTAATAATAGCATTAATAAATTACATTATAATAGATTATTATTAGCATTAATACATTATAATACATTATTAATTAATAATACATTAATAACATTATAATAGCATTAATAGCATTAATATAGCATTATAGCATATAATAGCTATTTAATAATATTATATTAATAACATTTCTAATTAATAGCATTATTAAACATTAATTAATAGCATTATAATAATATTAGCATTAATTAATATATTAATAGATATTATTAGCATTAATAGCATTATTATAGCATTATAGATTAATAATAGCATTAATAATCATATTAATTAGCATTAAAGCATTATAATAGATGATATTATAATAGCATTATATTAGCATTATAATAGCATTATATACAATTAATTATATAGCATTTATACATTATTATTAGCATTATAATAGCATTATTAATTAGCATTATTAGCATTAATAATAGCATTAATAGAAATTAGTTAATTATAGCATTAATAGCATATAGATTATTAGCATTAATAGCATTAATAATACATTATTAGCATTAATAATAGATTAATACATTATTAATAGCATTAATAGCATTAATTATTAGCATTAATAGCATTAATAATAGCATTATTAGCATTAATAATAGCATTAATAACATTATTATAGCATTAATAGCATTATATAGCATTAATACATTGAAAAGCATATAATTATATAGCATTAATACATTATAATAGCATTAATAGCATTTTATTAGCATTAATAGCAATAATTTAATAGCATTAATAATAAATAATAGCATTTAAATAGCATTAATAGCATAATTAATAGCATTAATAGCATTATTAATATGCATTATTATTAAGCATTAATAGCATTAATATGCATATTAAGCATTATTAATAGCATTAATAAATTATTAAATAGCATTAATAGCATTATTAATTAGCATTAATAGCATTAATATTAATTAGCATTAATAGCATTAATTAATGCCATTAATAGATACATATAGCATTGATTAGCATTAATAGCATAATTAATAGCATTAATAGCATTATAATAGCATTAATAGAATATTATTAGCATTAATAGCATTAATAATAGCATTATAGCATATTAATAGGATTAATAACATTATTAATAGCATTAATAGCATTATTATAGCATTAATAGCATAATATTAACATATAGCATAATTATTACATTAATAGCATAATTATTAGCATTAATAGCATAATTATTAGCATTAATAGCATAATTATTATATTAATAAAAAATATTAGATTAATAGCATAATTAATAGCATAATAGCATATTATTTGCAGTAATTATTATTAGTATTAGCATATATTTTTTTTTAATCGTATTTTTATGAATTATTTATTTATTTTATTTTTTAATTATTTTTTATTAAATTTTTTATTATTTTTAAATAATTTTTTTATATTATTTTTTAATTATTTTTTAAATATTTTTTTTATTATTAAATTTATTATTTATTTTAAGTGACACAGTTCTCCTTCAGGTCCGCGAAGGGGCTCATGTTATTAGCATATTATATTTTTTTTAATATATATTTTTATGAATTTTTTATTATTTTTAAATTATTTTTTATTATTTTTTATTATTATTTTTAATTATTTTTTTTATTATTAAATTTATTATTTATTTTAAGTGACACAGTTCTCCTTCAGGTCCGCAAAGGGGCTCATGTTATTAGCATATTGATATTTTTTTTAATATTATTTTTATTGAATTTTTTATTATTTTTAAATTATTTTTTTATTATTTTTTATTATTTTTTAATTATTTTTTTTATTATTAAATTATTATTTATTTTAAGTGACACAGTTCTCCTTCAGGTCCGCAAAGGGGCTCATGTTATTAGCATATTATATTTTTTTAATATTATTTTTATTGAATTTTTTATTATTTTTAAATTATTTTTTTATTATTTTTTAATTATTTTTTAATTATTTTTTTTATTATTAAATTTATTATTTATTTTAAGTGACACAGTTCTCCTTCAGGTCCGCAAAGGGGCTCATGTTATTAGCATATTATATTTTTTTTAATATTATTTTTATTGAATTTTTTATTATTTTTAAATTATTTTTTTATTATTTTTTTATTATTTTTTAATTATTTTTTTTATTATTAAAATTATTATTTATTTTAAGTGACACAGTTCTCCTTCAGGTCCGCAAAGGGGCTTATGTTATTAGCATATTATATTTTTTTTAATATTATTTTTATTGAATTTTTTATTATTTTTAAATTATTTTTTTATTATTTTTTTATTATTTTTTAATTATTTTTTTTATTATTAAATTTATTATTTATTTTAAGTGACACAGTTCTCCTTCAGGTCCGCAAAAGGGCTCATGTTATTAGCATATGATATTTTTTTTAATATTATTTTTATTGAATTTTTTTTATTTTTAAATTATTTTTTTATTATTTTTTTATTATTTTTTAATTATTTTTTTTATTATTAAATTTATTATTTATTTTAAGTGACACAGTTCTCCTTCAGGTCCGCAAAGGGGCTCATGTTATTAGCATATTATATTTTTTTAATATTATTTTTATTGAATTTTTTATTATTTTTAAATTATTTTTTTATTATTTTTTTATTATTTTTTAATTATTTTTTTTATTATTAAATTTATTATTTCTTTTAAGTGACACAGTTCTCCTTCAGGTCCGCAAAGGGGCTCATGTTATTAGCATATTATATTTTTTTAAATATTATTTTTATTGAATTTTTTATTATTTTTAAATTATTTTTTTATTATTTTTTTATTATTTTTTAATTATTTTTTTTATTATTAAATTTATTATTTATTTTAAGTGACACAGTTCTCATTCAGGTCCGCTCTAACTCCTCATAGAGATACATGGCGGATAATACTGGACGCTGATTGGTCGCGTCTTCAAGCATGTTTGTCTATGGGAAAAAAGGACCAATCAGTGTGCAGGATTATGAGCGATGTATGTTAATGAGGCTGTAGAGCGGAGCAGAATGGAGACAGCGAGCCGGAGGTCGGTGGAGGAATAGAGAAGAGCGGCGGATGGAAGAGTCGTGAAGGAAGAGGATGTCGGGGCCGTAGGGAGGAGTGTACGTGAGGAAGCAGATGTCATGAAGACAGGTAAGGACTCGGTCCATGGTTCCCGGGGTGGGAGTTGTGTTTAGCGGGGACCGGAGTCGGCTGTGCGGCCTCCGTTGTATAGTAGCGGGGGTGGGAGTTTGGTTTAGCGGGGAGCGGAGGATGCTGTGCCGCTTCCGCTCCATAGTCACCGGGGGTGGGAGTTGGGTTTAGCGGGGAGCGGAGGCGGGTGTGGTGCCTCCGGTCCATGGTCTGAGGGCGAGTGGGTTGATGGTCCCTGGGGAGTGGAGGCGGCTGGGACGCCTCCGTTCCATAGTCCCCGGGGGTGGGAGTTGGTTTTATCGGGGAGCGGAGTCGGCTGTGGCGGCTCCGCTCTATAGTTCCTGGGGTGGCGGTGAGCGGGCATTAGTGGAGGCGGCTGTGCCGGCAGCGGTCCATGCGGCCTCCGACTGGCTCCATGGTCCCGGGGGTCGCAATGGGCGGTGAGCGGGCATTAGTGGAGGCGGCTGTGCCGGCACCGCTCCATGCCGCCTCTGACTGGCTCCATGGTCCCGGGGGTCGCAAGGGGCGGTGAGCGGGCATTAGTGGAGGCGGCTGTGCCGGCACCGCTCCATGCCGCCTCCGAGTGGCTCCATGGTCCCGAGGGTCGGAATGGGCGCTGAGCGTGCATTTGTGTACGCGGCTGTGCCGGCACCGGTCCATGGCGCCTGGGAATGTCTCCATGGTCCCGGGGGTGGTAATGGGAGATGAGCGGGCATAGGGAATCATTGTGGTTAGAGGGGAGCGGAGGCGGCTGTGCCGCCTCCGCTCCATGGTCCCCGGGGAGCGAGTTGCGGCTCAGGCAGCGACTCGCAATGGCCTCGCGGCCATTGCTCGCGCTACCTGAGCGGTAAATCGCTAAGGTTATGGCCGAGCCTGTGGATGGATTTTGGGCCAGCGACTCGCAATGGCCGCTTCGCGGCCATTGCTCGCCCTGGGCCAGCGACTCGCAATGGCCTCGCGGCCATTGCTCGCGCAGCATTGGGCGCTTCGCGCCCAATGTTAAATTCGTATCCACATGACGACATCGGAAAGTGCGCGCGGAGGGGCGCTTTTCCGATTCGCGATTATATAATAGATGGCATTTGGTTTGGAATGTAGGGAGGTAAGGAATGCAATAGGTCAGAGATGCCTTTCTTACAAAATAATGAAAAACCACTTGACATTCCACATTGTGGTTTTGAGACATTTCAAGGTTGAATACATTAAAGATTTTTCAAATGGAAATGTCACTTTACATTATCCACAACTGCATTAGAATTGCACTTCTGTTAGAATGCTTCATAGCATTCACTTCTGATTTAAAAAAAAAGCACTGTGATTTTTACATTTTAGTAAAAAAAAAAAACACACATATAATATACAGTTGTAACCAAAGACTTACATATACTATATAAAAAGACACATAAGCATATTTTTCTCACTATTTGACATGAAATCAGTATAAACATTTCAAGTTTTAGGTCAATTAGGATTACCATAATTATTTATATTTGCCAAATTCCAGAAAAATGACTGAGAGAACATAGTAAGGCATATTTATTACTTTCAAGTTTACAAACATGTCATTAGTATTTGGTACTATTGTCCTTAAATTGTATGACTTGTGTTGAATGTTTTGGATATCTTTCCACAGCTTCTCACAATAGTTGGTAGAAATTTGGGTCAATTCCTCCTGACAGAACTTGTGTAACTGAGCCATGTTTGTAGGTCGCCATGCTAGCACCTGCTCTTTCAGCTTTGCCCATAAATTTTCAATAGGATTGAGATCAAAGTTTGTGAAGGCCACTTAAAAACATTGACTTTGTTATTCTTAAGCCACTTTGCAATACGTTTAGCAGTATGCTTCAGGTCATTGTCCATTTGGAAGACCCAATTTTAGCCGAGCTTTGACTTCCCAATTGATGTCTTGAGATGTTGCTTCAGTATGGCCACATAATCTGCTTTCCTTATGATGCTACCTATTTTGTAAAGTACATCAGTCCTTCCTGCTGCAAAACAACCCCAACATGATGCTGCCACCTCACGTGTTTTATAGTTTGGAGGGTGTTCTTAGGCTTCCAAGCTTCTCCCTTTTTCCTTCAAATGTAGCAATGGTAATTACAGCCAAAAAGATCAATTTTAGTTTTGTCAGAACATGTCTCCAAAACTTTAGGTCTTTGTTCCTGTGTGAAATTGCAAAAATAACCTGTTTTATGATGTTTCTTTTGGAGTAACGGTTTCTTCTTGGCCGAGTGTCCTTTCATCTCATGTTGATACAGTAATATTTTTACTGTGGATAATGATACAATTTTACCAGATTACACCATAATCTTCACAAGGTCTTTTGCTTTTGTGCTTGGGTTGAGATGTACATGTCAGACCAACGCACGTTCATTTCTGGAACACAGGACCCTCCTCCTATCTGAGTGATATCATGGCTGGACATTCCCATCTTGTTTGTACTTGCATACAATTGTTTGTACAAATTACCTTGGCACCTTCAGGTATCTGGAAGTTGCACCCAAGCATAAACCTGATTTGTGCAAGCCAACAATTCTCCTCCTGATATCTTGGATGATTTCTTTAGCTTTTCCCATGATGCGAAACAAAGAAGCAGTTTGTTTCAGGTGTGCTTTAAAATACTCCAAAGGTGTGTCTCTAATCAACTCAGTTTTGCCAATTAACCTATTAGAAGCTGCCAAACACAAATCATCATATGTGCTGTCTCAAAATGTTTTAAGGCATAATAATGTTAGTGATTGTAAACTTGAGACTTTGCGGAAAGTAATAAAATTGCCTTAAAACATTCTCTTTCTCTCATTATTCTAACATTTGGCAAATATTAATAGTTATGGTAATCCTACTTGATTTAAAACATGAAAGGTGTATTCTGATATCATGTCAGATAGTGTTTTGGCACCCTCACTCTGTACTCCTGAAGAATGAGTTGACAGACAGCTAAACTCTTTCCCATCAATGCATTGACATGGACGCTGAGGGTCCTTTTCAACTTTTATTAATAGGTTAAGTGTAAAACTAGAAAAAACAAATAGAAATTCTCAATACAACATAAGCATATCTGAAGTATATAACATTACATTGTTACAGGTCACACAATGTGATTGCACAATATGGCGAATACACAATAAGTATAATAGCAGAAAAACAAAAAGATGATAAACAACAGTGTAGCTACATTGTACATTTAGGTGGGCTGTAGCATATTGTAATCTCACCGACTGTGCTATGTTGAGGGAAACATGCAGATGAGCTGAAATGCAGAGAGAGAGGGATCAGCATATCAAGATGTCAGCATGTATGAGGCTGTAATGGCTTCTGGAGGAGAAGGGGCAGAGCCTAGAGCATGGCCTTATGGGAATACATAGGCTTGAAGGGACCAGAATTAGACTATGCAGTAAACTTAATGTATTATGGGAACATTATCAACAGATGGCGCTATGGGTACCTTTACACGCCGCTACTGGCGGGTGGATACAACCAGCTACTTCACGTGCACGAGCACGCACAAACGGTTACAAACGGGAAACGCACCATCTTTACACGCCGCCACAAGGTGCGCTACGCTACGTGACATCTATCCCCGGATACACCGCCGGGTGCCACAAGTAGCCATCTATAGCTTAGCCTACCATCTTCACACTGCCGCCACCACAGGGTAATCTGGGCGGAACAAAGGCAGCAGGTAAAACATATAGGCGTGCCACAGTCCATCACGCCGCGCCCAAAACACAACCATTGGCCAACAGAAGAGAGTTCTGATTGGGCACGACGCAAAGGGCGGATGCGGAGACGTGACGTAGTAGTGATCGGACTGTGGCACGGAATAAGCGCTTGTGACATGGCGGAGTGTGGCGTATTCAGCTAATGGGATGGTTATGTGTCACGCTGGAGCGGTTTACAGTCACATACTTCGTGTGTATTAAAATAGCATTTCTGGACTATGTGTGCGTAGTAGAAATGTTTGCCTTGTCACGTACGATAAGCGCTTGTGACAGCGGCGTGTGGTGATTGCGGTAAGTTGCGTCTGTGCGACACACAGTAGCGGCTTACAACACACAGTATGTGCGTTTTGTGTAGAAATTGTCCTATGTGTGGTATTGTCTGGATACCAATGTGTGAATACAGCCCCAATGGCGCTCGTATATGTGGTAACACATGTCAATGTCCTTGAGGAGCTCCCAATGCCACATGTCCATAATGTGTGTGACTATGTCCTTAAACCCACCTGACAATAATATGTCCTGCATCAATGTGCTGTGTGCAGGTGACCCTCTGCCTACACCAAACCAAAAGGGTTATGTACACACATTTGTCACATACACTGTTGGACAAAAACCTTCCCAATAATCATGGCTACTCACACATATTGTCTGCCCATCCCAGCCAATAGCTGGCTATGACATCACTGGCCCCTACCAAAACCTAGATCACACAGCCCTCCATCCCCAAGTAATCAGGCTCACACAGAGTATTTTTGATCCAAGGACAAAATATTTATTTAAATTCATCAATCCAGTCCTTGGAGGAAAAACATATATCATACACAAAGGAAACACAATGGCCATTCAAACAGCATGATACATTGTTAAAAGATACATTTGGGATCCCAAAATGAGCACACATGATAACCAGTGCAGCAACCAGAAAACAGAAATAAAACCTAATCTAACTAACTAACTAAAACCTCTGCACATAATGAAAGCACACATAATAACCCAAAACATGGCGCAGCAACCCTGCTGTCACCACCATGGCAACCTTTGATCCATCCTCCAGAACCACCCACACTAGATGTGCTGGTTCTGCCAGCTCACTGCACCAGAGCCATTGAAGTAGGAGCAGTAAGCATCTCTACTGTCCCTGGCCTCCTGCTGACTGCGACCATGGCTCTGCGGCTGGAGTGGCGCAACACCATGGTCGTCATCACGCCAAGACCCTTGACGGACCTCCCCTGTTGTGGCGTCTGCATTATCTACAGAACCTCCTGGCGTGTATGATGCTCTATCTCTACGACGCAGGAAGTTATGCAGCACACAGCAGGCCATCACTACCACGTCAATAGACTCCAGTTTCATATGCAGAGGCGTATGAAAAACCCGGAATCTATTCGCCATTATCCTAAACGCATTTTCAACCACACGGCGGGCCCGGGATAGCCGGTAATTGAAAATGCGTCTTTCAGAAGTAAGGGCCCTCTGGGGATATGGCCGCAGTAGGTGCTCCTGAAGTGGGAATGCTTCATCCGCCACAAATGCAAAGTTGAGATGTTGGCACGTCTCGTCATTTGAGGGTAAGTTCAGCTCACCAGTCCTTAGTAGTTGTGCCAAGGAGCTGCGTGCGAAAACACCCCCATCTGAGTTGCGGCCGTTCATTCCAACGTCCACGTAGAGGAACTCATAATTCGCATCCACTAGAGCCATGAGGATTATACTAAAATACCCTTTGTAATTGTAAAACAAAGAGCCCGAGTTGGCGGGTTTAGTAATCCTCACGTGCTTACCATCCAATGCCCCGCCGCAGTTGGGGAAGTTCCACGAGGTTTCAAAGCCTCGGCCTACTTCCATCCATTCTGCGGCTGTTTCTGGCATCTTCATGTAGTATGGCTGCAGAGCACTCCAGATGGCCAAACACGTTTCAGGGATCAGGCGGCTCAGCAGGGGCAGGGAGACAGGTGACAAGTATGTGAGGGATGTCATTGACTGCCCTGTAGCCAGGAACCGCAAAGTTATAGCCAAATGCTCCCCAGCTGATACCGATGGTCGCATTATAGTGTCCTGACGCGCTATCAGTGGCCCAACACGCTCCAAAAGGAAGGTGAAACAGTCCTCGGACATATGCAGATAGTTTCGGTAATCATCGGGATTGTTAAGCTCCAGCTCACGCAACAGCTGCATGTGGCCCCGGGTCTCCCGACGGCGCAGCCAATCCCGGCTCCACAGCCGCCGCTGTCTGCGACGCATCAACCGGTCATACCGATCCTGAAGCCACATTTGCTCTTCCACCAACGCAAGAGCCACGATAACATTTCGGTCATGGATATTCTGCATCCTCGATATCAGCACCTGTACATTACAAAATAGAACATCAGCACATACAACAATATGGGGACATGTCAGCATGTAAATCAAGCCACACCTCTTTAGGATGACACACTATAGGCAACCTGATGTGATCCCTCGTGTGGCCACAAAAGACATCCTGGAAGGCATGCAAGGACAACACCGACTAGTGGGCCCAAACCAAATGGAACATGCACAATGATACTGGCCTCCTATCCATCAACACTTAAGTTAAGGGGATGAAAGTCACACATCTGGACCTATGTGAGTATCAAAGGGACATGTGTCACCACTAAATTCGCATGAACATGTCACTGAATCCATTCAGAACAGCATATGTATTTTCCCAATAACAGACAGTCATCCACTACGTACCAGGACACGCCAGGCTGAGTAAGCATACATGTGACAAACCAGATTCAACATGAGTTATCATGGTGGAAAGTGGTTACACATGTGTTTGCACGGGTGATCTCCACATCTGTTCTATGTCTGGTGCTACACACCTCAAAGCCATGTCTGATCCTAGCCCAGTTGGTCCCAGTGTCCGTTGCCCACAACCAGTACGATCTAATCGATGCAGTCCACATGAGTAACACATTCCTGTCTACAGTCCAGCAGCCATTCTCCTGTATGGTGAATGGAAACAAAAACACCAATGTATCACTGAAAATATGTCACCCCCTATACAAAATGGCAAGTCATATTCAGCACACCACGCTAATGTATCCCCCCCCACAACTAAAAACCCCTGGTTACTCCGCTAAAGCAGTCTTTGGCGTCAGGCAAAAAAACATGTGACTGGCCCACCCCACCCGCCGCTAATTCCATGTGGGACCACGAATGCTTACTCAATGGCTTTGGCCAGCAAGCGTAACGTCTGCCTGTTTGTGGCACATGGGAGGGGTCAACTTTTTTAGATGGGTAGTGACCATGACAGCCATTCTGAAGTCGGTCATTTTGGATCCAACTTTATTTTTTTCAATGGGAAGAGGGTCATGTGACACATCAAACTTATTGAGAATTTCATAAAAAACTATGGTGTGCTTGGTTTTAACATATTTATTATTTCATGAGTTACAGTTGTGGCCAAAAGTATTGACACCCCGCAATTCTGTCAGATAATACTCAGTTTCTTCCTGAAAATGATTGCAATCACAAATTCTTTGGTATTATTATCTTTATTTAATTTGTCTTCAATGAAAAAACACAAAAAGAATTGTCCTAAAGCCAAATTGGACATAATTCCACACCAAACATAAAAAAGGGGGTGGACAAAAGTATTGACACTGTTAGAAAAATCATGTGATGCTTCTCTAATTTGTGTAATTAACAGCACCTGTAACTTACCTGTGGCACCTAAAAGGTGTTGGCAATCACTAAATCACACTTGCAGCCAGTTGACATGGATTAAAGTTGACTCAACCTCTGTCCTGTGTCCTTGTGTGTACCACATTGAGCATGGAGAAAAGAAAGAAGACCAAAGAACTGTCTGACGACTTGAGAAACCAAATTGTGAGGAAGCATGAGCAATCTCAAGGCTTCAAATCCATCTCCAAAGACCTGAATGTTCCTGTTTCCACCGTGCGCAGTGTCATCAAGAAGTTTAAAGCCCATGGCACTGTGGCTAACCTCCCTAGATGTGGACAGAAAAGAAAAATTGACAAGAGATTTCGACGCAAGATTGTGCGGATGGAGGATAAAGAACCTCGAATAAGATCCAAACAAGTTCAAGCTGCCCTGCAGTCCGAGGGTACAACAGTGTCAACCCGTACTATTCGCCGGCGTCTGAATGAAAAGGGACTGTATGGTAGGAAACCCAGGAAGACCACACTTCTTACCCCGAGACATAAAAAAGCCAGGCTGGAGTTTGCCAAAACTTACCTGAGAAAGCCTAAAACGTTTTGGAAGAATGTTCTCTGGTCAGATGAGACAAAAGTAGAGCTTTTTGGGCAAAGGCATTAACATAGAGTTTACAGGAGAAAAAAAGAGACATTCAAAGAAAAGAACACGGTCTTTACAGTCAAACATGGCGGAGGTTCCCTGATGTTTTGGGTTTGCTTTGCTGCCTCTGGCACTGGACTGCTTGTGCATGGCATTATGAAGTCTGAAGACTACCAACAAATTTTGCAGCATAATGTAGAGCCCAGTGTGAGAAAGCTGGGTCTCCCTCAGAGGTCATGGGTCTTCTAGCAGGACAATGACCCAAAACACACTTCAAAAAGCACTAGAAAATGGTTTGAGAGAAAGCACTGGAGACTTCTAATGTGGCCAGCAATGAGTCCAGACTTGAATCCCATGGGCCTGTGTGAGTTTAACAGCATTCCATTCGGACTCTGTAATGCACCCGGAATATTCCAAAAACTAATGGAGTGTTGCCTGGAGTACCGAAAATTCGAGACTGTGCTACTCTACCTGGATGATGTCATAGTGTGTTCCGAAACCTATGAAGATCACCTGAAGCACCTGGCAAAGGTATTCGAAGCATTGTCCAAGTTTGGATGAAGCTGAAGCCATCAAAATGCCATTTGTTGAAGCCAAAGGTTCAGTATCTCGGGCATTTGGTCAGCACAGACGGAGTGGCACCAGACCCTGACAAGATAACTGTTATAAAGGAATGGCCAGAACCAACAACCTTCAAAGAAGTATGTCAGTTCTTGGGGCTGGTAGGGTACTACAGGAGGTCCATCAAGGGCTACACGAAGATGGCAGCACCTGTGCAAGATCTCCTGGTAGGCCTGACCAAGAAATGCAAGATCAGAGGTCCTCCATTTGAATGGGGTAAGAAACAAGAAGAGTCCTTCAAACAGCTGAAAGAGGCCCTGACTGGAGAAGAGATCCTGACCTATCCCGACTACAGTTTACCATTCCTGCTGTACACCGATGCCAGCAACATAGGATTAGGGGCCGTCCTGTCACAAAGGCAGAATGGCAGAGAGAGAGTGATTGCCTATGCCAGCAGAAAGCTCCATCCTACAGAGAGAAACCCAGAGAACAACAGCTCGTTCAAGCTGGAATTCCTTGCCTTGGTCTGCGTAGTTACAGAGCGGTTCAAGCATTTCCTGGCAGCTGCAAAGTTCACTATGTTCACGGACAATAATCCTCATACCCACCTGGATACCGTGAAGTTAGGAGCAATGGAGCAACGCTGAATGGCCCGGTTGTCAAACTACAACTTTACCATGAAGTAACGTGCAGGCCATAAGAATGCTATTGCTGATGCCTTGTCAAGGATATCTCACTTACCAGATGCGGGAGAAAACGTGGATGAGCTAGATGAAGTAGAGCTACCAGCCTTTCATCGCTCGAGTGCATCCCAATGTCATCAGACTAGTCAGAAACATCGTGAGACAACGCTGAACCCGTTACCTCACCATGGGTGGAAGGAGACGCAAGACAGTGATCCGGCTGTCAGCTTAGTCAAAGAGCTGATAACCCAAGAACATTAATGTCTTAATCCAGATGCTCCACCAGAAGTGAAACACCTGTGGAACGAGAACTGTCTATCAAGGGAAGATGTGTCGATGGCACATCAACCCCAGAACACACGAGATGGTGTGACAGATAGTGGTACTGAAGAAAGATGTCCAGATGGTGCTGGAGGCATATCACAATGATGCAGGACACTTCGGATGGAAGAAGCTTGAGATGCTGTTACGTGACACATTTTACTGAGTTTGCATGAGAGGCTCCATAGAGAGACGGTGTAAAAACTTTGGACCATGCAACTTAAGAAGGAAAGACTGTGAGAGCCAGAGAGCACCCCTACAGCCAATAGTCACCAAGCAACCACTTAGCAGATCAGGTTACACCTATGCCCTTACAATGGTGGACCACTACTCAAGATTCTTAGTAGTAGCTCCAGTAAAGGACTTAACAGCGGAAACAGCAGCAAAAACCTTTCAAGCCTACTTCTGTAGACCACACGGGTATCTGGAGCAGGTATTGACTGATCAAGGTTCTGCATTCGAAGCTGAAATATTCCAGGAATTTTGCGGCTTGTATGGATGCAAGAAGATTTGAACCACACCTTACCATCCACAAACTAATAGCATGTGAGAGAAAATTAACAATATAGTCATAGACATGTTGAAAACTCTGCCTTTGAAAGAGAAAGAGAAGAACAAACTTGATGACCAGTGGGAAAGAGAGCCCTACACTGTGCTAAATTCCAACTTTGATAATAGTAAAACTTACATAATAAGTAGAGATGAGGGAAAAACTACTGCAACAGTTTCAAAAGAACACCTTAAGAAATGTCCAGAACACTTGAAACCGCAAGAAGAAACACCCTGTACACTTCAAGAAGAGGAACAAAAAGAAAAATTGATTCATACAATACTTGGAGACTTTCCTGAAGATTAGCCCCAATGTGAAGGAGCTGTAATTGTACCTGTAATCAACTTTTTCCAACCAATAGAAGCACAAGAAAGACTGGAAGAACCCGTTCAAATGCAAGAAGCACCACCGGTTGTCAGGGCCGTATTTGGAGTTCCTGCTGCCCTAGGCACTCTCAGTGGCCTGCCGCCCCCCCGGCTCCTCACCCCCATTGTGGCCCCTCCCCCTGTCACAGCGCCTCCCCCCTGTTGAAGCCCCTCCTCCCATCATGGCTCTCCCCCGTTGCAGCCCCTCCCCCGTCACGGACAATCTTCCCATCAGTCACAGTCTTCCCCCCCAAGCTTTGTGTAGCTTCTACCCCCACATTTCTTCATGTAGTACATATAAAAGGTTTGTCCAACCACACTCCAGAGACATACTGACAGGATGTTTAAATTGTGAGCCCCAACGGGGACAGTGTTAATGATGTATGTAAAGTGCTGTGGAGTTCATAGTGTAATATAAGTGCAAAAAATATTATTCTTAAGATGATGTCACAATACCAGGATCTGAGGATCTTCTATTTCGAGGTCAGGGGCTCTCTGATGCCATGTTGCTGTCTGCCTCGCTGTCGTCCTCATTTGACACTGCAGTGCGGTGGATAAGAGAGCATTAACTGGTTAATAACAAGAAGTATGGAGTGTACTGAACCATAAACCCCCCCATACCATGTCCAGCAGACATTGTAGGATTACTATATGGATTCTATTATTAGGGTACGGACACACTGGCGTGAAACTTGAATGAGAGCAATGTGTGATTTCATCACATTGCACTCGGACCAATGTTAATCAATCTCTGAGAGCAGATTGTCGAGTGTCGGACGCTTTTTTCTCAGCCAGATTCAGGATGAGAAAAAAGTCGCAACATTCTGCGACAGTCTGCGATTCACGACCGAGACTCACCAATGCAAGTCTATGGGTCTGACAAAATCACATACCGCACACTGACAGCACACCGACCATCCGAGAGGCATCAGTTTTTATTTCACTGATACATTATCATTCTGTAACTGAGAACACTTTAAAATGTTCCTGTAAATGATTCTACACTAATAGCTGCTGAGGAAAGAACAGATTGCACACGGATGTGATCTGAGAGAAATGTCGGACACTCGCACAGCAGTTGGATGCCAAATGGACCAAAAACCGATGACGCTCATCCGACTCTCCTGGATGAGAAACAAACCGATTTTAAGGCGGCGGGAGACAGTGTACCACCGTGTCCTCAGCTCCGTGCTGTGCAGTGTACCACCATGTCCTCAGCTCAGTGCTGTGCACAGACAGTGTACCACCATGTCCCCAGCTCTGTTCTGTGCACAGTGTACCACCATTTCCTCAGCTCTGTGCTGTGCACAGTGTACCACCATGTCCTCAGCTCTGTGCTGTGCACAGTGTACCACCATGTCCTCAGCTCTGTGCTGTGTACCACCATCTCCCCACTCTATGCTGTGCACAGACAGTGTACGGTACACTGTCTGTGCCCAGCACGAAGCTGAGGACATCCCAGAAGAGACAGACAGACCACAGACGGGCGGCGGGACAACACTGAGCCCACCTGGAAGAACAACAACACCCAGCACCCAACACACTGCCAAGAAATCATATAGGACAGGCAGGCAGGAGAACTACAACTCCTGGCATGCCACACCCTGCAAACTCAGGAAGGTGGCGGCAGCTGCATGGAGGCAGACACACGGTACAGCCGCCATTATCACCATACACAGCGCCAGCCACAGCCTCAGTCCTCATGCACCCCTGTCCTTCTTTCCTCTGTCCCTCCTGCTGCTCCTGTCCTCCTGCACCTCCGTCCTCCTCTCCTCTGCCCCTCCTGCTGCTCCTCTATCCTCCTGCACCCCGTCCTCCTCTCCTGTCCCTCCTGCTGCTCCTCTATCTTCCTACTCCCCCCCTTCTCTCCTCTGCCCCTCCTGCACCCCCGTCCTGCTCTCCTCTGCCCCTCCTGCACCCCCATCCTGCTCTCCTCTGCCCCTCCTGCACCCCCGTCCTGCTCTCCTCTGCCCCTCCTGCACCCCCGTCCTGCTCTCCTCTGCCCCTCCTGCACCCCGTCCTGCTCTCCTCTGCCCCTCCTGTACCCCCGTCCTGCTCTCCTCTGCCCCTCCTGCACCCCCATCCTGCTCTCCTCGGCCCCTCCTGCACCCCCATCCTGCTCTCCTCTGCCCCTCCTGCACCCCCATCCTGCTCTCCTCTGCCCCTCCTGCACCCCCATCCTGCTCTCCTCTGCCCCTCCTGCACCCCCATCCTGCTCTCCTCTGCCCCTCCTGCACCCCCATACCTGCTCTCCTCTGCCCCTCCTGCACCCCCATCCTGCTCTCCTCTGCCCCTCCTGCACCCCAGTCCTGCTCTCCTCTGCCCCTCCTGCACCCCCGTCCTCCTCTGTCCTCCTGCACCCCCGTCCTCCTCTGTCCTCCTGCACCCCCGTCCTCCTCTGTCCTCCTGCACCCCCATGCTCCTCTGTCCTCTTGCACCCCCATCCTCCTCTCCTCTGTCCTCCTGCACCCCCGTCCTCCTCTCCTGTCCCTCCTGCTGCTCCTCTATCCTCCTACTCCCCTCCTTCTTCTCTCCTCTGCCCCTCCTGCACCCCCGTCCTGCTCTCCTCTATCCTCCTGCACCCCCGTCCTCCTCTCCTCTATTCTCCTGCACCCCCGTCCTCCTCTCCTCTATCCTCCTGCACCCCCGTCCTCCTCTCCTCTATCCTCCTGCACCCCCGTCATCCTCTCCTCTGTCCTCCTGCACCCCCGTCCTCCTCTGTCCCTCCTGCACCCCTGTCCTCCTCTCCTCTGTCCCTCCTGCTTCCCTGTCCTCCTCTCCTCTGTCCCTCCTGCACGGTGCACCCTCGTCCTCCTCTGTCCCTCCTGTACCCCCGTCCTCCTCTGTCCCTCCTGCACCCCCGTCCTCCTCTCCCCTGTCCCTCCTGCTTCTTGGCTGTCCTCCTGCACCCTGTCCTCCTCTCCTCTGTCCCTCCTGCTGCTCCTCTTGCACCCCCGTCCTCCTCTCCTTTGTCCCTCCTGCTGCTCCTCTGTCCTTCTGCACCCCAGTCCTCCTCTCCTCTGTCCCTCCTGCTGCTCCTCTTTCCTCTCCACCTGTCCCCTTGTTTCTGGCCCCCTGCCCCTCTGTCCTCTTCTTCTCTGTCCCATTTCTGTCCTTCTGCCCCTCTGTCCCCCTGTTTCTGTCCTCTTCTCCTAGGACCCCTGCTCCTTTCTCCTCTTCTCCTCTGTCCCTTGCACAGTTCCCTCACACTTTCCTCACCTGGTGCTGGCTGCAGACATTGGCGGGCTCCCTCTGAGAACAGTGATGCGCCAGCCGCACCAGCCTCCAGTGCCTCCAGCCGGCTGCTTCCCTGAGTCTGGAGTGGGCGGCTGGGTGCAGGAGCCGCCAGAGCCGCCAGTACCGCCGGCGCCATCAGCGCAGCACTTGGGCACACGGGAGAGGAGGGAACAGAGCGGGAACTTCAAGTTTCCCCTCCGTTGCGGGCCCCTCCTTCTCCCTCGTCTCTTCCGGGTCTTCACTGAGGTGGGTGGGTGGGAAGGCAGGCGGGGCGGCAGGCGGGACAGCCCTGATGATGAAGGGAAGGGGGGGGGTATGGGGGCGGGGCTTGCGACCCGGCTGGCCCAGAGCCGGGAAAAAAAAAAAAAAAAAAGAAAAAAAAAAAGAGAACACGCTGAGACGCCGCCCCCTATGAGAATGGCCCCGCCCTAGGCACATGCCTACGAGTGCCTAATGGGAAATACGGCCCTGCCTGTTGTAGCAGAACCAGAGGATCCTGCAATCTGTGAACCTGCCAGTCCCCTAGAAAGACTACGGCAATACTATGGTATTTCTGAAACACGTAGATCTACCAGTAGATTAGTGGATAGTGCACGCACAACACTAAAAGTAGACAATAGTGAAAACACCCGTTCCATGCAGATCTACCCGTAGCAATTTTGGACAACCACCACTCAGGTATAGCGAGTGAAATGTGATATAAAGTAATGTAAATATGAATACTTGAATGTACATTGAATGTAGATATTAGTGTACAGAAAGGTGGAGGAACTGGGCCAGCCCCATAAACATTAATTTAGAAAAATAAAGTTCCTGGGGTTATTAGGTAAGACCAGGACTCCTAAGCCGAGACGCCCAGGGAAATTGTGTAAAATGTGTGTAAAAGTTGAATAATTTATTACAGTAAGGACTTGAACCCGTAACTGTTAAAAAGTGTTGAGCCTACAGAGACCTTACTGTAATGGTGGGTTTACACGCCACGATATCGTTTCGATATCGCAACTCAATGGCGCGGGAGCGCGCAATTAGTGCACGTTTCACCCGCATCGCATTGCCTGTTTAGACGCTGCGATATCGTAATACAACGTCCGTGCGATGTCTCCGCCTCCCAATCCAGGATCGCATAGTTAACATGGGAGTGAATGGGTGACGTATCAAATCGCATCGTAATTGGGTGTTTACACAGCACGATCTGGCTTCAATCGCTATGCAATATCGGGGCATTGAATAGCACGCTCATTCGATCCCCGATATCGCATTGACATCGTTCCTGCATCGCATTGGACGTTCACACCATACAACGCAGGCACGATATCGGGTCCAACGATTGAACCACGTGACTTTTGATTGAAATTGTACTGCGATATCGCGACGTGTAAACCCGCCATAAGAACCTTTTTGCCTCTTTCCCTTTTTGCTTAAACATGGACTATAGCCACGAGACTGGTAGTGGCAAAAGACTTCTTTTTCAGCCTGCACTAGCTCCGTATGGATTGCTTTACCTGTTTTTTTACTATTTTTCAGTGTTTTTTGTAATTTTTGATCTTTTAAGACTTTGTAAATAATACCTGTTATTGTTATTGTTAAATGAAAACCTACAAACAGGGGCATACTCAACTCTTATACACTACTGCTTGCCCTACAGTCAGTAGCTAAAAAAGCTGTCTAACTTACTATTCATTACACCTTATACATATACAGTTGAAACCAGAAGTTTACTTAAGGTACCTTTACATGTGGCAACTTTTCTAGGAATTTCACTAGCAACTTACTGGTTGCAGTGAAATCATGGACACATTGTTCTATTTTGTTGCTGTGTACAAATGGAACAATGTCTCCATGATTTCACTGCAACCAGTAAGTTGCCAGTGAAATTCCTAGAAAAGTTGCCACGTGTAAAGGTATCTTTACACTATATAAAAAGGCACATATGCAAATTTTTCTCACTATCCGACATGAAATCACAATAAACATTTCCCATTTTAGGTCAAATAGGATTACCATAATTAATATTTGCTAAATGCCTGAATAACGAGGGAGACAATGTTTTAAAGCATTTTTATTACTTTCTGCAAAGTCACAAATGTTCATACATTTTAATAGTATTGGTACAATTGCTCTTAAACTGAATGATTTCGGTCAAACCTTTTTTAACCCCTTCATGACCCAGCCTATTTTGACCCTAAAGACCTTGGCCTTTTTTGCAATTCTGACCAGTGTCCCTTTATGAGATTCTAACTCGGGAACGCTTCAACCGATCCTAGCGATTCTGAGATTGTTTTTTTCGTGACATATTGGGCTTCATGCTAGTGTTAAATTTAAGTCGATAATTTTTGCGTTTATTTGTGAAAAAATCAAAAATATGGCAAAAATTTTGAAAATTTCACAATTTTCACATTTTTAATTTTTTTTTCTGATAAACAAGAGAGATATGTGACAGAAAAAAGTTATTAAATAATATTTCCCACATGTCTACTTCACATCAGCACAATTTTGGAAAAAAAAAAATTTTTTGTTAGGACGTTATAAGAGTTCAAAGTTCATGAGCAATTTTTCATTTTTCAACCAAAATTTACAAAACCATTTTTTTTAGTGACCACATAACATTTGAAGTCCTTTTGAGGGGTGTACATGACAGAAAACACCCAAAAGTGACACCATTCCAAAAACTGCACCCCTCAAGCTACTCAAAACTACATTCGAGAAGATTATTAACCCTTCAGGTGCTTCACAGGAACTAAAGCAAAGTGGAAACAAAAAATGGATATTTTAATTTTTTTATCAAAAATGTTCTTTTAGCCTCAATTCTTTCATTTTCACATGGGCAACAGGATAAAATGGATCTTAAAATGTGTTGTGCAAATTCTCCCGAGTACATCGATACCTCATATGTGGTCATAAACCACTGTTTGGGCGCACGGCAGGGCTCAGAAGTGAAGGAGCGCAATTTGACTTTTGGAGCTAATTTTACATTCAAAAAGTGAAATTGCGCTCCTTCCCTTCTGACCCCTGCCGTGCGCCCAAACAGTGGTTTATGACCACATATGAGGTATCGGTATACTCAGGAGAAATTGCCCAACAAATTTTAGGATGAATTTTATGCTGTTGCCATGTGAAAACGAAAAAATTTAGGCTAAAAGAAAATTTTTGTGAAAAAAAAAGTACTATTTCATTTTCACAGATCAATTTGTAAAGCACCTGGGGGTTCAATATGCTCACTACCCATCTAGATATGTTCCCTGGGGGGTCTAGTTTCCAAAATGGGGTCACTTGTGGGGGAGCTCCAATGTTTAGGCACGCAGGGGCTCTCCAAACGCGACATGGTGTCCGCTAACAATTTGAATAAAAATCAGCTCAAATTGTTAGCTGTAACCATGTTGTGTTTAGTGAGCCCCTGTGTGCCTAAACATTGGGGCTCCCCACAAGTGACCCCATTTTGGAAACTAGACCCCCCAAGGAACGTATCTAGATGCATAGTGAGCACTTTGAACCCCCAGGTGCTTCACAAATTCATCCATAAAAATGAAAAAGCACTTTTTTTTTCCACAAAAAAATTATTTTTTCATTATTATGGATCAATTTGTGAAGCACCTGGGGGTTGAAAGTGCTCACTATGCATCTAGATACGTTCCTTTGGGGGTCTAGTTTCCAAAATGGGGTCACTTGTGGGGGAGCTCCAATGTGGAGACGCACAGGGGCTCTCCAAACGCGACATGGTGTCCGCTAACAATTTGAATGCAAAATGAGCTCAAATTGTTAGCGGACACCATGTTGCGTTTGGAGAGCCCCTGTGCGTCTCCACATAGGAGCTTATCCACAAGTGACCCCATTTTGGAAACTAGACCCCCAAGGGAACGTATCTAGATGCATAGTGAGCACTTTGAACCCCCAGGTGCTTCACAAATTAATCTGTAAAATGAAAAAGTACTTTTTTTCCGCAAAAATCTTTTTTTTTCAATAATTTGTGAAGCACCTGGGGGTTCAATATGCTCACTACCCATCTAGATATATTCCCTGGGGGTCTAGTTTCCAAAATGGGGTCACTTGTGGGGGAGCTCCAATGTTTAGGCACACAGGGGCTCTCCAAACGCGACATGGTGTCCGCTCACAATTTGAATAAAAATCAGCTCAAATTGTTAGCTGTCACCATGTTGCGTTTGGTGAGCCCCTGTGTGCCTAAACATTGGGGCTCCCCCACAAGTGACCCCATTTTGGAAACTAGACCCCCCAGGGAACGTATCTAGATGCATAGTGAGCACTTTGAACCCCCAGGTGCTTCACAAATTCATCCGTAAAAATAAAAAAGTACTTTTATTTCCACAAACATTTTCTTTTTTCATATTTACAGATTAATTTGTGAAGCACTGGAGTGTTCAAAATGCTCACCACCCATCTAGATAAGTTCCCTGGGGGGTCTAGTTTCCAAAATGGGGTCACTTGTAGGGGAGCTCCAATGTTTAGGCACATAGGGGCTCTCCAAACGTGACATGATGTCCGCTAACAATTTGGGTTGATTTCCATTCAAATTGTTAACAGACACCATGTCGTGTTTGGAGAGCCCCTGTGTGCCTAAAAATTGGAGCTCCCCCACAAGTGACCCCATTTTGGAAACTAGACCCCCCAGGGAACGTATCTAGATGCATAGTGAGCACTTTGAACCCCCAGGTGCTTCACAAATTAATCTGTAAAATGAAAAAGTACTTTTTTTCCGCAAAAATCTTTTTTTTTTCAATAATTTGTGAAGCACCTGGGGGTTCAATATGCTCACTACCCATCTAGATATATTTCCTGGGGGGTCTAGTTTCCAAAATGGGGTCACTTGTGGGGGAGCTCCAATGTTTAGGCACACAGGGGCTCTCCAAACGCGACATGGTGTCCGCTCACAATTTGAATAAAAATCAGCTCAAATTGTTAGCTGTCACCATGTTGCGTTTGGTGAGCCCCTGTGTGCCTAAACATTGGGGCTCCCCCACAAGTGACCCCATTTTGGAAACTAGACCCCCCAGGGAACGTATCTAGATGCATAGTGAGCACTTTGAACCCCCAGGTGCTTCACAAATTCATCCGTAAAAATAAAAAAGTACTTTTATTTCCACAAACATTTCTTTTTTCATATTTACAGATTAATTTGTGAAGCACTGGAGTGTTCAAAATGCTCACCACCCATCTAGATAAGTTCCCTGGGGGGTCTAGTTTCCAAAATGGGGTCACTTGTAGGGGAGCTCCAATGTTTAGGCACATAGGGGCTCTCCAAACGTGACATGATGTCCGCTAACAATTTGGGTTGATTTCCATTCAAATTGTTAACAGACACCATGTCGTGTTTGGAGAGCCCCTGTGTGCCTAAAAATTGGAGCTCCCCCACAAGTGACCCCATTTTGGAAACTAGACCCCCCAGGGAACGTATCTAGATGCATAGTGAGCACTTTGAACCCCCAGGTGCTTCACAAATTAATCTGTAAAATGAAAAAGTACTTTTTTTCCGCAAAAATCTTTTTTTTTTCAATAATTTGTGAAGCACCTGGGGGTTCAATATGCTCACTACCCATCTAGATATATTTCCTGGGGGGTCTAGTTTCCAAAATGGGGTCACTTGTGGGGGAGCTCCAATGTTTAGGCACACAGGGGCTCTCCAAACGCGACATGGTGTCCGCTCACAATTTGAATAAAAATCAGCTCAAATTGTTAGCTGTCACCATGTTGCGTTTGGTGAGCCCCTGTGTGCCTAAACATTGGGGCTCCCCCACAAGTGACCCCATTTTGGAAACTAGACCCCCCAGGGAACGTATCTACATGCATAGTGAGCACTTTGAACCCCCAGGTGCTTCACAAATTCATCCGTAAAAATAAAAAAGTACTTTTATTTCCACAAACATTTTCTTTTTTCATATTTACAGATTAATTTGTGAAGCACTGAAGTGTTCAAAATGCTCACCACCCATCTAGATAAGTTCCCTGGGGGGTCTAGTTTCCAAAATGGGGTCACTTGTAGGGGAGCTCCAATGTTTAGGCACATAGGGGCTCTCCAAACGTGACATGATGTCCGCTAACAATTTGGGTTGATTTCCATTCAAATTGTTAACAGACACCATGTCGCGTTTGGAGAGCCCCTGTGTGCCTAAAAATTGTAGCTCCCCCACAAGTGACCCCATTTTGGAAACTAGACCCCCTAGGGAACATATCTAGATGTATAGTGAGCACTTTGAACCCCCAGGTGCTTCACAAATTGATCCGTAAAAATGAAAAAGTACTTTTTTTCCACAAAATATTTTTTTTTTCATTAATTTGTGAAGCACCTGGGGGTTAAAAGTGCTCACTACCCATCTAGGTAAGTTCCCTGGGGGGTCTAGTTTCCAAAATGGGGTCACTTGTAGGGGAGCTCCAATGTTTAGGCACACAGGGGCTCTCCATACGCGACATGGTGTCCGCTAACAATTGGAATTGTTAGCGGACACCATGTTGCGTATGGAGAGCCACTGTGTGACTAAACATTAGAGCTCCCCCACAAGTGACCCCATTTTGGAAACTAGACCCCCCCAAGGAACGTATCTAGATGCATAGTGAGCACTTTGAACCCCCAGGTGCTTCACAAATTGATCCGTAAAAATGAAAAAATAATTTTTTTGTGGAAAAAAAAGTACTTTTTTAATTTTATGGATCAATTTGTGAACCACTTGGGGGTTCAAGTACTCACTATGCATCTAGATACGTTCCTTGGGGGGTGTAGTTTCCAAAATGGGGTCACTTGTGGGGGAGCTCCAATGTTTAGGCACACAGGGGCTCTCCATACGCGACATAGTGTCCGCTAATAATTGGAGCTAATTTTCCATTCAACTTGTTAGCGGACACCATGTCACGTATGGAGTGCTCCTGTGTGCCACCAGCACAAGGGCAACTGGAAGAGTTGGGGTACAGCACCAGAAAATGGCACCTCTAATGTGCTATTTTCTGGGGTGGCTGTGAATTGCAATTTGCAGCGTGGGGGGGCACAACATTTGGGTCTCTCCACGATGAGGATTGCAGCCCCCCAACTACCAAGTTGTACCTGGCTGGCATCCAAAAATAAAGCAAAGCTCCTTGTCATTTTATTGGTAGAAGTAAAAAAAAAAAAATGGCGTGGGGCTCCGCCGTATTTTTGGTCAAGCCAGGTACAACTTGGCAGCTACGGACTGCCAGCAACCCCCAGCTGCCTCGTTGTACCTGGCTGGTAACCAAAAATACAGCGAAGCCCATTTTTTTTTTTCTAGGACTAATTCTAGAAAAAAAAATGGCGTGGGGCTCCGCCATATTTTTGGTCCAGCCAGGTACAACTTGGCAGCTACGGACTGCCAGCAACCCCCAGTTGCCTCGTTGTACCTGGCTGGTACCCAAAAATACAGCAAAGCCCTTTTTTTTTTCTTTCTAGAACTAATTCTAGAAAAAAAATGACATAGGGCTCCGCCATATTTTTGGTCCAGCCAGGTACAACTAGGCAGCTGGGGGCTGGATTCCACAGCATGGAGAGGCCCAAGCGTTCTGGGCCCCCCATGCTGCGAATTGCAGCCCGCAGCCGCCCCAAAAAATGGCGCATTCATTGAAGCGCCATTTTCTGGCGCTGTACCCAGACTCTTCCAGTTGCCCTGGTGCCGGTGGCAAACTGGGTAATAAAGGGGTTAATGCCAGCTTGTTATTGGCAGCTGGCACTAAGCCCGAGATTCATAATATAGGGCCAATGTTAGACCCGCCATTAGGAATCTCTGGTAAATAGTCAGAAAATAGACACAGAGAAAAATCTTTTTATTTGAAAAAAAAAAACAAACAAAACTTGGACTCCATCTTTATTATAAAGATCCGACGTAGTCCACAACGAAGGTCCCACGGCGCTCGACTGCCTCCGACGTAGTCCACAACGAAGGTCCCACGACGCTCGATCGCCTCTGCTCAATCCAGAGATTGCAGCAAGGGATCAAGTGTCCTCTTCCTACAGACTCTGGGGTCAGAGTTATGGTGCACTGTGTGACAATGATCTGTCATACAGTGCACCATGACTATGATCCCAGAGACTACAACAAGAGGATACTCATCCGCAGTCATCCACGTACGCACACATCCACGGACGCACACATGCACGGACACGCTAACACACATCCACGGACGCACACATGCACGGACACACTAACACACATCCACGGACGCACACATGCACGGACACACTAACACACATCCACGGACGCACACATGCACGGACACACTAACACACATCCACGGACGCTGGAGTTCACACACATCCACATACGCACATCCACGCACGCATCCACGGACGCACACATGCACGGACACACTAACACACATCCACGGACGCACACATGCACGGACACACTAACACACATCCACGGACGCTGGAGTTCACACACATCCACATACGCACATCCACGCACGCATCCACGGACGCACACATGCACGGACACACTAACACACATCCACCATGCACGTACACACTAACACACATCCACGGACGCACACATGCACGGACACACTAACACACATCCACGGACGCACACATGCACGGACACACTAACACACATCCACGGACGCACACATGCACGGACACACTAACACACATCCACCATGCACGGACACACTAACACACATCCACGGACGCACACATGCACGGACACACTAACACACATCCACGGACGCACACATGCACGGACACACTAACACAAATCCACGGACGCACACATGCACGGACACACTAACACACATCCACGGACGCACACATGCACGGACACACTAATACACATCCACGGACGCACACATGCACGGACACACTAACACACATCCACGGACGCATGCACATATCCATCCATCCATCCATTCATTCATTCATTCATACTTACCCATGAGGAGGAGGAGCCTCTGAGAGGAGGAGGGACCACACCGCAGCTGCATCGGAAGCCGGCGGGCTGCTCCGGAATGGGTGAGTGGGGCTAGAGGTGGGGGACTAGGCCTGGGGGGGGGGAGAGTGAGCAGGGGAAGGTGGGGGGGGGGATGAGCAGGGGGAGAGGAGGCTGTGCAGGCTGACCGGCGGGCGCCTGAGCCCGCCGGCACTGCATTACAGAAGGAGGAGGGCGGGTGGATCGCGGGGACGCGGGGGGGGGGCAGGCCGGACACAAGGGGGGCTGGAGGTAGGGGGACAAGACACAGGAGGGGCTGGAGGAGGAAGGGGGCAGGGGCACACAGAGGAATGACGGCGGCTGCATCAGGAGTGCAGCCGCGTGCAGCCGCCGCAGAAGAAGCTGATCGGAGGGGCGGGGGGGGGCCGATAGGCGGCAAGGGGGGGCCCTAATGCTTCCTGGAGCTGGGGGGGCTGAGTAGGGGGAGAGCTCCAATCAGATCTGGGAGGGGGGAATCGCTGTGATTTCTCAGATCTGCAGTTTCACTTTTAAACTGCAGATCGGAGGGGCCCTGGGCACGGGGGGGTTAATCCACCCCCCGTGGGGTGTACTACAGGTTGTCACTGTGCATTATGTACAGTGACACCTGAGTCACCCCCCTCACACGCGCCGCAGGAGCGCGATCATTCCATGGCCCACCGTTTGGGCCAAAGGTCGGGAACAAACTTGTTTTCATGGCCCAAACGGTGGGCCAAGGGTCGTGAAGGGGTTAAATCCTTCCACAAGCTTCTGTGGTGCCCTGTGCCAGGTAGCCACAGGATCAACTAGTACACCAAGGGATTTCCACATCTGGTACCCACATACACACAACATCTTCCACTCCAGGCCTGTAGGGGGGAGCACCACTGGTTGCTGTTAAGCCAGATCCCCTATAAATACAGATGCTGGGAGCAGAGTTAGCCAGAGTGTGCAATCGCTAGGAGAACTGTGAAGTTCAGCTCAGAGCCTAGTGAGAAAAACTGGTTACTGCACCCTTGCTAGGCCCGAAACCAATGCACCGCCAAAGCCAGTGTGAGGTTCCAGAGAGTGAGGACCGAAAGCAGAGGCGAGGAACAGTACAGCGGGGTCAGAGGAGCCATACCGGCTCACCTCAAAAGAACACGTCACGACATTCCTCTATAAACTTTTATCCCTGTAAATATCCCCCTTTTTATTGCCACTCAAGGGCACAGGCTCAGGCACCAACAACCCGTGACATCCTCGTACCCAACTGCCTGACATCTGACTACCCCAGACCCTTGTGGGCCCGACAACTTTGGCGTCATGAACAGGATCCCATGCCTGGTATAACCGGGTACTGTGTGCCGTGCATAGACTGTGTTTTGTGAACTGTTAATCTTGGCCACTATTGCTGTGCCACAGAGCGGGAAGGAAAGGGGCATTATGGCTGCAAGGGTGCGAAGATAGGCCCTGCCCCACGCTGTGCCAAGAACCACCAAGTGCAGCAGCCTTATCCGGAAATACCCGAGGTGCTCCACTTCCCGCCTGCGGAGCCAACTACATACTTTCACTTTTCAGAGACTGGCAACGATTCACTAGGGGGAGCGAGAATGAGTGCCCCGGACACAAAAAACGCAGCGGTCCCTAATGTAAACCAGCCCGCCGATGCCAGCGGTGCCCAAAAAGGACAACCCACCGGGCCCGCGTTCACCAATTCACCCAGTGGTGCAATACCGACACCTGCACCAGTAGCCCCAATAATGCCGATCTCACTGCCATACGTCCATAACGCAGCCTGGTTGACCAAGTATGACAGCCAGCCAGGCACCTTGGCCTCATTCAGGAGAAAGATCTGTAATGTGTTGGCCATGTATTCGATGACTGGTAGACAGAGGGCATCTGTAGTGATGGGACAGTTAACAGGTGAAGGGGAGCTGGAAACTAGAAACTGGTCAGAGGAAGATCAGGAGTCTATTGTTCAAATCTTTGAAAAACTGAAAAATGTCTTTGAACTTCACACTGAGACTGAACTTAGGATGCTGTTTTACCACTGCAAGCTAGGGGCAAAGGAAAGTGTCCTAGACTACACCTTGCGCCTGCAGGAGGCGCTGAGAACCCTCAAGCAAGTAGACCCAATCAGTATGCGTGCTGAAAACAGAATGTTAACAAAGCAGTTCATTAGTTATCAGATAGAGCCAGCTCACAAAAAGAGACCGTGGGTTTGCCAGAAAGGGTATCATATACTCAAAAAGAAAATCTGGCACACCATAAAGACAATAGTCCAGTAGTTAATGTTGATGGCTTTTTTATTCGTGGAATCAATTCAATATTCTTTTCATATGTATATCTCAGTCATTTGTATAAACGTTTTCGGCTATTGCCTTCCTCAGACACAAATAACTGGTAATAAAAACAGAAACAGTCACAATGAACATCATGTATTAAATTTGGAACCACATTTTTAACAGAAAAATCCACAAAAAAGCCCAACAATCACTAAAAAAGAACAATAATGAAGAGGATACAAAAAGAAAAAAGGGAAAGGGGAAAAAAATTTTTATTGCATACAATAATAATCAACACAGGATAGAATTCTCCCATGGTGGAAAAAGAGTCAGGATCTTGAATACCTGTATACCTCCTTCCTTCCTAATATGCATGAACTCTTCACATATACAAAAAATTCTGTACACAACAGTGTCTAAAACGACATAAATAAAGAGAGATTAATGAAAATAATGAGAAGGAGTACAACAAAATAACACCTCAAAGGAATCAACCCTGACTCGGATTGTATAGGTATCCAAACAATGTGTAATCAAACTCATGCTACCATACTAGAATAGAACGTCGGTCCCTCCTTCTTTACAACTCAATACATTTGAAATCCATATATAGCAAAAAAGTATAGAAGACTACTCCAGATGGCGTGAATGTGATGGACTACTACATTACCTTATAGTATAATATGCTTTACAATATTGAAAAGAACCAACATAAACTTGGGAACCCGTGGAAGTTCTCTAAATAAAAAAGAAAGTATTACCATGGACAAAATTCCTATAATCAATGCTAGACCATATACAGTAACAAGGCACAATCCATACCTGTTATGTTGATTTAATTAGAATTCCACTACCATAACATAAAATGAATGTAACAAGAAGCAAATGCTGCAAAGTAAAGACAACAAAACCATCAGGTCCAAAGCAGTATAACAGCCACAATCTATGTATTAAGCACATAGCATACCTTAAGGTAAAGCCCAGGATACAAAGGATCACCAGAAACCTGGTAAAATAACGAGCAAAATGAACAAAGTACTAAAAAAAGGCAAAGGTTCAAAAGAGGGCACTCCTCCTTACTCACTGGTGCTGTTCGCTGCAGGGACCTGGCAGAAATGCACTGAGTAACGTCAGAAACTGGCTTTTATAACGACCGGGCGGCCAAATACCTCCTACTTCCGGTATTTGGACCGCAAAACGCGCTTTGGAACGCACGCGTAACCGGAAGTGACGTCACCGGCGGTGACGTCACCGGAAGTGACGTCGCGGCACTAAAATCGTGCTGGAAAAGCAAAAGAAACATACAGGAAACGCTTGTCATGGTAGTGTTTCCTGTTGAAGCGGTACATGTTGCCAGGGAAACCTAGTTCAAGCCTAAACAAAGAAAAAAAGAATACAGTAATAAGAAAAAAAGCGATTATGCTTATAGTAAGACATACCAGAATAATACTTGGAACTGTATATGTCAGCATGATATGAATATTATAACAAATGGAGGATTACCTCCAATCTAGGTATATCAAGTACTTAAGAATACCAAAACCATAAAACCATATAAGACAGGGGGAACCGGAGAATATCTCACGGGCATACCTGTAAATCATCAAGTTACCCATACTGTTTAATTAAAAGAAAGCAGAAAAATGCACCAACAAATGAGGGAAAAATTGTCATGAAACCTCATATTCTCTATTAAGACCTAAGGGAAAAAGAGTTTGGAGACGATGGATCCAAAATGACTCTCGCTCCTTTAAACGTTTAACCCTATCTCCTCCCCGTCTGGCTAGGGGCACCTGTTCCAACACCTGGAATCGAAGTTGTGAAATACCATGTCCCTTCTCTATGAAGTGGCTTGGTACTGGTAACAGGGTGTTACTACACCTGATCGTTGACTTGTGTTTACTGATGCGGTCTCGGATACGCTGGGTGGTCTCTCCAACGCATCCGAGACCGCACGGACATTTCAAGAGATAAACTACATAAGACGAATCACAGGTAAAATACCCACGGATCGTGAAGACCTTGCCCGATCTGGGATGTGTAAACGTTGATCCCTTTACCATATGGGAGCACTGAAGGTATCCAAGACAGGGAAAATTTCCTTCCCTTGGAACACCCAAAAACCTTTGTCTGGTTAATTTCTCAGAACCTATATCAGCACGAACCAATCGGTCCTTAAGACTTTGTGATCTTTTATAGCAAAATAATGGTGGAACACTAAACTCCGCGATATTAGGATAAGATTTCCTGAGAATAGGCCAATGTTCCCTCACAATCTTTTTGATCTTATATGAATGGGGATGAAATGTTGATACAAAAGCCACCCTGGGGGTTGAAACAGGTTCCCTAGATGTCAAAGCAGTGCGAGGTGACGCTAAATGTAAGGGGTATCCCCTCCTAGTAAATTTTTGAGTCATTTCCTCTTGTCTGGTTTTCAATCTCGCAGGATCCGTGACAATCCTTTTTAATCTCATATGTTGGGAATGGGGCAACGAACTCTTAATATGACGAGGATGACAACTATCATAATGAAGTATGCTATTTTTATCTGTAGGTTTAGTGTAAATATCAACAGTTACTGTGCCACGATCATCCAACATAACCAAAGTATCAAGAAAAGAGATTTCCTGTAAACTAGTATGAATAGAAAAAGTTAGACCAGGAACTAATGTATTTAAGCGATTAAACATCAGATCCAACTCCATTTTCGTCCCTGTCCACACGACAAACACGTCATCTATATAACGCCTCCAAATTAATGCCCTAGATTGTAATAAGGGATCCGATATCACATAATTATATTCAAAGTAAGCCATAAAGATATTAGCGTAGGGGGGCGCCATGTTCGAACCCATGGCGGTCCCCCTACGCTGCATGTAAAACTGGTCCATAAAAAGAAAAAAATTGTTCCGAAGAACCAATTCTATGAACTCTCTACAAAAAACCTTTTGCTGACTACTGAGTACGCTAAATGAATCCAGAAACCACTCAATGGCTTCTAAACCCAAATCGTGTCCAATAGATGTGTATAAACTATTCACATCCATGGTAACGAGAATACTATTACTAGGTAATGGACCCAACTCTCGAATGACAGAAAGAAAATGCGACGTATCTTTAAGATATGAGGGAATTAAGGGAACCAAAGGAGACAAAATTTTATCAACCATTATTGCCAAAGGCGAGAGTAGTGACTCAGTCGACGCCACTATAGGGCGTCCTGGTGGACGTAAGAGATTTTTATGTACCTTAGGCAAGGTATAAAATACAGGCGTGATGGGATGCTGTGCCACAAGGAATTCTGCTAATTTTGAGTCAATGCTGTTATTATTCTGATAATGCTCAACCTTCTTAATGATTATGTCCCTAATGGAACATGTAGGATCATGATCAATGGGAGTATAAGTCTCCGTGTCGTTTAATTGCTGTTTAATCTCTATTCGGCTGGCCACAACTATTTTTTCGGATATGTCTACTCCGACTTTATTTTCTTATGCGGATACTGAATCCTCCACCATAGTGGAAAGAGTGGTTTCTTCCAACCAATTCCTAACAACGACACCTGAAGAGACACATCAAAAGGATTATGAGCAATTGTTACGACGCCAAACCGCTCTTGAGCTTCATCAAACCACTCTTGCTGAGTACTTTAGAAACAGACGTATCCCTCGCGGGATAAGAGTAAATCTTCGTCCTACCCTGTTTGCTGAAAATACTGAATACTGCGACCGATACGAAAGTATCTTGAACAAATGTTCGTTTGACTTAATGACGCTTACCATTGATTATTTACAGACAGAACTTGCTGAATTGACAGAAAAAGTGAGTACGGTTGAAGAACAACTTAAGGATACGTTATCATCAGGTGAATTTTCCAGTGTGAAGAACAAGACACGGAAGACCATAGCGGATTTCCGGAAGGTAGTGCAGGACCGCAAGAAAAAGAAGTTCTTGCGTGATCAAGATGACTACGTCCAAGGACGGGTCTACAGATGGCGGAATAAAGATCCTAATGATTGGCCATATCCTAGACAGGACCTGTACGGTTCCGGGAGTAGTCTTGAGAGCTTGGGTGTGGGTTATCCACCTTATGCATTTTTTCAACCACGATATTACGGAGGCAGACGCAGGGCGGGACGCGGTGGTGGAAGAGGTCGAGGTAGCTATCGTTATCCATCACAACCACGACCACAGGTAGGTCAATCTGATTTGGTTTATAATATTTCTTCCCAAATAATCTCACCTTCAGATTTGGAGTTATTACAGAAGGGACTTTCCTTCTGTCCTACCCCTAATCTTAATTCATTTAAGGTCGATCAGGAACTTCGACGTTTCTTTAGAACCATTAGATTGAAGGCACATTTCAGTCAATTTAGTACTGATATGTCTCCGATACCAACCTCTTCCTCCTCTGCGTTCTCCCTGAATGGTTTGAACCTACGTATCATGAGTAAATTTCAACCTCCTAAAAACTACCATCCGGTGGAGACTTTTGCGAAATTAGTCACACAGGATGTTGACCAATTAATCAATAATATAGAACGAGGGGAGCATAGGATAAAACGGAATCTTCCTTCATATGTCATACAATCCATGCGGCAATTGCAGACTAATAAAAAGGTTATTATTAAGCCGGCGGATAAAGGTGGGGCTGTGGTCATTATGGATCGGGCATATTACATTCAGGAGATTAAACAGCAATTAAACGACACGGAGACTTATACTCCCATTGATCATGATCCTACATGTTCCATTAGGGACATAATCATTAAGAAGGTTGAGCATTATCAGAATAATAACATCATTGACTCAAAATTAGCAGAATTCCTTGTGGCACAGCATCCCATCACGCCTGTATTTTATACCTTGCCTAAGGTACATAAAAATCTCTTACGTCCACCAGGACGCCCTATAGTGGCGTCGACTGAGTCACTACTCTCGCCTTTGGCAATAATGGTTGATAAAATTTTGTCTCCTTTGGTTCCCTTAATTCCCTCATATCTTAAAGATACGTCGCATTTTCTTTCTGTCATTCGAGAGTTGGGTCCATTACCTAGTAATAGTATTCTCGTTACCATGGATGTGAATAGTTTATACACATCTATTGGACACGATTTGGGTTTAGAAGCCATTGAGTGGTTTCTGGATTCATTTAGCGTACTCAGTAGTCAGCAAAAGGTTTTTTGTAGAGAGTTCATAGAATTGGTTCTTCGGAACAATTTTTTTCTTTTTATGGACCAGTTTTACATGCAGCGTAGGGGGACCGCCATGGGTTCGAACATGGCGCCCCCCTACGCTAATATCTTTATGGCTTACTTTGAATATAATTATGTGATATCGGATCCCTTATTACAATCTAGGGCATTAATTTGGAGGCGTTATATAGATGACGTGTTTGTCGTGTGGACAGGGACGAAAATGGAGTTGGATCTGATGTTTAATCGCTTAAATACATTAGTTCCTGGTCTAACTTTTTCTATTCATACTAGTTTACAGGAAATCTCTTTTCTTGATACTTTGGTTATGTTGGATGATCGTGGCACAGTAACTGTTGATATTTACACTAAACCTACAGATAAAAATAGCATACTTCATTATGATAGTTGTCATCCTCGTCATATTAAGAGTTCGTTGCCCCATTCCCAACATATGAGATTAAAAAGGATTGTCACGGATCCTGCGAGATTGAAAACCAGACAAGAGGAAATGACTCAAAAATTTACTAGGAGGGGATACCCCTTACATTTAGCGTCACCTCGCACTGCTTTGACATCTAGGGAACCTGTTTCAACCCCCAGGGTGGCTTTTGTATCAACATTTCATCCCCATTCATATAAGATCAAAAAGATTGTGAGGGAACATTGGCCTATTCTCAGGAAATCTTATCCTAATATCGCGGAGTTTAGTGTTCCACCATTATTTTGCTATAAAAGATCACAAAGTCTTAAGGACCGATTGGTTCGTGCTGATATAGGTTCTGAGAAATTAACCAGACAAAGGTTTTTGGGTGTTCCAAGGGAAGGAAATTTTCCCTGTCTTGGATGCCTTCAGTGCTCCCATATGGTAAAGGGATCAACGTTTACACATCCCAGATCGGGCAAGGTCTTCACGATCCGTGGGTATTTTACCTGTGATTCGTCTTATGTAGTTTATCTCTTGAAATGTCCGTGCGGTCTCGGATGCGTTGGAGAGACCACCCAGCGTATCCGAGACCGCATCAGTAAACACAAGTCAACGATCAGGTGTAGTAACACCCTGTTACCAGTACCAAGCCACTTCATAGAGAAGGGACATGGTATTTCACAACTTCGATTCCAGGTGTTGGAACAGGTGCCCCTAGCCAGACGGGGAGGAGATAGGGTTAAACGTTTAAAGGAGCGAGAGTCATTTTGGATCCATCGTCTCCAAACTCTTTTTCCCTTAGGTCTTAATAGAGAATATGAGGTTTCATGACAATTTTTCCCTCATTTGTTGGTGCATTTTTCTGCTTTCTTTTAATTAAACAGTATGGGTAACTTGATGATTTACAGGTATGCCCGTGAGATATTCTCCGGTTCCCCCTGTCTTATATGGTTTTATGGTTTTGGTATTCTTAAGTACTTGATATACCTAGATTGGAGGTAATCCTCCATTTGTTATAATATTCATATCATGCTGACATATACAGTTCCAAGTATTATTCTGGTATGTCTTACTATAAGCATAATCGCTTTTTTTCTTATTACTGTATTCTTTTTTTCTTTGTTTAGGCTTGAACTAGGTTTCCCTGGCAACATGTACCGCTTCAACAGGAAACACTACCATGACAAGCGTTTCCTGTATGTTTCTTTTGCTTTTCCAGCACGATTTTAGTGCCGCGACGTCACTTCCGGTGACGTCACCGCCGGTGACGTCACTTCCGGTTACGCGTGCGTTCCAAAGCGCGTTTTGCGGTCCAAATACCGGAAGTAGGAGGTATTTGGCCGCCCGGTCGTTATAAAAGCCAGTTTCTGACGTTACTCAGTGCATTTCTGCCAGGTCCCTGCAGCGAACAGCACCAGTGAGTAAGGAGGAGTGCCCTCTTTTGAACCTTTGCCTTTTTTTAGTACTTTGTTCATTTTGCTCGTTATTTTACCAGGTTTCTGGTGATCCTTTGTATCCTGGGCTTTACCTTAAGGTATGCTATGTGCTTAATACATAGATTGTGGCTGTTATACTGCTTTGGACCTGATGGTTTTGTTGTCTTTACTTTGCAGCATTTGCTTCTTGTTACATTCATTTTATGTTATGGTAGTGGAATTCTAATTAAATCAACATAACAGGTATGGATTGTGCCTTGTTACTGTATATGGTCTAGCATTGATTATAGGAATTTTGTCCATGGTAATACTTTCTTTTTTATTTAGAGAACTTCCACGGGTTCCCAAGTTTATGTTGGTTCTTTTCAATATTGTAAAGCATATTATACTATAAGGTAATGTAGTAGTCCATCACATTCACGCCATCTGGAGTAGTCTTCTATACTTTTTTGCTATATATGGATTTCAAATGTATTGAGTTGTAAAGAAGGAGGGACCGACGTTCTATTCTAGTATGGTAGCATGAGTTTGATTACACATTGTTTGGATACCTATACAATCCGAGTCAGGGTTGATTCCTTTGAGGTGTTATTTTGTTGTACTCCTTCTCATTATTTTCATTAATCTCTCTTTATTTATGTCGTTTTAGACACTGTTGTGTACAGAATTTTTTGTATATGTGAAGAGTTCATGCATATTAGGAAGGAAGGAGGTATACAGGTATTCAAGATCCTGACTCTTTTTCCACCATGGGAGAATTCTATCCTGTGTTGATTATTATTGTATGCAATAAAAAATTTTTTCCCCTTTCCCTTTTTTCTTTTTGTATCCTCTTCATTATTGTTCTTTTTTAGTGATTGTTGGGCTTTTTTGTGGATTTTTCTGTTAAAAATGTGGTTCCAAATTTAATACATGATGTTCATTGTGACTGTTTCTGTTTTTATTACCAGTTATTTGTGTCTGAGGAAGGCAATAGCCGAAAACGTTTATACAAATGACTGAGATATACATATGAAAAGAATATTGAATTGATTCCACGAATAAAAAAGCCATCAACATTAACTACTGGACTATTGTCTTTATGGTGTGCCAGATTTTCTTTTTGAACAAAGCAGTTCATAACGGGGCTCAGATCACCAGATGACATCAGGCAAGAACGCTGGTGGTCTCTCCAAAACCCTGACGCAGAGTTTGCCACCCTAAAATAACTGGCCATTAAGGGATAGCAATTCCCAGCAATACCAGACTTAGCCCTGCAGCTGCAACAGGTTAATGCCCCTTCCTCACAAGAAGCTCCTTCCTTATCACCTGTTGCAGAGGCTAACATGCAGACTGTAACCCCTGACCGGTTTGACAGCCTGTGCTCCAAGGTGCTCCAGCTAAGCAAAAATGTGGAGTAGCTCATGGGTGCCAGGCATCCCAAGACAGAGACACAGCCACAAGGAAGGATGCAGCTCGCTGACAGCACGGAGAATGTCCCATGGATGAGGAAGAGGACATCACCACTTCGAGGGAAACCCACAGACCACTACAGTTCCAATGGGCAGCCCATCTGTTACATGTGCAACAAGGAGGGACACACCTACCAATTCTGCCCGTTAAACGAGCAACCCCTGGGGCTGGGGGCCAAATCCCAGGAATAAACTGTCCGGGCCTGTCCAACTGTTTGGATAGGTATGTGGGAGAGCATCCGTACCTGTCCATCATCCTAGAAGGTATCCCTACACAAACCTTGCTAGACACTGGATCCCAAGTGACTAATGTTGTGAATTCATTTATGAAGAATTCTGATTGTGAGCTCCCTCCTGTGGTTATTGCTGGTGATGTAGCTGGCTGTGTTTTGGAGAGTTCCACAGCTGATCCTGATCATTGGCAGTCTGCTTCGAATTGGAGTATATAGGTGGTTTGGAGCTGATCAACCTCTGCCAGTTGTAATAGTTCCTGGAGGTTTCCACACCTCTCCCTGGTTCCTTCCTGCTCTGCTGAATCCTTGCAATCTAAGTGAATGTTTTTTGTTATTTTGTGGCACACATGTTGTGTGCTTGAGGATCTGCTTATTGCTTGTTTTGCTCTGAGTCGGGGGTTTGATATTTAGTCTGAATATTTGTTTACCTAATCTCAGTTAGGAAGATTTTTTCCTAGGTATGAATTGCTGTTCACTGTTGTCAGCTACTTCTAGTTCTGCTGGTGTTAGTACCTATTTATTCTAGTTTGATTCACAGAAGTTCCTGCAGATATAGAGGGCGGCGAGTCTTAGCAGACTCAGGGTAATTTTTGGGCATTATCTGTTATTGGAGGTTTTTGATAGTATTTTAATACTGACCGCAAGAGAATACTATCCTGTCTTTACTATCTAGCTAGTGTGGCCTCTTTTGCTAAACTCTATTATCTACCGGTGTGTGTTTTTCCTCTCCTGTTTCCCAGTCAATATCCATTGGGGGCTTGCTATTATTTTGGGGTTCTGCTCTGAGGCAAGATAGACTTTTCTGCTTCCATCTATTGGGGTAGCTAGTTCTCCGGCCCTGTCGAGGTGTCTAGGGTATGGTTAGTTACATCCCATGGCTACTTCTAGTTGCGGTATGTAGTCAGGGACTGCGGTCAGTACAGTTGCCAACTACTTCTGTGAAGTCTTTTTATGTTACTCGAAGGTCATCGGATCATAACAGACCACCATTCCAAGTATCCTGTATAAACAGCTCTGGTCTGAAACTGAACTTGACCCTCCAGACCCTAACCTGAATATTATTGCTACCAATGGGTTACCTGTCAACATATAGGGGTACTAGGAGGTAAAAATAAAGTTCAGCAGGGCGGAATCAAAGAACCAAGGACTTATTGTGGTTCAGACTAATCCTAATGAGAGGAATCCACATATTATACTTGGTACAAATGTCATTGGTAATTGTTTAGGAGAAGTGCTTTTCTTACTCCCGAGCAGAGAAGTGCTCTTCAGAAGGAAATCAGAACACTCATGTACCAGCAACAGGTAAAACTAAAAAGTGGTGAAATTGGTAGTGTACGGGTAACAGACCCAATTCGTATTGTAGTACCACCAAGAAGTGAAATAATGATCTGGTGTTGGGCAGCAGTAGGCCTCAGAGGGCAGGACTACCAGGCAGTAGTGGAGCCAGTGATGTCCGAAAGTAGTCCTACACTCCTGACAGCCAGGGCGTTGTTGATGTACGCAAAGGAAGAGTACCCACACGCATACTGAACTATGGTGATGATGAAGTTAAGTTACCATGGTATTCAACTGTTGCTAAATGGTACCATGTAGAAAACAACTCAATACATGGAGTAGAACCACTGACTCAACCAGGTTCAGATGAGGATCACAACTCCAAGATGCAGTTACAGAATTGGTGTCAGGAACTCCATGTAGGAACTGATCACACACCTTCTCACCAGAAACACTGAGTTTATCGGGTAGTTCAAGAGTATGAACAGGTGTTTAGCAAGCATCCACTTGATTTTGGGAGGATAAAAGGGGTACACCATCACATACCCACAAGAAACCATCCACCCATTAAAGAGAAATACAGGCCTATACCACCAGCACACTACCAGCGAGCTAAAGAGATGTTGCAGGACATGAAGAACGTAGGGATCATCAGAGATAGTTGTAGTCCCCGAGCAGCTCCACTGTTCCTGGTTAAAAAGAAAGACGGTAGTATGAGAATGTGTGTAGACTATAGGCTATTCGTGTAACACACAAAGATGCTTGCCCATTACCCCGTATAGAAGAGTCACTTACTGCATTGAAGTCTGCTAATTACTTCTCAACCCTACATCTTACTAGTGGGTACTGGCAGGTCTCCGTTGCAGAAGAGGACCATGAGAAGACAGCCTTCACGACACCGATGGGACTATGTGAGTTCAATAGCATGCCATTCGGGCTGTGTAATGCGCCAGGAACGTTCCAGAGACTGATGGAGTGTTGCCTAGGCCACAGAAACGTTAAAATTGTGCTTCTCTACCTGTATGATGTCATAGTGTATTCTAAGACCTATGAAGACTATCTGCAGCATCTAAGTGAAGTGTTTGAAGCATTGTTTAAGTACAGGATGAAGCTAAAACCGTCGAAATGCCACTTGCTGAAACAAAAAGTTCAATACCTTGGGCATGTGGTCAGTGCAGGAGGAGTAGCACCAGACCCTGACAAGGTCACTGTCATGAAGGACTGGCCAGAACCAACCTTTAAAGAGGTACGTCAATTTTTAATGAAAATGAAAAAAGGTATCCAATGCCACATACGTTGATTCTTTTATTAGAGATTAAAAAATTACATAACCTCAGAGAGGAACCTAGACGCGTTTCGAGGACCCATCCCCTTAGTCATCAGCAATACTTTGAATAAAAACCCACAATATATACATAATAAATCCCACCCCCCGAGGTGTGCAATTTTAATTCATTCCACTCATTAGAATCTTTAACTCCTGTCTGTCTCAGTTACATGTCCAAATAGGAAAAAGGTTCATATAACAGTACCCTCATAAATATTCATGATTACAGAAGTTACATGTAACTATGGTAGTATGAGGATGTGCGTAGATTATAGGCAAATAAATAAAGTAACACAAAAGGATGCATACCCTTTACCCCGTATAGAAGAGTCACTTGCTGCATTAAAGTCTGCTAATTTCTTCTTAATCTTACATCTTACGAGTGGGTACTGGCAGGTCTCCATTGCAGAAGAAGATCGTGAGAAGACAGCCTTCACGAAGCCAATGGGGTTATGTGAGTTCAACAGCATGCTATTTGGGTTATGCAACGCACCAGGAACATTCCAGAGGCTAATGGAGTGTTGCCTAGGCCACAGAAACTTTGAAACTGTACTGCTATACCTGGATGATGTCATAGTGTACTCCAAAACCTATGAAGACCACCTGCAACACTTGAGTGAAGTAGTTTGAATCATTGTCCAAGTACGGCATGAAGTTGAAGCCTTCAAAATGTCAACTTTTAAAACCAAAAGTCCAATACCTTGGGCATGTAGTCAGTGCAGAAGGCGTAGCACCAGACCCAGACAAGGTCACAGTATTCAAGGACTGGCCAGCACCAACTACCTTCAGAAAGGTACGCCAATTCCTAGGACTGGTCGGGTACTACAGAAGGTTCATCAAGGGCTACACGAAGATAGCAGCGCCCATGCAAGATCTCCTAGTAGGACAGTCTAAGAAGGGCCAGATTAGAGGTCCTCCTTTCCAGTGGGAACAAGAACAAGAACAGTCTTTTAAGCGGCTGAAAGAGGCCCTGACTGGAGAAGAGATCCTGGCCTACCCTGACTACAGTCTATCATTCCTGTTATACACCGATGCCAGCAACATGGGATTAGGAGCTGTCTCATCACAGAGACAGAAAGGAAGAGAAAGAGTGATAGCCTATGCCAGCAGGAAGCTCCGTTCTACAGAAAGGAATCCAGAGAACTACAGCTCATTTAAACTGGAGTTCCTAGCCTTGGTCTGGGCGATTACAGAATGGTTCAAGCACTCCCTGGCAGCTTCAAAGTTTACAGCTTTCACAGGTAACGACCCCCTGACACATCTGGAGACTGCGAAGCTGGGAGCAATGGAGCAACTCTGGATAGCCAGATTATCAAACTATGTTTTCACCATCAAGTACCAAGCGGGCCATAAGAACGCCAATGCTGATGCCTTGTCCAGAATGCCTAACTTACCAGACGCAGGAGAAGACGTGGACGAGCTAGAAGAAGTAGAGCTACCAGCCTTCCACTGCCCAAGTGCATCTCAGTGTCATCAAACAAGTCAGAGACCTCAGGAGACAACATTTAACCCGTAACCTCACCATGCATGGAAGGAGACATAGGACAGTGACCCAGCTGTCAGCTTAGTCAAGGAGCTGATAACTAAAGAACATTCCTGCCTGAGTCCAGATGCTCTACAAGAAGCAAAACACCTGTGGAATGAGAAAGGAAAACTGTTTGTCTACCAAGGGAAACTGCAGACGTCACATCAACCCCAGAACCCATGAAAGATAGTGGTACCCAAAAGAGATGTCCAGATGGTGTTGGAAGCATATCACAATGATGCAGGACACTTTGGTTGGAAAAAGCTAGAGATGTTGCTGACAGACCGCTTCTACTGGGTCGGGATGTGAGGTTCCATTGAGAGAAGGTATAGAAATTGTGGACCATGTCACCTGAGAAGAAAGGACCAGGGAAGCCAAAAAGCACCATTACAGCCAATTGTCACCAAACAGCCACTTGAAATAGTAGCCTTGGATTATATGAAGTTGAGACCCAGCAGATCAGGTTACACCTACGCCCTTATCATGGTAGACCACTACTCCAGATTCTTACTGGTAGCACCAGTCAAAGACTTAACAGCAGAAACAGCAGCCAAAACCTTTCAAACCTACTTCTATAGACCACACGGGTATCCAGAGCAGGTATTGACAGATCAAGGTTCTACATTTGAATCTGAACTGGTTCAAGAATTATTGGGCTTATACATTTGCAAAAAGATCAAAACCACACCTTACCACCCACAAACAAATGGACTGATTGAAGACATTACCCTTAGAAGAAATAAATCAGTGGCCAGAAAAACTACCTGACCTAGTGGACATACAACCACATACCTGTAAGTTCCACCAACTACACACCTGATACAAGCAAGACCTGGAAAACTCCCAGTTGACCTAGAGATGCGAATTGTAGTACCAAACACAGATGCTTCTGATGAAGATTGGCACTCTACCTGTCAGCAGCAATACAAGAAGATACAAGAATGTGTAGAAAAGAACTTAGAACACATCAGGGACAAACAAGAAAGAGACTACAACAAACGTGCACCAGCTGAACCCTTGAAACCTGGTGAAATTGTTCTAAAAAGAAAAAGAAGAACTCATAAACTAGCTCACCAGTGGGAAGCTGAACCCTACAGTGTCCTTCAATCTAACTTTGAAAACAGCAAAACTTGCTTAATTAGCCGTGATGAAGGAAAAACAACCTTGACAGTTTCAAGAGATCGCCTCAAGAAATGTCAAGAACTGCTGAGACCACAAGAAAAGATTCCTACTCAACTCCAGTTGAAAAAAAGAGAGAGAGAGTAATCCACACTGTACTAGGAGACTTCCCAGAAGAAGGCCTCAATGTGATAGAGCCATCATAGTACCAATACTCTCCTTTTATCAACCCATTCAAGTATAAGATGTACAGCCTGTTGTACCGGAACCAGAGATTCCTACAATCAGTGAACCTACCAGTTCTACAGTGAAACTAAGGCCTCACAGACAACTACTGGCTTTACCACCTCACACAGAATTGAGTACACCACATGAGACACCTATTCCACGTAGGTAATGTTGCAGTACCCAAGCCAAGGCCCAATCCAGGTATGGAGAATGGGTATAAAATACAAAAGTGTGAAGCAGCAGGGTAAATAGTGACTTGTGTATAAAGATGTGAATAGTAGTGTATGGAAGAGTGGAGGAACTGAGCTCAGCCCCACGCACATTGAGTTAGGAAACAGAAAGTACCTGGAGAGGAGAGAAGGTAAGACCAGGACTCCTAAGCAGAGACACCCGTAGGGAAATTGTGTGTAAAATTTGTTAACTCGTTAAATGTTTCAAGCCTACAGAGACTTTACTGTGAGGACTTTACCCTTTTTCCTTGGATTCCGCTGTCTAACCATGGACCACAGCAACAGGACTGGTGGTGGCAAAACTAGTCTTTCTTTTCTTTTACAGCCTGCGGCGGATGGACTAGTGCCGTAAGGACTGCTTTTTCCTATTTTTACCAGTTTTTCAGTGGTTTTTCTAAATTTTGCATGTTTGAGTCTCTGTTATGATAAAACTGTTAATGTTACTGTTATGATGTTGCAAAAATCTTTACTCAGTCCAGGAGTACTGAAGGTAACTAGGGGGGAATGTGTTACCCTGTGCCAGGAAGCCACAGGATCAACTAGTACACCAAGCGAACATCCCTTGAGGCCATGGATCCTGAGGCGATGAGTATGACGGAAAGTGAAAGTGAAGGAGAAGAGATTCTTCAACTTGTGACCCCCGTGGTAGCGACTGGAGCCTGCTACACCAGAAAATATGTGACGGACCAGTCAGGTGTGAGTTAAAGGCAAGAGGGGCCTTTGTTAAAGGGACAGGTTGTTGAAAGTCCTCGTTGGCCAAAAAGTCCTGTGTGGATGGTTTGAAGAAGGGAGGAACTGCATTTGATTGCCTTCATGGCCAATTAAGCCTGGATTGAGACTTGAAGGCTGAACTTTATTTTTTAGGGTGTATTTGTTTATGATGTGGCCTTATCTGCTTGTTCCAATGGTAAATGCTTAGTGATAAAGGTAATATTCTCAGCCATGAAATTGAAACTCCCCATGGATTTTGCCCAAATAATCCCATGGAATTTTGCCCCTTCAGTAATTAATTTTGCCCCTTAGAGTCTGTGCACAAGTTCAAAGGACTGTTGTTGGGGTGAATGAGGGTGGACAGCCCAATGTCCCGGCCTGGGTCAGGAAACTTGAGGACAGTGTCCTTGGACAGGTAGGGTTGCTACTTTGTTGGCCTATGGGCATTTTTGGAGACACAATGCACATTGTGCAGTGGACAATCCAAGACACTAGTCCTACTCCAGCATAACTATTATTTGTCACTGGAGGCCCTTGGGATGGTGGATTCTGGTGTCAACCATTACACAGTCCATGGGGCAAATTTTTGGAAACACAATGCACATTGTATAGTGAACAAAGCAGAACAGTAGTCCTACTCCAGCATAACAACTATCTGTCTTTGGAGGCACTTGTTATGGTAGCTTCCTGTGTCAACCATGACACAATCCATAGGGCAATTTTTTGGAAACACAATGCACATTGTGTAGTTGACAAACCAGGACAGTGGTTCTACTGTAGCCTAACTAGTATTTGTCATTGGAGGCCCTTGTGATGAAGCTTCCTGCGTCAACCATAATACAGCCCATAGGGCTAATTTTTGGAAACATAATGCAAATTGTGTAGTGGACCAACCCGGAAAGAACAGTAGTTCTACCAAACTAATATTTGTCATTGGAGGCCCTTAGCATGGGTTGTCCCACATTATGATTGAGATAGGGAATACATATTCAATAGAAATCTACTGTCAGTCACCATAGCTGGCAGAAAAAGATCCTTGGGTTGTTCCACATTGTGACTGAGATAGGGGATACATATTTCATAGCAATTTACACTGACTGTTGATGACCAACTGCTAGCCACCTGAAAACCTGAATTGAATATTAGAACTTGTTATCCACATGAGCTTTATTTTTTCAGTTCACAATCTTAAGTCAAAGCTGAAGTTCGCAGGCTGCAGTCACTGCTCCCTTCTTGTACTCCTTGTCACTTTTTCTACGTAGTCTTTGCCCTTAAATGAGTTACATGACTGAGTGATGACCCTCAATATGATTTCGTGAGAGCCTTCTCAAATTTACAGAAGAGGGCCATCCCAAATTTATAGAGGAGGGCCCTTCGAAACGTATGTTACAGAGCCACCTGAGGTCTCTCAACAAACTTAGGTTTCCTGACACCTGCAGGCCCTCTGAAATTTTAAATTGAGGACCGCAGAATGACATGGAGGTGGTATAGCAGAAGGAGGAGGATGAGGAGGAGGAGGGTAAAGCCAACACCACAATAGTCGCATTGTAAACTGCTATGATATATGTATTCAACTATCTCAATGAGGGAGGAACTGGCCAAATGTATACGTAAGAGCAGTCCCCCGTATGTTACCAGGCCACCTTATGTCAAAGATTAACATACCAATGGGCATGCTCTAGGTGGCCTTGTAAATTGCTGTGAAATATCTAACTAAAAATGTATGACAGAGGGACCTACAAAATGTATAAGTCAGGGCCCTCCAATTGTAAAAGGCAAAAAAAAAAATCCAACACACTAAGAGTGAACAAATGCTAGAAGGGATTTTTTTCTCAATTTTTTAGCCTTGTATACAAGTGATTATGTATCAAAAACTGTTTCTTAACCTTTTTGTCCTGTTAAGTTATTATTATAATCATTATTATTATTATTATTATTATTATTATTAAATATTCATATAGCGCCATTAGGTTCCATGGCGCTTTACATGTGTAAGGGCAGATGAGGACAAGAACATAAAATGACGACAATTAAATCATACAGGTACAGTAGGGCCAAGGATCCTGTCCACGCAGGCTCACAGACTATAAATGCAATTTAGGTTAGGTGTGGTAGGTGTTCTTGTGAATTTGTAAAAGTGGCAGAGTACTGTGATAGCCTTATTCCCAAAAACCATATGTGAGTCAGAAACGCATGCAGACATATTCTCCCGGCTCTTCCCATTCTGTTTCATCACTTTCCCATCGATTTCACCTTTTCCTCAGGCCCCCCAGACTCCTTTGTAGGGTCCAGCAGAAAATTCTATCAAGGGGGAATCCCAGCTCACCTGTACACCACTAGTTTATGATTAAGAGGTAATTTACACCTCGAAACGCGTAAACCAGTGCCCGGTCACCCCACCATATGCCTGAATTGTTTTGCCTCGTTTCTGTGACTTTAATAATTGTGGAATAAAGATGTTGGAATCAACCAGCTGGTGCCGGGACCTCTCCTTAACTTCCAGCAGAAAATGACTCGCATTTCCCATTGACATGTATTGTTCTCGCTATTCGGAACAAATATGCGATTATTACAAAGTTCTCGTAACGAGTATAGCGATTAAGAATATTTTGGTACTCGCTCATCTCTAGTCGTATGTGTATACTCTTAGAAGAAGCACTACACTGAATGGGACATAATTCTGGGAGTTGGACCTCTCCATTCTAAAAGTGATGGTCTATTCAAATGTTATGTGTAAAACTCATAAAATTATACATCTCCATACTGATTCACATATTCCCTTATAACTTTGTGAAGAAAATATATATTCTTGAACTCTATTTACTTAGTGATTTAATTGGCATATTCATTTTAGGGTTTAAGTATATTTTTATAGCTAGAAGAACTTTTAATTGTGAGTCCTGTTTTGAGTTTATTTTCATTAAACATTTGCTAACATTAATGCACTTTGGGTATGGGAGGACCTGACCCTTGGATAACCTCTAGTATGCAAGAAATGAAATACAAAATCTGTCAGAATGATTGAAAGCGAAGCTTTATAGCAGCAGCAGACTACTAGGATGAAAGAGAAAATATATCAGAAGCCTCAGGGTAAAACAGCTCAAACTACAGATACTTTATTTAATGCAAGACGAGGGACTGGAGAACCGCTTCTTGGATGAAGGAACTTCTGCTGATTACCAGTGAACTGCTAAATAATTAGGAAGTCGGGGATAGCATAGGGTATGTACGCTTTATAGCTGTGTTCTACAACTATAAATTATTAAAGCATACATTTCAAACTATAACGCAGCATTATGGAAATAGTATCAAGCAGAAATATATCTTATTAACGTGGGAGAAATGAAGGATGAATATTCGTCACTTGTAGAGGGTTAAAGTATTACATTTTTTTACTGGAAAAGTCCAACTTTCTACAGCTTGAATGATAACACAGTATTTTAATAAGTTGTCCTTGTAAGCACCATAATGCTTAAAGCAATGACTTATAACTGCTATATCCTAATGAAGGTTGCAAATGTGCGTCAAGGTGTCTGTAATAGAGGGTTAGGTGTTCACACTTATGAGGTATTCTAATATGCATCATGACATCAGGCCATCCTATTGTTATAATAAGATTGTGGAATAGATGTTTGTTGTTTTAATGATTGGGTTAGCAACTGTTGCCTTGCAGCACTGAGGTCCTGGGTTGAAATCCTGCCAAGGACATTATCTGCAAGGAGTTTTTTATGCTCTCACTGTGTTTGCGTGGGTTTCCTCCAGGTACTCTGGTTCCTCCCACATTGTTCAAAGAATTTTATTGAATTTTTTAAATGACATAAGTACATTATTCTTGTAAGAACAGTAATATCTTTTAGAATACAGTATGTAAAAGCAAAAAAACATTGTATTAAACTTAATTGTTAACTGCGTGGTGATCCTGGACAAGTAGGATATATGTAAATAGATGACAAATCATATATAAAATGAATTATATATTTGCAACAGATAAGAATAATGGAAATTGTTTTAGTTTTGACGCTGAGCTTAGAAGGAAGGAAAGGGAGGGTGTGAGGGATATATACAGCAGGGAGGAAGGGTACGATCTTGTTCTCTCAGCATTAAGATTGCGTTAAGCCAGGAGCATTAACAATAGACGGATGAGTTAAATATTTGGAGGGAAAGTAATTATTCCAACATCGCCATTTCTTCTCATATCTCCCATAAAGTCTGTTTCTCATGGCGAACGAACGTTCATAAGAGTTATGGGTGGCGATTTTTTCAAGTAGTACATTAAACTTTGGCGGCTGGGGGTCTCTCCATTTAGTTGCTATAAGATTTTTGGCAGTAATAAGTAATAAGGGGTCTGAAATCTTTTGGGATGGAGTTTATGCCAAGTAAGAGAAGTACCAGTTCTGGAGTTAATGTAATGTCACTATTTGTGATCTCATTAATTAGCATTTGAATTTCACCACAGTATGTTCTTAAAAATTCGCAGTCCCAGAAAACATGTGAGATGTTTCCTTCTTTGAGACAATCCTGCCAACACAACGGAGAGTTGTCCTCTTTAATGTGGTGAAGTCTAACAGGTGTATAGTACCAGCGAAGAAGAATTTTGTAGTGCAATTCAATGAGTGAAGAGCAGGGGATGTGAGAGTGTAGGTTTGCAAGTGTTTTGCTCAGAGATTCTGTGGAGATAGGGGATTTTAGTTCCCTTTCCCATGCTGCTAAATTAGTGGAATTGTAAAATGTACGATTATGGGTCCACCCCTATGTATGAAAAATATACGATTATGGGTTCACCCCTATGTATGTACAATTCCACCTATTATCCGGTGTCCAAATATGCTATTGCTTTCTGATGTCAGCCTTCCAGTCTATTACTGAAGAGGTTAACTTTGATTCCAACCAGGCAGAGATTGCTAATAAGGAACACCTTTCCTTGCTCCTATAGGCCTTCATTCTTCATTACTCGCAGGTATCAGACAGCCTATAAAATGTATCCAAATTGTGCCAGAAAATAGGTAGGAAGGATCTAGGGACCCAGTTGACAAGACAACCTCAACGCGGTGACTGGGTGGTTTATTAATGCGCATTTATAAAGCTAAGTGTCTTCTTTTACCTTTTTAGCTTAGCTACAAATTTTCCTTTTATATTTAATCTTTAAATAGTGCTACTTATATTTATATAAATGAAACAGTGTTTAAGTGCACTATCACTGACTGAAATAGTACTGCATCTATAAAAATGTAAATTAGTGGAATTAGTTAGTTCTGTGTCCGAATTCATTATCTTATAAATATTGTTAGTCTTCCAAAGGTAGGATATTTTGGGTATTTGAACATTTGGCTAACATTTATGGTAGAAAAAAGTAGATTTTGTGTTTTAACCTCTAGTTCCTTTAGATTAAATGATGTACTCAGATCATTAAAGGGGATTAGGTTTTTTTGTTGTTTATTATGTCCGATATGAACTTTATTCCAGCTATTTTCCAGGAATCTATTTTTAGGCCCGGAGAAAGGAATTCTAGAATTTCTATGGAAATCCAGTTGGGTATAGTGGTTGGGCGTGTGTCAGGAATTTTCGCCATAAGGCGTCTCCAGGATTGAATCGCTGATTTGACTGTATGCTCTTTAGGTTTCCTCCCACATTGTAAAGACATACTGATAGGATGTTTAGATTGTGAGCCTCAATGGGGACATGTTTACTGATGTATGTAAAGTGCTATGGAATTAATAGCGCTATATAAATGAATAACTATTATTATTATTTCTTCTTTGTTTTGTTATTCAAAAATGGTTACTGGTTTGTGACCAACCTTTAGCATAAATACAAGGTGATCTAGAAGAGGGCTATATGCCGAAACATGTAATCATCGTATACGCTACAGTTTACATATTATATGTGCTATATATCTACGAACTGGATTTCCTGTGTTTTTAAATGGATGAAATAAAAGTTTACATTTTATTGGAACAAGCTGAAAAAGGAACTTTCTGCTGGACCACTGCTTTCGTGCTATTATTTCCCTGAAGGGTGTACTTCCACCTGATCCATGCAGGCCCTGGAGGATGGGTGGGAAATCCAGAAATGACTGAACTGGGTGAGCTTTATAAAAATATATAATACGGTAGAACCAGGTAATATGCTAACTTGAGTACAGTAAGTTGTGTAGGTACAACTCCTGTGAAAACTCATAAATGGTTGCTGTTGCCTCGTGGATGGGGGATGAACTTCACGAAAATGCTTGAAGGAGAAGACAATTCACAGCTTGGGGCTGCGCTAACTGAAATTGAGATCCTTGATGTAAGAATACAAAGAATTTGTTTTATTTCACAATTGTACAATTGTGGAATAGAAACCACTTTTTTATATTCTTGGACCAAGGATCTTTATTTCATTTAGCGCAGCCCAAAGCCGTGAGTTGAGATAAAAAAGGAGGGGAACAAGAGGTGCAATAGTGCCCTATCAATGTGGCACTGAGTGTATAAGTGGTGAAAAACAGGGATTCACTCACCTGGGGCAGTTGTGTAACCCACAACTGGCTTGAAGGCGGTTTTGATGATTGTTACCAGATAGCCGCTGCAGGACTTCCACCATCCACACAAGTGTGGAGATACATCAGATGATAGGGAAAAAATGGTGTGTCACAGTCCTCGCTGCTACGATCATCCACTCCAAAGAAAACACGTGAAGATGGAACTTCCACGAAATATTTTATTTCCTCCTGCCTCCAGGAGGAAATAAAATATTTCGTGGAAGTTCCATCTTCACGTGTTTTCTTTGGAGTGGATGATCGTAGCAGCGCGGATTGTGACACACCATTTTTTCCCTATCATCCAAAGCCGTGAGTTGTCTTTTCTGTCATTTCTTTAATCATGTTACAAGCAGATATTTTATGAATCATAGTATGATTATGGATTGTTTTTTTCTACTTGGAATCAATTATATCCAATATGCTGATTCTGCATTTTTTCATTATTGCTATCACTACCATACAACTATTTATATTTACTGTTGTTTTCTATTATTGTTGAATTTGTCTTGTCTCCCCTCTGGTTGCTCCTTTTGTTTTTAAGGGCTTTATGTGTGTTTTGTGTTTCCCATTGGGGACATTTTGTCTATATGTGAAAATAAATTTTTGATTAATAAATTATTATGTACTAGATGGTGGCCCGATTCTAATTGTGTCTAATTGTGTCGGGGGGCAGGATGGAGCGAGCGGGGCAGGATGGAGCCGGGGGGGGGGGGGAGTGTGGAGCCGGGGGGGCAGCAGGATGGAGCCAGGGGGGCAGGATGGAACCAGGCAGGGGCAGGATGGAGCAAGCAAGGCAGGATGGAGCCAGGGGGGGCAGGATGGAGCTGGGGGGAAGCAGGATGGAGCGAGCGAGGCAGGATGGAGCCAGGGCAGGGGGGAGGCAGGATGGAGCTGGGGGAAGGGAAGGATGGAGCCAGGGGGGCAGGATGGAGCCAAGGGGGCAGGATGGAGCTGGGGAGGCAGGATGGAGAAGGTGGGGGGGGGGGACAGGATGGAGCCATGGGGGCCAGGTTAGGATGGAGCCGGGGGAGGCAGGATGGATGCGGGGGGGCAGGATAGATGCTGGGGGGGCAGGATGGAGCCGGGGGGAATGGGGGCACGATGGAGGCTGGGGGCAGGATCCCCCTCACCCTCCTCTGTTCTCACGCGTCTTCTGTAGATGTCATGTGACAGGGCGGGCAGTGTGATGTCACATCAGCCCACCCTGTCACATGACCGCAGTGTGACGGAGAAGATGGGTGAGAACAGTGGGAGGCGAGGGGGGGCAGTATGGATGCGGGTGGGGTGGGAGGCGGGGGCAGTATCCCCCTCACCTCCCGTTGGTCTCACCCGTCTGTACACAGGACGGGCTGATGTGACATCACACAGCCCGTCCTGTGTACAGACGGGTGAGAACAGCGGGAGGTGAGGGGGAAGGCGAGGTGGGGGCGTGGGGGGAGAGGCGAGGTGGGGGTGGCTGGTTCCCTGTACATCCCGGCAAACAAGCGCCGCTGTCCCCGGGCTTCAACGACAGCAGTGCTAACGCGCCACTGTCGCCGGCTGCAAATTCTGCTGCCAATTTGCATAGCCTGTGCTTATTGGCGCCCGCCTCCGGTAGGCACCAATAAGCTACCTCTGTGTGGCGCGCGATTTCGGCGACAGACACACTCAAAAAACCCTTAGACAATTATATACAGTCATGGCCAAAAGTATTGCCACCCCTGCAATTCTGTCAGATAATACTCAGTTTCTTCCTGAAAATGATTGCAATCACAAATTCTTTGGTATTATTATCTTCATTTAATTTGTCTTCAATGAAAAAACACAAAAGAGAATGAAGCAAAAAGCAAAACATGGATCATTTCACACAAAACTCCAAAAATGGGCCAGACAAAAGTATTGGCACCCTCAGCCTAATACTTGGTTACACAACCTTTAAGCAAAATAACTGCGATCAACCACTTCCGGTAACCATCAATGAGTTTCTTACAATGCTCTGCTGGAATTGTAGACCATTCTTCTTTGGGAAACTGCTCCAGGTCTCTGATATTTGAAGGGTGTCTTCTCCAAACTGCCATTTTTAGATCTCTCCACAGGTTTTCTATGGGATTCAGGTCCCAACTTTCTCACACTGGGCCCTACATTATGCTGCAAAATTTGTTGGTAGTCTTCAGACTTCATAATGCCATGCACACGGTCAAGCAGTCCAGTGCCAGAGGCAGCAAAGCAACCCCAAAACATCAGGGAACCTCCACCATGTTTGACTGTAGGGACCGTGTTCTTTTCTTTGAATGCCTCTTTTTTTCTCCTGTAAACTCTATGTTGATGCTTTTGCCCAAAAAGAGAGAACATTCTTCCAAAACATTGTAGGCTTTCTCAGGAAAGTCTTGGCAAACTCCAGCCTGGCTTATTTATGTCTCGGGGTAAGATGTGGGGTCTTCCAGGGTCTCCTACCATACAGTCCCTTTTCATTCAGACGCCGACGGATAGTACGGGTTGACACTGTTGTACCCTCGGACTGCAGGGCAGCATGAACTTGTTTGGATGTTAGTCGAGGTTCTCTATCCACCATCCGCACAATCTTGCGTTGAAATCTCTCATCAATTTTTCTTTTCCGTCCACATCTAGGGAGGTTAGCCACAGTGCCATGGGCTTTAAACTTCTTGATGACACTGCGCACGGTAGACACAGGAACAGTCAGGTCTTTGGGGATGAACTTGTAGCCTTGAGATTGCTCATGCTTCCTCACAATTTGGTTTCTCAAGTCCTCAGACAGTTCTTTGGTCTTCTTTCTTTTCTCCATGCTCAATGTGGTACACACAAGGACACAGGACAGCGGTTGAGTCAACTTTAATCTATGTCAAGTGGCTGCAAGTGTGATTTAGTTATTGCCAACACCTGTTAGGTGCCACAGGTAAGTTACAGGTGCTGTTTCTAAGGGTGCCAATACTTTTGTCCACCCCCTTTTTTATGCTTGGTGTGGAATTATATCCAAGTTGGCTTTAGGACAATTCTTTTTGTGTTTTTTCATTGAAGACAAATTAAATTAAGATAATAATACCAAAGAATTTGTGATTGCAATCATTTTCAGGAAGAAACTGAGTATTATCTGACAGAATTGCAGGGGTGTCAATACTTTTTGCAATGACTGTAATGGATGGTGGCCAGATTCTAATGCATCGGGTAGTCTAGAATATAGAAATAGGGATTGCATGGGGAAGGCGGTGAGGGCTGAATAGGGAGGGACTTTGAGGACTGAATGGCAGGGGGAGGACGGTGTGGCAGGGGGGAGGAGGATGGAGGGGTACAGGTAGGGGGAGGACGGAGTGGTGGGGGCAGGAGGGAGGATGTAGCCGCAGGGGGAAGGAGGATGGAGAACGGAGTAGGTAGCGGCAGGATGGGGGAGAATGGAGGGGCACAGGCAGGGGGAGGACGGGGCAGCAGGGGGAGGACCGAGCACAGAGCTGCGGCGGAGAGGAGGACGAAGCAGCAGGTTGGGGGAGGGTGGAGCAGCACAGGCAGGGGGAGAACGGAGGATGGAGTGGCGCAGGGGAGGAGGACAAAGGAAAGAGGAGGAAGCGGTGGGGTGTGGGAGGATGGAGTGGCACAGGCAGGGGGAGGATGGAGCACAGAGCGGCGAGGGGGAGGAGGACGGAGGACGAAGCAGCGGGGTGGGGGAGGACGGAGCAGCACAGGCAGGGGAGGACAAAGGATGGAGTTGCGGAGGTGACGAGGACAAAGAAAGGAGGAGGAAGCGGTGGGGGTGGGGAGCATAGAGTGGTGGGGGAGAGGAGGATGGAGGACGAAGCAGCAGGGTGGGGGGGGGCCGAAGCAGCACAGGCAGGGGGAGGACAGAGGATGGAGTGGCGGAGTGTAGGAGAACAAAGAAAGGAGTAGGAAGCGGTGGGGTGAGGGAGGATGGGTTGGCACAGGCAGGGGGAGGACGGAACAGCAAATGGAGGACGGAGCACAGAGCGGTGGGGGGAGGAGGACGGAGGAAGAAGCGGCGGGGTGGGGGAGGACGGAGCTGCACAGGCAGGGGGAGGATGGAGTGGCGGAGGGGAGGAGGACAAAGGAAAGAGGAGGAAGCAATGGGATGGGGGAGGATGGAGCGGCAAATTCAGTGGAGGACAATGCGGCAGGGGGAGGACTGAGCACAGAGCAGCGGGGGGAGGAGGACGGAGGATGAAGCAGCGGGGTGGGGGAGGATGGAGCAGCACGGGCAGGGGGAGGACAGAGTGGTGGGGGGAGGAGGGAGGACGTAGCCACAGGGGGAAGGAGGATGGAGAACAGAGGAGGTAGCGGCAGGGTGGGGGAGGATGGAGCGGCACAGGCAGGGGGAGGACGGAGCGGTAGAGGGTGGACCGAGCACAGAGCTGCGGGGGAGAGGAGGACGGAGGACGAAGCAGCAGGTTGGGGGAGGGTGGAGCAGCACAGACAGGGGGAGGACGGAGGATGGAGTGGCGGAGGGGAGGAGGACAAAGGAAGGAGGAGGAAGCGGTGGGATGGGGGAGGATGGATCGGCACAGGCAGGGGGAGGATGGAGCGGCAGGGGGAGGACTGAGCAAAGAGTAGTGGGGGGAGGAGGACAGAGGATGAAGCAGCGGGGTGGGGGAGGATTGAGCAGCACGGGCAGGGGGAGGACGGAGGATGGATTGGCGGAGGGGAGGAGGAAAAAGGAAGGAGGAGGAAGCAGTGGGGTGGGGGAGTATGGAGCAGCACAGGCAGAGGGATGGTTGAGCGGCAGGGGAAGGATGGAGCACAGAGCGGTGGGGGAGAGGAGGATGGAGGACGAAGCGGCGGGCTGGGAGAGGCCGCAGCACAGGCAGGGGGAGGACAGAGCACAGAGCGGCGGGGGAGAGGAATATGGAGGACGAAGTGGCGGGGTGGGGGAGGCTGGAGCAGCACAGGCAGGGAGAGGAAAGAGCGGCAGGGGGAGGACAGAGCATAGAGCGGCGGGGGAGAGGAGGATGGAGGACGAAGCAGCGGGGTGGGGGAGGCCGCAGCACAGGCAGGGGGAGGACGGAGCACAGAGCGGTGGGGGAGAGGAGGATGGAGGATCAAGCGTCGGGGTGGCGAAAGCTGGAGCAGCACAGGCAGGGGGAGGACGGAGCGGCAGGGGGAGGGTTGGAGCACAGACTGGCGGGGGAGGGGGAATCCAGAGCAGCACAGGCAGGGGGAGGACAGAGGATGGAGTGGTGGAGGGGAGGAGGACAAAGGAAGGAGGAGGAAGCAGTGGGGTGGGGGAGGATGGAGCAGCAGGGGGAGGACGGAGCACAGAGCGGTGGGGGGGAGGAAGACGGAGGACGAAGCGGTGGGGTGGGGGAGGACGGAGCAGCACAGGCAGGGGGAGGACAGAGGATGGAGTGGCAGAGGGGAAGAGGACAAAAGAAGGAGGAAGCGGTGGGGTGGGGGAGGATGGAGCGGCCCAGGCAGGGGAGAGGACAGAGCAGCAGGGAGAGGACGGAGCACAGAGCGGTAGGGGGAGGAGGACGGAGGACGAAGCAGCGGGGTGGGGGAGGATGGAGCACAGAGCGGCGGGGGAAAGGAGCATGGAGGACAAAGCGGCAGGGTGAGGGAGCACAGGCAGGGGGAGGACGGAGGATGGAGTGGCAGAGGGGAGGAGGACAAAGGAAGGGAGAGGAAGCGGTGAGGTGGGGGAGGATGGAGCGGCACAGGCAGGGGGAGGATGGAATGGCAGTGGGAGGACGGAGTACAGAGCGGCGGGGGAGAGGAGGACGGAGAACGAAGCGGCGGGGTGGGGGAGGATGGAAGACGAAGCGGCGGGGTGGGGAGAATGGAACAGCACAGGCAGGGGGAGGACGGAGGATGGAGTGGCGAAGGGGAGGAGGTCAAAGGAAGGAGGAGGAAGCGGTGGGGTGGGGGAGGACGGAACGGCACAGGCAGGGGGAGGACAGAGAGCAGAGCGGCGGAGGTGGAGTACGAAGCGGCGGGGTGGATGAGGACGGAGCACAGAGCGGCGGGGTGGGGGGGAATGGAGCGGCGGGGTGGGGGAGGACGGAGGACAAAGCGGCGGGGGGGAGGAGGACGAAGCGGCGGGGGGGAGGAAGATGGAAGACGAAGAGGCACAGGCAGGGGGAGTAAGGAGCAGACTCACACCCACACACAGAGTCACACCTAAACACAGACTCAGACCCACACACATACACACACAGACTCACACCCACAGCCAGACACACACAGACTCATACAGCCACACACACACTAACGGGCTCTCACCTCTCCCCTGGCGGTCCCAGTGCTGGTGCTGAGCGCAGTGTCAGCAGAGCATATGTGTGGAGGAGGCGGGCGCAGAGGTGGAGGTGTGCAGGATGATCCCGGGTGTCAGTGCAGCTGGGCCCCAGCTGGCATGTGCTGCTGCCAATCAACTGCACTGACAGGAGGCGGCTAACACCCGGGATCATCCTATGGCCGCACAGTCTGTGACAGACTGTGCAGCCATAGGAAGGGGGAGCCGTACGATGCACGCTCCCATTGCTCCCTGCACCCTGGGAGCCCCGACCCGGCAGCACCCGGTCTCCGGTGTCAGTGGGCGGCTCATGGAGGGGATTAATGAGATGAGGGTGCGGTGAGGCTGCGGCGGGAGTCTGCTGTGGTCACGCTAGCCGCCGCCACCATTTGTTCTCTGTCTGTGTACAGAAATCTTACGCTAGCGCTGATTGGTTGAGCCCGCCAGGCAGACCAATCAGCGCTAGCGCGCGATTTCCGTGACAGACAGAGGACATTAGACGATTATATAGTAGATTATAGGTGTTTTACTTCTATCTTTGGTCTTTGATTTAAGTGAGTCCTCCCACTTTACATAAAAATTATAAAAATGGAGGCTTAGCCAAGTCCAAGGAAAGAGTGGCATAGTAGGACAGGGACCCTCCAGACCTAAGGTTACCTTACCGCGGTTGATGGGCAAACAGGTATTGGCCAATATGTGTACTAAAAATCTTACTCTACAAAGATAAAATATCCCAAAAAAATCCAAAAATTGAGCTTAGTGAAAAAAAACACGTTTTTATGTTTTCTCAAATGCATAGGTGTTTTACTTCTATCTATCTATATGTATATATATACATACATGATTGGCAATGTCTGAGTGGTGCTGCAAACTTTTTTCTGTATATTCTTCAGTATTACAGCTTGCACCAGTTCAGACTAGACCTTGAGTGCTGTTTAGCTTTTTTTTGGTATCTATCTATCTATCTATCTATCTATCTATCTATCTATCTATCTATCTATCTATCTATCTAAAGTAGAAAAAGTAGAAAAAACAGAATCAGCACAATCTTATAAGTACTTATCGGTGCAAAGTCCTGTATACGGTGCTCAGCCGTCCAAACAGAAGATCCAAAAAAACAGGCAGCACTCCTTCATTTAGTGAAGTGGACGTTTTAATTCACCACCCATGTGATGTGACGTTTCGGAGCAAATGACTCCTTTCTCAAGCATAGTGCATACACAGATCAGACAGCCTTAGGCTGGGGTCACACATAGAAATCCGTTTTTGGAAGGGATTTCCATGACCAATCCGTTTTTTTTTGGGTGCTTTTAGAGCCTCCTACACCTCTGAACGTTTTTGGACTTAGTCATTTTTTCTTTTTTTTTCATTAAAAACGCATATGCATTAACGCATGCGTTAACGCAGGTGCCTGTATGTGCCATGCGTTAATGCATGCGTTTCCCATAGGGCCCCATGTTAAAAAAGCGCATGCGTTTTTCAACTGATGCCAAAAACGTTGCTAGCAATGTTTTTGGCTCAAAAACGGACAGAGCAATGTTTTGAGGTCCAGAAAAAAACGGACAGGGTGTTTATTACATCCAATCTGTTTTTCTGTCAGTTTTTGGACTTAGAAAAAAAAAAGACAAAAATGAAGCCAAAAACGGACCAAGGGCTTATGTGTGACCCTAGCCTTATATATAAAAAAGCTAATTATCAATCATTTACACTTTTAAGAAGATCACACTGTAAAATATGATCTAACAATTATCCATATCACGTGCTATGGTACCATAATATAAAGTGCTGCAATAGTGCATTTATTTAGTGCAAAATCACTGAGTATCACTCAGATACATCATCATAATAGTTAATTGCCCATTAGTGACAATAAAGTGCAGCTGTGCATTAAAATGATTTTAATACTGTACCACAGACAGTGTTGCAGAGCTCTCCCCCGCCATCTATCACGTGCAGAGACCATCGGCGTTTTCCGGGTTCTCATGCGCTTGCGCGCACTATTCTGCGTCATCTGACGCTATAGATCTAATGCGCATGCGCGCACTCACCGCCGCCATTTTACTTACTGGAGAACGCGGTGATTTGCCCTCATCTATTCTCTCCTACTACTATTAATAATACTTTTATTCATAAGCGCACCCAGCAGTTCCTAATGTTCCAAGGGACCCACAATCATACTTAGCATAGTGCCCAGAGGAACACTTGCTTCCCCCTAAGGGGAGCCCGCATTCCTCCATAGGGATCAGCACTAGGGACTTAGACAAGCAGTCCGCATCCCCAGACTAAATACCCATATATAGGCAGAATAACCATACATACTAGTCCCATATAGAAACATAGCTGAGGCATTTTTAAACTTTTATTATGCTTTTATTAATATATAAAGAAATTAATAATAGTTTTACTAGAGATTCTCTGCACTGGATGGCGTTTTTCCAGGGATCTGCTACTGGTCCACTGCCTATGAAAAAATAAATAATAAATAAAAATAATAAGTTCTTTAAACGACAGTAATATTACATATACTATCAACATACATCATATACACCATAAATATGGAATGGAGTATACGGGAAGAAAATTCTTCTGAGAAAAGCTGCCTCTTTATATCAGATTATGAATTTTAAAATCAACATTAAGACCATCTGGTCTCAGTGTTTTGAGCCTAAAGATCCACTCTAATTCACGTCTCTTTAATAATGCTACTCTATCACCTCCTCGCCTTTGGGGTGGTATATGGTCGATTATTCTAAAACGTATATCCGTGTCCGCATGGCCTTTGGCCAAGCAATGTTTTGGAACCGGGAGACCGACCTGTTTCTCACGTATTGAAAATTTATGTTGAGTAAACCTGGTTTTAAAACTACAGGTGGTCTCTCCAATATACCAAAGGCCACACGGACACTCCAGCATATAGATCACAAATTCAGAATAACTTGTTCACTTTATCTATGCATGATGTAGGTGTAGTATTTGCATAAGAATGCAGAACTACATCACCAAAAATTATTGAACCCGAAGGCCTGGGCTGGTAATGTTGCTTCGCTACCAGATGGTCTCAGGGAGTCACACGGGCTACTCCTGCCCCCTGGCATACTCCATCATTTCCACCGCTGGACAAGATGATGGAGGAACTACGCAATGACCACATCCTATAGAACAGACAGGGCCAGCTTAGGGAACACCAACAGTCCCTCTGGGTTTGGGTGCAGCTGGCTGATCAACCAAGAGAGACTTGGGTGCACTCAACCCTCTCCAGGTTGGCCTCTACTTGCCACTTTGCAAAGTCATCAGCAGTGCTTACCTGTCTTATGCCAACCTTGAACAACCCCTTGCTGCCCCACACCATCATAAAATTGACCTACTCCCTGACAAAGATGGTGTGTAGTCTGTGGGGAAAATTGTCACACAGCAGGGTAGACCGGTTGACGAAGCCCCGATGCCCCGTACCTTATTCCACTATGAAACTAAACCCCTTATCCTGCAAGAATTCCACCCCCTTGCCTCGGGTACACTGGTTGTAGAAGTCATTAGCCTTAGGACCACGTAACCAGTCCCATGTGATTGCATCTGCGAACAATGTTTAGTTGGAAGGTAGCAGGAATGTTTAGTTGGAAGGTGGCAGGAAGAATGCAATTTGCAAACTTGGGTTCACATGATTGTCCACTTATGCAACTGGCATGGTAAAATCCTTAAAGTGTGTGCAAATTTGCACTTCTTTAAGGAAGTGGAGAAACTCCAGTGCCGCATTTTAGCAGCTCCTCAAAGTCATAATCGCTTTACAACAAGCTTTTAATACGAATATGGGATTTGTGCCAGTTCAGAACCCCAAACTACAGACGCTGCGTTTCGGGGTAACTGCCCCTCATCAGTGTATTGTGTGGGATATTCTGATCTGGCTGTGTGAGTGGGCTAAAACAAGGTCTGGGAGCTTGCTATCTACCTTATGGAGACAGCAAAGTAGATGAGGAGATTGTAGCCACTTCCCTCCTCTCAGATATATGCAAATTTGCACTTCTTTAAGGAAGTGGAGAAACTCCAGTGCTGCATTTAAGCAGCTCCTCAAAGTTAAAGTGTGTGAGAATTCAGGGGCCTGCAGTGACCTAGAGTGACTACAGACTTTCATCACAAACTTGGAGAAGCCCTTTGATAATAAAATTATGAAGCATGCCCTATAGAAACTATGGATTATACTTGACTCACTGTAGCCGGGGGTACACGGAGCGGGCATTGATTCTCCTCCAGTCACGGAACCGCGCCTGCGGTGGTGTAGGCCCGGTGGTCCAGATCAATAGGGGAAATGGCGGAACAGTAGGGGTAGTTTGTCTTCGTGACGCCACCTGCGGGTGTTCTGGTAACTTTACCAGCGCTGCTAGGTCTCCGGGGGATGGTAGGCAGCAAGTTGGGACGCTCCCCACAGGATGAGCGGGAGTCCCCGGAGCCGGGAGCTGCGCAAGATGTTGTGAGGCAGCTGCGGTAATGCTGCTGTTAGGCCCAGGAGTCAAACACAGACACGCCAAAGTCTTTTTAGTACCTTTACTGGTGGTTTTCAGGTACGCCAGACCGGGTTCGTGAAGTTTAGCAATCCTGGAGGTTCACAGCAAGCAGTTTGTGTAGGCTTCCTTCTCTCTATACTTCTGGTACTAAGGTCGGGTGGATGTGGAATCCATCCGGACCGGGCAGTGTGTTCAATAGAACGGATTTCACCTGGTTGTCAGCACTGAGGGCACTGTAAAAGGGTGATGATAATTCTACCTTCTTCCCTGGGCTCTCGTTGGTAGGTGCGACAGGTGGAACAGGGGGCTAGACTCCCTGTGAAGTATGCTGGCTCTCTGCAGTGGCTATGTAGCTTCCACAGCTTCGGTTCCATTAACCGGTTGGTAAGGGAAGAGTTGGTGTAACTCTGGTTTCCTTGAGAGGTGCTTCTCCTTTCCTAGTATCCCAATTGCAGGGATTTCCTCACTGGTAGCTAGGCTGACTAGGCCTGGTGTGTGTCTCATGAGCTTGAGATCGTACACAACCTGCAGCTCTTGTAGCGTCTGCACACTCTGGTGTTTCTCCCTCCAAGACTCTATTTATAGGGGGAACTGGCCCAAAGTGACCAGTGGAGCTCCCCCTAGAGGCTCGGGGTGAAACCAGGTGTTCTAAGGTGTTGTTGTGTTGTTTGGTGTTTTGTGAGTTTGCTTTGCTGTTACTTACTCCAATCATGCCCTAAGGATTTCTGTGGTGCCCAACAGGTGCCAGGGTGCCACATACTCACTCCTCTCATATGTGATTTTTATACTTAGGGTCACATGAAAACTAGTTTATCTACCTGCTTCTGTCTGTTTTTTCCATGAATATTGATAAAATTAGGAAAAGCAGCTTGTTGACACATGACTGTAATTAAGCTATATAAATGATTGGTTACATAATGACTGCTCAAAACACTTGAAAGAGGGGGGAACGGGGCAAACTGACTTCAGTACCAGTAATAAACCTAAACTTGCCCACACAGAGCACCACCCCTAATAACAGGTAATGCAATATAGTGAGCCAAACAGAATCCAGTATATATTTTAATATGCAAATTTATTAAAGAAGCACAGTTAATATGTATAAAAAAGAAGTAAAGAACAAATTACATACACAGTATACACCAACAGTGACATTCAAAACCCAGCCATGGAAACCCACAACTGAGGAGCAGATGTAGGTCAAAAGAGCAGGGGCCAATCAAAGGTGCTACAAAAACCTAATATATGACAGATGGACTGTCAATACACAGTACTTTCATACTAAAGGGAGAGATAAATAAAGGAGCATTACATGGATCAATTAGATCAACAAGTATACTCAGGAGTACCTCAACTCCCAGCAATGACTACCAAGTATATCATTACCAGAATCTGGTCAAAGAGAGGTCCCTGCAATTGTATCAATCCCTCACCCAAAGAGTAATGTAGGTTACCCCTCAACCCCCTAATGCACCCACAGTCAGTACACAAACATCTCTGAGTCACAGGGTAGCAAGCATGTGGTCAAAAACACGATGTCATGTACCCGATATCATATATATACATACCCTGTGCCATGTCTGACCGGGAGCCGGGGGGAGAACGCACCAGAACGGTCCCTGTATGTCCTCTACGCGTTTCGCCGCAAATATCGCGGCTTCGTCAGGAGGCGTGGCTAGAACGGGACAACTACCCCCTTAAATATCCACCTGCAAATGACAAAACCCCCACCCCTGTGTGCTCGCTGCATATGCAGCGTTCCTCCGCCATGATGTGGGCGTCAGCAAGCAAGCGCGGCGCCCGCGCACCGGAAGTGACGGCCAGGAGGACAAACGTCATCCCAGCCGTCACCCCGGCAACCAGGCGCCGCCCCCGCACGCCGCGCACACAGCGCATGTCAGAGGGACGCGGCCAGCGTCACTAGGCAACGAATAACTAGAGAAAGAGATCGTTGTTAGAGGGCTCTAAGTCACTGCTTGTACTACTAAGTAACAAGCCTGAAGTGCCACAGGGGTCTCCCAAGAACGGTAGGTCCACCATTAGGATGATGCTGGGCTTGTTTTTCATAATAGATCATCCCTAGCCCATACCACATTACATTAAGTCAAGGGGAAGAGACTTCACTTCTGGTATATCCAGATAATGACCTCCAGCCCGTACCTAGAATTAGTACATATCTCTATAACTCATAATGGCTTACACAAAAACAATTGGGAGAGCCTCCATAGCTCAGTACACATCATATGTAGAGAAAAAATAGTCCACATAGATCATATGGTTCAATGCAGTTGCCAGCATTCTTGCTTCTCAAGTTATACACATGCTTCTTTATCCTTCATAGATCTCATCATAGTCCAAGACATCGCCAATTCAGGTGCCACAGGGTCCAACAGTATAGAAATAGCTTATGGATAATTATCTGGGGACAGTAAAAGTAAAATTAAAATCAAGAATAAAAAGTGAACACAAACCCGAAACCACTAAAAACATAACCTAACCATATGACCTACAAAAACGAACTGAAACTGATCATCTCATTGAGACCAAGTGGGGCCACAGTGTCGAGAGTGGACATCCACCTGGTCTCTTTACGCAACAAGGCCCTCATCACATCACCACCTCGGGCTCCCAGATATAGCCTATCTATTCCCCTGAATATTAATCCCTTTGGATTACAGTTGTGATATTGAAGAAAGTGTTTAGGAATAGCCTTCAATTTCTCAATTTGCATTTGTTCTATTGCCTTGGAGGCTCCCCTGATATCCCTCAGGTGCTCCTGGATTCTAACCTTCAATGCTCTAGTGGTCATCCCAATGTAAATAAGTCCACACGGGCACGTGGCATAATATACCACTGCCTCCGTGTTACAAGTAATGTGGTGTACAATCTTGTAGTTCTTTACACCACTCGAGTCACTGAAGTCAGACACCCTAGGTACGAACCCGCAAACTGAGCAATTCCCACAGGGAAACGAACCCCACGGAGGGCCCTTACTATTAAAGATGTACTGACTCCGGGGCACCACATAATGGCTCCTAGTCAGTAGATCCCTCAAATTACGAGAGCGACGCCAAGTGATAGAGGGATATTCAGAGATAGAATTGAACAGATCTTTGTCCGATAAGAGGACTCCCCAATGTTTCTTAAATGAGTCCCTTATGGCTCTCCATTTATTATTGAAGGTTGTGATGAATCTTACTGTCCCTTCTTTATTCTCCTTGCGCTGACAACTCTCTCTTAGTAAGTTGGTCCTCTCCTGCTTAGCAGCTCTCCGATAACCACTCTGGATGGTATCACGTGGGTATCCTCTCTGACTAAAGTTCTTCTTCAAAATCAACGACTGTTTTTCAAATGTCTCATTGTCAGAGCAGATTCTACGTGCCCTAAGAAATTGCCCATAGGGAATTGACTTTTTCAACGGTCCAGGATGGGCCGATGAAAAATGAAGAAGGGAGTTGGTCGCTGTCTCTTTCCGAAAAATGTCTGTATTGAGAACACCTTCGGGAGATCTAATAATTGCCAAATCGAGAAAGTCAATATGAGATCTACTATACTTCCAGGTTAATTTAATGTTGAGTTCATTTTGGTTCAGAGACTCCAAAAAGGTCTCCAGCTGTGACGTGGAGCCCTGCCAGATAAAGAGAATGTCATCAATAAACCTTATCCAGCTAATAATGTGCTCATGACCAGGGGTTTCAAGGACCGTATCCCTCTCCCACAGCCCCAGGAACAGATTAGCATATGAGGGGGCACAAGCCGCCCCCATAGCTGTTCCCTGGAGCTGTAGGTAGGTACGGTCCTTGAAGAGAAAGAAATTGTGACTCAGAAGAAATCGCAAGAGCTCCACTACGAATCTCCTCAGAGTCCCCTCTATATTCGACATGCTGAGAAAATATTCTACAGCATGAATCCCCTGGTCATGGCGAATGGAAGTATACAGGGACTCCACGTTACAGCTGACCAACCACATGTCCTCCTCAAGGATGATTCCCTCTAGTCTCCTAAGCACATCAGTAGAATCTTGTGCGTAGGAAGGCAAGGTTTTTACACAGGGTTTAAGGAAATGATCAACGAATTGGCAGATTGGTTCACAAAGACCCCCGATCCCCGACACGATAGGGCGTCCCGGTGGGACCCGGGGGTCCTTGTGAACTTTAGGTAACAAGTAGAAGGTTGCCACAACTGGATGTTCCGGGAGAAGGGAATCTCTCATCACAGGTGTTATAGCATGAGATTCTGCCCCATCATCCAGCAGCGAACACAGTTCCTCTTTGAATTTTACAAGAGGACTGGAAGGTAGGCGTCTATAACATATCGAATTTAATTGTCTAAGAGCCTCCTTTTCGTACATCGACACCGGCCACACTACGACATTCCCGCCCTTGTCTGCTGGCTTTATGATGACATCCCTCAAATTCTTGAGAGATGTCAGAGCTTGTCTCTGATGTAATGTCAGATTCTGTACATCAGTCGGAGTACTGACTTTCATTAGATCGTTTTTCACCAACTGTAAAAATATTCCAATTTGTGGGCAGCTAGACAAGGGCGGGAAATGTCTCCTGCGACGGTGTAGATGTACAGGTATACTACATTTAGTATGATCTATGTGTTCATCAGCTAGAGCATCCAAATCGTTCAGCACCTCTGCTTCATCAACCACATCAGTAACGGCCGAATCAGATTTAAATATCTTTTTGTACATCAATTTGCGTCCGAAGAGTTCAAGGTCTTTCACTAATGTGAAATGATCATAATCCTCTGTCGGTGCAAATGAAAGTCCTCTAGACAGGACAGAAATCTGTGATTCAGTCAAAGTATGTTCGGATAAGTTGATTACCTTTAGTTTCTCTTTCTCTGATATCTCCTTCGAGTATTGTATCTTTGCGGGGGGTCCTTTCCTTGGGCCCTTAGTTCTGTTCTGACGGAGTCCGTACCCGACACCTGCATGGGTGCCCCCCGATTGCCTAAAAAATCGACACATTCCCCTTCGGAGGCTGAGGAGAAGCTAGTAACTGAGACAGATCGTGCCACTACCTTATTACCAGGTTGCCACCGATATACACGTTGATGCTGATAGTCGGACAGGTCCCTTTTAAATTTTTTGGCCTTACCGGATTGGATATTATTATCCCACCTATTCAACGTGTCATCAAGTTCAGTATCAAATTCCTTCAGATGGTCCTCTGTAAGTTTAACCTGGAGCTGATTCCTCACACCCTCTATTTCCACGTCTAGGGCCTCAAGGGCTTTCTTATCCTGACCCACAAGAAGTTCTAACAATGTTGTGGAGCATTTAGTGAGTGCCTCCTCCCAGCGACTCACAAACGTGGTATCCTGGGAATTAATTGTCGGGAATAGTTGCACCCTAAGACCCCTAGGGATGATGGATTTCTGCAGATAATTTTCCAATGCGGCCTTGTTCCACCATAGGCGAACACGTTTTTTTAGTAGATTCTGAATTTTCTGTTTCAAGTCGGCAGTATCCTGCTCCTCAGGGCCAGTTGTCTGCCTGTCACCAAATACTGAGCCCAATTGAGTGACCCAGGTTCTTTCACGCTTTTTATAATCCATGTACCCTATCAGGGAAACAATGGAACAGAATGCACAAGATTATATCCTAAAAAATTGGACTGCGAGTCCTACTGGATAACCATAATAATAAACCTAAACTTGCCCACACAGAGCACCACCCCTAATAACAGGTAATGCAATATAGTGAGCCAAACAGAATCCAGTATATATTTTAATATGCAAATTTATTAAAGAAGCACAGTTAATATGTATAAAAAAGAAGTAAAGAACAAATTACATACACAGTATACACCAACAGTGACATTCAAAACCCAGCCATGGAAACCCACAACTGAGGAGCAGATGTAGGTCAAAAGAGCAGGGGCCAATCAAAGGTGCTACAAAAACCTAATATATGACAGATGGACTGTCAATACACAGTACTTTCATACTAAAGGGAGAGATAAATAAAGGAGCATTACATGGATCAATTAGATCAACAAGTATACTCAGGAGCACCTCAACTCCCAGCAATGACTACCAAGTATATCATTACCAGAATCTGGTCAAAGAGAGGTCCCTGCAATTGTATCAATCCCTCCCCCAAAGAGTAATGTAGGTTACCCCTCAACCCCCTAATGCACCCACAGTCAGTACACAAACATCTCTGAGTCACAGGGTAGCAAGCATGTGGTCAAAAACACGATGTCATGTACCCGATATCATATATATACATACCCTGTGCCATGTCTGACCGGGAGCCGGGGGGGAGAGAACGCACCAGAACGGTCCCTGTATGTCCTCTACGCGTTTCGCCGCAAATATCGCGGCTTCGTCAGGAGGCGTGGCTAGAACGGGACAACTACCCCCTTAAATATCCACCTGCAAATGACAAAACCCCCACACCTGTGTGCTCGCTGCATATGCAGCGTTCCTCCGCTATGATGTGGGCGTCAGCAAGCAAGCGCGGCGCCCGCGCACCGGAAGTGACGGCCAGGAGGACAAACGTCATCCCAGCCGTCACCCCGGCAACCAGGCGCCGCCCCCGCACGCCGCGCACACAGCGCATGTCAGAGGGACGCGGCCAGCGTCACTAGGCAACAAATAACTAGAGAAAGAGATCGTTGTTAGAGGGCTCTAAGTCACTGCTTGTACTACTAAGTAACAAGCCTGAAGTGCTACAGGGGTCTCCCAAGAACGGTTAGCCACGCCCATTTAACGACTCTGCCACCCCCACAACACTGGATTACGGCCAGAGGGGGGGGGCATCAAGAAGGAGTGGGCGGAGGCTACTGCACACAGCCCCACCCATGGAAATCAGTGGACTCTGCCTACGGAACATGTAAATATATACTTATCTTCCGATTGGGACAATTCTTGCTGTTTATAACTTAAATAAAGCAGTACTGTACTAGAGGGGTGTATGCACCCCTGTATAGTGATAGGGGGAGGGGGGATATTTGGATCACATGCACGGAGCTCAGATCAGCCCGTGCCATAGGTAAAATTGTAGAAGAACACACTATAGAAGTGGCCCGCCCGGTCTGTAGGGGGGTCTAAGCCCCCTACAGACCTCTAACAGTCATTTCGGTACTCAAATTAAATCTTTATTAACTTTGCCGATCGGGAACTGCAAGCTATGCGGTTACCGGATGGCTCAGGATTACACATCCTGAGCCATCCGGTGACCGCAGTGCGGTATTATGCACACATTTTTGAGAAAAAATGTGTGGGACCGGCATTGCATTCACCGCATCCGGATCCGGATGCGGTGAATGCAATTTAGATTTCCAATGTGACCCTACCCATATACCTTTGCAGCTTTAATTCCCTTCCCAGCATTTTGTCTCTCTGTCAGGCTTAAAACAAATCCATCAGCAGGTTTTGCTATGACATCAGTGGACAGCATGGCTCAGGGCTAAAAACACTGAATTCAAAGATTTGTTACTCATTAAGCTATTTGCTGTTGTTTACTTATAATGATTACCAGGAGAATATCACTGTCTGGACAGCTCATGCGAGACTCCCTTTACTGATATTAAGCAGCTCACTGTCAGTAGACAATGTATACAAAAAATACCCAAGAAAAAACTGTACTAAAATGTAAAAATATTTAAAATATGTTAAAAAATGCCATAAATAAATATGTAAAGAGTAAGTGCTACTGAATAACAGGGTACTTAGTAATGCGTTTTTTAAAAAAAAGGTTAAAAAGCCTTCCCACTGCAAAAAGGTGTACCCATTTCAAGGTGGTACCTAACTTTTTCTAGTATAAAGCCTATTTATCTATCAATAATGACCTCAATGTGAACAGGACAAGAGGTTGGCTGAATCCCAAAATGAAATACACAGCAATGAGAAGCATATATAAACGATCAGCTTGGTAAAGGGAGAGGGGCCACTCCCCAAGCTTGTGCTAAACTCAAGAGACTAAAAAAAACACAAAAAACATAGGCTGAAACAATCATAAGTGTGCATTCAAGTAAAAGCATATTCACACTGACCACCAGGCAGAAAAGACCCAAAACTATATACTAATATGTAAGAATTTACACAAAAGCTGTTGTGTGGGCGGAGTTACCTTTTTGAGCTCTGCTAAAGACTACATTTAAAAACTCTGATTGTGTCACAACTGCTGCACCCAGTAAACTAAGTGATACATCATTAGAATCAGGGTCTTTTTTCCTACATTATGCTGCTCTCAGATAAGGTGGCGAAAAACTGGTGACAGACTCACTTTAAAATAATCTTTCAGTACAACGTTTTTTTAATTTGCCCTTGTTGTTCTGAGAAACGCTTTGGTTTGCAAGGCTGACCACACACATTACGTGGTTGTTACCATCTCGGCCGACTCTCTCATACACAGAAGCACTTCTTTGGCTGAGCACTCCATTGATCTCTATAAGAAACTTGCTGACTGAAATGTCAGGTTTCAGCTGATCTCAAGGAAGAACAATGTAATCGGTAGTCCAAAATAGGACATACGCAATTGATATCTCTCCTGACCATTAGTTGGCCAGTGCCCCGTATTAGATCATCAATAAAACAAGTCAATATAGGTGGGTTCAGAAAATATCATCCAATCCGTATGGGGTGTTAAGCCATCATCGATCACTTCCACTACCTCTCCATTTGTAAAAAAAAATCCTTAATTTTATAACCTTGGCTTATCATCAGGAGGCATTACATTTATACACCCTATGTACAAATGCCACATTGTTACATATTGTAGGACTCTTTCATACATCCTGGCATTTCGGTCTGATGTTGGATCACAATGCTCAAACTGGCCTTTGCTATCCTGACCTGAGTGTGACAGCTTCATATGTTTGTCATGTTCAGAGGTGAGGAAATTGCATGATTAAGTAAAAAATAAACCTTTAATCAGGCATTCATTTTTAAACCTGTCTGAGGAGGAAGCCTTTGTGCTTTGAACGCTTACATTTTTCTGGTTGGCCAATAAAGGTATTCTATCTTACAATACGTGTGCTTTTTGGGGGCATGTAAGTATGCACATTGGAGAATACAACAGCTGCAACCATAGTAGAAGGACAGCAGATGGCGCTATGCTGTTACAGTTGGTTAATACTGCACTGTGTAATCTCTCATCTGCTTGCCATTTTTCTACCTGAATTATGATGAAGAAGATAATAGTTTCTGTATGTCACAATAGTAACTATGTTACTTGCAGTGGATATAAAAATTCTACACACCTTTGTCATAATACCAAGTTTTTGTCGTGTAAAAAAGTTATTCCAAGAAGAAAGATTTTAGAACTCTTTCACCTTTAATGTCACTTCATAATCTAATAAACTGAAATCTTTTCAGGTGGGAACAAATATTGAGAACTATAGTAAAATTAGAAATAATAGTAATAATAATAATAATAATAATAAAAAGATATGGTACTTTTTATTCATTTGGTGCAAACATGTTGTGAAGCATTTTACCATTAAGCTGGGACATGTACAAACAATAAAGACAATAGAAAGTAACACATAGTTCAACAGTTGGAGACAGAGTGAGGGCCCTGTCCGTAAGCTTAAGGGCCACTTTACACACACCAACTTCTGTGACCAACTTCTGAACAGATCTCTGGTTGCAGTGAAATCATGGACACATTGCTCCATTTTGTGGCTGTGTACAAATGTATCAATGTGTCCATGATTTCACTGCAACCAGAGATCTGTTCAGAAGTTGGTCACAGAAGTTGGTGTGTGTAAAGCGGCCCTAAGGGACACTTTACACACACAGATATCTATGACCAACTTCTGAACAGATCTCTGGTTGCAGTGAAATCATGGACACATTGCTCCATTTTGTGGCTGTGTAGAAATGTAACAATGTGTCCATGATTTCACTGCAACCAGAGATCTGTTCAGAAGTTGGACACAGAAATTGGTGTGTGTAAAGCGGCCCTATGATCTATACCCTTAACCCTTTCAGCCTCTGGTCAATCATACGTTTTTTTCCTCCCCTTCATCCAAGAGCCATAACTTCTCTTTGCCTTGTACTTTTGAATTACATTATTCATTTTATCATATAGTGTACTGAAAACAGGAAAAAAATTCCAAGTGTGCTGAAATTGCAAAAAAAAGTGAAATTCCACAATGGGTTTTGTTTTTTTGAATTTACTATTTCACTACATGGTAAAACTGACGTGTCAGTAAGATTCCCCTGGTCCGTACGAGTTTGTAGATTCCAAACGTGTATTTTTACTTTTATGTAAGGGGTGAAAAAAACTTCTAAATTTGTCAATAACAATTGTGCATTTGTCCCCATTTTCCGAAACCTGTAGCAAAAAGGATGAATGAATGAGTCAATGGTCTAAATTGCAAGTAACTTCTGCTAAGAAAGCTGAACAAAATGAGATTCAATAAAGAAACATATATGTGCAGGAGCAAATTAATTGCTAGAAAGGATTATACAACTATGATAGTTGGATGAAGCTATGAAAGATAGTCGTCTTCCAGTTCTATTGCTTTGCAGTTTACCTGACACATAAGAAAGGGCACTGATGCACATGCTAGAGTATTGCCTGGAACTAAACTGTGTAAAGAAAACCAGTATTTACATGAATATCAGAGAAGAAAGGAGCTTAGGCCAGGGTCACACTTGGGCTGTCACCCACGTTTCACGGAAATTGGAGCCGTACCGCACAGCGTTAACTCTATGCCCTGCCAGGCAATACTGCCCTGTAGAAACCCGCACTTTACCTTAGCAGCGGTCACACAGGCAGTGCACTTTAACTGAGCACACAGGAAAACGCTGCAGTCCTGCAGACAGCGTTTCCTGTGCACCGTGATAAAGCGCACCGCCTGTGTGGCTGCTAAGGTAAACTGTGGGTTTCTATGGGGCAGTATTGTCAAGCAGTGCATAGCGTTAACACTATGCGCTGCAGCTAAAATTTCTAAGTTTTAAGCGGATGCGCCAAGCATTTGTGACAGCCCAAGTGTGACCCTACCCTAACAAAGTTCTATTGAATGTAACAGATACCACGTACAAGCACCCAAACGCGTGACAGCATCAAAAGAAGGAGAAATGACTGTCGGATGTGTAGGACATGCTACTGTGTAAATAATAAAAGTAGACTCGCAAAACATAACTAGTAGCCTGTCATTCAACATACCAGTGGATAGAAGGTCACGCAGCAAAGAAAAATTATGATTGTAGTAATCAGGGTAAAATAACTTGTGACATGATGCTAGTGACTCACAGATGTTGACAACATGGACGAGTGACTGATAACCTTAACACGCGTTTTGCCACGTCAGGAGGTGTCTAACATTATTAGCCTGTCAAACAGCCAGGTAATAATCCTGATCCAGGGATGGTGTGTAGACAGTCCGTGCTGCTTGAAATAATCAGTCAAAAGTCTTTAGATAAAAGATCCCCCCTTCTTTATTTCCACCTACGCGTTTCAGTGCCACTCCGGGCACCATCATCAGGGTATATATTAATATATACTTATTATTTTATTTTCACTAAAGCCCTTTTTCGTGACCACCAGGGCCACGGCCCTGGCCACCGGCCACCAGTGACAGTCCCTTAAAGCTACGCCCGGGATCCGAGTACCCTGGCCCTGGGGTGCGTCATTTCCACCAGGTGTTGCAAAGTTAGGATTATTACCTATAGAAAAAGATAAAGGAGACAAGCGAGGCGCAATAGCGCCCTATCAATATGACACTGATTCCACACTCAGATCAAAAAGAGGTGCATTCACCTCGTCTAGTTGTGTGCACCCACAACTAGTTTTTATGGCATATAGTTATAAGCTGCTGCAGGACCTCCACCGCCACGTAGCACGTGTAAAGATATCCAGATCCAGGGAAGTTGAATATACAGTCCGCGCTGCTTGAAATAATCAGTCAAAGTCTTTAGGTAAAAGATCCCCCCTTCTTTATTTCCACCTACGCGTTTCAGTGCCACTCCGGGCACCGTCATCAGGGGACGATTTGCAGGCGGCCGGATGATGTCGCTCCCTGCAGGCGGAGCAAAGTCCCAAGGGCAGTGAGGTAAAGAAGTGGTTTCACACAGTAACAGCTATATAGGAGGTTATGACGTAGTCTATATTTGGTGCAGGTTCAGGGCGGAAAGAACTGGCAGGCACACACTGGGAGTAGTTTTCATACCTTTAAAGGTACCTTTACACGTTGCTACAGAAGGTTGAAAACATCCGGGTTACGGAGACAAATGTATCTTGCACCGTCAAATCAACCCGAGGTAGCGGCGTGTAAAGTAGCTTGTTGCCACCCGTAACTTTCGGCACCTGTTTCAGAGCAGTGCTCTAAAACAGGTTGATTTCAACCCGATGGTAACGGCGTCTAAATAAGGTAGGGTAAGGTTTTTTCGCCACCTAGTTAACTCCCCGGGGCGTAACACAGCCTCCGGGAAAGCACCCCCCTTCAGCGATCATTGGTGGAAGCTCCTGCGTTACGATTGGTTGACGCTGCATAGGGCGGCATATTTAAGGAGCTGACCAGACGCACTACACATTTGCTATAGCGTCATGTATTAGCCAGCCTTCCTGCGCTGGCTGGCCAATCATGATGCTATTGTTTTGTCCAATCATCGAACTAGCGTCTCGTAATGCACAACTCTGGCACGCCTATGTGTTGTCCCTGCTGCACCAGGTCCTCCCATATTACCTTCTGTAGCGGTGTGTAAATGAGGGACAGTGCTCTACAGAAGGTAACTTGAGGCACCCTGCAGTGCATCCAGAGATAGATTAAACCTTCTGTAGAGCACCTTGTAGCGGCGTGTAAAGGAGGTATCGGGTACCATTTGCAACCGTTGGTGCGTGCTCGTGCACGTGAGACACCCGGTTGTTTCTAACCTTCTGTAGCGGCGTGTAAAGGTACCTTTACTGATGTTAAGCAGGTATAGTCCAATGTACACTCCAGGTAGTTGGGTAGCACTTCGAGAAGGCCTCCTGGTCCGTGTTTACTTCCTGCTGAAGCCCTGACATGTATTGCACTTAGTCTAGCCTCCGCTGTGTCTCTCACCCGTATTAACTGCACTGAGAACCCTTTACTGGATGCCTCCTTTCTCTTCTATGCGGTTCCTAGCTCTCAAGTTGAATGTGCTGCGGGTGTCCAGGAGACTGGAGTCTCCTCGGTGTACCGGTATTTTTTCCTGGGCTAAACTCCCCTAGGCAGTCTTGGACTCCGGTATCCGAGCCCTTTGTGGGGTGAACCAGTATGGCTCCTCTGCACCCTTTCTATCTGCTTTTTGCCTTGCCTTCATCCCCTACTCCCGGGACCCTTACACTGGTTCAGACTGTCCTCTGTCCATGGCTCCATTCACCAGGTTCTTCACAGTGCTGCCCACACTGCACAGACGCTCTGTCTCTCTCCTCCCATGACTAACTGTCTGACTAGCTCCGCCCCCTGCACCTGTATTTATAGGGGAATTCAACAGACGTTAGAAGTTCAATTGGTGGAACTTACGGGTATGTTATTCTACATGCCACTAAGTCGGGTAACTTCTCTGGCCACTGATTTCTTTCCTCCAAAGGCATTGTTTTCAACATGTCTATGACCACGTTGTTCATTTTTCGCACATGTCGTTGGTTTGTGGATTATAAGGGTGCTTCTGATCTTCTTACACCCATATAAATGACAAAGCTCTTGTAAAATCTCTGCTTCAAACCTTGATTGGTCAACACCTTGATTGGTCAACACCTGCTCCGGGTACCCGTGTGGTATACCGAAGTAGGCTTGAAAGGATTTTCGCTGCATTTGCTGTAAGGACTGTCCAAACAGCTGGTGATAAACGATGGATACCTGTCACCAACACCGCATGGCACCTTAGAGTTGAATTCTAATTACTCAGCGCTCCACCCGCATGAGCCATAATCATTCTCTCCCTGTCTGCAGCATTTAAACAGAGTTTTTTTTTCTCTCTCCCAGAAAGTCTGTTAGCCCCGCCCCATGAGGGGGGGGCTAAATGGGAGAGAAAAAAAACTCTGTTTAAATGCTGCAGACAGGAGAGAATGATTGGCAGCAGTGGGCAGATTACACATGCAGGGGTGTGAATCTGCCCTTGGCTGCAGCCCCTAGCCACCTCCTTAGTGGCTGTAGCATGTAAGTTTCCTAAATGTATTATCTTGGGGTACAGGGCTGCTCAAGTGCTGGGTGACCCCTTGTTTGCATGCTGCAGACATGCTGCATCCAGTGCTGTAATTAGATCACCATGCCTGGTTTGGTGACAGGTTCTCTTTAGTCTTTTACTGGAGCTACTACCAGAAATCTTGAGTAATGATCCACCATGGTAAGGACATAGGTGTGACCTGATCTACTAGGTGTCAGCTTCACGTGATCTAAGGCCACTATCCGAGGGGTTGCTTGTTGACAATTTGCTGTAGTGGGGCTCTTTGGCTCTCATGGTCTTTTCTCCTTAAGTTGCACAGTCCACAATTTCTGCACCATCTCTCTATGGCGCCTCTCAAGCCAACCCAGTAGAACCCAGTAGAATCTGTCACGTAACAGCATCTCAAGTTTCTGCCATCCAAAATGTCCTGCATCATTGTGGTATGCCTCCAGTACCATCTTGACATGCTTTTTTGGTGCCACTATCTGCCACACCATCTCATGTGTTCTGGAGTTTATGTAACGTTGACACAACTTTCACCGGTAGACAAACAACTTTACCTCTCATTCCACAGGTGTTTTGCTTCTGGTGGAGCATCGGGATTAAGTACGTGAGTGTTCTTGGGTTATCAGTTCTTTGACTAAGCTAACAGACAGGTCACTGTCTGGCGTCTCTTTCTACCCATGGTGAGGTAACGGGTTCAGCGCCGTCTCACAATGTTTCTGACCAGTACTTCTTCTAGCTCATGCACATCTTCTCCCACATATGGTAAGTGAAGGCATCCTTGATAAGGCATCAGCATTGGCATTCTTATGGCTTGCCGGTACTTGATAGTAAAGTTGTAGTTTGACAACCGAGTCACCCAGCGTTGCTCCATTGCACCTAACTTCACGGTTTACAGATGTGTAAAGGACTATTGTCTGTGAAGACAGTGAACTTTGTAGCTGCCAGGTAATGCTTATGTGGCGCCCCTATGCTAGGTGCCACAGGGAGGTACTGCACCCCAAACAGAAGGTGTAGTGCCTCCGTAATCATGGGTTTGGGGTTTCCTGGTAGAGTCTGCCCTAAGCACCCATACACTAGCCTATCTTAGCATAGGGACCATATATTCAGTAGGTCCAGGGGGTGGAGTTTAGATTAGAGCAGGAGACTAGAGTGACAGTTGAGCTAACTTTAGAGAGACAGTGCTGGGAAGGCAGCAAGTAAAGACACGCCTGACAGGGCTGCTGACAGGAGGGCACCTCTCTTTAAGAGGGTGACCCGGGAACCTGAAGGGGTCGAATCAGGCCTGTTTGGAGCCAGCTGGGAAAGTCCCGGATCGACACCGGCATACCGGAGCCGAGGCATCCAGTGGTCCATCCAGGGTAGCAAACCGACACGCTGTAGGATCGACAGAAGGGAGCCATAAGCACCACAGACTGTACCTCAACCTCAGTCCGGTACCAGGTCCAGGACACTCTAGTAACGGGCCGAATTCCGGTGGCAGGAGAATAGACTGGGTAACTCCTGTCCGTACTGGTAAGGAACAACCCGTACCTACCAGTAACAGACCACAGGACTGGCGTGGGAGCTCTGCAGAGTGGTTACGAGGGTGAGGAAGGAACACAGACCCGAAAGCCATTAGGAGGGATCACCAGCAGACTCTACGGGATACCTCAGAAACCTGTTGCTACACCCCCGTTCAACCAGGCTGTGCCTGAGAACCGACTGTGTACTGTAACATCTACCCTGTACCAGTGAAGACCTCTTGAGTTGAATCGGTGTTGTTCTCCTTTCCTGCCAGTGCCCGGAAGGCCTCAGCATCCTCAGAGGGGTAAGAACTACAACTCCCCTCATCCATCCCCGCTGCCCTGAGGTAGAGCTGCACCCAAGCTGCATCACATCACCTCAGCAGCCAGCCTGCAGCACGGTATCTAACTTACCAGGTACCACAGGTCGCGTCACGACAACATTCCCTTCTACCACCACCATCATCATCATTTCCCCACCATCCCCACCACTGAGGCTCTAGGGCACAGAACTGGGAACCGACCAGCCATGATGCCCCATCCGAGTAGTCATCAGTCCCGGTATCCGAGTACCCCCTACCCTGTCGATGCCTCACTTAAACCATTCTGTAATTGCCCAGACCAATGCCAGGAATTCCAGCTTGAACAAGCTGTAGTTCTCTGGGTTTCTCTCTGTAGGACAGAGCTTTCTACTGGTATAGGCAAACACTCTCTCTCTCTGCTATTCTGCCTTTCTGACAGGATGGCTCCTAATCTCACGTTGCTGGCGTCAGTGCACAACAGGAATGGTAAACTGTAGTCAGGATAGGCCACGATCTTTTCTCCGGTCAGGGCCTCTTTCAGCTGTTTGAAGGACTCTTCTTGTTTCTTGCCCCATTCAAATGGTGTACCTCTAACCTTGCCCTTCTTGGTCTGGCCTACCAGGAGATCTTGCACAAGTGCGGCTATCTTTGTGTAGCCCTTGATGAATCTCCTGTAATACCCTACAATGTCCAAGAACTGACAAACTTCTTTGAAGGTTGTTGGTTCTAGCCATTCCTTGATTACAGTTATCTTGTCGGGGTCTGGTGCCACTCTTTCCGCGCTGACTACATGCCCGAGATACTGAACCTTCGGCTTCAGCAAATGTCATTTCGTACTTGGACAATGCTTCAAATATTTCTGCCAGGTGTTTCAAGTGTTCTTCATAGGTTTTGGAATGCATTATGACATCATCCAAGTAAAGTAGCACTGTCTCGAAGTTTCGGTGCCCTAGGCAACATTCCATCTGTCTTTGGAACGTTCCGGGTGCATTACATTTTCCGAATGGCATGCTGTTAAACTCACACAGGCCCATGGGTGTTGTGAATGCAGTCATCTCTCGGTCTTCTTCTGCATTGGAGAGCTGCCAGTACCCACTAGTGAGATCTAAAGTCTAAAAGTAATTAGCAGACTTTAATGCAGCAAGTGACTCTTCTATATGGGGTAACGGGTAAGCATATGTGTAATGTGATTTATTTGTCTGTAATTAACGCACATCCTCATGCTGCCATCTTTCTTTTTGACTAAAACTAATGGAGCTGCCCACGGACTGCAACTATCTCTTATGACCCCCTGCGTCCTTCATGTCCTGCAACATCTCCTTGGCACACTGATAATGAGCTGGTGGTACAGGCCTATATTGCTCTTTATTGAGTGAATGGTTTCCTGTGGGTATGTGATGGTGTACCCCTTTTATCCTCTTAAAATCAAGTGGATGCTTACTGAATACCCATTCATACTCCCTGACTACTCGATAGACACTGTGCTTCTGGTGGGACGGTGTGTGGTCAGTTCCTACATGGAGCTCCTGACACCAATCCTCCAGCTGCCCTTTTGAATCATTGCCCTCCGCTGAGTCTAGTGCGGTCAAGGGTTCCACTGTATGTATCGAGTTATTGTCTACAGTGTATAGATTATCAACGGTGGCATATCTGGGTAATTTGACTTCATCTTCTCCATAGTTTAATATACATATGGGCACCCTTCCCCTGCATACATCAACCACTACCCTGACTGTCAGGAGTGTAGGTCTACCTTCTGAACTTATGGGCTCTACTACTGCTTGGTAGTCCTGTCCCCTTACACCTATTGCTGCCCGTCACCAGATGATCATTGCACTCATCGGGGGTACCACAATGGGAATCGGATCTGTTACCCATACACTACCAATTTAACCACCGGTCAGGTTTACCTGTTGTCGATACAGGAGGGTTCTGATTTCCTTCTGAAGAGATTTTCTCTGCACGGGCAGTGTTTGCAATCTGCTAAAGTAAGAACAACACTTTGCCCAAACAATTTGCAATTACATTTGTACCCAGTATAATATGTGGGTCTCTTTCATTAGGATTTGTTTCAACCACAATAAGTCCTTGGCCCTAGTGATGGGCGAATCCTAAATTACTCGGAATCGCTTGACTCTAGCGAGTCCGAGCACAGGACTCGCTACTCGTTGCGAGTCTAGCGAGTCCAATGTTAATGAATGGGGAAGCGAGTAATAGCGAGTAGTGTGAGATTTACAAATCGCAGATGTGTCTCAGAAGCTTCAGCCTGAAGCAATCCTAGTTTTGTCATTTATTTGCATTGGACTCGTTTACTTTGCAACTGTAATCGCTGGGAAACTCGCACAGATAAGAGTCCTGTCTTCTCTGTGTGCTGGCTGCCAGCTCCAGGGTCCTAGAGCCCGCCTGCTGCCTGATGTAGCAGAGCTGAGATTGTTCTCAGTCTGCTCATTCCCTGTGTACAGACATGAATGTCTGTGCACAGAGATGATGTAGCAGAGCTGAGATTGTTCTCAGTCTGCTCATTCCCTGTGTACAGACATGAATGTCTGTGCACAGAGATGATGTAGCAGAGCTGAGATTGTTCTCAGTCTGCTCATTCCCTGTGCATAGACATCTATATCTATGCACAGGGGATGTAGCAGAGAGGACATCGCGTTTTGGACTACGTCGGACGGAAGAGGATTTTTTAAATTAAAGATGGAGTCCCTAATGGCTTTTTTTTTTATTTCTAATAAAAAAATTTCTTTGTGTTGTGTTTTTTTTAAAACAATTTAATAGAAATTCATGGCGGTCATGTCTAATATTGGCGTGACCGCCATAAATTTCGGGCTTAGGGCCAGCTGATAATACAAAGCTGGCCCTAACCTCTTTATTACCCAGCTTGCCACCGCTACCAGGGCCGCTGGAAGAGCGGGGTTCAGCGCCAGAGGATGGCGCTTCAATGAACGCACCATCTTCTGGGGTGGCTGGGGGCTGCAATTTGCAGCGGGGGGTGCCCAGAAAGCTTGGGCATCCCTGCGCTGCGGATTCCAGCCCCCAGCTGCTTAGCTGTACCTGGCTAGACATAGAAATTGCGCGGAGCCCCACGCATTTTTTTAAAATTATTTCATGAAATTCTGAGATTCTGACTCTGACTCTGAGACTCTGAGACTCTGAAATTCATGAATTAATAAAAAAAAAAATGCGTGGGGCTCCGCGCAATTTCTATGTCTAGCCAGGTACAGCTAAGCAGCTGGGGGCTGGAATCCGCAGCGCAGGGATGCCCAAGCTTTCTGGGCACCCCCCGCTGCAAATTGCAGCCCGCAGCCGCCCTAGAAGATGGCGCGTTCTTTGAAGCGCCATCCTCTGGCGCTGAACCCTGCTCTTCCAGCGGCCCTGGTGGCGGTAGCACGCTGGGTAATAAAGGGGTTAATACCAGCTTTGTTATACAAGCTGGTATTAAGCCCGAGATTCTTAATGTCAGGCCACGTTTGACCCAGCCACTAAGAATCTCCAATAAAGGGTTAAAAAAACACAACACAGAGAAAATTTTTTATTTGAAATAAAAAAAAAAGCCATTAGGGACTCCATCTTTAATTAAAAAAATCCTCTTCCGTCCGACGTAGTCCAAAACGCGATGTCCTCTCTGCTACATCCCCTGTGCATAGATAGATGTCTATGCACAGGGAATGAGCAGACTGAGAACAATCTCAGCACTGCTACATCATGTCTGTGAGCAGGCGGGCTCTAGGACCCTGGAGCTGCACAGAGAAGACAGCTGGACTCGGCTCGCAAAGAAACAGCAGTTACTTTGCGAGTTTCCCTGCTATCACTGGCACAGTAGCCAGTCTAATGCTAGACAATGGCAATCCTAGTTTTGTCAGCGTTTCTGACAAAACTAGGATTGATATTGATTTGCATTGGACTCGTGCGAGTAATCACTGGGAAACTCACAGAGTACCGAGTCCTGCGAGTCCCTTACTACTCGCCGAGTAACGAGTCCTAGCGAGTAGATTCGCCCATCCCTACTTGGCCCTCTAACTCCATCCACCCCACTTTTATTGTTACTTCTCTAACTCTGATTATGTTAACTGGTAACCCATTTGAAGCATAAACAATGAGGGTAGGTTCTGGTGGGTTAAGTTCAACATCAGACCAAAATCTTTTCTAAAGGATACTTGGTATGGTGGTCACCTGCGAACCCGTGTCCAGTAATGCAGGTGTAGGTATGCCATCTAACGTGATGGATAGGTGCAGTCTTCCTCCCACATACCTATCCTGCCAGTCTAGTGGGCCTGGTTGGTCTACTCCTGGGGTTCGGCCCCTGGCCCCAGGGGTTGCTGGTTTAAAGGACACAGCCTTGCCAAGTGGCCTGCCTTGTTGCAACGATGAAAGATGGGTTCTCCTGTAGAACGTTAGCGGTCGGTGGCCCTCACACGAAGCAATGGTGTTCTTCTTCTTATCCACGGAACATCCTCTGAGCTGTCAGCAAGCTGGATCCTTTCCGATGGCTTTGTCTCTGTTTTTAGCTGCAGGGCTTTCAGGACCGTGGCCAAGTCTTTACTCAGCTGACGCACCTCAGAGCACAGGCTGTCAAATCTACCAGGTGTAACATCCTGCACATTTGTCTCAGCAGCAAGTGAGGGAGAAGGCACCACTTTTGAAGGAGAGGAACTACCCTGCCACTGCTGCAGTGCAGGATCTTGGGTTACACGGGGTTGCAGTCCTTTTATGGCCAGGTCTTTTAAGGTGGCAAAGTGTGTATCCTGGCGGCCTAGGGCCCACCAGCGCACTTGTCTGCTATTATCTGGTGACTGTACCCCCCTAATAAATTATTCAATCATCATTTTATTCTCATCCTGCACACTGGTGGGGCTGACCTGTTTCAGGGCTCACAGTGCTTCCTGTAGGCACAAGGCGTAGTCTCTAATACTGTCCTGTTGCCTCTGTTTACTGTGATAAAACCTCATTCTTAGGTCAGCCTCAGTGCTGTTTTCAAAAACAGCTTTTAGTTTATCAAAAATGATAGCTCTCAAGTTGAATGTACTGCGAGTGTCCGGGGGACTAGAGTCTCCTCGGTGTACCGGTATTTTCCCCTGGGCTAAACTCCCATAGGCAGACTCAGATTCTGATATCCGGGTACTTCGTGGGGTGAGCCGGTATGGCTCCTCTGCCCCTGTTTATCTGCTTTTCCCCTTGCCTTCGTCTTCTACTCCCGGGACCCTCACACTGGTTCAAGCTGTCCTCTGGTACGGGCCTAGCACGGCTCCATTCACCAGGTTCTTCACGTTGCTGCCTGCACTGCACAGACGCTCTGTCTCTCTCCTCCACTGACTAACTGTCATACTATCTCCACCCCCTGCACCTGTATTTATAGGGGAATTCAACTGACGTCAGCAATTTACCTGACAGCAGGTGTTAGAGCTCCCTCTACAGGCCAGAGGTGGTAGATGTTGTATGTGTGAGGTGTACCCGATGTAGAAATCCCTACATGCACTAGGGTTTCTGTGGCTACCTCAAGCACAGGGCGCCACAGAAACTCAAAAGACATAGCCAGATTGGGCAGTCCCTCACAAAACTGACAGCCCATTGTTAGGAGATGGTTAAAGTGCCGCGCTGCTATCTTCAGAAAAGCGATGGATATTATTTAAATGAAGTAGATATTCTCCAAAACACATTTAAATAAATCACAGGTTTTGAAGAAAGAGTCCTCTTCACTCTTTCTGAAGATAGCAGTATATTGCTTTAACCCTCTCCTAACCATAACCTGTGTATCAATGATTAGAGATGAGCGAACCTTTTGCAGTTCAATTTGGTTTCATCCGCCGAACTTCCAGAAGTTCGCTAAACAGTTCGCTGAACCTCCTGAACCTACTGAACTCCATTGGATTCAATAGGAGGCAAAAGCAAAGGCATAAAAAACACCTTCAGATGGTCTCACAAGCTCAGATTAGGGCTAGAGAGCAGGAAAAGGGGCATCTATTCCCCAGAGTTGAATTTTGTATCACGGTGCAGTATGGATGTCTTAAGGCCACTTTACACACACTGATATCTGTGTCCAACTTCTGAACAGATCTCTGGTTGTAGTGAAGTCATGGACACATTGCTCCATTTTGTGGCTGTGTACAAATGTAACAATGTGTCCATGAATTTCACTGCGACCAGAGATCTGTTCAGAAGTTGGACACAGATATCTGTGTGTGTAACGTGGCCTTTAGACAAGGCCAGGTCCAGCATTTCAAGCTTCAACTTTGATTAGGAACAGGTGGATGAGGGTGACATGTAGGCATCACGCTCAGAGAGCCCTGGTAAATTCAGAAAACACACAACAAAGAGACCCTAAGAAGAGTCTCGACATTTCCCAAAATTAGGGTTAGACACAACAAAACAGGCATCAATTGGCCCAGAATAAAAATGATAACATTTTGAAAAAACACTTGGCACTCAATAGTGTTGCAATGAAGCTTATGTGCATTTAATTGATGATCCGAAATAATAATTTCTTATTATTTGAAATCACCTAATAAATATAAGCTTCATTGCACCAATATTCAATGCCAAGTGCCAAGTGTTTTTTCGAAATATTCAGGCTTATCAACCTACTTGAGCACCACATCATTTCTTGGAAGTGCTATTATATTTCTGCATGCATGGCACAGGTTCTGGAACAGGGCCTGGGCTAGTATTTGAAGGTTAAACATTGATCACGAACAGGAGATGAGTGTCAGGTGTAGGCATTGTGTTGAGAGAGCCCTGCTAAATTCAAGAAACGCATATCAAAGAGACCTTAAGCAGAGTCTCTAAATTTTAAAAAATCAGGGGCAGGCAACACGAAAATGGCATCAATTGACCCAGAATAAAAATTATTTAATGGTGTAGACTGCATGCATAGAACAGGGTCTGGAAGACTAACATTTGAAAATGAAATATTGATCAGGAATAGAAGGATGAGTGGCAGGTGTAGGTATCATGCTCAGAGAGCTCTGCTAAATCAAGGAAACACACAACATAGGGACATGAAGAAGGGTCTCCATATTTTCAAAAAATTAGGGCCAGACACAAAGAAAGAGGCATCAATTGACCCAGAATAAAAATTGTGCAATGGCGAGATCAATGCAGCAAACTGAAAATTGTACCATAGCTTAGTCTGCCCAGTTTGCGACTGGGTTGGAAAGGTCCTTGAAAATTCATGACTTGTTCCTCTTTAAGAAAGTTAGGTGGTCTACTATTTCAGGGGACAGCCGGATGAGCTTTCTGAGGGTCCTTGGCAAGCTCAGGTCACTCTTCAATTTTTGAAGCTAAAAATCCAAACACTCCCTGATGGCATGGATGTATCAGGCTTGTACTCAGTTCTGCTGGTGGACAAGCTGGTTTAAAAAATTGGTCAAAGAACTCCCAGAAATTGCTTCTGACAGTTAAACTGCTGCTAATGTTTCTGCGATGATGACTCAATGTCCCCCGGGTCGGAAGTTCAGATCTGCAATGCATACTGTGTACCGCACTGCTTTCTTGAGGAAAACCAGTCTTAAGATTGTCTACAAGTGTTTTTGATACTGTCCAGACTGGGAAGGAACTGGCTAAACTTACTCTTGTACTGCGGATCTAAAAGTGTGGCAACCCAGCAGTTATCGGTAATTTAAATCCTGACTAGTGATGGGCGAATCCTAAATTACTCGGAATCGCTTGACTCTAGCGAGTCCGAGCCCAGGACTCGCTACTCGTTGCGAGTCTAGCGAGTCCAATGTTAATGAATGGGGAAGCGAGTAATAGCGAGTAGTGTGCGATTTACAAATCACAGATGTGTCTCGGAAGCTTCAGCCTGAAGCAATCCTAGTTTTGCCATTGATTTGCATTGGACTCGTTTACTGTGCAAGTAATCGCTGGGAAACTCGCACAGATAAGAGTCCTGTCTGCTCTGTGTGATGGCTGCCGCAGCTCCAGGGTCCTAGAGCCCGCCTGCTGCCTGATGTAGCAGTGCTGAGATTGTTCTCAGTCTGCTCATTCCCTGTGCATAGACATCTATATCTATGCACAGGGATGAGCAGAGAGGACATCGCGTTTTGGACTGCGTCGGACGGAAGAGGATTTTTTTAATTAAAGATGGAGTCCCTAATGGCTTTTTTTTTTATTTCTAATAAAAATTTTCTCTGTGTTGTGTTTTTTTTAAAACAATTTAATAGAAATTCATGGCGGTCATGTCTAATATTGGCGTGACCGCCATAAATTTCGGGCTTAGGGCCAGCTGATAATACAAAGCTGGCCCTAACCTCTTTATTACCCAGCGTGCCACCGCCACCAGGGCCGCTGGAAGAGCGGGGTTCAGCGCCAGAGGATGGCGCTTCAATGAACGCGCCATCTTCTGGGGCGGCTGCGGGCTGCAATTTGCAGCGGGGGGTGCCCAGAAAGCTTGGGCCTCCCTGCGCTGCGGATTCCAGCCCCCAGCTGCTTAGCTGTACCTGGCTAGACATAGAAATTGCGCGGAGCCCCACGCATTTTTTTTAAATTATTTCATGAAATTCATGAAATAATAAAAAAAAAGGGCTCCCCTATATTCTTGTGTCTGGCCAGGTACAAATAGGCACCTGGGGGTTGGGGCAGCCCGTCGCTGCCTGCTGGATCCGGCTGGTTCCAGAAATACGGCGAAGCCCATGTAATTTTTTTTCTGAAAAATCAATAAAACAATCCTAAAAAAGGGACTGCATCTTTATTAACCCCTCGCCCATGGTCCAGGGGTTAATAAAGATGCAGTCCCTTTTATTTACATTGTTTTATGGATTTGTCAGAAAAAAATTTCACGTGGCCTTCGCCGTATTTCTGGAACCAGCCGGATCCAGCAGGCAGCGACGGGCTGCCCCCAACCCCAGGTGCCTATTTGTACCTGGCCGGACACAAGAATATAGGGGAGCCCTTTTTTTTAATTATTTCATGAATTTCATGAAATTATAAAAAAAAATGCGTGGGGCTCCGCGCAATTTCTATGTCTAGCCAGGTACAGCTAAGCAGCTGGGGGCTGGAATCCGCAGCGCAGGGAGGCCCAAGCTTTCTGGGCACACCCCGCTGCAAATTGCAGCCCGCATCCGCCCCTGAAGATGGCGCGTTCATTGAAGCGCCATCCTCTGGTTCTGAACCTCGCTCTTCCAGCGGCCCTGGTGGCAGTGGCACGCTGGGTAATAAAGGGGTTAATACTAGTGTTGAGCGAACATGCTCGGCACTACTCGTTACTCGCACGAGTATCACTGTACTCGGGCGACTCGCCGAGCACCGAGTAATCTCGCGATACTCGTGCTGTGCTCGTGGTCGCCATCTCTCCATGTTGGCGCTCTTTTGAGAGCCAGCCCACGTGCAGGGATTGGCTGACAGACCACTGCAATGCCACAGCCCTGTTAGTTGTGGTATAGCAGTGATTGGCCGGCCTGCACAGCATCACCGAGCCTTTATAAGTCCCGGCGCGCTGTGCTCGGCACACAGCCTTCCAGACAGTGAGTGTAGGGAGAGTGTCTGCTGCTGATTAGGGACAGATTTGCGGCCCTCATTGGTAGATCCGGATCAGGGCTGCAAACTGCTGCTGACCACAACAGTCCTTCTCAGGACTAATCTAGGAGGACATAGGCAGGGTGATCCAGATCGGAGTCCAAGATTTCCAGTGACCAGAACAGTCCTTCTCAGGACTAATCTCGGAGGATATAGGCAGGGTGATACAGTTTGGAATCCAAGCTTTTCTGTGACCATTAGAGTCACCACACTCTTGTACTTAGTACCTTAATACAGGTTAGGGACTAAAATTCTCTCTTCAAACCATTACAGTCACCAGACAGGTGTACGTACTACCTTAATACAGGTTAGGGACTAAAATCCTCTCTTCAAACCATTACAGTCACCAGACAGGTGTACGTAGTACCTTAATACAGGTTAGGGAACTAAAATCCTAACTCTTGTCATCAAAACAGTCAGCAGACAGGTGTACGTACTACCTTAATACAGGTTAGGGATTAAAATCCTCTCTTCAAACCATTACAGTCACCAGACAGGTGTACGTACTACCTTAATACAGGTTAGGGAACTAAAATCCTAACTCTTGTCATCAAAACAGTCACCAGACAGGTGTACGTACTACCTTAATACAGGTTAGGGACTAAAATCCTCTCTTCAAACCATTACAGTCACCAGACAGGTGTACGTACTACCTTAATACAGGTTAGGGACTAAAATCGTCTCCTGAAACCATTACAGTCACCAGACAGGTGTACGTACTACCTTAATACAGGTTAGGGAACTAAAATCCTAACTCTTGTCATCAAAACAGTCACCAGACAGGTGTACGTACTACCTTAATACAGTTTAGGGATTAAAATCCTCTCTTCAAACCATTACAGTCACCAGACAGGTGTACGTACTACCTTAATACAGGTTAGGGAACTAAAATCCTAACTCTTGTCATCAAAACAGTCACCAGACAGGTGTACGTACTACCTTAATACAGGTTAGGGACTAAAATCCTCTCTTTAAACCATTACAGTCACCAGACAGGTGTACGTACTACCTTAATACAGGTTAGGGAACTAAAATCCTAACTCTTGTCATCAAAACAGTCACCAGACAGGTGTACGTACTACCTTAATACAGTTTAGGGATTAAAATCCTCTCTTCAAACCATTACAGTCACCACACTGTTGTACGTCATACGTTTCTACAGGTTAGGGAACTAAAATCCTAACTATTGTCATCTCAACAGTCACCACACTGGTGTACGTCATAAGTTTCTACAAGTTAGGGAACTAAAATCCTAACTATTGTCATCTCAACAGTCACCACACTGTTGTACGTCATACGTTTCTACAAGTTAGGGAACAAAAATCCTAACTCTTGTCATCTCAACAGTCACCACACTGTTGTACGTCATAAGTTTCTACAAGTTAGGGAACTAAAATCCTAACTATTGTCATCTCAACAGTCACCACAGTGTTGTACGTCATACGTTTCTACAGGTTAGGGAACTAAAATCCTAACTTGTCATCTCAACAGTCACCACACTGTTGTACGTCATAAGTTTCTACAAGTTAGGGAACTAAAATCCTAACTATTGTCATCTCAACAGTCACCACACTGGTGTACGTCATACGTTTCTACAGGTTAGGGAACTAAAATCCTAACTCTTGTCATCTCAACAGTCACCACACTGTTGTACGTCATACCTTTATACAGGTTAGGGAACTAAAATCCTAACTCTTGTCATCTCAACAGTCACCACACTGTTGTACGTCATAAGTTTCTACAAGTTAGGGAACTAAAATCCTAACTATTGTCATCTCAACAGTCACCACACTGGTGTACGTCATACGTTTCTACAGGTTAGGGAACTAAAATCCTAACTCTTGTCATCTCAACAGTCACCACACTGTTGTACGTCATACGTTTCTACAGGTTAGGGAACTAAAATCCTAACTCTTGTCATCAAAACAGTCACCAGACAGGTGTACGTACTACCTTAATACAGGTTAGGGACTAAAATCCTCTCTTCAAACCATTACAGTCACCAGACAGGTGTACGTACTACCTTAATACAGGTTAGGGACTAAAATCGTCTCCTGAAACCATTACAGTCACCAGACAGGTGTACGTACTACCTTAATACAGGTTAGGGAACTAAAATCCTAACTCTTGTCATCAAAACAGTCACCAGACAGGTGTACGTACTACCTTAATACAGTTTAGGGATTAAAATCCTCTCTTCAAACCATTACAGTCACCAGACAGGTGTACGTACTACCTTAATACAGGTTAGGGAACTAAAATCCTAACTCTTGTCATCAAAACAGTCACCAGACAGGTGTACGTACTACCTTAATACAGGTTAGGGACTAAAATCCTCTCTTTAAACCATTACAGTCACCAGACAGGTGTACGTACTACCTTAATACAGGTTAGGGACTAAAATCGTCTCCTGAAACCATTACAGTCACCAGACAGGTGTACGTACTACCTTAATACAGGTTAGGGAACTAAAATCCTAACTCTTGTCATCAAAACAGTCACCAGACAGTGTACGTACTACCTTAATACAGTTTAGGGATTAAAATCCTCTCTTCAAACCATTACAGTCACCAACAGGTGTACGTACTACCTTAATACAGGTTAGGGAACTAAAATCCTAACTCTTGTCATCAAAACAGTCACCAGACAGTGTACGTACTACCTTAATACAGTTAGGGACTAAAATCCTCTCTTTAAACCATTACAGTCACCAGACAGGTGTACGTACTACCTTAATACAGGTTAGGGAACTAAAATCCTAACCTTGTCATCAAAACAGTCACCAGACAGGTGTACGTACTACCTTAATACAGTTTAGGGATTAAAATCCTCTCTTCAACCATTACAGTCACCACACTGTTGTACGTCAATACGTTTCTACAGGTTAGGGAACTAAAATCCTAACTATTGTCATCTCAACAGTCACCACACTGGTGTACGTCATAAGTTTCTACAAGTTAGGGAACTAAAATCCTAACTATTGTCATCTCAACAGTCACCACACTGTTGTACGTCATACTTTCTACAAGTTAGGGAACAAAAATCCTAACTCTTGTCATCTCAACAGTCACCACACTGTTGTACGTCATAAGTTTCTACAAGTTAGGGAACTAAAATCCTAACTATTGTCATCTCAACAGTCACCACAGTGTTGTACGTCATACGTTTCTACAGGTTAGGGAACTAAAATCCTAACTTGTCATCTCAACAGTCACCACACTGTTGTACGTCATAAGTTTCTACAAGTTAGGGAACTAAAATCCTAACTATTGTCATCTCAACAGTCACCACACTGGTGTACGTCATACGTTTCTACAGGTTAGGGAACTAAAATCCTAACTCTTGTCATCTCAACAGTCACCACACTGTTGTACGTCATACCTTTATACAGGTTAGGGAACTAAAATCCTAACTCTTGTCATCTCAACAGTCACCACACTGTTGTACGTCATAAGTTTCTACAAGTTAGGGAACTAAAATCCTAACTATTGTCATCTCAACAGTCACCACACTGGTGTACGTCATACGTTCTACAGTTAGGGAACTAAAATCCTAACTCTTGTCATCTCAACAGTCACCACACTGTTGTACGTCATACTTTCTACAGGTTAGGGAACTAAAATCCTAACTCTTGTCATCAAAACAGTCACCAGACAGGTGTACGTACTACCTTAATACAGGTTAGGGACTAAAATCCTCTCTTCAAACCATTACAGTCACCAGACAGGTGTACGTACTACCTTAATACAGGTTAGGGACTAAAATCGTCTCCTGAAACCATTACAGTCACCAGACAGGTGTACGTACTACCTTAATACAGGTTAGGGAACTAAAATCCTAACTCTTGTCATCAAAACAGTCACCAGACAGGTGTACGTACTACCTTAATACAGTTTAGGGATTAAAATCCTCTCTTCAAACCATTACAGTCACCAGACAGGTGTACGTACTACCTTAATACAGGTTAGGGAACTAAAATCCTAACTCTTGTCATCAAAACAGTCACCAGACAGGTGTACGTACTACCTTAATACAGGTTAGGGACTAAAATCCTCTCTTTAAACCATTACAGTCACCAGACAGGTGTACGTACTACCTTAATACAGGTTAGGGAACTAAAATCCTAACTCTTGTCATCAAAACAGTCACCAGACAGGTGTACGTACTACCTTAATACAGTTTAGGGATTAAAATCCTCTCTTCAAACCATTACAGTCACCACACTGTTGTACGTCATACGTTTCTACAGGTTAGGGAACTAAAATCCTAACTATTGTCATCTCAACAGTCACCACACTGGTGTACGTCATAAGTTTCTACAAGTTAGGGAACTAAAATCCTAACTATTGTCATCTCAACAGTCACCACACTGGTGTACGTCATACGTTTCTACAGGTTAGGGAACTAAAATCCTAACTCTTGTCATCTCAACAGTCACCACACTGTTGTACGTCATACGTTTCTACAAGTTAGGGAACAAAAATCCTAACTCTTGTCATCTCAACAGTCACCACACTGTTGTACGTCATAAGTTTCTACAAGTTAGGGAACTAAAATCCTAACTATTGTCATCTCAACAGTCACCACAGTGTTGTACGTCATACGTTTCTACAGGTTAGGGAACTAAAATCCTAACTTGTCATCTCAACAGTCACCACACTGTTGTACGTCATAAGTTTCTACAAGTTAGGGAACTAAAATCCTAACTATTGTCATCTCAACAGTCACCACACTGGTGTACGTCATACGTTTCTACAGGTTAGGGAACTAAAATCCTAACTCTTGTCATCTCAACAGTCACCACACTGTTGTACGTCATACGTTTCTACAGGTTAGGGAACTAAAATCCTAACTCTTGTCATCTCAACAGTGACCACACTGTTGTACGTCATACGTTTCTACAAGTTAGGGAACAAAAATCCTAACTCTTGTCATCTCAACAGTCACCACACTGTTGTACGTCATAAGTTTGTACAAGTTAGGGAACAAAAATCCTAACTCTTGTCATCTCAACAGTCACCACACTGTTGTACGTCATACGTTTCTACAGGTTAGGGAACTAAAATCCTAACTCTTGTCATCTCAACAGTCACCACACTGTTGTACGTCATACCTTTATACAGGTTAGGGAACTAAAATCCTAACTCTTGTCATCTCAACAGTCACCACACTGTTGTACGTCATAAGTTTGTACAAGTTAGGGAACTAAAATCCTAACTATTGTCATCTCAACAGTCACCACACTGGTGTACGTCATACGTTTCTACAGGTTAGGGAACTAAAATCCTAACTCTTGTCATCTCAACAGTCACCACACTGTTGTACGTCATACGTTTCTACAGGTTAGGGAACTAAAATCCTAACTCTTGTCATCTCAACAGTCACCACACTGTTGTACGTCATACGTTTCTACAGGTTAGGGAACAAAAATCCTAACTCTTGTCATCTCAACAGTGACCACACTGTTGTACGTCATACGTTTCTACAAGTTAGGGAACAAAAATCCTAACTCTTGTCATCTCAACAGTCATCACACTGTTGTACGTCATAAGTTTGTCCAAGTTAGGGAACAAAAATCCTAACTCTTGTCATCTCAACAGTCATCACACTGTTGTACGTCATAAGTTTGTACAAGTTAGGGAACAAAAATCCTAACTCTTGTCATCTCAACAGTCACCACACTGTTGTACGTCATAAATTTCTACAGGTTAGGGAACTAAAATCCTAACTCTTGTCATCTCAACAGTCACCACACTGTTGTACGTCATAAGTTTCTACAGGTTAGGGAACTAAAATCCTAACTCTTGTCATCTCAACAGTCACCACACTGTTGTACGTCATAAGTTTCTACAAGTTAGGGAACTAAAATCCTAACTATTGTCATCTCAACAGTCAGCACACTGGTGTACGTCATACGTTTCTACAAGTTAGGGAACTAAAATCCTAACTATTGTCATCTCAACAGTCACCACACTGGTGTACGTCATACGTTTCTACAAGTTAGGGAACTAAAATCCTAACAATTGTCATCTCAACAGTCACCACAGTGTTGTACGTCATACGTTTCTACAGGTTAGGGAACAAAAATCCTAACTCTTGTCATCTCAACAGTCACCACACTGTTGTACGTCATAAGTTTGTACAAGTTAGGGAACAAAAATCCTAACTCTTGTCATCTCAACAGTCACCACACTGTTGTACGTCATACGTTTCTACAGGTTAGGGAACTAAAATCCTAACTCTTGTCATCTCAACAGTCACCACACTGTTGTACGTCATACGTTTCTACAAGTTAGGGAACTAAAATCCTAACTCTTGTCATCTCAACAGTCACCACACTGGTGTACGTCATACGTTTCTACAAGTTAGGGAACTAAAATCCTAACTATTGTCATCTCAACAGTCACCACAGTGTTGTACGTCATACATTTCTACAGGTTAGGGAACAAAAATCCTAACTCTTGTCATCTCAACAGTCACCACACTGTTGTACGTCATACCTTTATACAGGTTAGGGAACTAAAATCCTAATCTCCTGTGACCTCCACAGTCACCAGGCAGTTGTCGCTCTATACAGGCAAAATGCGCAAAGGCGTTGGCAAGGGCGTTGGCAAGGAACAAGGAAGTGGACGTGATGGTGGTGCAGGCAGAGGCCGTGGTCGTGTGCAAGCACTCATGTCGCAACAACAAAGGTCCACATCTCCTCGCTCGCACGTCCTGTCCCAAATTCTTGGGGCCCGCAGCAGTACACCACTGTTGAACCAAGACCAGTGTCAACAGGTTGTTACTTGGATAGCGGATAATGCTTCAAGTCAGATGGGCACCTCCACAAACACCCTGTCTTCCGCACGGTCAACTGTCAGTAGCCGTGATACTGCACCGCACATTTCCCAACCTGATCCTCCTTCCTACCACCTGGCCGATTACACGTCCACAGACATTACAGATCCCACACTAGGACACTCGGAAGAGCTGTTCACGTATCCATTCGCAGAATCTGGCCTGTCGCCACCTCCTCTTGAAGTGGGTCATGAGGAGATGGTATGTACAGATGCCCAAATATTTGAGCAGCCGCGTTATGACGAACGGAAGGTTGTCAAAGTGTCTCAACAAGGGTGGACGATGATGAGACACAATTGCCAGGAAGTCAGGAGGAGCATCAGGGTGCGGAAGAGGAAGACGACGTGGTGGATGATCCAGTAGGTGACCCTACATGGCAGGAGGATATGCATAGCGAGGACAGCAGTGCACAGGGGGAGGGAGGCGTAGCATCACAACAGCCAATACGAAGCAGGGGTGCGTCCGCAGGCAGAAGGCAGGCAACCGTTCCCCGGAACAACAACACGACTCAAGGTGCCTGTGCAAATGTTCGGTCTTCCCGAGTCTGGGAGTTTTTTAAGTTGGCTCCAGAAGACTCTAAAAAGGCCATTTGCCACACCTGCCATGCCACTATCAGCAGGGGTACGAAAACTAGCAGCCTGACCACCACCAGCATGATCAGGCACATGTCAGCCAAGCACCCGACTTTGTGGGAAGTACCACAGAGTCGAGGAGCGGTGCGTGCTGATGTCACTGCTACGTCTTCGACTGTTGTGCATGCAAGCCAATCCCCTGTCCATGCTGGCCGCGAACAAGCCTCCGGTCCTGCACCTGAAGTTGCTGAAGCACAAATTATGCCACCATCAAGCACGTCCTTGTCCCAGCGCAGCGTTCAATTATCCATTCAGCAAACATTTGAACGCAGGCGCAAATACGCTGCCAATGCCCCACATGCCACAGTCCTCAATGCTCACATTTCGCGACTCATAGCGCTAGAAATGTTGCCTTTCCGTCTGGTGGAGACGGACGCATTCCGCGACCTGATGGCGGCTGCTGTCCCACGGTACTCGGTCCCCAGCCGCCACTATTTCTCCAGATGTGCCGTCCCCGCATTGCATAACCACGTGTCCAACACCATCACACGTGCCCTGAACAATCCTGTTTCAGCCAAAGTCCACCTAACCACAGACACGTGGACAAGTGCTTGTGGGCAAGGCCGCTACATCTCCTTGACGGCACACTGGATTAATATTGTGGAGGCTGGGACCCAGTCTGAGCGAGGGATGGAACACGTCCTTCCCACACCAAGGATAGCAGGCCCTACCTCTGTCACGGTTTCACCGACACTCTACAGCTCTGGAATGTCATGCTCTTCAGCCTCCTCCTCCTCCACCTGCGCATCCTCATCCACTGTACCCTCCACACCAGTCCCAAGCTGGAAGCACTGCAGCACTGCCTCTTCAAAGCGGCAACAGGCTGTGCTGAAGCTAGTCTGCATAGGTGACAAACCCCACAATGCAGAAGAGGTGTGGACAGCTCTGAAACAGCAGGCAGATCACTGGCTCACACCTCTGAACCTAAAGCCAGGAAAGGTCGTGTGTGACAATGGCCGGAACCTGGTGGCAGCTTTGAGGCGAGGGCAGCTGACGCATGTTCCATGCGTGGCCCATGTGCTCAACCTGGTGGTTCAGAGGTTTGTGAAGTCATACCCGGAGGTGTCTGACCTGCTGGTAAAAGTTCGGCGTCTGTCTGCACATTTTCGCAAGTCACCTGCTGCTTCAGCCGGCCTTGCAAGCTTTCAGCGCCGTTTGCGTCTTCCGGCCCACAGACTGGTGTGTGATGTCCCCACGCGTTGGAATTCAACGCTGCACATGTTGGTCAGGATATGTGAGCAGAAGAGGGCAGTTGTGGACTACCTGCATCACCTAAGCCGTCAGGAAATGGGTCAAACTCCACACATAACACCTGAGGAGTGGAGATGGATGTCGGACCTATGCACCGTCCTCCAAAACTTTGAGGACTCCACCAAGATGGTGAGCGGTGATGACGCCATTATTAGCGTCACCATACCACTACTCTGCCTTCTAAAACGGTCTCTGCTGAAAATAAAAGCGGATGCATTGCAGGCAGAGCGCGATGACTTAGAGCAAGAAACTGTAGTGGGTGTGGGTGAAAACACACAGCCCAGCCTCATGTCATCACAACGTGTAGTGGAGGACTATGACGAGGAGGAGGAGGAGGAGGATGAAGACATGGAGCAACTCTCAGGCCAAATTGGGGATATGACATGCACACCAGTCACACCCTCGATTCAGCGTGGCTGGCCAGAGGACAGGGGAGATGAGGAGGAGGAGGAGGAGGAGGAGGAGGACAGCATGTTCAGTCATCGTGTTGGTCTGGATACTGATGTGATGGCTGTTAAGAGTCTGGCGCACATGGCTGACTTTATGGTAAGCTGCCTGTCTCGTGACCCTCGCGTTCAGAACATCTTGGCCGACAATCAGTACTGGTTGGCAACACTCTTAGACCCACGCTACAAGGAGAACTTTATGTCTCTCATTCCTGAGGCGGAGAGGTCAGCCAAAATGCTGCAGTTACAGAGGGCCATAGTCACGGAAGTTGTTAAATCCTTCCCCTCACAAAACGCTAGCGGCATAGGTCAGGATTCGATGGACAACCAAGGCGTACGGCCGAGAGGGGCACAAGTCCAATCCGCCAGAGGCAGGGGAACTGTCTTTACGATGTGGGACAGTTTTCTCAGCCCCTCACGTACCACAGCCCCTGAGGTGCGGGGTAGTGCCACCAGAAATGCTAAGTTCGGGCAGATGCTGAAGGAGTACCTTGCAGATCGAACAACTGTACTGCGAGATTCATCGGTGCCTTTCAATTATTGGGTCTCCAAGCTCGACACGTGGCATGAATTGGCTCTCTACGCCTTGGAAATCCTGGCCTGCCCTGCCGCTAGCGTTTTATCAGAGCGTGTTTTCAGTGCAGCAGGTGGAATCATCACTGATAAACGCACCCGCCTGTCAACTGAAAATGCGGACAGGCTCACTCTGATCAAGATGAACAAGGGTTGGATTGGGCCAGACTTCACCACACCACCAGCAAATGACAACTGAATTTTATTTTGTTATTTGAATTTGACATGTACCTCCACTCACCCATGGCTACACACTTCCGTACTTTGGCTAATCGCTGGACTGCTACTCCTTCTCATGTGACACCATGATGAGCGTTAGAATAGTTAGGCTCTTGTTTGAGGTATACCCGCAGTGGTAAATTTTTTAGCCCATTCTGTTAGAATGGGCATTACAACGACAGGAGACCCGCTCCTTTTCAATGGGAAAAATGTTTTTAGGTACTCCTACACGTCTCTATCCAGGGACAAAGAGGAGCCTCACAATTTTTGGCTGCCCTGACAAAAGGGCTACACTACAATACACCCTGTTCTTCTTAACAGGCCCTCCTGCACGTCTCCATCCAGGGACAAAGAGGAGCCTCACAATTTTTGGCTGCCCTGACCAAAGGGCTCTACTACAATACACCCAGTTCTTCTTAACAGGCCCTCCTGCACGTCTCCATCCAGGGACAAAGAGGAGCCTCACAATTTTTGGCTGCCCTAACCAAATGGCTCTACTACAATACACCCAGTTCTTCTTAACTGGCCCTCCTGCACGTCTCCATCCAGGGACAAATAGGAGCCTCCCAATTTTTGGCTGCCCTGACCAAAGGGCTCTACTACAATACACCCAGTTCTTCTTAACAGGCCCTCCTGCACGTCTCCATCCAGGGACAAAGAGGAGCCTCACAAATTTTTGGCTGCCCTGACCTAAGGGCTATAGTACAATACACCCAGTTCTTCTTAACAGGCCCTCCTGCACGTCTCCATCCAGGGACAAAGAGGAGCCTCACAATTTTTGGCTGCCCTGACCAAAGGGCTCTACTACAATACACCCAGTTCTTCTTAACAGGCCCTCCTGTACGTCTCCATCCAGGGACAAAGAGGAGCCTCACAATTTTTGGCTGCCCTAACCAAAGGGCTCTACTACAATACACCCAGTTCTTCTTAACAGGCCCTCCTGCACGTCTCCATCCAGGGACAAATAGGAGCCTCCCAATTTTTGGCTGCCCTGACCAAAGGGCTCTACTACAATACACCCAGTTCTTCTTAACAGGCCCTCCTGCTTTCTCCATCCAGGGACAAAGAGGAGCCTCACAAATTTTTGGCTGCCCTGACCTAAGGGCTATAGTACAATACACCCAGTTCTTCTTAACAGGCCCTCCTGCACGTCTCCATCCAGGGACAAAGAGGAGCCTCCCAATTTTTGGCTGCCCTGACCAAAGGGCTATACTACAATACACCCACTTGAGGGTTACAGGCCCTACTACATGTCTGAATGCATGGGTCATTGTTGAACCTCCCAATTTTTGGCTGCCCTGACAAAAGGGCTATACTACAATACACCCACTTGAGGTTTACAGGCCCTACTACATGTCTGTAAGCATGGGTCATTGTTGAACCTCCCAATTTTTGGCTGCCCTGACCAAAGGGCTATACTACAATACACCCACTTGAGGTTTACAGGCCCTACTACATGTCTGTAAGCATGGGTCATTGTTGAACCTCCCAATTTTTGGCTGCCCTGACCAAAGGGCTATACTACAATACACCCACTTGAGGTTTACAGGCCCTACTACATGTCTGTAAGCATGGGTCATTGTTGAACCTCCCAATTTGTGGCTGCCCTGACCAAAGGGCTATACTACAATACACCCACTTGAGGGTTACAGGCCCTACTACATGTCTGAATGCATGGCTCATTGTTGAACCTACAAATTTTTGGCTGCCCTGACCAAAGGGCTATACTACAATACACCCACTTGAGGTTTACAGGCCCTACTACATGTCTGTAAGCATGGGTCATTGTTGAACCTCCCAATTTTTGGCTGCCCTGACCAAAGGGCTATACTACAATACACCCACTTGAGGGTTACAGGCCCTACTACATGTCTGAATGCATGGTCATTGTTGAACCTCCCAATTTTTGGCTGCCCTGACCAAAGGGCTATACTACAATACACCCACTTGAGGTTTACAGGTCCTACTACATGTCTGTAAGCATGGGTCATTGTTGAACCTCCCAATTTTTGGCTGCCCTGACCAAAGGGCTCTACTACAATACAGCCAGTTCTTCTTAACAGGCCCTCCTGCACGTCTCCATCCAGGGACAAAGAGGAGCCTCACAAATTTTTGGCTGCCCTGACCTAAGGGCTATAGTACAATACACCCAGTTCTTCTTAACAGGCCCTCCTGCACGTCTCCATCCAGGGACAAAGAGGAGCCTCACAATTTTTGGCTGCCCTGACCAAAGGGCTCTACTACAATACACCCAGTTCTTCTTAACAGGCCCTCCTGCACGTCTCCATCCAGGGACAAAGAGGAGCCTCACAATTTTTGGCTGCCCTAACCAAAGGGCTCTACTACAATACACCCAGTTCTTCTTAACGGGCCCTCCTGCATGTCTCCATCCAGGGACAAATAGGAGCCTCCCAATTTTTGGCTGCCCTGACCAAAGGGCTCTACTACAATACACCCAGTTCTTCTTAACAGGCCCTCCTGCACGTCTCCATCCAGGGACAAAGAGGAGCCTCACAAATTTTTGGCTGCCCTGACCTAAGGGCTATAGTACAATACACCCAGTTCTTCTTAACAGGCCCTCCTGCACGTCTCCATCCAGGGACAAATAGGAGCCTCCCAATTTTTGGCTGCCCTGACCAAAGGGCTCTACTACAATACACCCAGTTCTTCTTAACAGGCCCTCCTGCACGTCTCCATCCAGGGACAAAGAGGAGCCTCCCAATTTTTGGCTGCCCTGACCAAAGGGCTATACTACAATACACCCACTTGAGGGTTACAGGCCCTACTACATGTCTGAATGCATGGGTCATTGTTGAACCTCCCAATTTTTGGCTGCCCTGACAAAAGGGCTATACTACAATACACCCACTTGAGGTTTACAGGCCCTACTACATGTCTGTAAGCATGGGTCATTGTTGAACCTCCCAATTTTTGGCTGCCCTGACCAAAGGGCTATACTATAATACACCCACTTGAGGTTTACAGGCCCTACTACATGTCTGTAAGCATGGGTCATTGTTGAACCTCCCAATTTTTGGCTGCCCTGACCAAAGGGCTATACTACAATACACCCACTTGAAGTTTACAGGCCCTACTACATGTCTGTAAGCATGGGTCATTGTTGAACCTCCCAATTTGTGGCTGCCCTGATTAAAGGGCTATACTACAATACACCCACTTGAGGGTTACAGGCCCTACTACATGTCTGAATGCATGGCTCATTGTTGAACCTCCAAATTTTTGGCTGCCCTGACCAAAGGGCTATACTACAATACACCCACTTGAGGTTTACAGGCCCTACTACATGTCTGTAAGCATGGGTCATTGTTGAACCTCACAATTTTTGGCTGCCCTGACCAAAGGGCTATACTACAATACACTTGAGGGTTACAGGCCCTACTACATGTCTGAATGCATGGGTCATTGTTGAACCTCCCAATTTTTGGCTGCCCTGACCAAAGGGCTATACTACAATACACCCACTTGAGGTTTACAGGCCCTACTACATGTCTGTAAGCATGGGTCATTGTTGAACCTCCCAATTTTTGGCTGCCCTGACCAAAGGGCTATACTACAATACACCCACTTGAGGGTTACAGGCCCTACTACATGTCTGAATGCATGGGTCATTGTTGAACCTCCCATTTTTTGGCTGCCCTGACCAAAGGGCTATACTTTAATACACCCACTTGAGGTTTACAGGCCCTACTACATGTCTGTAAGCATGGGTCATTGTTGAACCTCCCAATTTTTGGCTGCCCTGACCAAAGGGCTATACTACAATACACCCACTTGAGGTTTACAGGCCCTACTACATGTCTGTAAGCATGGGTCATTGTTGAACCTCCCAATTTGTGGCTGCCCTGACCAAAGGGCTATACTACAATACACCCACTTGAGGGTTACAGGCCCTACTACATGTCTGAATGCATGGCTCATTGTTGAACCTCCAAATTTTTGGCTGCCCTGGCAAAGGAAGATACTACAATAGACCGTGTTCCTCAAAATGGGCACTTTATTTCTATACAGGGCTTCATGTACGTCTGTTGTCAGGGTCATCGGAGTGTCGCACAATGTTTTCACGTAAAATCTTTCATGTAATCACAAAAAGTGACATACACCAGCTTTATCTCACTATTGGGTATGTGCCCTTAACATTTCCACCCTAAATATTCATTTTGGTGTAATTTTGGAAGGTTTTCTGGAGACTCCGTAAAATTGGCGTGAAACTCGGACAACATTGTTCACAGCTGTGACTTTTGAGTGAGAAATGCTTCCAGGGGTCTTCCCCATGGTGTTGCCATGTCATTTCAGCACTCTTCTGAGACTTTTGTGACATTTTTAGGGTTTTTCCATGCTGCCGGCAGTCATTTCATAAAAATACTCGTGTCTCCCATAGGATAACATTGGACTCGTTACTCGGGCCGAGTACACGAGTATCTCGGGATGCTCGGCCCGAGCTTCGAGCACCCGAGCATTTTAGTACTCGCTCATCACTAGTTAATACCAGCTTTGTTATACAAGCTGGTATTAAGCCCGAGATTCTTAATGTCAGGCCACGTTTGACCCAGCCACTAAGAATCTCCAATAAAGGGTTAAAAAAACACAACACAGAGAAAAAATTTTATTTGAAATAAAAAAAAACCCCATTAGGGACTCCATCTTTAATTAAAAAAATCTTCTTCTGTCCGACGCAGTCCAAAATGCGATGTTCTCTCTGCTACATCCCCTGTGCATAGATATAGATGTCTATGCACAGGGAATGAGCAGACTGAGAACAATATCAGCACTGCTACATCATCTCTGTGAGCAGGCGGGCTCTAGGACCCTGGAGCTGCGGCAGCCTGTACAAGAAAGACAGCTGGACTCGGCTCGCATTACTTTGCGAGTTTCCCTGCTATCACTGGCACAGTAGCCGAGTCTAATGCAAGACAATGGCAATCCTAGTTTTGTCAGCGTTTGCCATTGATTTGCATTGGACTCGTGCGAGTAAACGCTGGGAAACTTGCAGAGTACCGAGTCCTGCGAGTCCCTTACTACTCGCCGAGTAACGAGTCCTAGCGAGTAGATTCGCCCATCCCTAATCCTGACAATACAGGCATCATTGTTCCAAGAAGGGACTTGTGTCTAAAGCATCCATGAGGCCAAAGTCCTTGTTGTGTTGGTGGCGGGATAGCAATAAAGCTTGCTTCCTTCATTGTCTCCCGCCAACCTCAGACAACAGAAAGTGAAATAATTTCTTCTATATCCCTGACTGTTCTGTGCTCTTGACCTCTTTATTCTCATCCAACTCCATTTGTTCATTAGCTCCTGCACCTTCACGAAGAGTTTCTTTCATGAGCCCCCCTCCATCATGTGGATAACCAGCATAGTGATGCTGATGACGGCATCTTCAGTGCTAATCAGCATTATTTGCACCACGTTAGGCTCACTTTGACTCAGTCCACCCATCATACTGTGCCAAGGCTCATGTCTATTGCTACAGTTGCTGCAATATGTGCAAAGTGGAATTTCACCATGTCAGCACATCGCATATCAACCGGTTAACCAGTTGTGTGAAAGAACTCTGTAACGATGCTAGTCAATGCGCCGTGAGGTGCGAATACCAGAGTGAGCCCAGCAACTGCGACTTCTGCAGAACCACATCCAGGCTGGGATAGTGATAGTGATGAAGGAATTGCTGTACAACCAGGTTGAGGATGTGAGCCATGCAAGGCACGTGTGAAGTTTGCCCCAGCATACGGCCACCACCAGTTTCGCATGATCATCACACATGGCCTTCCCTGGCTCCAGGTTCAATGGAGACAGCCATTGGTCAAACTCATCCTGCATAGCTGTCCACAACACTTCAGCTGTGTGACTGACACCTCCAAGGCATTTTAATTTCAACATTGTCTGATGGCGGTGAGCCCTGGCAGACATAGTATGGAGATGAGAGGATTCTCTCTGGACTGTTGGATCATTAAAGGGATCCTGTCACCTCCAAAACGCCTCCTAAGCTATCAAAACATGTCCCTGCAGCATCCTATCACTAATCTCACACTTCTTTTGTCTCCTAAAAGCATCCTGTAAAAGTGCATAAAAACGTTTTAATACTCACTCATTAGTGATTATAATTAGCAGGGGCTATATTCTTTAATCACCAGGGCATGTTGTTTTGCAGCTCCAGGATCCAGCCCTCTCTATGTCTGTGCTGCTGTGATGTGCAGCTGAAGGCAGGACTAATGATTTGCATTCTGTGAATGATAGAGAGGGGGGAGGGTAAAGCCTGCACAAGCACAGCACACAGACAGAGAGAGGGTGGATCCTGGAGCCTGCAAAACAGCCCGCCCTGGTGACTAAAGAATATAGCCCCTGCTAATTATAATCACTAATGAGTAAGTATTAAAATGTTTTTATGTACTTTCACAGGATGCTTTTAGGAGACAAAAGGAGTGTGGGATTAGTGATGGGATGCTGCAGGGACATGTTTTGGTAGCTTAGAACGTATTTTGGAGGTAACAGGATCCCTTTAAGGGAGAGGTTAATGGCACCGCTGGAGGCCTTAGAGGAGGAGCAGGAGGCAGAAGCAGTGGATGAACCAGTAGATACAGATATATGTCCCAAAAGGCGATTTCAAGACTTGTGGAGCAGGCCCTTCCACACCTGGCCCCACAGCCACCAAAGTCACCCAGTGCCCAGTCAGTGAGATGTAATGCCCCTCGCCATGTTTGCTCATCCAGGTGCCAGTGGTGATATGCACTCTGTCACATACAGAGTTTCTCAAGGAATGGGTGATGTTTTCTCTGACATGCTGTAAGGTTTACAGGTTCTTCATAGAATTGCTGTATCTCTGCCCTCGTCCATAATGGAGTTTGTGCCTTACCTCGCCTTTGAACTTCCTGTCTGTCCTGTTCAGACTTTAATCACTGCCTGAGTATTGTGTGCTTGTTGGTCTCTGAACTTTCTTCTCTGTTCTCTACCTCATTACTCTCAGCTGCCTGCCCAATGTTGGTTTCCTCCCTTCAAGACCTCTTGTAGAAAAGTATCAACACTTCTGTCTGCAAGAGCTTTGATTCTACATTTTGATTATCAGCGCATTTATCCCAGACTACATCAGTTGTGGGCTGTTGATATGGGACTGGAGCGGGACTTTTCAGGCCTAAGATGTACACTGATAACCATCTGTTTGCTGGACACTTCTGTGCATATTTTTTCTGGACAATTAAGTATTCGTTTGCCAGACTCTTCTCTGCGTATTATTTCTGAACATTCATTCACATTGTAATGCTGGTTGCACTTGCATTTAATTTCAGGATTAACTTGTTAGTTTCTGTTTCATAACCTGTTTGATTATTATTTGCAATATAATTATTTACCCAAAACCCTGGCCTCAGTTTCGGCATCATCTCACGCTTTCAGATTCCTGCTAATTTATGCTGCTTTTTTCTAGTAGTTTTTGCACAAGTTTTTGTTAGGACTGATGAGCATGGGATCCCTTGTCGTGGGTCATCAGCTTAAATGTCTTGGCCATTGCATGAACCAAAATCCCATTTGTAAAAGTTTTTTATTCATCATATAAGAGACTTTTTGCACTTTTTATCTATCCAGGGTGCAGTTGGGCCCCTAGGGGCGCCATTCATCTAGTGGTGCAGAGGTATCGTACTGTGTGGCCCAATGCTAAGCAGCGGAGCAGTTGGGCTGCTTTCAGACATTCTGCATCATGTGTATCAGTGTAAATGGTGCCTTAAGCGGGCCCAGTGTATGCATGGCAATCTGCCTCCCACACATAGTTGGTAGAGGTGGTTTATTAGCCTGCAGCTGGGCTTGTTTTACAATTGGGCTCTGACTGCTTCCTGAAGGTACCGTCACACAGGGAGATATCGCCGGCGACATTGCCGGGGATCGCGGGAGCGCGCATCCCTGACAACATCGCCGGTGAGCTGTCAGATGGAGCAACTTACCGGCGATGTCGCCGGCTAGTTGCCGCGGCTATCGCTTGCTGGGTTGCCCAGCAACCCAGCGAGCGATCACTCGCAATGTTGTACATAGGCGGAATCGCCCGCAACATTGCTGGTTGCCGCGTTTCACAGGGCGATCAGGCAGGATCGCCTGAGCAACATCGCCAGGTTTCCCAACATTGTTGGGAAACCTGGCGATGTGACTCAGGCGATTCATCGCCTGTTTATCGCCCTGTCACACGCGGCAACTCTCCGGCGATGTCGCCGCAACCTGGCCACGCCCCTCAGTTGCCGGCAACATCGCCGGCGATATGCCCCTGTGTGACAGTACCTTGAGAGTGCATTTTGATTCTGCTTTTGGCAATGATGGTAAGTTTTTTTATGCTGCTTTTTTCTAGTAGTTTTTGCACAAATATAATTATTTACCCAAAACCCTGGGCTCAGTTTCGGCATCATCTCACGCTTTCAGATTCCTAAGTATCTACATAATTGTTACACATGCTCTTTTTATCACAGGCATGACTTTCTTAGAGAACTAATGGTGACTGGGCAACTGATGCTTGGGGACTACGATGTCCATAGATTCCAGAAACCATCTGTATCCACCAGGCTGAGACAGCATTTATGTGGCCATCAAATTGTGAAGTTTAAGCTTTTAGCTTTAGGATGTGTAGGAGGAAATAATCCTTTACGTGACCACAACTTTGGGACTAGGGATTGGCTGTAGTGCTGAGAGAGGGTGAAGAAGTGTGTACACAACAAACTGCTGGACTGTGAGGTAGGTGCAGGCAGAGATGTTATGATGAATTAAAAAAGAAGTGATGTTCTCGGTGTCTGAGATCGGTCAAAAACAGCTGGCGTGTCTGTGGCACCCTGTACAGGAAACCACAGGCTTCCTTAGGACACTGCAGGATTTCCCACAGTGAGTAACCCACTTACACCCAACACCTTCCACCCCAGGCCTCTAGGGGGGGCCCAGCTGGTTGCCTTAAGCCAGTTCCCCCCTATAAATACAGGTGCTGGGGGCGGAGTTAGACAGAGTGTGTGCAAACGCTAGAAGAGCTGCAGGAAGCTCAAAGACTAGTTAGCTGAACTGGTACCGGAGCCGTGCTAGGCCCAAACCAGTACACACAAAAGTCAGTGTGTGGACCCGCAGAGTAGAGATCTAAGGCAAAGGCAAGAAACACTTTACCAGGGGCAGAGGAGCTATCCCAGCTCACCCCATCAGAGTACCGGTCACTGGAGCACGAGTCTACAGGGAACAGAGGAGATAGACCCAGCAGAGAAACCAGCATAACGAGGAGGCTTAGCTTCCCGGACACCCTCAACACCAACAATTGAGAGCCAGGGACTATGGGGAGAGAGACGGCAGTGGTCCATGAGAGAGCCCTCAGTGCAGCAACACGAGTGTGGAGAGAGAAGTAACGGTCTGGTTAGGTTCCATACCTACCAGACTCAGAACAGTACAGCAGAATAAGGAAGCCTACAACCCTACTCATTGTGGAGATCCCAAGGTGTTTTCCTTCACTCTGGACATGTGTACCTGTAACCAGTCATCAGTAAAGGTACCAAAAGACTTTAATGTGTGCATGTCCCTCCTTCCATCTATCCTGCACCACACTGACTAAGCTCCCCTACTCCAACCCTGTGCAGCAACGACTGTGCTGCCATACTCCACCATCCATTCCTACTTCCAACACCCCGGGGACTCTGCTCCTCCTGTAGGGGGCCACTCCATCTTGCTGCCGCCCATCACCCTGGAAACCCAAGCAGTGCCGGTGCCTTCACCGGAATCTACAGGTGGCTTCACGACTGACAATCCCTATCCCTGTAAATTCACCCTTTTTATTGTCACCCAAGGGCACAGGCTCGGGCACGGACCACCCATGACATTCCCTGCAAATGACCCCCCCAAGACCTGAGTACCCCATTCCCTTGTGGCCTCAGACAACTCTACTACCGTAACAGCTGACAGGCTTTCTCTCCCCCCAAATGTAGTGGATAAACAAGTGGATTTTCTGTAGCCAGAGACTTGTGTGAGAACACTTGCCACAATGACAGAAGAGGAAGAAGCAGTAGATGTTGTTGATGTGGTGCACGGTGTTTGGTGAGGTTCTCTAGGCAGTGATTTAGCACTGTACGTTTTCTAGAGTAATGCACATTACTTGGCCATGTTCCAGCTCAGGCATGAAGTGGTCAAATTATAGGGTTTCTTTGCCTCTATTGAAGTTTTTTACAAACCTGGCAAATAACTTGAGTTGGGTCATTTGCAACTCTAAAAAAGGCTTAGGCTGGGAAACCCTTGCTGTCCATGAGAACCACAGATCTACAACCACTGCTGCCCAGAGCCAGAGTTGTGGCTGAGGATGCAGTGGTTGTCAAGGTGGCAGCATTAAGTCTCTCTGTGGGAAGCTGCAACCTAACTTCCTCATCTTCCTCCTCCTCCACTTCCTCCACCTCCTCTGCTGATCTACTTAGTGGCATTACTCCAGGTTGATTCCAAATGGAATCTCAATTCTCATCCTCTCTATTGTTCCACTCCTCGCCCTGAGAGTTGCCCTTCTCCTCTTCCAGCCCTGAACGCACAGTACAGTTTCATAGTTTTTTAAGGTTGAAGGTAGACTTTCAGTCCATCCAGTTCAACCCAAAGCCTAAAATATTGATCCAGAGTAAGGCAAAAAAAAAATCATGTGGCAACACTAAGCTCCACATTGGGGAAAAAAATTCCTTCCTGACTCCACATACGGCAATCAGACTAGTTCCCTGGATCAATGCCATATCAAGGAATCTAGAATATATAAACTGTAATATTATACTTTTCAAGAAAAGCATCCAGGCTCTTCTTAAATTTTAGTCGTGAATTGCTATGACGATCTCCCAGGGTTATGTGGACTCGGGTATCTGGGCCCTCAGTTGGGCCCTCGGGATGTCACTGGTGGCCGGCCCAGACCCGTGGCCCTGGTGGTCAGCTTTAAAAAAGGGGGAATTGAAATAGGGATAGTTTGTTGTGACGCCACCTGTGGTTTCTGGTGACTGCACCAGCGCTGCGTGTGGCCTCCAGGGATGACGGGTGGGCAGCTAGGTGTTGAAGCTCCCCACAGGTGGAGCTGGATCCCTGGGGAGTTTGGTAATGATGATGAGGGATGGAGCAGGGATTTGGCCGGGCTGTTAAGTAATGGGACAGTCTCTGTGGATGGCAGGGGCAATGGTTGAGTAATTGACCCACACACCATAGGTTGTTTCTTTACCTTTTACTGATGGTTTGGCAGGTAAAAGTCCAGGTACTGTCGGGTGGGCAAGAAGCACTTCAGGATCTCCACAGTGAGTGGGTATAAGGTCTCCTTGTCTCTTTTCCCGTGTGTGAAGCCCTTGCCCCGTGTGAAACTTGGCTGGCCTCCTCTGCTCTCCTATCACCTATGCTGTTGTTGGGAAACCCACGATGGACTGCCGCTATTCCTCTCTCTGCGGTGTCTTGTCCCTTGTTGGTGGCTGCACAGATTCCTGGGAGACTGAAGTCTCCACGGTAAGCGGTATTCTCTGCTGGGCTTGGTGCTCTCCAGCAGACTCGGACTCCGGTGTCCGGGACGCGATACAGCTAAGGCTGCTTTCACATCAGCGTTTTTTTTAAATCGCGGCAGTTGCGGTAAAAAAACTGCAACTGCCGCGATTACCTCATAACGGCTGCACTTGCGGCACACTTGCGGCAAGCCCCATACAATGTATATGCGGGCTTACGGCAGGTGCGGCAAGTGCTGTTTTGGCACTTGCGGCAGGTGCAGCCGCGAAAAAAAAACGCGGTCAGCCACGTTTTTTTCGCGGCCGCACCTGCCGCAAGTGCCAAAACCGCACTTGCTGCACCTGCCGCAAGCCCGTATATACATTGTATGGGGCTTGCCGCAAGTGTGCCGCAAGTGCAGCGGTTATGTGGTAATCGCGGCAGTTGCGTTTTTTTCACTGCAACTACCGCGATTTAAAAAAACTGCTGATGTGAAAGCAGCCTTAGCTGTATCGCTCATTAGTGCTCTCCTTACTTGGGTGTCAGTTTAGGTGATTGGCTATGTCTTGTTAGGATTGCAGTTGTGCCATACTCCTTTCAGTTTTGGTTTATGGATTTATCAGTGTGCCGTAATATGTTAAGAGCTTGGTTTATTTTTGTTGTCATAACCTTTTCCATGACTTTTCTGGTGTTTTCCTTAGTTTTCATCATGCTGTTTATTTCCCCATGTTCTCAAACAAATCTCGAATGTCTTCACAGAACAGCTGCAGTTTACTGAAAATTAATTACACAGGCTGACTTAATTTACTAATTTGGGGACTCCTGCAGGCAATTGGTCACTCATACATTTATTTAGGGGTATTAGACTACAAGCGGCTGAATGCAAATTTCCAGATTTATATTTTTTAAATATTTAGAGAACCATGTATCATTTCCTTTACACTTCACAAATTGCAGCTATGGTACTTAGTGTTGGAATATCAAATAAAATTACCCCAAAATACATTTATGTTTATGGGTGTGAAATTAAAAAATGTGGATAATATTTACTGGAAAATTAATACTTTTTCAAGGCACTGTCTTGTTACATTAAGGAACCCCGGATATTATTACAGGATGGGGGATATAATTAAAGGATGGGGCCATGATGAGGACATTTGACTCACCGTAGCCGGGGGGTTCACGTCGCAGGCGTTGACTCTCCTCTTGTCACGGAACCGCGGCTGTGAGGCCCGGTGGTCCAGATCAATAGGGGGGATGGCTGAACAGTAGGGGTTAAATGTCTTCGTGACGCCACCTGCGGGTGTTCGGTAACTGTACCGACGCTGCTAGGCCTCCGGGGGATGTTAGGCAGCAAGATGGAACTCTCCCCACAGGATGAGCGGGAGTCCCCGGAGACGGGAGCTGCACAAGATGTTGTGAGGCAGCTGCGGTAATACTGCTGTTAGACCCAGGAGTCAGACACAGACACGCCAAAGTCTTTTTAGTACCTTTACTGGTGGATATCAGGTACACCAGACCGGGTTAATGAAGTTAGCACTCCTGGAGGTTCACAGCAAGCAGTTAGTGTAGGCTTCCTTCTCTCTGTACTTCTGGTGCTAAGGTCGGGTGGATGTGGAATCCAGCCGGTCCGGGCAGTATGTTCAGTGGAACGGATTTCACCTGGGTAGCTGCACTGAGGGCACTGTAAAAGGGTCATGATAATTCTATCTTCTTCCCTGGGCTCTCGCTGGTAGGTGCGGCAGGTGAACAGGGGGCTAGACTCCCTGTGAAGTATGCTGATTCTCTGTGGTGGCTATATAGTTCCCACAGCTTCGGTTCCAGTAACCGGTTATTAAGGGAGAGAGTTATGATCACTCTGGTGTCCCTGAGATTTGCTTCTCCTTTTCCTCTAACCCCAATTGCAAGGGTTTTCTCACTGGCTGGATGGCTGGTTGGGCCTAGTGTGTGTCTCATAAGGTGGAGATCACACACAACCTGCAGCTCTCCTAGCGCCTGCACACTCTGAAGTTTCTCCCTCCAAGACCCTATTTATAGGGGGAACTGGCTCAAAGTGACCAGTGGAGCTCCCCCTAGAGGCTCGGGTGAAACCAGGTGTTCTAAGGTGTTGTTGTGTTTTGTTTGTTATTTGTGAGTGTTGCTTGCTGTTAGCTCCATTCATGCCCTAAGGAGTTCTTTGGTGCCCAACAAGGTGCCAGGGTGCCACACATTGTTACAGGATGATGGACCTTATTACAGGAGGAGACTCAGGGTGGGAGATAATATTACAAGCAAAGTCCAGAATGGGGGACATTTTTATTACAAGGGGCCAAGATTGAGGACATAATTACAAGATCAGGAACATTATTACAGGATTGGGGACATTATTATAGGATGGGGCTCATTATTACAGTGTAGTTATTACAGGATAGGGACCAGTACAGGGAACATCATGGCACACTGCTTCCAGGTCTGCTCATAAATCTTAAAGGGAACCTGCCATCTCATGCTACCCCCCTGAGCTATCACTAGCTGTCCTTACAGCTTCCTAGCTGCTCCCTAACCATCCCTCTCTGCTGTAAATTTGCCCTATAAAGATGTTTAAACTTATAACTTGTAAGTTATAAGTCAAACATCTGGTCTTTGTGACGTCAGTACAGCCGCATGCGCAGCTTTAGATATACACCTAAAGGGTGTACAGACGTCACAAAGACCGGATGTAACGCAAATAGCGTTACACCCGGCTATTACGCCCCTTCAGCAGGGTGAGGAGGACTAGGATTTCTTATCACGCCCATTGGGGTGTGATAATGAGTAGCTAAGGAGGGCTTAGAGTCTCACAGGGAACGCCCTGTGAGACTTATTCATGGACAAGAAGTCGCATATATGTAAGTGCATAATGTTGATTTTTGCAATGCTACAGAACGTATTATTTATAGAAAAGGACCACTAATAATGATATGTCATGGTGCAGGGACAAGTATTAATAGGTTTGGGGGTGATTTGGAGGGGTCAGGTTCCCTTTAAGGCAAGGACCTCCAAGGTAGTATTCTCTGAAATACTGCCTGTACCACATGCCACACCAGATAGGCAACGGGAGATTAGGAAAATAAATAAGTGGCTCAGGAATTGGTGTAGGAAGGAGGATTTTGGTTCCTGAATAACTGGGCTGACTTCTCTGTTGGCTACAGGTTCTATGCTAGGGACGGGCTGCACCTCAATGGGGAGAGTGCAGCTGTGCTGGGGAAAAAAATGGCAAGAAGGTTGGAAGAGTGTTTAAACTAGGGATTGGGGGGAGGATATTCACTGTATTAGGCTAGGGTCACAGTTGCATTTTTTACAAGCGTTTTTGGAGACCTGCGTTTTCAAAAACGCATGTAAAAAACGCACCCATAGGCCCCCATGTTAAAAAACGCATGCCCTAATAGCAAAAACGCATGTGTGACAGTACCATGCGTTTTTGGTGCATTTCCAAAAACGCATGCGTTTTTTAATATGGGGCCCTATGGGAAACGCATGCAAAAACGCATGTACAATTAGTACCATCCAAAAACGCATGCGTTTTCCATAGGAGCCCATGTTAAAAAAACGCATGCGTTTTAGAAAACACATGCGTTTTTTTAACATAGGCTCCTATGGAAAGTGCATGCGTTTTTGAATGGCACTAAAAGGTACTAATGTACCATGCGTTTTTGCATGCGTTTTCCATAGGGGCCCATGTTCTAAAAAAACATGCGTTTTTCAAAACGCACCAAAAAATAGTGCATGCACTATTTTTTGGTGCAGATTTAAAAACGCAGCCAAAAACGCAGGGAGCCATCACACACCTTAAAAAACGCATGCAGAAATGGAAAAACGCATGCAAAAACGCATGAGTCACTAAAAAAACTCATGCCAAGTGTGACCTCCAGCCTAAGAGGGGAAGATAGTGTAAATAGTAACCTGGGCGCAAATAATGAAATTGGGGGTGGCATGGGGGGTGGGGTTAGAGCAGTCAATATAGTAAGAAGGAATAGAGATAAGGAAAGATGCATAAAGTGCATGTACGCTAATGTCAGAAGCCTCACCGACAAAATGGAAAAATTTGAATTAATTTTGTTGGAAAATAATTATGACATGGTGGGAATATCAGAGACATGGCTGGATGAAACCAATGACTGGGCTGTTAATTTACAGGGCTATAGTATGTTCAGAAATGACCGTACAAATAAGCGAGGGGGAGGTGTCTGTTTATAAGTAAGATCATCCTTAAAACCCATCCTGGTTGATAATATATGTGAATCTATTTACTGATAGGGGTTTGTTATAAGTCTCCAACAATAATGGAAGTGGAGGAGAATATCATCATAAAGCAAATAGATGAAGCAGCGACTCAGGGAGAAGTCATTATTATGGGGGACTTCAACTACCCTGAAATTCATTGGGGAAACGAAACCTGCAATTCCAGCAAAGGTAATAGGTTTTTGACAGTTATGAAAGACAATTACCTTTCACAACTGGTTCAGGACCCAACAAGAAAGGGGCATTTCTAGACCTAATATTAACCAACAGGCCGGACAGCATATCAAATATACGGGTTGAAGGTCACTTGGGTAATAGTGATCACAAAATAATAAATTTTCCAGTATCCTTTAATAAGATGTGTAGTAGAGGGGCTACAAGAACACTAAACTTCAGGAAGGCAAATTTCCAACAGTTGAGAGATGAACTTATTTCAATAAACTGGGATGATGTCCTGAGACATAAAAGTACACAAAGCAAATGCGAGACTTTTATTAGCATCCTGAATAGGACCTGTGCAAAATATATACCCTATGGGAATAAACATGCTAGAAATAGGAGGAAACCACTATGGCTAAATAAAGATATAAGGGGCGCAATAAGTGACAAAAAGAAAGCATTTAGGGAATTAAAGCAAGTAGGTAATGATAAGACATTAAATAAATATAGAAAATTAAATAACATCTGTAAAAAGCAAATCAAGGCAGCAAAGATTGAGACAGAGAGACTCATTGCCAGACAAAGTAAAACAAATCCCAAGATATTTTTTAACTACATAAATAGTAAGAAACTAAAAAATGATTGTGTTGGCCCCTTAAAAATAATCTTGGTGAAATTGTGGATGAGGAATGAGATAAAAGCCAATATTCTAAATACTTTTTTTCAACAGTATTTACACAAGAAAATCCCATGACAGACAACATGATCAGTGATAATAAAAACTCTCCATTAAATTTCACCTGCTTAACCAGCAGGAAGTACGGCACCGTCTAAAAATCACTAAAATTGACAAATTCCCAGGCCCAGATGGGATACACCCCAGAATACTGCAGGAATTAAGTACCGTCATAGATAAACCATTATTTTTAATAATTAAAGATTCCATAATAGCAGGGTCTGGACCACAGGACTGGCATATAGCAAATGTGGTGCCAATATTCAAAAAGGGGACAAAAATTGAACTTGGAAATTGTAGGCCAGTAAGCTTAACCTCTACTGTGGGTATAATCCTAGAGGGTTTTCTAAGAGATGCTATACTGGAGTATCTGAAGAAAAATAATCTCATAACCCAAATCAACATGGGTTTACGAGGGACCGTTCCTGTCAAACTAACCTGATAAGCTTCTATGAAGAGATAAGTTGTGGACTAGACCAAAGAAGTGGATGTGGTGGACGTGGTGTATATGAACTGTATATGGACTTTTCAAAAGCTTTTGATACAGTGCCACACAAAAGGTCCATAATAAAATGAGACCAATTGGGATAGGGGAAAATGTGTAAGTGGGTTAAGAACTGGCTCAGCGATAGGAAACAAAGGGTGGTTATTAATGGAACACACTCAGAATGGTTCACAGTTAACAGTGGGGTACCACAGGGGTCAGTATTGGGCCCGCTACTTTTTAACATATTTATTAATGACCTTGTAGGGGGCATACAGATTACAATCTCAATATTTGCAGATGACACTAAACTCTGCAGGGTAATCAATACAGAGGAGGACAATTTTATATTACAGGAGAATTTATGTAAATCAGAAGCTTGGGCTGATAAATGGCAAATGAGCTTTAATGGGGATAAATGTAAGGTCATGGACTTGGGCAGAGGAAATAAAAGGTAAAACATTGGACAAAACTGTCACTGAAAAAGACCTGGGTGTATGGGTAAATGACAAACTCACATTTAGTGGCCAGTGTCAGGCAGCTGCTGCAAAGGCAAATAAAATAATGGGATGTATTAAAAGAGGCATAGATGCTCATGAGGAGAACATAATTTTACCCCTATACAAGTCACTAGTGCGACCACACTTAGAATACTGTGTACAATTCTGGTCTCCGGTTATAAGAAAGACATAGCTGAACTAGAGCAGGTGCAGTGAAGAGCGACCAAGGTTATTAGAGGAGTGAGGGGTCAGCAGTACCAAGTAGTTAATGTTATTAAATTTGGGGTTATTTAGTTTGGAAAAACGAAGGCTTGGGAGTGATGTTATAATAATGTATAACTATATGAGGGGACAGTACAGAGACCTTTTAATTATATCTTTACTCTTAGGCCTGAGACGGACAAGGGGCATCCTCTACGTCTGGAGGAAAGAAATTTAATCATAATCACCAACGAGGATTCTTTACTGTACGGCAGTGAGACTATGGAACTCTCTGCCACATGATGTTGTAATGAGTGACTCAGTACTGAAATTTAAGAATGGCCTGGATGCCTTACTTGAAAACTATAATATTACCAGTTATACTGTATATACTAGTTCCTTTGATAGGGCGTTGATCCAGGGAACTAGTCTGGTTGCAGTATGTGGAGTCAGGAAGGAAATTTTTTCCTCAATGTGGAGCTTATTGTTGCCACAAGGGTTTTTTTTGCCTTCCTCTGGATCAACATGTTAGGCTATGGGTTTAACTAGATGGACTGAAAGTCTTTCTTCAACCTTAAAAAACTTTTTACTATGTGTTGGCCCGATGACAACACATCGGTGGGCAGTGTTATGATGATGCGATGGGAATTGTGACGCTGGGGCACCAGCCATCTTTCCCCTGGGCGGTCTCTCCCCCATTTTCTCTCCTAATGTATGTAAATAAATGCATTATTGCTTAAAAATCCTGTTTATGTTTTTTTTATTAATATAGTGTTTACATTCCTGTAAGAAATTATGTAGGCTTTGCTGTATTTTCTATTGCCAGTGCAAGTAAACCAAGCAGCTACTTGTTGCCAACGCCTGCTGACTGGTGTACCCAAGTGTCCAAATATGGCAGACATCTGAGTAAATGCGCATGTACTCTTTTTGCCCCCATGTGCAATCTGTCTGTTCCCCTGCACTCTCTCTGCCCTCTGTGTGCTCTCTCTGTCCCTGTGTGCTCTCTTGCACCACATGTGCCCTATGCCCTCGTGCATGCTTTGTGTTCTTGTTCATTGCCCCCTGTGCACACTCTGTGCCCCCTCTTTGCTTGATCTCTGGCCCTAACTTGTGTGTGCTACATTGCTCCCTTATACACACTCACTGCCCCCCCTGTGAACAGCCATGTGCATGCTCTCTGCTTCCCAGTTGAGCTCTCTGGCTCCCCCGGTGCTGGTCTCTGACTACCCCTGTGCATGCTCTCTGACCCCTCTCTGTGCATGCTCTCTGGCCCCCATATGTGTCTCTGGAATCCCCAGTTTGCTCTCTCTGACTTCCATCTGCTCTCTCTGCCCCCCTGTGCACACTCTTTGACCCCTCTCAGGCCCCAACTTGGTGTGCACTCTCATGCTCCCTGTGTGCGCTGTTTGGCCCCCCTGGGGTCATTCTCCACACCTCCCTGTGCTGTCTTCTCTGCCACAGCTCCTGTGGTTGCTCTCCGCCCCCTCTATGGTGTCTTTATGCCCCCCTGTGGTGTCTCTCTGCCCCCCTATAGTCACTCACAGGCTTCCCCTGTGGTGTCTCTCTGTCCTCCCTGTGGTATCTTTCTGCCCTTCTGTGGGGTTTCTCTGACCCACCTGTGGTTGCTCTCTGCACCCCCCTGTCCTGTGTCTCTTCCACCTCCCTTTGGACACTCTCTGGTAACCCCTGTGGTATCTCTCTGCCTCCCTGTGCTGTCTCTCTACCGTCTTGTGGTTGCTCTCTGCACTCCTCTGTACTGTCTATCTGCTGTCCCCTGTGATTGCTCTCTGCTCCCCCCTGTTGTATCTCTCTGCCTTTCTGAACTGTCTCTCTGTCCTCCTTGTACCTTCTCTCTGCTTCCCCACGGTCACTCTCTGGCCCCCCTGTGGTCACTCTCTGGACCTCCTGTGCTGTCTCTCAAGCCCCCGATGTGGTATCTCTCTGCCCCCTATGTTCACTCTCTGAACCCTCCTGTCATGTCACTCTGCCACCTCCACTGTGGTCACTCTCTAGCCCTGCCCTGCGGTGTCTCTCTGCCCTCCCTGTGCTGTCTCTCTGCCCCACCTGTGCTGTCTCTATGTCTTCCCCTCTGGTCACTCTCTGCACCCTCTATTCTGCCTCACTGCCCCCTGGGGTGTCTGTCTTCCCCTATAGTATTTCTCTGCCCGCGTGTGGTTGATCTCTGCCCGCTCTGCCTGTGGTCTCTCTCTGCCCATGCTATCTCTTTGCCTTCCTGTGGTCACTCTCTGACCTCCCTGTTCAGTCTCTCTGTCCCTCTTGTGATCGCTTTCTGTCTCTCCCATGTGGTTGCTCTCTGCCCCCTCTTGTGCTGTCTTTTTGCCCCCTGTGATCGCTCTCTGTCCCCTAGTGGTTACTCTCTGGCCCCCCTGTGCTATATCTCTGCCTCCTCCTGTGCTGTCTCTCTGCCCCCCTGTTCTTTCTCTCTGTCCCCCACTGTGGTCACTCTGCCCCTCCCCTGTAGTTGCTCTCTGGCCCCATGTGCTGCCTCTCTTCACCCCCCTGTGTTGTCCCTCTGCCCCCTTGTTGTGTCTCTCTGCCCCCCCTGTGGTCACTCTCTGGCCCCCCATGCTCTCTCTATGTACCCCCTGTTTGTTTTATGTGCCCCCCCTGTGATTACTCTGCCCATGGTGGTGTATCTATCCCTCTCACCATGGTCGATTCTTGCCCTTACCTGTGCTCATTCTCATTCTGCAGAGGGGAGTGGGCTGTAGATGTGAGCCAGGAACGTGGACTGGGAAAGGACCTGTGGTGATGTCAATGTCATGTTATCTGGCGCTGCCAATGACCATGACATTATCACAGGTCATGTAACATCTCCACAGATCCTGTAGGGTATTTTTGCGGTGGGCGGGGGTGTATGGCTGGTTTCAGGCTGTGGCAACTTGTTTGTGGGAGTGCGTTTTGGGTGGCAATGCTGTTGGCTATTAGCGGTACTGCTGGTGGTCCCCACACCACCAGCAGTCGCCATATTTGTACACCCATCACTTGGGTGTGCAAATATGGTTACTGAAACATGTGCTATCCAATCATGTGATAGGAGGACACGATGACGGCGGAAGTGGATGACAGATGCCTCAAGGTAAGTATATAATATGATTTGCAAGAAGGTATTTTTTCACATAGTTTTCATCTTAGGGTACTTTCACACTAGCATTTTTTTGAAATCGCGGCAGATGCATCTGCCACGATTACCGCATACCGGCTGCACTTACGGCACAGTTGCGGCACAGTTGCGGCAAGCCCCATACAGTGTATATGCGGGCTTTCGGCAGGTGCGGCAAGTGCGGTTTTGGCACTTGCGGCAGGTGCGGCCTCGAAAAAAACGCGTTTTGTATCAATTCATACTCTTGCTCAGTTTATTTTTTTCTTTAGTTTCTTGTGTTTATTACAAGTATAGGGTGTGGCCCTTCCCTCATTGAGCTGTACATTCCATTTATAATTCCTCTATGACTGTGTCTTCATTTTGGGACCCAGGTCACTCTTCACCCTTATCAATATTGAGGTCTGTTATCACACATGGTAAGGGTTTTAAATATTAGAAAGAGTTAGATACTGTTCCGAAATAGTAGACCTTGTGGTGGTGGGATGGTTTATGCTCTTTTGATCAAAAACTTGTTTACCAAGTACCCTGTTATTTATATGCACTTGCTTTTTGTTTATTTTATTACAGCAGGGTATTTTTTCATTTAGCTTTTATCTTAGGCTATGACTACATAGGTGAAATCTAATATATAAAGCTGAATGTGTGTATGTATGTGTGTGTATGTATATATGTATGTATATCCGGGATTGGCATCTACACCGTCACAACTACAGCCACAAAATTTTGCACAGTCACACATCTGGACCCCGAGAGCGTCATACGCTATGCTGTGAGGCGAAATTTTAACCCTGCGCATTCCAGTTCACCAAACAATTTTGCCCCTATCTACATAATGGGGAAAAAGTGAATGGAAAAGTGTTGGAGGAAAATCGACAGCTGTCAGCTATAGCCACAAAGTTTTCCACAGTCACACTTCTGGACCCCGGGAGCGTCATAGGCTATGTTGTGAGGTGAAATTTTAACCCCGCGCATTCCAATTCACCAAACAATTTTGCCCCTATCTACATAATGGGGAAAAAGTGACAGTTACCAGTTGACAGTTGTGAATGAGAGGGGCTTAATGATAGCGCCAAAGACTAACAGCACATACCAGCATATAGTCACTAAGGTGGGGCCCCAACATGAGATATTCACCACGCACGGGGACATGTATACACACCACACGCACACAAAGAGTAACGGCAAGTGTATAGTCGCTAAGGTGCAGCCCCAACATTGGATACTCACCACGCACCCAAACAAACACACACACACACACCACAAAGAGACACACACAACACAGACACACACACACACACCCCCAAGGACACACACACACACCCTATAGCGACACATGCACTCACCCCACAGGGACACACATACCACAAAGAGACACACACAACACAGATACACACACCACACAGACCCCCCCACAAGGACACACACACACATAGCCACCCTATAGGGACACATGCACTCACCCCACAGGACACACACACACCATAAAGAGAACACACACACACCACACAGACCCCCCACAGGGACACACACACATGCACACCCTATAGGAACACATGCACTCACCGCACAGGAACACACACGCAACACAACACAACACAGAGACACACACACCCCACACAGACACCCCCCCACAGGGACACACACACATACACACCCTATAGGGACACATGCACTCACCCCACAGGGACACACACACCACAAAGAGACACACACAACACAGATACACACACACACACACACACCCTATAGGGACACATACACTCACCCCACTGGGACACACACACACCACAAAGAGACACACACAACAGAGACACACACCAAACAGACCCCCCTCCACAGGGACACACGCACATCCACACCCTATAGGGTCACATACACTCCCCCCACGGTGACACACACATACACACACCCCAGGGATACACACACCACACAGACAGACACAGATGTGCACAAATCATCTCACAACTCGCCTCATACGTGTGCTATCTTTAATTTCCAAACATAAACATCTGATTAAAAACAACCAATGTGCAACACATGTGCCATAAGGAATTAAGGCAGATGTCAGTCACATGAGCTGTCTATTATGTGTATGTGTTAGGTAACATATACTGCCCAGCCAGGGGGAGGGTTTACTATTGGCTGGAGATTTATTAGGCTGCCTATAGCAATCAATCACAGCTCAGCTTCTATTTTCTTACAGGTCATTAATATTATAATATTCATATTCTATTTTGTTATAGCTAACATCAGTTATTTATTAACCCGGGCGTAGCCGGGTACTACAGCCAGTATACTATATAAAAGCCCCAAAGTTACCACTAGTAGGTGTGTCATTTACAACTGGGTTCTGTGGGCATGCTCAGTCCAAAAATCTGTAACCGGCATCTATATCCAGCGGGATCCAGATTCTGCTGGATCTGGGTTCCATAGAGACACATTCTAATTTAACCCACATTGCCCCAGATCCTGGTGTCCACGGTTTTGAAACAGACACCAAAATTGCTCCAAAATGTGCTTTTTATGTAAGTGAAAAAAACATGGACAACTGGATCAGGGGGAACTGTAAAGAACAGGATACACCTGCAAGTTCCTGCTGCCCCATAGAAAGTCAATGGGGCCTAAAACAGATACGGGTGCATCCAGTTTCAGCTGAAAAACAGTATTGTCAAACCAGCCACAGGTTGAAACATTTGCTTGGTCAAGAAGTTTAGTGAGCACCAACAAACTTGGAAAACCCATTCGATCTCGTCTTTATACTTGACTGCTTTGTAAGTACTTATTGTGACAACTTTTTTTGTTAGGCTGAGGCATTCTTAAGAGAATAACTTTCCAAAATAAATTTTCATTTAATTTCACCATTTATGCTCACATTATTTTTCTAAATTTTTGCCACGTTGTTCAATGACTTTCGAATAAACATCCTGCCTCAAGATACAGAGTGAATCTTTGAGGTTCTTGAATGACATATAGTCAATCAGCAGCTAATGTGTACATTATGTCGGCACTTCATCTCTCAGGTGACATTATAAACATCACTTTAGGACAGCTATTGGAGATTGAAGTGAGAAATGAATATAATTTAAAAAAATAAAATCAATTCTTGTTTCTGCAGTGGTGTATGTCAAATGGCCATTTAATTTTTTCTCTGCATGCTGTGAATGAAAAAAAAATAGGAAAGCTTACATAGCTGCTGGGAAGTGGCCTCTATTAACCGATGATCCCCAAGGCATTCCTCACTATTAAAATAAAAGAACCTAAGCAACATTTTGCAGCTACACAATTAAAAACTCTCTGGATCCAGATGCCTTACTGAAACCAATATGGCACAGGAACGACTTACAAAGTAATTTCAATCTCTTCAAGGATACGGGGATTGAAATGCAAATCTTTATATTTTTTCAGACCTGAGGGAAATATATATAGTTTTTGATTCCAATGACAAGCTTATCATTTCTGCAAATGTAATTCTAATTTCTCGATACAATTAAAAAATAAATATATCCATCTGGAAGATTCAACACCAAGGATGCATTCTTTAAAGTAACATACATCCTGTAGCTGTCAATTTTTCTATTTTAATCTGACTATTAAGATATTAACTGCAAGAAGATCACCGAGGGCATTAAATAGTTAGTTCGGCAAGTCAGAAAGTAAAATGTCATTAATTTGCATTTCTTGACATGCATTTGAATGCCATGCTAGACATGTCATTTGGTCACATAGTACTGATTCTCACGTTCAACCTATAAAAATATGTTAATGGAGGTTATGTGCACAGGGACAGACACTTGTTATGATAATGTTGGTAATTTGCATTGTCATTGGTTTGGCTATATGTAAGGGATAAATCAAATTTAAAAATGTGAATTTTTCATAGAACTTGCATCTCAATATACTTTGCATTAAAATGTGAATTTTTCATAGAAATTGCATCTCAATATACTTTGCATTAAATACCACATACAGTAGTAGGTCAGTAATTTATAATCCAGCATCAAGTGAAGGCATAAAAAATATTATTTTATTTTCATCTTAATAAAATATGATATGTAAAAATGGAACTTGAGATACATATGGCACATTTTGAACTTGCATTGTCATAGGATGTGCTGATATATCCCATGTTGGGTGCTAGGGTTGTGATCAGCCCCAGGAGCTGAGCTTGTACCATTCAATTTATGTGCTGGATGTGTTATACAGCCATCAACTACCTCCAAAACCACTGGAATAAGCTCCAATCAGTGCTTTTAGCCCCTTAAGGGCAGCTTCACACTGCAGTGTGATTCGGTCCGGGGCTGTGCTGCATGACCCTGACAGCCGTGGACTGGATCAGCACACAGGACTGGAGGGCTAATATGCCCTCCAGTCCGGTGTGCAGCCATACGCAGCTGCAGCCGCTGACAGGTTCGGGACCGTGGCACCGCGGTTCTGACTTATCAGCAGAGGGAACTGCGTGCGGCTGCACACCGGACCGGAGGGCATATTAGCCCTCCAGTCCTGTGTGCTGATCCAGTCCACGGCTGTCAGGGTCATTCAGCACAGCCCCGGACCGGATGAAGCCGCCCTAAATGCTTCTATTAATTCCTGATAAATGCATTAAAGCAAATGATCAAAGGAGAGGATCATTTTGGGTGCCAATTTGCTCTCACATGATACAATCTCAGAGAGCTGACTAGATAGCATGGCAGCTGTGATCTACTGCAGGCTCCCATTCATGCCATGTTGGTACTCCTGTGAATCCCAGGTCCAGATTGGGCTTTCTAAGAAATCGATAGTTTCCTCATGTCATGGTGCTGCCAAGCATTGGCAAAATACAAGCAAGGGTTGAGAGTGAAGTCTGTAATTTGAGCATGTGGGCTCAGACTGCTGTCATTCATTGAAATATAGCTCTTCCTCTGCTAATGATTTGCTCTTCTCGTTTTGTTCAATTCCGATTCCCAAATTGGAAGTAGCAGAACCTTCATCACAACAAAAAAATATATGAACCACATGGAGATGCACTCACAGAAGAAGCACAGGTAATCCAAGCATATATAAAGTAATTGTTTAGAAGTGTTAGGACATTTGAGATGGGGTCATGTAGTAGTAGAAAACCCCTTTAAGGATTTCATCTCCCACGCTGCAAAAGCACATGCAACTCTATTACCTGGATGACAGCACTGTATTATTCTTTTTTTCCTTCCTGTATAGACAGAGTTTTCAAAAGATTTTAGAATGCTAATAATGTCCACAGTTTAAAAATAAGGAAAAGACATCCCACAGTAGAACACTTTCATATGAGTGGGCTGCAGTTGGCCTTGTTCCTTAATTCTCTTTTAATGCAGAGAAAAGAAGGTGGGAATAAACTTGATCTCTGTGCTGCTGCCTGCATCTATAGTGGCACTGAAATAGGGATATAGAAAAATGCTCCTGGGAAAAAAAGCGCACCTAATTCAACTGTAAGCATATCAGTGTAAATACGACTATTCAATAGTGTTAAAATTTGGCAGTTTCTTTTTAGATAATAAATCTCAGATATGACACAAATACCTTTAAACTGAATATTATGACTTTTTTGCAAGAAAAAATTTGGGATAGATGTCATGATGCTCTTCATTGGCTTGACATGATGGAGACATGCATGAACCCATTGGTGAACAAATGAAAAAAGCATGGTTCAAGGATATTCAGTTCTCTGAATCAGAATATGTAATGAATTTTTTTTGTAGCAGCTTTACTTTTTGAGATAATGTACAGTTGTCCACACATCAGACACAGGGCTGCAATCTAAATCCAGGACAGTTTGCTGAGTCTTGTTGTGCCACAAACCTGTATATTTGTTTATGGCTGGCTTTAGGATGGTCAGATGTGGGGGAGGAGCTGGCCATCCACATACCCCTTCCTCCTCCAGGGGTGTGATGAGGGGCTGATATCATGTAACTACTGGATGGTCACAGGATGTGATATCAGCACAGGTCCTGCAGGCTGAGAAAGCAGGCTGCTGGAGCACATGGGAAGAGACCAGGCCTGGAGCCGTGGACTGACAAGAGGTCAATGAGTGGAGTCTGAGAGTGCTCCATTGGGACACTTCTGGAGAAGTGAATCCGGACCTCTGTGGGTGTACCCATGTGTGAAGTAAACGGACTATATACCGTAAAATATGTTCTTGTATAGCCGAAGGAAGGCTCATTTAATTTGCACCTTGCGGTTTATGCTGTCTCTATATAAACCAGCGGACTTATTTTGTAGTGGAGACTGTTGCTGTGTAATGGTTTGTGCTGCCAAGCGAGTGTACCCCAACCTGTGTCGTGATCGCTACATCACAATATATAAATCTTGAGTATATAGTTTGTCTTTTCATGTTGATAAATTTCCATTATGTTCTATTCAGCTATGAATACAAAGGCAATAACTTTGTACAATCGATATAGAATCACCCCGTCTTTTAAAATCACAATATTAAACAAAACATAGTACTGCAATAAAATGTTACAAAAAATGTTGACTATTTTCGATTGCCAGCCAAGGAAAAATCCTGGCAGCTGGGGGCTGATATTCTCCACGTGGTGTGGCCCATACTTATTGAGCCCCCCCCCAGGCTAAACAATAGCAGCCCACAGCCACCCCAGTAATTGGCACATTTTTTTGAAGTGCCAATTACTGGCGCTTTACCGAACTCTTCCCGATGCCTTGGTGCAGTGGCATTGGGGTGGTAGAAGGTGTTAATGACAGCTGAGTATTGACAGCTTGTCTTTAAACCCAGATTGATAATGTCAGGTTTCTATGAGACCGCCCATTATCAATCCTGTGAGGAAATAGTTAAAAAAACAGACACAGAAAAAATGCTTTATTTGAAATAAATTACAGAGAAAAAGCCTTTATTAGAAATAAATCAGACAGACAACTCTCATTTTCTAATTTATTATTACCCTACACATACCCCTCCGAAAATCATTCATAACAATAGACCTACGAAGCACACAATCAGGGCTCTGGTTCATCCACAGTCTGCAGCGAGGGAGCAAGTGTCCTCTCTCTCTGCAGACTCTGGATCACACTTACTTCTGTGAGTAGTGATGACATCACTCACTGAGGCATATCATTTTTATATAATCATCCATACTCCTTGATTACCTCCCATTAACCCTCATTAAAGGGGTTGTCTAGTCTAAATCGATAAATCTTAAGTCACTCTATGAGTTGGGAATGGCGGTCACATGACCCAAGTATGTGATATGCATACTTCTAGCTAGAATCCAACTACATGGGTCTGGTTTCCTCAATGTGATCACAGAGTGACTGCAGACTTGTGGACTTAGACCAGATAGTCGTTTTAAACTTGTTTTTTTCTGTATAAATGATAGTGGATAGTGCTGGTTTTTATGTAGCTTATTGATTATGTACTTATTGAAGTAAATACATTTTTACTTTACTTTAAATTATTAACAATTTATGTTTTGTTTTTATTTGTTTTATTTTGTATTTGCTATTTTCCAGAAACATTCCCATTTGTTTTCTGTCTGTTGCTTTGATACCTTTCTTAGTCTACTCATATGTTCTCTTTTTAACATTCTAATTTGTTTTATCCAGATAGCAACGTATAAGCAGAAAACATATCTTTTGTCAACCTCCTTGCTTAATTTCAATCAAGATGATGTTGATTCCATAATTTTCCTTTAATTCATCTAAGAGCATATCCAGCAGTGATTAAAAATAATTCATTTGTTTAACGTATATTTCATCAAGGCAGAATGTTTGTTATATCTGTGATTCCTGTATTTGTTTACACAGAAAAAAAGCTGGGTTAACACCCTATAAGTGAGCTGCCTCTATCATCTTATAATTAGGCATGGGCGAACATCCTGTTTTTCCCCGTGTTCGGGATTGGGGTCACCCTGTCAAAGCAAGTAAAGGGTTAAGACCGATGTAATACTTACCAAGGGCCATGTCCTTTCTTTCTGGTGTGACGCTCCCTGCCCCTTATCCTCTGGCCATAAGTGATTGGCTGTTGGAGTCACATGACCATTCCCCCAGACAGCCGGAAGTGACATAGTGCCGCCACACACCAGGAACAATTTAAGTGCACCCGGTAAGTATAATGAGGCTGATTAACCACCCTTTACTTGCTGTGAAAGGGCAGCCCCGATCCTGAAAACGAGGAAAAATATGATGTTCGCCCATCCCTAGTTATAAGGAGTTGCGTTGACAGCAACAGTAACTATAACAATTGCTTTCATCGCAATTGTACTCCATTTCTACACAGGAATGGTTCTATGTAAGTCAGCAAATCCTTGTGATATTTTGTAAAATGTGCGACTTTTTCCACTCCAAAAATAAAAAAAAGAAAATGCACTCATGTGTAGAATCATTGGATGTACTGTATTAAGGAGGTGGATCCACCCAGTTGAGGAAGCAGGTCAGCATCGGGCAAAATTTGCTGATATGATTAGGAGTACGATTGCTTGGACAGAAAAACGCCCCGCTGCAGCACAACCCAGCTCTCCGAGGGTGAGGAAAAGGCAATAGTAATTATAAAGAAAAAACTACCGTATATACTCGTGTATAAGCCGACTTTTTCAGCCCAAAAATTGGGCTGAAAAGTCCCCCTTCGGCTTATACACGAGTCATATACTGTGTGGTGTGGTGGGGGCAGTGTCCGGGCACAGGAGGAGGTGGGGGGAGGCTGCAGAATGAGCGGCACGTCACGTGGTGCCGCTCATTAATTATGCATGGGGAGCAGCGCATAGTACATTGCTGCTCCCCTGCACAATATAGCCTCCCCTGCTGCCTCCCCGCCCCATGTATACAGAGGCCCCCCCAGCAGGGGTAATCTCACCCCCTCGGTCTGCAGGCACCCGGGTCCCTCCAGCTGCTCCGTCTGCGTGCGCGGCTTCTAATACCGGCGTCTTTCCCGCACTTCCTGTTTAATGCGATCATGTGACCGCGGTCACATGATCGCATTAAACAGGAAGAGCGGGGAGGACGCCGGTATTAGAAGCCGCGCACGCAGACGGAGCAGCTGGAGGGACCCGGGTGCCTGCAGACCGAGGGGGTGAGATTACCCCTGCTGGGGCTGTATTAACCCTGTGGGGGGCCTGAATTACCCCTGTGGGGGGCCTGAATTACCCCTGCTGGGGCTGTATTACCCCTGTGGGGGGCCTGAATTACCCCTGCTGGGGCTGTATTACCCCTGTGGGGGGCCTGAATTACCCCTACTGGGGCTGTATTACCCCTGTGGGGGGCCTGAATTACCCCTGCTGGGGCTGTATTAACCCTGTGGGGGGCCTGAATTACCCCTGCTGGGGCTGTATTAACCCTGTGGGGGAGCCTGAATTACCCCTGCTGGGGCTGTATTACCCCTGTGGGGGGCCTGAATTACCCCTGTGGGGGGCCTGAATTACCCCTGCTGGGGCTGTATTACCCCTGTGGGGGGCCTGAATTACCCCTGCTGGGGCTGTATTAACCCTGTGGGGGGCCTGAATTACCCCTGCTGGGGCTGTATTAACCCTGTGGGGGAGCCTGAATTACCCCTGCTGGGGCTGTATTAACCCTGTGGGGGGGCCTGAATTACCCCTGCTGGGGCTGTATTAACCCTGTGGGGGCCTGAATTACCCCTGCTGGGGCTGTATTAACCCTGTGGGGGGCCTGAATTACCCCTGTGGGGGGCCTGAATTACCCCTGCTGGGGCTGTATTACCCCTGTGGGGGGCCTGAATTACCCCTGCTGGGGCTGTATTAACCCTGTGGGGGAGCCTGAATTACCCCTGCTGGGGCTGTATTAACCCTGTGGGGGGCCTGAATTACCCCTGCTGGGGCTGTATTAACCCTGTGGGGGGCCTGTATTACCCCTGCTTGGGGGCCTGTATTACCCCTGCTGGGGCTGTATTAACCCTGTGGGGGGGCCTGCATTACCCCTGCGGGGGGGCCTGCATTACCCCTGCGGGGGGGCCTGCATTACCCCTACGGGTGGGCCTGTATTACCCCTGCGGGTGGGCCTGTATTACCCCTGCGGGTGGGCCTGTATTACCCCTGCGGGGGGGCCTGTATTACCCCTGCGGGGGGGCCTGTATTACCCCTGCTTGGGGGCCTGTATTACCCCTGCTTGGGGGCCTGTATTACCCCTGTTTGGGGGCCTGTATTACCCCTGCTGGCGGCAACTGTATACTAGTTATGGCTGCTATATACAGGGATGGTGGGTTACATACCAGTGATAGGGGGCTTTATAACAGGACGGTGGTCTGCTGCATTGGTAGTTTACTGTTTCTATTTAAAATAAAAGTTCAACATTTTATTCGTATCTATTTTCATTTTTTAAATTTTTCAGTACCGGTAGCTGCTGCATTGTCCACCCTAGGCTTATACGCGAGTCAATAGGTTTTCCCTGTTTTTGGGGGCAAAAGTAGGGGGGTCGGCTTATACACGGGTCGGCTTATACACGAGTATATACGGTAGGTTATTCCGAGCGCTGCAGAGCTGGAGACTGTTCGTTTCAGTTAATCCGATATCTTAATGTATTCAGTTAATCAAAATCTTAATGATTTAGAGATGATCTGCAAAGAGGAGTGAACCAAAATTCCTCCTGACGTGTGCAAGCCTCATCATCAACTACAAAAAATGTCTGACTGCTGTGCCTGCCAACAAGGGTTTTGCCGCCAAGTATTAAGTCTTGTTTGCCAAAGAGATACAATACTTATCTCTCTCTACAAAATGCAAATACATTTATATAATTTAGACAATGTGATTTTCTGGATTTTATTTTTGATATTTGATCTCTGTTAAAATTAATCTACTCTCAAAATATTAGACTTTTCATGTCTTTGTCAGTGGGCAAACTTACAAAATCAACATAAAAACAAATAATTATTTCCTTCACTATAAGTTAAAATACTATAAACTGCGCAAAATACAAATAACCGCACAGCACAAGTTTCAGGCATGGACTGTCCACTTCCTCAGGTGCAGAAAAAGAGGGTCTCTATCATTACTATTGCATTTTTTCACAACAAAGGCACAAAAACAACCGGTTAAAGTCAGAAAAAATAAATACATTTTTACTTGTGCGAAAATTCATGATCCACATGCACTATATTAATTCCTTCACCCCCGGGCAATTTAACGTTTTCTAATTTTCAGTTTTTTCCTCCCCTTCTTCCAAGAGCCATAACTTTTTTGTTTTTCCATCAATATAGACATATAAGGGCTTGATGTTTTGGGGACCACTTGCACTTTTGAATGACATCATTTATTTCACCATACAGAAAACTGAAATATAGGGAAAAAAAATCCAAATGTGGTGAAATTGCAAAAAAACTTCAATTACACAATTATTATTATTATTTTTTTATTCATCATGTTATGAATGTGATTGAAATTGATTGACAGCATGATCCAAAGGGTTACCAGTGTAATCGTATCGCTGATCCGTTCAGTTCTGTCAGCTACATATGTCAGCTGATCAGATCAGCTGACGTGTGGGGGATGGTGTGAGCTCAGCGCATGAGCTCGCATGAAAGGGAGGGAGATGGCTAAGGGCGTACTATTATGCCCTTGGTCGTGAAGGGGCTAATTAATTTGGTGCAGAAAAAGTCAACAAATACTACTAGAAAAAAATATATAATTTACTTAAGATACGCAAATTGTAAATAGGACCCATACATTTCTACGTTGTTCATGTGAAGGATGAACAAATGCTTTACATTTGGCATTATTTACAATTTTCTATTAATTCAAAGTGTTTTATCATCGTTTACAATAATAAATGCTTTGAAATTAAATTGCATCAGAAATAAGAACAAAAAAGCTAAATAATTGAATCAAGCTGCTATAATAAAAACAGTGTGTCAGCACATATCAAGCACAGTTTCGTAAAAAATCATATTTCCTACAGATTTAATTTTTGGGAGCATTTGCTGATTTAAAGGTACAGGTAAATCAGAATTCAAAAGTTTAACAATAGAATGTAATAATGCCCTTAATATTGAAATGAAGGGCATGTCATTAACACTGCTTGAACAAGAACTTGAGCCACAAAGCCCTCAGGCTTTCACTGCACAAACGACCTGACTAATTTCTATTTTCGATTCTGACACTTCTCAGTGTGCCTTCTCAGAGAAGATTGGAAGTATAACGAGTTCAAAGGTAACATTTCTGCTCTATTCAGTCTGTGATCTTGGTAGATAAGACAAACCTTCCATAAGGCCATCAGTGATACAATGAAGATAGTCAGCTTTAACAATAATTATGTGCTATATCTACTAAAGACTTTTTTGCTTGCTGGTACAATTGTCTAAATAATCTTACACTGGAGAACATAAAATAAGAACATTGGAAACTTCATTCTTTGTGACGCCTCTGTGTGGTTATATATGGTAAAAACCATAAATAGTTTAAAAGAAATCTTTCACCATTTTGATATTTTTGAGTTATTAATATGGGCATACTTGTTGTACATAGCTGAAATTAGTTGTACCTGTATACCTTCAGGATAAAGGCTTGTTCTGTAAAATTCTTCTTTTATACCTTTGATCTTCCAGGCTTTGGGGCATGTGCTGCTTGAAAGATAAGACTGTCTCTGGTCTTCAATGTACAAGATTTCTCCTCTCCTTTTCTACCATAGTGTCACTGTGACGTCATGTGAGTGGCCAGAAATCCTGTGCCTACGCATTCTGCCTGCTGTCACTCTTACACTGTTCCTCTCTTCTGAGGTTTCTAATACTGCATTAAAACTCCGGCGCCTGCGTAATTCAAAATTGGAAGACAGTGAAGGGTGGAACAGTGCAGGGGAGACGCAGCAGGCAGAATCCGCAGATGTGGGATTTCAGGCCACTCATCTGACATTACAGGAACACTAGGGAAGAGAAGGGGAAGAGAAACAATGCAGAATAGAGGCAGGCTTATCTTGGCGCACACCCCATAGCCTGTAAGGTGACTTGCAGCCACAGAAGGTGATGCAGTTGAGACAGGTAAGCTAGTCACCCCACACCAATGCCCTACATATCCCCCCATCCCTAGACCTAGTACTCTATGTCAGGCAAGGGTATAGAGGGGGGAGCTGGGTGGAGAGAAGAGAAGAAAACCTGGGAAAGGGATGGAGGAACAATACTAAAACCCTAGGAATACTAAGTTGGGGGGGCTCAGTTGGGAAGACACAGAGAGCACCGGTTCATGTTCCTGGTATGAGTGAGTAGGTGAGGAACAGAACCCCCAAGCCGAGATGCCCTGAGAGCCAAAGTGTAACACCGTAAAGTAAGAACGTGGATTCGGTGGTCTGTGCCACCATAAGGCCAGTCTGGGTCCCTGGCCAAGTACCGAGGGAGAAAAGAGTGGTCCACGGTGGGTCCAGATGAGTCAGGACACCAGGAGGACTGGGCCGACACCAGGGTACCAGCTTTGTATTTGTAGTTGGCAGCTGCATGCCCCAGCCACAAATTAACTGGAAAGGTGAAGGGACTTTATGCCCAGAACCCAATCCCTGGCACACAAAGGAAAGGCTGTCATTTAGGACTAGGATTCTCGGTCGGGAATGTCCACAGAAAGTCTGCAACAGCTGGCCTGGAGTAGATGCACGGAAAGAGACTGCGAGGCCCGAAAGGACTAGAGAAGGGGTGCCCCTAGTGAACTGTTCTGGCTGCAGAACAAGTGTCCGGATCCAGTTGTGTTCTGTGTGTAACTGGAACTGTACCAATGTGAGTAAAAGTACCCAGACAGACTCAGAACTGTGTGTGACAGACTCTCCTTTGCACGACGGTGACAAGCTTCCGGCTGCAGAGAAGTGGTGCGCCCCGTAACGAGTGCGTCACAGGAAGGTATTGCATCCCTGACTGAAGATGTAATATCTTCCGTCTCAGTGATGACATGGTTAAACCGTGGGGGAAGTTAGTAACTTAAGAGAAGGGAGTGGAGTAAAGAAGGAGAAGGAGAAGCAGGGCTCTGCACAGTGCCGTGCAGCCCTGAAAACAAACCTACCGGCTGGCACCATTAAGCAGTGACCCAGACCGGAACACGGCAGCTACCAAACGGGCTCAAACATACCCATGCCCAAAACCACCGGATCACCGGTTCTGAGGCGAACGGACGTTCATCGCTGTTCCGCAAACCGGAGTGAAGGAACCACTTCTTAGGAGCACCTCACTACAGCCGCAACCAAGTTGTCTTGCCAGCAGGGACCCACCACAGAGACACAGGACCTTCAGCAGTCTGAACCTCCACTAGAAGTCTCCCTAGTACCCTGAACTGGTACACTAAGGCGACACCGGCAACCAGTATAGAAAGGTTAGACAACAGAGGAACACCTTGGAGCTCTGACTAAGACCAGTCATTACTGGGCCCACCCGGTCCGTTACCTAAAACTGTGTACCCTGTACCACACTAACGGTTACAGTAAAGACCTGTTGCAGAGGAAGCTGGTGTCCGTGCTTTTCTTCAGAACCGTTATTAACTTTGCTCACTCAGCAACTACCTGAGCTGCCGTATTCCAGCTCCTGGCCCCGGGGACTCCTGCTCATCCTATGGGGAGTATCCCATCTAGCTGCCGCACATCTCCCGTAGGCCCAAGCAGCGCCGATGCCATCACCGGACTCCCACAGGTGGTGTCATGACAAACAAGAAAAATCCCAATCCTTTAATCCCCTTTGATCTGACCACCGGGCCCCAAATCCTCAGGCGCGGAACCGTGACAAGTGCTGCATCGCCTGAGACATGAGCATCCGGCAACGGTGAGTCAGAAGCACACTGCCTACTGGGTGCCGGCAGGGGAGACTGCTGAAAGTGGATAAGCGCGGAGGCCAGATGACTCATCCCCTACTCCTACACTGGGGAACACCATTCCTGCCCGTGGAGGGCTCACCATCCCGGCTGCCGCCTTCATCATCATTCCCCAGAGGCCTGGGTGACAGCAGTGGGTTTCCTAGCCACAAACCGTGGCTGGCGTCATGACTTTAATTTAAATTTTTGTTTTTGTTTTCCTTTTCCCCTTTTTACTGCCGCCCCTCGGACCATGGGACCAGGTGACGTCACTGTGATGACCCGAACAGCCCTAGAAGGCGACAGGGCCCGATCTCGAGTACCCCATCCCTGGGGTGCGACAAATTTGGCATCAGGAACAGGATTGCCGACCCAGTAAAACTGGGTCTTGTGCGCCTGAGACTGTTAATTAGACTTTGTTTTTCGGGCATCGGAAATGATGGCCCAAAAAAGACTAACACCATGTGCTGGCAGAGGGACGTGCCAGGGCCACTCATCATGGGCCAGGCCAGCACAGAGCGGAAACCCAGCTCCTGCCCCTGCCATTCTTCTCTCGGGGAGGGCAGCGCCAGTGACTTTGCAACTCCACCCGTGGGCGGGTTACCTGCTAGTGAAGGTGAACAGCGAAGCCCACGAAGGGAGAGACAACAACACCACGAGGACGGTGTGTGGTAACAGCCAAGTGTGTGCCCGTGAAGGCCCGTATATATGGCAAAGTGTTGGGAGAGGAAAAAAAACCTAGCTTCCCAGAGGCCAGTTGGAAGCAGTACTTAGCGGGACTGAGCCATCAGTTGGGGCAAATCCACATACAGGACAAAGCGGATGATGACGCCGGAGCAGATGCCCTTCTCCCCGTGGACTTGTTGGCCCCTCTTAGCCACGGTCCGGGAGACGCCAGCCCGGACTGGGAGGATGATATGTACTGTGTACTATGAACACTTTAATGAGTGCCACCAGTAGCTAAACTGCACAGCTAATACAGACACAATGTGAATAGGGGTATAGCAATCACTGCTCTAGATTCAATGTAAAATGGAAGACTTAGATTCAACAATAGCTACTGTGGAGTGCCCGGAAACCAGCGACAAGGTGCTTCCGTTTTTCCGGGTCCTAACGCTATGACTAATGGTGATATGTGAGATACTGGGTTTATATGCCTCTATTCTGATTAAAAACAAGAAAAGTATGTGTTGGACTCAGACAAAATGGAAAAATTTTATAAAAAATGTATTTTTTATGACTGAGCGCCCTCCCTATCCCCCTTCCCCCGCCCTGTGACCAGCTGAGGTCTCCATTTTGTCTGAGTCCAACACATACTTTTCTTGTTTTTAATCAAAATAGAGGCATATAAACCCAGTATCTCACATATCACCATTAGTCATAGCGTTAGGACCCGGAAAAACGGAAGCATCTTGTCGCTGGTTTCCGGGCACTCCACAGTAGCTACTGTTGAAGCTAAGTCTTCCATTTTACATTGAATCTAGAGCAGTGATTGCTATACCCCTATTCACATTGTGTCTGTATTAGCTGTGCAGTTTAGCTACTGGTGGCACTCATTACAGTGTTCATAGTACACAGTACGTAGTGTTTAGTGTTGCAGCAGATAACTCCCTTATAATTAATGTATTTTTTCTGCTTGCACCTACACTTAGAGGTTGATGCCAGTCATTCATATTATTTAGTTACTATTGTATTTTTTATGACTGAGCGCCCTCCCTATCCCCCTTCCCCCGCCCTGTGACCAGCTGAGGTCTCCATTTTGTCTGAGTCCAACACATACTTTTCTTGTTTTTAATCAGAATAGAGGCATATAAACCCAGTATCTCACATATCAACATTAGTCATAGCGTTAGGACCCGGAAAAACGGAAGCACCTTGTCGCTGGTTTCCGGGCACTCCACAGTAGCTACTGTTGAAGCTAAGTCTTCCATTTTACATTGAATCTAGAGCAGTGATTGCTATACCCCTATTCACATTGTGTCTGTATTAGCTGTGCAGTTTAGCTACTGGTGGAACTCATTAAAGTGTTCATAGTACACAGTACGTAGTGTTTAGTGTTGCAGCAGATAACTCCCTTATAATTAATGTATTTTTTCTGCTTGCACCTACACTTAGAGGTTGATGCCAGTCATTCATATTATTTAGTTACTATTGTATTTTTTATGATTGAGCGCCCTCCCTATCCCCCTTCCCCCGCCCTGTGACCAGCTGAGGTCTCCATTTTGTCTGAGTCCAACACATACTTTTCTTGTTTTTAATCAGAATAGAGGCATATAAACCCAGTATCTCACATATCACCATTAGTCATAGCGTTAGGACCCGGAAAAACGGAAGCACCTTGTCGCTGGTTTCCGGGCACTCCACAGTAGCTACTGTTGAAGCTAAGTCTTCCATTTTACATTGAATCTAGAGCAGTGATTGCTATACCCCTATTCACATTGTGTCTGTATTAGCTGTGCAGTTTAGCTACTGGTGGCACTCATTAAAGTGTTCATAGTACACAGTACGTAGTGTTTAGTGTTGCAGCAGATAATTCCCTTATAATTAATGTATTTTTTCTGCTTGCACCTACACTTAGAGGTTGATGCCAGTCATTCATATTATTTAGTTACTATTGTATTTTTTATGACTGAGCGCCCTCCCTATCCCCCTTCCCCCGCCCTGTGACCAGCTGAGGTCTCCATTTTGTCTGAGTCCAACACATACTTTTCTTGTTTTTAATCAGAATAGAGGCATATAAACCCAGTATCTCACATATCACCATTAGTCATAGCGTTAGGACCCGGAAAAAACGGAAGCACCTTGTCGCTGGTTTCCGGGCACTCCACAGTAGCTACTGTTGAAGCTAAGTCTTCCATTTTACATTGAATCTAGAGCAGTGATTGCTATACCCCTATTCACATTGTGTCTGTATTAGCTGTGCAGTTTAGCTACTGGTGGCACTCATTAAAGTGTTCATAGTACACAGTACGTAGTGTTTAGTGTTGCAGCAGATAACTCCCTTAAAATTAATGTATTTTTTCTGCTTGCACCTACACTTAGAGGTTGATGCCAGTCATTCATATTATTTAGTTACTATTGGGAGGATGATATGGACCCCGTTCTGGCCCTTGCCGAGCTCCTCACACCAGAGATGCCAGGCCAGGAGGCCCATGGGGAGGAGATGCGGTGTTAGTGCTCGTCCGTGACCAGAGAGAGGCGAGCTGAAATCTACTGCCGCACAGCATGCTTTTGTATTTCATCAGACCAAACCTATTTACCAAAAGCTATTAGGGTAGTACCACTGTTTGACTAGGTAGCTGCGAACCAGTGTTCTGTTGAAATCTACTGCCACACAGCACAGAAAACACTTTTGTATTGCATCTGCCCAAACCTACTTACCAAAACCTAATTAGGGTAGTACCACTGTTTGACTAGGTAGCTGTGGTCCAGTGTTCTGCTGAAATCTACTGCCAAACAGCGTAAAAAAACACTTTGTATTGCATCTGCCCAAACTTAGTACCACTGTTTGGCCACTCAGATCTGCTCGTTTTACATCCATAGTTTTTTGTGCCAACAACTACAGAGCTGCCAATTACTTACCCTCAAATATGAGTGGTAAAAGGTCTGCTGATGGCGGAAAGGGGAATAGGCGTGTTGGAAAGGGTAAAAATCTTTGTCCCCGTGGGGTAGGTGCTAAAATAACAGAAACATCTGCTGAACAAATACCGTCTTCAAGCCAAACTAAAATGTCTACTACTTTTTGTGGACGATCTGCTATCATCTTTCTTACGCAGCAGAGCATCGCTAAAACTTGTAGATGAGACCCAAAAAGAGCAGGTGCTTTAATGGATATCAAGCGCTCTATCAAGGGGTCTCTCCTCCACCTCAACTTCAACATCACAAACACTCCAGTCCTCAGAGGTGTCACCCCAATCGCACTTGCTTCCTCACAGCTCACAAGCCTCCAGACGCCCTACTGACTATGGGTTAACACACATCGGTGAGTCTGCAGAGCTGTTTACTCATACAATAGCCTGGGAATCAGAGGTCTGCTCCAAAGCTTAATTGAGTCGAAACGAGGAAATGATCTGCACCGATGTCCAAAATCTTTGTGAGTCGGATTCAGGCCCAGATGAAGAAGGGTCCTAGCATAATGTAGACCCTCATTCCCTAATTGTAACCCCTGTTAGTGGAGACAATGAGGCAGATGATGATGAGACTCAGATACCTGATTGGAATGACAACTTGACTATGCGCTCAGGGCAGGAAAAGGTAGGCTCTAAGGACGATGAGTGTGAGAACACAAAGGGTGATGATGAGATTAGAGATCCCATTTACTGTCAACCCACAGACAGGCAGTTGATGAGCTCATCAGAGGAGGTGGAGGGAGATGATAGTGATGAGTTTAGGTTGCGGCTCTGCACGTCGCATGGGTGCTAAGCCTTGCCTAGCCTGGGCCTTTTTTCAGATCGCAATGGATGACCCAACTCATGATATCTGCCAAATTTTTAAACAAAAACTGAGTAGAGGCCAAAAAATCAATAGTTTGACTACTTCATGCATGAACTATCACATGGACATGAAGCATAAGCCACAGTGGGAAGCTCACTGTGCATCAATGCGGCCTAGCGGGCCTGGCTAACCACCGTCTGACCCATCAAGTGTATCTGCAGTTTCTTCATCCTCTGTGACTGTGGGGACAGCTGTCATACAGGCTTTCGGCCACAGAACTTCCACCTCTTTACTAGAGATGAGCGATGTTCGATTCGAAATGTTCGCCAATTTCAAACTCGAGCTGTTTTGGGTGGTGTTCGAGTCATTCGACGAATGCGAACAATTAGCTCAAATTCGGCAGTTCGAGGTTACGCTCGATAACGCTTCGATCACCAAAAAGGACTCTATAAAGTAATCTGGGGGCATAGGAAAAGGCTGAAATGGGGGCATGATTGTTTAAAAGCCGGCGATAAAAAGCTGCTGGCTTTTAAACAATCATTCAGCCCAATCCTCTGCCCCACGCAGTCTCCCATCTCCATCCTCCGCTCCTCCCACTTCCTCCCATCCCGGTCCTGAGTCAGGACCGGGCGGGAGCGCAGCACTAGGGAGCGGGGAGCAAAGGAGCTGGGTGGGGAAGCCGGCGGCAGTAAGAAGACTGCCCCGCCGGCTTTCCTACTGTGTTCTGCACTCCCCACTCCCTGATGCCCGCTCATCGCCCCCCCGCCACCTCCCCACCTGATCCTAACTTAGGATCAGGCGGGGGGAGCAGCTCCAGGGAGCGGAGAGGGGGCATCAGGGAGCGGGGAGCATAGAACACAGCAGGAAAGCCAGTGGTGTCTTCATCGCTGGCTTTCCCACCTGTTATTTCAAATGATCAGCTGATGCAGATCAGCTGTTTATTTGAAGAAGCTGCGATGCTGTCTAGGAAAGTTCATGTGAGTTCATGCAGCATGAACTCACATGAACTTTCCCAGGGCTGCACAGCTCAGCTACATCTCTGGTAGAGGTTCTCTACCAGAGATGTAGCAGTGCTGAAATTGCGTTTTGGGACTACGTCAGATGGAAGAGGATTTTATAATAAAGATGGAGTCTAAGTGTATTTTTTGTTTTATTTCTAATAAAATTTTTCTGTGTTTTGTGTTTTTTTTTTTACAAAATTCACTAAAATTCATGGCGGTAATATTGGCGTGATCCCATGAATTTCGGGCTTAGGACAAGTTGATAACACTAAGCTGGCCCTAACCCCTTTATTACCCAGTGAGTCACCGCACCAGGGCCCTGAAAGAGTTAGGTTCAGCGCCAGAACATGGCGCTTCACTGAACGCGGCATTTTCTGGGGCGGCTGCGGGCAGCCATTTGCAGCGGGGGGTGCCCAGAAGGCTTGGGCCTCCCTGCGCTGCAGATTCCAGCCCCTAGCTGCCTAGCTGTACATGGCTGAACATAGAAATAGCGCGGAGCCCAACGTATTTTTTTTTAAATTAGTGTCATGAAATTCCTGAAATAATAAAAAATAAGGGCTTCCCGATATTTCTGTTTCCAGGCAGGTACAAAGAGGCACCTGGGGGTTGGGGGCAGCCTGTTCCTGCCTGCTGTACCTGGCTGGACACAAAAATACGGCGAAGCCCACATCAAATATTTTTCTGAAAAATCCAAAAAACAATATGAATGAAAGGAACTGCATCTTTATTAACTCCTCGACCATGGTCGATGGGTTAATAAAGATGCTGGCCCTTTTTATAGGATTGTTTAATGGATTTTTCAGAAAAATTTTGACGTGGGCTTCACCGTCTTTTTGTATGCCAGCCGGATACTATATTTGTACCTGCCTGGACACAAAAATACCGGGAAGCCCTTATTTTTTATTATATCATAAATTTCATGAAATAATTAAGAAAAAAAGTGTGGGGCTACGTGCTATTTCTATGTCCAGCCAGGTACAGCTAGGCAGCTTGGAGCTGGAAACCGCTGCGCAGGGAGGCCCAAGCTTTCAAGGCACCTCTCGCTGTGAATGGAAGCCCCAGCCGCCCCAGCAAATGGCGCGTTCATTGAAGCGCCAAGTTCTGGCGCTAAACCCAACTCTTCCAGGACCCTGGTGCAGTGGTTCTCTGGGCAATAAAGGTGTTAGGGACAGCTTTTTGTTATGAGCTGGCCCTAAGCCTGAAATTCATGGGTTCACGCCAATATTAGACATGCCTCCCATGAATTTCTAGTTAATTGTTTAAAAAAAAACACAACACAGAGAAATTTTTTTTTATTAGAAATAAAACAAAAAAGACATTTAGTGACTCCATCTTTATTAAAAAAAATCCTCTTCCTGAGTTAACCCCCCTTACAATGCCGCAGCGATCCGGCCTCATGGGGTTAATAAAGATGCAGTCCCTAGATGTATTTTTTTGAATAATTTTTTTCCCAAAAAATTTGACGTGGGCTTTGCCGTATTTTTGTGTCCAGCCGGGTACAGCAGGCAGGAACAGGCTGCCCCCAACCCCCAGGTGCCTATTTGTGCCTGCCTGGAAACAGAAATATAGGGAAGCCCCTTTTAATTTTTTATTATTTCATGAATTTCATGAAGTAATAAAAAAAAAAAAAAATGTGTGGGGCTTCGTGCTATTTCTATGTCCAGCCAGGTACAGCTAGGCAGCTGGGGGCTGGAATTCACAGTGCAGGTAAGCTTTATGGGCCCCTCCCGCTGCGAATTGCAGGCCGAAGCCACCCCATAGGATGGCGCGTTCATTGAAGCGCCATCCTCTGGCACTGTATCCAACTCATTCAGGGCCCTGGTGCGGTGGCTCACTGGGTAATAAAGGGGTTAGGGCCAGCTTTGTGTTATCAACTGGCCCTAAGCCCAAAATTCATACGGTCACGCCAATATTAGACATGACCGCCATGAATTTCTAGTGAATTTTGTAAAAAAAACACAACACACAGAAAAAATATTTTATTAGAAATAAAACAAAAAATACACTTAGACTCCATCTTTATTAAAAAATCCTCTTCCATCCAACGTAGTCCCAAAACGCAATTTCAGCACTGCTACATCTCTGGTAGAGAACCTCTACCAGAGATGTAGCTGAGCTGTGCAGCCCTGGGAAAGTTCATGTGAGTTCATGCTGCATGAACTCACATGAACTTTCCTAGATAGCACCGTAGCTTCTTCAAATAAACAGCTGATCTGCATCAGCTGATCATTTGAAATAACAGGCGGGAAAGCCAGCGGTGAAGATACCGCTGGCTTCCCTGCTGTGTTCTATGCTCCCTGCTCCCTGATGCCCCCTCCCCACTCCCTGGAGTTGCTCCCCCCGCCTGATCCTAACTTAGGATCAGGTGGGGAGGCAGAAGGGGGGCGATGAGGGGGCATCAGGGAGTGGGAAGCGCAGAACACAGCAGGAAAGCCGGCGGGGAAGTCTTCTTACCGCCGCCGGCTTCCCCTCCATGTTCCTTCATTCCCTGCTCCCCCCTGCCGCCTCTGCACCCAATCCTAAATTAGGACCGGGGCGGGGGGAGCGGCTCCAGGGAGCGGGGAGGGGGCATCAGGGAGTGAGGAGCGTGACACAGACCAGGAAAGCCGGCGGTGAAGTCCTCTTCTCACTGCCGGCTTACTGCCTGTGTTTTTCGCTCCCCATTCCCGCTGCTGCACTCCCTTCTCCCTGTAGGTGCTCCCCCCGCCCGGTACTGATGTTAAAACACTCATTACAGTAATTTTCAATGGTGTTTGACGTGTTCGACGAACATTCGACGAACACACATCAACTTCGACGAATCGAATTGAATTCGAACACCAGGGTGGTGGCTCATCTCTACTTTCTACCCGCAACATCTAGTGTGATTGACAGGTCGTCAGCTGTTTTGGAAGTGAAACACGTGCTAATGTTTAGCGCTGTCAAACATTGAGAAAACCACCTTTTTATGAATGCAACATAATATGTCCACCTGCACCTCCTTCACAGACCAGCAGTTTGTCTGGGACACCCTACTCTACCCTGTCTCAGCACAGCAGCCAGCCCTCGGTCCCTCAGATGTGGACAAGTAAAAGACCATTTCCTCCTACCCATGCCAAGCTAAAAGGTTGAATTTCACCATTTGCAAGCTGTTGGCTACAGAAATGCTGGCTTTCCGGCTGGTGGATACAGAGGATTTTCGGGACCTTACGGCCGTTGCAGTGCCCCAGTACCAGATGCCCAGTCGCCACTACTTGTCGAAGAAAATTGTGCCTGCGCTACACCAGCATGTTGCACACAACATCACCACTTCCTTGAGAAACTCTGTGTGTGACAGGGTGCATTTCATCGCAGACATTTGGGCGAGTAAGCATGGACAGGGACGTTACATGTCACTGACTGGGCACTGGGTTACTATGGTGACAGCAGGAGAAGGGGCTGCTGTACAAATCTTGCCATCCCCACAGGTTGTGCGTCAAACCTCTGTATCTAGAAGTTCCTCCACTGCTTCTGCCTCCTCCACCTCTTCTAGGTCCTCCACCTGCACCCAAAGGCTGTCTGGTAATGTGAACTGTGTTCAAACTGAGCAGAAGGAATCCAGCATACCTCCTTACTATGCTGGCAGCAGGGCTCAACAGCACCAGGCAGAGTTTTCATTAAAATGTCTGGGAAATGTAAGTCACACAGCTGATGAGTTGTGGTCAGCTCTGGAGACTGAGTTTAATCAGTTGTCTCCACTGAACCTGCAGCTAGGGAAGGCCGTGTGCGACAATGCTGCAAACCTGGGTGCGGCCCTTCGCCGGGGCAAGGTGACACATGTGTCTTGTATGGCTCACGTCTTGAACCTGGTTTTCCAGCAATTTCTAGCCCACTATCCCTGCCTAGATGCACTTCTGCAGAGGGCACGGTCGCTGTGTGCTCACTTCTGCCATTCACATCCCGCAACTCAATGACTTGCATCGCTACAGAAGTCGTTCGACCTGCCGGTTCACCGCCTGAAATGCGATGTGCTGACACGATGGAATTCCACTCTGCACATGTTGCAGCGACTGTGGCAGCAGCGACGAACACTGGTGCATTATGTTATGACATATAGCCTGGGATAACACGATCCTGAGGTGGGGCAAATCATGCTGCTGGAGTCGTCTTAGATCAAGGACCTCTGTATCCTTCTGCAGAGTCTTGAAATGGCTATTAAGATGTTGAGCGCTGACGATGCCATTATCAGTATGACTATTCCGGTCATCTACATGCTGGAGCACACTTTAACTGGTATTCGGAGTCAGGTGGTGGGCCAAGAGGAAGGGGAGGAAGTACATAAGGAGGCATATGTGGAAGGGATAACAAGATATCAAAGGTCCTAATGGTCGGCAGCACCAAGGCGGCTGGCATGGGAGAGTGGGGGATAGGGATTAACGAAGGCGCATGGTAGCAGCTAAACTGTTGATGAAGGTGCAGGAGCCAAGGAAGAAATGGAGGACAAAGAGGCGATGGGCATGGAAGACTCAGCATATGAGGGAGATCTTGATCAAATTTCTGTTGTGTGACGTTGGGGGAGAGGGCAGAGGAAGGAAGCATGAATGTTACCTCACCGCCAACAACATAACCAGGACTTGGTCCTCCTCGATGCGTAAGACACATGAGTGCCTTCTTGCTGCACTACCTGCAACATGATCCTCGGATTGTTAGAATTGCCGACTACTGGGTTGCCACACTGTTAGAACCCCAGTACAAGAGTAAATTTTGCCAAATGTTTGCCAACAGAAGCTTTCAGACAATCTTAGTACTGCTTTTCCCCAAAACGCCAGTGGAGCACATAGTGAATACCGCAGTTCTAACTTTCCAACCCTGGAAAAATTGAGTCGTCATCACTCAAACGTTAACAGTAACAGTCTATCTGGTAACAGCAATTTTGTGGAATCATATTCACCAATTTTTTAGACCATCCTTTGCAATGCCAGAAGGGAGAACAAGTCTGACACATAGTGAACGCCTCGAGAGGATGGTACAGGAGTATCTACAGATGAATATCAATGCCATGACTGGGAAACTGGACCCTTGTTCATTTTAAGCTTCAAAACTGGAAAAATTACCTGAGCTTCCCACTCATGCCTTGGAGATTTTTTCGTGCCCCGCAGCCAGCGTTCTCTCTGAACGTGTCTTCATCACTGCTGGTAGTGGGCTGACGGATAAGCACACGCATCTGTCCAATGACAGTGTAGAAAGACTAACGTTTATCAACAGTGGCGTAACTAGAGTCTGGTGGGCCCCGGTGCGAAATTCAGACCGGGCCCCCCCCCCCCCCCACCCACGGGCACACGTTGGTCGGATGTATGGGCCCCATGTAACGTTCTAAGTTCTATAAAGACTCACAAATTGACCCGTCTATGTATTAATGTCCCTCATCCTGCTATATATGGTCATCCTACTGGAATATGGAGCTAATCCTTTTAAATATGTCTCCCATCCTGCTATATGTGGTCTCCCTCCGGGAATATGGCCCTTATCGTGGTATATATGTCCCCCGTCCTGGTATATACGGTCTTCCTCCTCCCGCCACGATAGTCCTCTAATTATTATAATGTATCCCCATATTCCTCCATATATTACAATAGACCCCCATAGTCCTCCATGTATTATAATGCATCCCATAGTCCCCCATTCATAAGGTAGCCCCAATAGTCATCCAATTATTATAATGCACCCCTACTATCCTACATATAGTAGCATCATAGTCCTCTGTATAGTATAATACAGCCTCACAGCCCTCCATATAGTATAATATAGCCTCATTGCCCCTCCATATAGTATAATACAGCCTCACAGCCCTCCATATAATATAACGTAGCCTCACAGCCCTCTATACAGTATAATGCAGGCTCAGTTGTCCATGTAGTGCAGCCTCTATAGTACAGCCTTATATATGCAGCCTCATATCTCTCCATGTAGTGCAGCCTTATATTTTTCTATATAGTGTATTATATATGCAGCCTCATAGCCTCTCTATATGGTGCAGCCTCAAATATGCAGCCTCATAGCCTCTCTATATGGTGCAGCCTTATACATGCAGCCTCATAGCTCTCCATATAGTGCAGCCTTATATATGCAGCCTCATAGCATCCTCTTTGCTCCGCTCTCCTGTGCCCCTCGCTCTCCTCCTACTCCTCTGTCCCCCCACTCTCCACCTTCTCCTGTGCCCCTTGCTCCCCTACTCTTCTGTCCCCTGCTCTCATCCTCTTCCTGCGTCCCTCAATCTCATCCTCCTCTGTCCCCCGCTCTCATCTTCCTCCTCTGTGCCCCGCTCTCATCCTCCTCCTCTGTCCACCCGCTCTCATCCTCTTCCTCTGTTCCCCGCTCTCATCCTCTTCCTGTGTCCCCTGCTCCCCTACTCCTCTCTCCCCCGCTTTCATCTTCCTCCTCTGTGCCCTGCTCTCAACCTCCTCCTCTGTCCACCCGCTCCTGTTCCTGTGTCCCCTGCTGTCCTTTTCCTCTGTCCCCAGCTCTCATCCTCCTCCTCTGTCCACCAGCTCTCATCCTCCTCCTCTGTCCACCAGCTCTCATCCTCTTCCTGTGTCCCCTGCTCTCCCCCTCCTCTGTGCCCCGCTCTTATCCTCCTCCGTCCACCAGCTCTCATCCTCTTCCTGTGTACCCTGCTCTCCCCCTCTTCTGTCCCCCAGCTCTCATCCTCCTCCTCTGTCCACCAGCTCTCAACCTCCTCCTCTGTCCACCAGCTCTCATCCTCCTCCTCTGTCCACCAGCTCTCATCCTCCTCTTCTGTCCACCAGCTCTCATCCTCTTCCTCTGTCCACCAGCTCTCATCCTCCTCCTCTGTCCACCAGCTCTCATCCTCCTCTTCTGTCCACCAGCTCTCATCCTCTTCCTGTGTCCCCTGCTCTCCCCCTCCTCTGTGCCCCGCTCTTATCCTCCTCCTCCTCTGTCCACCAGCTCTCATCCTCCTCCTCTGTCCACCAGCTCTCATCCTCCTCCTCTGTCCACCAGCTCTCATCCTCCTCCTCTGTCCACCAGCTCTCATCCTTCTCCTCTGTCCACCAGCTCTTATTCTCTTCCTGTGTCCCCTGCTCTTCCCCTCCTCTGTCCCCCGCTCTTATCCTCCTGCTCCTCTGTCCCCCGCTCTTATCCTCCTCCTCCTCTGTGCCCCGCTCTCATCCTCCTCCTCTGTTTACCAGCTCTCATCCTCTTCCTGTGTCCCCTGCTCTCCCCCTCCTCTGTGCCCTGCTCTTATCCTCCTCCTCTGTGCCCCGCTCTCATCCTCTTCTGTCCACCAGCTCTCATTCTCTTGTGTCCCCTGCTCTCCCCCGCTTTCCTGCTCTCATCCGTGTCTTGTTCTCCGCTCTCTTCTTCCCTTCTCTGTTCGGCAGCAGCTGGGGGGCGTGTCCTCACTTCCTGGATAATGAGCGGCCAGGACCTGATGCACGGCCGCCGGGCGGGAAACTGAGGAGGAGGTGGGTGACAGCTTCCCAGGGGCAAAGGGCAGATTTTCGGCTGCTTGACAGTGCGGGCTGTGCTGCGCCCGACGCTGGCATTGATGGGCGCAGGGCGCTCGGCACAGCGGGCGCAGGGGGCGGCTGGCGATGCGGGCCCCCTATAGGCCCGGGCCCCGTCGCAGCGGCGACCCCTGCGACCGTGAATGTTACGCCACTGTTTATCAAGATGAATAAGTAATGGATCTGCAAGGACTTTTCCTCCCCTGTGTCAGCCTAGGGAGACTGAACCCTTGTGTACTTTTTAATGTGCTGCATTACAATCCACATTTCATTATTTCAACTCTGTGGCAATTGATGCCACTTAAGTGGTGGCTGTGCCTAATTTTTTTGAAAAATGGAGACTGTTGTTGAGGTCTCCTTGCTGTTTGTTGCTTGACTTGAGTAGGACCCTCTGAGCTCAATACCTATCCTTGACATTCCTGCCCCTGTTTCTCAATATTCAATCTTTTTTGTCCATTGAACCAGTGATTAACAAATTTGCTGTATTCACATCCACCATTTTTGGGTGCTTAAAAGCAGGGATTACTACATCTCCCTTAATGTTTGTGTAAACTGCTTTTGGCCATCAAACCTGGCTTTGGCAAATGTACTGTATACACATTAACAGTTTTTGTGCCCTTAAAAGCATTGTTTGGTCAACCTCCCCTGTCCACTAGGCCTATACAGGTCACTGACCTACCTGACTAGTTCTTCCTGTAATACTCAACGAAACAGATAGTGGTCACACCTGTGTGGGGCGAGGCATAACATTGATGGGAGTGATTGCATGAGCTTTGAATTTATCTCGCCCTCTAGTCCTAAACAGGTCACTGACCTACCTTTCTATTATTTCCTGTAATACTACATGAAACGTATACTTGTCCCACCTGTGTGTGGCGGAGCATAACATTGATAGGAGCGCTTTCATGAGCTTTGAGGTTATCCAGCCTACTAGGCCTAAACAGGTCACTGACCTACCTGACTAGTTTTTCGTGTAATACTCTGCAAAACTTATAGTTGCTTGTTGGGGTCCCCTTGCTGTGTTTTACAAGATTTCAGAAGGGTGAGACCATGCCCATACGTGTGTCTCATCCTCCTTTTACTCCTCCAGCTCTTTTTACTTAATGTAGAAAACTAATACCACTTTTCCCCTGACTATTTGTACTGTGGTTAGATTGTTGTCACTTTTCCTTGTGTTTGTGGTCTATTCTGAGTAGTTTGGCAGCTTTTGGACACCTTTGAAGGTGTTTTCTATGTCTTTGCTGTAGCCTTCCATTGATTCCAATGGGGTTCGACGGTGTTCGACAAACATTCAACGAACACACCACCAATTCAACGAATTGAATCGAATTTGAACACTGAGTTGGTGGCTCATCACTAGAGACGAGTGACATGCAGGCAGTGTGTTCAGAGAGCCCTACTAAAACAGAAAGCACAGAACAGAGACCTCAAGAAAAGTCTCCACATTTCCAAAAATTAGGGCCAGATACACAAGTGGAATCAATTGACCCAGAATAAAAATTGTATAATGGTGCAGCCTGCATGCATATTACACATGCAGGAACAGGGCCTGGCCTGGCATATGAAGATAAAGCATTGATTAGTAACAGGGGGATGAGTGAAACATGTAAGCATGGTATACAGAGAACCCTGCTAAATTCAGTAAACAGACCAGAAGGAGACCTCAAGAAGCGTCTTCTTGACATTTCAAAAAATTAGGGACAGATACTATTAAAGTGGCATCAATAGACCAAAAATAAAAATTGTATAATAGTGAAATCAATGCAGCACAAATTAAACTACACTATCACCTAGTGTGTCCAGCCTGATATAAGTTAGGTGGTCTACACTTTCAGGGACAGCCTCATGTGCTTATCCATCAGGACACCACCAGCAGCGCTGAAGTTGTGGCGCCCCTGCGTCCAGGAGGCCACAAAGGGAACTGCAGCCAGGCAGGTAGGAACGACAGTTGAACACCAACACCCTCACAGCCCACACAGCCCACGTAGCAGTAGGAAGCAGCACCCAACCCGGAGCCTGGGAACTCTAGGCAGGCAAGGGGTGGTGGGTTTAGAGGCAGTGGGTGGGCAACCCGGCAAGTCAGGTGACAGAGGGTAGATTTAGAGCAGGGGGAGGAGAAAGTAGTCAGTAGGCCGGTGTAGGCTGAGCAGCAAAGACAGAGGCACATGTCCTGGAAGAGTGGGGTGTAAAGAGCACAGAATCTGGAAGAGCCAGTGCGAGCCACAGAGAAAAAGCACGTCCGAAGCCCGCACCCCAGGAGTGTGAGGGAAGAGAGGGACGGTGATACCGGGCCCTAGAACCACGGCTGAGACTGCAGACTGCAGGCGGAGTAGCTCTCCTATTGAACCCGAAGACACGGTTAGAGAGAGCCTGGTAGAGCCTCACCCAGGAGGACTATTGGAGGCTAGGCTAAGAGTAGAGTGTCGGCTCTAGAGGGGACCGCAGATTTACCCGGTCCCCAGACAACCGACGGGGGACCTCAGCTACACGTTAGGGTCCCTACCCCAAAGGACAGGCAGCTCAGTGGGAACCCAGAGGGCTCACAGGAGTCCGAGCCACTGCCATACTGTCCGGAGTCACGCACACCAAGCGAATAAGAGTGAAAGAGAACAGAAAGCCTGGAAAGGACAGAGAGACAGAGTGAGGGGTCATAGCAGGAGCAACCTGGCTGCAGGGAGTAAAGGAACCCGGATGGTAGAGTTATGCCCGTGTAGAGACTGTAAGATCTGAGTTGTGAACTGTAACTGGAACTGTGAGCTGTTCTTGAGAAGTTTGAGAAGTAAACACGGTGAACCCTGACTCCGACTCTATCGTATGTTCTTGCCTGCATATGACTCCCTCTAAACAGGTCTGCAGAAGATCCCCGCCTGGAGAGCCACAGCTTGTCAGCTCCAACATTGAAGGAGGATTTCTGCAGCTTCAGGACAGTAAGTGCACTGCACCCAGCACAGACCTGCACCATATCCTACACAATAGACCTTATCATCACTGCCCCGGGAACCCAGTTCTGCCTACGGAGAACTATTCCATCCTAGCTGCCATTACATCATCCCCGGAGTTTCTGTGGCAGCGGTGGCCCCACTACTGGCCACATACTGTGGGTGGCGTCACGACTGACATTATCCCCTATAAATATCCCCTTACTATTGCCAGGGCCCGGGACACGGTCCGGACCAGGACCACCCGTGACTTCCCCAGTAGCAGACCCGGTCCGGTACCGAGTACCCCATCCCAGTGGGCTCGACAAAGACACGTTCTGAGAAAATGCTGGCTGCTAGACATTATAAAACCTCCAAGGTGTGACTGGCATTCTCAGGCCACGACTCCATTTTTGAGGACAAAAATGTAAAAGTGTCCAAACTCTCCTGATGGCATGGATATTGAGCTCTAGGTACTCTTGCACCATCTTCTCCAGTCGTTCACTATGTGTCAGACTTGTACTCAATTCTGCTGGTGGATGGGTTGGTTTAAAAAATTGGGCAAATGATTCCCAGAAATTTCTTCTGACAATTAGGCTGGGATCACACTTGAGCCTTGCATCCGTTAAAACCAATAGTTTTTAAAAGTTGAAAATGTTGGAAAACTGATCTGTTAACAGATCCATAGGCTCTAATGCAAAACACGCAGTGTCAAAATGCACTGCTTAAAACACTATATGTTTTTGCATCAGCATCAAAAAACACTATCAGCTATCAGCGTTTTTGGGTGCTGTAGCTAAAATTCATCTATTTTTTTAACATGGGACCCTGTAGGAAATGCATCCGTTAACGCATAGTACATATAGGTAAAATGATGAAAAATTGTCAATTTAAAAAAACGGATCCAGTAATGGAACAGACCAAAATTACTGCATGCCAAGTGTTACCCCAGGCTTAGGCTAGGGTCAGATCCGCGCCATGCATCCACTAAAAACATGCATTTTTTTCATGTGCAAATATGTTAAAACAAATCCATTAATGCACCCATAGACTCCAATGCAAAAAGTTTGGCTCTATGCATTTTTTGTAGCGCATATAAAAACATGGGCTGCAGCGTTTTTGGGCCTGTTATTGAAAACGGATGCATTTTTTTAAACATGGGAGTCTATGGGAGACGCATCCGTTAACGCATGGTACATGTATGTACCATGTAATAATGGATGCGTTAACGCATGGTGCATGCATGTACCATGGGTTAACGCTTGAGTTAATTTAGGCAACATAAATGCACACATCATGTAAATGCAAGGACAAAAAATGCATCCTTTAGTTTCAACAAATTTTATTGTGACAGAAGAAAAGTAGATGCTTACAAACAATTGTTAATCAATGCAATGTGAGAAAAAAAATAGGAAATAAATCAAATAAGACAAATTAAACAAATGAAGTGGCCCCCTCGCAGGGGGGTCCAGGTTCATATAGCAAGGCGTTGTTATATACTTTATAATTTGGTAAGAGAAGAGAGAGTAATACAAGAAAATTAAGATAAAATAAAAAAAAGAGAAGGAAGTATCTTGAGTAGCGGGGAAGCGGCATTCTCGTAGCAGTTCAACAGGGGTTAGTTTTTTTTTTTTGGAGGGGGGGAATTCTATGAGATGGCGTGTGGGTATCTATGGGTTGTTCATTGATCTGGTTATCAAGGTGCTTCACTTTCTTTATAGAGCTTAGTGTTAATGTGTGTTTTACGTTGATAGTGACATTACTCTGTGAAGGTCGCGGTCTTCGTTTTTGGTTATCCAGGGTTCCCATATAGCCCTGAAGAGGTCCATGGTGTCATTTCTGGTTGCCTCTATTTTCTCGAAGAGCATTATGGAGTGGATACGGCGCTTTACTTGCTCTAGTGATAGTAAATCCGTGCTCCATTGTTTGGCTATGTGGTTTTTGGTGGCCATGGTTATGTAGGTGAGTAGCCGATATGCTTTGTTACTCACATTAGGTGGTTTGTCCCCAAACAGTAGTGCTGGTGGAGTGAGTGTGAGTTTGTCATCTAGAGTGAAGTCGATTAACTTTATGACGTCATTCCAAAGGGATTTTACGATGGGGCATGTCCACCATGTGTGGAGTGTGTCCCCTACTGTGTCACAGCCTCTGAAGCATCTGTCAGGCTTGGAGCTGTATATGTTGTGTAGGAAGCTGGGGACACGGTGCGTCCTGTGGAGAAGCTTAAAGGACGTTTCCGTTAGTGATACCTGATGGCTTCCCTTCATGATGCTTTCGTGACATCTGTACCATTTTTCTGGTGTGAGCGTGATTCCCAGGTCTAGTTCCCATTGCTCCATAGCTGTTAGCTTACGACTATTCTTTGCGTGGTTAAGCGTGGTGTATATTTGGGATATTGATCCTTTTCCCAGGGGTCATGCATGCATTTCAGTTCAAATGTTGTCACTTTTGGGTGTGTTATAGTTTTTAGTATGGAATGTATGAAGTGGTATATTTGCTCTAGTCTGAAGGTTTCTGTGGGCGGGATTTTATATCTCGTAATGAGTGTGTGCTTGGGCATAAGCGTTGAGTGGTTAAGGAGATGTTGTAGTCTGCGTACATTGTTTTGTTCCCACCATGTGTGGTTTTTCGAGGAGACCCCGGGTTGAAACATTGGGTTGTTAAAATAGTGGTGACGGGTGGGATTGGAGGGAGTATTGGAATCATATGGATCTCCAATAGTTGTAGGGTGTGGAGGGTGTGGTGGTGAGTACGTGTTTAAGTTTTTTGGTAGAGTCCCCGTGGCCCAGAGGAGACCTCTCAGGATCTATGGGGCTAGTTGTGAGTTCTCTATGTGGATCCATAGGGGAGTGTTCTACTCTGCATGTATTGTTGCCTTTTGTGCCATTTGTGCTGCCCTGTAGTAGTGTATGAAGTTCAGCAGTGATACACCTCCTTTTGCTTTGTGTTTATGTAAAGTCTGCATGGATATGCGTGGTCTCTAATGATTCCATATGAATCGGTTGATTTGGGAGTGGATCATTTTGAATATGGACTTTGGTATTGGTATTGGTAGTGAGTGGAAGAGATATAGGAATTGGGGTAGTGTGACCATCTTTATCGTGTGAACTCTCCCTAAAAAGGAGAGGGTTGGAGTTGACCATTTGTTTAGATTCTGTTCTAGTTTTTGCAATATGGGGCTGTAGTTATATTTGTATAGGGTGTTTTTATGTGATGTTAGGTTGGTTCCGAGATAGGGAATGTAGTGCTCTTTGTGTGTAAATTTAAAGTTGGATAGAATTCGGTTTTGGTCATTGGCTGGGGTGTTAATAAACATTATTTCTGATTTATCCACGTTTACTTTCAGTCCTGAAATCTCCTCGAATTGTTTGAGGATGGCTATCAAGTTTGGAAGCGATATGTGAGGGTTCGTTAGGGTCAGTAGTAGGTCGTCTGCGAAGAGGCTTACTTTATAGGTGTGTTTCCCTATGTTTGCACACAATAGACCTCGAGGCTGTAGGTCAGAGAAGGGTGGGGAGCGAGAAAACAGGCGCAGATCTAAATGTAAAAGCACAATATTTCTCAGAAGTACACTGGGCAAGAGAACTCACCTTTATTGTGTCTTGTTTCTTCGCATATCAACCCACTGGGGGTCTTACAGAGGTCTTTGTCTCCTTGGTATGCTGCTGCTATCCTCCAGAGAGCGGAACTCCCAGCTATGAGCCCGTGGAATGAAGCAAATAATCAAGGTATCCAGATGATTGAGCGCTCCCCAGGAGATTTACCTTATGATAAGGACACTGACTCCTTTTTCCTTCTTAGAGATTTATTTCAAATGGCTTCACAGTAGTAAACAGTCATAAAAGTCATAAAAGCATAATTAAAACAACGCGTTTCGGCTATAAATGTCATAAAATAGCCTTCCTCAGGTATATGAAGTATTACATAAAATTTGGAGGTTATATAGTGTGTGTTATCCCTCCTAATTAATCATATTGATCACACATGTCTGACTCTTCAGTATCCAGTCTCATTAGTGTTAACCAGTTCCTCCCAAGATAAAAAAAGAGAACAATAGAATAAATATACACATATATCTCTCTCTTCCTTTTTGTATATATATACACATATACATATAAGGGTATAATTCAAAAAACCAATTGTATTTTAAACATTATTAGTTCCCTTTTGTTCCATTATTAATCTTTATCTTTGTTTTCTTTTTATTTTCTTTTTCTTTTTGTGTTTCGAAGTCAAGGTCCAAATATCATAGTATTATTTTTATTTCTTATTAATTATGATCCACTTAATATCAAAAAATTATATTCCCAAAAGATAAATAAAAAAAAAATAAAAAAATTTTAAATGTTTTTCTCAATTCCTGATGTAATCGATCCTGCACATTTTCTATCTACATATCTTCCCCATTCAGAGTTATATACCACTAGGCTATACACTTCATCTATAGGACACTAGCTCCAAGTCAACCCATTCATAAATACCACATAATTGTTACGTCCCAATATATCTCTATCACCCTCAAAGAGACAGCTATATTGGGTCGCTATATACTAGCGTGATAAATTCACCATAAAATATTTTACAATTTCCTTGATAATATATACAAATATATCTCATTCTTCTACTGGGATCAATCTTGTTCTATTCACGTTCAATCATTTTATCTTCACCCAAAAACCTGCTAAACCATCTTATTCTCCACTAGAGAGTGATTAAATCTTCTTTTCCCTACTGAAACAACTGCCTTCATAATAAAAGGTGTATATATTATCAAGGAAATTGTAAAATATTTTATGGTGAATTTATCACGCTAGTATATAGCGACCCAATATAGCTGTCTCTTTGAGGGGGATAGAGATATATTGGGACGTAACAATTATGTGGTATTTATGAATGGGTTGACTTGGAGCTAGTGTCCTATAGATGAAGAGTATAGCCTAGTGGTATATACCTCTGAATGGGGAAGATATGTTGATAGAAAATGTGCAGGATCGATTACATCAGGAATTGAGAAAAACATTTAAAATTTTTTTTTTTTTTTATCTTTTGGGAATATAATTTTTTGATATCAAGTGGATCATAATTAATAAGAAATAAAAATAATACTATGATATTTGGACCTTGACTTCGAAACACAAAAAGAAAAAGAAAAGAAAAAGAAAACAAAGATATAGATTAATAATGGAACAAAAGGGAACTAATCATGTTTAAAATACAATTGGTTTTTTGAATTATACCCTTATATGTATATGAAACAGAAAAAAAACTGCATAGCACTCACAGACTAATGTGAACCGGTGCCAGCAGGGCTGCTGGATCAAATAACTAGAAAAAAATACTCTGCAGCACTCGGTTACTACCAATGATGTACATATGCTAATAAGCTATATATATATGAGAAAAAAGTTAAAAACTTACGTTTTTTCAAAAAACTCAAAATCTTATCTTTTTATTTCTGAAGTTCTTGGTACACACATTGGCCAATGTCTGTTTGCTCGTCGACTGCGACAAAGTGACTTCAGGTCCGACGAGTCCTACGCTGATATCCCTATCCTCCTTGTCCACCCCCCACCTCTCAGTGGGCAGACTCCATCTCAACCCTAGATCACCTGCAGTCAACAAGGGTGCAAATTGCAGCATGGAGCCAGCCACTCCATAAGATACAAAACAGAAAAAAAACTGCATAGCACTCACAGACTAATGTGAACCGGTGCCAGCAGGGCTGCTGGATCAAATAACTAGAAAAAAATACTCTGCAGCACTCGGTTACTACCAATGATGTACATATGCTAATAAGCTATATATATATGAGAAAAAAGTTAAAAACTTACGTTTTTTCAAAAAACTCAAAATCTTATCTTTTTATTTCTGAAGTTCTTGGTACACACATTGGCCAATGTCTGTTTGCTCGTCGACTGCGACAAAGTGACTTCAGGTCCGACGAGTCCTACGCTGATATCCCTATCCTCCTTGTCCACCCCCCACCTCTCAGTGGGCAGACTCCATCTCAACCCTAGATCACCTGCAGTCAACAAGGGTGCAAATTGCAGCATGGAGCCAGCCACTCCATAAGATACAAAACAGAAAAAAAAACTGCATAGCACTCACAGACTAATGTGAACCGGTGCCAGCAGGGCTGCTGGATCAAATAACTAGAAAAAAATACTCTGCAGCACTCGGTTACTACCAATGATGTACATATGCTAATAAGCTATATATATATGAGAAAAAAGTTAAAAACTTACGTTTTTTCAAAAAACTCAAAATCTTATCTTTTTATTTCTGAAGTTCTTGGTACACACATTGGCCAATGTCTGTTTGCTCGTCGACTGCGACAAAGTGACTTCAGGTCCGACGAGTCCTACGCTGATATCCCTATCCTCCTTGTCCACCCCCCACCTCTCAGTGGGCAGACTCCATCTCAACCCTAGATCACCTGCAGTCAACAAGGGTGCAAATTGCAGCATGGAGCCAGCCACTCCATAAGATACAAAACAGAAAAAAAAAACTGCATAGCACTCACAGACTAATGTGAACCGGTGCCAGCAGGGCTGCTGGATCAAATAACTAGAAAAAAATACTCTGCAGCACTCGGTTACTACCAATGATGTACATATGCTAATAAGCTATATATATATATGAGAAAAAAGTTAAAAACGTACGTTTTTTCAAAAAACTCAAAATCTTATCTTTTTATTTCTGAAGTTCTTGGTACACACATTGGCCAATGTCTGTTTGCTCGTCGACTGCGACAAAGTGACTTCAGGTCCGACGAGTCCTACGCTGATATCCCTATCCTCCTTGTCCACCCCCCACCTCTCAGTGGGCAGACTCCATCTCAACCCTAGATCACCTGCAGTCAACAAGGGTGCAAATTGCAGCATGGAGCCAGCCACTCCATAAGATACAAAACAGAAAAAAAACTGCATAGCACTCACAGACTAATGTGAACCGGTGCCAGCAGGGCTGCTGGATCAAATAACTAGAGAAAAATACTCTGCAGCACTCGGTTACTACCAATGATGTACATATGCTAATAAGCTATATATATATGAGAAAAAAGTTAAAAACTTACGTTTTTTCAAAAAACTCAAAATCTTATCTTTTTATTTCTAGTTACTTATATGTATATGTGTATATATATACAAAAAGGAAGAGAGAGATATATGTGTATATTTATTCTATTGTTCTCTTTTTTTATCTTGGGAGGAACTGGTTAACACTAATGAGACTGGATACTGAAGAGTCAGACATGTGTGATCAATATGATTAATTAGGAGGGATAACACACACTATATAGCCAAACTTTATGTAATACTTCATATACCTGAGGAAGGCTATTTTATGACATTTATAGCCGAAACGCGTTGTTTTAATTATGCTTTTATGACTTTTATGACTGTTTACTACTGTGAAGCCATTTGAAATAAATCTCCAAGAAGGAAAAAGGAGTCAGTGTCCTTATCATAAGGTAAATCTCCTTGGGAGCGCTCAATCATCTGGATACCTTGATTATTTGTTTCCCTATGTTTGGGACTGTGATATCTGGATGGGATCGTATCTTTTGGGCTAGGGGTTCCATGATCATAGCGAATAAGGCCGGTGATAGGGGGCATCCCTGCCTCGTGCCTCTTTAAATGAGTATTGGTTTCGGGGAGGTGGATGGAAGTTTTAGGTATGCGATCGGGGTGTTGCAGAGGAGTTTAAGGGCATTTATCAATGGTTGAGGTAGCCCCAATCTGTTCAGAATTTGGAATAGGTATGGCCATGCAACTGAGTCAAATGCTTTTTCTATGTCTAGAGCCAGGACAGTTAGGGGTGAGTTGGATTTGTTGGCATTGTGCATTATATTGAGGTTCCTACGTATGTTGTCTGGTGCTTGTCTCGAAGGTATGAAACCCACTTGGTCTTTGTGTATAAGGTTAGGGAGGCAGGTATTAATTCTGTTGGTTAGTATCGCCGTGAAGGTTATAAGGTCTATATTTAATAGGGAGATGGGCCTGTAGTTCTTGATGAGTAGTGTCTTTTTTTGGTTTTGGGATGACAGCAATATGTGCGGTGTAAAATTCTTGGGGCATGGTTTGTCCTGAGAATAAGTTGTTGCAATATGGGCGTATGTGGTTCGTTAGTGTGTCCTGGAATTTTTTGTAGTATAATGCGGTCAGTCCATCCTGGCCTGGTGCTTTACCTGCTTTTAGCTGTTTGATGGTGGTCAGTATCTCTTCTTCTGTTATTGGTGAGTGTAGTTTTGCCGCGTAGCTCGGGGTTAGGGATGGTAGTGGTATATTGGCTAGGAATTCGTCAATTTTGGGTTTGGTGAAGTGTGGGTTGTCATTATATAAATTCTGGTAGAATTTGTAGAATGCGGCGTAGATTTTATTTGGGTTGTGGGTGGTATGTGATTGTTCATCTTTAATTGACAAAATCGTGTTTATGCGTTCTTTGTCTCTGAGTTTGCGTACAAGCATTCTGTCCATCTTATTTGGAGTATTTATAAAACGCTGCTTGTGTCCACCTAATGGCTCTTTCAGTGCGGGTTGTCAGTATTGTGTTGAGTTGTAGTTTTGTGTCGAGTATTTTCTTGGTGAGATATTTAGAGGGGTGGGATTGGTTGGCAAATTCTAGTTTACTGAGCTTGTCTTCAAGGTCCGCCTGTGTCTCTACTCTGTCTCTCTTTTTTTTGGAGGCCAGTCATATAAGTACGCCTGTCATGTATTTTTTTATGGGCCATCCAAATGTTGCCTTCTGAGACTTCTGATGATTTGTTTGTGGCAAAGTAACTTTTGAGTTCTTGTTCTATCTGCGTCCTCAGGTGCCAGGCAAGGCGCTGAAACGTGTTGGAGGAAGGAGAATAAAGCTTGAGAATCTGCTTGATGATTTTCTGACTCATTGGTGAGTTTGTTGAGCCTGGAGCAGGGCGGACCGTGATACACCTGCATTCCCATCTTCTTTCTGGATTTCACCACTGGTCAGTGGTTGGTGGAGGTCTTGCAGCAGCTCTTGATTTTGTACGCCTTCAAACCAGTTGTGGGGATCACAACTGCATCAGGTGAGTGGTTTTATAGCACCACCCTGTTTACAGTGTCACTAGTGATAGGGCAGTATTGTGCCTCTTGTCCCCCACCCCTTTATATTTTCTGGAGTAGTTTCTTGTCGGTCTCTATAGCATCAGCTGTGTTGTCCATTCGTCTTTCTAGATTGTCTGTGCGTTGAGTGATGTCTTGAAGTTGGCGTGTGAAATTGTCGACCGCGGTGGAGAGTTCGGTCCTGAAGGTTTTTTGATGGATGTCAGGAGTTCCTCCATGCCCATCGGGGGTGCATTCTGTGGGGGGCTGCTTCGGGTTTGTTGGGGGCTTTTGGTGGGGACTCTACCTTGATGGGGTTGCTTGGGTGGGTGGCATTTCGTGGGCTGTGGGTTTGATATGTTGTGGGAATAACAGATATTGGCTTTGGCTTAGTTTCTCTTATTGTGGTTCGCTTTGTACGCATTATTTTGGGGCTTGGGGAGTATTTGGCTGGGATTTTCCCCGTTGGGGTTGGTCATGTGGAGGACCAGTAATGTCAGTGGTGCAGGTCCTAGTCTTGTGTGGGGTCAGTTGGTCAGGGCTACTTATGCAGTCTTGAAGGCTTAATAAAGGAGGATAGAGAGGGGCTGATGTGGAGACAGAGTGATGGAGGTGGAATGGGGGGGTAAACTTGGATGACTAATGCACAAAGTGAGGAAGTATTGAAATGAAGGACTTTTGCTTATGTTGGTAACTATTACAATTAAGACAGGTAGTAGATGGGTAGAGTTTTTACCTTCTGGCTTCCTCTGGCTTATCTGTGGTGTATCTCTGCCGTCCACTTTCAAAAATTCCACTTTGAAAATTCCCACACAGGCCAAGGCCACAACAGGCCTTGTGGTCTGCAATTTATAGCTCTTGTGGACACCAGATGATAGGACAGGAAGACAGAGGAGAGGGGTCAGAGGAGAGAAAGGGCCACTGCACACCAGGGTACAATTAACAAATTGCTGCTAAGAGAAACATTTGGAGCCAGATCAGCAGGAGGGAGATACAAGCAGGATGGAATAATATGGATATTTCTAAGGTACAAAGCAAATTAATCAATGTATTCATACCCTGAAAATATGTGCAATGTATACAGTGACTGGATACTGCTGCAGAGATTGCATACCCCACTGGATCAATGTATTCATACCATGAAAATATGTGCAATGTATACAGTGACTGGATACTGCTGCAGAGATTGCATACACCACTGAATCAATGTATTCATACCATGAAAATATGTGCAATGTATACAGTGACTGGATACTGCTGCAGAGATTGCATACACCACTGAATCAATGTATTCATACCATGAAAATATGTGCAATGCATACAGTGACTGGATACTGCTTCAGAGATTGCATACACCACTGAATCAATGTATTCATACCATGAAATTATGTGCAATGTATACAGTGACTGGATACTGCTGCAGAGATTGCATACACCACTGAATCAATGTATTCATACCATGAAAATATGTGCAGTGTATACAGTGACTGGATACTGCTGCACAGATTGCATACACCACTGAATCAATGTATTCATACCATGAAAATATGTGCAATGTATACAGTGACTGGATACTGCTGCAGAGATTGCATACACCACTGAATCAATGTATTCATACCATGAAATTATGTGCAATGTATACAGTGACTGGATACTGCTGCAGAGATTGCATACACCACTGAATCAATGTATTCATACCATGAAAATATGTGCAATGTATACAGTGACTGGATACTGCTGCAGAGATTGCATACACCACTGAATCAATGTATTCATACCATGAAAATATGTGCAATGTATACAGTGACTGGATACTGCTGCAGAGATTGCATACACCACTGAATCAATGTATTCATACCATGAAAATATGTGCAATGCATACAGTGACTGGATACTGCTTCAGAGATTGCATACACCACTGAATCAATGTATTCATACCATGAAATTATGTGCAATGTATACAGTGACTGGATACTGCTGCAGAGATTGCATACACCACTGAATCAATGTATTCATACCATGAAAATATGTGCAGTGTATACAGTGACTGGATACTGCTGCACAGATTGCATACACCACTGAATCAATGTATTCATACCATGAAATTATGTGCAATGTATACAGTGACTGGATACTGCTGCAGAGATTGCATACACCACTGAATCAATGTATTCATACCATGAAAATATGTGCAATGTATACAGTGACTGGATACTGCTGCAGAGATTGCATACACCACTGAATCAATGTATTCATACCATGAAAATATGTGCAATGTATACAGTGACTGGATACTGCTGCAGAGATTGCATACACCACTGAATCAATGTATTCATACCATGAAAACATGTGCAATGTATACAGTGACTGGATACTGCTGCAGAGATTGCATACACCACTGAATCAATGTAATCATACCATGAAAACATGTGCAATGTATACAGTGACTGGATACTTCTGCAGAGATTGCATACACCACTGAATCAATGTATTCATACCATGAAAATATGTGCAATGTATACAGTGACTGGATACTGCTGCAGAGATTGCATACACCACTGAATCAATGTATTCATACCATGAAAACATGTGCAATGTATACAGTGACTGGATACTGCTGCAGAGATTGCATACACCACTGAATCAATGTAATCATACCATGAAAACATGTGCAATGTATACAGTGACTGGATACTTCTGCAGAGATTGCATACAACACTGAATCAATGTATTCATACCTGCAAAGGAAGGAGAAACACCGTCACAACAGGGCATCATAGCATCGGGAGTGTAGGCAAGGCATCTCTGGTGTATCTCTGCCGTCCACTTTCAAAAATTCCACTTTGAAAATTCCCACACAGGCCAAGGGCCAAAATGCATCCTTTAACACATCTTTCAAGCGGATGCCACAATACAAGTGTGACCCTAGCCTTAGGCTCCAATCACACTGCGTGTTTTTGGTCTCTTTTTGCTCATAAGTTTTTGTAGCCAAAGCCAGGAGTGGGTAATAAATACAGAAGTGGAGCACATGTTTCCAATATACTTTTGCTCTGATTGTTCCAATTCCTGGTTTTGGCAACGAAAACTGATGAGCAAAAACAGACCAAAAATGCACAGTGTGATTGTGTGGTGCACCACATGGTCAGGCGTCACAGTGGGGTATTGCACTCGTAAAAGTAGTGTAATTTTCCCCAACTGCAGGTGGATGCTGGGCTGGTGGGTGGGTCCCATTTCTGCACTCCCACACTAGACTAGTGGTGGGTGGTTACCTGGGAGGGATCTAGCACCTCTTGGGAGAGTGAGGAGTAGTTGGAGTTGGAGAGGAGTTGAGGAGGAGTGTGGAGCGAGGCGGAAGGTCTAACAGGACATCTCCAGGCTGATCCTGAGGGAAGATGAAAGGGGATCCTGAGGGGATCCTGAGAGAGGGTGCCTGATGCGTGAGTCTGGGCCTGAGAAAGAAAGGCGGAACCCCAGCGTGGAGCGACCATACTCCAGGGGATTCCCCAGTCCATCACGAGAACGCCGGATCCAAGGACACGGCCAGAGTCCATCTCTGAAGTCACCACCCTGCCAGACGGAGCGGTTTGCCTGCTTTTTCACTTCGAGGAGGGGAGCCCCAAGACTACCTTCAAGGAATAATTGGGTATAGTCTCATCCTAGGTGGGGAAGAAAAGACACGGGTTTGCCAACTAAGGCATACCACGGGTACCACCATACAACCTGACATCCACTTGCAGCCACCCGTAGAGCTACCTGTTTCTTTAACAACTTTTGCTGAACTGTGGACTTGTATGCTGATGACTATTTACAGTAAAGTACCCGGGAGAGTGACTTTGCCTCCGTGTCTTTGTGCTACAGAATTCAACCTGTTTGTTTACAGGAACGCTGCCCCAGAGGACCAGCTCCACCTGTAGGGAGCTTTGCCATCCCTGCTGTGATACCATCGGCCTCCTGAGGACTGTGGCGGCACTGGAGATCCCTCACCAGGTACTACAGGTGGCGTCACGTGACAATAACTCTTATCCCTTGTATATAACCCCTTATTGAAGTGTCACCCAGGCTTCGGGCTCAGGCACCGCCACCCGTGACATCCCCGCAAATCCCTCCGAGCCTGATACCCGAGTACACCCAGGCCTGGGGCTCGACATATATTTCTGGTGCTTAGAAACAGCATCTCGTGCCCAGTATTACCGGGTACTGTGTGCCTTCGACTTTTGAATAGAACTTTTCCCACCTTTGCTTGATGCCAAAAATGACCCAAGATGGCGCCGTGCCATGTACTAAACACCATGTGTAGGCCCGGGGGTGTGCCTCCGCCCCAAGAAGAAGGAGGGCCAAGACAGAGGTGTGAAAAAGTGTGGCCTCCCCGATTGCCATCAAACAGGAGGGCGGCCCACAGGAAGTGCTCCGGGAGTGGCTGCCGATAAAGAGACAAACCGGAAAAAAAGGACAAAACGTGGAAGGATCCTTTATACCTGGCAGCATGGTGGCACCACATTGGAGAGACATCGTGCGAAAGGTCGAAGAAGAGGCCAGAGCCGCACAAGGAGAACCGGCAGCGGCGTCCCTCTTAACACTAGAGGGGGATGCCGACTACTGGAGAGACAATTTTGGACGGCTCTGCCAGGACATGGAGGAAGCTTTGGAGTGGGTGTGTCGGCTTTGGAGCGCGGAGAGGGCCTGTGAACTGATGACAATGAGAGAAGGCCGAGAAGCGCGAGAGGCAGCAGTAGCAGTACAAGCAGTCATGGAATACCGAGCCTCCTTACCACCCGTCCCGCCACCCGTCCAGACCCGGGACACAGGGACCCAGACCGGAGCCCCTGTAGAACCACCGTCCCACACCCGCAGCTATCTCCAGCTAGAGCCAGCGCGGCCGTCCCCAGCAGAACCAGATGTGATCGTAGAAGCTGAGGAAGAGGGAGACGAGACAGACTCAGAGGAGCCGGAGGACGTTGAAGGAGCTTCAGGAGGAAGTACCCCAGAGGCTGCATGGTGGTCCGCATGGCAGCGGCAAGGTACTCCCATCATTGTAAGCACAGCAGAGACCAGAACGTCGCCCAAAGTCCCAATCGGCAACTCACCACCACCAGAATACCAGTCATCCCTGAACCAGCGAAACCAACAAGCTAGACAGAAAAGGAGAGAGGAATGGTTCCAGAACGAACAGGCTACCTGGTGACTTCGAGACGAAGCCAGAGCACAGCCCCCGCTTCCATTGGAGTTGCGCCGCCAAGGAACTGTAGTTTCTTCCTACCAAGAAGAAGGATGGGGATTCATACGTGAACCCGGACTACAAGAGTACATCTTTTTTGTCAGACGATACGCTGAATCATACCTGCTGCATGGACACCCAGATCATGACTTGTACCGTGGTGAGCAGGTTTCATTTGAATGGCATCCAGGCCCCTTAGGCTGGTTTGCAACGCCAACAATAGACTCCCGTTGTAGAGACTATGACTGTAAATAGCCCCCTTTTTGTTTCCAGCTTTATTCCCCTACATTTTGAAGAGCCAGAGTCATGGACTCCTGTGTAGAACTTTTATTTCCCCTACAAGTTGATGATGTGTGATATGCATATAGCAGTCCGGCGGTGATAAATCACACTGGACTGTGCTGGACAATATGTTACCGCCGGACCTGCACAGTTAGTACCGGTCCCCGTTAGGCCGAGTTGGATTCAAAAGTTTATTATGTTTTATGCAGATAGTAACAACCGGAGAGTAATAACTTGGCCAGTGGGTGACCTGAGGACTGTGAGATCTATAATAACTGCTGCAAATGTGTAACGTTACAAGAAAATGTGCCTCCTAGCAATAGGAAGAAACTGTAGTATGCTTAAATGTATATAGTTTACGTTGATATTGTTGTTACTGAAAATATAAAAATGTTTTTCACTCCCAGGTTTAACAGGTACCTATACTGGAGGACGAGTATGTTTCATCAGGGGGGTATGTGGCGCCCCACATGGTCAGGCGTCACAGTGGGGTATTTCACTGGTAAAAGTAGTGTAATTTTCTCCAACTGCAGGTGGATGCTGGGCTGGTGGGTGGGACCCATTTCTGCACTCCCAACTAGACTAGTGGTGGGAGGTTACCTGGGAGAGTGACTTTGCCTCCGTGTCTTTGTGCTATAGAATTCAACCTGTTTGATTACAGGAACACTGCCCCGGAGGACCAGCTCCACCTGTAGGGAGCTTTGCCATCCCTGCCGCTATACCATCGCCCTCCGGAGAACTGTGGTGGCGCTGGTGACCCATCACCAGGTACTACAGGTGGCGTCACATGACAAACTCTTATCCCCTGTATATAACCCCTTATTGAAGTGTCACCCAGGCCAAGGGCTCAGGCACCGCCACCCATGACATCCCTCCGAGCCTGATACCCGAGAACCCCGGGCCTGGGGCTCGACAATTGCAGCTGCTGTCATTGTTTCTGCGCTGACAATTTGACGTTCCATGTGTTAAAAGGAAAACCAGACCTAAAATCTACCAGCTTTTTATGATATTCCAGCATGCATGTGTTTCTATTCAGGGTGAGAAGCATCTGGCTAAATTTACTGTTGTAAATGTGTGGCAACCCAGTAGCCATCACCGAGTTGAATTCTAAAAATACAGCCATTATGTTGCAGACAGTGCAGCAAGGTGCTCATGTGTCTGATGCATCCTTGAGGCCCAAGTCCCTGCCGTGTTGGAGGTGGGATAACATTTGAGTATCTTTCCTCCATCCTTCCCCGACAACCTAAGACAACAGAAAGGTTAATAATTTCTTCCTCATCGCCTAACTGTTGTGTGCGCATCATCTATTCATTCTCATCCTCCTCCATTTGTTCCTCGGCTCCTTCACGTTTACTAACAGTTTGTCTGGTACCATGAGACCCCTCTGTCGCTCTACTGCACCCTCCCATTGCACCTGCCTGTGTGGCGAGATACCAGTCCTTAGAGATATTGGTATCCCTTCTGCATTCTCCTTTTCCTCCTCTGGGACCACCACTAGGGATGGGCGAATTCCTCGCTACTATTCGGGACTCGCCCGAATAGTAGCGGACTCGGGGGACTCGCTACTCGCCGAGTAGGGGTAGCGAGTCCCTGTACTTTTGCAGTGTATCTATACAGATACACTACAAAAGTACCCTAAAAGTTAATCTAAGGGGTTAAAAACAATAAACATTAATACTACCTCCTGTACTCCTGTACCGGGACCGGGACCGAAGACCTCCGGCTGTTACAGGACCTCCGAGACCACCGGGAGAAGATGGGGAAAAGGACCTTGCAGTTCAGCCAATCAACATTCAGCTAGCGGTCACATGGGTTTGTCATGTGACCGCAGTGCAGCCTGCTGATTGGGGTCCTTTTCCCCATCTTCTCCCGGTGGTCTCGGAGGTCCTGTAACTGCCAGAGGTCTTCGGTACCGGTCCCGGTACATAAGGTACAGGAGTACAGGAGGTGAGTATTAATGTTCATTGTTTTTAACCCCTTAGATTAACTTGTAGGGTACTTTTGTAGTGTATCTGTATAGATACACTGCAAAAGTACAGGTTACTACTCGGACTCGCTGGACTAGCAATGAGTACCGAGTCTCGGACCCGGACTCGTTAGAGTCCAACGAGTCCGAGTATTTCAGGATTCGCCCATCCCTAGCCACCACCTCATCCCACAAACTTTTCAAAATTTACTCCAGTATGTAGGTGACAAGAATAGTTATGCGGATGATGGCATTTTCGGTTTTAACGATCTTAGGCTAGGGTCACACTGAGCGTTGCACCTGCAGCAGCCGGATTTCATTACAGCAGAGCTCAGCCTGCTGTAACCGCCAGCGGTAACGTCGGGAGCTTCGGGCGAACGCTGCCCTTAGTTACCTGATGTGTACCATAGTTGCAAGCAACGTTTTTCTCTGCGCTCAGGATTACCGCAGTCCAGATAGCTTTGTGTGTGGCCAGTAACTATGGTACACATCAGGTAACTAAGGGCAGCGTTCGCCTGAAGTTCCCGACGTTACCGCTGGCGGTTACAGCAGGCTGAGCTCTGCTGTAATGGAATCCGGCTGCCGCAGGTGGAGCACTCAGTGTGACCCTAGCCTTAGTAGCCATTTGAAAGTTATGCAAAAAGGGTGCAGAAGTCCTTGTAATGTGCTCACTCTGCAAGCTAAATTTGCCTCACATTTGACTCTCATGGAGTCACTCTTTACATCATGACATATTGTGCCATGGCTTGTTGTTGCTGCCACAGTCACTGCAACTTGTGCTGACTGGAATTCCACTGAGTCGGCACATTGCAGATCAAACAGTTAACCTTTAGTCAGTAAGACCTCTGTAGTGATGAGCTGTGGGGTGCGAATGGCAGAAATGAGCACACAACGATTGTGCCTTGTACAGCAGCTCATTGAGACCAGGATACTGACATAGGAATTGCTGTTTAACCAGGCTAATACATGTGTATTATTTTATTAAGACAAATAAAAAAATTGTTTATTCTGAAATATATATTTGTTAAACATTGATTGGCTTTTGATGAAAAAATGTGTCTTAACTTCATGTAAGGCTTCATGTCAGGCTGAGTTTGCTTGTGTGTTGTGTCACTGAAGAATCACACATGCGCAGTGGCATGGATCTATAAGTACATTCAACAAGACCAATATGCTTGTCATCATTGTGGCTACTGTCTCCCAAAATGAACATATTTATATATATGCCTGGCAGTAAACAATCACAATAAAAATTCAGTTAAGGCCGGCTTCACACCGCGGTTTGGAGCTATCAGGTTCTGTGTGGTGTTTTGCAGGATGCACTGGACAGAACCTGACAGCCCCGGACGAGCAGAAACTGAGGGCAAATATGCCCTGTGATCCTGTTTTTTGCAGCATCCATTTCTGCCCGTTCCTGCTGCTGTCCAGTGCTTAAATGTTAGCACCACGTGTGCAGGGGAGCTGCCCGCAGTGCTGAAATTTCAGCCGTGGAGCTCTCCTTGGTGCTGAACCTCAGCGCCGGCTCTGAAATGCTGCTCGGTCAATGGTGCTGAATGAGTGAGGCTGCATTTCAGCCGCTCTTCAGTACCAGGCATCCGGGAACCTGTGCAATTACTTTGTTTAATCCGGGGCGATCTGGCACTTATAGACTCCCATGTTTGGGTGCTGGATCGCCCCGGATCCGGGAGGATCCGTTTTTGTTCGTATTTTGCACCACACACAAAATATAATGCAGACTCCGTTTTTGTGTCTGGTGCAAAAAACCAACACAACCGGTTCTTCCCGGAAAATCACAAAACTGGAGGCCAAATAAGGCCATTCCAGCACCATAGGGACGCATGGGGCCAAAACCGGACAGAATCTGACACCACAAAACTGTGGTGTGAAGCCGGCCTGTCTCCTGGATCAGAAAAAAACTAAGCAATTGATAAAGTAATGGTGAAAAGTATTACATCAGAAATTAATGTACAGTATTATTATGTATATACCAGAAAATCCTGTTCTATATTTTCTGAAGCAAAAGCTTTGAAAACGTCTCAGGGAAGAACAGAATGCCATTCATCAGTCTGGTAACTAGTAAAATAAAATACAAGACACTTTTGGGCAGACAACAGTGTAATTTTATCAGCTTTGGGACATTATAAATCTTGTGTGTAACCATCAATATTACACAGATTATGGCTTCAAAATAACACGTATTTTAGCCTATTAATGAAAACAATAAGCCTAAGGCAATTCTTGTTCTAGGACAGCAAAATAAATGATGAGCATGGCTATTGCCTATGGGAGACTGTCAAAAGATTGGTATTAATCCTTGTCAACTTGTAGGTTTCACTAGGGAAGTTCCATGATCTCATCTGACCCAGCAAAGGACAGTCCTTGAACTTGAATTCACCATGTTAGGTTGAAAAATTGTCTGGTATCTACAGAACCCAATTGAGAGTGGTATAACATTGCACACACTTTTTCACTCATTCTGGTTTATTCATTTTTTTATCGTGTGCTTTCTTGACAAATATGTGTGTATTCTTTTCATGTCATCATGTTCTAATAATAATGCACAGTTCGACCTTCCCATGAGACAAATGTCCTAGTTTATGTCCACTTGTTGGATTGAATAAATCCTAGCCTCTAATTTTTGACTTGTGAATACAGTATAAATACTAAAAATGTACAATAAAACATTACTATTGTTCAAAATTAAAATCTTTTGTGAATAACAAAATGTAACTTGTCAATTAAGAGCTGGGCACATCTTTATAGGTACAACAGAAGTCACTGGGGTCCAAAGGCAAATTATGGACATGCCAAACAAGCCTACTCTTCACATTGGCCATGTCCACACATCTGCGCTATAAGTATTTAGTGGTTCTGCGCTAAATACTTAGGTTTTGTGAGTTCACACTGCAGGCTGCCTAGTGACCGCTTATGCCGAGCGCACAGGGAAACGCTGCTTGCAGCGTTTCCCTGTGTGCTCGGCATAACAGGACACTAGGCAGCCTGCAGTGTGAACTGGTTACCACGATACACATCGGGTAACCAGGGGCTGCATTTCAAGGAAGCGCTGGCACACACGCACCTGCGTTTCTCTCACAAAACCTAAGTATTTAGCGCAGAACCGCTAAATACTTAGAGCCGAGGTGTGTGGATATGGCCATTCTTGCTGGGTCTTTCCTGCAAAAACAACTTTAAAACTTACATTGCAATGTAGTGCAATGTTGAAAACCATTATGAATTTATTAATACACCACTTTATTAAAACTCTGTAGCATGCATGCCTTCTCCAACTTAATAACATTTGTACAACTTATATAAAATAAATGTAAGCATTAATTCATTAGCTAGCAGCGGTTTTTTTTTGCTGTTTAAAAAACGCACAGCGTTTTTTAGCAGTGCATTTTCACACTGCGTTTTTTGCATGGGAGTCTATGGATCCATTAAAAGTTTTTCAAAAAATTCTAAGTTGTAAAATTGATGGTTTTAATGGGTCCAAGGCTTAAGTGTGACCCTAGCCTCATACATACCTTAGGTATGCATTCATTGTGTTACCTTGCACAACTGTTTAACCCCTTCCCGACATAGGACGTTGTACAATGTCCTGTGTTTCTGCCTGTTCCCGACACAGGACGTTGCACAACGTCCTGGCAGATTTGAGCTACTGCAGCTCCTGTGAGTGGGGTTGCTCAGGTGTCACAGTAGCTGCTGCTCTGTGACAACCTGTAGATGACCCCACAGGGGGTGGATTAACCCCCCCATGCCCAGGACCCCTCCGATCGGCAGTTTTAAAAGTGAAACTGCCGATCGGAGGGAATCATAGGGATTCACCCCTCCAGATCTGATTGGAGCTCTGTGCGAAACGGCGTAGGGGTAGGGGACCCAGGCACAGCATTCTTTTATAGCAGGTAATTGACCACTTTACCCTTCATCTTTAGAATTTGAATAACCTCTTTTTGCTATATATATTCAATAACCTCCTGTTGTTTAGAGGTAGCTTCATTTGAATATCCATCAACAGGGTTTGAAATGGTAGGATACAGCATAACATAACTAGGAAGCCAAACAGATGGTTCAATGATTTGGATCCATTTTTGCTTTTTTGAGGCTAATCTTTTTTATGTGGGTTTATGTGCAATATTGATATTATCCTGTATTTATAAGAGATTTAAACTGTATTATGTGGTTCCTCTTTGGGAAAAAGCTCTGATGTGTTTTTACTTTATATTTTGGAATAAAGATTGCATTTTTTCAGCATTTCTTTGATTCTATTGGTGAATTCATTCCTTGATTTAGATCTTGGTCTCTTTACTCTAAGGGCCCCTTTACACGCGACTACATTTCTTGGGTGGCTACAGGTAACTTACTGGTTGCAGTGAAATCATGGAGAGATTATTCCATTTGTACACAGCAACAAGATAGAACCTTGTCTCCATGATTTCACTGCAACCAGTAAGTTACCTGTAGCCACCCAAGAAATGTAGCCGCGTGTAAAGGGGCCCTTAGGCCTGAGACTGGGACAAGGGGGCATCTTCTACATCTGGAGGACAAAAGGTTTAATCATAATCACAGACGTGGATTCTTTACTGTAAGAGCAGTGACACTATGGAACTCTCTACCACATGATGTTGTAATGAGTGAGTCACTACTAACATTTAAGAAGGGCCTGGATGCCTTTCTTGAAAACTATAATATTACCAGTTATACATACTAGATTCTTTGATAGGGCGTTGATCCAGGGAACTAGTCTGATTGCCATATTTGGAGTCAGGAAGGAATTTTGTTCCCCAATGTGAAGCTTAGTCTTGCCACATGTTTTTTTTTTGCCTTCCTCTGGATCAACATGTTAGCATATGGGTTGAACTAGGTGGACTTAAAGTCTTCCTTCAACCTTAAAAACTATGTTACTATGTTATACACTGTATAATAATGTGTATGGCGACCAAGCATAGACATCGTACATATTGTGCAAATGCAGTCTGATTGCAACAACCAATCACAGACATTGTCACATAGAGTGACAATCTATAATTGGCTATTGCCAGTCAGTGCAATAAATATGCATGAAGTTTAATTAGCAAGTCCAGAAGTCATTCTGCGCTGTGTTGTAAGCAGTGACATCACCCTTGGAAAGTATTGCATTTACTATAGCAACACTGTCAGGATGAGCTCAGTAACTCCGACGCTAGCCCCACTGAATAAATAAGCCATCAAGGATAGCGTCTGGTAACTGAGCTCAACCCTACTGGGTTGACATAGTAACCGCAACACTTTCCAAGGGTGAAATTACTGCCAGCGCATCATTTCCGGTCCTGCACAATTTGGGGGGTGTATAGGCATGCAAGCTAGCTCCGGACGATGCACAGTGTGCATTCCAAAGCTGGCCTGTACACCCAATACCCCCCACAATACACCAAACGAGAAATGACGTGCTGTTGCCAGCACATCATCACAAGAAAGAAGGAGGCGGGAATTTTAAATCAGCAGCACCCTCCTGAGTGAATGATCACGCTCACTGAGTCATGATTGCAGCAGCGAGGCGGGGGGAGAGTGGACTAGAAGAGACTGCCCACCCAACAGCCAGCCATAACGGAATGGCTCGATGGTGGACATGTAGGTTTATAAATCGATTTGTTTCAATTTTATAGTGCACATTGAGATCAGAGAGGGATGGTTAGTAATGTAGCAGAAAGCTGCAGGGACAGGTAGTGATAAGTGATAAGGGGCTAAAGTTGGTTACAGGTTCCCTTTAAGACCATGTTTGTGAAGTATATAATAGCCATTTGCTATTAATATATATGAATTGCTATCACATAACTGTAGAAGAGCTGGCCTCACACACTGCTGATCCTCTGCAATAATAAAGGTTTGTTCTAACCCAAACAATAATACAAATTTAAAATAATAATAATAATAATAATAAATATTTGAAAAAAGCTCCCCTCAAAATATTAAGCTCTCTTAACCCCTCTACCCTTGAGCGATTTTCTATTTTTTGTTTTTTGTTTTTCCCTCCCCTTTTTCTGAGAGCCATAACTTTTTATCTTTCATCAATGAGGGCTTTTTTTGGCGGTACAAGTTGTACTTTCACAAAAAAATCTTTTATTTTACCATATAGTGTACAGAAAAATGGAAGAAAAATTCCAAACGTGGTGAAATGCAAAAAAAGTGCAATTATACATTAGTGTTTTGGATTTTTTATTGACAGAAAAAACAGAAAAAACAAAAAATTGATTTCTAATAAAGTATTTTTTCTCTGTGTTGTGTCTTTTTTTTACCCTTTATTGTAGATTCTTAATGGCCGGCTCTTACTTGTCCTGACATTAAGAATCTCGGGCGTAATACTAGCTGGTAAAACCATGCTGGTATTATCCCCTTATTACTCAGCATGCCACTCATCACCAGGGCCACTGGAAGAGCCTGGGAAGGTGCTTGGAAATTGCACTTCTTATAAATGCGCCATTTTCAGGGGCGACTGTGGGCTGCTATTCTTTAGCATGAAGGGCCCCTAAAACAATGGGTCCTCACACCACTGAGACTACCAGCCTCCAGCTGCCTAGTTTTCCCTTGGCTGGCAAATTAAAATAAGGCAGAGACCACACATTTTTTTCCAGCCAAGGGAAAATTAGACAGCTCTTAACTGTCTGCTTTCATCGGGCTGGACCTAAAAATGCTGCAAATCCCCACGCGTTATTTTGAAATGTTTATTTATTTAACACCCTATAATGCCATGTTGGTTGGCATACACTAATGTGTATGGCGACTAAGCACAATCACTATCCAGATTGAGGAAATCCAGGCTGACTACAACAGTCAATTACAAAGGCTCTTACACAGTGTGAGCTTCTGTGATTGGCTGTTTGTCTGACAGAGCAGTGAATATGCAATTAATAGGCAGCCCTGGAAGTAGCAGCGAGAGACTGTTAAGCTCGATCTACCTATTCTATATATCTACTCTTTGCTCACTTTATACAGCATGAGAAAAACCATGTTAAAAATGCATTGCACACTGACCACACTCGCACCACAGTCACACCACACTCATTTCTCTCGCACCACACTCGCACGACCATATGGAAAGCACTCACATGACTGTCGTGCATCACAAACGCTTTGATTTTCACACATGCTAGTGTGCATTCACCCTTAGATTCAGAGTCTCTTTGCCTACAAAATGCTGCTCTCAGATGAGGTAGCAAAAACCTGCTGACAGATTCTCTTTAAATTTTCCAGTTAGTAAGGAAATACTGTGGGAAAAAAACTGTGTAGATACTCTAGGAGTCCATCTCAAAAGTTAACTGCAAGTCTATATAACTACAAAAATACAATTTCCTTATAGTCTGTCTGCACTAGCTGAACATTACTTTAGAATATAGCAAGAGCAGTTCTTTTAACATTGGGGAATTGCATATAATGCAGTTCTCTGATATATGAATACTTTGATATTATTTTTTGTAGTGAAATTTATAGCCTAAAAATAGAACATCTTTCATTAATGTTTAGTTATACTAAAGTATAAACAAGGTATAAACATACCCAAATGCAAAACACATCATTTTAGTGGTCAAATGCAGTTAAAATTCAAGTGTACAAAGTAACCTTTTCCTAATACATAGAAAGGAAAAATGAGAAACCAGAATCTTATTTGGTTGAAAAGAAAAACATCTTTGAAGTAGGTTTCAAGGGAGCTTATTAACCTCATTAGAAAACTGTAAGAAATTTCCCTAGCAATGGTAATGGTCTGTTCATATTACTCTGAATATTTTATATTCATATAATATATTTCCCTTTTGTCTGAGCAAAGGTTCAGGAAGCCACATGGGTATATCTAATGAAAAGAGGACATAAGGTCGTTTGGGCAAATTTTGTATTCAATAATATTAAAAGTAATATTACAGTAGTGAGTATTCCCAATACCTTCATGAATAGCCAGTGGATTTCTACTTCTGTTAAGTAATCAATTGCAAATAATAATTCTGACTAATCTTAAATTCTACCTATATCTGCCCTTTCGCTGTCTTTTTATTTAACCTCTTCCAGCAAAAGGATGTTATATTCACACCCTGCAAAGGAGTCTCCAGATGTGGAGTTGACTTAGTAGCTGAGTTCCCATCACACACGGCAGTTTCCAACTGTATGATATAGCCAGCATGCATCTATCACTAACGTCTGATGGTGGGTTTACACACACCAACATATCTGTCCAACTTCTGACCAACTTGCTGGTTGCAGTGAAATCATGGACATATTGCTCCATTTTGTGGCTGTGTACAATGGAGCAATGTGTCCATGATTTCACTGCAACCAGCAAGTTGGTCAGAAGTTGGACAGATAAGTTGGTGTGTGTAAACCCACCATGAGAGGGTGCCAAGTTCTGACCATAGCTGTTATCCATTTAAATCAGGGGTTTCAAACTCCAGGCCTTGAGGGCCGCACACAGTCCAGGTTTACAAACTGTCAATGCTATGGACATCTGAAAATCTGCACTGTGTGCTGCCCTCGAGGCCCAGAGTTTGAGACCCTGATTTTACAAGCTGCTATCAATCTCTGAATGAGGCATTTAAATGGAACATCCTGGTGGCCACATTCATTGGCTCCCATTAGGCTTCAATGACATGATCAAAAGTGACAATGGACCACTCTGACAGCAGTGTGTCTGCTAAGGATTCTTGTAGTTGAATTCCACTTGACTATTTATCAAAAGCCAATGTTAAGGCAGCAAATGTAGTCTGAAGATGCATGTAAGGGTCACGTCACACACACAGATATCTGTGCAGATATTGTTCGCAGATCTCTGGTTGCAGTGAAATCATGGACAGATTGTCCCATTTTGTGGCTGTGTACAACTGGAACAATGTGTCCATGATTTCACTGCAACAGAGATCTGTGAACAATATCTGCACAGATATCTGTGCGTGTGACGTGGGCCTAATGCTTATCTCACCACATCCCAGCAACAACTGTTACCACTGCCAAGATTCACAGTCAGGCAGCAATGATAGTGGAACAGTTGATAAAGTTATCGCTGAGTTATGTGTTCTCTACCCAGATTGTCACCTAGCTGGAAGAGTGACCTATACTTTGGCTGGGTGTTATCCTGCAACACTAGCCTAAATCCATCTGTAATTACTAGTGTTGGCAGTGCTAACATTGCAGAGGCAGGATTCCTTCTCCACTCACTGGTGTTGATCACTGTGAATGCTAGTACAGCACAATACTGTTATATATAAGCTGAAACAATAAATAAATGAAAGTGTAGAGGGATGGCACTCACCAGTCTTCTAAGTTCCACGTTTTATTAAAGTTGCGCGTTACAGCAGTGCAGAGAGGGGGAGCAACGGTACCAGACTACGGCTTGTCCATGCAGGACCCATGGAAATGCATAGCGTACGAAACGGCAAGCCGTAGTCTGGTACCTTTGCTCCCCTCCCTGCACCACTGTAACGCACATCTTTAATAAAACCTGCACTTGGTAGACTAGTGAGTGCCATCCCGATTTACTTTTGGATAATTACAGTGTGGATCTTAGGATGTGCAACACAGTTGCTCAGCCGTCTCTAGTAGGACCTAAGCGAGGGGCCTGAAAAGGTCTCAAATAAGTGGTTTGCTGAGTGGTGCCCTGTTTTCTCTATTGACATTGATAATAAATAAATGAATTAATTACCCATTTGAAGTCAATAATTAACTCAAAAGTGCAACATTAACTCTCCATTATAAGGGGAAGTTAACATATTAGGGAAACAAGCCTATACATATTCCTACACTCAGATGCTTGGTAACGAACATAATAGAAGTCTATGGGATACTCAAGCTTTTTTCTGGCAGATCCCTCTAAAAGGGCTGTGGATGACTGGAAAATCACTGAAATAGAAAGAGCATTGAATCCGAATGGGAAGTCGCTGCTTGGAAATAAAAATTAAATGAAAAAAAATGGAGTGGGGTCCGCCCTCATTTTTCAAAATCAGCCAAAGTAAAGCAGACAGCTGCAGCCTGGTATTACCAGGCTGAGAAGGACCATGGTTGATGAGACCTTCCAAGTCTAATTACACTATCCCACAGGTGCCCCAGAATTCATGCATCACATTATGCCATCCCTGAGATCTAACACTGTGAAATTGGTGACAAAACGAAATTGTCGGTTCTTATATGCCAAGGACATGTGACTTACCCATGTTAAAGAAGTTGCCTGTTACTTGTATCTACTCTATATTGGCAGCCATTTTGTCCTTTTTAAGAGCCATTTTTAGTTATCATGCCTATTCCTACTGAACTTCATATACCCCTAGTAGGAATGGAATATGGCAATGATTGAGGACTGAGAACATAGAAAAATATTCAGACATGGGTATGGGAGTATAGGAAAACATTTCCTATACTGTCGCTTTGTCTTCCCGTATAAGAATAATAGTCATGGAATCAGCATGGAGTCAGCGGACTGTGACCCTAACAGCATAAAGTGCAGCAAACAGATGTCTAAATGAATGTAGCAAATGATTTATGACCTGTGAATAAGACATTCCTTGACTAGGTGTCATATCTCGATAAAGGTGTTGATAGGTCTACATCTGTTTTTAGCACATTACTTGCATTTTTGTATATTTTTGCATGACTATGTCCCCGCCATCTTGCCACGTATCATCCTATTAGGTAATGCTCCATTGTTATGGTGTCCTTGATTATGATATATATTCTCGCCTCTCTAATAAAAAGTGTGACTCTCTCTTGGAAGACCTGACTGCTGTGTATTTTTTACTGAGTGTCCAGATACATGGTAGATCGGTACCGATCCAACTTTATTATTTTACAAATCAGTCTATTCTGGTTAGCATAAGCATTGAGGCCCGATTGATGGCTTTTACATCTGGAGGCCCCAGCTTTCTTACCTCCCCCCGAGGTCCTTTTTGATTTTATTTTTCCTCCTTTTTGTTTATCCTGGTCTGAACACAAGCGCTGCCAATATCTTGGGTGGACTTCACGGAACCGCGGTAAGTTGAGCCATTGACTCACGGTGTACTCCACCCGGGACACTGGTCGCGAGCGTCAGCCGCGGGAGAACACAAACCTGGAAATTCTCAGGTAGACTGATTTATTTAATCTCCTTTGTCTTTTCTATTTTTCTCTCTGTTTCCCCTTTTTACGCTTATCTTAAATGTTTATTTTTCCTATGTGACATGTTCTAACTTTGTTTAAATCCCTTGCAGTTTCCAGTTACTTTATTCTGTTTTCTTTTATTTTGTTGTTACGGTATATTAAATTGACACAAGCCCAATTTCCAAGTTCTATTCGCTGCATGCACACTGATTGGCTTGCCAGACTGGACAATCCACAGTAAGTGTGGGAAAGAAAAAAAAATGGAGAATTGCTCTTATCTCATCTGAGACATATCCTCACCCTCTCCCATCAAATACCTCCCGCCCACTATCCTAGACACTGACATTCATGATAACGTAGAACACAAGCATTACTGCAAAAAGGCACTAGCGCTTTTTGTCGTCCAAACAGTTACCGAACAGAATCTGAATTTCTGACTTTTCAGCAAACCATTTGTTCTAGGGTCCAAACGAACATGGCTAAGATCAGTCCGGATTTGAAATTGGTGAACATGTTAGATCAAAGTTCACTCATCTCTAGTTAATGAGTTGGTGGAAAACGTTCGAAGCACTTTCTTCTATTAGTATCCTTTTAAAATCATGATAATTTGTGTTAGGGTCAAGTGGTTTTTCATTTGTAATATATTTTAAAGGCTCAGTCCTGGGCTTTCAACACCATCTTGATAATCCCATCCGGTTGGTAGTCTTTCTGCAAACCTGCATCAATCTGTAGCAACAAGTTTATGTAAGACAATTTGTTTGTCCTCTCCAATCTGCCACAGGATCTTGAAAATTTTCCTGATCGTGATTTGTAGTGCTAGAGAGAGCTGTCTTTCTGGCTTACCTAATTCGGATGTGCTAGAGGTTCTGTTGAAGGCTACGATTAGTCCAGGAGTTTCAGCAGATTCCTGCTCGGGCAACGTTCAAAGCAATGAAAAGCGCTTTCAATTAATGTAGCTCTGTCTGCAGAAGGGGTTTCCTGCACTTGGTGAGTAGCCTAAATACGGTGATGAACTATGTCAATTCCTGAATGTTCCCATGATGTCCTCATCTTCATTTTTTCATTGCTCATTCATTTGTTTTTTAATTGCTGTTAGGAGATGCCTGCAGGTGTGTGCCTCAGAGATCTGTTCTTCTGACACCTTTACATGTCCCACTACTGCTCTCAAGTCCTCATATATTAGAAGAGATAAGCAAACCTTTCGAAATTTGGGTTCAGTTTAGAATGCCGAGTAGATCAGTGAACAGTTCGCTGAACTTCCGAACCCCACTCAAATCAATAGGAGGCCAAATCGAGGGCCCTGAAAACACCATCAAAGGGGCCCAAAAGTTGCAAAACATAGCTCAAACCATTTTACAGTGGAGTTCTGCTGTTTTCGCACAGCCATTAGCTTGCTAGACTATTACTTACCAAGCTTCAGCAACACTGCCACCCTGCTTCCGAGCCAGGTTGTGAACCTCAGACATATTGACTGTTCTTTCCCTTGATTGGTTAAAATCATTATTAGAACTGCCCACTATCTCTGCCAGCATCTGTGATTTAGATTCTTGGACAAAGTGCTTCAGTGTCCGCGCTGCTGCTCCGAGACCAAAGAAACACAGACACAGGAATGTCTGGTACAGCTACAGCCTTTATTTTCCGACGCGTTTCGGAGCCTCCTCCCGAGCTCCTTCCTCAGGGAACATCAAGGAGCTCGGGAGGAGGCTCCGAAACGCGTCAGAAAATAAAGGCTGTAGCTGTACCAGACATTCCTGTGTCTATGTTTCTTTGGTCTCGGAGCAGCAGCGCGGACACTGAAGCACTTTGTCCAAGAATCTACATCACGACCACGGTGTCACATCGCCATTGGACTCGGTGGCTGGTGTTCCTGCCTCGGCCGCTGGGAGGAGCCGGATTCCTTCGGCTGGTGGCGCCGGTATAGGAGGGCCTTGTCCTCATATGGAACTGCTCCCGCGACATCTGCCTCTGTCGCTGAGAGCCGCTGTGTTTCCCCTCTGGGTGGTGTTGGTCGCAGAGGAAAGGGCCCTGCAGAGGTGTCCGTTAGGCGCAGCCTGCGTTCTTCTGTCAGAGGTGGCGTGGGTGGAGCCAGTCGTGCATCTCCATCTGGCCTGGATCTAGGGGCGGTCCGGATGAGGTCATCAGGTTGTGAGCTCCAGCCTATGGGAGGTAGCCATGCCCTTCAAGTACATTGGAGCCTGGCTTGCAGGCCGCCAGATATAGTTTTGGTTCCCCAGTGATAGTGTGTTTAGTTTCGTGTCTGACCTTGCCTGGATTTCTGACTCTGCCTCTGCCTATTGATTTTGTACCTCAGCTGCCCTCTTGGTTTTTGCCCTTGACATTTGCCTGGATTTTTGACTCTGCTACTGCCTGACGATTTTGTACCTTTGCTGCTCTCTCGGTTTTGACTCGGACTTCTGACTTCGTTTTTCGGGTCTTGATTTTCCCCTGGCGACCTCCCCGGCTCTGTTGCTCATATAGGCAGCTACCCCCTGGGCTCCGCTATAATTCCAGATCCCTGTATAGGGGTTAAGGGTCTCGGGGTTTCTCGGGGTGCTGCCTACCAGCAGCTCGGCCTCACGGTGGATGGTCGTCACACACGGTCACCGTTGAGAGTGCGGTCCCTGCAGCAGCTGCTTTGTACACTATTCTACCAGTTGTGGGTTTCACAACTGCTAAAGGTGAGCAATTCCACATCGACAAGTGAAAGTGTTTAATTGAGATAAGACTCTATATGCGCATTCTTTCTTTCACAGCATCTGTGATTGGTTGACAGTATGGCAACCAACCAAACTGATGGTCAGGTTACTGTAAAAATATATATGGGTGTGCACTTTGCCGTATGTTCGATTGTCAGCCAAGTTCATACAGGCAGCTGGGGGCTGGAATTCTCACCGTGGTGAGGCCCATGCTTTATGGGCATCCCACACGAAAAAATGCAGCCTGTAGGTGCCCCAGAATTGGCACCTCCATGAGAGATGCCAAAATTGGTGGTTCACCCAGTTGCCCTGGTGCTGGTGGAAGACTGGGTATAAAAGGGTTATTGTCAGCTGAGGATTAGCCCGCTGACAACAAGCTCTAGATTGATAATATCTGCCCTATGTTAAACTTGGCCATTATCAATAAATAAGTAAAAATACTCTTCACAGAGTAAAAGCATTTTTTTGGAAAAATACAGACATTCCTGTTTAGCCTCTTTATTACCCAATAATCATACCCTCTGACAGTAATCCACTGCCAGCATGAAATGCCCCATGATGAACCATCTTAGCTCTGTTACATCTTGATGAGAGTTCTGAGATGTGTCCAGCCACCAGGAGTAGCATTCAGACAGTGGCAGCTGGCTTTCTGAGCTTAGCATTGATATCAGACAGTTCATCTGAGGGCAGAGCATGTGGGGCTCTCCAGAGTCATTAGATGAATTCTCTCACAGCCACCGTGATCACAGGTACAGTTGCGTGTCAGTGTGAGCCCTCTCCCTAAAGTGATCAGGTATTTTGGACGAAGTACCTTAATGTCCGTGCTGCTGCCAGAGAGGAACATACACCAACGACACTGGGACGTCTGAGTACTGGTAGTAGAGGTTTATTTATAAATAAACCTCTACTACCAGTACTCAGACGTCCCAGTGTCGTTGGTGTATGTTCCTCTCTGGCAGCAGCGCGGACATTAAGGTACTTCGTCCAAAATACCTGATCACAGCACCGCACCTCGTGGAAGTACAGTCCCTGCAGCAGCTGCATTGTTCGAGCGATTACGCTGGTTGTGTGCTACACAACCTGACCAGGTGAGCAAATCTGATTTTTTCACATTTACCTGCCTATAAAGGATAAGACCCTATGTGCGCATTCTCAACCCTCTAGATATACTCTACCTAAAGTGAACAGACATGTGTCTGTTCACAGAGATGTAGTAGTGCTGCAGATCTTTGATGGACATCACTGTGGATTGTCATCGGAAGGTATGTTTGGACTTAATAAATGGGTAAAAGTGGGTTGTCTGTGTGTTTTATTTACAGTTAGGGAATTTTCTCCATTGTGTTTTATTTGTAATAAAGGATTTTTTCAACTATTTAATCACTGGATTGGTAATGTAGGGGTATCATAGGGGATGATGACAACTGACAATACTCATCTGTCATTAACCTCTTCTATTAAACCAACTGCCACTGCAACAAAGCAGGGAAAGAGACGTGGTGAAGTGCAAGGATTGGTGCATTTTACGGAGGCACTAGTTCTGGGGTGTCCGTGGATGCTATTTTTAGGGTGGGTTATGGCCCATGTATGATGGCCCTTCCCACCCTGAGAATACGAGACCCCAGCTGTTGGCTTTACTTTGGCTGGTAATCCAAAAAGGGGAGACTATTCCATTTTTTTTCAAATTATTTTATCTCATGGGATCCGAACTGCAATCTGGCTCTTTCTTTCTTTCTTTCTTTCTTTCTTTCTTTCTTTCTTTCTTTCTTTCTTTCTTTCTTTCTTTCTTTCTTTCTTTCTTTCTTTCTTAATGTTTGACACTGGCTTCCTTGCTAGACCTTGCACTCTTCACATCCTCACGGTCTCCTCCTTGCACACCTTACAGTCTGGTCAATATATGTGTGGCATCCCAGGGTCTTAGTACCACTGTGTCATCACTGCCCCGGGTGGTGGGAGCAACAAAAAGGTCTTCTCATCAGGCATGTAAACCACACACAACACCTTCTGCCTTCAGGCCAGAAGGGGGAGATCAAGCCAGGGTTCATGGTGAGCTCCCCTATAAATTCTGGTCTGGGGTGGAGCCAGTTAGTTCAGTTCCCGAGAGGACTGTGAGGAGTACCTGGAGGATCGAGCTGTGCTAAGTTCATCCTAGGTACAGCAGTTCAGTTCCTAGGAGGACTGAGAAAGACATCCTGGTGGACTGTGGCTGTAGAGCTTGTCCCAGTACCGCTGACTTGGTGCCAGGCCTAAGGCTAGGGTTTGAGGAGAGTCGCAGGAACACCTGGGGAGCTGAGTTACACTGTGCTCACCCCAGAGGAAAGCACAGAGAATGGGCACAGCGTCCGAGACTGTGCAGGGTCTAACGTCCCGGCAGACAACACTGGAAGGTCGGGAATTCCAGATTCCGCAGCCACACCATGCCCAGAGACACAGCAATGGAGAGAGTTCAGGAACTGACACTCGAGATAAGGGGGTTAGAAAGGACTCGAGTTGCCTGTCATACCAGTACCTCGCAGGAAGAGACAGGCCTGGCAGCTTAGCTAATGCAGCCGCAGGAGCCAGCAATCAAAGCGCAGTGAGGGAGCCAAAGACCAAGCTAGGTGAGAAGGAACCCTGAGTTGCTCTCAACCAAGTAACCATGGACAGCTGCTCCAAACCATCGTTACAAGTAAAAGACCTAAGTGACCAACAAAACAGTGAGTCTGCCTATTGCTTGTGCCCATCGTCAGGCACCCTACACCTAAACTACCTTAACTGCCCTGGGGAACCACTTTTCCTGTGGAGAGCCATTCCATCCCAGCTGCCAGTCCATCACCCCAGTGGTTCTGCAGCAGCGGTGGCCTACCATAGCCACATACCACGGGTGGCATCATGAAAATCTACCTTTCATAATTCCCTCCCCTATTAAGCCAAAATCCCTTCCAGCTGCACCCAGGGTCACGGAAACCGGGTCTCGACCCCGTGGCTCCCCAGAGACAGTATTGCCTGCTTCCGAATACCCCGTACTCTGGGGCCCGACATATGCACCAAGAACCTTAATTTTTTTAAGATAAGTATAAAAATGTCCCTATCTGTGTTTTTTTTAAATACAAGTTTACATGTACTTTTTCAAACACTAGGTTTTATTTTAATCTGAACATACATACATACTATGGGTATAGCAGTGTACTGCTGTAAATTTTCTTTTTATATATTATCCAGTATTATAGCTTGCACCTGTGTTATAATTTTCTGAGATGTGCTGTCTTCTTTTTTTTTTCTTTCTTTCCTTATAAATGAATAAAATTGGCTTTCTTGCTAGACCTTGCACTCCTCCCTTGCCATCAGCCCAGGGGGCCACTGATGAGTGTGGATCCTGCTACTTCCCATATAATGTAGATTTTAAAAGGTCTAAGTAAAGTTATTGTAGTTAGAGTCCCATCAGATTTAAGGTCACCTTGTCACGGCTGATGGGCCGGCATCTATTGGCCACCAAGAACCTTAATTTTTTTTAAGATACCGTATATACTCGCGTATAAGCCGAGTTTTTCAGCCCAAAATTTGGGCTGAAAAGTCCCCCTTGGCTTATACGCGGGTATTAGGGATGGGCGAATCTACTCGCTAGGACTCGTTACTCGGCGAGTAGTAAGGGACTCGCAGGACTCGGTACTCTGCGAGTTTCCCAGTGATTACTCGCACGAGTCCAATGCAAATCAATATCAATCCTAGTTTTGTCAGAAACGCTGACAAAACTAGGATTGCCATTGTTTGCATTAGACTCGCGAGTAATCACTGGCTACTGTGCCAGTGATAGCAGGGAAACTCGCAGATAACTGCTGTTTCTTTGCGAGCCAGTCCAGCTGTCTTCTCTGTGCAGCTCCAGGGTCCTAGAGCCCGCCTGCTGCCTGATGTAGCAGTGCTGAGATTGTTCTCAGTCTGCTCATTCCCTGTGTACAGACATGAATGTCTGTGCACAGAGATGATGTAGCAGTGCTGAGATTGTTCTCAGTCTGCTCATTCCCTGTGTACAGACATGAATGTCCGTGCACAGAGATGATGTAGCAGTGCTGAGATTGTTCTCAGTCTGCTCATTCCCTGTGTACAGACATGAATGTCTGTGCACAGAGATGATGTAGCAGAGCTGAGATTGTTCTCAGTCTGCTTATTCCCTGTGCATAGACATCTATATTTATGCACAGGGGATGTAGCAGAGAGGACATCGCGTTTTGGACTGCGTCGGACGGAAGAGGATTTTTTTAATTAAAGATGGAGTCCCTAATGGCTTTTTTTTTATTTCTAATAAAAAATTTTCCTTGTGTTGTGTTTTTTTTAAAACAATTTAATAGAAATTCATGGTGGTCATGTCTAATATTGGCGTGACCGCCATAAATTTAGGGCTTAGGGCCAGCTGATAATACAAAGCTGGCCCTAACCTCTTTATTACCCAGCGTGCCACCGCTACCAGGGCCGCTGGAAGAGCGGGGTTCAGCGCCAGAGGATGGCGCTTCAATGAACGCGCCATCTTCTGGGGCGGCTGCGGGCTGCAATTTGCAGCGGGGGGTGCCCAGAAAGCTTGGGCATCCCTGCGCTGCGGATTCCAGCCCCCAGCTGCTTAGCTGTACCTGGCTAGACATAGAAATTGCGCGGAGCCCCACGCATTTTTTTTTAATTATTTCATGAATTTCAGAGTCAGAGTCAGAGTCTCAGAGTCAGAATCTCAGAATTTCATGAAATAATTAAAAAAAAATGCGTGGGGCTCCGCGCAATTTCTATGTCTAGCCAGGTACAGCTAAGCAGCTGGGGGCTGGAATCCACAGCGCAGGGATGCCCAAGATTTCTGGGCACCCCCCGCTGCAAATTGCAGCCCGCAGCCGCCCCAGAAGATGGCGCGTTCATTGAAGCGCCATCCTCTGGCGCTGAACCCCGCTCTTCCAGCGGCCCTGGTAGCGGTGGCACGCTGGGTAATAAAGAGGTTAGGGCCAGCTTTGTATTATCAGCTGGCCCTAAGCCCGAAATTTATGGCGGTCACGCCAATATTAGACATGACCGCCATGAATTTCTATTAAATTGTTTTAAAAAAAACACAACACAAGGAAAATTTTTTATTAGAAATAAAAAAAAAAGCCATTAGGGACTCCATCTTTAATTAAAAAAATCCTCTTCCGTCCGACGCAGTCCAAAACGCGATGTCCTCTCTGCTACATCCCCTGTGCATAAATATAGATGTCTATGCACAGGGAATAAGCAGACTGAGAACAATCTCAGCTCTGCTACATCATCTCTGTGCACAGACATTCATGTCTGTACACAGGGAGTGAGCAGACTGAGAACAATCTCAGCTCTGCTACATCAGGCAGCAGGCAGGCTCTAGGACCCTGGAGCTGGGGCAGCCAGAACACAGAGAAGACAGGATCTTATCTGTGCGAGTCAGCGATTACTTACAAAGTAAACGAGCAATGCAAATAAATGACAAAACTAGGATTGCTTCAGGCTGAAGCTTCCGAGACACATCTGCGATTTGTAAATCTCACACTACTCGCTATTACTCGCTTCCCCATTCATTAACATTGGACTCGCTAGACTCGCAACGAGTAGCGAGTCCTGGGCTCGGACTCGCTAGAGTCAAGCGATTCCGAGTAATTTAGGATTCGCCCATCACTAGCGGGTATATAAAAAATAAAAAAAATACAGCCGCAGCCCCGGAGGTATACAGGCCCCCCATCAAGTTCCAGGGCCCCCCCCCCTTGCACATCAGCCTGTAAAGGAAAATCATACTTACCGGTGTCCAGTCGCGCCATCCGCAGCTGCCGACATGACGATCCCCGGCTCCATTCAGCGTCTTCCGCATTTCCTGTAGTCGCGGGCAATGACGTCATTGCCCGCGACCACAGGAAGTCGCGGGAAGACGCTGAATGGAGCCGGGGATCGTCATGTCGGCAGCTGCGGACGGCGCGACTGGACACCGGTAAGTATGATTCTCCTTTACAGGCTGGCGCGCAAGGGGGGGGGCCCTGGAACTTGATGGGGGGCCTGTATACAGCCCTGGGGCTGCGGCTGTATACAGCCCTGGGGCTGCGGCTGTATACAGCCCTGGGGCTGCGGCTGTATACAGCCCTGGGGCTGCGGCTGTATACAGCCCTGGGGCTGCGGCTGTATACAGCCCTGGGGCTGCGGCTGCTGTATATACATATGGGGCTGCATATGGGGCTGCATATACCTCTGGGGCTGCATATAGGGCTGCATATACCTCTGGGGCTGCAATATGGGGCTGCATATACCTCTGGGGCTGCATATAGGGCTGCATATACCTCTGGGGCTGTATATACCTCTGGGGCTGCATATAGGGCTGCATATACCTCTGGGGCTGCATATACCTCTGGGGCTGCATATACCTCTGGGGCTGCAATATGGGGCTGCATATACCTCTGGGGCTGCATATAGGGCTGCATATACCTCTGGGGCTGTATATACCTCTGGGGCTGCATATAGGGCTGCATATACCTCTGGGGCTGCAATATGGGGCTGCATATACCTCTGGGGCTGCATATAGGGCTGCATATACCTCTGGGGCTGTATATACCATTGGGGCTGCATATAGGGCTGCATATACCTCTGGGGTTGTATATACCTCTGGGGCTGCATATAGGGCTGCATATACCTCTGGGGCTGCAATATGGGGCTGCATATACCTCTGGGGCTGCATATAGGGCTGCATATACCTCTGGGGCTGTATATACCTTTGGGGCTGCATATAGGGCTGCATATACCTCTGGGGCTGCATATAGGGCTGCATATACCTCTGGGGCTGCAATATGGGGCTGCATATACCTCTGGGGCTGCATATAGGGCTGCATATACCTCTGGGGCTGTATATACCTCTGGGGCTGCATATAGGGCTGCATATACCTCTGGGGCTGCATATAGGGCTGCATATACCTCTGGGGCTGCATATGGGGCTGCATATACCTCTGGGGCTGTATATACCTCTGGGGCTGTATATACCTCTGGGGCTGCTGTATACTACCACTGGGGCTGCTGCTGTATACTACCACTGGGGAGGCTGCTGTATACCTCACTGCTGGGGGTTGTATACCTGTGCTGGAGTCCACCCTCGGCTTATACGCGAGTCAATAAGTTTTTCCAGTTTTTGGGGGCAAAAGTAGGGGGGTCGGCTTATACACGGGTCGGCTTATACACGAGTATATACGGTAAGTATAATGTTATTTTTCTCCCCATCTGTTTTTTTCGTTTAAAAAAATGCAAGTTTACACATACTTTCTCAAACACTATGTTTTAATTTCATCTGAACATCTATCTATCTATCTATCTATCTATCTATCTATCTATCTATCACAGCACTCACAGACACAATGTGAACTGGTGCCAAGCAGGGACACTGAGTTAAACAAACTAGAAAAAATTGTCTGCAGCACTCAGCTACTACCAGTGATGTACATATGCTAACAAGCGGTATATATTTGAGGAAAAAATTTAAAAACTTACGTTTTTTTAAAAAAACTCAAAAATTCTTATTTTTTTTTTCTGAGGTTCTTAGTACATACATTGGCCAATGTCTGTTTGCTCATCAACTGCGACAAAGTGACATTGGCTAATGTATGTACTAAGAACCTGAGAAATAAAAAAATAAGAATTTTTGAGTTTTTTTAAATAACGTAAGTTTTTACATTTTTTTCTTAAATATATATAGCTTTTTAGCATATGTACATCATTGGTAGTAGCTGAGTGCTGCAGAGAATTTTTTATAGTCTATCTATCTATCTATCTATCTATCTATCTATCTATCTATCTATCTATCTATCTATCTATCTATAAATCCATCAATCCATCCATGTGAAAAGCATAAAAGTTGTGTAATCTTTAAAATTGTAAAAAAAAAAAAAATAAAATTATCAGGCTGCAGCCACCCCAAGGGTGGAATCTCCATTACCACCCTAGCGCTTTGCTATGGCTCTCTTGCTGCTCTGGTGTGTTGGCAAACAGGATAATGGCATTTGGAGTTGATGCCAGCTTGGTAATGTCAACTGACATTAAACCCAGAGGATAGTAATGCTGAGGCGTTAATCAGATACCCGATATTACTAATCAGGTGAGTAAGAACACAAATTACCACACCAATAAATATTTTATTTGAATATTTACCCCAATATTCCCCTTTCACCATTTTTTCTTTAATTAAAATCCATTATGTTTAAGTCTGCCATTCCACCAAGCTGAAATAAAAGGATTTAAAAATTAATGAAAAATAATGAAATAATGAAAATACTGAGAGCCGATATGGGGGGCAAGATCCGTGACTACATCCCCATATGGTCGAACAGCAGGCACTGCATGGCAGTATGACAAGCTGTGACTACCCTGAGGTTGTCTCAGGTTACCCAGTGGGTATCATGCAGCAGGAAATCCCGCCATGTGACCTGTGATAACCTCAGTGGTGTCAGCACTCATAACACTAGATGTCTTACAAAAGCCTCGATATTGCACGAGATATAGCGGGTATATCTAGCTGGTATTGTGAGACAGCATGTGTGAGGAGTGGTGACGTCAAGGAGTTCAGTGCAGTTCAAACTTGTGGGATAGCCCCTGTGTGACCCTTTAAGTCTGAACTACATTAATGTTTGTGATGGCACCGCTTGTCACATTCTCACTAGTATCTGCATGCCTGCTTTCATAACATATGGTGGATGATTTCTGTAAACATGACACCTCCATATGCTTGTGAGGCACTGTGCCCACATTGCATTGTTTGATGCTTTTTTTGTCTCATATTTTGAGAATCTGTATCAAAAACTGCATGTTTATCCTGGAACCAACAAAGCATATGAGAGTTTAGAAGTGCTGTGCCAATGATGTTTTTTTTTTCTCGTAGATTTTTGTGAAGATTTTGGGGCATAAAAAGTAAATCTGCACCAAATATTCAAGAAAAAAAAGCAACATGGACATAGCACTTCTGTATTGTCATAGAGTGTTATGACTTCTTGATAGACATGCAAATTTTAATGCAGAATCTTAAAATCTACATCAAAATAAGCATCAAACAAAGCACCATGGGCACAGGGCCAAAGAGGGTTCAGTTGAGGTAGAAGGGCTCGAAGATTCCTCTTGGTCCCTGGCTACCTCCACAAAAACTTTTAGGGCAGGGATGGGAAGCTACAGTCCCCAAGGGCTGTGAACTGTGCAAGTTTTCAGGATTTCCTTAGCATTGCACCTGTGGTAAATTAATTACCTGCAGACGTGATGATTCCAACCACTTGTGCAATGCTAAGGAAATACTAAAAACATGCACTGTTTGCAGGGCTTGAGGACTAGATTTGAAAATCCATGTTCTACAAGAGTGTGTGAAGTGTTTTACATTTACATACCTCACACCTTCAGGCCAGAGGCCTATGGTTTGTTCTCCAGCATCTGTCGGAGAGGATCAAAAAAGTGCAGAAACAGTCCAGAACACAAGATCCCCTTGAGTTGCTGGAAGTACTTCTCATTGAACATAAGGTAATTATCATGCAAAATAAAGGATACTTAGTCCTTAACAAATTTATGTTCAACACCACGGGTTGCTCTACTGGAAAAGTAATACTCTATCGCTGATAGGCCCTTCTCATGCACAATACTACTCTATAATGCTTCCACATTGATGGAAACTAAAAATGCATCCTCCTTAACTACCATCCATTCTCACTTCAATAACAGATCTGAGGTGCCCTTCTGGTAAGAAGGGAGAGACAATACAAAGGGAAGTAAGATTTTATCCAAATAGACTCCTATATTCTGACTAATAGAATTGGTACTTCCTACAATTGATCTCCCTTTAAGTGGACATAATGTTTTGCTGGCACTGTTACTTGTACAGTTGGTACGGATAGAATTCAGACCCCTTTAAATTTTTTAGTTTTTGTTTCGTTGCAGCCATTTGGTAAATTCAATAAAGTTCATTTTTTTTATCATTTATGTACATTCTGCACCCCATTTGACTGAGAAAAAGTATTGTAGACATTTTTGCAAATTTATTAAAAATGAAAAATTGAAATATCACACGCTCATAAATATTCAGACCCTTTGCTCAGAGACTGATATTTAAGTCACATGCTGTCCATTTCCTTGTGATCCTCCTTGACATGGTTCTACACCTTCATTGGAGTCCAGCTGTGTTTAATTAAACTGATAGGACTTGATTATATAGATACACTGTGAAAGTGAATGCACTACTTGCTACTCCTAGCGAGTAATCACAAGGAAACTCGTGGAGTATCGAGTAGCCCAAATATAGTACTATTCGGCGAGTACCAAATAGTTACGAATATACTTGCTCATCCCTAGTGATAATACTAAGTGGTATGTGTGGAGAAAACCAGGCACAGCTCATCACCAGCCCAATACAATTCCAAAAGAGAAACATGGTGGTGACAGCATCAAGCTATGGGGGTGTTTTTCAGCTGCAGGGTCAGGATGACTGTTTGCAATTGAAAGAAACATTAATGTAGCCAAGTACAGAGATATCTTGGATAAAAACCTCTTCCAGAGTCCTCTGGACCTCAGAATTGGCTGAAGGTTTAACTTCCAACTAGATAATGATCCTAAGCACACAGCTAAATTAACAAATGAGCGGCTTTAGAACAACTCTGTGACCTTTCTTGACTGGCCCAGCCAGAGCCCTGACCTGAAGACAATTGAGCATCTCTGGAGAGACCTGAAAATGGCTATCCACCAACGTTCACCATCAAACCTGATGGAACTGGAGAGGATCTGCAAGGAAGAACGGCAGAGGATCCCCAAATCCAGGTGTGAAAAACTTTCTGCATCATTCCCAAAAAGACTCATGCCTGTACTAGCTCAGAAGGGTGCTTCTACTCAGTACTGAGCAAAGTGTCTGAATACTTATGACCAAAGTGATATTTCAGTTTTTCTTATTTAATAAATTTGCAAAATTTCTACATTTCAGTTTTTTTTAGTCAAGATAGGGTGTAGAGTGTACATTAATGGGAAAAAAAAATGATTATTTTTTAATTTACCAAATATATGCAATGAAACAAAGAGTGAAAAATTTAAAGGAGTCGGAATACTTTCCAGAAAAACTTTAGGTATTCTTGTTGATACAAGTTTTGGAGTGGTTATAGATTCTCATCTGAACATCGTTGATTTTGTACTTCTTTACTGTACTTTTTTAGACTCATGTAATCACCTCTGGATGTCATAAGCCCCTGTGCTCATGATACCTCTTGATGAACCCGATTACAAATGAGAAATGTACTGAGTTGTTCGACTAAGAGAAAATATTGCATCTAAGAAGCGAATCTATAAAGATAAATTGTGGTAGACGTGTCTCTTTTGTGAATCTGATCTAATCACTTGAGATACTCTGAATAGGTTCCATGGATTACCTGTTACCTTTGAGGTCCTTCAAGCTGGAAAACTGCTTTTTAAAGGGAACCAACAAGCAGGATTCAGGGCTATAAAGTGAAGCCAGTGCCTTACAGGTACGGGCATACTGAGTGCAACCATACCTTTACTTCAGTGAGTCAAGGTTTGATTGCAGAGAAAACTGTTAAATAAGTTATGAAAAAAGGGGAGGAGACAAATGAAATGTGCAGCAGTGCATCACTATGTGTGGTTGGGTTTATTTGTGTTACTCCCCTATGAGATCTAAGCCAAACCCTCTCTCCCTCGCTCTCTCCTTCCCTCCTTGTCACTCTTAACTAGGCACAGGACATCTGGCATTCATCGTGCAATGCCATTTGTCCTGTGTGCCCGAACTTAACACTCCCTCTCTCCATCCCTTTCTCTCCACCTATGTATCACTGCTTATCACTACTTCTCCAGTGATCCCGTAGTAAAATGCCATTTGTCCTGTGTGCCCTCCCTCGCCACCTGCCTATCTCTGCTTCTTCTGCTTGTCACTGCTTTTCCTGTCATCCCATGGTCACAGGAGTGCAGGAGAAGACCCCACACTTTCCAGCATCTCCCAAGCTCAGCTCTCTCCTCCCTGTCACAGATCCAGGAAAGGAGAGACTGGGACAGATCACTGCTATTGTCATCTGTGATTTGTCCTTGTCTCTCCTCTCCTGGATCTGTGACTGGGAGGAGAGAGCTTAGTTTGGGATGTACAGAGGTGCTGGAAGGGTGAGGTCTTCTCCTGCACACCTGTGACCTTGGGATCACAGGAGAAACAGTGACAAGCAGGAGAAGCAGGGACAAGCAGGTGGCGAGGGAGGGCACACAGGATAAATGGCATTGCGCTAAGAATATCAGATGTTCTATGACTGGTAAAAAGTGACAGGGAGGGAGGTAGAAGGGAGGGATGGAGAGAGAATGGGAGGGAGTGAGGGTTTGGCGTAGAGCCCACAGGGGAGTTATACAAGCAAACCCCACATAGTGATGCAATGCTGCACACTTCGTTCATCTCTTCCCCTCTTTGCCATAACCTTTATGGCAGGCAGTGGCTTCACTTTATAGTCAAGGTAAAAATAGACAGCTGAGGGTGGCAGCTTGCAGCTGTTCACTTTATCTGTTCTAAGATGGAAAAATACAGCAGAGCCCTATACCTTTTTTCCCATTGTTTTTTTTGTACACTATAACATCAGATTGGTTGCCTTAGGCTGGTTTCACATTACGGATTTTACAGTTCCGATGCTGTCCGACAAAAATCGGACAGCATCGGAACGATTCTGGCCCCCATGCAGCTCTATGGGCATCAGACCAAATCGGATGTGCACTAAATGCCATTAGATTTGGTCCGATCCGATTCTGTCCGATTTTTTTATCGGTGCAAAAATCGGATCGGACCAAATCGGATGCCATTTAGTGCACATCCGATATGGTCCGATGTTTTTAACAAAGTGCCCTATGGAGCAGGGTCTGAGGAAACATCTGATGCTCAGTACAGTAAAAATGCTCCTAAACATCTAATTTTACTTCCGCAATGTATCTATATACATTGCGGAAGTAAAATTAAGTAAGGCAGGGGTTAAAAATAATAAACCATCTATGCTCACCTGTCCACGAGTCCCTCGGCGTCTCCAGCATCTCCTGCCTGTAGGACCTGCCGTGATGTCAGAGTCACATGACCGGTTACCGCGGAAAGGAGGGGGAGTACTGGGGGACATGAGGGGGCCACACAGGGGAGAAAAGGGGGGGACACACAGGGGTGAAGAGGGGGAAAAAGAGGGGGAACCAGAAGGGAGAAGAGGGGGGAGCACCAGGGGAGATGAGGGGGACACACAGGGGTGATGAGGGGGACACACAGGGGTGATGAGGGGGAGCACCGGGGGAGAAGAGGGGGACACACAGCGGAGAACAGCTGTGACAGGTGACAGGAGGAGCCGGCAAACTGATCCTGCAGAATGTCGGATCGGATGCCCATTTGGCATCCGATTGCAGGGATCAGTTTAGATCCGATGCTGTCCGATTTAAATCGTTATGTGAAAGTAGCCTTACACTAATTTGTATGCCAACCAAGCAAAGACACCATCTAGTTTGTGAAAATGGAGTCTGATTGCAACAGCCAATCACAGACGATTTCATAGAGCATGAGCATCTGAGATTGGCTGTTTTGGAGTCAGTGAAGTGAATATACAGAACAGTTAATGGGCAGGAACAGAAGTAAGTGAGAGGAGGGTGGGAGAGCAGACCCAGAAGCAAGCAAGGAGCGGGACTACTGGTAAGATGATCTCCATGGCCATGTTCACACACATGCGTTTTTTTGACCATCTCTGCGTTTTTGGGCTGTTAAAAAAAACGCAGGTGCGTTAACGCAGGGTACATTTGAGTGTAGCTGCGTTTTTCAGCTCCATTTGCGTTTTTTACCCCTAGTCCAAAAAACGCTGCATGCAGCGTTTTTGGGTGCTGTAAAAAAACGCATGTGCGTTTTTCCAAAAACGCATGCGGTTTTTTTAACATGGGGCCCTATGGGAAACGCATGCAAAAACGCATGGTACATTAGTACCTTTTAGTGCCATTCAAAAACGCATGCGTTTCCCATAGGGGCCCATGTTAAAAAAACGCATGCGTTTTTGAAAAAACGCACGTGCGTTTTTTTTAACATGGGGGCCCTATGGGAAACACATGCGTTTTTAAAAGGCACATTTATGCACCCTGCGTTAACGCTTGCGTTTTTGCCTGCGTTTTTGGTGAAAAAATGACTAAGTCCAAAAACGTGGCAAATCCTTTCAGACACACAAGGGACATTTTTTAGCACTCTTAAAAAAACGCAAGTGCTTTTAAGAGTGCTAAAAAAAACGCAAATTGTGTGTGAACATAGCCCATGTGTCTGTATTTGTGTATGTGTGTGTAGGATAACATAGAACAGAAAACTTAGTGCATTTCTACTAATGCTTCTGTCCTATTGAGGCTACGTTCACACACTGCGTATTTTTACGCAGCTGCGCTTTTGTTTTTGTGAAATACGCAGCTCCTTTCACACACTGCGGTTTTTTCTGCATTTTTCTCTGCGCTTTTTCAGAGCCCATTTATCATGTGGGCAATGGAAAAACGCAGAGAAAAACTGCAGAAAGAATTGACATGGTGATTCTTTTTACGCGCGCGTTTTTGCAGTGAAAACGCGCGCGTAAAAAAAAGCACAAATACGCAGTGTGTGAATGGATTGTGTCAAAACCCATAGGTTTGGCTGGGCTGGTTATCCAGAATTGCGTTTTCACTGCAAAAAGCGCGCGTAAAAAAACGCAGCAAAAAACGCAGGTAAATACAGAAAACGCAGCAAAAAACGCAGAGAAGCAGTAAAATACGCAATGTGTGAATGTAGCCTTAAACTGCACACACAAATTATCAAACAAAACCCGAATTTCCCGAATTTTAAGGAAAACATTAATGTTCGAGATGCCGAACAAACATTGCCAAATTCTGTCTTGAAAATTGACTTGAAATTAGTGAACATGGTCGAGCAAAGTTCACTCATCTCGTGTTGATACAGATAATCAGATGTGCTCAACTTTCAAGGTACAGAAACTCCAGGTGATGGCCAATGGTCATATTTTTACTATGTTCCACACTTTCTCAAGATGGTTGGACCATGATTGTAAATAAGCACCTGTGTTTTGTGTCACCCCCACCTTTTTGTAGACTGTAAGCTCTTGCGAGCAGGGATGTCATTACCTTTTTATTTCCCCCAACTATTGTATTTTCCACAACTGTTTTTAAAGATTGTTTGTTTGCATATAAATCTCTGAATTATTAAGTGCTGTGGAATATGTTGGCGGTATATAAAGAAATATTACTATTATTATTATTATTATTATTACTACATATGTGTACTTTCAGAGTTAATATTTTTATGGTAAATAAATTGTTTCTTTTTTGCTCCTGATTATGAGTACTCCTTTTTATCACATTCCTATGAAGGTTACTGATCACTTTTAGAGCACTGAAATTGAGAAAAGAAGATATTTTAGGCATTTTTCTAGCCTGTACTTGACAGGTGCATTGAACCTGAACTTGTTAGTGAAGGCATTGTTCCTGATGGAGGGTTAATAAGACTAGGCATGCTGCAGTATCCTGACCTTTGCTGGTCACGGCTGCCATATGAAACAACTGACCTCCTTACTCTGAGCTGGGTACCGGTTAGGGCCTCTTCAGGCATATGGCAATAGCACTGGATTCTGACCTCGCTAAATATCAGGCCCAATGTGGGGAGCACAGTTGTTTTCCAGCTCATATATGTAGACAACTCCTCTGCGGGCAAATCCAGTTTTGGTGAAGCACCGCCAGCCCGAGGTGGTGAGAAAGATCATGTCCTCTAGATCATGTATTTCTTGGGGTGGATACATCATGTCTCCAAACTGACTATGCAGTGGCATAGTGTAGCTGTGTTTGGCATAGTGTAGCTTTGTTGTATGGAAATCCCAAGATGGCACCGGCCTCTGCTGTGATGCATCTTTCCTTTGCCTAGGAGCCCGAGTCTTCTAGCACTAGGACCCAATCACTTACAGGATATTATTGTTTGTCCAATTTTTTTGCCTAGCTCCTCATTAAGCCCTCCATGTAGTGGGCTGCAGAACTTAAGTTTCAATATTGACTTTTAAAAATTGCTACATTAGTAGATGGTACTGTAGTTCTACAGGGTGAGCCATTTATATGGATGCACCTAAATAAAATAGGAATGGTTGGTGATATCAACTTCCTGTTTGTGGCACATTAGTATATGGGAGGGGGGAAAACTTTTCCAGATGCGTGGTGACCATGGCGGCCATTTTGAAGTCAGCCATTTTAGATCCAACTTTATTTTTTTAAACAGGAAGAGGATCATGTGATACATCAATTGTTTTGAGAATTTCATAAGAAAATCAATAGTGTGCTTGGTTTTAGCATAACTTTATTCTTTCATGAGTTATCTACAAGTTTATGACCACTTACAAAATGTGTTCAAAGTGCTGTCCATTGTGTTGGGTTGTCAATGCAACCCTCTTCTCCCACTCTTGAGACAATGATAGCAACACCGCAGAAGAAATGCTAGCACAGGCTTCCAGTATCTGTTGTTTCAGATGCTGCACATCTTGTATCTTCACAGCATAGACAATTGCCTTCAGATGAGTGATGAGGCAAACTTTTTTGTGAATGGTGAAGTAAACAAACAAAACAATCGCTACAGTTCTGACACTAACCCACAGAGAATAGATCCCTCCAAGACTGTTGGAACACAAAAATTGATGGTATGGTGTGGTATATGGGGTACAAAGATAGTGGAGCCATTCTTCATCAATGGCAACCTCTGATTCAGATATCCAGTGGCATTGAGGTTTCCATTGATGAAGAATGGCCCCACTACCTTTGTACCCCATATACCACATCATACCATCAATTTTTGTGTTCCAGCAGTCTTTGAGGGATCTATCCACTGTGGGTTAGTGTCAGACCAATAGCGGTGGTTTTATTTGTTAACTTCACCATTCACAAAAAAGTTTGCCTCATCACTTATCTGAAGGCAATTGTCTCTATGCTGTGAAGATACGAGATGTGCATCATCTGAACCAATGGATACTGGAAGCCTGTGCTAGCATTTCTTCTGCAGTGTTGCTATCAGTGTGCCAAGAGAGGGAGAAGAGGATTACATTGACAATCCAATACAATGGGCAGCTCTTTGAACACATTTTATAAGTGGTTATAAACTTGTAGATTACACATGAAAGAATAAAGTTACATTAAAACCAAGCACACCATTGTTTTTCTTATGAAATTCTCAATACGTTTGATGTGTCACATGATCCTCTTCCCATTGAAAAAAATAATGTTGGATCCGAAATAGCCGACTTCAAAATGGCTGCCATGGTCACCACCCAACTGGAAAAGTTTTCCCCCTTCCATATACTAATGTGGCACAAACAGGAAGTTAATATCTCCAACCATTCCCATTTTATTTAGGTGCATCATATAAATGGCCCACCCTGTAGTCTTTTTCTTCTCTTAAGAGATATTTTGCCCATTTATTTGCCAGAGTAGCATTGCAGAGCCTTTAAGTCTCCTTACACCAGATTGGAACTCTCCACAAGAGATGTTACTGACACGTCCCTCAGGGCTGTGGAATACTCGGAACTTGGCTACAGTATGGCTGGGGAGTCAAAGGGGTAAAGAGACGGCTCCGTGACCCTGATGGTGTCAATAAAAATTTGGGAATTAAGGTTTTGAGGATTAAAGTCGTGACGCCACCAGTGATGTTCACTTATTGATGGCCAACGCTGTGGTGTGGAACCTATAGGGATGATCGGTTTGCAGATAAGGTGATATTGCTCCCCACAGGTGGAGCAGTTCCCCAGGGCATCCAGTATAGTCTATGGCAGTGGTAGGCCATTGGGGTGCAGAACTGAGGGCGTGGAATAACCGTTAGACACACAGTACAGAGTCTCCATTACCTTTACTATTAGTTACAGTTTTAAACCAGGACACTCTCCACTGTTGATATTGTGAGTCTGGGCATCCTGGATGGAAGTTGGGGATCTCCTCACCTGGTGAGTTCTGAGGCCTCCCTGCTGTGCTCCTCTTTGCTGGTCCTGGCTGCCTGTAGCTAAACTGTGACCCTCTCTCTTCCTTCTGGTAAGTCTCTCACCCATATGGCTGGTAGCCTGAGCCCTTCTCCTGTACCACTCCTCCGGTGGCTGTCCCAGAGCTCTCTGGTGCCTCTGTGCCTCCAGGTGCTTTGTTGTGGCCTGGAGACGTGGAGTCTCCCGTGCTCTGGTATTGGCTGCTGGGTCTTTAGTACCCACACAACCTCGGACTCCGGTGTCCGTTTCTAGTGTTCTGCTCTGGGCTGAGCCGGCAACTGGCTCCACTTCCCTGGCCTTCTTCTATCCTTCCTAAGACCCTCTCCAACGGGTCCCTCATGCTTGCTGCTCTCTATCCCGGGATGAGATTCTCTGGCTTTAGTCAACAGCATGTTTGTATTGTTTTTCCTCTCTGACTGACTCCATTGACTGACCGACTAACTAACCCCTCCCCCAGGCCAGAATTTATAGAGAAGCTCCCCTGAAACAAGGTCTCGAGCACTCTCTTCAGGCCTGTAGTCAGGAAAACTATTGCATGCTGTGGGTTTACCTGGTGTGGATACCCCTTTTTGCTTCCAAGTATGACATTACCCCCTGAGGGAGGCAATGCCATTGTGGAAACCAGGCTCTGGGGTGCCACAGTAGCTGAGTCAAGTAGGCATGAGACTGGAGCCCTTCAATAAACTGCTCAGTCAACAGCTTGTTTTCATCTTGTGCACTGTTGGAATGCCCTCAGCACCTCTTGGAGATTTAATGCATAGTTCCGTATACTGTCCTGCACTCATAAAACCTCATTTTAATTTTCGGTGAAGTATTGGTGTCAAAGGCTTCTTTCAACCTGGCCAATATTTGATTAACAGTTCTTTTGTCAGTGTTCAGCCAGGATTTACTTCCCTTTGGGCCGCACCAGTCAATTGTACATTAACTTTCTAGCTCTCAGTCAAGAGATATACTTTAAACAAGCTTTTCAGTCTCTCCCTGAAGTCATTCAGGGTGACTGACTCCCCTGAATATTGTGGTAAGCAGATCGCTCCTGGAACATACGGCATCGAGAACGGCACGACTGGCGCTGCTGCTGGTGCCTCAGCTCCAGCTGGAGGAGGGGCTTCAGCTGGGGCTGCAGCGGTAACTGGGGCTGCAGCAGTGACTGGGGCTGTGGCCACGACCACTGCAAGAGTTTCTTCTCTGGATTGGACATCTTTTCTCCCCCTAGTAAACCTCAGCCAGGTTCCACGTTTCTCTTCTAGGGAGTCTGCGGTTAACAAGCAGCCGCCCCATTGGCGTGGTTTCTCTTCACGAGCTTTGCAGAGTTCCTCCCATGATGGCACGCCCCTGCGGCTTCCCACGCGCTGCGTGGTACAGCAATAGTGACAGTCACACACAGTTCAATAAAGCTTACGGCACACAGATCCTGGGGGATATGAAATCCTGATTGTGACGCCAGGTTTGACATGCCACCCAGGGCCATGGGATACACAGAATCGGGCTACAGTACGGCTGGGGAGTCACAAGGGTCGAGACCTGGCTCCTTGACCCTAGTGGTGTTAATAAGAATTTGAGAGTTAAGATTTTGGGGATTAAAGTCTTGATTCCACCCATGATATTCGTCTATTGATGGCCTACACTGCGGTGCGAAACCTTTGGGGATGATGGGTTCGCAGATAAGGTTATATCGCTACCCACAGGTGGAGTGGTTCCCCCGGGCAACCGGTATAGTCTATGGCAGTGGTAGCCCATTGGGGTGCAGGACTGAGGGCACGGAATAACCGACAGACACACAGTACATAGTCTCCGTTATCTTTACTGGTAGTTGCAGATTTAAACCAGGACACTGGCCATTGGTGATGTTTTGAGTCTGGGCAGCCTGGAATCAAGTTGGGGATCTCCTCACCCGGTGAGATCTGAGGCCTCTCTGCTGCACTCCTCTTTGCTGGTCTTGGCTGCCTGTAGCTAAGCTGTGACCCTCTCTTCCTGCTGGTAAGTCTTTCACTCATATGGTTGGCAGCCTGAGCCCTTCTACTGTACCATTTCTCCCACGACTGTCCCTGAGCTCTCTGGTGCCTCTGTGCCTCCAGTAGCTTTGATGTGGCTGGAAGACGTGGAGTCTCCAGTCCTCTGGTTTTGGCTGCTAGGTCTTTAGTACCTGCACAACCTCGGACTTCGGTGTCCATTTCAGGCGCTCTGCTCTGGGGTGATCCAGCAACTGGCTCCACTTCCAAGGCCTACTTCTCTCCTGCCTCAGACGCTCACCGATGGGTCCCTCATGCTTGCTCCTCTCTATCCTGGAATGAGCTCCTCTGGCTACAGTCCACAGGATATCTGTACTGTTCTTCCTCTTCGACTGACCCTCTGACTCTACTGACTCAAAAGGATGGAAGCGTGGTGTATGTTTGGGCGCTGAGGTAAGGAAGATCTCTGATGCTGGCTTCTTTTCCGGACTTTATTAAAATAATTGCAGTTATAATTATTCAAGCTTAAGGCTCTCAAAACCCACGATGCATTTCGACGTGTGTGCACGTGGGTTTTGAGAGCCTTAAGCTTGAATAATTATAACTGCAATTATTTTAATAAAGTCCGGAAAAGAAGCCAGCATCAGAGATCTTCCTTACCTCAGCGCCCAAACATACACCACGCTTCCATCCTTTTGTATCATTTTGACTCCCTATGGGGAGAGTGGTGGAGTGAGCTGCAGAGGAGGGAGAGCACCTGAGAAGACGTCAGCTGGATCGGCCCCTTTACTAGACACGTGACGCCGCCCGGCACTAGTGTTTCCCGGAGAAGACCTCGTAGGAAGCACGAGGACGAAACCGGAGGATTCCGTTGCTTGATTTAATAAGCTTATCTACGGGCTGTGGTTTATACCCAGACCAGGTGAGTTTAAACGCAAAAGAACCGCCTGCTAACAACCCCATGTGTACAGGCGCACTATAAGCTGTTGTTGTTTTTCCTTTACATATTGACTCTACTGACTGACCAACTAACTAACCCCTCCCCCATCCGGAATATATAGTGGAGCTTCCCTGAACCAAGGTCTCGAGCTCCCGCTTCAGGCCTGGAGTCAGGAAAAGTGTTGCATGCACAGGTTTACCTAGTGTGGATACTTCTTCTTGCTTTCAAGCATGACATCACTCCCTGAGGGTGAGGGAGGCAATGCCATTGTGGCAACCAGACTCTGGGGTGCCACTTTACCCGTTTGGTTTATTTAAGCTATTATGGCAGTTTGTAGTATTTGAATTGATATCCCTTTTTAAACTTCTGTACTTTATTGGTTAAACACAAAAACCTTTAATTGGTAACAACTAGTGATGAGCGAGTATGCTTGTGACTACTCGGTACTCGCACAAGTATCTCTGTACTCGGGCTACTCGGCGAGTACCGAGTAATCTTGCGATACTCGTGCTGTACTCGGGGTCCTCATCCCTGCATGTTGGCGCTCTTTAGAGAGCCAGCCCACATGCAGGGATTGGCTGGCAGTCACTGCAATGCCACAGCCCTGTTAGTTGTGGCATTGCAGTGATTGGCCGGCCCGCACAGCGTGACGGAGCCTTTATAAGACCCGGCCACGATGTGCTCTGCACACAGCCATCCAGACAGTCAGTGTAGGGAGAGTGTCTGCTGCTGCTTAAGGGACAGAATTGCGGCCCTCATAGGTAGATCCGGAGCAGGGCTGCAAACTGCTGCTGACCACAACAGTCCTTCTCAGGACTAATCTAGGAGGATATAGGCAGGGTGTAATATCCATATCCAGCTTTATAGTGACCAGAACAGTCAGGAGACTGTTGTAGCTGTATACAGGCAGGGTCTAATATCCATATCCAGCTTTCCTGTGACCAGAACAGTCAGGAGACTGTTGTAGCTGTATACAGGCAGGGTGTAATATCCATATCCAGCTTTCCAGTGACCAGAACAGTCAGGAGACTGTTGTAGCTGTATACAGGCAGGGTGTAATATCCATATCCAGCTTTCCAGTGACCAGAACAGTCAGGAGACTGTTGTAGCTGTATACAGGCAGGGTGTAATATCCATATCCAGCTTTCCAGTGACCAAAACAGTCAGGAGACTGTTGTAGCTGTATACAGGCAGGGTCTAATATCCATATCCAGCTTTCCAGTGACCAGAACAGTCAGGAGACTGTTGTAGCTGTATACAGGCAGGGTCTAATATCCATATCCAGCTTTCCAGTGACCAGAACAGTCAGGAGACTGTTGTAGCTGTATACAGGAAAAATGCGCAAGGGCGTTGGCAAGGGACAAGGAAGTGGACGTGATGGTGGTGCAGGCAGAGGCCGAGGTCGTGTGCAAGCACTAATTTCCCGCAGCAGTACACCGCTCTTGAACCAAGACCAGTGTCAACAGGTTGTTACTTGGATAGCGGATAATGCTTCAAGGCAGATTGGCACCTCCACAAACACCCTCTCTTCCACACGGTCAAGTGTCAGTGGCCGTGATACTGCACCGCACATTTCCCAACCTGATCCTCCTTCCTACCACCAGGCCGAGTACACGTCCACGGACATTACTGATCCCACACTAGGACACTCGGAAGAGCTGTTCACGTATCCATTCGCAGAATCTGGCCTCTCGCCAGCTCCTGTTGAAGTGGGTGATGAGATGGTATGTACAGATGCCGAAATATTTGAGCAGCCACGTTCTCACGAAGGGAACGTTGACAACGTGTCTCAACAAGGGGTGGACGATGATGAGACACAATTGCCAGGAAGTCATGAGGAGGATCAGGGTGTGGAAGAGGAAGACGACGTGGTGGATGATCCAGTAGCTGACATAACCTGGCAGGAGGATAAGCAGAGTGAGGACAGCAGTGCACAGGGGGAGGGAGGCGTAGCATCCCAACAGGCAGTAAGAAGCAGGGTCGTGTCCGCAGGCAGAAGGCAGGCAACCATTCCCCGGACAACAACACGACACAAGGTGCCTGTGCAAATGTTAGGTCTTCCCGAGTCTGGCAGTTTTTTAAGTTGGCTCCAGAAGACTCTAAAAAGGTCATTTGCAACACCTGCCATGCCAGCATCAGCAGGGGTACGAAAACTTGCAGCCTGACCACCACCAGCAAGATCAGGTACATGTCAGCCAAACACCCGACTTTGTGGGAAGTACAACAGAGTCGAGGAGCGGTGCTTGCTGATGTCACTGCTACGTCTTCACGTGTTGTGCGTGCGAGCCAATCCCCTGTCCATGCTGCCCGCAAACAATCCTCCGGCCCTGCACTGATGTTGCCCACGCACAAATAACACCACCATCAAGCACGTCCTTGTCCCAGCGCAGCATGCAGTTATCCATTCAGCAAACCTTTGAACGCAGGCGTAAATACGCTGCCATGGCCCCACATGCCACAGTCCTAAATGGTCACATTTCGCACTGCTTGCGCTAGAAATGTTACCTTTCCGGCTGGTGGAGACGGAAGCATTTCGCCACCTGCTGGTGGCTGCTGTCCCACGTTACTCGGTCCCCAGCCGCCACTATTTCTCCAGGTGTGCCGTCCCCGCATTGCATAACCACGTGTCACAAAGCATCACACGTGCCCTGAACAACGCTGTTTCAGCAAAAGTCCACCTAACCACAGACACGTGGACAAGTGTTTGTGGGCAAGGCGCTACATCTCCTTGACGCAACACTGGGTTAATATTGTGGAAGCTGGGACCCAGTCTGAGCGATGGATGGAACACGTCCTTCCCACACCAAGGATTGCAGGCCCTACCTCAGTCAGGGTTTCACCCAGACTCTACAGCTCCAGGAATGTCATGCTCCTCAGCCTCCTCCTCCTCCTGTGCATATCATCCACTTTACCCTCCACACCAGTCCCAAGCTGGAAGCACTGCAGCACTGCCTCTGCGAAGCGGCAACAGGCTGTGCTGAAGCTAATATGCATGGGTGACAAACCCACAATGCAGAAGAGGTATGGACAGCTCTGAAACAGCAGGCAGATCACTGGCTCACACCTCTGAACCTAAAGCCAGGAAAGGTCGTGTGTGACAATGGCCGGAACCTGGTGGCAGCTTTGAGGCGAGTCCAGCTGACCACATGTTCCATGCGTGGCCCATGTGCTCAACCTGGTGGTTCAGAGGTTTCAAAAGTCATACCCAGAGCTGTCTGATCTGCTGGTAAAAGTTCGCCGCCTCTCTGCACATTTTCGCAAGTCACCTGCTGCTTCAGCCGGCCTTGCCGGCTTTCAGCGCTGTTTGGTCTTCCGGCCCAGACTGGTGTGTGATGTCCCCACGATTGGAATTCAACTCTGCACATGTTGGTCAGGATATGTGAGCAGAAGAGGGCAGTTGTTGACTACCTGCACCTAAGCCGTCGGGAAATGGGTCAAACTCCACACATAACAACCTGAGGAGTAGAGATGGATGTCCACCTATGTACCGTCCTCCAAAGACTTTGAGGATCTCCACCAAGATGTGAGCGCCATTATTACGAGTAGCCGCCACCCCGTGTTTGAATTATTCTGTGAAACACAGGGTGTTCAGCGGAGCGCGAGATGCTCGATGAAACCGTTTGATGGAAACGAACAACCACACCGGCTTCGAGGCTTTTTCACTTCCACAATGATATGACACATTGGAAGAATGAAAAGTCCAACAAAAGTGTAAAAATGACAAAGATAAGTTATGCTCACGTGGCGTGGCCGAGACGGGAACCTCCTGTAGGGCAGCTGTTCTCCAGACCTGTGGTGAGTCAGTTGCTGGGGAATCTGCCGGTACATGACGAGTTCCACGCTAGACCCAGTTCGATACTCCAATCCATGGAGCACAGGACCTTCCGGAAAGTAAATTAATATTTTATGAGTCGGAGCCCTTTCTTCATGTAAAAGATTCCTTAAAGAAAGGGTCCGAGAATAAAAATTCTATTTTAAGCTTCTAGCAAGGCCATAGGTCAGATCGTGACTGTGGATGACGTCACGGTTCTTGCGCAATCCCGGTAGTGAAACGTCATGCAGGTCCTATTAGCAATAGGCACCCTTCCGGACAGCCTTAAAGTAGATAGTTTTTATGTTCGGACACCTTATCTTTTACTTAAAGAAAGTCAGAAAGAACCATAAAATATCTATTTTAAGCTTTTCGGCAAGGTCCTTGCTTCCTAGACTGTGGGTCCCAGTCTTGCGGAATGCCGCTCAGCCTTGGAATCCTGGCTGTTCGCTAGCGTTGAGCATGACGTACACAGTCCAGAGCGCAGACATTACGAAGCGACGGCTGCACCGCGAAGGTGACGGTGATTATTTTTTATTTTAACACTTTAGATTGTCATTTTGCCGAAAATGCGGCGAGATGCGTTTTCTGACGCATTCTGCGCATTTCGACCATAATCCAACATGTTGATATCCTCGGATTTGTAAACCAATTGTTCATCTCTGGCAATGATCGAATACAGCAAAAACAACTCGAATTTGAGTTGCAACTTTAAAATTATCGACATCGCTTCTTCTAGAATGAGCCATTAATTGCGTCCTTCAAAACGACAATCTTGCCCTAACAACGTCTCTGCTGGAAAACAAAGGGATCGTTGCGGCTGATAAGAGCAAAGAAACATAGGTGGGTGATAACAACAGCCCATCATTCTCATCCAACTGCAGTTGGAAGGACTATGACGATGTGGATGCCTGCTAAAGGGACATAGCACCATCCGCCAAATTAGGATATGACTCCACACCAGTCATACCCAGCTCAAGCTGGCCTGCCAGATGACGGGAGATGCAGAGGGAGAGGAACACACTTTCTCAGGCTCATGGATCTGAAGTGATGGCTGTGTAGTCTAGGCGCACAATTATTATGAAGCCTGCCTGGCTCGTGACCCTCGCATTCAGAATATCTTGGCCGACAATCAGTACTGGTTGGCAACACTCTTAGACCCACACTACAAGGAGAACTTTATGCCTCTCATTCCTGAGGTGGAGAGGTCAGCCAAAATGCAGCAGCTCCAGAAGGCCATAGTCACGGAAGTAGGCAAATCATTCCCTCACAAAACGCTAGTGGCATAGGTCAGGAATCGGTGGACAACCAAGGCGTACGGCCGAGAGGGGCACAAGTCCAATCTGCCAGAGGTAGGGGAACAGTCTTTATGATGTGGGACAGTTTTCTCAGCCCCTCACGTACCACAGCCCCTGAGGTGCGGGTAGTGCCACAAGAAATGCTAAGTTTGGCCAGATGCTGAAGGAGTACCTCGCAGATCGAACAACTGTACTGCGACATTCCTCTGTGCCTTACAATTATTGGGTCTCCAAGCTGGACACGTGGCATGAATTGGCTCTCTACGCCTTGGAAGTCCTGGCCTGCCCTTCCGCTAGCGTTTTGTCAGAGCGTGATTTCAGTGCCGCAGGTGGAATCATTACTGATAAACGCACCCGCCTGTCAACTGAAAATGCTGACAGGCTGACTCTGATCAAGATGAACAAGGGTTGGATTGGGCCAGACTTCACCACACCACCAAGAAATGACAGCGGAAGTTAAATTTTGTTATGGGAATTTGCCATGTACCTCCACTCACCCATGGGTACACACTTCTGGACTTTGGCTAATCGCTGGACTGCTCCTCCTTCTCCTCATGTGCCACCATGATGACCGTTACAATAGTTAGGCTGTTGTTTCAGGTATACACCCAGTGGTAAATTTTTTCGCCCATTCTTTTAGAATGGGCATTACAACGACAGGAGACCCGCTCCTTTTCAATGGAAAAATGTTTTGAGGCCCTCCTGCACGTCTCTATCCAGGGACAATGTGGAGCCTCCCAATTTTTGGCTGCCCTGCCAAAGGGCAATACTACAATACAACCACTTCAGGTTTACAGGCCCTCATGCATGTCTGTATGCATGGGTCATTGTTGAACCTCCCAATTTTTGACTGCCCTGCTAAAGGGCTATACTACAATACACCCACTTCAGGCTTACAGGCCCTCCTGCACGTCTCTATCCAGGGACAATGTGGAGCCTCCCAATTTTTGGCTGCCCTGCCAAAGGGCAATACTACAATACACCCACTTCAGGTTTACAGGCCCTCATGCATGTCTGTATGCATGGGTCATTGTTGAACCTCCCAATTTTTGGCTGCCCTGCCAAAGGGCTATAATACAATACACCCACTTCAGGTTTACAGGCCCTCCTCCACGTCTCTATCCAGGGACAATGTGGAGCCTCCCAATTTTTGGCTGCCCTGTCAAAGGGCAATACTACAATACAACCACTTCAGGTTTACAGGCCCTCATGCATGTCTGTATGCATGGGTCATTGTTGAACCTCCCAATTTTTGGCTGCCCTGCCAAAGGGCTATAATACAATACACCCACTTCAGGTTTACAGGCCCTCCTCCACGTCTCTATCCAGGGACAATGTGGAGCCTCCCAATTTTTGGCTGCCCTGTCAAAGGGCAATACTACAATACAACCACTTCAGGTTTACATGCCCTCATGCATGTCTGTATGCATGGGTCATTGTTGAACCTCCCAATTTTTGGCTGCCCTGCCAAAGGGCTATACTACAATACACCCACTTCAGGTTTACAGGCCCTCATGCATGTCTGTATGCATTGGTCATTGTTGAACCTTCCAATTTTCGGCTGCCCTGCCAAAGGGCTATACTACAATACACCCACTTTAGGTTTACAGGCCCTCCTGCACGTCTCTATCCAGGGGCATTGGTGAACCTCCCAATTTTGGACTGCCCTGGCAAAGGAAAATACTACAATAGACCCACTTCCTGAAAATGGGCACATTATGTCAAGAGGCCTTCATGTACGTCTCTTCTCAGGGACATCGTAAAATCTTCCATGTAATCACAAAAAGTAACATACACCAGCTGTATCTCACTATTGGGTATGTGCCCTTAACATTTGTACCCTGAATATTCATTTTGGTGTCATTTTGGAAGGTTTTCTGGTGACTCCGTAAAATTGGCGTGAAACTCGGACAACATTGTTCACAGCTGTGACTTTTGAGTGAGAAATGCTTACAGGGGTCTTCCCCATGGTGTTGCCATGTCATTTGAGCACTCTTCTGAGACTTTTGTGACATTTTTAGGGTTTCTACATGCTGCCGGCAGTCATTTCATAAAAATACTCGGGTCTCCCATAGGATAACATTGGGCTCGGTGCTCAGGCCGAGTACACGAGTATCTTGGGATGCTCGGCCCGAGCTTCGAGCACCCGAGCATTTTAGTACTCGCTCATCACTAGTAACAACTTGAATTATTTAAGGTATTCCTTAAAAGTTTGATGAATCTGTCCAGGACAGTCTTTCATATGTATGTCTGTATAAAATATGATGTGAAATTTTTCAGGGTAAAAAAATTTATAATTTGTGCTAACTCACACCATCTTAATGGGGTGCTGCCATTGTGTACACACTGACATACACAGAGACTTTCATAAGTAAAATTTTGGCAAAAATGCAGCCAAATAAGCATTTCAATATACCATATCAAAAATGATGGACTAGTGTAATGCTCGTATTGTAGCAGTGAAGCCGACTTATTCACTACTGTGGCTCTGATACACTCCGTCCCTGGTCTGCCTAGCTTCCCACATATTCTGCTGCTGTCCCTCACTCCTGGGGCCTGTCCATGTGGAGCAGGTAACATAACATAGTAACATAGTTTTTTTAGGTTGAAGGAAGACTTTAAGTCCATCTAGTTCAACCCATAGCCTAACATGTTGATCCAGAGGAAGGCAAAAAAAAACCATGTGGCAACACTAATCTCCACATTGGGGGAAAAAATTCCTTCCTGACTCCAGATACGGCAATCAGACTAATTCCCTGGATCAACGCCCTATCAAAGAATCTAGTATGTATAACTGGTAATATTATAGTTTTCAAGAAAGGCATCCAGGCCCTTCTTAAATGTTAGTAGTGACTCACTCATTACAACATCATGTGGCAGAGAGTTCCATAGTCTCACTGCTCTTACAGTAAAGAATCCGCGTCTGTGATTATGATTAAACCTTCTTCCCTCCTGACGTAGAGGATGCCCCCTTGTCCCAGTCTCAGGCCTAAGAGTAAAGAGATCATTAGAAAGGTCTCTGTACTGCCCCCTCATATATTTATACATTATTATAAGATCACCCCTAAGCCTTCGTTTTTCCAAGCTAAATAACCCCAAGTTTAATAACCTGTCTTGGTATTGCAGACCCCTTAGTCCTCTAATAACTTTTGTCGCTCTTCTCTGGACCCGCTCTAGTTCAGCTATGTCTTTCTTATACACCGGAGACCAGAATTGTACACAGTATTCTAAGTGTGGTCGCACTAGTGACTTGTATAGAGGTAAAATTATGTTCTCCTCATGAGCATCTATGCCTCTTTTAATACATCCCATTATTTTATTTGCCTTTGCAGCAGCTGCCTGACACTGGCCACTAAATGTGAGTTTATCATCTACCCATACACCCAGGTCTTTTTCAGTGACAGTTTTGCCCAGTGTTTTACAATTAAGCACATAATTATACCTTTTGTTTCCTCTGCCCAAGTGCATGACTTTACATTTATCCCCATTAAAGCGCATTTGCCATTTAGCAGCCCAAGCTTCTAGTTTACATAAATCCTCCTGTAATATACAATTGTCCTCCTCTGTATTGATTACCCTGCAGAGTTTAGTGTCATCTGCAAATATTGAGATTCTACTCTGTATGCCCCCTACAAGGTCATTAATAAATATATTAAATAGAAGCGGGCCCAACACTGACCCCTGTGGTACCCCACTGTTAACTGTGACCCATTCTGAGTGTGTTCCATTAATAACCACCCTTTGTTTCCTATCACTAAGCCAGTTCTTAACCCACTTACACATATTTTCCCCTATCCCCATTGCCCTCATTTTATGTATCAACCTTTTGTGTGGCACCGTATCAAAAGCTTTTGAAAAGTCCATATACACTGCATCCACTGCATTTCCTTGGTCCAGTCCAGAACTTACTTCTTCATAGAAGCTTATCAGATTAGTTTGACAGGAACGGTCAAACCAGGAGAGTGTTCTTGCCCTCAGTGGCGCACCCAGAAATTTCCCAAGGTAGCGGTCCAAGAAACACACACCGGCCCTGAAAGGGGGTTGTCACCCCCCAGCGGGGTTCTGAGGGGCAAAGCCCCCGGTGGGGGGGGTTTGGGGGAGCGAAGCCCCCCTAAAAGCAGCCTCTTTTGTGGGCCCTTGGGTGCTGTGTAATTGTTCCTGTCTCCTGACATAGGGGCCCAGCTCCTTGTGTACTGCACCACTTCTCAGGGCCGTCCAAAGGGGGGGGTCCAGACACGTAGGTCCCCCCCATTGGGTGCGCCTATGCTTGCCCTGTATGTAAAGGACCAGCTCTCCATTACCAGAAAGTGCGCCTCAGCCTATGGCCATGTTCACACACATGCGTTTTTTTGCCCATCCCTGCGTTTTTGGGGTGTTAAAAAAAAACGTAGGTGCGTTAACGCAGGGTACATATAAGTGTACATGCGTTTTTCAGGACCACTTGCGTTTTTTTCCCATACCCCAAATAACGCTGCATGCCCCAAAAACACAAATTTTTATGCCAAGCGTTTTTGGTTATTTGGGTGTTTGGTGAAAAAAAGTCCAAAAACGTTTTTGGAGCTTTCACACACACAAGGCACGTTTTTTAGTTACTTCAGGGGAAATGGTGTATCAGTGTCCGCGCTGCTGAAATCCCAAGAAAACAATCCGGAAACCATATGTAGGTTGCATCAATCATCCATTTATTCCTTTTCCTACGCGTTTCGGCACTGTCCTAGTGCCTTCCCAGGGATCTGGGACACCATTTCCCCTGAAGTAACTTCTGGATGGTTCCCACGTGCATGTGGAAGGTGAAAGTCCTGCAGCAGCTGCATTTAATGCTAAATGCTTTTACACCAGTTGTGGGTCTCACAACTGTGCTAGGTGAGTGAATTCATACCCACCACATACATTAGTGTCACTAGTGATAGGGCACTATTGCGCCTCTTGTTCCCCCCCCCCCCCCATTTTTTGGCACTCTTAAAAAAATGCAAGTGCTTTTAGGAGTGCTTAAAAAAACGCAAATTGTGTGTGAACATGGCCTATGGCTGAAAGGCACTGGGTATATAAGGCATCCTCCTATTAGAAAAGGTGACTGATCAGCATCATTAGTTAGTTTCCCTATGTGGCTAGCAAGTTGTCAGGTCCTGTCACTGTGTCCATTACATGTCCATGTGTCCTGACTTTCCATTCCTGTCTGTTCTGACATGCTTTCAGTTCCACCTGCTACTCATACCCTGTCTGCTAATGCAGTCCAGGCTGCAGCTGCCTATTCTTATGACTGTGCCTTTGTCAGTCTCTGGGTCTCCAGCCTGCCATAACAGAGACTGTATTTGAGTCCGTACCTGCCCTGGGTGTCAGCAGCCACAGTTCACTCTTTGGGCCAATGGGTTGACTCCCATTGACTCATCCCCATGAGCGTAACTAGGATGTATATGAGATAGTTTGGTGCCCAAGAGGGAGATTGATCCGATCATAATGAACTTTTTTTGCAAAGCTATGTTTATGCCTTCATTATGGTGTGCATTGGAAATTGGAGGTACTGTTTTTTTTTATTGCCCACAATTTTTTTATATCAAAAGTAAAAAAATGAGAATGCTGCTTTTTATTTAATCTTTCCTAGGTTCCTACATCTAAATGGTAGTATCTACACATCTGCTTTCAAGTGGTGTCTGAAAGTTGCAAAATATATAAGGTGGAAGAAACAATTAAGATGCCATATCTGGATATTGCTTTTTGTTAGAAACTTTAAATGACACAAACAAAGCGAAGCACCCATCACAAACAAACAATTACTGTAGGTCTAAGGTCATCCAGCTGAATTAGAGATATGTGCTAGAAGATATTTCCTCCTATTATAAAGCTTATGAAACTGCCATGGAAGTAACTTCTAATGCCAGATAAAATATATTTGTCACATTCTGCTCTTGCAACCCTCTGTTTAACCATGTCAGTACCAGAGGGATTTCTATACCTATATTTTCTACATTCAGTATGTTACTTCAGAAGTACATATAGATGGAGTCTATATTTTTAGACAAAGAAATCCTCGATGATACCAAAGAAGAAGAAAAAAAAAATTAAACTGACACTGTTGACTTGTTTTTTATTATCTCAACAAATACCACAACCTCTCTCAGCCTTTCTAAAGGTACCGTTACACGCTACAATGGGGTAACAGCGATCTCATGTGCGCTTGGTCGTTCGGACATCTTTTCGAGATCGTTGGTGAAATGTCACACAGCTAGATATCGTGAATGACGCATCCAACGATCCGGAGATCCAGACATCGCCCGAACGACCTAGCGAATGATCTTGGCGGTCGTTATCACGCTGTCACACAGCAACTACGTAAACGACTCCAACCTCAATGTGGGCATAGTTTGTGACACACGCTAGGAGCTAGGCGTCCCAGATTACGTATTCCTGCGGCCCTACAACTGCGATTGGTGGCCACAACTGCGTTACCATTGGTCAGCCTTGTCTGGCAAGATGGCCACTTTATTAGCGCTCTTGTCCTTTCAACCATCTCACCATTCAAGGCTGTTTTTATTTGGTGACGCCTGTGCAAGCCACTGATGCGTTCCCAAATTGTCATGTGTGCACTGTTGCCAAGACAATGTATGGCTATGTGCACGTGTTTATTTCAAGATGTCAAGCTACACACAACACTATGTACATACATGTCTGCATATTAGGATGCATGTAGTAATTATGTGTCTGTGCATAGATGTATGTATGTGTATATGTATGTGTACATATATTTTCACCATCATTAATTGTAGTGTATATGTATCTGTACAGATATATATATATATGTAAATGGAAACACAGAGAGATCATACAGTGGTGCCCAAAGGCCTTGACCAGTGTACTGGACATTTGCAGTCTATGCTGCTGGGACCCTTCAATAGAATTTGTGTGTGATACCTTTGTGCACATCATACTGCTATGTGCATCTGCCCTTAATAGAAAGAAAATACTCACACAGGTTTTTCAGATCTGAAATTTTGTTTAGTTTTGTAAAGCAAAAGAAAACCACAAAATACACAATTTATAAGAAGTGTTCACATCACACAAATCATAATGTACAAATAAGGCTGGGGTCACATTTTGGAAGGCAATTGCGGTGAGGTAACCACAATTGCCTTCACACACATTTTTGGGGAACAATGTGTTGTGTCAACTGCAATGCGGTAACCGTATTGCTCAGGTTTTGTAATCCTGATCAATGCGGTTACCGTCTACTTTGTTCATCCCTGCTGCTGCAGGGATAAACAAAGTATTAAATGTTATTAAAACATGTAAATGTTAATAGTAGATGTGGGCAAGATGTCTGTAGGGGGCGCCCACCCCCCCTACAGACATGCTGTTCACTCCTGTCAGCTTGTGAGGGGTTAAGAAGCCCTTTACAGCATAGCCGGCTATTGTCGGCTTCTACAAATTTCTTAATGAAGCCGCAGCTCCTGACTGTACTGGAGATACTGTATGTAATGTACATATAGTATCAGCGGCTGTCCAGGGTCCTGTAAGCAGTTGCATTAGGTCTATAAGCAGCGCACCACCCTAATGTAAATGCTTACAGGACCCTGGACAGTGGCTGATACTATACGTACATTACATACAGTATCTCCAGTACAGTCAGGAGCTGCGGCTTCATTAAGAAATTTGTAGAAGCCGACAATAGTCGGCTATACTGTAAAGGGCTTATTAACCCCTCACATGCTGACAGGAGTGGGCAGCATGTCTGTAGGGGGGGGTGGGCACCCCCTACAGACATGTTGCCCACAGCTACTATTAATATTTACATGTTTTAATAACATTTAACACTTTATTCATCCCTGCGGCAGCAGGGATGAACAAAGTAGACGGTAGCCACATTGCTCAGGATTACACATCCGGAGCAATACAGTTACCGCATTGCGGATGATAGAACTGCTCCGAAAACTGCAGCCTGCGTGATTTTTAGCGCAGGCTGCAGATCCAGAGCTGGTGACCGGATTGCATGTAGAGCAATCCGGTTGGGGAGCGGGAGCGGTTCCTGATCCAGTTTTGAGCTTTTTTACAGCTCCAAACCGGATCAGAATTTCAAATTCCTGCCGCAAGTGTGACCCTAGCCTAACAGAGAAAGATAAAAACCAAAACTAACAAAAAATATCAAAAAATACAATAAATAACATTGTAAAAAAAAAAAAAACCCTACACTATTTCATGCTGCCAGGCGACAGCACCAGGACCATTGAAGTAGGAGCAGTAGCTGTCTCTGCTGGACCTGGCATCCTGCTGCCTATGGCCCTGGCTGAACGGCTGGAGTGGCGCTATGCCGGGCTTATTTGCACGCCATTCCCCTGGCATGAGTTCCTCATTTGAGGGGTCCACAGAGTCCACATAACTTGCAGCCGTGTATGATGTAGCATCCCTACGACGCAGAAAGTTATGTAGCACACAACACACCAACACTACTACATAAATAGATTCCAGTTTCATACTTAAGGCAGTATGAAACAAGCGGAATCTACTGACCATGATCCCAAACGCATTTTCAACCACACGACGTGCCCTGGATAGTCGGTAATTGAAAATGCATTGTTCAGGGGTAAGATTCCTCTGGGGATATGGCTTGAGTAGGTTTTCATGAAGTGGAAATGCTTCATCCCCCACAAACACAAAGTTAAGGTGTCCAGTGGTGTCAGAATTTGGGGGCAAGTGGATCCCACAGTTCTTGATGTCCTCACCGAAGGATGTGTGGCCCTAAACCCCCCCATCTGACACACGCCCGTTCATCCCCACAGCGACGTACAGCTGAATACTGGAGGTCTATCATCGAGCAGGCTGTTGCCAGGAAATGCAGTCACAGCCGACCGCTCCTCTGGTGTCACAGCTACATGCATCACTGTGTCCTGCCAGGCAATAAATGGCTGATACGGTAGTATCCTGCTAAATGCAATGGTATTTTGTTGGAGGCCAAATTTGGTGAGTTTTTTCTATATATTTTCTATGTACCAATTCGGTGATTTTTGTTTAAAGCTAAATTATACATGTGTTATACAGTTAGGGCCAGAAATATTTGGACAGTGACACAATTTTCGCGAGTTGGGCTCTGCATGCCACCACATTGGATTTGAAATGAAACCTCTACAACAGAATTCAAGTGCAGATTGTAACGTTTAATTTGAAGGGTTGAACAAAAATATCTGATAGAAAATCTAGGAATTGTACACATTTCTTTACAAACACTCCACATTTTAGGAGGTCAAAAGTAATTGGACAAATAAACATAACCCAAACAAAATATTTTTATTTTCAATATTTTGTGGCGAATCCTTTGGAGGCAATCATTGCCTTAAGTATGGAACCCATGGACATCACCAAACGCTGGGTTTCCTTCTTCTTAATGCTTTGCCAGGCCTTTACAGCCGCAGCCTTCAGGTCTTGCTTGTTTGTCTGTCTTTCCGTCTTAAGTCTGGATTTGAGCAAGTGAAATGCATGCTCAATTGGGTTAAGATCTGGTGATTGACTTGGCCATTGCAGAATGTGCCACTTTTTTGCACTCATGAACTCCTGGGTAGCTTTGGCTGTTTGCTTGGGGTCATTGTCCATCTGTACTATGAAGCGCCGTCCAATCAACTTTGCAGCATTTGGCTGAATCTGGGCTGAAAGTATATCCCGGTACACTTCAGAATTCATCCGGCTACTCTTGTCTGCTGTTATGTCATCAATAAACACAAGTGACCCAGTGCCATTGAAAGCCATGCATGCCCATGCCCTCACGTTGCCTCCACCATGTTTTACAGAGGATGTGGTGTGCCTTGGATCATGTGCCGTTCCCTTTCTTCTCCAAACTTTTTTCTTCCCATCATTCTGGTACAGGTTGATCTTTGTTTCATCTGTCCATAGAATACTTTTCCAGAACTGAGCTGGCTTCTTGAGGTGTTTTTCAGCAAATTTAACTCTGGCCTGTCTATTTTTGGAATTGATGAATGGTATGCATCTAGATGTGAACCCTTTGTATTTACTGTCATGGAGTCTTCTCTTTACTGTTGACTTAGAGACAGATACACCTACTTCACTGAGAGTGTTCTGGACTTCAGTTGATGTTGTGAACGGGTTCTTCTTCACCAAATAAAGTATGCGGCGATCATCCCCCACTGTTGTCATACGTGGTAGCCCAGGCCTTTTAGAGTTCCCAAGCTCACCAGTCAATTCCTTTTTTCTCAGAATGTACCCAACTGTTGATTTTGCTACTCCAAGCATGTCTGCTATCTCTCTGATGGATTTTTTCTTTTTTTTCAGCCTCAGGATGTTCTGCTTCACCTCAATTGAGAGTTCCTTTGACCGCATGTTGTCTGGTCACAGCAACAGCTTCCAAATGCAAAACCACACACCTGGAATCCACCCCTGACCTTTTAACTACTTCATTGATTACAGGTTAACGAGGGAGACGCCTTCAGAGTTAATTGCAGCCCTTAGAGTCCATTGTCCAATTACTTTTGGTCCCTTGAAAAAGAGGAGGCTATGCATTACAGAGCTATAATTCCTAAACCCTTTCTCCGATTTGGATGTGGAAACTCTCATATTGCAGCTGGGAGTGTGCATTTTCAGCCCATATTATATATATAATTGTATTTCTGAACATGTTTTTGTAAACAGCTAAAATAACAAAACTTGTGTCACTGTCCAAATATTTCTGGCCCTAACTGTACATGTGGCTAGGTACTCGTAGGCGTGAGGGTCCGTGACGGGGGCTTCGAGCTTACGCTATTTTGGTAAAAAATATCAAACCAACTCCTCACTGTCATCTTTTGAGTTATATTGCATTTTTTTTATCTATCTGCAGTCTACAGCTGGGTCCTCTAGGGGGCGTCAGTCACTTGTGTTGCATATTTTGTTGCAGAGTGGCCCGCCTTGTCTAACAGCTGGGCGTCATTAATAGGCTGCTTTTTGACTTTATGCTTCACTATGAGTTGCTTCTGAGGTGGCTGATAGTATTCTGCTAAATGCAATGGTATTTGTAAGAGGCCAAATTTGGTGAGTTTTTTCAATAAATGGCCTAACAGATTCCAAAAGGAACTTGAAGGAGTCCTCTGACATCCGGAGATAGTTTCTGAAGTTATGCGAATTCCTGTCCTCCAGCTGACGGACCAGCCGCATGTGAATCAGGTTTGACCTTTGCAGGAGCCATTCCTGACACCACATGCGCCGTGGTCTTCAGCTCCTCAGCCTCTCAGGTCTCTCATCCAACATCAAGTCCTTCTCCAACAATGTCACAGCCACTACTGCACGTTCTGCAGGATTCATGATGTATAACCAGTGTTTCCAAACCTCAGAAACAAAGAAGAAAACGGGACTGTATGAGCCACAAAATACATTTAGTTTTTTTAAAATCAAATGTCAGATGTCCACACTAACATGTAACCACAAAAGCTAACAGTTATGTTGCAAATATGTAACCCCAAAACAACAATAATTAATGGCGCCATTGATTTGGAAAACCCCTGCAGTGTGGCTTGTCCCTGCACACCAATATTACACGTGGTTACCCATGGTACTAATCATGTGCACACAAGAAATACTGTCCATACAGTATGGGTGTAGGGCCCCCCATATGGTACACAAGGATGGCTATGGTAAACCTCATGGACACCAATGGAAGGCAAGGTCATGACCCCCTTGAACTTGTTGAGGCAACAATACACTGTACAATAGGGCTAAGGTAGCACATGCATGGTGATGTACATATACATATCATACACTTGGTCATAGGGACCACAGAACATACACGGAATCTAACATTGGCATAAGGGACCAGGATGTCCTGGTGTAGTGGTGGACACAGTAGAGGCGATCGACTGTCGTTACAATACGCTCTTGCAATTCCGGTGTACTATAAAACACGTATTAACCTGAATATTTACTCAATGGCTCTGTGCAGCAAACACATAAACACTCGAGCGTTAATGGTTTCTGTGGCAAATTCAGCCAATCACATCTCACCAGCATCATCAAATCAACGTCACCATAACCACGCCCTACTATTCTGATTGGCAGACGCAACAGCGTTCTCATTTGTAAGACGCCCTTTAAAAGATGGTGGGAAAAGTGGATCCTGTTGTGCGTTTTCCTATGCAGCAAGGTGGTAGCGTGTCCTCTTCATTACACTGCAAAGTGATGGTAGGTATTGAGTAGTGTTCATTATCATCTTCATCTGTCCAGTACTATATTATTTAATTTTTTTCCTACCAATATAGCATATGCCACTGTGGCTTGGCTACCGTTCTAAAAGTGGCCTGTTAGTATGCTGGTTGTGTATTTTGGAGTATCCATGTCCAGCCACTGAATGGTGTGTAATAAATTGTGTTCCCCTGCACAGTAAACATTTCATATGGTATTATGGAAACAGATTGATTGAGGTAAACTAAATGATAATTTGCCATATGAAAACTCTAAAACCCAATACTGATTTAGGAGACAAACAGGAAATTCAGTATCCAAGCTGATGAACTGGCCATTGCATGTGAGCCAAAATAACCTTTTTAATTGTTTGCCTACATTCTTTCTTTTCCCATCTAACATATGTAATGTTTACTGTTAAGTGTTGAAATATGGCTTCAAAATTGACTTGGATTTGCTTGCACTTTCACATATACTCCATGTGCAGAATTATTAGGCAAGTTGTATTTCAGAGAATTATTTTTATTATTGATGAACAATTATGTTCTCAATCAACCCAAAAGACTCATAAATATCAAAGTTTAATATTTTTGGAAGTTGGAGGGAGTTTTTTTTAGAGTTGGCTATCAGGAGGATATCTGTTTGTGCAGGTAACTATTACTGTGCAGAATTATTAGGCAACTTAATAAAAACCAAATATATTCCCATCTCACTTGTTTATTTTCACCAGGTAAAACTAATATAACTGCACAAAATTTAGAAAAAAACATTTCTGACATGAAAAATAGGGATGAGCGAGTCTATTCGCTACTATTCGGCTACTCACCGAATAGTAGCGGTATTCGGGTACTTGCTACATTAGGATTACTCAGGAGTAGCAAGAACCGAGTACTTTTGCAGTGTATCAATATATACACTGCAAAAGTCCTGTAAAAGAGAAGAAAAGTGGTTACAAAATAAAAAAATCGGATACTCACCTTAACCGACGGCTGCACCGGGACCGGACAATGGACACCTATGCATGGAAAAGAACCTTTCACTCTCCCAGCCAATCAGATGGCTGGGAGAGATCTGGGCAATCAGATGCTGCCACGTCACAATCACGTGATCGCTAGCGGTCACCTGATTGGCCAGATTGCAAGGTCCTCTCAGGTACACCAAGGACCTTGCCATCTGGCCAATCAGGTGGCTGCTAGCAAACACGTGATTGTGACGTGGCCATATCTGATTGGTCAGATCTCTCCCTGCCATCTGATTGGCTGGAAGAGTGAAAGGTCCTTTTCCATGCATAGATGTCCATCGGCCAGTCCCGAAGCATCCGTCGGTTAAGGTGAGTATGCGATATTTTTTATTTTGTAACCACTTTTCTTCTCTTTTACAGGACTTTTGCAGTGGTACTCGGAATCGCTATACTCGCAATGAGTACCGAGTACCGGGACCTACTCGTTGCTGGTATAGCGATTCCGAATACTACGGTACTCGCTCATCACTAATGAAAAACAAAATACACAAAAATTAGTGACCAATATAGCCACCTTTCTTTATGATGACACTCAACAGCCTTCCATCTACAGATTCTGTCAGTTGCTTGATCTGTTTACGATCAACATTGCGTGCAGCAGCCACCACAGCCTCCCAGACACTGTTTCGAGAGCTGTATTGTTTTCCCTCCCTGTAGATCTCACATTTTAGGAGGGACCACAGGTTCTCTATGGTGTTCAGATCAGGTGAACAAGGGGCCATGTCATTATTTTTTCTTCTTTTAGACCTTTACTGGCCAGCCACGCTGTGAAGTAGTTGGGTGCATGTGATGGAGCATTGTCCTGCATGAAAATCATGTTTTTCTTGAATGATACTGACTTCTTCCTGTACCACTGCTTGAGGAAGTTGTCTTCCAGAAACTGGCAGTAGGTATGGGAGTTGAGATTCACTCCATCCTCAACCCGAAAAGGTCCCACAAGTTCATGTTTGATGATACCAGCCCATACCAGTACCCCACCTCCACCTTGCTGGCGTCTGAATCGGAGTGGCGCTCTCTGCCCTCTGCCCAGTCTTGACGTTTTATCTTATGTTCCTTGTTGTTTTTCAGCCTTTCTTACCTTGGCCATGTCCCTGAGTATAGCACACCTTGTGCTTTTTGATACTTTAATAATGCTGCAGCTCTGAAATATGGAGAAACTGGTGGCAAATGGCACCTTGGCAGCTTCACGCTTGATTTTCCTCAATTCATGTGCAGTTATTTTGCACCTTTTTTGCCCAACACGCTTCTTGCAACCCTGTTAGCTATTTGCTATGATACGCTTGATTGTTCGGTGATCACGCTTCAAATGTTTGGCAATTTCAAGACTGCTGAATCCCTCTGCAAGACATCTCACAATTTTGGATTTTTCAGAGCCCGTCAAATCTCTCTTCTGACCCATTTTGCCTAAGGAAAAGCATTTGCCAAATAATTAAGCACACCTTATATAGGGTGTTGATGTCATTACACCACACCCCTCCTCATTACAAAGATGCACATCACCTGATTTACTTAATTGGTAGTTGGCTCTCAAGCCTATACACCTTGGAGTAGGACCACATGTATCAAAATTATCATGTGATTAAAATGCTCATTTGCCTAATAATTCTGCACACAGTGTAGGTGTGCTACTCAAGGGTGTGTGGCACAGGACGCAACAGGAACATTAATGCTCTTCAGCTACCAACTCATACATACATGTATGTGTGTTCGTGACTGTGTATTATTGTATTTCAGATGGCCGCATCATCCCAGGAGTTTGTCTGGGCCTTCATAGAGACGTACAGGGCTAATGACTGTTTGCGGCGAAGCAAATCGTCATACCATATGAACAGAGATGTGAAGAGAGTGGCGTATGAACAACTGGTCACAGTTTGTCAGGAACACTATGCAGCTGACAGGTGTGAAGAGGCCTTTGTGAAAAGAAAGATCCAGTCCCTCCAGACGGTCTTCAAGAAAAAGCATTCCAAGCCCCTGCGCTCAGGCGCTGGGATGGAGGAGGTCTATGTGCCCACACCCTGGTACTATGACCTTCTCCTGTTCACCTTAGACCAGGAGACCCCTCGTACCATGTTGGCCAGCATGGACATTTCACAAAGGCCTCCCGCCACTCCGGAAACGACTGCTTCACCGGTGGATGTAAGTACCATAGTAATGTTGCGGGTGTTACCCATTGTTCGTTTGAGTCACTTGGCGTATTTAGTGGTAGAGTAACATATTAATGTGTAGGGCCACACCATTTAAACATAATGTTAATGTGATGGCTGACATACTGTAGGCAGATTCCTTGATTTTAAGGGTCCACGAGTCACTTGCATAACCATGCTAATACTTTTTAGAACTTGGCTAAATACTGTACTACCTCACATATGTCCCCATCTTACCACAAGTAGTCATAACAGGTGCAGAAGCAACCAAATTGTAGGTCAACTCTATGTGAATATAGGTGTGGATGTAATTATGGTTGGCCATTGCAAATGTTGTAACCATTTTTATTTTACATTGCAGGACTCAGAGGAATCCAGCTCCAGCATGACATCTGCAGCCCTCGTTGAGCCTCCCCCAAAAACATCCCAGGGGAAGGTGCCATGTGAGGCCAGTGGGGCTGAGCAGCGCCCTGTGCCAAGCTTCCTGCCTCAGAGGAGAAGATTTTCCCCGCCTCAAACCTCCAAGCTTGGAGACTGGGCAAAAAGGGTGCTGTTCCAGCAGGACTACAAACCCTGTGCCTTTGCCAACGTGGTCAATGAGAGGTTGCCCCAGCTGGAGCCACAACAGCATATTAACATGGAGAGGGTCATCCACCTAGCCCTGGACGAGGGCCTAGCTGGAAGAGTGGCCACAAGAGCTACCCTGGCTGAGCCCCCGGAGCAGCCACCACTCTCCCAGGCTTCAAGGCCTCCTGTGTATGTGCCTGGACAAGCTCCTGATATGCGTAGGGGTGCTATGAGTGTGTGTTGAAGGTAGAACCCAGGGGTGTTAAACTCCAGTCCACAAGAACCGCACACAGTGTTTGTTTTCATGATTTCCATAGCACTTGAGAATTGGTATTCAGATCACCAAATGTAAAATTGATATCGGATTTTGAAAACGTGGGCTCTGAGCCACACTCAAGGTGTGGAGTTTGAGACCCCTGGTGTAAAAGACATCTACCTGTACACGCAAAAGCCCTCACAATGCCCCTGTGTAGGTGTGGACAATTATCAAGCATGTATCGCTTACACGTGTGTTACGTGTTTAAGGGTGATGAAGGATGACTCCACCATATTGAACAAATTGCAAATATTTATTTGTAAACAATTGTGGTTGGACAACAGGTCTTTTTTTTTTTTTTTCTTTTTACAAAATTTTTAAATAAAGGGTTAAAAACAGCAAACAAACAACAAAAACAAACAAACAAACAAACAAAAAACAGCCTGCAGAGGAGGTCAGGCAAGTGACTAGGGGTGTGCAGAATTCTGGCCTTCCACAAACCTCTTCAGAAGCTCCCCATGGCCGTGAAGCTGCTGCATTGCCCTTTTATGAGAGGCCAGGAGCTCAGCCAACAATGGAAGGCCACTAACAGTCAGTATGATGCTTATGGCAGACTGGAAAAACTATGTGAATTTGCATTTTAACTTACAGTTACACTCCTTGTTTTTTTGTGGGGTTCAAAATACTCACCACGCAGTGTCTGTATCCGGGCCCATATGGTGGCCAGACAGTCCCTGGCCTTATATTTGAGGTCCGTAATTTTCTTGCGGATCTGGACAGTTGTCCGCTCAAAACCCAGCCTTCTCATAAGTGCCCGGGAGATTTTTATCTGCATTCCTGCTTGTGCAGTACCGGGTGCGCATGGTACAAATTGCACCAGAGTCCCGCTGGTCGCACATGTTAATGAGGAGCATGAGCTCTGCATCTCCCCATGGTGCTGAGCGACGCAGGGCAGCCATCTTTATGCTGGGGTAGAGTAGGCTGCATGAACACATCCCTGAGTGTACTACAACATCATGACGTCACGCTGCACGTTTGTTACGCTGAAGACGCTTCAGCGTCCGCAAAAGAGGCACCAGCACATGCAGTGGTTAGCGTTTTTGGACATGATGCTGCATTCACAATATGTCAGGCAGGAACGCTCGTGCATGGGCCTTGGTTGACTGGCTGTGTCCCTAAACACTCATGACATAATATGATGTATTTCCATTGTTACAACAATGATGGCTAAGATATAGTTGAATCTGCGACTATGTGTGTATGTGTATATGTATCTATCAGGACACCAATGTGTACATGGGCATACACATACATATGTATGTGTATGTATCGCCCTCGGGGCTATGCGTTACTCAGGACCGGTCCTTATTGTCTGCTTTCAGGGGTTGTCACGGTGGTGACCGTGGATCGGTTCCCTTGCCCCAGAGGTACCGCAATTAAAAAGGGAAAAAATAAAAATACAAATAAGAGTTTGTCAGTGACGCCACCTGTGGGATGCGGCCGGATATGACCACCGCTGCTTATCTCAGCTTCAGGGGATGATGTTGGGATGCAGCAGGATGATAAACCCTCCACAGGTAAGGCTAGGATGATCCCTGAGCAGGTGATAATAATTGTTATTGGTTGTGATGGGGATGCAGGAAATAGCTCAAACAATGATGTGGAGACACAAGAGTATCAGTCTTTTCTTTACCTTTAATGGTGGAACTCAGGTACTACTGGGTACTGTTTTCTAAAGTTCACAGGGTCTGGAGCTTGGAGGTAATTTTAAGCTTTCCACGCCAGGCAAGTCCTGAGGCTTTCCTTTTAGATTGTGTCCGTTGGGCCCTGACTGCATAAAGCAATGTTGTCACCCTCTCTGTTCTGTAGTAGCTGTAGGACAAGCAGCGTGAACCCTTCTCTTGGCTGTATTTCTACTTAACTCTCCTGGGCTCTGTAGTGTGGCTGTGTCTCTTTAGCTTTACAGTGAACGGGGTGGTTTATAACTATCCGTTCTCCGGATTTGGCCACTGGGTTTATAATCCCTTACGATCTCGGTCTCTGGTGACCATAATATACTTAATTCTGGGCTTGCTGGCACTACTACCTCTCCCAGATCTTCCTTCTCTCCTCCTCAGGCCCTCGCTATAGGCTCCACATACTGTCAGTTTCCTTGGACCTGCCTAACACAGCTCCTGTTCCCAAGATCACTTTCCTCTCCTCCTTCTGCTCTGCTCAACTGTCACCTCAGCTCTCCTGACAGGAATTGACTAGCTCCGCCCCCTGCATCTGTATATCGAGGGGACCTCTACTGATGTCAGCAACTGACCTGACCTCAGCTGTTAGAGCTCCCCTTATAGGCCCAGGTTGAGATATGTTATATGTGGGCTTCACCTGGTGGATGCCTTGCCTCCAAGCTTGTAATGTGATTACCGGACCCCGGGGCGCCATACTTCCCCCTTGGTTAGTTTCAGTACTCCCGGACTGAGAAAACATATAAAAATATAACATAGAATAACAGGAACTAATAACAGTGTTTCACCCAGTTCAGGACTCCTTAGCTATTCAGGACATTGTTTCAAATGGTCTCGGGAGACAGTAGCTGAGGTTTCTCCCCCATCCCGGCTTATCAAGCAAACCTTCTGAGGATCAAGATGAGACAGCATCACAGTGTAGGGCTCGGCCTCCCATTGGTCATTTAATTTGTGGATCCACTCTTTCTGCTTCAGGAATTGCTCTCCTGGTTCCAGAGGGCCGGCTGGCGCATTTTTGTTGTAAACCCTCTCTTGCTTCTCCCGAGCCTGAGCCAGATTTCTCTCCACACATTCTTGTACCTGGAGATACTTCTGTTAACGCTCAGCATCATAGTCCATCTCCGGGAGGTTACTTTCAGGGGTCAATACCCCCATTTCAAGGTCAATGGGCAGCTTACCGGGTCTACCTCTCATTAGGTATACAGGACTGAAATTGGTAGAATTTACTGGTAAATTATTATAGATATCCACAAGATCTGGCAGCCTTTCCGGCCACATGTTCCTTTCTTCTATTGGAAGGGTCTTCAGCAAATCCATCACAATTCAGTTTATTTTTTCACACACATAAACCGTTTGTCTGTGGATAAGGTGTCGTCTGGATCTTCTTACACCCATAAAGATTATTATCTCAAATATCCACAACCTGTAATGCCTCACCTTGCACCACAACCACTTCAAAAACACCCAGAACTCCCTATCAAGGGCTCTTAGGTGAAAAATGAGAACAAATTCTATTTTTTAAGTGATCACTTTATTAGTATAAATTTACAACTTATTCCATAAAATTCATATAAAATATTTTTACTCTAAATAGGGGTGTCCTGATAACAAAATTAACTCATGTCTGGGTCCAGGACTTAGACCAATTATATCACTATTTATACAGATTATATAGTAACTAGTGATACCAGGTGTATATAGGGGTACTATTTCTTTATTAATTAATTTATCGCTTCAGGCATTCAGTAGTGCTTGGACATCCATATATTTTTCCCCTCTCTTAAGCATAGGTCATAATGCCATGCCACCTCAGTATTTCAATTATGGGTGCCCACTGTCTTGTGTCCAGATCGTGCACTCTGTATGCACAACTAAGATCTAATGGTGCCCTTTCACTTACTATTGGCACCTTGTGTGCTGCTGCCTTCTTAATTCCCAGTGTCCCCTTACTTATATCGTACCTGGTCAGATATTAGTTTTGTAGTCACGGTCCTGGCACCCCCACCGCCTACGGCCGTTTCGTCTCCTTCCTCAGGGCGTATAACCCATAAAGATTGCAGAATTCCTGAAACACTTCCGCTTCAAAGGTCGGACCTTGATCAGTTAATACCCGCTCCAGGTAAACATGAGGCATACAGAAATACATTTGGAAGGCTCGAGTGGCAGTTCTTGTCGTTTGATCTTTCACAGGTACCACTATCAAGAATTGAGAGTATTGGTCCACGATCGTGAGGACGTAGACATAGCCAGATCGACTTGGGGTCAATTTCACGTGATCCAAAGCCAGCAACTCTAGGAGATTCTTAGTGACAAAAGGGTGCAGTGGAGCCCTCTGGCTATCACGATCTTTCCTGAGAAGACTACAAGTGTCACAGTTCCTGCACCAGGCCTCAATGGTTAGTCTCATACCAATCCAATAAAATCTTTCCTGCAGCAGGGCCTCCAGCTTCCTCCAGGCGAAGTGTCCGGCTCTATCATGATAGGCTTCCAGAAACATCCGGGTGTCCTTTCTTGGCATCACTATCTGCCATACTAGTTCTTCAGTTATGGGGTTAATATGCCGTCTACATAGTTTACCGGCATAGATAACCATCCTTCCTTTATCCTTCCAGAGCTGCAATACCTCCACTGGGGCATCTGGGCTTGGGTGTGCCCCTGCTTGTTGCAGTAAGTCTTTGACCAGATTCAAAACTGGATCACCATCTTGCATCTCAGCCCAGTTGTGATGAGGAAACGGATCTATGGTAACTTCCTGCCTCCGGGGTCTCTGGTCACTCACTTTATAAGAGCATTGGGACACATGTTTATGGTGGAAGGCCAGCAACTCTACCTCTTCCAACTCATCCAAGTCTTCTCCATCATCCTGAAGATGGGGCATTCTAGATAAAGTATCAGTGTTGGCATTCTTTTGCTGGCTCTGTACTTGATGGCGAAGCTATAGTTAGATAGTCTGGCCATCCATCGTTGTTCCATCGCACCTAGCTTAGAATTTTCGAAGTGAGTCAGGGGATTATTGTAAATATAGACCGTGAATGCCAGCTGCCAGATAGTGCTTGAATGTTCCGTCACAGCCCACACTACAGCTAGGAATTCAAGCTTGAGTGAGCTATAGTTATCAGAATTCCTCTCATTAAGTTTCCAGATGCATAGGTGATTACTTTTTCTTTTCCATTCTGCTTCTGCGCTAGTACAACCCCCAATCCTACATTGCTAGCATCGGCATATAAGATAAATTGTTGGCTGTAGTCTGGGTAAGCCAAGATCTCTTACCCAGTCAATGCTTTCTTCAGCTGTTGAAACGAGTCTTCCTCCTCGGTTTCCCACTTGACAGCTGGACTCTGGCCCCTAGCTTTCTGGGTCTGACCCACTAGAAGATTCTGTAGGGGTGCGGCCATTTGGATAAAGCCTCTGATGAACCGGCGGTAATAGCCTACCAGCCCTAGGAACTGCCGCACTTCCTTGAGGGTGTTAGGTTTTGGCCAACTTTGGATGGCAGTGATCTTCTCCGGATCTGGAGCCACACCCTGTGCGCTTATTATATGGCCTAGGTTCTGTACCTTAGGTTTGAGGAGATGACACTTTGATGGTTTCACCCTCAGGCCGAACTTGGACAGCGCCTCAAAGACTTCAACTAGATGCTTCAGGTGGTCCTCGTATGTCTTTGAGTATACGATGACGTCGTCTAGGTACAACAACATGGTCTCAAAGTTCAGGTGACCCAAACAGCATTCCATAAGCCTCTGAAACGTTCCTGGGGCATTGCAGAGTCAGGCCCATAGGTGTCGTAAAGGCGGTCTTTTCCCGGTCAGCCTCTGCTACAGGGACCTTCCAGTACCCATTGGTGAGATCAAGAGTGGAGAAATAGTTAGCTGTTCTCAAAGCGGCTAATGACTCCTCTATCCTAGGTAATGAGTATGCGTCTTTGTGTGTAATGCGATTGATCTGTCTATAATCTACACACATCCTCATTGTCCCATCCTTTTTCTTTACTAGGAGTAGTGGAGCTGCCCATGGGCTACAGTTATCTCTAATCAACCCAGCCTCCTTCATTTCCCGTAACAACTCCTTTGTGCATTGGTAATGTGCTGGTGTTATAGGCCTGTACCTTTCCTTGATAGGTGGGTGATCCCCGGTTGGTATACAATGCTGTACTCCCTTTGCCTGCCCAAAGTCTAATGGATCCTTGCTAAAAATCTGTGTAAATTCTCTAATTACCCGGTATTCTCCAAGCTTATGGTGTAAGGGTGTTGAGTTGGTGCCGACGTTCAACTGCTGACACCAATCTTCTAACTTTTCTTTTGAGCCGCTGTCCTCAGTCGGGTCGGGCAAGTTTAAGGGCTCCACAGTGGTAATTGCGTTGTTATCAACTGTATATAATTTAGCAAAAGTAGCATACCGGGGTAGCTTAACCTCTTCCTCCCCACAGTTCAAAATGCGTACAGGCACCCTCCCGTTGCGGACATCAACTACACCCCTGGCTGCTAGGACGGTGGATCAGCTATCTGAATACACAATTTCTACCAATGCCTGGTAACTTTGCCCTTTAAGGCCCACAACCACCCTACACTAGATTAACATTTTACTCCGCGGAGGTACTATAATGGGGATAGGGTCACTTACTCTTATGTTGCCGATCTCACCTCCAGACAGCTCCACCTGTTGTTTTTGGACCAGAATCCGGATCTCCAGCTGCAGTGTCCTTTGCTGTCTGAAGTTGGCATGTTCAGCATCCTGTTGTAACAACACAATAACCTCTGACAAACATTTGTCAATTACATTTGTTCCTATCGTTACCATTGGGGTTTCTGCTTCGCAATCATCATCTATTATTATCAAACCTACATCATGCAACTCCACCCACCCCACTTTCATAGTCATTTCCTTAAATCCCACTTGGGATACAGATCCCCCATTACTTGCAACTATAGTAAAATTGTCAACCGGAATATAAGTAATATCAGAGTCTGCCCAATAACGTTTGTAAGGGATATGAGGTATTGAGGTGATCTGCGACCCGGTGTCCAGTAGAGTGCTCATGGAGATTCCGTCCAGTACGGTAGGCAGAATGGGTCGTCTCCTCAAATACCGGTGACACCAGTTCGACGGGCCGGAAAGGTCTACTCCCGGGGGACAGCCCCCTGCCCCTGGGATTTCTCATTTAAAGAACAAAATCGAGCGAGGTGTCCTGCCTCACCGCAACGGCGACAAATTGGTCTTCCTGTGCTGTCATAGGGGTTGGTGACTCTTCCTTGGCTGGTGAAACTCTTCCTCCGACGCATCCAGGGGGCTTCATCAGAGTTAGAGGCTAAGCTGATTCTCCTTGACGATCCGGCTCCTTGCATATCTTTCACAGTTTTAGCCAAGTCAGCCATCCCTTGAGTGAGCTGCTGCAGCTGAAGGCTTATACTTTATGGGGTAAATGGTGCGAGATCTTGTACGCTAGCCCCTGCAGAGGTCGGGGAAGAGGACGTCATCTTAGTAGAATAGGTCGTTGCCACTTGTGGTGAGCGCACGGGGCTGCGATCTGGGTCTTGCTTTAGCAAACCGAAGAACCCGATCTTTGAAGGCTGTAAAATCCTCATCAGGATGCTACGAAGACAGGGTCCGGATTTGGACTCAAGTAATGGAGTCTCGTAAGCCCTCAATAAACTGGGTCCTCAACATTTGGCTCTCATTTGGTGCACTATCAGGGTCAGCCTGTTTCATAGCCTTCAGGGCCTCCTGCAGGGTTAAAGCATAACTGTGCACACTGTCCTGCATCCCTTGTTTGCATCCAAAGAACCGAACTTTCAATTCAGAAGCTGTCCGGGTCTCAAAAGCTTCTTTTAATTTGGCATAAACTTGTGTTACAGTTCCTTTATCATTATCAGACCAAGCTTTTGCCTCCCGCCGAGCTTCACCTTCCAATTGGCCAATTATCATAGTTACACGCTGCGCTCGTGGCATAGGGTACAGTTCAAATACACCTTTCATCCACTCACGGAAGTCACTGAGGGTATCAGGGCCCCTGAATACTGCAGGAGCCACTTTGCGCCAGGGACATATGGCAGGTTGAACGGCATGGGAGCAGTGAGCGGAGGTATCCCTCAGCATCTCCAACGGCATCGCCGCATCTCTCCTCCTCGGAGGCAGACATTGTTCCCCTTTGGTGAATCACAGCCCTCACTGAGTTTCAATTAATATCACTCACTTGATTCCGGCAAGACCTCCCGGTGCCAAGTGTTTTTCTGCGTCACGTAGTTACGTTGCTTCACTGATGTAAGAGCAAGGGGCGGGGCTTATCTTCACACCTTTCTTAATTGTCACGCCCCCTCTTCTCCTGCTCTCCGTGTGACGCAGCACAAATTAACTCAGTCACGAGACCCCCATTGACAGTTATGAAGTACAGCGATGATGCAGTTATGGAGCTGTAATGGAGGCCAATTTTACAGTTCACAGTTCAATAAAGTTAATAACACAGTCCTTAGGCACACCTAATCCAGTTTAACCGGATTTTGTTTATCCTGTTCGTGATGCCAATTTTTGTATCGCTCTCAGGGCTATGGGTTACTCAGGATTGGTCCTCATTCTCTGCTTACAGGGGTTGTCACCGTGGTGGCCGTGGACCAGTTCTGTGGCCCTGGAAGGACCGCAATTAAAAAGTGAAAAAATAAAAATACAAATAAGAGTTTGTCAGTGACGCCACCTGTGGGATGCGCCCGGATATGACTACCGCTGCTTATCTCAGATTCAGAGGATGATGTTGGGATGCAGCAGGATGATAAACCCTTCACAGGTAGGGCTAGGATGATCCCTGAGCAGGTGATAATAATTGTTATTGGTGTTGATGGGGATGCAGGAAATAGCTAAAACAATGATGTGGAGACACAAAAGTAACAGTCTTTTCTTTACCTTCTTTACCTTTAATGGTGGAACTCAGATACTACTGGGTACTGTTTTCTAAAGTTCACGGGGTCCGGAGCTTGGAGGTAATTTTAGGCTTTCCATGCCAGGCAAGTCCTGAAGCTTTCCTTTTAGATTGTGTCCGTTGGGCCCTGACTGCATAAAGCAATGCTGTGACCCTCTCTGTTCTGTAGTAGCTGAAGGACAAGCAGCGTGAACCCTTCTATTGGCTGTATTTCTACTTAACTCTCCTAGGCTCTGTAGTGCGGCTGTGTCTTTTTAGCTTTACAGTGAATGGGGCGGTGTATAACTATCCGTTCTCCGGATTTCGCCGCTGGGTGTATAATCCCTTACGATCTCGGTCTCTGGTGACCGTACGATACTTAATTCTGGGCTTGTTGGCACTACTACCTCTCCCAGACCTTCCTTCTCTCCTCCTCAAGCCCTCGCTATGGGCTCCACACACTGGCAGTTTCCTTGGACCTGCCTAACACAGCTCCTGTTCCCAAGATCACTTTCCTCTCCTCCTTCTGCTCTGCTCAACTGTCACCTCAGCTCTCCTGACAGGAACTGACTAGCTCCGCCCCCTTCATCTGCATATCTAGGGGACCTCTACTGACTTCAGCAACTGGCCTGACCTCAGTTGTTAGAGCTCCCTTACAGACCCAGGTTGGGATATGTTATATGTGTGCTTCACCTGGTGGATGCCTTGCCTCCAAGCTTGTAATGTGATTACCGGACCCCGGGGTGCCACATACAGGGCTGTATTTGCCCTTAGGCACTGGTAGGCACATGCCTAGGGGACTGGCCTGTAGGGGGCTGCATCAAAACAGGGAGAAGACATTTTTATTTTTTTTAACTTTTTTTTTATCCTTCCCTCCGTTAGACAATGTCGGATATCTGATGTGTTTTCGGAGGGGGGGGGGAACATACGGTGGCCTGTGGGGGGCATGCATATATATTAATACTTGCTTTGTGGTGCGGTGCGGACACACAGGGAAGGAGCTGACTGACTCCGGAACTCCCAGCAGCTTCATTTTCACGGTCAGGAGCGGCCAGTCAGCTCCCTCCCTGTGTCAGAGAAGCTGCAGCCCGCGGCTCCCTGCAGTGAGATGAGATCATCTCATTACACTGCAGCAGAGGAGAAAGGAGGCCAGGATGACAACGCAGGAGCCAGCAAGAGAAGGTGAGGTGAGTATGCTGCATGGTGGTGGTGGGGCAGAGGGATCACAAACATGGCGATGGGGGAGAGGGATTACAAACATGGTTGTGGGGGAGAGAGATCACAAACATTGTGGTGGGGGAGGGGATCACAAACATGCTAGATGGGGGAGGGGGATCACAAACATGCTGGATGGGGGAGGGGACCACAAACATGGTGGTGGGGGAGGAGGATCACAAGCATGCTAGATGGGGGAGGGGGATCACAAACATGCTAGATGGGGGAGGGGGATCACAAACTTGCTAGATCGGAGATGGGGATCACAAACATGCTGGATGGGAGAGGGGACCACAAACATGGTGGTGGGGAAGGGGGATCACAAACATGCTAGATGGGAGAGGGGGATCAAAAACATGCTAGATGGGGGAGGGGGATCACAAACATGCTAGATGGGGAGGGGGATCACAAATATTCTGGATGTTGGTGGGGGAGGGGGATCACAAACATGCTGGATGGTGGTGGGGGACGGGGATCACAAACATGCTGGATGGTGGGGGGGGACGGGGATCCCATACATGCCTAGTGCCGGCCGCAGAAAAAGAAGCTGCTGGGTGCTGGTGAGCGGGAGACCGGGAGCCGCAGAGGAAGGAGCTACCGGGTGCCTGGTCCAGCGACCGGGAGCCGCAGAGGAAGAAGCTGCCGGGTGCCTGGAGTTGGAGACCGGGATCTGCAGAGGAACAAGCTGCCTGGTGCCAGCAAGCGGGAGACCAGGAGCCGCAGAGGAAGAAGCTGCCTGGTGCCGGCAAGCCGCAGAGGAAAAAGCTGCCGGGATCAGGCATGGAGTCAGGTAAGGCGCTGTTACAGCCGAAGATAGCAGCTTAGGGGGCACAATGGGATAGATGGGGCGGCCTGGATGAGGGGGCAGAATGGGATGGATGGATGGGGCAGCCTAGAAGAGGGAGCAGAATGGGTTGGATGGATGGGGCAACAAGAAAGAGGGGGCAGAATGGGATGGATGAATGGTGCGGCCTGGGGAAAAGGGGGCAGAATGGGATGGATGGGACGGCCTGGAAAAGGGGGCAGAACGAGATTGATGGATGGATGGATGGATGCATGGATGAATGGATGGATGGATGGGGTGGCCTGGAAAAGGTGACAGAACAGGATGGATGGGTGCGGGGGGCAACATGGAAAAGGGGCAGAAGATGGACGGATGGATGAGGAAGGTACATGGATTGATGTGGAAGAGAAGCTCCATGGAACGTGGGGGGAGAAGCTATATGGAATGTGGAGGGGGAAGCTACATGGTTCATGGAGAGGCTGTGTGGAACATGGGAGGGGAGAGGCTGTGTGGAACATGGGAGGGGAGAGGCTGTGTGGAACATGGGAGGAGAGAGGCTGTGTGGAATATGGAAGGGGAGAGGCTGTATGGAACATGGGAGGGGAGAGGCTGTGTGGAATATGGGAGGGGGAGGCTGTATGGAACATGGGAGGGGAGAGGCTGCATGGAATATGGGAGAGGGATGGGGGAAGGATGAGCTGCATGAGACGTATGTGGGAGGATAAGGAACATGGGATTCAGGGGAATGGGGGTGAGGATGAGCTGCATTGAACATATGGATGGACGATGATCTGCATGGGACATATGGGGGGTGAACAGTATGGGACATGTGGGAGGAGGATGAGCAGTATGGGACATGTGGAAGGAGGGTGAGCAGTATGGGACATTTAATCTGTATACACATTTATATAGGGAACGTACTGTTCTGTTGATGTATTGATGGTGGTTCTGATTATGTATTATTGTATTACCGGTGGTTCTGGTGATGTACTGACAGGGGTTATACTGATGATGTATTATTGTTTTGATGGGGGTTCTGGTGATGTATTGACTGGTTTTGGTGATGTTTTACTGTATTGACAATGGTTCTGCTGATATACTGACAGTGGTTCTGGTGAGGTATTATTGTATTGCCAGTGGTTCTGGTGATGTAGTCATGTGGATGTTGTAATCTCTAACTTAACAGACTTGATCCTAAAACATTATAGGGAAAGTGTGCTTGACTAAAAATACAACTGAATGTCAGCCAAGCAATTGACTAAAGACCCTAAGCTCTATAGATAGGTGTCCGATCGCTCAGCCAGCAGTGATCTTGCTCGGCTCTCCCATATACAGAAGCACTCATTCTTCCCAGTGTTCCTGTATCCTGGAAGCTGCAGTTAGGCCCCTTTCACATCAGCTGTTTGTTGATGCTTCCAGCCGATCCGGCAGATGGCGCCGGATCTGCCACTTAACGGCCGACTTGTGGCACTGATCCGGCAAGTCCCATGCCTTGTCTATAAGGCTTGCGTCAGGTGTGCAAGTGCGGTTCAGAGCTGCGCAAAAAATACTGCTGCTAACCATGTTTTTTTTTTTGCGACCACAACTGCCGGATTTGCCGGATTGCGGCAAATTTGCAATTGCCACACGCCCCATAGAGAATGAATGGGGTCTTGCCGCAAAAGTACCTCAAGTCGGCCAGATCCGGACACAACCTCTGATGTGAAAGGGGCCTTAGACGTCTCTGACTGCAGGTTATCACCTAGAGGACAAAAGTATCTACAGCCTGTAATCGGACATGCTGGATCCTTATAGCCCCCATACACATTAGACTGTCTTCACAGGTTTAGCCAACTTCTTCACTATATCTGGCTTTGGCACTGATGTCTGTGAACCCCCTGAGTGCTGGAATTCAGATAAAACATACGAGACACAGTTAAAAGGAAAAACTCAAAAGACTGAACACACCAACAGCAATCCGTTTTTACATTGCCGTGCATGAGTTCATTCCTTTAAGTATTTATTTGTTGCTTTTTTCAGGCGGATACTGAGCGGATCTGCCTGACAAATAAAATGCTGTGTGCACATACGCTTAGTGTAACTGATCTGGAAGGGGTGACCGCTGAAAGTGCCTAGGGCGGCAGGAACTCCAAATACGGCCCTGGCCATATGTACATGTAACTGTATATGGTTGGTTATGTGTACAAATGTGTGTATGTACTTTGCATCCCTGAATTAAAATGATGTATGTTGACATACTTTAGGTACCAATATGGCAGACATAGGCTAGGGTCACATCTGCCTTTTTTTTTTTTTTTTTTTAAACCTGATCCGGTTTTGAGTTTTCAAAAAGCTAAGACCTGATCAGGAAACGCTCCTCATAGGAGCCAATGCTAAAAACCGGATTGCTTCACAAGCAATCTGGTTACCGTCTCCGGCTCTGCAGCCTGCGGTAAAAATCATGCAGGCTGCAGTTTTCAGAGTGGTTTTAGCATCCGCAATGCAGGAACCGGATTGCTCAGGATATGTAATCCTGAGCAATGCGGGTACCGCATATACTTTGCTTATCCCGGCTACCGCCGGGATAAGCAAAGTCCTCTGTGTTTAGTGCAAGTGTATATTTAATAAATAAATGCTTGTACAATGTCTCTAGGGGTGTCCCAGTCCCCCTAGAGACCTTACACCCACTCAGGTGGGCATATACTGCTATATTCTGTTATGTACAACAGCTGACTCCTGTCAGCTGTTGTACATTTTTATGAATGAAAGAAGCGCCGGGCTCCTCAGAGCGGCGCGCATCACCCCACAAACTGACCCACCCCGCATCTTTATACCTGTCCCTGCACCCTTCTCTTATCATTTCTAGCCATCCCTTTTGCAGAAGAAAACGATGTTGTAAAGTAGAGAAAAGAGGTTATATTTACATAGTCCTGTGTGAGTTCTCTGTTTCTGTAAAAGTGTCCAAAGGCGGGCCTGTCTGCTGCTCCCTCCGCCCGCTTTGTAATTATGCACACCCCCTCTTGGCTTGCTGCAGTGCTGAGAGCCTGGCCGCATCATGAAAGGTCGGGGCTAAAATCACAGCATACTGGTAGCCCCGCCCCTTTCATGACACGGCCAGGTTCTTAGCACTGCAGCAAGCCGAGAGGCGGCATGCATAATTACAAAGCGGGCGGAGTGAACAGCAGACAGGCCCGCCTTTGGAGACTTTTTCAGAAACAGAGAACTCACACAGGACGGCAAAAGGGATGGCTAGAAATGATAAGAGGGGGTGCAGGGACAGGTAAAAAGATACGGGGAGGTCAGTTTGTGGGGTCATGCGCACCGTTCTGAGGAGCCCAGCGCTATCATTCATAAAAATGTACAACAGCTGACAGGAGTCAGCTATTGTACATAACAGATTATAGCAGTATAAGCCCACCTGAGTGGGTGTAAGGTCTCTAGGGGGACTGGGCACCCCCTAGAGACATTGTACAAGCATTTATTTATTAAATTAATACTTTAAATATACACAGAACAGTTTGCTCATCCCTGAGCAATCAGGTCACCGGATTGCGGCTTCAGCAATCCGGTTCCCGGATTGCTGAATGTCAGAATCCAATTGCGTTCACCGCATTCGGATCTGGATGCGGTGAACGCAATCCTACATTCAAGTGTGACACTAGCCTTTATTTAGATATGGTGCACATGTTGCCTCCTACATTAAAGAAAAAAAAATATGAGGATTTAACATAAGCACACACACACACACACATATATATATAGGACTGCTCAAATCTATCGCTACAGCAATTATTTATTTGTGTGCACACGCGGGTAGCTAAACGCCTAGGGAAATGGATAGCGAATTCAATGAGTCTCCTTGTTTAAATGTGTTTCATGATAGTGTAAAGAATAAACAAGTCAAAGAGTATACTGATCAAAGCACGGATCAGCAAATATGGCGCCTTTCCCATAACCAACGCCAGCCAATCGAAACGCACTAGTGACCACCAATCGGCGTACACGGGGCACGGAAAACACAACGCCAAGGCACGCCTACGGGATTGGTTTCACGATCCCAAAAACCGCAAACGTGATCGTTATAGCGGTGTCACACAGAACAATGCAGCAGGTTGGCTGATGGAGGATCGTCTGATTTGAGAACATGCTCTCAAATCTGCAGTCAGCGGTCCAACGATTTATCATAGTCGTATCTCGGTGTCACACGCAACGACGTCCTTACAATGTCGTTTGAATGACTCCAAACCCGTGACGTTTCAACGATATCGTTCACAATATCGTACCGTGTAACGGTACCTTAATCGTGCTTTCACATCTGCAATTTTGCAACTCCAGCAGAAATCCATCTTTTTTGCAAAAACTGGATGCGTCACAGTTGCGGCAAGATTGCATTTGCATTTTGTCTAATGCATTTGTATAGGAGTTCTGGACATGTGCGGCATTTGTGTCTTCATACGGATCTGGCGAATCCGGCACTTGCAACTTGTCTTAAAACTGCAGTTAGGCTAGGGTCACACTTTAATACAGAATTGCGTTCACCGCATCCAGATCCGGATGTGGTGAATGCAATTGTCTTCAGACATTCAGCAATCCGGGAAGTGTCAAACTGGAAAGTTTTTTCTCATCTCTCAATGTATAAAAACTGATTTTAGGTTTACCATGGTGAGCTTTACTCAGGGGATGCAGTTTTTAGACATTTTGGGGTTCAAACAGGGTAAAGGCCACGTTACACACACAGATATCTGTTCAGATATTGGTCACAGATCTCTGGTTGCAGTGAAATCATGGACACATTGTTACATTTGTACACAGCCACAAAATGGAACAATGTGTCCATGATTTCACTGCAACCAGAGATCTGTGACCAATATATCTGTGTGTGTAACGTGGCCTTAATGATTTGTGTATTGATCTATTTGTCAAAAAAAAACGGACAGACATGGGATGTTACATTATACTTGTGAACATTCTAGAAGGATGGTTGATTCTTTACCCTGGAGTCAGCTGTTGAGGGTACGGTGGGTGATCTCTTGTAATCAAAAAGTAGATTTAAGATTAAATGAGATGTGTAATAAGTTTCTTGATATGGGCTATCCCATTACACATCTCATTTAATCTTAGATCTACTTTTTGATTACAAGAGACCACCCACCGTATGCTCAACAGCTGACTCCAGGATAATGAATCAACCATCATTCTAGAATGTTGATGGAGTACAAAGAGAAAGCCCTAGAAACACCCCATGTATCTGTAAACAATGTTTGAAGCAAATGTGTAATTAGCATCTTCTGCAAAGAGGGCATGGTAATATTGAGGTGTTTCAAACCCCACCAATCTTCTCATATAAAAGAGGTCGTAATTTGAAGGAAGATCTAGTAAGATCGGATATTTGTACTTCTAGGAGGGATATCCAATTGACAGTAATCCCAAGTTTGGAAAGTTTCCTTGATTGGGATATGCATGCTGTGGCAACTTGCTGAATGGCCTACACATCCATCACCCACATTTTGGTAAGAAGTACATGATATGTAAAATATATACATGCTCAAGTAGTTATGTTATTTATGTAGTTACTTGCCAGTGTGGTATGTTTGATGTGGGTGAGACCACCATGGAGGTGAGGGCTCGTATCAGCAAGCATAATAGTATGATAAGAACAGGTCTACTTGACACTTATGGTTTGCAGGTTAAGGCCAGCACCACCGCTCCCTCCGTGCGTCTCTGTCAGTTCCAGCAGCCCTCCAGGATCCCCTGGGACCTCTCATGCAGATCCCACACACTGTGAGCCTCAGTTCCTGGTGCACACTTCCTCCAACAGCGATATGTCACTTCCAGTTTAGAAAAAGAGCAGGGCTGCACACAGTATAAATGTGCTCATTCCATTTATTGCATCACAGGGGTGTTACAGGTGGGGGTGCAAGGGAAGAAGGAGCGGGTAGCCCCGATGGTACAACGAACGTTTCACGCTCAACTTGCGCTTCAGCGGGTACAATTCTCCTTGGATTCACTCTATGAATCAATTGTGATTCGCGATCACTGATGATGTACCAATGGGACGGAGAGAAGAGGATAGGGTGTCTCTACATAAAAAGAATAAGTTGAGATGGATCTATGAGTTGAATATCCTTAAACTCAGGAATATGAACATTCATACATAGTATTCTCTTCGGTTGACAAGGCCTGGGCCGGGGATCATCGATTTCGATGTACTGTATATGTGTTACTTATTGACTGCCTTGTTGTATGGAAGTGCTGCTGTTGTGGTTTAAATTAAGCCTTTTTTTTCCTGCTCTCAGTGTGGAGACAGGAACGTAGTGAGCGGGAGCTGAGAGTGCAGATGTGTGTGATGAATATGACTCATGCTCAGGTGAGCTGAAGGGCGTGCCTGGGCTGGTTGCTCCCCACCCCTCTGCCAAAAGTGGGTCAGCTCACATCAGCTGCTGTCACTGATTCAGTTCATTTCTGGACTGTGACCTGTTTTGAGCAGATACTGATCTGAAGCTGCTGTTTCTTTCTCCACTGGAAGCTGCTGGGTTCCGTGGTCCGTGGGTGGAGGTAGGGGCTTATGCCTAGGGCTTCTCAGGAGTTTTAGGGTCTTAGGCTGGTGGCTCAGACCTCCTCACCTTCAGAGGTACCTCCGAGTACAGGGAGAGTCAAGGACTCCAATATCAGGGCCAGAGCAGGCTCCCATGACTCTCTACGCCCAGCTCCGTCCTACTTCTGGGTACCCCGACTCCCTCAGCGTGACAATATGTTGTTTTTCAACATCACAAAGCAATCACTGATCTCAGGGAGACCAGTCGAGGAAAACACTGTGGGTAGCTGGCTAAAGCTCTTAAACACAGTGAAATCCATGGTGCATCCATGGTGCATTGCCCCCTGGGAATTTGAATATGCAAATTGAGTCCGTGGAGCCTCGTTTAAGAGTCTCAAACAAGGGACTAGCCAGATATGCCTCCAGGGAAGGAACCAGCCCTGGGGTGGAATCCTTGCGGACACCACCATAACCACCATATTAGGTGGCCCTTTCCATCACTATCCTGCTCAGTTACGAGTTTAAGGATATGAGAAGGGAATTACCAAAGCCAGGTATCAATCAACAGATAGGTGTTTCAGGGTATTGCCCCTCATCAGTGTGGAGTAGGATTCTGGCTAGGTGGGAGCAATGCCTGGTAGAGCAACATCACAAAGCAATCACTGATCTCAGGGAGACCAGTCGAGGAAAACACTATGGGCAGCTGGCTAAATATTTTGTTTTTCACCTTTCTTAACTTGTTTTATTGCTCTGTTTTTAGACCTATCCCTTTGTGTTGGGATACAATATATGTAAAATAGAAGAATCTATGCAGCATTCCCTATTTCAATATGGACCCTTGAGAGGTAATGTATGGGGTCAAATAAGTGGATAGTATTTGATATAGGTATGGCTATATGATGTATACTCTGTGGAGGGATATAAATGGTACATGAGGGCTATGGGTCTAGTTGTACAGATGATTTGAGTATGAGAGCGGTTTTGTTGACTGTCATTGAAATACCTGTATGTAGGTACAGACCTGTTTTACTGTTCCCTAAAGGACAATAGGATCTAAGAATGTTCATATATAATTCTAACCCTATGTATATCTATGGGAGAATAAAAGGGGAATATACTATAGTTGATGCTTTGCAGTATATGAAGCGGTTGTAAAGCAGACTTGTGCTAAATTCTTTGTGTAAACCATTTAAGGCTAAAGGATCCCGGATAGAATGATATATGATACTTAGGGGTTAACAAATCAGATCTGCTCATTTGGCCCTGTATGGGATGGATTCTGTATGTTGTACTGTACTTTGCCACATATTGTATTTAGAGGTTAACAAATTAGATCCGCTCTTTTTCCTGTATGGGATTGATTCTGTAGGCTGTACTGTACTTTGCCCCATATTGCCCTCTGTATAGTATAATAGTTATTTATTATGTTATGACATCTGTAAGTTTATTTCTTTACCTTATTCTCAATGGTGCTTTGTATATCCCCTTGTGTTGCCATGGTATTGTAGACATCACTTCTAGTGATGTGTTGAAGCCGATTACTAAGACTGCACATGCCCTATGACATCAATAAAGGGGGCAGTATTGATGACGCACTTTTTGGAGGAGGGTGGGGGATGGGGGGGGGTTTATGAGGGGAAGAGTTGAACAATCAATATGGTAAGAAGGAATAGAGGTACAGAGAAATACATAAAGTGCATGTACATGAAAGTCAGGTGGTTTACCAACAACATGGATTAATAAGAATTAATACTGTTTGAAAAAAATGATGATATGGTAGAGATATCAGAAACACAGCTGGACGAGAGCCATGACTGGGCTGTTAATTTACAGGGCTATAGTCTGTTCAGAAATGACCATAAAAATAAGCAAGGGGGCAGTGTATGTTTATATGTAAAATCATTCTTCAGACATATATATATATAAGGCTAATGAAAATGTAGAATTCTTATGGGTGGAGATAAGGGAAGGGGGGAACTAAGAAATACTAATAGTGGTTTGTTATAATTCTTCAAATATAATGGAAGAGGTAGAGACTTCCTAATAAAGCAAATAGATGAAGCAGCAACTCATGGAGAAGCCATTATTATGGGAACCTCAACTACCCTGAAATACATTGGGGAACAGAAACCTGCAGTTCCAGCAAATAAAATAGTTTTTTTACAACTGCTAGAGACAATTATCTTTCATAACTGGTTCAAGACCCAACAAGAAGGGGGGCACTGCTGGACCTAATATTAACCAGCAGGCCATGTTATAATTGTATTACGTATTATGTTTTTAAATTTGTACCAATAAAACTATTGATTTTATACCTCAATCGGGCTATAAACACATTCTTTGTAGGTTGTTTTTATATCAAATATATGCGTTTGGGGTTCCTTGGATTATAATGATCACGAAATAATAGATTTTCATGTGCCCTTTAATAAGCTGTATATTACAGGGGCTAGAAGGACCCTAATTTCAGGAAGGCAAATTTCCAATGGTTGAGAGATGATCTTAATGCAATAAACTGGGATGATGTCCTGAGACATAAAAGTACACAAAGCAAATAGAAGATGTTTATTAGCATCCTGAATAGGGCCGGTGCACAATATATATCCTATGGGAATAAACAAGCTAGAAGTAGGAGGAAACCATTGTGGCTAAACAGAGCTGTAAGTGGTGCAATAAGTGACAAAAAGAAAGCATTTAGAGAATTACAGCAAGTAGGTAGTGATGAGGCATTAAATAAATACAGAAAATTACAAACATTCTGTAGAAATCAAATCAAGGCAGCAAAGTTTGATACAGAGCGAGTCATTGCCAGAGAAAGTAAAAATAATCCAAAAATATTCTTTAACTACATAAATCGTAATAAACTGAAAAATGATTGTGTTGGTCCCCTTAAAAATAGTCTAGGTGAAATGGTGGATGAGGATGAATGAAAAGCCAATATGATCAATGACTTTTTTCAACAGTGTTTACACAAGAAAATCCCATGACAGACAACATGATCAGTGATAACATAAATTCTCCATTAAACGACACCTGCTTAACCCAGCAGGAAGTACGGCATCGTCTATAAATCACTAAAGTTGACAAATTCCCGGGCCCGGATGGGATACACCCCTGAGTACTGCAGGAATTAAGTACCGTCATAGACAGACCATTATTTGTAATCTTCAAAGATTCCATAATAACAGGGTTTGTTCCACATAGCATAGCACATGTGTAGCCAATATTCAAAAAAGGCCGGTAAATGTAACCTCTATGATGGGTCAAATGCTTGTAGGCTTCCTAAGAGATGTTATACTGGAGTATAAGAATAATCTCTTGACCCAGTATCAACATGGATTTATGAGGAAACATTCCTGTCAAACTAATCTGATCAGCTTCTACGAAGAGGTGAGTTCCACACTGGACCAAAGAAATGCAGTGGACATTGTGTAAATGGGTTAAGGACTGGCTTAGTGATGGGAACCAAAGGGTGGTTATTAATGGAACACTCTCAGAATGGGTCACAGTTAACAGTGGGGTACCACAGGGGTCAGTGTTGGGCCCACTTCTTTTTAACATATTTATTAATGACCTTGTAGGGGCATACAGATTTGAATGTCAATATTTATAGATGATGCTAATCTCTGCAGGGTAATCAATACATTGGAAGACAATTTTATATTATAGGAGGATTTATGTAAACTGGAGGCTTGGGCTGAGAAATGACAATTGAACAGTAATGTGGATAAATGTAAGGTCATGCACTGGGGCAGAGGAAATAAAATGTAAAATTAATTACTTAATATTAAAACACTGGGTAAAAATTGTTATTGAAAAGGACCTGGGTGTATGGGTGGACGGAAAACTCACATTTAGTGGCCAGTGTCAGGCAGCTGCTTCAAAGGCAAATAAAATAATGTGATGTATTAAAAGAGGCATAGATGCTCATGAGAGAACATAGTTTTACCTCTATACAAGTCACTGGTTTGACCACACTAAGAATATTGTGCACAATTCGGGACTCCGATGTATAAGCAAGATATAGCTGAACTAGAACAGGTGCCGAGAAGAGCGACCAAGGCTATTAGAGGACTGGGGGGTCTGCAATACCAAGACAATGTGATGACCACCTTCTGCAAAGGCTGAGCTGCTGGTAAGACAGCACCCTGATAAACTCCAAGACCCTTTCCCCCTATACAGGGATCTGGATTTACAGCAGAGCCCAAGAGGTAGCTGCCTATAGGTGAGCAACACACTGGAGCTGGGAGATCGCCAGGAAGGGACAATGCTAGGAGGTCAGGGAATAGACAAAGTCAGGATCCAAAAGCATAGTCAGAAGGCAGCATCAAAACTGTGAGTGCAGCAAAAGTACAAAATCGTCTGGCGGTAGAAGGGTCAAAATCCAAGCAAAGGTCAGAGTCAATAAGATAGAACACAAACTAGATAGCTGCTAAAACGAAGAATTTATCTGGCAGCTTGCAGGACAGGCTCCAATGTAACTGAAGGGTGCTGTTCCCTCTCATAGGTTGGAGCTCACAGCCTGATAACCTTATCCGGACTGCCCCTGCAACCAGGTGAGTTGGTGATGTGCGACTAGTGCTAACCACCCCATTTCTGATAGAGGAACGAAGCCTGCGCCCACCAGGTGCCTCTGCAGGAACTTTCTCTCGTAATAAGCATCATTCACAGGAGGAGCATGGCGATGCCCAGCGACAGAGGCAGGAACCAAAGGAGCAGATCCTGATGAGGACATGGCCCCGCTATCACTTGCACCACTAGCCAAAGGAATCCGGCGCCGCCTGGTGGCTAGGGCAGGAATAACAGTCACCGAGTCTGACAACGACATGACAGGTTATTAAACTTCGGGTTATAGAGTTTGGAAAAACAAAGACTTAGGGGCAATCTTATTAAAATGTACGAATATATGAGAGGAGATTACAGAGGCCTTTCTAATTATCTTTTTACTTCTATGCCTGAGACGGGAATAAGGGGGCATTCCCTACATCTGGAGGAAAGAAGATTTCATCACAATCACATATGCAGAATTTTTACTGTTAGAGCAATGAGACTATAGAACTCTCTGACACATGATGTTGTAATGAGGGATTTACTGCTAAAATTTAAAATGGCCTGGATGCCTTTCTTGAAAAATATAATATTACCGATTATATATACAAGATTCTGCGACAGGGTGTTGATCCAGGGAACTTGTATGTGGAGTCAGGAAGAAATTTATTTTCCCAGTGTGGAGCTTAGTGGGTTTTCTTGCCTTCCTCTGGATCAACATGTTAGGTTATGGGTTGAATTAGATGGACTTAAAGTCTACACTCAACCATCAAACTATGAAATTATGAAGCCTTATGCTAGAGGAATAGTGATGAGCGAGTACTAAAATACTCGGGTGCTCGAAGCTCGGGCCGAGCATCCCGAGATACTCGTGTACTCGGCCCGAGTAACGAGCCCAATGTTATCCTATGGGAGACACGAGTATTTTTATGAAATGACTGCCGGCAGCATGGAAAAACCCTAAAAATGTCACAAACGTCTCAGAAGAGTGCTGAAATGACATGGCAACACCATGGGGAAGACCCCTGGAAGCATTTCTCACTCAAAAGTCACAGCTGTGAACAATGTTGTCTGAGTTTCACGCCAATTTTACGGAGTCTCCAGAAAACCTTCCAAAATGACACCAAAATGAATATTTAGGGTGGAAATGTTAAGGGCACATACCCAATAGTGAGATAAAGCTGGTGTATGTCACTTTTTGTGATTACATGAAAGATTTTACGTGAAAACATTGTGCGACACTCCGATGACCCTGACAAGAGACGTACATGAAGCCCTGTCTAGAAATAAAGTGCCCATTTTGAGGAACTAGGTCTATTGTAGTATCTTCCTTTGCCAGGGCAGTCCAAAATTGGGAGGTTCACCAATGCACCTGGATACAGACATGCAGGATGGCCTGTAAACAAGAACTGGGTGTATTGTAGTATAGCCCTTTGGCCAGGGCAGCCAAAAATTGGGAGGGTCAACAATGACCCATGCATACAGACATGTAGTAGGGCCTGTAACCCTCAAGTGGGTGTATTTTAGCCTAGGCCTTTGGCCAGGGCAGCCAAAAATTGGGAGGTTCAACAATGACCCATGCATACAGACATGTAGTAGGGCCTGTAACCCTCAAGTGGGTGTATTGTAGTATTGCCCTTTGGCCAGGGCAGCCAAAAATTGGGAGGCTCATCTTTGTCCCTGGATAGAGACGTGCAGGAGGGCCTGTTAACAAGAACTGGGTATTGTAGTATAGCCCTTTGGTCAGGGCAGCCAAAAATTGGGAGGGTCAACAATGACCCATGCATACAGACATGTAGTAGGGCCTGTAACCCTCAAGTGGGTGTATTTTAGCCTAGGCCTTTGGCCAGGGCAGCCAAAAATTGGGAGGTTCAACAATGACCCATGCATACAGACATGTAGTAGGGTCTGTAACCCTCAAGTGGGTGTATTGTAGTATTGCCCTTTGGCCAGGGCAGCCAAAAATTGGGAGGCTCCTCTTTGTCCATGGATAGAGACGTGCAGGAGGGCCTGTAACCCTCAAGTGGGGGTATTGTAGTATAGCCCTTTGGTCAGGGCAGCCAAAAATTGGGAGGCTCCTCTTTGTCCCTGGATAGAGACGTGCAGGAGGGCCTGTTAACAAGAACTGGGTGTATTGTAGTATAGTCCTTTGGTCAGGGCAGCCAAAAATTGGGAGGCTCCTCTTTGTCCCTGGATAGAGACGTGCAGGAGGGCCTGTTAACAAGAACTGGGTGTATTGTAGTATAGCCCTTTGGTCAGGGCAGCCAAAAATTGGGAGGTTCAACAATGACCCATGCATTCAGACATGTATTAGGGCCTGTAAACCTCAAGTGGGTGTATTGTAGTATAGCCCTTTGGTCAGGGCAGCCAAAAATTGGGAGGTTCAACAATGACCCATGCATTCTGACATGTAGTAGGGCCTGTAAACCTCAAGTGGGTGTATTGTAGTATAGCCCTTTGGTCAGGGCAGCCAAAAATTGGGAGGTTCAACAATGACCCATGCTTACAGACATGTATTAGGGCCTGTAAACCTCAAGTGGGTGTATTGTAGTATAGCCCTTTGGTCAGGGCAGCCAAAAATTGGGAGGTTCAACAATGACCCACGCATTCAGACATGTAGTAGGGCCTGTAACCCTCAAGTGGGTGTATTTTAGCCTAGGCCTTTGGCCAGGCAGCCAAAAATTGGAAGGTTCAACAATGACCCATGCATACAGACATGTAGTAGGGCCTGTAACCCTCAAGTGGGTGTATTGTAGTATTGCCCTTTGGCCAGGCAGCCAAAAATTGGGAGGCTCCTCTTTGTCCCTGGATAGAGACGTGCAGGAGGGCCTGTTAACAAGAACTGGGTGTATTGTAGTATAGCCTTTGGTCAGGGCAGCCAAAAATTGGGAGGCTCCTCTTTGTCCCTGGATAGAGACGTGCAGGGGCCTGTAACCCTCAAGTGGGTGTATTGTAGTATAGCCCTTTGGTCAGGGTAGCCAAAAATTGGGAGGTTCAACAATGACCCATGCATTCAGACATGTAGTAGGGCCTGTAACCCTCAAGTGGGTGTATTGTAGTATAGCCCTTTGGTCAGGGCAGCCAAAAATTGGGAGGTTCAACAATGACCCATGCATTCAGACATGTAGTAGGGCCTGTAACCCTCAAGTGGGTGTATTTTAGCCTAGGCCTTTGGCCAGGGCAGCCAAAAATTGGGAGGTTCAACAATGACCCATGCATACAGACATGTAGTAGGGCCTGTAACCCTCAAGTGGGTGTACTGTAGTATTGCCCTTTGGCCAGGGCAGCCAAAAATTGGGAGGCTCCTCTTTGTCCATGGATAGAGACGTGCAGGAGGGCCTGTAACCCTCAAGTGGGTGTATTGTAGTATAGCCCTTTGGTCAGGGCAGCCAAAAATTGGGAAAGGCTCCTCTTTGTCCCTGGATAGAGACGTGCAGGAGGGCCTGTTAACAAGAACTGGTGTATTGTAGTATAGCCCTTTGGTCAGGGCAGCCAAAAATTGGGAGGCTCCTCTTTGTCCCTGGATAGAGACGTGCAGGAGGGCCTGTAACCCTCAAGTGGGTGTATTGTAGTATAGCCCTTTGGTCAGGGCAGCCAAAAATTGGAGGTTCAACAATGACCCATGCATACAGACATGTAGTAGGGCCTGTTAACCTCAAGTGGGTGTATTGTAGTATTAGCCCTTTGGCCAGGGCAGCCAAAAATTGGGAGGCTCCTCTTTGTCCCTGGATAGAGACTGTCAGGAGGGCCTGTAACTCAGAATGGGTGTATTGTAGTATAGCCCTTTGGTCAGGGCAGCCAAAAATTGGGAGGTCACTCTTGTCCCTGATAGAGACGTGCAGTAGGGCCTGTTAACACAGAACTGGGTGTATTGTAGTATAGCCCTTTGGTCAGGGCAGCCAAAAATTGGGAGGCTCCTCTTTGTCCCTGGATAGAGACGTGCAGGAGGGCCTGTTAACAAGAACTGGGTGTATTGTAGTATAGCCCTTTGGTCAGGGCAGCCAAAAATTGGGGAGGGTCCTCTTTGTCCCTGGATAGAGACGTGCAGGAGGGCCTGTTAACAAGAACTGGGTGTATTGTAGTATAGCCCTTTGGTCAGGGCAGCCAAAAATTGGGAGGTTCAACAATGACCCATGCATTCAGACATGTAGTAGGGCCTGTAAACCTCAAGTGGGTGTATTGTAGTATAGCCCTTTTGTCAGGGCAGCCAAAAATTGGGAGGTTCAACAATGACCCATGCTTACAGACATGTATTAGGGCCTGTAAACCTCAAGTGGGTGTATTGTAGTATAGCCCTTTTGTCAGGGCAGCCAAAAATTGGGAGGTTCAACAATGACCCATGCTTACAGACATGTATTAGGGCCTGTAAACCTCAAGTGGGTGTATTGTAGTATAGCCCTTTGGTCAGGGCAGCCAAAAATTGGGAGGCTCCTCTTTGTCCCTGGATAGAGACGTGCAGGAGGGCCTGTTAACAAGAACTGGGTGTATTGTAGTATAGCCCTTCGGTCAGGGCAGCCAAAAATTGGGAGGCTCCTCTTTGTCCCTGGATAGAGACGTGCAGGAGGGCCTGTTAACAAGAACTGGGTGTATTGTAGTATAGCCCTTTGGTCAGGGCAGCCAAAAATTGGGAGGCTCCTCTTTGTCCCTGGATAGAGACGTGTAGGAGTGCCTAAAAACATTTTTCCCATTGAAAATTAGCGGGTCTCCTGTCGTTGTAATGCCCATTCTAACAGAATGGGCTAAAAAATTTACCACTGCGGGTATACCTCAAACAAGAGCCTAAGTATTGTAATGGTCATCATGGTGTCACATGAGGAGAAGGAGGAGCAGTCCAGCGATTAGCCAAAGTCCGGAAGTGTGTACCCATGGGTGAGTGGAGGTACATGTCAAATTCAAATAACAAAATTTTATTCAGTTGTCATTTGCTGGTGGTGTGGTGAAGTCTGGCCCAATCCAACCCTTGTTCATCTTGATCAGAGTCAGCCTGTCCGCATTTTCAGTTGACAGGCGGGTGCGTTTATCAGTGATGATTCCACCTGCAGCACTAAAAACACGCTCTGACAAAACGCTAGCGGCAGGGCAGGCCAGGACTTCCAAGGCGTAGAGAGCCAATTCATGCCACGTGTCGAGCTTGGAGACCCAATAATTGAAAGGCACCGAGGAATCTCGCAGTACAGTTGTTCGATCTGCAAGGTACTCCTTCAGCATCTGCCCAAACTTAGCATTTCTGGTGGCACTACCCCGCACCTCAGGGGCTGTGGTACGTGAGGGGCTGAGAAAACTGTCCCACATCGTAAAGACAGTTCCCCTGCCTCTGGCGGATTGGACTTGTGCCCCTCTCGGCCGTACGCCTTGGTTGTCCATCGAATCCTGAGCTATGTCGCTAGCGTTTTGTGAGGGGAATGATTTGCCAACTTCCGTGACTATGGCCCTGTGGAACTGCTGCATTTTGGCTGACCTCTCCGCCTCAGGAATGAGAGACATAAAGTTCTCCTTGTAGCGTGGGTCTAAGAGTGTTGCCAACCAGTACTGATTGTCGGCCAAGATGTTCTGAACGCGAGGGTCACGAGACAGGCAGCTTACCATAAAGTCAGCCATGTGCGCCAGACTCTTAACAGCCATCACTTCAGTATCCAGACCAACACGATGACTGAACATGCTGTCCTCCTCCTCCTCCTCCTCCTCATCTCCCCTGTCCTCTGGCCAGCCACGCTGAATCGAGGGTATGACTGGTGTGCATGTCATATCCCCAATTTGGCCTGAGAGTTGCTCCATGTCTTCATCCTCCTCCTCCTCCTCGTCATAGTCCTCCACTACACGTTGTGATGACATGAGGCTGGGCTGTGTGTTTTCACCCACACCCACTACAGTTTCTTGCTCTAAGTCATCGCGCTCGGCCTGCAATGCATCGTTATTTATTTTCAGCAGAGACCGTTTTAGAAGGCAGAGTAGTGGTATGGTGACGCTAATAATGGCGTCATCGCCGCTCACCATCTTGGTGGAGTCCTCAAAGTTTTGGAGGACGGTGCATAGGTCCGACATCCATCTCCACTCCTCAGGTGTTATGTGTGGAGTTTGACCCATTTCCCGACGGCTTAGGTGATGCAGGTAGTCCACAACTGCCCTCTTCTGCTCACATATCCTGACCAACATGTGCAGCGTTGAATTCCAACGCGTGGGGACATCACACACCAGTCTGTGTGCCGGAAGACGCAAACGGCGCTGAAAGCTGGCAAGGCCGGCTGAAGCAGCAGATGACTTGCGAAAATGTGCAGACAGACGCCGAACTTTTACCAGCAGGTCAGACACCTCCGGGTATGACTTCACAAACCTCTGAACCACCAGGTTGAGCACGTGGGCCACGCATGGAACATGCGTCAGCTGCCCTCGCCTCAAAGCTGCCACCAGGTTCCGGCCATTGTCACACACGACCTTTCCTGGCTTTAGGTTCAGAGGTGTGAGCCAGTGATCTGCCTGCTGTTTCAGAGCTGTCCACACCTCTTCTGCATTGTGGGGTTTGTCCCCTATGCAGACTAGCTTCAGCACAGCCTGTTGCCGCTTTGCAGAGGCAGTGCTGCAGTGCTTCCAGCTTGGGACTGGTGCGGAGGGTACAGTGGATGAGGATGCGCAGGAGGAGGAGGCTGAAGAGCATGACATTCCGGAGCTGTAGAGTGTTGGTGAAACCCTGACAGAGGTAGGGCCTGCTATCCTTGGTGTGGGAAGGACGTGTTCCGTCCCTCGCTCAGACTGGGTCCCAGCCTCCACAATATTAATCCAGTGTGCCGTCAAGGAGATGTAGCGGCCTTGCCCACAAGCACTTGTCCACGTGTCTGTGGTTAGGTGGACTTTGGCTGAAACAGCATTGTTCAGGGCACGTGTGATGCTGTTGGACACGTGGTTATGCAATGCGGGGACGGCACATCTGGAGAAATAGTGTCGGCTGGGGACCGAGTAACGTGGGACAGCAGCCGCCATCAGGTCGCGGAATGCGTCCGTCTCCACCAGACGGAAAGGCAACATTTCTAGCGCTATGAGTCGCGAAATGTGATCATTCAGGACTGTGGCATGTGGGGCATTAGCAGCGTATTTGCGCCTGCGTTCAAATGTTTGCTGAATGGATAATTGAACGCTGCGCTGGGACAAGGACGTGCTTGATGGTGGTGTAATTTGTGCGTGGGCAACTTCAGGTGCAGGGCCAGAGGCTTGTTCGCGGCCAGCATGGACAGGGGATTGGCTCGCATGCACAACAGGCGAAGACGTAGCAGAGACATCAGCACGCACCGCTCCTCGACTCTGTGGTACTTCCCACAAAGTCGGGTGCTTGGCTGACATGTGCCTGATCATGCTGGTGGTGGTCAGGCTGCTAGTTTTCGTACCCCTGCTGATAGTGGCATGGCAGGTGTGGCAAATGGCCTTTTTAGAGTCTTCTGGAGCCAACTTAAAAAACTAACCAGACTCGGGAAGACCGAACATTTGCACTGGCACCTTGAGTCGTGTTCTTGTTCCGGGGAACGGTTGCCTGCCTTCTGCCTGCGGATGCAACCCTGCTTCGTACTGCCTGTTGGGATGCTACGCCTCCCTCCCCCTGTGCACTGCTGTCCTCGCTCTGCATATCCTCCTGCCATGTTGGGTCAGCTACTGGATCATCCACCACGTCGTCTTCCTCTTCCGCACCCTGATCCTCCTCCTGACTTCCTGGCAATTGTGTCTCATCATCGTCCACCCCTTGTTGAGACACTTTGACAACGTTCTGTTCGTCATAACGTGGCTGCTCAAATATTTGGGCATCTGTACATACCATCTCCTCATGACCCACTTCAAGAGGAGGTGGCGACAGGCCAGATTCTGCAAATGGATACGAGAACAGCTCTTCCGAGTGTCCTAGTGTGGGATCAGTAATGTCCGTGGACGTGTACTCTGCCAGGTGGTAGGAAGGAGGATCAGGTTGGGAAATGTGCGGTGCAGTATCACGGCTACTGACAGTTGACCGTGTGGAAGACAGGGTGTTTGTGGAGGTGCCCATCTGACTTGAAGCATTATCCGCTATCCAAGTAACAACCTGTTGACACTGGTCTTGGTTCAACAGTGGTGTACTGCTGCGGGCCCCAAGAATTTGGGACAGGACGTGCGAGCGAGGAGATGTGGCCCTTTGTTGTTGCGAAATTAGTGCTTGCACACGACCTCGGCCTCTGCCTGCACCACCATCACGTCCACTTCCTTGTTCCTTGCCAATGCCCTTGCCAACGCCTTTGCGCATTTTGCCTGTATACAGCGACAACTGTCTGGTGACTGTTGAGGTCACAGGAGATTAGGATTTTAGTTCCCTAACCTGTATAAAGGTATGACGTACAACAGTGTGGTGACTGTTGAGATGACAAGAGTTAGGATTTTAGTTCCCTAACCTGTAAAAAGGTATGACGTACAACAGTGTGGTGACTGTTGAGATGACAAGAGTTAGGATTACAGTTCCCTAACCTGTATAAAGGTATGACGTACAACAGTGTGGTGACTGTTGAGGTCACAGGAGATTAGGATTTTAGTTCCCTAACCTGTAAAAAGGTATGACGTACAACAGTGTGGTGACTGTTGAGATGACAAGAGTTAGGATTACAGTTCCCTAACCTGTAAAAAAGTATGACGTACAACAGTGTGGTGACTGTTGAGATGACAAGAGTTAGGAATTTAGTTCCCTAACCTGTAAAAAGGTATGACGTACAACAGTGTGGTGACTGTTGAGATGACAAGAGTTAGGAATTTAGTTCCCTAACCTGTATAAAGGTATGACGTACAACAGTGTGGTGACTGTTGAGGTCACAGGAGATTACGATTTTAGTTCCCTAACCTGTAAAAAGGTAAGACGTACAACAGTGTGGTGACTGTTGAGATGACAAGAGTTAGGATTACAGTTCCCTAACCTGTATAAAGGTATGACGTACAACAGTGTGGTGACTGTTGAGGTCACAGGAGATTAGGATTTTAGTTCCCTAACCTGTAAAAAGGTATGACGTACAACAGTGTGGTGACTGTTGAGATGACAAGAGTTAGGATTACAGTTCCCTAACCTGTATAAAGGTATGACGTACAACAGTGTGGTGACTGTTGAGATCACAAGAGTTAGGATTTTAGTTCCCTAACCTGTAAAAAGGTATGACGTACAACAGTGTGGTGACTGTTGAGATCACAAGAGTTAGGATTTTAGTTCCCTAACCTGTATAAAGGTATGACGTACAACAGTGTGGTGACTGTTGAGATGACAAGAGTTAGGATTTTAGTTCCCTAACCTGTAAAAAGGTATGACATACAACAGTGTGGTGACTGTTGAGATGACAAGAGTTAGGATTACAGTTCCCTAACCTGTATAAAGGTATGACGTACAACAGTGTGGTGACTGTTGAGGTCACAGGAGATTAGGATTTTAGTTCCCTAACCTGTAAAAAGGTATGACGTACAACAGTGTGGTGACTGTTGAGATGACAAGAGTTAGGATTACAGTTCCCTAACCGTTATAAAGGTATGACGTACAACAGTGTGGTGACTGTTGAGGTCACAGGAGATTAGGATTTTAGTTCTCTAACCTGTAAAAAGGTATGACGTACAACAGTGTGTGACTGTTGAGATGACAAGAGTTAGGATTACAGTTCCCTAACCTGTAAAAAGGTATGACGTACAACAGTGTGGTGACTGTTGAGATGACAAGAGTTAGGATTTTAGTTCCCTAACCTCTTTAAAGGTATGACGTACAACAGTGTGGTGACTGTTGAGATGACAAGAGTTAGGAATTTAGTTCCCTAACCTGTATAAAGGTATGACGTACAACAGTGTGGTGACTGTTGAGATGACAAGAGTTAGGATTTTAGTTCCCTAACCTGTATTAAGGTAGTACGTACACCTGTCTGGTGACTGTAATGGTTTCAGGAGACGATTTTAGTGCCTAACCTGTATTAAGGTAGTACGTACACCTGTCTGGTGTCTGTTGAGATGACAAGAGTTAGGATTTTAGCTCCCTAACCTGTATTAAGGTAGTACGTACACCTGTCTGGTGACTGTAATGGTTTCAGGAGACGATTTTAGTGCCTAACCTGTATTAAGGTAGTACGTACACCTGTCTGGTGTCTGTTGAGATGACAAGAGTTAGGATTTTAGTTCCCTAACCTGTATTAAGGTAGTACGTACACCTGTCTGGTGACTGTAATGGTTTCAGGAGACGATTTTAGTCCCTAACCTGTATTAAGGTAGTACGTACACCTGTCTGGTGACTGTTGAGATGACAAGAGTTAGGATTTTAGTTCCCTAACCTGTATTAAGGTAGTACGTACACCTGTCTGGTGACTGTAATGGTTTCAGGAGACGATTTTAGTCCCTAACCTGTATTAAGGTAGTACGCACACCTGTCTGGTGACTGTTGAGATGACAAGAGTTAGGATTTTAGTTCCCTAACCTGTATTAAGGTAGTACGTACACCTGTCTGGTGACTGTAATGGTTTCAGGAGACGATTTTAGTCCCTAACCTGTATTAAGGTAGTACGTACACCTGTCTGGTGACTGTTGAGATGACAAGAGTTAGGATTTTAGTTCCCTAACCTGTATTAAGGTAGTACGTACACCTGTCTGGTGACTGTAATGGTTTCAGGAGACGATTTTAGTCCCTAACCTGTATTAAGGTAGTAAGTACAAGAGTGTGGTGACTCTAATGGTCACAGAAAAGCTTGGATTCCAATCTGTATCACCCTGCCTATATCCTCCTAGATTAGTCCTGAGAAGGACTGTTCTGGTCACTGGAAAGCTTGGACTCCGATCTGGATCACCCTGCCTATATCCTCCTAGATTAGTCCTGAGAAGGACTGTTGTGGTCAGCAGCAGCAGTTTGCAGCCCTGCTCCGGATCTACCTGTAAGGGACGCAAATCTGTCCCTAATCAGCAGCAGACACTCTCCCTACACTCTCTGTCTGGAATGCTGTGTGCCGAGCACAGCGCGCCGGGAGTTATAAAGGCTCGGTGACGCTGTGCAGGGCGGCCAATCACTGCTATGCCACAATTAACAGGGCTGTGGCATTGCAGTGGTCTGCCAGCCAATCCCTGCACGTGGGCTGGCTCTCAAAAGAGCGCCAACATGCAGAGATGACGACCACGAGCACAGCACGAGTATCGCGAGATTACTCGGTGCTCGGCGAGTCGCCGAGTACGTGATACTCGGCGAGTACCGAGTATGGCGAGCATGCTCGCTCATCACTATAGAGGAACTATGTTGATCAGATAGCAGAAGGCACTTTATAAAATGGGTTATTCAGGACATTGCATATTTATCCTTATGGCGCTAAGAACTTACAGGCAGGTAGTTTCTAAGAGTTTTCACGGACCAGAAGTCCTGTGTCTTCCAGTGAGATCACATCAATAGAGCTGCTTCTTATTTTCCACTCTGCTCTGTCGTCAGGTCGTTACTGCTGATGTTATCCTGATTGACAGCTAGCTGCTTAACTGAAAGGAGTTGGCTGTCAATGAGCATGACCTCTACAGTGACACCCTGCTTACATAGCAGACAGAAAGAGTAAGAACTGTTCTGTTGATGTGAAGGGAGATAAAGCAGCAGAGTCACAGACAGGAGTGGTCCATGATCTGTGTAAGCCAGTAGAAATTGGCACAATGCAGAACAGGCAGACAGTTAGCAACTATCTGCCTGTCAGTTCTTAGCTCCATAAGGAAAAATAAGCACAGTCCTAGATAAATCATTTAATTGTTACAGTTTGTTGATATATGTAGTTCCTCTTTAGACTTTATAGTATGACATCTCTTTTTTTGTCAATTCTTTCCTGAAATACTCCATGTTTTAATGATGCAGATAATGACATCTGTACACCATAGAGCAGGGTTGGGCAAAGTGCGACCCACGGGCCACATTCGTCTCAGTCCAGTCCACGGCCTGAGACAGCATAAGCGCTGATAGTAGTGGACCACGGGCTGCACCATGGCTTTCCCTGCCACCAGTCCACCACTGCTGCTACCCACCCCCTGATGTTCCTGCTATTTCCATCCTCAGGATGCAAAAAGCCATGAGCACATTAGTGGAGGACAGTGCTGCTGGCAACATCTTCCCCAATCAACGAAGCATCAATACACCAGAGGCCAGAGCAGAGTAGTGAGTGAACAGAAGAAAGGTGAGTATGTGGTATTTTCTTCTTCATGTGTATGAGATATTTGCATGTATGTTTAAGGCTATGTTTGTTTATAATGTTTATAAGAGGCTATGTGAGGGCTCAATAATCTATGTAGAAGGCTATGTGAGGGCAAATAATGTATATAGGAGTTAGTGGATCTCATAATGTATATAGAAAACTATATGGGGCTCATACAATATATAAGAGCTATCTGGGGGCTCATAATGTACAGGGTGGGCCATTTATATGGATGTGTGGTGCCCCACTACGTAGGTGCCACAAAGGGGGTACTGCACCCAGAAAAGCGGTGTAGTACTCCACTGCAGTTGGGACTATGGTCACTAGATGGAGTGAGCAGCACTCACACACTAGAATAGTGGGTGGGAGGGACCCCGGGAGGAATATAGTGGCCTCTAGGGGGAACTAGTGAGTCTCAGTCGGTGAGTGAGAGATGGAGTTGGAGGAAGATGTAGAAAGTGAAGGCGTCAGGCAGCCAGCCTGAAGGAACCAAGAGGGCCATCTCGGCTGAGGGGCCCCAGAAAGCAAAGATTCCAAACCAAAGAAAGAAAGAGAGGGAAAGAAACTCAAAGCAGAGTTCACTCTAAGAAGGGGATTGAATAACGGTAGAGTTTGCCCAGAAAGGAAGGAAACCGGGTACCGGAGCCCGCAACAGTGAGGTCCTTCAAGGCTCACAGAAAATCCGTTAAACAGAGATATTACAAATATGGCTCTGACTCTCAAGGAACCCACAAGAGGGGAACCAAAACTGCAGTAAGCGTCTGCGACGTTCAGACAGAAGGTTAACCTGACGGGTAAAAGGGAGAGGAGACAGAATCAGAAGCAGCAGGAGGCCAGGTTATCTATAAGAGACCAGGCTTCACAACACTGGGAACAGAAAAGAAGGAAAAGAAAGGAACATAAAGAAGGGTTCCATCTACAGCTAGAAATCCCAACTGCAGACTGGTGCATTTGCCAATATACCATGTGACTATCTGTTGAACTGTAAAGATGAATGAAAGTTGTTCCAGTAAAGTTACCAAGTGAAGTGAAGTTTTGACTCTGCTGCATCCTTTCTATAAAAACTGTTGCCTTACAGCATCACTGCCCCAGCGGTCCAGTCCTGCCTGCGGGGGACTAATCCATGCAAGCCGCGATACCATCGACCACCGGAGGACTGTGGCGGCGCTGGTGAGCATCACCAGACACTGCAGGTGGCGTCACGAAGACAACTCTGTAAATAATCCCCTGTAAATAATTCCCTCCCCTTATTCAGTTGACCCCCAGGGCCACGGTTTTGGGATGGCCACACGTGACTTCCCAGACTGAAGATAGCCCGAGAGCCGAGTACCCAAGCCCTAGGTGCGTGTCAAATGCACCTAAATAAAATATCAATGGTTGGTGATATCAACTTCCTGTTTGTGGCACATTAGTATATGGGAAGGGGAAAACTTTTCCAGGTCCATGGCGACCATTTTGATGTCGGCCATTTTGGATCCAACTATTTTTTTTCATTGGGAAAAGGGTCATGTGACACAACAAACTTATTGAAAATCTTATAAGAACAACAATGGTGTGCTTGGTTTTAACTTAACTTTATCTTTCATGAGATATTTACAAGTTTATGACCACTTATAAAACGTGTTCAAGTGCTGCCCATTGTGTTGGATTGCAACCGTCTTCTCCCACTCTTGACTCCAAGACTGTTGGAACACAAAAATTGATGTTATGGTGTGGTATATGGGTCATTTATTTAATTAAAATCCATATAAATGGCCCACCCTGTATATAGTAAGCTATGTTGGGCTCATCTTGTATATTGGAGGCTATGTGGGGTCTTATACTGTATATTGGGGTTATGTGGGGCTCAGAAGTGTATATAGGAGGTAATGTGGGGCTCAAAGAACAGAGAAAAGGCTATGTCGGGCTCATTCTATATATATGAGGCTATGTAGGGAACATTCTGTTTATATGAGGATATGAGCATCTCATTCTCTATATAGGACACTATGCTCACAATGTATATAGGAGACCATTTGGGGCTGAAACTGTATATAGGAGACTACGTGGGACTCATACTGTAAGTAGGAGGCTATATGGGGCTCATAATGTATTTAGAAGTCTGTGTAAACCCATTGTATATAGGAGACTAAGAGGTTGTGTGGGGCTCATAATATATTTAGGAAGCTAAGTGAGGGCTCATGCGGTATTTAGAAGGCCTTGTGGGGGCTAATGCTGTATTCATGAGGCTATATGGGATTTTGGGGCTCAGAAATGTAAATAGGAGGTTATATGGGGCTCAATGTATATAGAAGATTATGTGGGGCTCATATTGTGTATAGGAGACTATGTGGAGCTCATACTATATATAGGAGGCTATGTGAGGCTCCTAATGTATATAGGAGGCTATGTGGGGCTTAAACTGTATATAAGAGACTATGTGTGGCTCATACTGTTTTTGAGAGGCTATATGGGGCTTATAATGTATTTAGGATGCTATATTTAACTCATAATTTATATGGGGGGCAATGTGGGCCTCATTATGTATATAGGAGGCTATGTGGGGATTATAATGTATTTAGGAAAGGTATTAGAAAGCTATGTGAAAGCTCATGCATTATTTAGAAGACTTTTTGGGGGTTCATGCTGTATTTAGCAGGCTATGTAAGGACTTATAGTGTATTTATGAGACTGTGAGTACTCATACTACATATAGAGGGCTTTGTGGGAGCTCATACTGTATATAAGGGGTTATGTTGGTGCTCATACTGTAGAAAGAGAGGCCATGTGTGGAACTCTTCCTGTATATATGAGATGTGTGGGGGCTCATACTGTATATAGTGGACTGTATGGGGGCTTATATGGTATATAGAGGAGCTGTGTGAGAGCTCTTCCAGTATGTAGAGAGCTATGTTATGCCTCAAGCTGTATATAGGGTGGCTTTGTGGGAGCTTACACTGTGTTTAAGGGAATGACAGCATACTCAATTCTGCTTAATATTAAGTGATAACATTATTATAAAATAATTATAACTAATATGTTAATATTAATATTGAGCAGAATAAATTTCATCCTATTTGCTTGGCCTTTTACACCAATTTCTGTCTTTCATGTGGCCCCTGGGGAAAAATAATTTCTCACCCCTGCCATAAAGTGCTTTTACTGAGGTAAAACCTTAAAAAGAACTTTATTACATTGATCGTCCCATTCTATTTACATTTACAGAGCTAGAGGAATAGAGCAGATTCAGATATAGCTTTGTTCAAAAAGGTTCATTATAACTTGCATCTTCTGCTGAATCTCTTCCTACAAACCTTGTTTTACAAGCTGCCTATAGATTAGACACCATGTTCTAAGTAACTTGTACTCTGAAAGGTCTCTCACCTCTCGGAAGGAAATCATTCACATGATCATTTAAGCCCCATATGCTTTTAAGCATATGTAACTGCCTTGATTACATAAAGCTAAATATGTCCTTTTCCCCCGTCAATCTACTTTTATCACCATCGGCTTTAGCTGCCGAACCCACATAACTGCATGTTAAATTACCACGTTGAATGCAGACCATGAACATAGTTTCAATGTAGACTTTCATCATCTGAAACGTTCTTAGCAAATAAGCTGTGGGGTCTTAATTTAATATCACACAGTTTCAAAGTAATGCAAGATACTGATTAAAAGTAACGACCTATGAATTTTTGGGAATGTACCATAGTAAAATATTCCCTCTTTCTAGGACTACCTTGTGAATTGTTATTTTTACCTATTTTATTTTTCATTAAAAAAAAACTGCATCTAGTTCATTTTATGGCAATTAGCATATGATAATAATCAGAAAATGATCAATAGCTCTACCACCAAAGACTACCCTTATAGATATTTTAAGAATAGTTTTTCCATATTTGAACATAAATCAGTATGTGTAAGAATCCAGCCTCTTGATTGAGTTGTTTCATTAAGTCTATGAGATGAGACAAGCGAAACACATGGGATAGAAATGAGATTTAACACCACTGAGAAAATTCAAAGAGATGATTTGAAGGTTATGCTGTAAAATACTCTGTTTCTGCAGCTAATTAGGGCTGCAGGGACAGTTGGGTAATGCAGTTTCTAGGTCATAATAAGTTTAGAGATTTCTCCATTAACCAATGGCAGAACAAAAGAGGTTCAGCAGAGCAATTTTACAATGCAGTTATTTCCTTCCTTGAGTTTTGTTCATATACTCCTGGTATAAGCAGCCTATTGGGGTTTCAACTTTAATTCTTTTTCATTCTAGATAATGCGAGTTAAAGCACCAGCTTTGCACAATTGCCTCTAGGAGAGCTGAATTTTGATTCTTTGCTTTAATAAGAATGGACCTCAGCAGCTCTACTATCTAAGACAACTATACTGCTAGAGAAAGAATTGGGAATATGGAAAATGAAGATTTTTATAAACATTGATATTACTAAGCCCTTTAAGCAAAAACACTTGCCTTTGAAAGAGTTAATGTTTTTAGCTAACTAATGTAAAATTTGGTCCAAGCTTAGTACTAAGTTTTTTTTTTAGCTATGTGCTATGTTCTTGTCCCTACTTTTGGCTCCACTCCACTTTAGGTTTTGTAAGTAGCGTAGTGTGTTTTTATATGATGAACTGCCTTGGCTAGTGTAAGGGCTTCCTGGACTCACACCTGGGCTCTGGTATTGATGGAGACTAACCCTAATTGGATGAGTTCTGAAAGGCTAAGGTGAAGTCATATTTTTGCTACATCATGTCTTTTGATGAACTCTGGAGTCCTGTCTGTGACCTGCCTTCGGTGTTGTGAGGCCTCTAATGTTATTATACTTCCGTGTTACTCCTGAGAGATTTATGCTTCTGCCTGTTCTCCATATTCCTGTAACCTGTCTCAAGGCATCGTATCTCAGCTAACTCTCTGCCAAAAATCACCTGTAATTCCTTTTACCTGTCTACAGTCGTGAGTAATTTTGCTACCTGTCTGCAAGCGGCCTCCAGCAACTCTGTTACTTGTTATCTGTATTTCTGCTGTTCGTCTTCGGTCTTTTGCTACATTATGTCATGATCTTTATTAAACCATTATTTTTTATTCTTTGTGTCCATGTTCTGCATGCTTCATCTGGCTGCTGCACCAGCATCCACATGCCCAGACAGAACAGTGGGCTTAGAGGATCCACCACTACTGCGCCAGCCCATCTCATGTAACACTATGTACTATCACAACACTAATAGATCAGTCAGTGTGGAGACTGGACTATGAAAATTGCACAACTGCATTTTATTTAACAGTTTTCTAATTTCTTCAAGTACAACTTCTTAAGGGGGCACATATCTTAAGCATACTTTCCGTTTCACAGTGTATCATTGAGTACAGTTCTATTTCTAGCTGGATTGCTCCTGATATTTTTCCAGCACAAACCAATTGGCCAATTGTCTGCACTCTGACTCCTTCAAGCATAAAGCTGCCCATTTGAGGATATCAATGGTGTCAAGCCCTCCAGATGTTCTGTCTGATCCTACAATCACTAGAGGTGAGCAAACCTTTGTAGGTTCGGTATAGTTCACCAAGCTTCCAGAAGTTCACCAAATAGTTCACCAACCTCTTGAACCCCATTGAATTTAATGGGAGGCAAAAGCAAAGGAATAGAAAACAATTTTAGGGGGCCCAAAAAGCTGCTAAATCAGTTCAATCCATTTCACAGTGGAGTGCCACTGTTTTGGCACAGTCAATAGCTTCCAAGACTATTATACTTACCGAACTTCAGCGCCACTGCCACCTTGATTCTGGGCTTGATCACTAACTTCATACATATTCAATGCCCCCCCTTAATTGGTAAGGTCAGACTTTGCCTCACAAACACTCACTGTTGGGGTCTGTGATTGGCTGCCGTCAACAGTAGCCGACTGGGTCCTGAAGTGCAAAGTAAAAATAAATAAATCATTGACAAAATTGGAGTGGGGTCCCCCCAATTTTTATACTAGCCAAGATAAAGCACACAGTTGGGGATTGGAATTTTAACCCTTGGGAGGTACATAGTTATTGCCCCTCCTAGGGTAGGAATAGCAGCCGGCAGTCACCCCAGATTTGCCGCATTCATTAGTAGTGCCAATTCTGGGTGCTTTAAACGACACTTCTTGATGTCCTGGTGCAGTGACAATCAGGATAATAGAAGGAGTTAATGAAAGATGAGTATTGTGAGCTGTCATCAACCCCTGGATTGGTAATATTAAGGCATCTATGATACCCCTACATTACTAATCCAGTTAATAAATAGTTAAAAACCACCGATGCAGAGAACAATCCTTTATTAGAAATAAAACACGTTCTGCCTTCTTTCATGTTATATGCTGTGTGAACTTCAGCATACAGATTAAACTTCTCTATATTTCAAGTAAACAGACTGTTCGTTCTGTTGTCTATTATTTATTGTTCAACAGTGTGTGAATGATGATAGTTCAATGTGTGTAGTAAAGCTATAAGAATAGAAATAATACAAATGAGCACTGAGCATATCACATAAATCAACAGTAGTAATAATACAGTACAGAGATGAACTGAGCAGTGGACACATACATCACAAAACAACTACTACAGTATTCAGTGCAGAAAGCAAAAATCATCACTGGGAACACATATCAAATAAATAGCCCTGACAGTGTATAGTACAGTGGATCAATACACTAAAATGGAGGCTTGAGAATAAACACATCTCTACAGACATAATCCCTATGTAAAAATGATTGCTGTACAATCCTAGCAGCAGACACTAATGTAACAAGTATACAGACAGAAGTATAACTCTCACTAGCTTAACTTGATAAGGATGGTGGAAGTTCACAAGAGGGAGCAGGATGCAAGAAATACATGTCCTGCCTAGGACCCTGTCTGGTACTGATCTAAAATAGTTGCTTCATTTTCCAGAGAAGCAGAAGGCTGTCCCACAATGCACTCAAAGGAGAAGAGACCTAGATATGCAGGAATATTGCCAGATTGTGCTAAACATATTAAACATCATAACTAATTAACATGTCACATGTCACAAGTTATAACAAGTGTCAAAACTAGAAGTACTTTTGCTTACTTAGCCTAAATGGACAGAACAAAACATAAGGATAAAATTCATTTATTGCAAATAAAATACACAGACAACTTGTTGTCACTCATTTATTAAGACCAAACATTCTCTCTGATGATAATCCACAGCAGTACCCAGGCACGGCTGCATGAAGTGGGCAGAGACTCCCTCTTGCTCGATATGGGTAGCTCCAGCCAGGCAGATAATGCTGCCCTGTAAGCACAGTGTGTCTTCTAACAGCTCTCTGGCTCTCAGTATCACTGTGTCTTGGAGGTTTCACTTAGGCTAGGGTCACATTAATGCTAAACGGGGCTTGCGTTTAAAAATAGGTTTTGGCAGCATAAACGCGGTGCCACATTAACGCTGCCATGTTAACCTATGGAGATGCGAGAAAAGAGGTTTTTCCTCGCATTAGGAAATAACGTGAGATTTCAATCACATGCCGGTATTTGAGTCAGCTAGGGGCCGCGTCTCCATAGGTAAGCATTGGTAGAGTTAACGCGGTGCTACCATGTTGGTAGCACTGCGTTTATGTTGCCAAAACCTATGTTTTAAATGCAAGCCCCGTTTAACATTTATGTGTCACTAGCTTTATTATTATCATTATTAGTATTTTTTTAATTTTTTACAGACCCAAGATCATTCATTTGGTCCCCCATTGAATTTCCTTGGAAATACCATGCAAAGAGGCAAATCCGAATTTTGCCTGATTTGCTCATTTTCTAAGGCCCCTTGCACATCAGCGTTTTGTGTGAAAATGCGGCAGTTGTGGTAAAAAAAGCGCATCTGCCGTCTAAGGGTGCTTTCACATCTGCGTTTTTCGTAATTCGCGGCAGATGCGGTGAAAAAACCGCATCTGCCGCGTTTGCCGCATAACGGTTCCACTTGCGGCACGGTTGCGGTTTTTTCCATAGGAAGTATAGGGGGACTTGCGGCAGATGCGGCAAGTGCGGTATTGCACTTGCGGCAGGTGCGGCAGAGAAAAAAACCGCGGTCAGCTGCGGTTTTTTTCTCTGCCGCACCTGCCGCAAGTGCAATACCGCACTTGCCGCATCTGCCGCAAGTCCCCCTATACTTCCTATGGAAAATAACGCAACCGTGCCGCAAGTGGAACCGTTATGCGGCAAACGCGGCAGATGCGGTTTTTTCACCGCATCTGCCGCGAATTACGAAAAAACGCAGATGTGAAAGGGCCCTAACAGTCACACTTGCGGTTCACCTGCGGCAAGCCCCATGCAATGTCTAAAAAGTAAGCAGTGTTTTTTTCGCGGCCGCAGCTGCCGCAAGTGCGGAACCGCAACTATACCGCACTTGCCGCACCTGCCGCAAGTCCCAAAGAAATTGTATGAGGCTTGCCGCAGGTGAACCGCAAGTGTGACGGTTAGGCGGCAGATGCGGCAGATGTTGCAGATGCGTTTTTTTTTACCGCAACTGCCGCATTTTCAAACAAACGCTGATGTAAAAGGGGCTAAATAATTGAAGGTGTAGAGAAATATAGTTGTGGCCAAAAGTATTGACACCCCTGCAATTCTGTCTGGCTCAAGTGGTTAGCACTGTAGCCTTTGCAGCACTGGAGTCTTGAATTCCTGGGTTCAATTCCCACCAAGGACACTAAGGACAACATCTGCAAGGAGTTTGTATGTTCTCCCCATGTTTGCGTGGGTTTCCTCCGGGCACTCCAGTTTCCTCCCACATTGTAAAGACATACTGATAGGATATTTAGATTGTGAGCTCCAAGAGAGACAGCATTACTGATGTATGTAAAGTGCTATGGAATCAATAGCGCTATATAAATGAAAAAATTATTATTAAATTATAATACTCAGTTTCTTCCTGAAAGTGATTGCAATCACAAATTCTTTGGTAAAAACACAAAAGAGAATGAAGCAAAAAGCAAAATATTGATCATTTCACACAAAACTCCAAAAATGTGCCAGACAAAAGTATTGGCACCCTCAGCCTAATACTTGGATGCACAACCTTTAGCCAAAATAACTGCAATCAACCGCTTCCGGTAACCATCAATGAGTTTCTTACAAAGAATTTGTGATTGCAATCATTTTCAGGAAGAAACTGAGTATTATCTGACAGAATTGCAGGGGTGTCAATACTTTTGGCAACAACTGTACACAATAATTGGAAGGATAATTACGTTGAAAAGCCATCCAAAGACAAAGTTTTCTGTTGCATTTCCTGGCCTCTCCCTGCCACACTCCAGTTGGCTGTCATGACTCTTCTTAGATGTGTACATAGTGAAAAGCCTGTCAATTAGACATCAGGGCAGGCAGAGACCAGCCCCGGCCCTTACCAATTAGTCAGTGGAGACACAAAATTCATAGTTGGCTTTTCATAATGTGTTTAGTTTTAAATAATGCAATGTTTTAAAATAAAAAATACCTGGCTATAATTGAACAAACAGTGTTTGATTCATGCTTCCATGGATTGGGCAGCATGAATATAATGAACAATTACCTTTAAAACTTGAAAATCAGTATATGATATTATCATATTTATTAGATATATTATAACTAGGGATTAGGAATCCAGAACTATAATGTTTGGGGTTCATAACGGAAACCTAGTGTCTAGTGCAGAACCTAGAACATGACCTACCAACTCTACATCCATGTTCCTGTTAGGGCTTGCTATCCAAGAAAGCTTGTTGATTGACTGTGCAGTGGGCATTTCTGCAGCAGACATGCTAAATATTGGCATGGCTCTGATTGGTCAGCGCACCACGTGACTCAGCTTGTAAAAATGCCAGATCATGGGTTGTGTCATTATGTTGCAGTGAATAGCATAGGGATAGGATGCTACTGCAGTGAGGGAGAGTCTTGGGTTACAGTGGAGTGTACTCTTAAAACAGGATCTTTGAGGCCACTCTGCACCAGGCTCTGCATGTGTAATATTTAAAAACGGTCTGCGTAGCCACTGTGTGCCAGGCTTTCTGGGGTTAATCTTAAAAAAAGGTCTGTTTGGCCTCTGCACCAGTATCTGTGGACTTAATCTGAACTAAAGGTCTGTGCTACCATTGCACCATGATCTGCGGGATTAATTTAAAAAAAAAGGTCTGTGTGGACACTATGCACAAGGACCGGTGGATTTAATTTTTTTTACATTTTTTAAAAAGCTGCATTTGGTAACAGCACCTGACTCTGATGGGAAAATCTTAAATCTTATTTGGCTACCGTGCACCAAGATTTTTGGGCTTAATCTTAATAAAAGCTCTGTGTGGTCACTGTACCAGGCTATGTTTGGATATGCTTGAAAACAGGTTTGTTTGGCCACTGCGCATGAGGTTCTGTGGGCTAATCTTAAAAAAGGTCTATTTGGCTATTTCACTGGACTTTGTTTGGCTAATCTGCAAAAAAGTATTTTTGGCCACTGTATCAGACTCTGTTTGGTTTATCTTAAATAAATGTGTTTGGCCACTATGCACCATGATCTGTGGGCTTAATCTTTAAAAAAAAGATCTGCGTGGCCACTGCACCAGGCTCTGTTAGGCTAATCTTTAAAAGGTATGTTTGACCACTGCATTAGACTCTTTTGTGATAATCTTAAAAATGGTCTGTTTGGCAACTTTGCTCCAGGATCTGTGGGCTTAGGCCGGCTTCACACTACGATTTTCGGCTGTCAGGTTCTGTCTGGTGTTTTGCAGGATGCACCGGACACAACCTGACAGCACCAGACAAGCAGAATAGGAGGCCAAATCTGCCCCCCAATCCTGCCTTTTGCTGGATTAGTTTCTGCCACTGTCCAGCACTGAAATTTCAGCATCACGAGTGTGAGGGAGCTGGCCACAGTGCTGTGGAGCTCTGTCCATTGTGCTGAATGAGCGCGGCGGCTTTTAACAGCCAAAGTAATAAATTTTAGGTCAGTGAAATTAAAACTTCACCTTTAATGTATTCAACTAAAAAGGGTTGCACCCGACCGGTGTTATCTCCAGGATCTCCAGGACGAAAAAACCAACATGACAAACAAATTGTATCTACACCACAAGGTTTGTAGATTCAGTATCGGGGAAGTATACCCTAGGGAACTGAAATCCACAAAGGTGTGTTAATCTAGTTTCAAGAGTTAACACTTAAGTAGAGTGTACGGGTTCACCTTATAGTAGGTTTCAACCGAGACCCCACTCCATGAGTTTATCAGTATTCCGTGATCACTCAAGTGCACAAATCAGGTATACATAGGTAAAAACGAGGGGTAGGTAGTGTGTAGGGGGAAGTAAACTGATCCCATTTAATGGAACACTCTCACCAATTTAATCCCCACGGTCACACTTCAACATAGCCACGTTAATAAATGTTTTATTCAGGCTGAAAACACTCCAGTATTATGGACCATCAAAACAATCATAGTTGCCATCTTCGTCACGTTGTTCCCACTCATCAGGGAACTATGGTCTTTTAGAGGGATCACAAATCATTGGGTACCCTCATGCTCAGAATGGCATACAGAGGATAGTCTACAAGAAAGAACCAAAAAGTGCATAAGATTCTTTTTCACCCGGTTTCCCATGATCCACATGGGGCCCTGGGTGTACATATATAGAGTTGAATGAGGACACAGATGTTCAGGCCAGTTTCTCATGTTTAACTCACCAGATATGGCTCATCTCTCAGGCCTCCTATGTGTGCAGCATCGTAGGAGAGACACCGCTGTTAAATGCGGTCTCTCCCGACCTCATCTGCTCTGTCGGCGGGACCAGAAGTGAGGCATCGTCGATCGCGTCATCGCGCTTCTGGTGTTACGTCACGTCCTCCATGACGAGGGTCGTGGAATGCACGCTTGCGTTTCACGGTATCCATCCTTGATAGTGCAGCCAAAAGGGGGTGTATACAAAGGGTCACATGACCCATCAGTCCAGTGTCCAGACTCCAGAGCCCAAACCTAAGTATATACAGGTGTAGTCTACTACTAAAAAAACACATTATTGAATACATGGTTCAGCTGTAACAGGGAAAGTGTAAGTATCAGACAGATTTGATCAGGATGGAAACGACACAAACAACAACCCCGCATCAAATGGGCTATTTTGATAAGGGACAACAGGTATCAAAAGAATGGTGACCTTATATTGTACCACATTAAGTGAGTGAGTTAATAGTGAATTAACCCTTTCTGTGGGGTCTGATTACAATCATACAACATAAAAGTGTAGGAAGAAAAGAGGATGAAAATAGGAAAGCATTTAAAGGGATCCTGTCACCCCCAAAACACCTCCAAAGCTCTTAAAACCTGTCCCTAGTGCATATTAACACTTTCCCTACACTCCTTTTTGCTCCTAAATGCACCTAAATGCACCAGCGATCCGGAGACACAGGAGGATTCCATTCCTCATAACAACAGTACGGCGGTCCCATTACAAACCCCTAAGTTAGGGGTTTGTAATGGGACCGCCGTACTGTTGTTATGAGGAATGGAATCTTCTTCTGTGCCTGTGTCTCCGGATCGCCGGCCGCTCTGTTCCGGCTCCCGCACGCATGCGCAGTGCGCTCCCGCACGCATGCGCAGTGAGGCACTTGAAGCATAAAGCGAGCGGCGCGGGTGTATACGTCACCCGGCGCTAGGAAATGACGTAAATCGCGTCATAATGCCCCCACTAAAGCCCGTGCGTAATGGGAGAGTGGGGAGGCGGGCAGAGAGGCGCGATTTTGAATCTATTAGGAAGATCACGCCTGAATAGGCGTGATATCATGAAGAGGGGCTGCCTGGATGAGTGACTATGAATAGATAGTCACTCATTATCATCACTAATCAGGTACTTATAAAACGTTTTTCTTCACTTTGATTAGGTGCATTTAGGAGCAAAAAGGAGTGTAGGGAAAGTGTTAATATGCACTAGGGACAGGTTTTAAGAGCTTTGGAGGTGTTTTGGGGTGACAGGATCCCTTTAAGGAACACCAGTCGTGTGCAACCCTTTTTAATTGTATACATTAAAGGTTAAGTTTTAATTACACTGACCTAAAACTTGCTACTTTGGTAACTCTGCTTCCAAACTACGAGTAGTGACTCCTCTCGATTTTGATACCCAATACCCAGCTAATTGATATGCATTTAACAGCTGCCACCCTTCAGTACCATGGATCCGGGAACCGGTTTGATTTTTTTGTTGGATCCAAGGCGATCTGGCTCCCATAGACTCCCATGCTATGGGCGCTGTATCCGTGAGGATTTTTGCATCGGACACAAAAAAATGCTGCAGACTCCAGTCTTGTGCCCGATGCAAAAATCAGACAAAACCAGATCCTCCTGAAAAAGCCCCAAACTGGAGGCCAAATAAGGCCAATCCAACACCACAGGGATCCATGGGGGACAAATTCAGATCCAGGTCTGTCCAGTTCGCACCGGACAGACCCGGACCCGAAAAACCATGGCCTTAATCTTAAAAAAGATCTGTGGGGCCAATACACAAAGATTTGTTGGGCTAATCCTAAAAGAAAGTCTGCTTGGCTACTGCATCAGGCTCTGGTGAGCTGATTTTTTTTTTTTAAAAGCTCTGTTTGGCCACAGTGTACAAGGATCTGTGTGCTTAATCTACAGGAAAAAGCTTACTAAGCTCTGTAAGTCTAGGGCCAGGCCCGGCGTCAGCACCCGGCATACACGGGCAGATGCCGGGGCCCTGAAGAAGTGACAGGGCCCCCAGCTGTGTGTGAGGGAAGCAGTGAGGAGATGCTCACACACAAGCTGCCCTCTCTCCCTCTCTCTTCTGCTCTGTGCACTGATTTGTGTGATCAGTACAAAGCAGGAGAAAGCCCCGGGAGTTACAAAGAGGCTGTAGGAGCCGGGCAACTGAAAGACTTTCCTGACTATCATGTGACCTACATTCAAAGGTCCTGCAGATGATGCTTAACAGCTTTTGTGCAGGTTGCAGTGGCTCCTCTCCTGCTGAATATCGATCAGGAGCTTCATGATATGGTAATGTATGGTGTGTGTGTGTGTGTGTGTGTGTGTGTGTGTGTAATAAGTGTGCCTGCTGCAGGGGTGTGTATGTTAGTATAATAAGTGTGCCTGCTGCAGGGGTGTGTATGTTAGTATAATAAGTGTGCCTTCTGCAGGGGGAGGGGGGTGTTAGTGTAATAAGTGTGCCTGCTGCAGGAGGAGGGGGGTGTTAGTGTAATAAGTGTGCCTGCTGCAGGTGTGTGTGTTAGTGTAATAAGTGTGCATGTTGCAGGTGTGTGTTAGTGTAATAAGTGTGCCTGCTGCAGGTGTGTGTTAGTGTAATAAATGTGCCTGCTGCAGGTGTGTGTTAGTTTAATAAGTGTGCATGTGGCAGGTGTGTGTGTGTGTGTGTTAGTGTAATAAGTGTGCCTGCTGCAGGTGTGTGTTAGTGTAATAAGTGTGCCAGCTGCAGGTGTGTGTGTTAGTGTAATACGTGTGCCTGCTGCAGGTAGGTGTGTGTTAGTGTAATAAGTGTGCCTGCTGCAGGGGTGTGTGTTAGTGTAATAAGTGTGCCTGCTGCAGGTGTGTGTGTTAGTGTAATAAGTGTGCCTGCTGCAGGGGGAGGGGGGTGTTAGTGTAATAAGTGTGCCTGCTGCAGGTGTGTGTGTTAGTGTAATAAGTGTGCCTGCTGAAGGTGTGTGTGTTAGTGTAATAAGTGTGCATGTTGCAGATGTGTGTGTGTGTTAGTGTAATAAGTGTGCCTGCTGCAGGTGTGTGTTATTGTAATAAGTGTGCCTGCTGCAGGTGTGTGTGTTAGTGTAATAAGTGTGCATGTTGCAGGTGTGTGTGTGTTAGTGTAATAAGTGTGCCTGCTGCAGGGGAGGGGGGGTGTTAGTGTAATAAGTGTGCCTGCTGCAGGAGGAGGGGGGGGTGTTAGTGTAATAAGTGTGCCTGCTGCAGGTGTGTGTGTTAGTGTAATAAGTGTGCATGTTGCAGGTGTGTGTGTGTTAGTGTAATAAGTGTGCCTGCTGCAGGTGTGTGTTAGTGTAATAAGTGTGCCTGCTGCAGGTGTGTGTGTTAGTGTAATAAGTGTGCATGTTGCAGGTGTGTGTGTGTTAGTGTAATAAGTGTGCCTGCTGCAGGTGTGTGTTAGTGTAATAAGTGTGCCAGCTGCAGGTGTGTGTGTTAGTGTAATACGTGTGCCTGCTGCAGGTAGGTGTGTGTTAGTGTAATAAGTGTGCCTGCTGCAGGGGTGTGTGTTAGTGTAATAAGTGTGCCTGCTGCAGGTGTGTGTGTTAGTGTAATAAGTGTGCCTGCTGCAGGGGAGGGGGGGTGTTAGTGTAATAAGTGTGCCTGCTGCAGGTGTGTGTGTTAGTGTAATAAGTGTGCCTGCTGCAGGTGTGTGTGTTAGTGTAATAAGTGTGCATGTTGCAGGTGTGTGTGTGTTAGTGTAATAAGTGTGCCTGCTGCAGGTGTGTGTTAGTGTAATAAGTGTGCCTGCTGCAGGTGTGTGTGTTAGTGTAATAAGTGTGCATGTGGCAGGAGTGTGTGTTAGTGTAATGAGTGTGCCTGCTGCAGGGTGTGTGTTAGTGTAATAAGTGTGCCAGCTGCAGGTGTGTGTGTTAGTGTAATACGTGTGCCTGCTGCAGGTAGGTGTGTGTTAGTGTAATAAGTGTGCCTGCTGCAGGGGTGTGTGTTAGTGTAATAAGTGTGCCTGCTGCAGGTGTGTGTTTTAGTGTAATAAGTGTGCCTGCTGCAGGGTTGCATGTTTGTGTATATAGTGTCTTTGGCTATGTGCACACGCTGCGTAATTCACCATTTACGCTGCGCTTTTTAGCGCTTGCATAAATGCCGTGAAATGCAACCCTGGAAACGCATCCCAGCAAAATCAAAGTACAGACAAAAATGCACAACTGCATAAATACGCAGGTATCACACAACGTGTGAACGTAGCCTTTATATGCATTTAACAGAGCTATGTGTGTCTTATAGGCTGGGCCCTGCCTGGGGGGAGGTGATATATTTAATTGAGGGGGTAGACTTGGGGGGTAATTATAATGATGAGGTGGTAGGCTGGGCCCTTGGGGTGGAGTAATATACAGTAATATACAGGGTGAGGGTGCTGGCTGGGCCATGGGTTGGTGGGTGATATTTATGAAGGATTAGGCATTATACTATACCTATATATCTGTATGCCATATCAGTGCATCATAAGTTGTATCTATTAAAGGGGCCCACTGGGACTCTTTCGCCCGGGGCCCACAAAAACCTGGAGCCGGCCCTGTCTAGGGCCACACTGAACAGTGCACCCACGTTAACCGGATGCCATTACAGCAGAGCCCTTAGAAGCTGCATCCATGGTAAACATCAGGTTACTATGGAGCAGCATTCACAGGAAGCACCCAACAATAACGGTGTGCATTACAGCAGCCTGGGCTATGCTGTAACGGCATCCGGTTAACATGGGTGCACTGTTCAGTGTGGCCCTAGCCTAAGGCTAATCATAAAAAAGTCTGTTTGGCCACTACTCTGTTGGGTTTATCTAAAAAAAAAAGCTCTGTTTGGCCACTGTGCACCAGAATCTGTGTGCATAGGCTGGTTTCACATTGCAATCTTGGGCCATCCGTGGCTGTCCGTTGTTAAATTTACATGGGGGCCTATGCAGCATGGGTCTGGAAAAACATCGGATCGTTTCCCAGACCCGATTTCAGTGTACTGAGCATGCTCAGTGCACTAAAACTGCTCTTTACCGTGTAATTTCAACTCCGCAATGTATACACATACATTGCGGAAGTGAAATTAACTAAAGCAAGTGTTAAAAATAAAAAAAAAATATCCTCACCTCTCCAGCGTGTCCTGTGATGCGCGCCATCTAGCTCCGAGGGGTTAAGGACCTGGCAGGGCGGGGCTACCCAATCAGCTGATCGATCACATGACTGCAGTGGCCGGTCATGTGACCGATTAGCTGATCAGGTAGCCCCACCCCGCTAGGTCCTTAAGCCCTCGGAGCTAGATGGCGCGCATTGCGGGACATGCCGGCGAGGTGAGTATATATATTTTTTATTTTTAACACTTGCTGTAGTTAATTTCACTTCAGCAATGCATTGCGGAAGTGAAAGTACCCCGTTTGCCTCCTCCCAGCTTTCTGTTTCCGGATCCATGAAAATCATGGACCTGGACACAGAAATGGCATCCAGAGGCACACATCCGATGCTGTCTTTCTTGTCCGTGGGGTCCTGCAAAAAATAGAAACACCCTTTCTAAAAACATGAACATAAAATGAAAAACAAAAAATTAGATCCAAGATTGCAAGAAATGGGTGGACCACTAGAAAATCAGAGAACCAAGCATTTTACAGAACTACCGTATTTTTCGCTTTATATGACGCACCTGATTATAAGAAGCACCCCAAATTTAGTGAAGGAGAAGATAATTTTATTTTTATGATAAATGGGGTCCATCTTATAATATCAGTGTCTATATATATATATATATATATATATACATATATATATATATATATCCCGTCCTGGTACATAGTCCCCCATCCTGGATATGGCCCCTTTGTCATGGCACATATACCCCCCCTGTGCTGGCACACATTTCCCCCCTTTGCTGACACACATAGCCCCCCTGTGTTGGCACATATGCCCCCTGTGCTGGTACATATAGCTCCCATTACTCTATATGCCCCTCTGCTGGCACACACATAGTAAAATAACAAACGCTTTTAACTCACCTTCCACCGTTGGCTCCGTCACTCCCAGCTCCTTGGTGTTTCTTCCTGTCTTTGCCAGCATCCTGTCATGTGATTGGCATTGCACAGTGATGACACCACTGTGCGCCCCAGTCACATGAAAGGATTGGGGATAGACAGGAAAAGACACGGAAGAGCCAAAGGCGGAAGGTGAGTTAATAGCATTTGTTATTTTACTATGCATGTGCCAGCAGGGTGGCAAATAGAGTAAAGGGGGGCATATCCAGGATTGGGGGGTGAGTGCAGGCACATGTAATATGTACCGCTCCCCTGTCCACATCTCGGTGCGGCTTCAGCATACATGTAGATTTGGATTATAAAACACATCGGCGGCCAGTTGTTACACAGTGAAGGAGGGGGCAGCACGGCATTACAGCCTGGGGAGAGGCCCCTGACAGAGGTTAACCCCTGATGAACCACAAGCATACATGAGAGAAGGTATCTGATAGAAGAAAGGGAGTGATTTCTTTAATCCATACCTGTTATATATGACGGAGATAAACCTTAAAACAATATACACAAGATGACTAATGAGTCGATATAACATATGTCATAAAATAATAAGACAGAGGAGTCCTAAGAGGAAATTTATCTCCCATGATACCGTTCAGGAGGGATCCTTCAGACACTGTCATGCAGGAATACCTAAGGAACTAAGATGAGGGAACATCGAATTACCACTGGTGACAGGACACACTGTCTTCAGAATTACTAAGTGATTGATCAGGTTACCCCTGCCCACTGAGATCAGCAACAGCACAACCGCTGATAACAGTGGCTCGTTTTTCCACACATCGATTCCTGACAGTTACCACTCAGACGAGGATCATTAAACAAAGGCGGTTCTTCCGGTACTACCGAAAAGGGTTAAAAAGGGTTATCATACCAAGACGAACTGTATTATATACGTGAAAAGAAAGATCCAAACTACAGTGCCCCTGATGAGTCTCTGGTTGAACAACAGGAGACGAAACGCGTAGTGCGGGATTGTGCCACACTGATGGATCATTAACTGTATATCTTATACCGTACCACAATTTTAGGACCATTGACGTGGGGGTCTGTGCAGACTTACTGACTGTGTTAGGCAGGACAAGTGTCTACACACATTGGTGGAGATTGCATCAGGTTGTTTGTGGAGACAAATTGTGTCCATCTACACTCGGAGCAATTACTCCCATTCTACTAAGTAAGAGGGTGAGTTTGCCTTTTTCCACCCCTCTTCATAGCCTAAGATAAGTGGAACCTTTTTCTCTACTATTTTCTGGGGGAGGGTTGTTTGGTGTTTGTACACATATCACTTGTAAACACTGATCCACACTGGATTTTTAAAGTAACTAATTAAAAAGCTAAAAACGGCGAAAGAGGTTTTCTAATTTATTAAGTAGATTCATATATAAGAAAACATTAAAACGAAATTTCGGTGAATTAATATGATTATAAAACACACCCTGCATTTTCCCCCAAAATTTGAGGGCACAAAAGTGCATTTTATAATACAAAAAATGCAGTAATTAAAATGCCTAGCATGCAAGTGTTTATGCACATATGAATGTTCCAGGGAGGAAATGGTGAAATACACAACTCTTATGTGACTATCTATGAGCACCAAAATAGTACCAAGACCAAAGACAAAAATTCCTTATATAAAATCTGTAAACAAAATCATATAGACAATCAGGAGCATCTCAATGAATTAGAATATCTTCAAAAAGTTTATTTTTCTCAGTAATTCAATACAAAAAGTGACACATATATTATATAAAGTCATTACAAACAGAGTGATCAATTTCAAGTGTTTATTTCTGTAAAGGTTGGTGATTTTGGCTTACAGCCAATGAAAACCCAAAGGCCATTATCTTAGAAAATTAAAGTATGGAGGATGAAGGATTAAAACTGTGCTGTCATATTCCACAATATATCGAAGGGTGAATATAATATAGATTTATTAGTTAATGTGTTTCAGACCTCCCAGGAAAACCCTGAAACATGGCAATATAATATTGATTTGTCCTGAGGAAGAGGCCAAATTGACTAATAAATCAATATTATATTCGCCCTTTTATGTCTCGTGGAATATGGCTGTGCAGTTTTTAACTCTTCATCTTCCCTACTCTATATGCACCACCCTGGGGACTCCAGCAGCCGTGATATCCTTTTATAGTGGTTGTGACTCTCACAAACACACAAGGTGAAGCCCCTGATACCTATTTAGGTAATATTTTATCTCTCAGACCCTTCATCCTTCCTACCTTAATTTTCTGAAATAATGACATTGGGTTTTCTTTGGCTGTTAGCTATAATCATCAACATTAATGGAATTTAACACTTGAAATAGATCACTCTGTAATGACTCTATATATTTTATGTGTTTTGCTTTATGAATTGAATTACTGAAATAAATTAACTTTTTGATGATATTCATAATTCATTGAGATGCACTTGCACAGTATATTGTAATTGTATTGTCAATCAAATTATCATCATTAATTCATACAATAATTACATGTTATCTTTCGTCACTAATCAAGTATCACATTAATTTTTGTTAGTTATATTTTGCTATTTTATCATTTATTTATTATTATTATTTTTAAAGTATTTAATACATTTTTGAACAAATAAAAATGTAAATGGATGAATGTCCAATAAATAGTGAAATCTACTGAATTTGAAGTAAAACCTAATAAATTAATATATAATTTGATGCAATACATGATGGAAAACAAACAGATTAACATAAAATAATATTAAATGATGAATAAATTCGATAAACACAAAATAAATACATTTTGACATTTATTCCTGACATAAAGCAAATATCCAATTTTAGTATCCAGAATGCCTCTCCTAAAAGAAATCTTTTTTATTAACTTCCACCTCTTAGAGGGCGATTAACCTTTTCAATAACATAGAATGAAAAGCTGGATAGTTCCACATTGTGACAGTTCACACAATGAGGTACCACTCTAGAATATGCTCCATTTTTAGCTTTTATATTAGTAATATCCTCTGCAATGCATATTTTTTAGCGATACACGTAGTACAGCCAATATATTTCTTCAAGCAAATGGTGCAGTCAATAGCATAAACAACATGATGTGAATCACAATTAGAAAACTTATTAATCAGGAATACTACACCATTTGAAGAAGAAAGTTTTAATGTATATATGAAGACATTGCATCTTGATCCTGCACAGCGGTAGAAACCTTTTGTATTTAGCCAGGTACTCAATTTAGAAAGAAAGAGGCTAGTAGAAAGGGAGTTGCCTAGGAATGTATCTCTCATGACTACTATTTTACAACCTTTATGAAGAATTTTTGCAAGAGTGTTGTCTTGATTCATAACTGGAATATATTTGTAAATGATCTCTCTAATATGATTAAATTGTAGATTGTAGGGTGTACTAAAATTTAAATCAGTTTTTTTCCCGATTGTTATTAATATTATTTCTGTTTTTATGTATGTTAGCAACATCATGTGGGAAGATTACATGATTTTTGTAGCAAAGACCCTCTAGATTTTTCTTTCACTGTATGAAATACCCTATTATATGTCCTCTAAGCCTTGTTTTAATAATTTCATATCCTGCGAAAAAAAATGTTTCATCTGAGTAATACAACGTGCTCTTATAAACTTGCCATAATGTAATTCTTTGATGCTATGTGTGCAATGACAAATGGCGGAGAGAAGCAATGTGTTCCCTGCTATTTCTTTTCTGTATAATGAAGTATGTACTATATTTTTCTCACTATCCCCAGACAAAAATAGAACCAAAAATGCAATGTTTGGAGTTTGGTGAAGACTTGTAAATTTTAAATCTGAACTTTCTTTTAAATAGCCTGGAATCCTAGTAGCAAGAGCCTGTAAATGATTGATCCTATCCCAGATATAATGGGACGTGGGGCATGTGCAAAGATCCCTTTATCCCTTTAGTCTTAGGTAAGCCATGGAAAACTTCGATGATCGGGATATCAGGAATTAAGTATTTTTTCATCTTATCATTAATTACCCTTAGGGCAATGCCCTCATCTATCAATCTCAAAAGAAGATTTTTGGACAGTAGAGTGGAATCTGAGTGTAAGATTTTGTAAATCACATTATCATTGAGTAAAGACATAGCCAAATTCTTATACATTGTAGTGTCTAAGGGTGCTTTCACATCATGTATTTGTTGGATCTGTGGCTGTCCGTTGTAAAATGGACAGCCACGGACATAATTTGGCCCCCATGTTATCCTGTGGGGGTTGGATCGGATCGGATTTGGCCTAATTGCCTTCGGATTTTGTGGAATCCGATTTGTGTCTGATTTTTTGCTGTACCCAAAATCGGGGACTGCTCCAATTTTGGTCACAGCAAAAAATTGGATCCCACAAAATCGGATGGCAATTAGGCAAAATTCGATCCATCCTCGGCCTATGAGCGCGGGTCCGAGGAAACAACTGATCGTTCCTTGGGCCCAATTTTATTGTACTGAGCATGCTCAGTACACTAAAACTGCTCCTAACCGTCTAATTTCACTTCTGCAATGTATATAAATACATTGCAGAAGTGAAATTTAGTTAAAAATAAAAAATCTGTATGCTCACCTGTCTGCGCCTCCAGCAAGCTCCGGGTGATAGGACCTGTCGTAATTTCACAACCTGGCAGCGTCATCTAGTCACGTGACCGCAGTTCATGTAACCCAGTAACTGATTGGGTTGTGATGTCACCACAGGTCCTATAAGCACCCGGACCTTGCTGGAGGCAGCAGTGGATCGCGGACAGGTGAGCATACAGATTTTTTATTTTTAACTCTTTCTTTTAATAAATTTCTCTTCCGCAATGTATGTTATACATTGCGGAAGTGAAAGTGCCACGCTGTGTCCGGATCCGTGATTATCACGGACCCGGACACAGAAAAGGTCACCTCCTGTGGTGTCCTTTCCTGTCCGTGGGGTCCTACAAAAAGTAGGATCCCATGGACAGGAAAAAAAACGTGATGTGAAAGCAGCCTAACACAATTACCATCCCCGCCTTATCTGACTGCCTGATGTTAAGATTGGCATGTATTTTAAGATCCTGTATCACTTGAAATTTTGTTAATTTAAAATTTTTATTTTTATAGGAGATGGAATTTGTTTCATTATATAATTTTTTTTAAATCCTTCTCAACTAATTATTGAATTAAATCCAGAGCAGGTGCCCTGGATTACAATGGGTAATAAATCGGAATGCTAAATTTAGTTACAACTGTATCATCAGACAGTAAGTCAGCTTTAGACAGATCTTTAGACAGATCTTGTAATCCTGTAAAGATAATAAAGTGCAATGTTCATGATATGTTCAGATAAGTAAACTTATTGTCCATGGCTGTATTTACACCAGGACAAAATCATTTACGGTACATCATTTGGTGCATCAGAATGAAAATGTCTTTTGCCAATCAGAAGTTTGGCAAATTAATTAACATCTCATAAAGTGTTAAACAGATTCAAGTTCTTGTCTGGTACAAAAGTAAGCCCTTTTTCCAGAATTACAATCCATTCAGACAATATAATTGGTGTGAGAACAAAAACAATATCAAGACTTTTTTGAAAAGAACAATTTTCAAAAACTATTTGAAAGACAATTCAGATGTTCTGCAAATCTTCCAAAACTTTGAGTGAAAAAAAGATTATTCTTTTTTTTACTTGTGACATTACCTATAAAGATGAGCAAACTTTTTGAAAATCTGGTTCTTGTCACTGAACAGGCATATGTTCGCTGAACAGATAGTTGAAAAGTTTGCCAAACCTCTAAATCCCATTCAAATCAATGGCAGGCAAAATCAAGGGTCTAGAAAACAGCTTCAAAGGGGCAAAAAACCTGCCAAACACATCTCAAACCATTTACTGTGGAGCTCCGCTGTTTTTGCAAATTATCTTTCTACACTATTACTTCAGGACCACTGTCACAATGCTGCTAATTCCGCTCATGATTCATGAACCTTGGACATCCTCATGGCTTCCCTGAAGTTGTCTTAGGTTAAACAGCGGGTATGGTGCTGCAGGGAATCCTGCTGTGTGACCTGAGATAACCTCAGTGGTAGGACCACTTATAACACTAACTATCTTGTTAGAGCCGCGATACTGCGCAAGATGTAGTGGATATATCTCGCCGGTATGATGAGACAATGTGTGTGAGAGGCGGTGATGTCAGGGAGTGCAGCACAGTTCAAAGTTGCGGGATAGCCCCTGTGTAACCCTCAAGTATGAACTGCAGTAATGTTTTCGATGGTATCACTTGTCACATTCTCACCAGTTGTAAAGCCCTGTGCCAATCATACATTTTACAATGCTTCTTTTGAACCAGATTTTGAGAATCTGTATCAAAATCTTTTTTTCCTTTCAGGTTTGGTGCAAATTTACTGGCAGAAAAAAGAAATATGACCCACATGTGATACAAAAAAAAGCAAGATTGGCACAGCACTTATGACATTTCATAGACTTTGCTGGAAGATTTTGATGCAGATTCTCAAAACGTGCATTAAAAAAAAATTATCAAACAGCACACCATGGGCACAGTGCCTAAGAGGGTCCAAGGAGAGCTGCAGTTGTGGTGAAAGGGCTCAAGGATTCCTCTTGCTCCCTGGCTACTTCCACAGAAAGTTCTAGGGCAGGGGTGGCAAACTACAGTCCTCTGTGTCTGAAAACAGTGCATGTTTTTAGGTTTTCCTTAGTATTGCACGGCTGCTAATTTCATCAACTGCAGAGGTGAGGATTCCAGCACCTTGTGTAATACTAGGTAGATTCTGAAAACATGCACTGTTTACAGCCCTTGAGAACTGCACTTTTTCTACAGGAAAAACAAACTTGGATCGGTCGTCCTATTTTGGGCGCAGTACATCGACGACATCTTTTTGATCTGGCAGGGAGACCAAGGAGATTTAGAAGCTTTTTTCAGACAGCTCAATCTGAACAACTTGAATGTCCACCTAACATATGAGTATGATACAGAGAAGATTGATTTTTTTTTGGACATCATGGTGAGCAGTGACTTTGTGGGGACATTGCAAACTGATCTGTTTCGCAAGAATACGGCAACTAATTCAGTGCTGCATGCAAAGTCATCACATCCAACTCATGTAGTGAATTCGGTGCCAGTGGGTCAATTTCTCCACATTAGATGGATATATTCATCTTATGAGGATTTTGAAGTGAGGACCTCTGAATTGAAGTCAAGATTTTTTGACCGCGGCTATAGTAAGAGGACAGTGAAGAAGGCTTACAACAGGGTAAGGAATTGCAGGAGACAGGATCTCTTGCATTCAAAAAAGAAAAAAGAAGGATATCAAAAAGGTTAGAATGGTCACACAGTATCACTCTAACTGGAATAAGATGTTGGAAGGTTTGGGAAAGTATTGGTCTCTACTCACAATGGACCCCATTTTGAAACAATATCTTTCAGCAACACCTGCGGTTGCAGCTTGGAGGGCAAAAAATATGAAGGACCATTTGGTCCAAAGTCATTATGATAAGAGTGATCAGAGTTTTTTGCCCTACAGGGGTAACCATGGTGGGAAGTGGGGTTGTAAGCCATGTGGTAATTGTGTAGCCTGTCTGAACATTGAAAAGGCTCTGGACTTTTCATCTTCGGATGGCCAAAAAAATTTTAAGATCACACAACACATAGACTGTTTTACAAGGGCGGTGGTGTATTACGCAAATTGCCCTTGTTCGAACATCTATGTCGGGTTGACTATTAGGCCTCTGAAGGTGAGGGTCAGAGAACATGTCCTCAATATTGTGGCTGCGGAAAAGGAAGGGGATCCCAGTGCCCTACTAATCAATAATGTTGACTTTTGTAGCCTTTGGTCTCTTGCCCAATGTATCTTTTTGCTGCTGTTAATTCTGCAGCATTGCCCCATACTTTACCGTTGTGAGTATATGAAAATCTTGGAGGCGGTGCGCATGCACCGGGCAGTGCCCCTGGAGCGGCTTTGGCGTACGGCGCTACAGGCGCCTCCATGGAGATAATAACAGTTTCTGCCTTGGGGCGAGGCTGTCTTTCGTCTCTATGGCGGCGCACAGACGCTTCACGGAAGCCAGGCTCCGGCGCGCATGTCCCCGCGCATGCACCGCTATGCCCCATAGTTTCTATGGAGAGACATAATACCTGTGCTGACCAGAAAAGCCTTATTTGGAGATGCTGTGCGTTTCTTTTAGATTAGTTACAAGTGGGGTAATTGTGTACAGCTGGGGCATGGAGCCACGGGGTCTGCAGGGAGCGGATACATTGGTTGACAAGTATTCTATAATGGTGCCTCTTTCCGATGAGGATCCACCCCCGGAAGAAGGCTCAGGCCGAAACATGCATGTAGGGGCAATCCCTGACAGTCTGTGTAGACTAGATAAGGATATGATGGCAATGCTTTTGAGCTGTTTATATTTTATTTGCTGAGGCATACATTTTTTCCACTAGGTATGTTGATTTGGGGGTTCTAGGGTGGGAATGAGAAGGGGTATTTCCCTAGGTTCCCTTATACAATGACTCTTTTGCGAAAGTTTTGGATTTTGCACTAGCACTTTATTTTTTAGTATTAATGAGCTTCAGCACGATACATTGTATGCACTAGCACTTCAGTTCTAATTTTTGGTATTATTGCATTGTATGCACGGTTTATTATATACACTAGCACTGTGTTTTATTTTTGTCTAAACAGCCACAAGCACTTCTATTGCTATTCCCTTTTTTCAAATGTAACATAGATTGTTTTCTCTGGTTACCCATTATTCAATTGTATTTTTGCACATATTTTAATTGAGACTATTTAAATAAAAAATTGTTTTGCATATATACAGTTTGTTTTTTCTGATTTTATATTTTTCTGTATGCAAGCAGCATTTCCATGAATTTTGGGATACAAAACTCTTGGTGTTATACAAGTATCCCTGTGTTGGCTTAATTTTTGTTAATTGTTCTACAGTAGTAGTAGCCAGAGGCCTGCTGCTTCTTTGCCAGTTTCTGTAGGGCAGTATCAAAACATTTGTTTGCAGAAACAGTCCAGCATGCATGGAGTGAAGTACAAAAACTTTACTGTAACAGATTATAATAAGTCTCAAACACACATATATACATAGTATCCCACAGGGATCAGCAGACTCTATTAAAATAGTGAAAAGTCCATGAACGACAAAGTACATTAAGGGCTTTGCGTTTTAACCAATGGCTGCATTCATGCTTGCTTATGCAGCAGGGGGAAGCACAAAGAGCACTAAGTTTGGTAAGGGGAATAATAAAATTAACAAAAAAACAGGACTCGCTGTTTGAAGTACTGAAAACCAACTCAAAAAAGTCCTCTGAAGAAAATGCCAACTAAGGGATGGGTCAGTGACCCAACAACATGCCTTTTTTTTTTAAAGTGTACTGTTCTTGGCGTGAAAACTCTCTGCCCAGCTGTCTCAGCGCTGCCTGGACTGAAGGTCATAATTTCTGATGGTACTCCACTGCCAGAAGGTCTTGGGAAGTCGCATGGACTACTCCTCCACCCCACCTGCCACCTAGCACACTCCATCACAGTTACCACTGGAAAAGATGATGAAGGAATTAGGGGATGACCACCCCTTCTTCTGGAGACGGGAGTAACTTTGGGAACATTAACAATCCCAGTAGGTTTGGGTGCAGCTGGCTGGCTAAACAAGACAGAACTGTTTTCCACCGAACACCACATTCTGTACCGGTTGGCCTCCTCCAGCTATTTCTCAAAGTCATCGGCAGTGGCAATCCAAACTACACCAACCGCAAACCACCCTTTGCTACCAATCACCTTCATAAAGGTAAACTCCCTGACAATGATTGTGCAGAGTCTTATGGGAAGGTGGTCACCCAGCTGGGTGGACCGGTTAACATAGCACCAATACCTAGTACCTTGTTTGACTAGGAAGCCAAGCCCCCTCTGCTGGAAAAATGCCAACACCTTTCCTCAGGCACATTCGTTGTGAGAGTGTTTTGCCTTAGGCCCATGCAACCACTCTCGGGTGATTTACTTTTGAAGGGGTAGGGGTCCTCACATGGCATTCTCCCAGCCGAAGGCCTTTAGCTGGGTTGCTATACACTGCTAAAAAACAGGGCCATCTGCCTCTTCTACGTCATCCTCCTCCTTGTCCTTCACATCATCTTCATCAAGCTAATGGTCCTGATTGATTTATCTATCCAGTCACTGCAACAACGGCTGCAAGTGTAATACAGCCAGACATGCTGCAAGCTCCTCTGGAGTCTGACATCTGGTGCTCCCAGATGGCATGGGAAATGTGTCACCTCGTGACTGTGAGCTCAGGTTGAGCTCAGGTCCTCTCTGCCATGTGAGACCAGCACTGGTTCCGCACCTCAATGTAAATGAGACCCAATGTGGGTAGCGTGGTTGAGCTCCAGATCACCAAAATATCCATCTCCTCTGTAGGCCACTCCAGTTCTAGTGATGCTTAAGCCCTGGGGATAGTGAGGAGGGTGACCTCATCCACACCAGGCATATTTTGAGGGTAATCCATAGCCAAACTGCTGCGTACTGCAGGAACATGTTAGCAAACCCAACAGAAACTGTAGGAAAGTTTAGCTGCTTTGCATGCCTTGCTAAGATGGTGCTGATTTCTGCGGTAATGCCTCTTCAGTTTGTCTAGGGGCCCATCTCTTCCTGTGCCAGCAGGCAGACACAAACAATCACAAGCTATTACTGTTTGCACAATCTTGCTGCCTAGATCTTCATTAGCACCTTGATGGGGTGGGCTGTAGAAATAATGTCACTTACAAATCCAATTCTCCATACTACAAGGTAGCACCTAGTTGCAGTTTAATGAAGTGGATATTGAAGCCTGACATACTTGGAGGAGAAATATTGATGAAAATAAATAAGTTTATTCAGGTCACCATTCACCAATTCATTTGGAATGCTGAACAAGGCTAGTGGACAGCAATGCAAGGACAAGTTCTCTATCAGTGATGAGCGAGTACCGTAAAATTCGTAATCGCTATACTCATTAAGAGTTCCGAATAGCGAGTACAATGTAAGTCAATAGGAAACGCGACTAATTTTCTGCTGGACCCTAGAAAGGGGTCCTGGGGCCTGAGGAAAATGCTGAAATGGGTGGGAAAGTGATGAAACAGTATAGGAAGACCCTGGAGAATATGCCTGCATGCATTTCTGACTCACATATGGTTTGTGGGAATAGCTTTGTCACAGGATTACGCCACTGTTACAGATACAGAAACACAATTACCAAACCTAACCTAAATCACATTTAACAGGCCAAAAAGGTTCTGAAACAGTTTTTCTGCATAATCACTTGAATACAAGGCAAAATAAACCAGAGAAACCAAAAATATCGCTTTTATATCGCTTTTAGTTCATACGTACTGTATAACCTTTTTTTGCCTTATTACAATTGAGAGGGCCCAGACTCATATATTTTGTAGGTACTTCTGTCATGCATCATTTTCAGTTAGCTATACCCCAGCACTTTACAAGGCCAGCTACATTGTATCAGTAGGTATGTTGATCTTTGACCTCACAGGTTTCAGGTGGATCTGTAACATAAGTTTTGGAGGGGCCACTCTTACTTACACATTTGGGCGGTCCCTACATCATTGACACTCAGATAGTGGAATACATATTCCATAGCAGTTTACAATGTGCCCATGTTAGCGTTGAGTAAATCCCTCCTCCACCCCCCTTCCTCCTCCACCTCCATGACATTTTCCCATTTACAATATGCTGATTTTAGTGTGGGGCCAAACCCTCTTCCTGCTCCTTTTTCTCCTCCACATCCATAACATTTACAGCCCTAAATTCAAATGCTCAGAGGGCCTGCGGTAAGCAGGAAACCAGAGAATGCTGAGGGCCCAGAGATTGCCCTCTAATATATGTTTTGGAGGGACTGCTCTTACACATTTGTGTGTTCCTTCCCTCATTTACACTCAGATAGTGGAATACATATTTCATAGCAGTTTACAATGTGCCCATTGTGGCGTTGGACAAAACCTTCCTTCTCCTCTTCCACCTCCATTGCCATGTGATTCAGGAGCCCTACATTCAAATGTTCAGAGGGCCTGCAGTAGGCAAGAAACCTGAGTTTATTGAGAGACCTCATGTGGCCCTATAACATACGTTTGGAAGTGCCCTTCTCTAGATATTTTGGAGGTCCATCTTTTGTACATTTGAGAGTGCTCTCACTTATTTATATTGTAGGGCTCTGACTCTATTATTTAACTCATTAAAGGCCAGAGACTACATGGGAAAAGGGCAAGCAACAAGGAGTAATAGAAGGTAGCAATGAGTGCGTCCTGTGATCCTCAGGTTTGGCTGAACTCTGTGAACCGGAAAAATAAAGCTGTAGTACTCAACTGGATGACGAGCTCAAATATATCTCTTGTGCAAATCAATGAACAAAGGATATATGGTGCCCCCTTCCAGGATGGGTTGGAAAAGCTTCTCCAAACGGTCAGAGACTGTGATTCACAATATTCCCCAAATTATACAGAAAGAGAAGAGTTCTTGATACTCTACTACTTGGTCCACTGCAGAATGTGCATCGTATTTCCATAGGTATCATAGGTGCAGGAAGATACCATGACAAGGGCTTCCCATGACAAACATTATCTACCATGGACTACTGGAGTAGTTGTGGTCCTCAATTCGTTTTCAGAGGGCCATCCGTCAGTCATCAACAGTCAGTGTAAATTTCAGTTTAATATGTATCCCCTATCTCAGTCACAATGTGGCATAACCCAGCAATGTTTTTCTGCCAGATAGGGTGACTGACAGAAGATTTCGATTGAATATGTATCCCCATCCCAGTCACAATTTGGCACAAACCAGCGATATTTTTCTGCCAGATAAGATGACTGACAGTAGATTTCATTGAATATGTATCCCCTATCTCAGTCACAATGTGGCACAATCCAGCTATGTTTTTCTGCCAGATAGGGTGAATGACAGTAGATTTTGATTAAATATGTATCCCCTATCTCAGTCACAATATGGCACAAGTTGTGTCCAGGACCTCCAATGACAAATATTGGTTTGGTAGGACCACTCTGTATTCCAGATTTGTCCGCTGCAGAATGTGCAAAGGGTTTGTAAAAATTAACCATTTGGGCGTAGTGAAGGTTGACGCAGTAATCCACCATCCCAAGGACTTCCAATCACAAATACTAGTTAAGCTGAAGTAGGAATAGTGTCCTAGTTTACCCACTGTACTATGTTCATAGGGTTTCCAAAAATTAGCCCTATGGACTGAGCCATGGTTGACACAGGAAGGAAACAGGTTTTTATTGGAAGGGGTTGAGGTTAACCTCAGCATCATGAGGAATCAGCATTTTTTATGAATTTAGGTTGGCTTGCTGTCATATGGAGGGATTAGAAATTGTGGAGATATTCAGTCCTTGTTGAATTTAATCAGTCTGTCTGCATTTTCTGTTGAGAGGCGTGAGCGCCTATCAGAGATGATTGACCCAGTGGAACTGAAAACATGCTCTGACATCACACTAGCAGCCAGGCAGGCCAGCTCCTCCAAGGTGTATAAGTAGAGGTCGTGCCAAGTGCTCAACTTAGACACCCAATTATTAAAGGGAGTGGAAGCATCAGAAAGGAGACACGTATGGTCACTTAAGTACCCGTTGACCCTGTTATGCAACTTTTCCCTCCATGGGATTGTTACAGGCACAGACAACCCTTGCTGTTGTGCTGGTTTATGGAAAATTGCCCAATTACTGCACATTTTCCCCCACCTCTGTTGAACCTGGTGGTCGTGACACTTCCCATTATCCCTTGGTGTTGAAAAGAGCCAGTACCTCTGCCATCAGTATAGTCTGAGGGTGATGTTTTCAGGAATTGATCTAAAACTATCCTCTTGAAGGATTCCATTGTAAACTGTTGGGTGACACCAAAAAGTGTGAAGGAAATTTCGCCTTGTACCGCTGATCGAGAAAGGTGTCCAACCAGCAGAGGTTGTTGGATAATGTGTATAACGTGAGGGTCTTGCCACAGACAGTTGCACATGAACTGTGCCATGTGTGCCAAGCTGGCAAACGGCAAATCTTCATTGTCCCCAACAGTAGGACCAGTACCCACTCTCTCCTCACAATGACTCTCCTCCTACTCCTCCTCCTCTCCAGACTATCCAGCCTGGACAGGTATGAAGCTTGGGTTGGGTGTCCCCTCTGTAGCATTAGGAGTCCCTTCGGTAGCACAATAAAACAAGTCCTCTTCCTCCTCATTCTCCTCATCTTCCTCCACATCCACCAATGTTGCGTCAGAATATTGGCTGGGCTAGGCAGTATCACCAATTTGGAAATCTGGCTCCATACCAACATTCTGGCCACTCAAAGCTTCATCTTTCAGATTATGCAGTTATTGTTTCAGGAGACATAGCAGCGGGATGGTTATGCTGATAATAGCCTGATCACCGCTTACGAGGTTGGTGCATTACTCAAAGTTCTCAAGAACCTCACAAATGTCTGCTATCCACACGCACTGGACAGTTGTTATGTGTGGTGGCTGATTCTCAATCTGACAGGCGTGTTGAAGCTAGTATTCAGCTACTGCCCTCTGCTGCTCACTAAGCCTCGCCAAAATATGATAGGTAGCGTTCCACTGTGTATGCAGGTTGCAAATAAGTTGGTGATTTGACAAATTCCAGTGATTTTGCAGTGCTGTAAGAGCAGCAAAAGAGAAATAGCGGAAATGGGCACTAATACGGCGCACCTTTAACCCCTTCATGACCTTGCCATTTTTTGCAATTCTGACCAGTGTCCCTTTATGAGGTTATAACTCGGGAACGCTTCAACGGATCCTAGCGATTCTGAGATTGTTTTTTCGTGACATATTGGGCTTCATGTTAGTATTAAATTTAGGTCGATAATTTTTGCGTTTATTTGTGAAAAAATAAAAAATATGGCAAAAATTTTAAAAATTTTGCAATTTTCAAATTTTGAATTTTTCTTCTGGTAAACCAGAGAGTTATGTGACACAAAATAGTTATGAAATAATATTTCCCACATGTCTACTTTACATCAGCACAATTTTTGAAAAAAAAAAAAATTTTGTTAGGAAGTTATAAGGGTTCAAAGTTCATGAGCAATTTTTCATTTTTCCACCAAAATTTACAAAACCATTTTTTTTAGTGACCACATCCCATTTGAAGTCCCTTTGAGGGGCTTACATGACAGAAAACACCCAAAAGTGACACCATTCCAAAAACTGCACCCCTCAAGCTACTCAAAACTACATTCAAGAAGATTATTAACCCTTCAGGTGCTTCACAGGAACTAAGCAAATTGGAAACAAAAAAATGGATATTTTAATTTTTCTAACAAAAATGTTCTTGTATCCTCAATTTTTTCATTTTCACATGGGCAACAAGATAAAATGGATCCTAAAATTTGTTGGGCAATTTCTCCTGAGTATATCGATACCACATATGTGATCATAAACCACCGTTTGGGCGCACGGCAGGGCTCTGAAGGGAAAGAGAGCAATTTGACTTTTGGAGCTAATTTTCCATTCAAAAAGTGAAATGGCGCTCCTTCACTTCTGAGCCCTGCCGCGCGTCAAAACAGTGGTTTATGACCACATATGATGTATCGGTGTACTCAGGAGAAATTGCCCAACAAATTTTAGGATGAATTTTATCCTGTTACCAATGTGAAAATGAAAGAATTGAGGCTAAAAGAACATTTTTGTGAAAAAAAAGTACTTTTTCCATATTCACAGATCAATTTGTAAAGCATGTGGGGGTTCAATATGCTCACCACCCATCTAGATACGTTCCCTGGGGGGTCTAGTTTCCAAAATGGGGTCACTTGTGGGGGAGCTCCAAAGTTTAGGCACACAGGGGCTCTCCAAACGCGACATGGTGTCCGCTAACAATTTGAATGGAAAATCACCTCAAATTGTTAGCGGACACCATATCGCATTTGGAGAGCCCCTGTGTGCCTAAACATTAGGGCTCCACCACAAGTGACCCCATTTTGGAAACTAGACCCCCCAGGGAACATATCTAGATGCATTGTGAGCACTTTGAACCCGCAGGTGCTTCACAAATTGATCCGTAAAAATTAAAAAGTAATCTTTTTTCCACAAAAATGTTTTTTTCATTTTCATGAATTAATTTGTGAAGAACCTGGGGGTTCAATATGCTCACCACCCATCTAGATAAGTTCCCTGGGGGGTCTAGTTTCCAAAATGGGGTCACTTGTGGGGGAGCTCCAAAGTTTAGGCACACAGGGGCTCACCAAACGCGACATGGTGTCCGCTAACAATTTGAATGGAAAATCAGCTCAAGTTGTTAGCGAACACCATGTCGCATTTGGAGAGCTCCTGTGTGCCTAAACATTGGGGCTCCCCCACAAGTGACCCCATTTTGGAAACTAGACCCCCCAGGGAACATATCTAGATGCATAGTGAGCCCTTTGAACCCCCAGGTGCTTCACAAATTGATCCGTACAAATTAAAAAAGAAAATTTGTGTGAAAAAAAAGTATTTTTACCTTATTACGGATCAGTTTGTGAAGCACCTGGGGATTCAAAGTGCTCACTATGCATCTACATAGGTTCCTTGGGGGTCTAGTTTCCAAAATGGGGTCACTTGTGGGGGAGCTCCAATGTTTAGGCACACAGGGGCTCTCCATACGCAACCTGGTGTTTGCCAACAATTGGAATTGTTAGCGGACACCAGGTCGCGTATGGAGAGCCCCTGTGTGCCTAAACATTTGAGATCCCCCACAAGTGACCCCATTTTGGAAACTAGACCCCCCAGGGAACATATCTAGATGCACAGTGAGCACTTTGAACCCCCATGTGCTTCACAAATTGAGACGTATAAATGAATAAAGAAACTTTTTGTGAAAAAACATACTAGTCTAGTAGTTACAATTCGCAGCATAGGGGACCCAATACATTTGGGTCTCTCCTGCTGAGAATTCCAGCCCCCTAGCTGCCAAGTTGTACCTGGCTGGCATCCAAAAATACGGCAAAGCTCCATGTCATTTTATTTGTAGAATTAAAAAAAAAAAAAAAATGACGTGGGGCTCTGCCATATTTTTGGTCCAGCCAGGTACAACTTGGCAGCTACGGACTGCCACCAGCCCCCAGCTGCCTCATTGTACCTGGCTGGAACCAAAAATACAGCGAAGCCTATTTTTTTTTTTATTTCTAGAATTATTTCTAGAAAAAAAATGACATAGGGCTCCGCCATATTTTTGGTCCAGCCAGGTACAACTTGGCAGCTACGGACTGCCACCAGCCCCCAGCTGCCTCGTCATACCTGGCTGGAACCAAAAATACAGCGAAGCCCTTTTTTTTTTTTTTAATTTCTAGAACTAATTCTAGAAAAAAAATTACGTGGGGCTCCGCCATATTTTTGGTCCAGCCAGGTACAACTAGGCAGCTGGGGGATGGAATCCTCAGCATAGAGAGGCCCAAGCGTTCTGGGCCCCCCCTGGTGCGAATTGCAGCCCGCGGCCACCCCAGAAAATGGCGCATTCATTGAAGCACCATTTTCCGGCGCTGTACCCACGCTCTTCCAGTTGCCCTGGTGCCAGTGGCTAACTGGGTAATAAAGGGGTTAATGCCAGCTTTTTATTGGCAGCTGGCACTAAGCCCGAGATTCATAATATAGGGCCAATGTTAGACCCGCCATTAGGAATCTCTAGTACGGTAAATAGTCAATAAATACACACAGAGAAAAATCTTTTTATTTGAAAAAAAAACACAGACACAATTCGGACTCCATCTTTATTATAAAAAGATCCGACGTAGTCCACAACGAAGGTCCCACGACGCCCGATCGCTCCGACGTAGTCCATAATGAAGGTCCCACGACGTTCGATTGTCTCCGACGTAGTCCACAACGAAGGTCCCACGCCGCTCGATCGCCTTTGCTTTCAGATCGCTACTCTGGAGCCCAATCCGCCAGCATGGTGATCGAGCTGCAGAAAGTGATATGACACCCCGGGCGCAGTGACCCACTATGTGCATCACTGCGCCTGGGCTGTCAGATTGCTTTCTGCAGCTCGATCCCCAGGATCCAGCTGCAGAAAGTGATCTGACAGCTCCAGCACAGTGATCACATAATGGTCACTGTGGATCACTGTGCTGGAGCTGTCAGATCATTTCCTGCAGCTAGATCCTCAGGATCCAGCTGTAGAAAGTGATCTGACAGATCCAGCACAGTGATCCACAGTGATCACATAATGGTCACTGTGGATCACTGTGCTGGAGCTGTCAGATCACTTCCTGCAGCTAGATCCTCAGGATCCAGCTGTAGAAAGTGATCTGACAGATCCAGCACAGTGATCCACAGTGATCACATAATGGTCACTGTGGATCACTGTGCTGGAGCTGTCAGATCACTTCCTGCTGCTAGATCCTCAGGATCTAGCTGTAGAAAGTGATCTGGCAGCTCCAGCACAGAGCTGTCAGATCCGGAGGCGGTGAAGAGGAGGAGGAGGAGCGGGACGCAGTGGAGACAGAGCGGCCGCCGGAGGGGTGAGTGGGAGAGGCGATCGCCGCTCCGGTGATCGGGGGGGCAGGAAGGGGGAAGAGGGGGGGTGACAGGAGAATTAGGGGGGCACTTAGGAGGAAGCGGGGGCAGGCAGGAGGAAGCGGGAGCAGGCAGGAGGAGGCGGGCGGCAGGAAGAGGAAGCGGGCGGCAGGGACAGGAAGCAGGCGGCAGGAAAAGGAAGCGGGGGGGGTAAGAAAGATGAAGAGAGGGCAGGAAAGAGAGGTGGGGGGCAGGGGGACAGTTAGAGGATGACAGGGGAGAAGATTGGAGGGTAGGGATAGCAGCGGCAGACAGGGAAGCATTACAGGCGCGGTGATTTTCACTTTCACTTTTGAGTGCCAATCACCGCGCCTGTAGCCGGGGGGGGGGGGTGGGGGCAAATCGACCCCCCCTGGGGTGTTGTACATCTCCCCATGTACCTGCAGGCCGAGTGACAGGTCAGTGACACCCTCACTCGACCTGCAGGAGCCCGATCATTCCATGGCCCAGGGGGTGGGCCAAGGGTCTGGAAGGGGTTAAAGGAGGTAGGGCGAGTCAGGGTAAGCTTTAAGAAATTTCTGAACAACTAGGTTCAGCACGTGAGCCATGCATGGCACATTTAAAAACTTGACAACCTTTAAAGCCGCCACCATTATCACAGACGACCAGACTGGGTTGGAGTTGCAGTGGGGAGAGCCACTGATCGCACTGTTATTTTATTATTTTTTCTGGATTCATCATATAGCTGGACTCTATATGTTTCAGGACTGTTTGCACCAAAAACCGTAAAGTATTATTTGTGCTGTTCCGTTTTTCTTTTCTGTTATTTTAAAGCTTGCCACAGCTCTACTGCAGTGTATGGTTTCTGACATACACTACCATTCAAAAGTTTGGGGTCATTTAGAAATTTCCTTATTTTTGAAAGAAAAGACATTTTTTTATATGAAGCTAACATTAAATGAATCAGAAATATGCTCTATACATTGTTAATGTGGTAAATGACTATACTAGATGCAAATGTCTGGTTTTTAATGCAATATCTATATAGGTGTAAAGAGGCCCATTTCCAACAACCACCACTCCAGTGTTTTAATGGTACATTGTGTTTGCTAACTGTGTAAGAAGGTTAATGGATGTTTAGAAAACCCTAGAAAACCTTTGTACAAGTATGTTAGCACAGCTGAAAACAGTTTGGCTGATAACAGAAACTATAAAATTGACCTTCCTTTGAGCTAGTGAAGAATCTGGAGCATTACATTGGTTTGTTCTATGAAACTCTCTAAATGGCTAGAAAAAGAGGTTTTCATATGAAACTCGACAGTCTAATCTTGTTCTTAGAAATGAAGGCTATTCCATGCGAGACATTGCCAAAAAACTGAAGTTTTCCTGCAATGGTGTATACTACTCCCTTCAGAGGAGAGCACAAACAGGCTCTAACCAGAGTAGAAAGAGAAGTGGAAGGCCCTGCTGCACAACTGAGCAACAAGACAAATACATTAGATTCTCTAGTTTGAGAAATCGACGCCTCACAGCTCCTCTATTAAATTCATTAAATAGTACCCCCAAAAATGCCAAGGTCAACATCTAAAGTGAAAAGGCAATTCCAGGATGCTAGCCTTCAGGGCAGAGTGGCAAAGAAAAAGGCATATCTGAGACTGGCTAATAAAAAAAAAAATTAATATGGGCAAAAAAACACAGACATTGGACAGAGGAAGATGGGAAAAGAGTGTTATGGACAGACAAATCAAAGTTTGAGGTGTTTGGATCACACAGAAGAACATTTGTGAGACGCAGAACAACTGAAAATATGCTGGAAGACTGCCTGACCCCACCTGTCAAGCATGGTGGAGGTACTGTCATGGTCTGGGGTTGCTTTGGTGCTAGGAAAGTGGGAGATTTGTACAAGATAAAAGGGATTTTGAATAAGAAAGGCTATCACTCCATTTTGCTATGCCATGCCATACCCTGTGGACAGCGTGTCATTGGAGCCAATTTCATCCTACAATAGCACAATGACCCAAAGCACACCTCCAAATTATGCATGAACTATTTAGGGAAGAAGCAGGCAGCTGGTATTCTATCTGTAATGGAGTGGCCACAAAATTGTCTGGGTAGTGTAAACAAATAAGCTTCCGCAGAGCATGTTACCGCTTTGCCGATGTGCTGCTGCACAGGTCCCAGCTTGACATTGATGGGGAGGGTAATTCTGCGGAGGATGAGGAGCAGGAAGAGGGGAGTGAGGAATTGGAATATGAAGAGGTGGAAACCTTGACAGATGTTGGGCCCACTATTCTTGGCGTGGGTAGGATGTGAGATGTTAAACTTTGTCCCACCCTCCACCAGGTTCATCCAGTGTCTACAACAACTTGTCAAGGTGTCTGTTGTTATGTGAAACATCCTGGTTATGGTGTTGGTGAGAGCACATTTCAGATAGTTTGACATGTGCTTATGTAACACAGGGACGGCACACCGGGCAAAATAGCAGTGGCTGGGAACACTGTATCGTGGGAAGCCACAGAGAAAAGATCATGGAAAGACTGTGTTCCCACAAGCCTAAACAGCAAAATCTCCACAGCTAGCAATTTGGCTCAGTGCAGCAGGGAAGACTGTGTCAGAGGGTGTCAACCAGGTTGGAATAAGTCCCAAGAAGGAAAGGTTGTGGGAGGTAAAAACTCATGGATCACATGGAGTTTGTTGCACACAGAGCGGGCATTCCAAAGTGCTCCAGAGAGAGGGAGCAGGGGGGTGGGAATCAGGGGCACAGGTTTCAAATGTGAGAGATTGCGGTATCTTATCTTAGGGTGAGAGAAATAGGAGAGAGAATTAGTGGTAAGTATTGGGTGGGGGCTCAGGATTGGAAGATATGTCACCAGCAGTGAGAACTAGTAAAGGAAGGGAGAGCAGGTTAGAGAAAGAGAGTGGTCGGTTTGTTTTATATTTGAGGAGTATAGAACGGACATTAAGGAGCAGGGCTGCATATGGGGTGATGTGGGAAGATAAGAGGGAGTGGGAGATACTTATTTAGTTAGAGGGTGCTGTAGTTTGGGGATAGTGAAGCAAAGTGTGGGTTAGTGGAGCAAAAACTGTGAGGACAAATGTGAGCATGGTGAAACAGCAAGGTGAGAAAAGAAAGGCAAATATGTTTCTTAAACAGTGATAGTCCCTACCTTCTGTCCTATTTCTGGACTATTCTGGTATATTTCTGCAGTATACTTAGCAGACATACTTTGAAGACATAATCAGACCAAGGTCATCAGACCTGGCTGACTATTTTTAAATGTCTCTTAGGGCCACGTCACACCAGGTGATGTCGCCGGAGATGTTGGCGGCGACAAGAGGGAGCGCGCACATTTTTGGCGCCCCGCCAGCGTCGCCATCGCATATTGACAGGCGGCATCACCACTGGGGTGTCTAAAATCCCCAGCGGCGATGCAGTAACAAGGGAGCCAATGGCTCCCGTCACCTGTCAGATCGCCGTTGGCCGTTTACATGGGGCGATGTGTATACATCGCCCCAGAGTGGCCGCCTGGTTTCACAGCGCTGCTGTGAAACCAGGTGACCACTGAAATGCGTCGCACTTGCCTATTTACATTAGGCGATGCATTGGCGATGATGGCGGCGATAGGCCACGCCCCTGCGTTGCCTAGAAAATCGCTGCCGACATCGCCAGGTGTGACGGTGCCCTAAGTGCACATAAAATGGATCAGGTGGGAATAGAAGGGAGGAGCTGTATTGATTCAAGCTAAGAAGTCATCAGGAGAGAAGAGATTGGAATTAGCATGGCCAAGTGGATGTTAAACAGCAGGATAGCAGACAGAGCAGAATGCACAGATAAGAATAGGTGTGTAACTGAGATCAATCGGTGAAAAGGATATTACATATTATCATAAGGCAGACAAGCATACCAAATCAGACAGAAAACAGGAGACATTGGGGGGAGGTTTCAGCGAGTATGATGTATAAAAAGGTATTAAGACGTACCAAATCAGACAGAAAACAGGAGAAGATGGGGGTTTTCAGCGAGTATGATGGATAAAAAGATATTCAGAAGTACCTGTGAATGAAAACAGATGGATCCAGACATAACAACATGAAGGAGACTATACCATGGGTTATATTCTGGTATATTTCTGCAGTATACTTAGAAGACATACTTTGAAGACATAATCAGACCAAGGTCGTCAGACCTTTAGCAGTAGCACCTACCTCACATACACCTCTAACACCAAGCTTACTCCCCTTTCTAATAATGTCTTTCTCCTTGCCATTTCACTCTAGTCTTGGGATTTCCCACTCATGTTTTATGCATTCAGATTTGTAAAGCACTTGTTAGAGGCCAAACACAGCACTTTTAATACCAAGTGAAGGAATTGACAATCACTGGTTCGAGGCCAAACACAGCCTTTTTAGAAAAAACGGAATGATTTTGGCAATCACTGATTTGAGGCAAAAAAATGCCTTTTTAGTACAAATTGAAGGATTTGACAATCACTGGTTCGAGACCAAACACAGCCTTTTTAGAGAAAACTGAATGTTTTGGCAATCAATGGTTTTAGTCCAAACACATTTTTTAAGGGAAATTGAAGAATTTGGCAGTCACTGGATAGAGGCCATATACAGGCTTTTTAGGGGAACGGAAGGATTTTGCTATCACTGCGTTGAGGCCAAACCAATCCTTTTTACGGGAGGCTAAATAATTTTGCAAAGACTGGATTGAGGCAAAAAAATGCCTTTTTAGTACAAACAGAAGGATTTGGCAATCACTGGTTAGAGACCAAACACAGCCTTTTTAGGGGAAACTGAATGATTTGGTAATCAATGGTTTTAGTCCAAACGCTGCCTTTTAAAGGGATATTGAAGGATTTAGCAATCACTGTCTATAGGCCAAACACAGACTTTTTAGGGGAAACTAAAGTATTTTGCAATCACTGCTTTGAGGCCAAAAATAGCTTTTTTAGGGGAAACTGAAGGATTTGGCAATCACTGCTTTGAGGTAAAAAAATGACTTTTTAATACAAATTGGAGGATTTGACAATCACTGGTTAGAGGCTAAACACAGTCTTTTTAGGGGAAATTGAAGAATTTGGCAATCACTGCTTTGAGTCTTTTTAGTACAAACTCAAGGATTTGACAATCAGTGGTTAGATGCCAAACAGAGCCATTTTAAAGAAAACACTAAAATTTGGCAATCACTTGATGTATGCAAAAAAGGCTTTGGCAACGCACACAGATATGGAAATCACACTTTTTCTTAGCCAAAAATGCCTATGTCCAGATGAATCTTCTTGCCTTGCTATTCTATCTGACAAGCAATCGAGTAGCTAGCTAGCTATGTTTGTACAGCAGCACTGTCTCTATCTAGTAACAATTTGAAAATGACTGCTTCTTATATCTCAAAGGACAAGTGACTTAGACATGAAACAAGCCAGCCAATGACACAAAGCCCTTGTGTCTTCAACTTGTGGATACTTTATACGCCCTGATTGGCTGCCTACCAGAAACATCCACACTGAAAATGCCAGGGAAAAAAATAGATCCTCTGGCCTCTCCCCACCCCCTCTCCTCATGAAACACGTCTAGCCCTCTATCCTACAATGTCATAAATAGAAGAAAATTATGACTTAAGCCCCTTTCACATTGCCGTTTTCGCCAAAGTGCGGCTGATGCGGCAGATTTACCGCATCTGCCGCCTAACAGCCGCACCTGCGGGGCACACTTGCGGCAAGCCCCATGCATTGTCTATGGGGCTTGTGGTAAGTGTGCGGTAGGTGCGGCAAGTGCGGTTCCGGCACTTGCGGCAGGTGTGGCAGCAAAAAAAATTGCAGCTGACCGCTTTTTTTTTTCGCGGTCGCACCTGCCACATCTGCCGCATCCGCACTTGCCGCACCTTACCGCAAGCCCCAATGCATGGGGCTTGCCGCAAGTGTGCCCCGCAAATGCGGCTGTTAGGCGGGACCCTTGGCAGATGCGGGTTTTTTTTGTCCGTATTCGGACAAAAAACGCTAGTGTGAAAGGGGCCTTAAATCTACAGTTGAAACCAGACGTTTACATACACTATATAAAACGACACATATGCATGTTTTTCTCCCATGACATGAAATCAGAATAAACTTTTCTTGTTTTAGTTCAATTAGGATTACCATAACTATTTATATTTGCCAAATCATTATAACGAGACAGAGAATATTTTAAGACATTTTTATTACTTTCTGCAAAGTCAAAAGTTTACATCCATTTTATTAGTATTTTGCACCATTGACATTAAACTGTATGACTTAGGTCAAACATTTTGGATATCCTTCCACTAACTTCTTACCATAGTTGGTAGGAATTTGGATCCATTCCTCCTGACAGAACTGATGTAACAGCCATGTTTGTAGGTCACCTTGCTTGCACCTTCCTTTTCAGCTTTGCCCATTAATAGGATTAAGATCAGGGATTTGTGATAGACACTCCTAAACATTGACTTTGTTATCCTTAAGCCACTTTGTAACCAGTTTATACTTTCATTTGAAAGACCCATTTCTGCTCAAGCTTTAACTTTCTGGCTGATGTCTTGAGATGTTGCTTCAGTATTGCCACATAATCTTCTTTCCTCATTATGCTATCTATTTTGTGAAGTTCATCAGTTATTCCTGCAGCAAAACAACCACACAACATGATGCTGCCACCTTCATATTTCACAATTGGGATGGTGTCCTTAAGCTTCCAAGCTTCTTGCTTTTTCCTCTAAACATAAGAATGGTCATTATGGCCAAAAAGTTCAATTTTCAATTCGTCAGTCCACAGGGGATGTCTCCAAAAATGTAAGTCTATGTTCCTGTATTAATTTACAAACAATAATCTGGATTTTTATATTTCTTTTGGAGTAATAGCTTCTTCCTGGCACAGTGACTTTTCAGTCCATGTTGAAACAGTACTCGTTTCACTGTGGATAATGACACAACCTTACCAGCTTTTGACATCATCTTTACAAGGATAATTTGCTTTTGTTCTTGGGTTGATGTGCACATGTTGGACCAAAGCACATTAATCTCTGGTACACAGAACCAGTCTCCTTCCTGAGCAGTATGATGGCTGGGAATTCCCATCTTGTTTGTATATGCATAAAATTGTTAAGTCACAGGGTCATGAATGGCTTCCAACTTATATGGACCAATAATGCTAAAACTCAGTGCCCCAGATGTGTACCTCCACCTGATGTCTTTAGTGGAAACCCAGATGATGATGATGGTACTCTCTTTGAAGTAAGGAAAACAGAGGTGTCACACTGTGTAATAAAATGCTTAACCTCTGGGTACTTAATGAAAAACACCATCGTCTCCCAACCAACTTTCCTGGGGGGGTATAGAGGCCTAGTATTACCCTGGGTAGACCCCTATTCTCTGGTAGAACTTTAGTTGCCTCCGCAGGAAAAGAAGGGGTAAACGTTACAAATATGATATGAAAAACTCTGAGCCTACTTACTTCTCTTATGGCAATGGTCTAATTAAAGGGATACACAGATGTTTGGTATACAGTACATTTCAGGATACAAGAGGCACCTGATATCTTTGAATATCTGCATAATAACCATTTCCTTCACAGAAGTAGCAATAAGTCCATTGCCCTCACAAAAATTGCCCCAACTGACTACTTCTCTGGAGCCCCAATCAATCACCGGGTTGTTCTTTCAGCCAGGGAAGTTCTAAGACAATGGGAGTAGGCACACCCTCCAAGACGTAACAGGATAGGAACTCTGTGTCAACAATCCTTATGCACAAATTCCTATTGTGAACAATATGGGAAAAACACTTTTGTCTGAGAGGGGCAGAATCGATGGCCAGTATACACAGGCTATACAGGCTAGACCATGAGTCTGAGCAAAGTGAGAAATCACCATATTGACTCCTGGTCAACTAGCCACAAGAATTAGGAATGCTCAGTTTTTGCAGCAATAATCACCTCTGCTGAAATAATGCACTGAGACGTGTAAATGGAGGAAATGTATACACCCTGGTCATCTCTCGCCATACAAGTATTGGGTCATGACTTGTAAGATGGTATTATATTTTTGGTGATAGCTCGACAGACCCCAATATAATGACCCTTAAAACTACAGTAGAAACATGCCCCCATGCCTTGGTATACCAAAGGCAACATAACACAAGGAAACACTACACTTAGAGGCATAGGTTCATCCAATTCACCTGAGAAACCTACTTCATAGTGAGAACAATGGGAGGCAGGGTCCATGTGAATCTCTCTCTGAGGTGTCTGTCCATCCTAATAGCAAGGGACATAGGAGCCTCCAATGACTTCAGAGTTGCATATTGAGCCATGGAGTTCTGAAGCCTTACGGACAAAATCAGAATGAAATTACTCCTGTGGGCAGGGTCATTCCACTGAGTGTTAGTGGCTCATCTCCAAAACTCTAAGCAATACTCCTTATCTGGCCATGCCCCTTGCTGGAGCCTACAGACTCAGCCAGGTAGACGCCATCAGGATCACCATACGCCAGGGTCAAAGCTGCAAAAAAATCATTCACTGACTACAAAGATGGAGAATCAGTCAGCAGAGAGAAGGCCCACGACTGGGAATCCCCTTAAGAAGAGAGATAACAATCCCCACTTAGTGTACCTCACTCCAAGGCTGAACTTGAAGTATTACTTACAAGCCTCCCTAAAAACAAAAAATGTATCTCTCCCACCAGAAAACTTGTCAGGAAGAGATACCTTGATTTCTGGCAGAGACTGAACCTGAGCTGAGAGCTGGAACCCAGCAATTTGCTGCAGTAGTTGTACCACCTGCAACAGCAGACCAATAACCTCATCTATGTGGGTCTGGATCAGGCGAGTGAAATCTTCAGTGGAAGCCATAGCACTTCAGGAAAAAGAGATAATGTCACGTCGTAGTAATGACTGATTGGGGTACAGTTTGGCCCAGACTGACTCTGAGGCTATGGAGGCCATAGCTGTCCCTTATCTACCTCAAAAGGTGAGGATGTCTGAGCTGACACTCTTGCACTGCTCCTGGCAAGTTCTGGTCTATTACCCCCTCTCCCCACCTAAGGGAGGGGCCGGACAGGAGTGGTAAGACTCCAGCAAAAATAAAAGAAAAAGGATACCAAATAGACTAGAAAGCTGTAGCCCAATCACTATAGGCTACAGCTGAGACCACTCCAACCAGTTGTCTAGCTGCAGCACGACACATCTTTCCTTCACCAGGCCAATGTGTAAAATTAAACTCTATCACCGGCATGATGTGACTCTTTATGGGGAGTCGGAATGGAAATTATTCAGGCTGCAAACACAGATGTAGGCTATTAGTTGCCAGCAAGGTAAAAACCGATATTAAGTCTAGCTAGAAAATATAAATGGAGACAAACGAGGCGCAAATAGTGCCCTATCACCGATGTTAAGTGAAAGGTGCGTGTGAAAATACAGGTGCACTAACCTGTACCAGTTGTGATCCCCACAACTGGTTAGTAGGCATTTTGCATAAGACAGCTGCCACTGGACCTCAACCACCACCACTTCACACGTGGGAAGAGAATCAGGTATCAGGATATAGGTATCCACGGTCCGCGCTGCTATCACTGGAGAATTATCCCTGGATGCTTCAGTTGGTCCCCCAAAAAAGACAGGAGTCCTAGGGGTGATGTGACGGTTCCTTTATTCCACTTCCACCTACGCGTTTCGGCGCCCCTCCTGGCACCTTCCTCGGGGTATACCCTACTACTGGGGCCTGTATAACACACTGCTGGGCGCTGTATACCTCACTGCTGGGGGTTGTATACCTGTGCTGGGGTCCATCCTCGGCTTACACGCGAGTCAATAATTTTCCCAGTTTTTGGGGGCAAAAGTAGGGGGGTCGGCTTATACACGGGTCGGCTTATACACGAGTATATACGGTAAATAATGTTTTTCTTTATTATGATTTTAGGCCAACATTCAAACGTTTTAGAGTGATTAGGAATTACGTCATGCTTCTGTGTATTAAGGTCTCCTGATCTATTTTCCTATAAGTAAATGAAGCTGTCTATTTTAGGTCAGACATCACCATAACCACACCACATGTTTTCTGTGTGATTTTGTTATCTTTACTGCTCAGTGCTTACAAGATATATTTCGGATCCAATCGGAATGATTTCAAGAACCATGTATGGGGCTTTGCCTATAAAATCCAAATTGAAATCCATTACTCCAACATTATATAACCCAAATCATATTAGTTCACAATATTCATTAGTTTTGCATTGTTTAGCTAACTCATCATCTTATCTTCCAAAAACAGGCAGCACTCCAATGATGAATGAAAAGGACAGGTTTAATGTAGCCCCTTGTGGCGCAACATTTCAACCCTAACAGGGTCCTTTTCAAGCACCTGTTAAGGTTGAAACGTTGCACTACAAGTGGCTACATTAAACCTGTCCTTTTCATTCACCATTGGAGTGCTGCCTGTTTTTGGAAGCTATATTGTCATGCAGTTGAACACTGCATCTATCAGGAAGTATTGCACCCGATCTTGTTGGAGGAGTTTGTGCTGATTCCTTTTTCTGTTCTATAAGGCTGGCTTCAAACCACGTTTTTTTTGGATCCGGGGCTGTCCGGTGTAAACCAGACAGCTCCGGACCGGTTTTTGTCCCCATAGCAGCCTATGGGGCCGGATGGAGACGGATGGCAGCTCTCTGCCATCCGGTTTCATCACTCTGTAAGATTCCGGAGGAATACGGATTATTCTCTCCGGATACAAAAATGATGCTTGCATCATTTTTTTGTCTGGGGAGAAAAATCTCCCCATTTGCCGGATCTTGGATTCGGCCGGATCCTCCCGTATCCGGGGCAATCCGGCACTCCCTAACAAGGGAGCCTATGGGGCTGGATTGCCCCAGTCCGAGAGGATCCGGCAAGCGGACACTGGCAGCTGCACGCCGCTGTTCTTTCAGGACCCGCTGTCTTGAAAAAACAGCAGCTGTGGCTGCAGTTAGCAGCATCCGGCTGCACACAGGACCGGAGGGCACATTTGGCCCTCCGGTTCTGTATGCTGATCCGGTCCGGGGTTGTCAGGGTCATGCCTGACAGCCCCGGAATGGATCACACCGTGGTGTGAAGCCAGCCTAACCCAACATCTTGCCAGAAAACCAGGCATCAACAAACAAGTGCTTGATTTCCTAATGCTAGGCATGAGCAATTGCCAATTTAATTAAGTGCGTACAATGTTAGTCAATTAGTGATAGGCTCCGTCCATATACAGCTGGCTATAAAATGAGCATTTCTGGGACAAAGCAGGTGGGTGGGCTTTTTTGCATTATCTTGCAAGGTGCAAGCAACATCTTACTGTACCGCCCAGTAAGAGCCTTCCATTCAAGCTGCTCTCACTGAGGTGCTGACTCCCTTTGTGTACTAAAGGGAGATTGCAATATGTGTCAGATTGATCCAGATTGACACATCACTCACGAGCACCAGCATTACTTACTGAGTAACGAGTATATTATTACAATACTGTACTATTCGTGCGAGTAACGAATGAGTATATTCGCTCATCACTACCTAAAGCTAAACCATAAATTAGCAGTCTTACACAGCCCTTAATAAAACTTCTCAGGAAAAAAGACAAAACAGTAAGAAACAAGCTACATTCCTTCACATGTTGCCACAAAGAATTATTTTCACTACCAAGTGTAAAATAATATTAATTACATTTTAGATTATTCAAGTATGAAATCACTTAATTGGTTAATCATAAACATTCTTAGGAAAATCTGTCTAGTTTAACAATTAAACCATGGATAGGAACATTCCTCATTTAAATGTGTTTTTGACACCAACAATTTATTCTTTTAATCTACTTTATAGTGTGCAGGACTGTGGCAAGCTATGCTTTACTACAAGCTTTGTTTTACTATACTTTATTAGAAAGATTTACTGAGCCATTATCATCGTAATTCTGCTAAAGATTCATAACCGTAATTGATTTTAATAAAAGTTTAACTTGCCCCTGCAGAATTAAGTTTCCCCAAATCCTGTTCTAGCATGGCTTACATTTTTCTATTTAATACATTCCCACAGTCATACATTTTTTAAGGTTTCTCTAAACAAGACCCCCTAATTCAGCAACATATAAATTGCCTTTCAATCTGAGTGCTTGGTTTACATCTTCACTTTTTGATGGTTGAATGTTTGCTCATTATTGCAATTTATTGGAGTTAGTCTAATGTTACTTTAATTGTCAATTTATAAACACATATTTTAAACTTTATTTTGGGATTTTAATCACATCAATTTGCTCGTATATTACACCAATAATGATTACATAATATAATAGTAGTCTGAAACCGAGGTTCGATTACCACACATTACTCGTTTTTTTTTTCTTTTTCCATAAAAACTCCACTTCTTCACATTGTATCTGCTTTCCCAGGGCACAGACACAATTGAATACTTCCCAAAGCTGAGCAATGTCACTAATGAACCTGACACAAAGTCCTGCAGGATGAAATGCATGTCATTATCTACTACTTGAAGATGATGAGCTGGAGTGGAACACAAAGTGCAAAAAATATGGTGACACTCTAATGCAGGGGTAACTCCCGGCCGGACAGAGTATGTTTATATGCCCCAGTGATGTATATACTGCCAATGATGTTTGTGCCCCGAGTAATGTGTTTACCCCAGTTATGTATATATACCCTATTATGCCTATGCTCCCAAGTGTTGTAATTTCCTAACAGTAATGTCTATGCCCACATTGATGTCTGCCCCACAGTGTTGTGATGTATATACCCCCCCAGTGATGTCTGTGCTCCCCAGTGATGTCTGTGCCCTCCAGTGATGTCTAAGTCCCTCAGTGATGTCTATGTCCCAGAGTTATGTATGTTCCTCCCAGTAATTTATATATCCATTGATGTCTTTGCCCCCTCTGTTGTCTATGCCCTCAGTAATGTCTGTTATCCTCAGTGATGTCTGTGCCTCCCAGTGATGTATATACCCCCAGTGATGTCTATGCCACACACAGTGGCATAACTAGAGTCTGATGGGCGCCGGTAAGAAATTTGGACATGGGCACCCCCTCCCACACACACACACATGTTGGACAGATGTATGGGTCTTTGTATATTTCCTAGTATATATGTTCCTATTATATGGTTCTTCTACTGATATATATCCTCCTCCTTCTGGTATATATATCCACTCCCTGATATATATGGTCCTCCTTCTTATATATATGGTCCTCCTTGTGTATTTACAGTTGTGCTCAAAAGTTTACATACCCGGCAGATTTTTGCTTTCTTGGCCTCTTATCAAAGAATATGAATTATAACACAAAAACTCTTTTTCCACTCATGGATAGTGGTTGGGTGAAGCCATTTATTGTCAAACTACTGTGTTTTCTCTTTTTAAATCATAATGACAACCAAAATCATACAAATGACCCCGATCAAAAGTTCACATACCCTGGTGATTTTGGCCTGATAACATGCACAGACGTTCACACAAATGGGGTTGAATGGCTAATAAAGGTAACATCCTCACCTGTGACATGTTTGCTTGTAATCAGTCACGGTCCCCTTGGAATTGGTGGGACAGGAAGATCGGGCGAGAAGATGTGGGTGTTTTTTGTGGCACAATTCTAACTTGCCCACGGTCTAGGCCTCTGCATGCATCATCACCATCATGTCCAGTTCCTCGTCCCTTGCACATTTTAAACGGTGTGCTATATGGATTTTAACAGTGTGCTATATATCCTGCCTGTATACAGCTAAATTAATCATAAAAAGGACTGTTGTTTGGATGGCTAGATAGATATTAGAAGCCTGTTCACCAGCCCCAAATGTGCATACTGGTATACAGCCTCTTATAGTACACCAAAGTGTGCTATATACCCCTCCTGCCTGTATACAGCTAAATTAATCCTTAGAAGGACTGTTGTTTTGATGGATATGTGGAGCCCACTGGGACGGGGTACTCGGCGCCGGACCGGGGTGCTGCTGGGGGATGTCACGGCGGTCCTGGTCCGAACCGTGTCCCGGGCCCGCACAATAAAATGGGGGTTATTTACAGGGGATTTGTCAGTTGTGATGCCACCCACTATATGCGGCCAGTGATGGGGCCACCGCTGCTGCAGGACCTCCGTGGATGATGGGATAGCAGCTTGGATGGAATAGTTCCAGTGGGTAGAACTGGGTTCCCCGGGGCAGTGGTGATAGTAGTTAAAGTCTGTGAGGATGGTTATTGATGCTGCAGGAGAGTAGGGGTAGCAGTAGAGATGATGAGAGTAGAGGCAATGGCAGTTTATGAGGGCAAGTGGGACTTCAGCATAAGGATCACACACACTCACGGTTTCTGTAGTTTTCCAAGTCTTTACTTTGCAGATGGTAAAAGCAGATTATTGTCCACGGAGTCTGTACCGGGTTGCTCCCACCCTGACCGGGTCTTTGGCTTCCTACTTATGCGCTGTGTGTGGCCCTGCTGCTGCTTGTAGCTGAACTGCTAGCCCTGTCTCTGCTCACAGGTACCAATCTGCTGCGCAACTTGAGTCCTCTGTGTCACTGACCCCTCCGTGTTGCTTTGCTATGGCACAGTGAAGATGATGGATCTTCACTATTCCGGTATTTACTGTCCTGTCTGTCTCAGGCACAGCCTCGGATCCGTTATCCGTCTTAAGAGCCTCTCAGGGTTAAGTTTGGGGTAACTCTTTGTCCCGGGGATGTTCCTCTGTTACTCTGTCTCCTTTCCTCAGACCTCTCAGGACCTCCACTTCTACTTGACTCTGCTCCTGCTCCAGACTCACAACTAACTGACTAACTGTCACTCCTGCTCTGTGGTAAACAACTTTAGCTCCTCCCACTAGTGCCTAAGCTAAGCTCCTCCCACTTTCTAGTGTAGTGTTGTGTGGGGAGTAAACCTGTGTTGATGTTTCTGTGGCACTTTAATCCTTGGGGTGCCACAGATAGATATTAGAAGCCTGTACACTGACCCCAGATGTGCTGACTGGTATACAGCCTCTTGTGGTGCATCGAGGTGTGCTATATACCCCTCCTGTCTACATACAGCTAAACTAATCTTTAGAAGGACTGTTGATTTGATGGATAGATAGATATTAGAAGCCTGTACTCCAGCCCCAGATTTGCTTACTGGTGTACAGCCTCTTGTGGTACACCGGAGTGTGCTATATACCCCTCCTGCCTATATACAGCTAAATAAATCTTTAGAAGGACTATTGATTTGATGGATAGATAGATATTAGAAGCCTGTACTCCAGCCTCAGATTTGCTTACTGGAATACAGCCTCTTGTGGTACATTGGATGTGCTATATGCCCTGCCTGCCTGTATACAGCTAGATTAGTCTTCAAAAGGACTGTTGCTTTGATGGGTTTTGTATCCCAGCACCTACACTACCTAATAAACCCAAAATCTGTCCCTCACTCAGCAACACCTCTCCCTACAGTAGCTGACAATGTCGATCAGAGTTATATAGACCTGATGATGCTGTGCGGCCAGCCAATCACTGTAATGCCACACCAACAACACATCTGTGTAGTGGAGCTCTCCATGGTGCTGAACATTCAGCGGTGGCTCTGAAATGCTGCTGCTGTCCATGGTGCTGATTGAGCTCAGCTGCATTTCAGAGCCGGCGCTGTTCAGTACAAGGCATCCAAGAAATGATCCAATTATTTGTCGGATCCGGGGCAAATCGGTGCTCATAGAATCCCATGTTATGGACGCCGGATTGCACCTGATCCAGGAGGATCCGGTTTTATTCGTTTTTTGCACCGCACACAAAAAATTATGCTGTCTCTGATTTTGTGTCCGATGCAAAACTGGACAAAATTGGATCAGGGAGAAAAATCACAAAATCAGATGGCCAAATAGCACCAATCTGGCACCATAGGGATACATGGGGCAAAACTGGATCAGGTTCAATCTGGTTCACACCGGACTGGACCTGAAACAGAAAAACTGTGGTGTGAAGCTGGCCTTAGCAGTTCTGAACCCTTCACCTCGGAATTAGCATTTAACTCAATGACTGCATATATAGTCACATACTCTAGGCATGACATCACTACTCAAGCCATGTCAACAAAGACCATTAGTGGTATTTCAGGAGATCAAGCTCTGAGCTATTAATGTTTAATAGAAATCAATCTCTTTAAATAAATATATTTTTTATTCCCATTTTTGACCATTTGACCAAGCCAAATATAAAAAAGCTAATAAGAAAAAAAATCTAGCATTATATGTGTAGCTTATTCTAAACCTACATCACCAACTTTATTCTCGTATCATATGACATATTTTTAAATAATCACTTTACACAGGTAGGAATTTGAGCAAGATATACAACCTGTTCGTGTGTGTGCTTCTATTAATCCAAAACCCGCAAATCTTTGACTTCCCTGCGGTCCCTAGTGCACACTGCCAATTCTTTAGAGACACAGCCCACATAGACAGATAACTATTTTTGTGCGTGGAAATATTGAATGGAGTATGCATCATTCAAACGAAAACTATTTCAAGATGCTGTCCTATATATATAGGACACTAAGTATGTGGCTAGAAAATATATACAGAAATACCTAAAGTCATAACAGGTCAATTCATGAAGAGAAATCTAAACAAAATAAAGATTTGTTAGACATCCAGCTTAAATTAGATAAAAAAAAGTAAAATGTTTTATACCACATAAATCAAACTGCTTGGTGAATACTGTTTATTGTCAAACCTAATGAAACAAGTCTACTCTTCTTAATGAAGCCTTTCTAATAATCTATCATTCTGAACCATTAACCTACAGAAAATTTTGATTAATGACACAGTAGGAAATAGTGCAAAGGTTTGCAACAATCATGTTATTCTTGTTACCCTAATAATTCAACATCATTAACCTTCATAATTTATCAACTTTGCTTTACATTTTTATTTACTCGAAACAGTGACTAGTCGTTAAAATCAAAGAAATAGGACAGATCTAGTTATGGATATGTTATCACAATTAATGAAATCTCCACAAACAAGTATGAAGTAAAAAAACAAACAAATATACAGCCTTAGCTGCAAACAGGGGCGGACCTGGTTCAGCTGCACCAGGGCCCCAACCGGCTAGGGGGCCCCTCAAGCCTGCAGGGCGGCCCCCAGCTGACCCCCGTAACCCAATGTCAGAGGAGAGGAGGGTCAGGCAAGGGAAGCTTCCTGCTACCCATGCCTGATCCCGCCCCTCCTCTCCTCTGCCGTCCCGGCCCCCAGGATCCCGGCTCCCAGGAATGCATATGCCCGCTCAGCAGCGCAGGTAGGAGAGCCGCATCAGCACCCCCCCGGTCCTTGCTGACGGCCACCAGCACCCCCCGTCCCCCTCCTCAGCATGGCTGCACCAGGGCCCTCAGGGCCATAGGTCCGCCACTGGCTGAAAATATTAGCACCCTTGAAGTTGTTCCAGAAAATTAAGCACAGTATTTTTTAAGAAAATAATTGCAATTAGGCCCATTTCACATCAGCATGCTTCGCTGATTGTGGCAGATCCAGCAGATTAATCACATCTGCCTCCTAACGGCCGCACTTGCAGCACGCTTGCGACAAGTCCCGTGCATTGTCTATGGGGCTTGCGGCAAGTGCAAGCAAGTGGGGTAATGCCACGATCCGGCACTTACAGCTGCAGCTGACCTCGTTTTTTTGCGCGGCCGCAACTGCCGGATTGACCAGATTGCGGCAATACTGCATTTGCCGCAAGCCCCATAGACAATGCATGGGACTTGCTGTAAGTGTGCCGCAAGTGCAGCTGTTAGGTGGCAGATGCTGTAAATCTGCCGGATCTGCCACAATCAGCAAAAATCGCTGATGTGAAAGGAGCCTTATACAGTGTTGGCCAAAAGTATTGACCACCCTTGCAATTCTGTCAGATAATACTCAGTTTCTTCATGAAAATGATTGCAATCACAAATTCTTTGGTATTATTATCTTCATTTAATTTGTCTTCAATGAAAAAACACAAAAGAGAATAAAGCAAAAAGAAAAACATTGATCATTTCACACAAAACTCCAAAAATGGGCCAGACAAAAGTATTGGCACCCTCAGCCTAATACTTGGTTGCACAACCTTTAGCCAAAATAACTGCGATCAACTGCTTCCGGTAACCATCAATGAGTTTCTTACAATGCTCTGCTGGAATTTTAGACCATTCTTCTTTGGCAAACTGCTCCTGGTCCCTGATATTTGAAGGGTGCCTTCTCCAAACTGCCATTGTTAGATCTCCCCACAGGTGTTCTATGGGATTCAGGTCTGGACTCATTGCTGGCCACCTTAGAAGTCTCCAGTGTTTTCTTTCAAACCATTTTCTAGTGCTTTTTAAAGTGTGTTTTGGGTCATTGTCCTGCTGGAAGACCAATGAACTCTGAGGGAGACCCAGCTTTCTCACACTGGGCCCTACATTATGCTGCAAAATTTGTGGTAGTCTTCAGACTTCATAATGCCATGCACACGGTCAAGCAGTCCAGTGCCAGAGGCAGCAAAGCAACCCCAAAACATCAGGGAACCTCCCCCATGTTTGACTGTAGGGACCATGCTCTTTTCTTTGAATGCCTCTTTTTTTCTCCTGTAAACTCTATGTTGATGCCTTTGCCCAAAAAGAGAGAACATTCTTCCAAAACGTTTTAGGCTTTCTCAGGTAACGTTTTGGCAAACTCCAGCCTGGCTTTTTTATGTCTCGGGGTAAGAAAAGGGGTCTTCCTGGGTCTCCTACCATACAGTCCCTTTTCATTCAGACTCCGACGGATAGTACGGGTTGACACTGTGGTACCCTCGGACTGCAGGGCAGCTTGAACTTGTTTGGATGTTAGTCAAGGTTCTTTATCAACCACCCGCACAATCTTGTGTTGAAATCTCCTGTCAATTTTTCTTTTCCGTCCACATCTAACGAGATTAGCCACAGCGCCATGGGCTTTAAACTTCTTGATGAGACTGCGTACGGTAGACTTTCCAGTTCTTTGGTTTCCTTTCTTTTCTCCATGTTCAATGTGGTACACAAAAGGACACAGGACAGAGGTTGAGTCAAGTTTAATTCATGTCAACTGGCTGCAAGTGTGATTTAGTTATTGCCAACACCTGTTAGGTGCCACAGGTAAGTTACAGGTGCTGTTAATAACACAAATTAGAGAAGCATCACATGATTTTTCTAACAGTGCCAATACTTTTGTCCACCCCCTTTTTTATGTTTGGTGGGGAACTATATCCAATTTGGCTTTAGGACAATACTTTTTGTTTTTTTCATTGAAGACAAATTAAATGAAGATAATAATACCAAAGAATTTGTGATTGCAATCATTTTCAGGAAGAAACTGAGTATTATCTGACAGAATTGCAGGGGTGTCAATACTTTAGGCCAACACTGTACATGTTTTCTTTAAACAGGTCATTATTTCTTTTGTGTGTATTGGAACAATGCAAAATAAAAAAAACACATTGGATATGATTTCCCCCAAAATCCTAAAAATGGTCCAGGCAAAATTGTCGGTACCTTCCAAAATTGTGGTTGTACAATTCTTTTTCAAACATGTGATAGTCATTTAAACTATCCTGTGGAAAGGAACAGATATGTGCAATACACAAAATGACAACTGAAATGGGGAAAAAAAGGTGGAGAAATTGACTCAATCTTTGAATTTTGTGTCTGTGTGCCACTCCAAGGGTAAGGTCACACTGGTGTGAAAAAAGGACTATTGCAATCCTTGATTTTCACACATTGCACTCGGACCAATGTTAGCTAATGGTATAATACAGATTACCATGTGTCGGACACTTTTTTCTCATCCAGAATCTGGATGAGAAAAAAGTTGCAACATATTGCGACAGTATATGATTCTCGCGGAACAGTCGCCAATGCAAGTCTATGAGATCGACAAAAAATCAGAAGACCGCACACGGACCATCCTAGTGGAATCCGTTTTTTCACTGATACATTATCATTCTGTAGCTCAGAAAACTGTAAAATGTTCCTGTAAATGACTATACAGTCATAGCTGCTGAGAGAAAAACGGATTGCACATAGACAGCACACGGATGACAAATGAACCAAAAAATGGAGTAAAGTCATCCAACTCTCCTGATGAGAATTGGACCATTTTTTCTTCACGCCAGTCTGACCTAACCCTAAGCATGGAAAACAGAAAGAGAAAGAGCTCAGGACTTGAGAACCAAAATTGTGAAATCTATCAACAATATCAAGGTTAAAAGTAGTGATGAGTGAACTTTGCTCGAACATGTTCACCAGTTTCAAATCCGGCCCAAATTTGGCAATGTTCGTTCGGCCTCTCGAACAAGAATGTTGTGCTGAAAAGTCATTAATTCTGGATTTTTTCGGTAATTGTTCAGATGACAAAAAGCATTACTGCATTTTCTCTAATGCTTGTGTTCTACGTTTTAAGTGTCTTGTCTGGAAGTGCGCGAGAGGGGAGGGGGGAGAGGTCTCAGGTTCTCAATTCAGATAACTTATATGAGATATGTCATATTCTTAGGGGACCTTCAAACATATGCGGATACTTGCATTTTTATCCGGATCTGTAAAATCCGGCACTTACGGCAATGCTTAAAATTGCTAATTAGCGACTTTTGTCCGATGCCGCAAATGCTGGCTTTGCAATATCCCGACAAAACCGCAAGTGCCACACATGTCCAGAACTCCCATATCAAATGCATTAGGAGAAAATAATTTTGCCGCAAGTGTGCCGGATCCATTTTTTTCAGGCAAACCTGATATTCAAAAGTTCAAATTTGCCTGATCTGACGGAATTTAAACAACCCCAGGTGTGAAAGCAGCCTTAGTTCTTCTCTTGCTGCTATGGTGTGCCATCCAGGGATCTACCCCCTGCAATCTCTGTATGAACTACAGCAAACCTTATTAACTGTGTACTGTTGTTATCCTTGTTGCATTGCATTTTCCAGGACTGTCCAGGACTGTGTTTTCTAACTGCACTCCATAGCTAAAATTCGGGAATTTGATTATTAAGTGAACTTGTTTCCTGGATTGTGCCTTAATATGGCCACATTGAAAAAGAACTGAGTACTAGGGCTAAAACCATAAATGGATCACACTCAATCTGAACTGTGTCACAAAGGACTAAACCTAATTTGGCCATGCTCAATGTGTACTTGTGTTGAAAGGACTGTTTCATTATTAACCCTTCATTGTGTAAACAAAGATCTAGGCTTTATCCTGCATTGGCATTGTAAGTACTGTAATAGAACTGTGCATTCTCTGGACTCATACTGCTGTTAGCCATGCCTTGAATTTGTATTATTTTTTGTACTGTATTTTGCTTGTTAATTTATGTACTACATAGATCTGAACAAAAACCTCTCTCTATTTTGTCAGTGTTCTGTGCTATCAAATTCTTTGAATTTCCTACAAAAGTATTAAAGGATACTTCAGCCATAAGAGGAATCTGCTAGAACAATGACTGAGACACAGTTTGAGAAAACAATTTGCTATGATTAACTTCTTGCAGGATGAGGTGGAGGCCCTGCAAAATTTGGTAACATACAGTAACATACCCACCAAAATGTGCAGGATTTTTGATCAGGCACTCCAGGACTTGCATACCAAAGTGAACATCCAGGAGTCCTTACCTACTGAGCATCCACCACCTGCAAGTATGTCCAAATTTCCACCGTTTAGGTTTAATAATCATCAAAGTCAACTTCATGTCTTTTTAAATCCATGTATATTATTTTTTTATGTACATGATGCCTATTACCTGTCTCATAGATCTAAGGTCTTATGAATTATCATATTAATTACTTCACGGGCACTGGCCTGGGCAAACCCTATGATTGAGAGCCACAATCTTGTTTGAATAACTTGGATGAATTCTTGGCTGCAGTGGCCCTGGTCTTTGACGATCCTAATCGCTATGCCACAGCTGAGACTGCTTCATTTTCATTATGCCAGAGTAAATGTTCTGCAATAGTGTATACCACCAAGTGGCGTAACATCAGGTCCAGGGCCCCCAATGCAAAAGCTCCAACGGGGCCACCAATTATTGCAAATCTTTAATAGTATTAGTTTTTTTCTATTGGCCAAATGGACTTTTGAGGCCCCCTAGGCTGCAGGGCCCGGGTGTGATCGCAACCCCTGCACCTGTGGTAGTTACGCCCCTGATACTACCGAATTTAGAAGGTTAGCTGTGGACAACAACTGGGATTGTAATGCTCAATTACTCATCTTTAGAAAATGCTTGTCTAGCATAATCAAGGATAAGTTGGATCGTATAGAATCTCCATAGGATCTAGAAATTGATACAACATTGTGTTTGCATTGACCTTCGTCTGACTGAGCATAGACAGGAGAGATGGGCAACTTTAAATCGGGTTAAGGAATCTACAGCTAAAATCACAGGCTTAAGAGATTCATATGCAGGTCGACTATATACAGAAATGTGAGAATAAAGAGCACCAGGAGCATCATCTTCATGAGCGCTTATGTTTCTCTTGCGGCCAATCAGACCATTTCATTATCAACAGTCACAAGTCTCCTAAGCAGCCTAAGAAGGTGCTAGCAGCAGTGGGGGAATATGATAAATTTGATGCTGAATCTGATATCTCTAAAACTAGCTTACCCCTAAAAGCTGTTTTCCCTCTCTACTGATGATGGCACCCACTAAGAACTGTGGGGAAAGGAATTCACAGTGTTCACTCCCTGTCAAGATCTTGTGGTCGGGACAGTGGATTTCTAGTGATGCTATGATTGACTTGAACGCAGAGGTTAACTTTATGGACAGGAAACAAGGCATTGAGACACATCAGAGAGCTACTCCAGTTACTAAAGAGACAGTGTATAGTTCTACATTAATTTCAGGACCAGTGGATCAGGAGACTGTGCCTCTTGAGTTGGTTATAGAGACCAATCATCGGGACATGATCTCCTTCATGTTAATCTCTTATCCCCATTTTACTGTGATTTAAGGAATTCCCTGGTTATGGTCACAGAATCCAAATATCAACTGTGAAGCCAGGGAACATTCCTTCCCACTAAAGTACAACCCAGCTGTAGCAGTACTGGAAACCCCAAACTCGGAATGTTCAGAGCAAGTATTTACTTTACCTTTGGTTTATAAAGAATACTCTGATATCTGTGACAAGAAAAAGGCAGAACTTCCTCCACATAGGCACTATGATTAACCCATAGAGTTACTTCCAGGGGCGACAATTACTTTTGGTGATGTTTATCGTTTGTCAGCTCCAGAACTCTTGAAAAAAATATATGAATGAGAATTTAGCCAAGGGGTTCATTTGACCTTCCTCTTCACCAACTTTATAAAGAACAAGGATAGGACTCTTATGGTACCTTTACACGCCGCCACAACAGGATGGATACCAACGGCAACTTCACGTGCACGAGCACGGCCAAACGGTTACAAACGGTAATCGCATCTCCTTTACACGCCGCCACAAGGTGCGCTACGCTACGCTACATCTACAGCTAGCTACATCGCCGGGTGTCGCAAGTAGCCGTCTGTAGCTCAGCGTACCTCATTTACACACCGCAATAACAAGCTAATATGGGCGGACCTGGGGCAGGAGGGACAGCACATAGGCGTGCCACAATTGTGGATTACGAGACGTCCGTACGCTGATAGGACAAAGCAATAATACCATGATTGGCCAGCCAGCGCAGGAGGCTGATTAATACATGACGCTCGAGCAATTGCGTAGTGTGACTGGTCAGCTTCTTAAATATGCCGCCCTGTGCAGCGACAACCAATCGCAACGAAGGAGCTTCCTCCAATGATCGCTGAAGGGGCGTGGTATCCCGGAGCCTGGGTCACGCCTTAGCTACATTCCAGCTACATCGCCGGGTGTCCAGAGTTCCCTTCTGTTCCTTCTTTACACGCCGATACAGCTCGCTACAATCGGCGATGTTGCCATATGTTTATGGGCAGTGCACGGATACAGAGGTATCTGTAGCCGGCTGTGTCGTCCCGTCTTCAGACGCCGCTACTACGGGCGATATTGGCGCGACAAGCTACATTTGTAGCCTGTAGCGGGTTGTATGCATCCTGTTGTGGCGGCGTGTAAAGGTACCATTAGGGCCGCTTTACACACACCAACTTCTGTGTCCAACGTCTGAACAGATCTCTGGTTGCAGTGAAATCATGGACACATTGTTCCATTTTGTACACAGCCACAAAATGGAACAATGTGTCCATGATTTCACTGCAACCAGAAATCTGTTCAGAAGTTGGAAACAGAAGTTGGTGTGTGTAAAACGGCCCCCAGGCCCTGTATTGATTATTGGGAGCTAAAAAAGAAAAAGATTACCATCTGAAACCAATATCCTTTGTCACTAACTCTTGAATTACTGGAGAGAGTGCATCATGAAATGGTTTTCTTTAAATTAGACCTACATGGGGAATATAATTTAATCCATATCTGTCCCAGACAGTGGCGTAACTAGAGTCCCCCGCACACGCACACAAGTTGGTCATATTTATGGACCCCATATAATGTTCTAAATCTTATAAAGATTCACAAATTGACCACTCTCTGCCTTCATTATGTATTAATATCCCTCAGCCAGCTATATAAGGTCCTCCTCCTAGACCAGTGGTGGGGAACCATTTTTCTGCCGGGGGCCATTTGGAAATCTCTACAATCCTTCGGGGGCCACACAAAATTGTCACCTTGAAAAGTACCTGCTATATTTGGTTAAACAATTCAACCCTACTGTGGTGGCTGGAGCTGCTTCTCTTTAGCGTTAGTGATATTGATCATGTTGCTTCTCAACTTCTCTTCCAGGTTTGCTAGAGCCCTAGACATCATAGGAGAGGCTGGAAGCATATATGTCATTGCGGTGGTTGAGGCATAGAGATCACTGGAGATCACTGGAGATCCCATTCGTGACAAAAACATTTTGTTCGCTTTGCTAATTTGAATAGATGATTCATCCGAAATTTTTCTGAGATTGACCGCCCCATTACACTACTAATCAAGAAGAAAAAGGCTTTTGTGTGGGCTTCACGAGCTCAGGAAGCTTTTGATCATCTTAAGGCCTGTTTTACCACAGCTGAGATACTAATCAATCCGGACCCCTTGCATCTTTTCATCGTAGAAGTGGATGCCACGGATTGTGCAATTCTCTTTGCAAAGAATGGGAGAGAAAGGTTTGTTACATCCATGTGCTATTTTCTCTCGTAGGCTGTCCTCTGCAGATAAGAACTACGATGTAAGAGATAAAGAGCAACTGGCAATTATCGCTTCTTTTCAAGAATGGAGAGATCATCTGGAAGAAATAGTGAAACAGGTCCTAGTGCTTACGGATCATCGTAATTTAGAGTTTCTCAGATCTGTTAGCTATCTTTCTCCTCGACAGGCTCAGTGGAATTTATTTTTTACCCAATTTAATTTTCTCATTTCTTACCACCCAGGTTAACATAATGTGAAGGCTGATGCATTATCCCAAATCCACACTGCGGATTCCAACCTGAGACCCTATCAGGAACCATTCTATTCGATGCCAACTTTATTGGAGTAATCAGAGACCAGGACTTGTGGAAGGAGATCAAGGAGACCTATGATGCTGATATTACAGTTCCAGGGAAGTACACTAGCCACTCATTCATAATTACCATTTTGTTATTCAGGTAGAAAATCCCAGCACCCATCAGGCTGTAGGGGAATGCAAGTACCATCAGAGAAGAAAAGTCTAGAAATTTCTTGAATTAAAATCTTCAAATCTTCGTTTGAAGTACGGGAAACAGTAGATGACACGTTTCGACATTACATCATATTAATCGTTACAATTAAGAATAAAAAGATGTAATGTTGAAATGCGTTAACTGATGTTTCCTGTTTCAAGATTTTAATTCAAGAAAATTCTGAATCTCTGATCGTACTATGACGGTGATGTATTTCTTGATTTCCCAACTGACGATGTGAAGCTAGTCTTTAAGACTGGTGTGTATCTCCGAAATCAACGTATCCATGTCTTAGAGGACATAAGACAGCAGGCTCTCAAGTTGGTTTATGACTCTAATTTGGCTGATCCTAGGGGTACAGAGGACATCATAGTTTTTGAATCGTTTTTTTTTCTGTTTGCCTAACTGTCTGAAGGATGTGAAGGACTATGTTCATTCTTGTGAGGTATAAAATACCTCCTGCATCACCTACTGGACTACTCCAACCGCTACCCATACATCTCACCCTTGGGGGTCTACCTTGATGGACATTATTGTGGAGTTGCCCAACTCTGGTGGTAAAAATAATATTTTGGTGTAGTGGATCATCTGACTAAGGCCCCATTCACCCACTGCTTTTTTTGCTGCGTATTTTTACGCACAAGCTCAAAAAAAGCCAGGAGTGGAACAATCAAAACCGGGAGTGGCACACTCAGAGGAAAGGTCTAACAGAAACAAGTGCTCCACTTATATGTTTAATCACCCACTCCTGGTTTGTGATGAGCTTATGCTTAAAAATACGCAGCACAAAAAGCAGTGTGTGAATGGGGTCTAAGGCTGCTTATTTCATTCCATGCACTGGCCTCACCTCAGATAAGGATACAGTGGATCTAGTTATACAGAACCTTTTTCGGCTACATGGGTACGAGATAAGATCATCTCTGCCCATGGGGTATAGTTCACATATAGATTCTGGAAAGGGTTTTGTTCCATGCTCAATATTAATATTTTCTTGTCTTCAGCATAACACCCCCAGTTGAATAGACAGATGATTGGCTCGGGCTGTTTTCCTTGGCAGATTTCTCCTATAACAACTTTCAGAGTGCCTCCCCAAAAATAACACCTTTCTTTGCCAATTTTGGTTATTATCCAAGTATTCTGCTTAGGTCTCCCGTTGATACTCTGATACTAGCAGTAGAGGAAAGGTTGTCAGTATTAAAATAAAATCTGGAAGACCTGAAAGAATCTCTGACCTTAGCAGAGGAGTGGTACAAGATGTTGGCTGATTTCAGAAACCAGCACCTCTGTTCAAGTTAGGAGGCTCAGTTTATTTGTCCACCAAGACTCTAAAGTTAAATATTCCTTCACAAAAATTGCGTCAGATGTTCATCATTCCTTTCAAAATCAGCGTTATTGTGAGCTCAGTTGTCTGTCGTCTGAAGCTGCCAAGAACCCTGAAGGTACATCCTGTTTTTCATGTTTTACTACTAAAAACAGTATCCCCTAGTACTTTCAAGGTGGCATTGTTCGCCTCCTCAACTTGTCATGGTTGATGGGCAGGAACATTTTGTGGTAGAACAGATCATTGATTCCACAGGGTTGGCCTTTTATATGGGTGCACCTAAATAAAATGGGAATAGTTGATGATATCAACTTCTTGTTTGTGACACATTAGTATATGGGAGGGGAAAACTTTTCAAGATGGGTAGTGACCATGGAGGCCATTTTGAAGTTGGCCATTTTGGATCCAACTTTATTTTTTTCAGTGGGAAGGGGGTCATGTGACACATCAAACTTATTGAAAATTTAATAAGAAAAAATGACAGTGTGCTTGGTTTGAACGTAACTTTATTCTTTCATGAGTTATTTACAAGTTTATGACCACTTATAAAATGTATTCAAAGTGCTGCCTATTATATTCAATTGTCAATGCAACCCTCTTCATTCACTCTTGACACACTGATAGCAACACAGCAGAAGAAATGCTAGCACAGGCTTCCAGTATCTGTTGTTTCAGATGCTGGACATCTCGTATCTTCACAGCATAGACAGTTGCCTTCAGATGAGTGATAAGGCAAACTTTTTTGTGAATGAATTTAACAAACAAAACCACCGCTATTGGTCTGACACTAACCCACAGTGGATAGATCCCTCCAATACTGTTGGAACACTAAAATTGATGGTATGGTGTGGTATATGGGGTAAGAAGATAGTGGGACATTCTTCATCAATGAAAACCTCAATGCCACTGGATATCTGAATCATGTAGCAATTTCAGATATCCAGTGGCATTGAGGTTTCCATTGATGAAGTATGACCCCACCATCTTTGTACCCCATATACCATGCAATGCCATCAATTTCTGTGTTCCAACAGTCTTGGAGGGATCTATCCACTGTGGGTTAATGTCAGACCAATAGCGGTGGTTTTGTTGTTTACTTCACCATTCACAAAAAGTTTGCCTCATCACTCATCTGAAGGCAGTTGTCTGTGCTGTGAAGATACGAGATGTGCAGCATTTGAAACAACTGATACTGGAAGCCTGTGCTAGCAATACTTCTGCAGTGTTGCATCAGTGTGTCAAGAGTGGGAGAAGAGGGTTGCATTGACAATCCAACACAATGGGCAGCACTTTGAACACATTTTATAAGTGGTCATAAACTTGTAAATAACTAATGAAAGAATATAGTTATGTTAAAACCAAGCACACCTTTGCTTGTCTTATGAAATTCTCGATAAGTTTGATGTGTCACATGACCCTCTTCCCATTGAAAAGAATAGTTGGATCCAAAATGGCCAACTTCAAAATGGCCGCCATGGTCACTACGCATCTTGAAAAGTTTTCCCACCCCCGTATACTAATGTGCCACAAACAGGAAGTTGATATCACCAACCATTCCCATTTTATCTAGGTGCAATCATATAAAAGGCCCACCCGGCAGAATCTTTAGGAACTGGCTTCAGTATCTGATTAGATGGCAGGGGTATTTGCCTGAAGAAGATTCATGGGAACTGGTAGATAACATCAATGCTCCCCTAAAGTTTGCTCCTTTCCATCAAAGATACCTGGAGAAACCTGGTCTGGGATCATCCTGAGGCCGTTTTTAAGATGGGAGTAATGTCAGGATTTCCATCTTTTCCAGGCTTCTTTCAGTGTTTTGTAAAGATGGAGTTTGCTGTTTCAACAGATCTATGTGATTTCTGCTCTTCCTGCTTTATAAGTCCAGTGCATGTTCCTGACCAATTCTAGGGTATTTTGTTCCTGCTTTTGCTCAGCTATGTAATTGCGATACCCGCTAGGGCTGGGGGTACTCGGTAATCGGGTTGGCCAGTACAATGGGAGGTCACGGTGGCAGTAACCCAGCTCCGTAGCCCTGGGTGGGGAGAAAAAGGGTATATTTACAGGGAATACTTCGTGACACCACCTGGGTCAGGGGTAGCCAACGCTGCCGGGTATGACCGCTGGGGCAGATGTTAGTGCAGCTGGAATGGTGACGCTCCCCACAGGTGGAGCTGAGCCCCAGAGATGGTGTAAGTAGTCTATGGTGATGGTAATGATCATTGGGGTGCAGGACGGAGGGCACAAGTAATAATTGGAGGACAAAAAGGGGTGCAGTTTCCATTACTTTTACTTGGTACATGGTATTGCAGCCCGGGGCACTGGTTACAGATGTTAAAAGGGATCCAGCCAGCCTGGAAGCATTCGGGCATCCACCTCACCAGGTGGGATTGGAGGCCTTCCTTCTACACTCTCCTTTGGTCCCTGCGCCTTGTAGCTATACTGCGGCCCTTCTCCTGTTTGCTGGTTCTGACCCATATGGCAGGCAGCACGAGCCTCACTCAGGTGCCACCTTGCTGAAGGCAACTGAAGGCTATCAGCATGCTGCTGTGCCGCCGGGTGAACAGTGCAGCCAGGAGGCTTGCAGTCTCCTGCCCTCCAGGTATGGCTGTTGAGGTGTACAGCACTCACACAACCAAGCACTCTGACGTCCTTTTTCCTAGCGCTCTACTCCGGGGTAAGCCTAGTCACAGCTCCACTTCCCAGAGCACTCTCCTCTCCTTCCTCACTCTTCCCTCTTCTCAGAGATACTCCTTAACCCCTTCTCCGGACCAAAATTTATAGGGGAGTTTCCCTGAAACCATGTTCTAGAGCTTTCCATCCAGGCTGGGATTCAGGAAATGAGTTGCATGCAAGGTGCTACCTAGCGAGGGGACCTCCTCCTGCTTCCAGGAATGACATCATTCCCTGTATGGGAGGCAATGCCACTGTGGCAACCGGACCACTGCGGTGCCACATAATCACCTGCTTTTGCTTCTCAGACTGCTTTGCATTTCTGCTTGGAAGTTACATGCTCTGTGCTGTCTTAATTCTTCTCCTACAGCTATAGTGTGTCTTCCAATAGATATAACCACAGTCAGCTTTGTATGGACTACAGTAAGCCTTATTAACTGTGTACTGTTTTTGTCATTGTTGCAGTGTATTTTCCAGGACTGTCTGGGACTGTGTTTTCTAACTGCACTGCATACCTTAAATGTGGGACTTTGATAATTATTTGAACTTGTTTCAAGGATTATACCTTAATCAGACCATGTTCAATCGGAACTGAGTACCGGGACTAAGACCACAAATTGGCCATGTTCAATCTGAACTGTGTCACAAAAGACTACACCATAATTTCAATGTGAACTTGTGTTGTGAGGACTGTTTCATTTTTAACCCTTCTGTGTGTGATCAAGGATCTTGGATTTATCCTGTATTAACCTTGCATTCAATAGAACTGTGCATCCTCTTGACTCCCCTGCAGGCCTCGCCTTGTTTTTTAATTATTTTCTGTATTGTGTTTTGCTTGTTAATCTGTTTACAATATTAATTGGAACTAAAATTTGTCTCTGTTCTATTATTGTCCTTCGCTATCAGATTCTTTAAGTTTCCTACAAAACTATATCAGTATGCTGTAATTACAAAGAAAAAAAGCATGGCTGAAAATGAAAACATAGTCATACCAAATAATTTTACAGAAATATGGATCTTCCAAGTCTGGCTGCTATGTCAAGAGACAAAATGGGGGGAGATTTAACGAAGTAAAACTTTGACTTCAGAAATAAATTACGTTGACATTCTTCATAAAAGAGGCATTGCAATCAATATTTGTCTGTATAATTGAAGTACCCAGAGATGGGGAAAATATATAATCATTACACAAACAATTCTGCATAATCTACTTTAACAATTTCTAAAACTAGATAAATGAGATGCAAAGTATGAGACATAAAAAGTTTAGTAGTTCAGCTAAAATTGCTATTCCAGAGTAATTGGAATTGCAGATGATGCCCATCTATCAACGGTGTATAGTAAGCAACCTTATTTCATTTTACACGTGAAAAGAACCTATCCTAAGTCAGTCAATTTTTAAAAAATTAAAACAAATCAATAAATGATAAGAAATCTAAGAAATATACCGTATATACTCGCGTATAAGCCGAGTTTTTCAGCCCAAAAATTGGGCTGAAAAGTCCCCCCCTCGGCTTATACGCGAGTCAATACGGCTCCCTAAAAATTTTGGCGCCCCCACCTCACTTTCTGGGCCCCCCCGCATGCAGCGCTGCGCATATACATTACTTGTCTAGCAGCTGTCACCCTCCGATGGCGGATCGAGGCTCCCGGCTCCCGGCTCCATCTTCCTCGCTGACTTCCTGCTTGTCAGGTGACCGGCCGGCGTCGCGATGACGTCATCGCGCTGCGCCCCGGTCACAAAGCAGGAAGACAGCGAGGAAGATGGAGCCGGGAGCCGGGAGCCGCGATCCGCCATCGGAGGGTGACAGCTGCTAGACAGGTAATGTATATGCGCACCGCTGCATGCGGGGGGGCCCAGAAAGTGAGGTGGGGGCGCCAAATTATGAGGGGGGCCCTGCTGGGGCCCTGTATACTACCACTGGGGCTATATACTACCACTGGGGCTGTATACTACCACTGGGGCTGTATACTACCACTGGGGCTATATACTACCACTGGGGCTGTATACTACCACTGGGCTGAATATACCACTGGGGCTGCTGTATACTACCACTGGGGCTGTATACTACCACTGGGGCTGAATATACCACTGGGGCTGCTGTATACTACCACTGGGGCTGTATACTACCACTGGGGCTGTATACTACTACTGGGGCTGCTGTATACTACCACTGGGGCTGTATACTACCACTGGGGCTGAATATACCACTGGGGCTGCTGTATACTACCACTAAGGCTGTATACTACTACTGGGGCTGTATGTATACTACCACTGGGGCTGTATACTACCACTGGGGCTGTATACTACTACTGGGGCTGTATGTATACTACCACTGGGGCTATATACTACCACTGGGGCTGTATACTACCACTGGGGCTGTATATACTACTGGGGCTGCGTGTATACTACCACTGGGGCTGTATATACCACTGGGGCTGCTGTATACTACCACTGGGGCTGAATATACCACTGGGGCTGTATATACTACTAGGGCTGCGTGTATACTACCACTGGGGCTGTATATACCACTGGGGCTGCTGTATACTACCACTGGGGCTGAATATACCACTGGGGCTGCTGTATACTACCACTGGGGCTGTATACTACCACTGGGGCTGTATATACTACTGGGGCTGCGTGTATACTACCACTGTGGCTGTATATACCACTGGGGCTGCTGTATACTACCACTGGGGCTGAATATACCACTGGGGCTGTATATACTACTGGGGCTGCGTGTATACTACCACTGGGGCTGTATATACCACTGGGGCTGCTGTATACTACCACTGGGGCTGAATATACCACTGGGCTGCTGTATACTACCACTGGGGCTGTATATACCTGTGGGGCTGCTGTATACTACCACTGGGGCTGTATATACCTCTTGGGCTGCTGTATACTACCACTGGGGCTGTATATACCTGTGGGGCTGCTGTATACTACCACTGGGGCTGTATATACCTGTGGGGCGCGTGTATACTACCACTGTGGCTGTATATACCACTGGGGCTGCTGTATACTACCACTGGGGCTGAATATACCACTGGGGCTGTATATACTACTGGGGCTGCGTGTATACTACCACTGGGGCTGTATATACCACTGGGGCTGCTGTATACTACCACTGGGGCTGAATATACCACTGGGGCTGCTGTATACTACCACTGGGGCTGTATACTACCACTGGGGCTGTATATACTACTGGGGCTGCGTGTATACTACCACTGGGGCTGTATATACTACTGGGGCTGCGTGTATACTACCACTGGGGCTGCTGCTGTAACACTGCTGGGGCCTGTATATACCACTAGGGAGGCTGCTGTATACCACACTGCTGGGGGCTGTATACCTGTGCTGGGGCCTACCCTCGGCTTATACACGAGTCAATAAATTTTCCCAGGTTTTGGGGGCAAAAGTAGGGGGTCGGCTTATACACGGGTCGGCTTATACACGAGTATATACGGTAGTTAAGAATTTAAACAGAGTTATTATTCACGAGAGGCTAGGTCCGACTCTGCTTTTTAACAAGCTAACCTGTGCTGATTTTTAATGAGAAAGCTTCACACATTGTGTTTTTTTTCTCCTCCCTTCAATTCCTCCATTTTTAAATCCCGCCACCTTTATACTCCTCTCTGCCCAACCACTCCACCCTGATTGGCTAGAACTCTGCCTCTGCACTGCTGTATATAGCCAGTGTCTCAGTGCTGATGCATTGTCAGAGAAGCCATCTTGGGACTTCTTGTCCTCTTAATTGCACAAATTGCACAAATCCCCTTCATTGTGCCAATTACATCCTTAATGCTATAAAGTTGTTACAGGTTCTTCTATATTATCATGCACCAGAACAACTGAACTGTTCCTTCTCTGCCTTCTCATCCCCTTTTAAGTCTGTAACACCACTGACATCTCTCCTACTTACACAATATTTTCTCTCACCGATCCTAACCTATGTCTCTTAGTACCAGTCCCATCTTCGTGTATTAGATAACCATTCCCATACCATGTATTGTACGTTCACATCTGGGTATATAAAATCATCAAGATTCTCAGAGCGAAGTCGAGAGCCTGGGTCAGCAACTGAGAAGGGTCCAGGTGGAGGCGGTGGAGGTGTGGAAAGACAACTTGCTGAACAAGATGACCCATTGCTGTCGAGACCACCGTTGCCAGCCCCGAGGAGAAAGCAGAAGTCAGCGCCAAGGAAGATGAAGGTACCGACATTCCCCTGGTTGCTGACGACACCCTGGAGGGACCCGTAGATGCTCCTTATCCCCTAGCACCAGGCCGAGATTGCAAAGATCTGAAATGGGTCCAATTTATAGTTCAACACAGGTTGGTGGCCCCACTCAAGCCCGAGCTGGTCCTGTAGGAGATATATGCAGAGCGGGAGGTTATCAGATGGGTCAATCAGGGGGACTCGCTATTGGACTTCCCACGAGAGACCAGGGAGGGAAGGCCCATGGTGGAGACTTTAAGCTGAGTGGATTACTGCCGCAAGCAGGAGGCCCAATGGGAGGCTGAAGGAGAAGAGAGGTGGGCTAATTGGCTTGCCATGGAGGAGCGGAACCTACAGACCAAGCACCAAAGCAGTAGAGCGTTCCATCTAGGCAAAGGCTGGAGATTTGTCAGAGAGCGAGGGAGAAAGAGAGAACTTTTTGTGATCCGGTGGGATGTTGAATCCCACCTGCCGGAGGGTCATCCCGGCCATGATCTGCATGCCGGTAATAAAGTCACCTTTACCGGGTGTCACGTCGCCGTTGGACTCGGTGGCTGGTGTTCCTGCCTTGGCCACTGGGAGGCGCCAGAATCCTTCGGCTGATGGTGTTGGTGATAGGAGGGCCATGTCCTCATATGGACCTGCTGCTTCGACGTCTGCCTCTGTCAAGGGGGCGCCACCGTGTTTCTCCTGTAGGTGATGTTAGGTGCAGAAGAGAGGGTCCAGCAGAGGCGTCTGATAAGTGCAGCCTTCATTCTTCTGTCAGAAGTGGGGTGGATGATGCCAGTTGTGCATAACCATCTGGCCTGATTCTAAGGGCAGTCCGGATGAGATCATCAGGCTGTGAGCTCTAGCCTAAGGGAGGTAACCGCACCCTTCAAATAACTTGGAGCCTGTATTGCAGGCCGCCAGATATAGTCTTGGTTCCACAGTGATCTAGCGTGTGTTTAGTTTTGACTCTGACCTTTGCCTGGGTCTCTGACACTGCTTTAGCCTGACGATTTGGTACCTTTGCTGCCCTCTCGGTTTTAACTCTGACCTTTGCCTGGATTTTTGACCCTGCTTTGGCCTGATGATTTTTTACCTTAGCTGCCCTTCAGGTTTGGCTCAGTCTCCTGACTACGTTTACGGATCCTTGTTTTTATTCCCTTCCTGACGACCTTCCTGCTCAAGTCCGCTGCTCATCTTAGGCAACTACCTCCTGGGCTCCGCTGAAATTCCAGATCCCTGTAAAGGGCCTCAGGGTTTCTCGGGGTGCTGCCTTGCCAGCAGCTCAGCCTCAGAGCGGGTGGTCATCACACCCGGGACGTGGGTGAGTAGGGGTAGTAAGCCTTTGATGTCCAGCTCATGAGGGATAGGCCACCTGCTTGTCCAGCAGAACCACAGATGTCACAGTTGAAAGCTGAGCCTGTAATGCCCCAAAAGCCACAGCCGCATTGCGCACCAGTAAGACAGCCAAGCCGTAAGACCAGAGATGCAACCACACAGACTGTGCTGAGAGGAACCGCAGTGGTAGTGGTTAGTATCAGAAAGGTGGCTACCCAGACTGAGCCCGTGTCACCCGTGACAGCTGCAGCAGAAGACCTGGCTGCAATATACAGTGCAGACAAAGAAGTGCTACCCTGGCTGCAGGTAATATGTGGTAGTTTAGTGTATGCAGCCATGTATATAGTTAATCATTACTGATCGGGTTAGGGTATGTGCATAGATTTTGTTTAAGTGAATGTGTGCTTTGTTAGTGTAGAATGTAATGTATGCATGCCAATTATGTGAACTAAAGACTGAGTGGCTATGGACAATGTGTAGCCCAAATTTTCTAATGAGAATCGTTAAAACAAAGTATTCACTGATCTCAGGGAGACCAGTTCAAGAAAACACTGCGGGCAGCTGGCTAAAGCGCTCAACACAGTGAATTCCTAGGCCCATTGCCCCCTGGGAATTTTGAATATGCAAATAGAGTCTATGGAGCCTCGTTTAGGAGTCTCAACACAGGACTAGCCAGATCTTCCTCTAGTGAAGGACCTAGCCATGATAACCACCATATTAAGTGGCCCTTTGAGTCAATATCCAGCTTTTTACAAGCTTAAAGATATGACAAGGGAATAACAAGGCCAGGTATCCATCCACAGACAGCTGTTTCGGGGTGTTGCCCCTCATCAGTGTGGAGTAGGATTCTGGCTAGGTGGGAGCAATGCCTAGTAGACCAACAAAACAAAGTATTCACTGATCTCAGGGAGACCAGTTCAAGAAAACACTGCGGGCAGCTGGCTAAAGTGCTCAACACAGTGAATTCCTAGGCCCATTGCCCCCTGGGAATTTTGAATATGCAAATAGAGTCTATGGAGCCTCGTTTAGGAGTCTCAACACAGGACTAGCCAGATCTTCCTCTAGTGAAGGACCTAGCCATGATAACCACCATATTAAGTGGCCCTTTGAGTCAATATCCAGCTTTTTACAAGCTTAAAGATATGACATGGTGGTTATCATGGCTAGGTCCTTCACTAGAGGAAGATCTGGCTAGTCCTGTGTTGAGACTCCTAAACGAGGCTCCATAGACTCTATTTGCATAATGAGAATAGTTAGCACCCCAGTGCTCCCTGTTGGTTTTAGAGCTGACATAACAATGAGAAAACGAAGAAAAACCCACTGGCGTGGCTGAAAAATTGGTCCACCTAGCCCTGTCACTACGCTCAGGGTCTGCATTGGGGGTTTGTTTGTGGTGAGTTCCCTTGAAGACAAGGGAGACAGCAGATGCGAGATACTCACCTGTTTTACACCTAGGACAGTGTGATGGATGCCCGAATAGGGGTCGCACTGAATTTGGCGGGAATTGTACATAGTTATTTCTGCTTTTATATTCTGTAACGTTCAAGTAACAGTATCTCCCGTTAAAGGGATGAAAAGTTTTATTATTTTTGTTAATAAGCATTTCAAAAATTTTGCATATCTTGATACCACTTGTTTTCTGTTCTCTTTAAGCCTGATGATGTGCTGAGTTTGAGGAGGGGGGAGTGTGGTGCCCCGACGGATCCAGTCGCTACAGAGGTACTGCACTTTTGTTAGGGTGTAGTATCCAACTCTCGGGTAAGAGGGACACAGACCGGTGCCGGGACACCCAGAGAGACATCCGTACTGAATGTTTAATGACACCGCCAGGGTCACGGAGCCAGGTCTCAAGGCCTGTGACTCCCATAAAGCCTCAAAGCCCAGTTCCAAATATCCTAAGGCCCTGGTGTCAGAGGCAATGCCACTGTGCCAACCAGATCACTGGAGTGCCACATTCCCCCCTAGTAAATTACAGTAAGTCCCGGACTGTGGAAACATAACAAAGATTTAACAAGTTTATAACATCAACAATAACAAAATATTTACAAGATTATAAAAAAAAAAAATTACAAAAACCAAAAAAATAATAAAATAGTCATTGCGGCGCCTAGTCTTTACGCCACCATCCAGGAATTGTCTTGGTCCGAGTACCTGGAGTTTAGCCGGTGGGAACAGCCCCAACCTACTTTGTGCTTTTTCTCTGGGCGTGGCTACAGCGCACTTTGTTATAAAGTGGGCCTAGTTTTCGGCGCTGGTGTAGTGGGTGCACTAGCCACTATTCTACGTGTAGACCTAAATAGTACTGGTATACCAGATTGCCTTCTGTGAACTCTTAGACTCACCATGGGGCTGACAGATTCGGCGCTGGCAGGGGGTAGATTCTCTTGTTCCACAGCTGGTGTGGCATCTGTTGCTGGAGCCGACGGGTTTAGATTCTCTGCTGCTTCAGGTGAAGTACACTGGGGAAAGACTAAGACAAGTACTACAATTTCCCGGTTCACCTGCGTCCAAGTCTGGGGAAATTCTCTAAAGATGGCATGAATGTTCTCTTCCACTTCTTGTGTGGGTTGAGGAGCATCTTGGTCTTTCTCTTTGTCTATCAGTTTATCAGGATATATTTTTTAGGTGGTTTCTTGAGACTGCCGATGGAGTTTCTCCTCCATCTTTACTGATGAGGCATACCTTGCGGTTATCAAAGTTTGAAGGCAAGAAGGTGTACGGCTGGGCTTTGCACTGGTTGTCTAGGTTGTGCATGCACCTTTTTCACTTTAGCACTTGCTCTCCTGGTGGAGTTCACGATGGCGGTGATCTGGTTCCATGGACGCAGGGCATGCAGTAAAAGGGGATTATTTACAAGGCATAGTTCATGATGCCACCTGTGGTACTCAGCTAGGGGTGGCTGACGGTGCAGGATATGACTGCTGAGGCAGATGGTAGTGCAGTCGGGATGGTAAAGCTCCCAAGGTGGAGCTGGGCCCCAGAGATGGTGTGAACATTCTATAGTGGTTGTGATGATCGCTGTGTTGCAGGACTGAGGGCGCAGGCACTAATTGGAGGACACAAAAGGGCGAAGTTTCCATTACCTTTACTTGGTAGATGGTATTGCAGTCCGGGGTACTGGATACAGGTTTTAGAAGGGATCCGGCTAGCCTGGAAGCAGTCAGAGATCCACCTCACCAGGCGGGATTGGAGGCCTTAATGCTGCGCTCTATCTTCAGGTCCCTGCATTTATAGCTATGCTGCGGCCCTTCTCCTGCTTGATGGTCTGACCCGTATGGCAGACAACACCAGCCTCTCTCCGGTGCCACCTTTCTGAAGACAGCTCAAGGCTCTCAGCACGCTACTGTGCCGCTGTATTCTGTGCGACCAGGAGACTTGCAGTCCTCTGCCGTTCACTCCCCAGAGCACTTCTCCTCACTTCCTCATTCTTCCTTGTCCTTAGGCTTACTGACTAACCCCTCCTCCTGGCCAGAACCAGGGCAGCTCCCCTGAAGTCAGGTTCTAGAGCTCCTCCTTCTGGCCTGGAGTCAGCAGCGGTACTGTATGCAAGTGTTACCTGGTGTGGGGGCCTCCTCCTGCTTCCAGACATGACATCACCCCCTTTGATGGAGACAATGCCACTGTGGCAAACAGATCACTGGGGTGCCACAGATGGAGAGATTAAACTGTTCTTCCAGGATCCATATTTCTACAGCTCTTATTATAGCTCTTTTTCCAGCACACATAGAGTAGTTGTATTTTGTGCTGATTCTTATTAAAAAGCACTGGTCCTTTTTCCACTCTTAGCTTGGCTAAGTCAAACTTAGCTTGGCTTGTGTCATCAATATCAGCCAAATATATACGGTGATAGTGTGCTTTTAAAATCCAAAGCAGTACTCGCAATGTTTTTGTCATTGATTTCATGCTGTTTTGGTGCAATTTTGACTTAAAACTCGATGCATTGTGTTCAGTGTGTTCATATGCATCTCCTAGCACAAACAAAGTACCAAAACCACGACACAGTTTAGCCCTTTTTATAAAACTATTCCTTGAAATAATTAAAAAAAACTATGTGGGGCTTCGCCATATTTTGAATGCCAGTCAGGTAGAGCAGGCAGCTACTGGCTGTCCCCTACCCACAGATGCTTATTATTATCTGGTTGGAAACCAAAAAGGTAAGGAAGTCCTTTTTTAAATTTTTTCATGAAAAAACGACATGGGCTTTGTCATATTTTTGGTTTCAAGCCGGGTACAACTAGGCAGCTGGGGGATGGAATCTTCAGCACTGGGTGGCCCAAGCTTTCTGCCTAGCCCCCGCTGTGAATTGCAGCCCACAGCCATAAGTGAGCAAGAGAAGCGCTCACTTTATGACTGGCTCTGAGTTCTGTCATGCTGGGGTCATCCAGTTTGTCATGTGTGAACTCAGTTAACCTTTCACATGGCACCCCAAAAGTGTGCCTGCTCTCTGCAAGTAGATGTGTGTGTCTGCTGGCAGAGATGTAGCAGAGCTTAATATGGGCACTGCTTCTTGATACCCATTGTGTAACCTGAGACTACCTCAGAAAAGTAATGATGAAGCTGGTGGAGGTTCATGAGCGGGCCCATAAGTATGGTGTGTGTAGGAAGATAATATCTGTCAAAACAGCGGGACTCCAATGTAAAATGGTTTGAGCGTGTTTGGCAGCTTTTGGGCCCCCTTTAAGGTGTTTTCTATGCCTCTTATTTTGCTACCCCTTGATTTTAATGGAGATTAGATGTTCAGCGAACTGTTAATCGAACTTGTTCGATGAACATTCCTCGTTCGGTGAACCGAACCGAATTTGAACTTCCAAAGGTTCGTCCATCTCTACACATGATACGAATCGTGTGGCCTGGGATACTCGGTAGCTAGGCAGGCAGTCTATCTGGGATATCACAGTGGTGATTGCCCAGCACCGTGGCCCTGACCGGACAAGTAAAAGGGGAGATATTTACAGGGGGATAGAAGGTTACGAATGATCCTTGATACCAGCTGAGCTATCTGACCAGAGATGGCTAGTGCTGCTTATGGGATCCCCAGGGGATAGATGGTGGGGTAGCTGGATGTATCATTCCCCTCAGCTGGAGCAAACCCCTTGGATAGTGAGGGTGTAGAGGTGATGATGAGGTTTGTAGTAAGAGGTGCAGCAGACAGAGACAGGAAGGCAGAGGAATGCAGTCTTTCCCTTTACTGAAGGTACAAGTTAAATCCAAGGTACTGCTACCAAGTTCAGGGTCCAGTTTGTCTATAAGCATCTGGAGTCCACTACATGGGGAGAATAAGCCTTCCATCTATGCTTACCTGTTTGGAAATTCAGCAGCTTATGAACTGATCTGTCCTCCCTGCTTCTCTTTTCTGCAGCAGCTCCAGCCAGCATGCATTGCAGGCCCATATGAAAGTTGTTCTGCTAGACACAGCTCTGAGCTCTCTGTAATGTTGAGCTGCTGGTGATACAGGGGTGACCAGCAGACCTACAGTCTCCTGGACTCCAGATTCTGCCTCCAAGGTTTGCAAATCCTTAGATAACCCAGGTTGCTGGTGTCCCGCTCAGCACAAACCTGGGGTGAGCCTTCAGCAGCTCCAACCCTGGGGACTCTTGTCTCCTTGTGCTTCTGTCTTCCCTTCGCCACACTCATTTCTCTAACTGCTCCTCCCAGCCAGAAGAGTGGGTCACTCTAAAAATCAGGTGTATGTGCTTCCCCGTCTGGTCAGGGATCAGGCTTGTGATGGATGTATGAGTTACCTAGTGTAAGGAGCTCCAATTATCTCTGGACATGATACCACCACCTGTTAAGGAGGTGATACCACTGTGGCGAGCAGACTGCTGGGCCCCACACATGCTGCTGTGTCTGTAAAATCACCACTGAGTTGCCTGAATTGCTAATAGTGCTGATAACTAGATAGCCACTGTGCTGGATCCCTGTTACAGTGCTACATTGACAAGCTGCCATCCTTACTTCCATCACTGGAGTGTCATTATAAACCAAACACATACAAAAAAAACAATAATAGCTAACTCCTCCGGCTCTTAAATGTACACCACCATGCCCATAACAACCACCTCCTCAACCTCTTCCTCTAAGTGTACCTTCACCTGGTTCAAGATAATTTTTTTTTTCACTCTGTACTATTTTAAAAGGGTTCTTTGTGCTCTGTACAGAAGCTCTTCCAATTTTGGCAGTGCATGTAAACTATGAAAACTGACTCTGTAGAGGCAGTCTTCAAATTTGTGACCAGTGGGGGGACTCTTGCAATTTTGGCTGTGCAGGTGAACTCTGAAAACAGGCTCTGTATGGGGTATTTTTAAAATAGTTGCTCTGTGAAGGAACATTTTATAACCTCGCGGTGGACTGCCAACTTGATCACAAATTCAACTCTTAGCTTTTAAACTACAGCAGCAGTGGTGCATTTTACTGAAGCTAGTTGTTTGAGGGAACTGGAAAAACAAGCAGCATAATAATAGGCTGGGCACTCTCTCTCTTTCTGTATACAGGCCACATAATACTCAGCACTTTCTTGGGGGTGCAAAGAATGAAGGGAGCATCAAATATAGGACTTAACCATGGTGCTGATGCTGGTAGTGGAGCTACTTCAGAGTGAGGATGTGGTCAGTCTGTGCTGAATAACAGACCAATATGAAATGAGAGGATAGCGGCTAGAAGCGGGTGCTCAGAGATTAGCAGAAAATATTAAGGGTAGAAATGTAGCTTCATTTATTTTGGTCAGGCTCCTCACAACGCGCTTTAGGGGTATGCTCCAACTTTACCAAGTGATGAAGACCGAGGACCTGTGGTAACGTCAGCTCCGCGTGCCGACCCATATGACCGGCCAAGCCTCCGAACCCGGAAGCCGGGACAGCGAGTGGTGCACGCTAAGAACTGCAGGCTCATTCCCTGTGGTTATGCAGGTAGCATAACCACATCAGGTTAATGTATTTTGCCCCCAATCTCCTCCACTTGACCACCAGGTACCATTCTAGGAGCGCCCCTCCTTTTTTCTTTGTTTTGTCTGAATAACAGATCAATAAGTGGTTGGTGCCATTGAACCTCATGCCAAGAGTTGTTTGAAAATGGGTGAAATGTCATAGCAGCACTGTACCACCAGTAGCCAGGTAAATAAAGGTCCAGCCAGGGGACAGTTTTGGGTTTGAGGAGGAGGAACCATATTCACAGCAGGGTGGCATTAAAAACAGTTCACGGGCATCACTGAAGTGATGAAGAGTTACAGAGAACATAGACAATACACCTACCACCAAGGACAGTTTGGTCATTATCTCTGGCTATCCTGGCACACATGAGTGAATGCATGCTGCAGGGTCTACAAAATAACTACCAAGTAGCATGAATTGTTACCAGTGCTGATTACTGGGGCAAACCCTGCTGGATCCTGGCTAAATGAGCAACCTGCCATCCTTACTTCCATCATTGGAGAGTGATCAGGTCTCCTCATAATTAAGGACCCAGTACCGACAATGAATAAAATTGAAGCAGAGTCCTATTCCATTTTTTCTAGTTTCAGTATTCAAGCATAACTGCCGGACTTGAACAATAATTAAAAAAAAAAAAAACTTCAGGCCCCCAGGAAACTCAGTAAACAGCTTTGGTGAGGCTGGGACTGGCGGTAGCAAAGCTGGCTTGTGGACTGCCAGCGCAATAATATATCAAACTCTGAACTTTTAATCCTTCACCCCTGGTGATTTTTTGTTTTTCATTTTTCCCTCCCCTACTTCCAAGAGCTATAACTTTTTTATTTCTCCGTCCATATAAACCTGTTAGAGCTTGTATTTTGCGGCACGAGTTGTACTTTCATATTAAATCATTTATTTATTATCCAAGTACAGTGAAATTACAAATTACAAAAAAAGTGCAATTACACGTTTGTTTTTTGGGATTTATATTAAACATGTTCACTATATGATAAAACTGACATGTTGGTATCATGCCTCAGATTGGTACGAGTTCCTAGATACCAAACATGTATACTTTTAGTGTTATGTAAGTGGTGAAAAAAAATTAGAAATTTTGAAAGAAAAAGAATTGCGCTTATGGTGCCATTTTCCATGGCCCATAGCCTTTCTATTTCTCGGGATCTGTGGCTGTGTGACGGCTTATTTTTTGCAGTTTGAGCTGACGTTTCTAATGATACCATTTTTTGGTGGATGTGATGTTTTGATCGCCGGTTATTGCATTTTATTGCAATGCGTAATACGTAATTTACAGATCTGATTAATTAATTTTATATTTTGATAGATCGGGCATTCCTGAACGGTGATGCCAAATGTGTGTATTTTTTTAATAGTTTTATTTTCACTGGCGTAAAAAGGGGGGAGGGAGAGGTGATTTGAAGTATGTTTTTTATCATCCTTTTAAAAACGTATTTTTTTGTATATTTCACACTGGCCACTAGAGGGTTTCAGTGCTGCACACACCGTTCCCGTGTCCTGTCTTTAGATGGGCTGCTGCTTATCTAAAGACATAAGGAAGTGATCACTCCCTGCTATTGATGTCACTTGGTCATCACTACCAGGAATTGAATCAAGACAGCTTCCAGGGTCATTACAGGACCCTGGGCTCTCCAGGTAACAGCACATGGACCTGTGATCCACTGAAGCTGAAATTTAGGCTCTGTAGGGGGAACTGTGAAAACAGGCTCTGTAGGGGCCTTTATGTAAATGGTTGCTTTCTGGGGATACTCTGAATTCACAGTCTCTGTGATGGCTGTCATAAAATTTTCATGTTATTATTTTACTTCCTATGTAATTATAATTGCTAAGGTAACAGAACCCCCACATTTGTTTGCAAGGCAATTGTCATTCTCTTACCATCAATTTCCTTCCTTTTACAGCCCCCTAACTCCTACTATGACTATTTTACAGCCATTTTAGAGTACAACCGTTCAGATCTCTATTGACTTAGATCTGGTTCAGGGTCTAGGGTCAAATTCTAGTCAAGTTCAAGGAGCGAGCCAAACTTTTAAAGCCTATCCAAACCTGGTGAACCCAAACATCCAGGTGTCCACACATTACTACCACTGAGTATAGGTAAATAACTATATTTTAAGCCCTGAAAAGGTTTATTGGTTACACCTTGGAGCTGAAGGACTCCATCATTTAAGAGCTTAGGCTACTTTCACATTAGTGTTTTTGAAAGCTGTGTATGCTGCACATGTGGAAACGCATGCCAAAATGCATGCAAACGCATGCTTACGCAGTGTTTTTTATCTGCATGAGCGTACGCAAGACATAAAAAAAACGCAGCGCATGCATGCGTTTGTATGCGTTGTGGTATACAAGGTATTATGTGAATACATAAAAAAAACAAGTTCTAATCATTGTCAACAACCATTGAAATACGTTAATCTACATTGTACCAAAGCTAAAGCCATTGTTTTTCTGGGAATTGTGATATTTGCATTGTATTTAGCAGTTAAGATTACTTGAAATACAGTGAAAGGGTGAATTCCGGCAGATATTTTATAGATGTCGTGCCCTGAGTGTAAATTTGGATTGATGTTAGCTATATCTGCTGGAGGTTGGAGAATTGTTAAAATTATTGACCACGGTTATAGTCAAGTGTGCACTGGGTTTGGACCTGTGTCAGTAAGATATCCAGAGTATAAAGTATTCCGACTCAATGTTCATGGGAGTCCCATTTTTCAGTGGTCCCTTGGAACATTGTTAAACCAGATAGAGGAATATAATCTCTGGTATCCTACTGACATACCATTCAGGTGTCCCCTGAATAAAGGTAATCCAGAAGATTATATTCAGTCTGCAAGTATCTCTGTCCTCCTCAGTGGATTCCAACTATAAAATGGGTAATGTGTAAGGTATAATAATAAAATGTGGTTGTTTGATGTGCCACAAGGACAGACCACTAGAAGGTGATAAGTTGATCCAGAATGTGTAAAGTATGTTGATAGGAGGGAGAAGAGGTATGGTGTCAAAAGGAACACTCAGTTTGAGTCAGTGTGAGATGTTGGTGAAATTGTTTATGAAAGTAAAAATAAGGAAATAAATAAAAGTTGACATGTTACTTCTATGTGATAAGAAGGTATATTCTGGCATGAATAAATTTTCATTTTTGCCCATCTGAAGGTAGTGATGGATTGTCAATATGGCGAGTATATAGGAAATTTAGGGACAGAAGTGCAGACATAGACTTTGTCCAGAAGCTCTTGTTTTTTTGTTTTGTTTTCAGCACTACATATAAGGCCTTTCAAGATGCTAACCCAAATATATGTATATAAATGTTCTGACTTGACATGACATGTAGGACCTGCCTTTGTACAGTGTTGTTGGTATGAAGGGGCAGGTCCCAGACTTGGTTTTTTGGACTGCATCTATCAGGAACCTTTGTCAACATATGAGTATATTAACAGAAGAAGTAATCATTGTAGAGTTTTTCCTTTCCACGTGGTGCACCATTCACATACAATAGGGAAACATTGGACTCAGGTGGTCCAATATAGGTTTTATACACCAAGGACTAGGGACCAGGTAACGCATAATTACAGGTACTCAGAGGAAGGTGTGGATTCAGGAATAGAGGTGTCTGCTTCAGATGATTCTGATGCTAATGAATGAAGGATACATAACAGTCATTTTTGGGATTGCATTGTATGTTTTGTTTTTTACCTACTTGCTTAGACAAGTGTATAATAGACTTAGAACAGATCAAAGGGCTCAGTTTGCATTAACTGTCCGTGAAGTTGGGACAATTGGTCTGGATACTAAGTCAGAGGATCCCTAATTCAAGGTGAACCGGCGCAGGTCTAGCCTGGTGTAGCAGGAAATTGAAGATAGGGATCGCTACCCGTGACAGCCGCTATGGGGACCAGTGTCAGGAGGCTGCTCACTAGATTGAATAAGTGATTTAGTGAAAGCACAGCATGGACAGAGGGCAGTTAATGAATGCCTGAGACAGGTTGTTTGGATGTTTTACGTTGGAGACAATTTTGCCGTGAGAATGACCAGTGGATTCAGAAGCACGGATACGGGTACCAGGTGTGGTCCTGGATCCGGACTTCTGAGTGTCACTGTCCCTTTGTAGATATGTTTGGACATAAAAGCAGACTGAACAAAGCAACCCCACTACCACCTCCTGCACATCCATTTGCACCTGCACATAGTGACCAACCCCCTAAGTCACCAACCACAAGTGGTCAGCAAATTTCTACAATACAAGAAGTACAGCTCCAAGTCCAACAAAGGCAGATCTAGGCTCTGCATCAAGTGCTAGAACAATACCATACCCATCTGCCCTACCACACGCACATGGTACGGACTATCACCAAATATATGTACCATGGGCAGGACCCTGTCAAGCATCCCCTATTGTCCTGTAAATTTGATAAGTGCTGGCATGCTGAATGCTATGCATGCTGTTATTACCTATGGAAAGAAAGGTATCACTGTAAAGGGTCATTTATCTGAATAAATGCTTATTGTAATGATGTCTTTAATCCAGTTAGATGATGACAAACTGAGTACAAACTTTGATGAAAAGCAGATGCTGCAAGAGGTACAAGCCGCACTATGGGTAACAGATAAAACTGATGTTGGTTTATTGAAAATAACACCTGTGAAAATTAAATCTGAACCAGGAACTGTATTGGTGTGTATAAGACAATATCCCCTGAGCTGAGACCAAGACACCGCCGTTTCACATCAGGTGGCAGATGAGGAAAAGATGATAAACCTCTTTTTCCGGTAAAGAAAGAGCAAATACCAGGCCAACCTGTTGTGTACAGAATGGTTCATGATTTACGTGAAATTAACAAATTGATGATTATTGACACCCCCATAGTGCCCAATCCGCATGCCATGTTCAATCAGATTCCTGCAGAAACAAAATTCTTTACAGTGATTTGAGTAATGTCTTTTTCTCCACCTTCTCCTGATTGCTATGTCTTGTGTTTTTTTTATTGTTTTAAGGCTGGTGGGCTACTTGCAGGGAATGGATTCCTTCAGCATCAGAGAAAATGCAGCCATTATATGATGTGTTGGCAGCATGTAACAAGGGCAAACCCTATGAAATGACACCAGAAGCAAAAGAGGGGCTTGACATGCTGAAGAATGACATTCTCTCCTCCCCAGCACTAGGAGTTCCAAATTATGATCTCCCATTTTATTTATGTTGTTATGAATTAGGGGGACATGCCAAAGGAGTATTGACACAGAAACATTTGTTACCTAATATTGATGATAACTTGGCAAATGAAAATTGAACACAATTGTTTTGAAATAATAAACATTGAAACACAGCCATTAGCAAATGTTCAAGAAACCCCAATCCACAATACAGATTTAGAATTTTATGTAGATATTTTGGAAGCTGAACTAAAGGCTCTGACAGAAGCTTGTATCATGGGGGAGGGGCTTAGCTCAAGCATTTTTACTGATAGCCGTTACGCTTTTTGTATTTGCCATGATTACGGCCCTGGATGGAAAAGCAGACAGTTTTTGGCAACTTCAGGGAAACCCATTAAGAACGCAGACTCAGTGGCTCAACTCCTCAGAGCACTAGAGTTACCCAAAATGGTTGCTGTGGTTAAGGTGCGAGCTCACTCAAAGGAGTGCACCAAGGAGGCCAAAGGAAATGACCATGCTGACAAGGCGGCTAAAGCTGCAGCCCTGCTCCCTCTCCCGATAGGGATGTACACTACGTGTGTCTCTGGGAATAGCGGAACCTGTACTCCTAGGGCGCCTGCAAGCTCAGGCCTCTAAACAGGAGAAAGAAGAATGGAAAGGTGCAGATGCCCGAGAAGAGGATGGTGTCTGGAGGGTGGGTAGGAAATACTGCCTTCCGAGTGTGCTCTCTCAAGTCAACTCACCAATCAAAGGATTCAATACTAGAACAGGTGAAACATCAGTGGGTGGCATCTGGGGTCCACTATGCTGCTGCTGAATATATACAGGGTTGCGTGATCTGTGCATGCCATAATGCGGGGAAAACGGCTAAGGTAGATGTACGCCTGGGCCATTCTACCTGGTTCAGCGACTGCAGATTGACTTTGTTCAGCTTCTGAAAGTAGGCACCTATGAGTATGTATTGCATAGACCTATACTCTGGATGGCCAAAAGCAAGAAGTTACTGTCTGAAGTTGTGTGCAAGTATGGAGTACCAGAAATAATAGAGAATGACAGAGGTAGTCATTTCACCTCCCAAGTTTGCCAGGAGGTACTACAGGCTCTAGGAACAGAGCAGGCTTTTCACAATCTGTACAGGCCACAAAAGTATGGAAAAAGTAGAACACCTAAATGGCAGTTTAAAGTTAAAAATTCAAAAGGCATGCAGAAACAGGGAAGCATGGACAGAGTGTTACCAATAGCATTGTATTCTGTGAGGGTTACTCAAAAAAAGGACTGGGTTGTGTCCTTATGAGATATTGTTTGGAGAACCATCAAAAGACGGGATTGTATTTTTCCTCAGCAGTTGCAAATATTGCATTATGACATGACAGCCTATGTGGAAGCTTTACAAAATGTATTGCATCAAATTCACAAATGTGTTTTCAGTTCCATTCCAGATCTCCATTACGCACTCCCTAAAACTGGTGACTGAGTCACAATCCGGAAACACTGAGGAAATGCTTGGAACTCAAATTTGAAGGTCCATACCAAGTGCAGCTCACTACACCATCCTCAGTGATGCTTGAAGGAAAAGACCATCTGGATCCACGCATCCCACTGCAAGAAGTTTCACAAAGACTAAATAATGACCTTAGGGGAGTATTGTTTATTGCTTTTGTTCCTCTATACTGCTTTCCTTCCCCAAACTGCAGAAGGGAGAACTGGCTTGAACAGTGGGAAAGAGGAGTACTTCAGCAGAAGGAAGCTGCTGAAGGGAGTAATTTACTAGTGGATGAGGAACCCATAAAGCAATGGGATAATAAATTTGTTAAATATCATGAGTACATATCAAAAGCTAGCAACATCTCATATTGCTGGATATGGTCACATGCACCTATGCAGCCAATACTATGCCTATTTGGTCACGCCCATCTCAGAAAAAGAATTAATGGGTTCAAATTGCTGGAAAATGAATCCCCTACAATTAGATGACAAAGCAAGACCTCTGCCCCTTTACCTATAATGGGGTGGACTACACCACCTTGGCTCCAGCTATATTTAACCTCACCCCGAGGGGCCAAGGTAGAGATACTGGTAAGATATTATAGATCAATTACTACTAATGTGGAAGGCTCATGGTGCTTGTATACAGGAACTATGAAGCTCATTTCTGTAGCTATGGCATTATTAAATGAATATCAGTTTGGACTCCCAAACGGTGTATATGATATATGCGGCGATAATGCCTACAGATGGCTCCCAGTAGGAGCTGAGGGATTTTGTACGTTAACAAGACTAGAACCAGAAACATGGCTGTGGGAGAATGGGATTTTCCATACAAAAATATTCCCCAACACATGCTTTCTAAAAAAATGTTAAACATCCTCTTCACCTGACCACTTATCAAACCCATGTATGCTAAAGAAGTAGGTCCTTGCAGCCCACTTGGAGCAATGTTGGGTAATGAGAAATTCACACATGATAGAAGAGTAGGAGATATCTTTGACAATATAAGGCTGCTTCAACTTGCAGATGCATCTGCAGCGTTTGCGATCATCTGCAAGCATCTGCATGCAGACCGCGGCCCCTATGTTTATAATGGAGCGCACGGCGGTCTGCAGATGCTTGCAGACCGCTGTGCGCTCTCATTGCCCACCATTATGATCTGTGTGCAGGCATGCTGCGTACAGATCACACACTCTCGTCCGCACAGGACGAGATGTTGCGTCCCTGTGCGGCGGAGTGTGGATTGTACGCAGGCATCCGCTGCGCACAGATCACTAATGGCGGCAATGAGAGCGCACGGCGTCTGCAGAATCTGCAGACCTCCTGCGCTCCATTATAAAATAGGGGGCGCGGTCTGCATGAGATGCTTGCAGATGCATCTGCAAAACCTGCAGATGCATCTGCAAGTCTGAAGGCAGCCTAACTGATGTTCTATTGATGCCACAGATATAGAGTCAGCATTCACAAAGCAGCTTATTGTGGTGCTTGTCAAGAAAATTCTAAGAAGTAACTGCAAATGTTTTACAGGTAAATACAAAATGAAAAAGAATAAAGATAATGATACTGAAGCACTGCGTACTCAAGTGCTCCTGACTATGGTCACCATCAAAACCTGCAAGTGGCAAACTCTGTGGCAAAGAAGCACTGGCGGAGCTTGCTGATTGCTCCCATTGTGAGAATCCTTTGGAACTACCTCCATCACCAGGGATTCAAGAAAAAGAGAACTATAATGTTGTGTAAACCAACAGTCCCTCATATGACATTTAATCATGATTATGTTATATTATGTATGAACTAAATTTATAATCAATGGCATAGTATACAGTATATCTAATATATTCTTATATTTACAATTCCCCTCAGTATAACCATATTAATTTTCGTTAGGGATTAGACTACGAGGGAAAGCCAGGGCCGACCAACAGGGTCTGTCTGAATGGTGATGCCCCATGATATACATAGGGGAAGCCTAGTGTATTATGAAGTAGGACAGCGCTGCGGACCTGGTATAGGCAGGGAAAGGTGAGGAATAGAAATGATAAAAAGAGGGGAGCTATTAAAGAAGGTATCATGTACTACTCACTGTCAGCCATCTTGTTCTCTATTTTGCTTACTGTGAACCATTCCTAGTTTATCATATCTATTCACTCAGAACATTGAATAGACTGAAGCCCTAGAGCTGAATCTTATGTGAACATAGTTGAAGGTTAGAAGAATGATAACAATGTCTTCGTGCTTGTCTTTATCATACAAATGGTCTCTAATGTCAGTAGGACCACAGACAGGTGGACGTCTGGCAGACATCCCTACTGTTAGTCACACTAAGTAATTTAGTATTGTTTATTATAGAGATTAGATTAATAACGTCATTGGATAATTTTACACTGATTATGGTGCATATTTCACATATTCCATTTCTGTACCATATTGCCACATTTTACTTTTTGTTACGTATTAAGGACCTTGAAAATGATATAAAAACTGTACCCTTGAATAAATGATTATGATTTCTCTGAAAGACTCTGATTGCTGCGTCTTTGTTGAGTATCGTCAGGACATGCTATACCAGTGTCAATCCTTTTAATTTCTTCTATTAATCAGTCTACTCTTGTTACAGTAATTTCTTCGCTTCTTCTACACTTTTTTTTGCGCATGTGTTTAACATTTCCAGGAGTGTTTTCTTGAATTTTAAAGACAAGCCACTCCCAAAGGGCGTGTCTTAAGGGACATCTCTTTCTGGGCATGCGCTGTGTGTCATACGCATGTGCATCGAACGCAGCCACGCGCAAGCCATTGCACACCAAAGCGCACCTATAGAGAATAGTGTTTTGTTTTTACGCACTCATGCGCATGCTTGTGCATTTTTCAGTCATCAAAAAATGCAACATGTTGCGTTCGCTGGGCACCAAGAAACCATGCACAGGGACGCATACACAGACATACTGACGCCATACACCTGCGCACACCATGTTAAAGATATGTGCGCAATACGTTTGCGGATTTTAAAAAAGAACTACGCAGCATGTACTGCGTTCAAAAATGGAAATGTGAAACCGGCATTAGTCACTGTCTTGTATAGTGCATATTTATTTTTAATTTATATTACAATGTTTCATAAAGATACATTTTGTAAATTAATTTGCTTGTGACGTTGTTGTTTCGGATACAATCTAGTTATGGTTTAAAGTACGTATCCTGCTTTTATTGTGGATGCAATATACTTTTCTTCCATGTACATTTCAACAGCAGAGCTATTATCATATGTCATTTCTAATATCTAGTCAGCTAGTGTGCTGTGAGCTTAGAGCCTGATCTATAACCATATGGGATTTTTTTCCATCTGTTTAGTCCCACTCCAATCTGTGACCATGAACTGGATTTATTTACCAGCTCAATGAATACCTAATGTAAGTCAGAAAAATTGTTTAAGAAACCTACCTAAAAGAGACCGAAAACTTCTAAAGTTCACAGTTTTTCACAATCATTCTACACTTCTGCTTGTTTAAAATAGATATAACTTAATACTTTTCTACTTAGAATGGGATCTCTTACCAATTTAAAGGGGTTTTCCCACAAAAATATTCATTTTAATGAATAGATCTTGTACTAATAATAGTTTCCACAATTGGGTGTGTTTAAAAAAAATGTTCCAGTGCTGAGATAATCTTATAAATATGTCCCTGCAATATACTGTGTAATGGATGTGTCTGACCGTACAGGACATGGTGTGATCATACCACATATCTTGTGCTGAGAAAATCTTATATATGTGTCCCTGCTATGTACTGTGTAATGGATGTGTCTGACTGTACAGGGACATAGTCTGATAATACCACATCTCCTGTGCTGATATAATCTTAAATACAGTAAGTGTCCCTGCTATGTACTGTGTAATGGATGTGTCTGACCATACAGGGACATGGTCTAATCATACCGCAGCTCCTGTGCTGAGATAATCTTATAAATGTGTCCCTGCTATGTACTGTGTAATAGATGTGTCTGACTGTACAGGGACATGATCTGATCATCCCACATCTCCTGTGCTTAGATAATCTTATATATGTGTCCCTGCTATGTACTGTGTAATAGATGTGTCTAACTGTACAGAGACATGGTCTGATCATACCACATCTCCTGTGCTGAGATAATCTTAGGCTAGGGCTGACTTGCGTCAGTCCTCAGCCTGCCGATCCATGAAAAACTTAGAAATTCTCAGGCTCAGCGCATAGTGTTAACAGCATGCCCATAGATCTTACTGTATGAGGACCTCAGACAGCGCACATACTATACCTACAATCGGTATAGTATGAGCGCTGCTGTCAGTGAAGCCGCTGGCTTCATTCATAAAAATGTACAGAGCCTCCAGGAGCCGGCTACTGCACATAAGAGATTAAATAATTATATGGCCACCTGAGTGGGTGCTAGGTCTCTGGGGGGGTGGGCACCCCCTAGAGACAGTATACACACATTTATTAATAAAATTACACATGTTAAAAACACAGAGAACACTTTGCTTATCCCGGCGGCAGATCCTGAGCAATCCGGTTACTGCATTGCGGGTCAGAGAACCGCTCCGAAAACTGCAGCCTGCATTATTTTTCATGCAGGCTGCAGAGCCGGAGGCGGTAACCGGATTGCTTGTGAAGTAATCCGGTTTTTATAATAGGCTCCTATGAGGAGCGTTTCCTGATCCGGTTTTGAGCTTTTTAAAAGCTCAAAACCGGATCAGGTTTTTTAAAAAAAAAACGGAAATGTGACCCTAGCCCAAGACGAGGTCTGGAGAAATAGCTACTTCATTGTGGAGATTTAATCTTGCATGCCAGACCTCATCTTAGCCTCTCATACAGCCAGATCAGAATCCTATGCACTGACTGATGAGGGGCAATCACCCCAAAATGCACCATCTGCAGATTGGGGCTCTGATCTGGCACAAATCCAAAATCATAGTTAAAGGCTTGCTAAGGAGTGAATTATGATTTTTAGGATTGCTACTTTCAATATGTGGCACTAGAGTTCATCTACTTCCTCCTTGAAAAGACAATTTGCATATTTCCCAGATGAGCATTGTGGCTAAACATCTTCTCACTGCTGGCATGCAGGATTACATCTACACAAGGAGAGTAGCTATTCCCCCAGACCTGTACGGTCAGACACAGCCATTACACAGTACGTATTTTTGACACATACTAGTGCATCTCAATGAATTAGAATATCATCAAAAATCAATATCATATTGCAATGTTTCAGGGCTAATAAATAAATATCTATTTATACTTTGATGTCTCGTGGAGTATGGCAGCCTGGTTTTTAATCCTTTATCCTCCCTACTTTAGTTTTCTAAGACAATAACCTTTGGGTTTTCATTGGTTGTAACCCAGAATCCTCAACATTAACAGAAAAAAACACTTGAACTAGATCACTCTGTTTGTAATGACTCTATATAATATATGCATTTCACTTTTTGTATTGAATTACTGAAATAAATGACCTTTTTGATGATATTCTAAATCATTGAGATGCACTAGTATATGAAATTATCTAAGCACAGTTACATTTTTAAAACATCCAATTGTGGAAATTATTATTATTCCAGGATTAATTAAAATCAACTTTAAAATTAATTTTAGTTGTAGGAATCCGCCTTTAAAGGGATCCTGTCACCTCCAGAACACCTCCTAAGCTACGAAAACATGTCCCTGCAGCATCCTATCACTAATCTCACACTTATTTTGTCTCCTAAAAGCATCCTGTGAAAGTGCATAAAAATGTTTTAATTCTTACTCATTAGTGATTATAATTAGCAGGGGCTATATTCTTTAGTCACCAGGGCGGGCTGTTTTGCAGGCTCCAGGATCCACCCTCTCTCTGTCTGTGTGCTTTGATTGTGCAGGCTTTACCCTCCCCCCTCTCTATCACTGATGCAAATCATTAGTCCTGCCTTCAGCTGCACATAACAGCATCACAGACAGAGTGAGGGTGGATCATTCAGGCAGCAAAACAACATGCCCTTGGGGCTAAAGAATATAGCCCCTGCTAATTATAATCACTAATGAGTAAGTATTAAAACGTTTTTATCCACTTTCACAGGATGCTTTTAGGAGACAAAAGGAGTGTGAGATTAGTGATGGGATGCTGCAGAGACATGTTTTGATAGCTTAGGAGGCGTTTTGTAGGTGACAGGATCCCTTTAATGTGTATTTTTCCCAGCTGATGTCTGAGCCAGAAAGAAATGTCAGAGGTTTCTGGCAAGTGTTAATGTTCTCTTTATTAAAATAAATACATGATCACTTGACAATCTTCCAGCACATTCTAAACACTTGCTTGACATAATAGGCTGTGAATCCCTTGGAGACATGGCTATTTTTCATTTTTTCACTTTCTTTTTTTTATTTTTTTGCCATTAAAGTGTCATAACATTTTTCTTTTTCCAATATCATAGCCATATGCAGTGTCAGTCTGGCCTGCCGGGGCACAGGGAAGTCCCTTGGTGGGTCCCGATGCTCAAATAGAGGGGGCCCGCCAGTAACCTCGAGCCCCCTCTATGTTCAACCACGGGGCAATCAGAAGCTGCGGCCATATCTCACAAAGAGTATTAAGATGGTAGCTGGCGTATGGGCCATCACATGTCATTACTATGCACCATGCTGACATCAGCTCCCTGCGTGCAATAGTGTCGGGCCCACTGGGATGGGGGTACTCGGTACCGGACCGGTCGGCTGCTGGGGAAGTCACGGGTGGTCCTGGTCCGGTCCGTGTCCTGGGCTCAGCAATAAAAGGGGATATTTACAGGGGATGTCAGTCGTGACGCCACCTACTTAATGCGGCCAGTGATGGGGGCCGCCGCTGCTGCAGAACCTCTGGGGATGATGTAATGGCAGCTTAGGTGGTATAGTTCCAGTGGGTAGAACTGTATTCCCCGGGGCAGTAAAGGTTAAGTCTATTGTGGAGGGTGTAGCACACTTACTTTGCAGACGCTGCAGGGATCTCTCCTCTTTGCTGGTGCTGACAGGCTGTATCCTGTATGGAGAGAATCACTTTCATGCAGAAACACAAGGGAAGCAGTTCCAGGGTTTTCCATGTTTACTCTCAATTCTTCAAGTCACTTTACAGCTCAGTTACAGTTCTTACAAAGTTCAAGTGCAGTTCTCAATACACGGGCACATTCTCCCCCTCCGGGTTCCCTTTGCTCCCTGCAGCCAGGCCTCTCTCTCTGTGACCCCTTACACAGTCTGCAGTGTCCTTTCCGGGCTATTACGGTCTCCGTCTCCACGGCTGTGTGTGTGAAACGCTGGACAGTATGGCGGTGACTCGGGCCCCTGTGAGTCCTTAGTTTGTCACTGAGCTGCCTGTCCTTTAGGGTAGGGATCCCAATCTGGAATTAAGACCCCCTGTCGTGTTGTTTGGGGATGCCGGGTAAACTACGGTCCCCTCTAGAGCCGACACTCTACTTCAGCCCAGCCTCCAGCAGTCCTCAAGTCTGAGGCTCTACCAGGCTCCTTTCTCTCTGTTCCTCTCGGTATCATAGGAGGGCTACTCTGCCTGCAGTCAGTAGCTTCAGCTGCGTTCCTAGGGCCCGGGTTACATCGTCCCTCTCAGTCCTCTCACACTCCTGGTGGTATCAGCTTCGGACGGGCTTTCTCTCTCCTCCGGCTCACACTGGCTCGGTACAGATTCTGCGCTCTTAGGCCTTACACTCACAGGACGTGTGTTTTCCAGTATTTGTTTCTCAGCCTACCTCGACCTACTAACTTCCTTCCTCCTCCCCCTTCCTATATACTGTCAAGTCACCTGACTACGTGTGTGCCCAACCCACTCCTCCAAATCCACCACCCCTCAATCTCATAGAGTATCTAATCTCAGGGCTGGATGTTACATTCTCCTACACGTGGGTTATGTGGGCTGTGAGGGTGTAGTTGTGCAACAAGTGTCCTACCTGCCTGGCTGCAGTTCCCTTTGTGGCCTCCTGGACGCAGGGGCGCCACAATAGTTTCATGTGATGGCCAAAAAAAGAAGAAGAAGATGGAATGGCTGAGGCTGAGCAGGTGCCAGGATCAGGAGGCTCCTCTCTATCCACTTATTGCAGCACAGCACAATGGGGGAGAAAACAGTGTAGGAAGAAGGGATAGCACACAGGGGGGAAATAACAGCACAGGGCAGAGGTCAGTGCATGGGAGGAGAAAAAAAGTGTAGGGGGGGGCAACACATGGGGGAGGAAAAAGCGCAGGGAGGTGGAAGTGTGCAGGGGTGACGGCACACAGGGGAGACAACAGTGCAGGGAGGGAAGACAGTGTTCAGATGGAGAAAACAATGCAGTGAGGGGGGTTAGCAGTGCAGGGGGGATAGAGCACAGTGGGTACAAAATATAGCAGGGAGGGGAGACAGTGCAAAGAGGGAAGACAACAGCACAGGGAGGGAGAACAGCACACAGGGGGAGAAAACAGTGCAAGGAGGGGAATAGCATGTAGGGGGGGAGAAAATAGCGTGCCATGAGGGACAGCATACAGGGGGAGAGAAAATATTGTAAGGAGAGGACAGCGCAGGGAGGGGAATAGCATTCAGGAAGAAGAAAACCATGCAGGGAGGGGGATAGCACATAGGAGAAGAAAACTGTGCAGGGAAGGGGGACAGCATGTAGGAAGGGAGGACAGCACATTTCAGAAGGAGAAAACAATGCAGGGAAGGGGGACAGTGCACAGAGGGGAGAAAAGAGCACAGGGAAGGGGAAGGTGCACAGGCGTGAGAAAACAGGGCAGAGAGGGGGGACAACATACGGGAGAGTGAAAACAGTGCAGGGAGGGGGAACAACACACAGGGGGAGAAAACAGCGCATTGTGGTGGAACAGCACACAGAAGGAGAATACAGTGCAGGGAGAGGGGGCAGCACACAGGGGATTAAATAGCATAGGGAGTAGACAGCTCACAGGGGGAAAATACAGAGCAGGGAAGGGAACAGTGCACATAAGAAATAAATTAATATATTGTGCATAAAAGTGGCATTAAAGTGGCTGCTGACCTTTGGGCCATTAAAGCGAACCCATCACCCCCCCTGGACATCAAAAGCTAAAATAGCCACCTTCTGCAGCACTAAGGCTGCATTCAGAGAAGGTGGCTATAGGCTTTTGATGCCCTATATTCACTCAAATATGAACTTATATAACTGCTTACACTTAAGACGACCTAAGACCGGGAGGCGGGGTTTCGCGCTCCTCCGACCCGCCCCCTCTTGTCAATCAGCCTGGTCGCCTGCTGCTGCCTCTCCTCACAGTCTAGCATGAACGCGCGCCTCCATTCTCCTCAATGGCGCCGCGCATGCGCTGTGCGCCGGGTGTCCAGGAAGTCATCGGGCTGCGCGCACAGCGCATGCGCGGTGCCATAGAGGAGAATGGAGGCACGCGTTCATGGTACACTGTGAGGAGAGGCAGCAGCAGGCGACCAGGCTGATTGACAAGAGGGGGCGGGTCGGAGGAGCGTGAAACCCCGCCTCCCGGTCTTAGGTCATCTTAAGTGTAAGCAGTTATATAAGTTCATATTTGAATGAATATAGGGCATCAAAAGCCTATAGCCACCTTCTCTGAATGCAGCCTTAGTGCTGCAGAAGGTGGCTATTTTAGCTTTTGATGTCCAGGGGGGTGACAGGTTCGCTTTAAACTTCATTGCTTTGTGCCGCTCACAGATGTCAGCATGCAGCACATATTTATGGTAGAGAAAAAGGAGCACCACTAAATATCCATAAATTAATGATGGGTGCTCACCATGTCACGGCAACATTATTTTAGGACAAGAGAGAGGAATAAAGCGATATTAAGACCTGTGTAGAGCTAGAAGTCCATGTGGAACGCTACCCCACGCGTATCGCTGCCTCCATGTGTAGCTTCATCAGGGGAATGTCCGCCATTGCTTGGTATTCATCTTATATAGAGCAGGGTAAAGTGTGCAGCTACTTCCTGGTATCTGATAGCCGTGGAACAGGAGGTGCATAGCAGCCATGTGACTGCGTTGCTAGGATACATGTAAACCCAGTGGGAAAGGTAGGAACTACATCAAGGAAGCAAAATTATAAGTTTTTAGGCATAATGCTCCTTTAGGATCAATTCCAAACAACTGTGGTTCAGAAATGTGCCTAAAATGAATGCATGTCCATATCTATCATTATGCCTAAAAACTTATAATTATGCTTCCTTACCTTGATCTGTCCTATGGAATTGTGCCTTTAAATAGTGCACTTCCATAACTCAGCAATGTGTTAAAACACTGTATAATCTCCAGTTTGCATCAATATATTGCACTTGAATATAGTGCACTTTTATTTGAATGGCATTTCTATGTATGGCATATGACTCCATTCTTATTCTTACTTGCCCATTATCTCTTAATATTTCATGAGAAATTCCCCTTTATTACAAAGGGTTAAACTTTGTATTTCCTCAACAGTTCTCTTTGCAGATAAGCCCCCTCCTGATCACTGTGTACATACTCAGACTGCAGGGATCGCTTTCTACAGCGTCCACAGTCTCCTTAGAGATGATTGTGATGTAGTTCATGCCTTTCCCACTGGGTTTACAAGTATCCTAGCAACGCAGTCACATGACTGCTATGCACCTCCTTTCCACGGCCATCAGGAACCAGGAAGTAGCTGCACACTTTACCCTGCTCTATATAAGATGAATAACAAGCAATGGCGGACATTCCCCTGATGAAGCTGCACATGGAGGCAGCGATACGCATGGGGTAGCATTCCACATGGACCTAGCTCTACACAGGTCTAATATCGCTTTATTCCTCTCTCCCCCCATATCAGGTGTATCACTGCTGGGATTCTATTAAGAATTGATGCTTGTACAAGTTATGTAATTGATTGCTAAGGATCAGCGACCTAATGCAGTAACACAACCTTAGGGTTCAGAGGCTATTCCCTTTCTTTTGTGTTTGTGTGGGGAGTAATTTTACTGGTTGCTAACCACAATGATTCAGATCTGCTGGGATTTTTGACTGCCCATACCTGACCTTAAACTGTGTGATAGGTTTAGATAACACTCTGTTGCCACCTATTGCTGTACTGGTGAGACTTATAGAATTGGCCATTCTTATTAGCTAGAAATGTGCCCTGCATCTTGGCACAAAGCACCCTCAGACCATTTGATCCTATACCTACCACTACTAGGCAGATTATGCAGATTACCAGTGCCAGGCACTTGTCACATTTCTAGATATGTACAGTTGTTGCCAAAAGTATTGACACCCCTGCTATTCTGTCAGATAATACTCAGTTTCTTCCTGAAAATGATTGCAATCACAAATTCTTTGGTATTATTATCTTCATTTAATTTGTCTTCAATGAAAAAAACACAAAAGAATTGTCCTAAAGCCAAATTGGATATAACTCCACACCAAACATAAAAAAGGGGTGGACAAAAGTATTGACACTGTTAGAAAAATCATGTGATGCTTCTCTAATTTGTGTAATTAACAGCACCTGTAACTCACCTGTGGCACCTAACAGGTGTTGGCAATAAGTAAATCACACTTGCAGCCAGTTGACATGGATGAAAGTTAACTCAACCTCTGTCCTGTGTCCTTGTGTGTACCACATTGAGCATGGAAAAAGAAAGAAGACCAAAGACTGTCTGAGGACTTGAGAAACCAAATTATGAGGAAGCATGAGCAATCTCAAGGCTACAAGTCCATCTCCAAAGACCTGAATGTTCCTGTGTCTACCGTGCGCAGTGTCATCAAGAAGTTTAAAGCCCATGGCACTGTGGCTAACCTCCCTAGATGTGGACGGAAAAGAAAAATTGACGAGAGATTTCAACGCACGATTGTGCCGATGGTGGATAAAGAACCTGACTAACATCCAAACAAGTTCAAGCTGGCCTGCAGTCCGAGGGTACAACAGTGTCAACCTTTACTATCCGTCGGCGTCTGAATGAAAAGGGACTGTATGGTAGGATACCCAGGAAGACCCCACTTCTTACCCCGAGACATAAAAAAGCCAGGCTGGAGTTTGCCAAAACGTACCTGAGAAAGCTTACAACGTTTTGGAAGAATGTTCACTGGTCAGATGAGACAAAAGTAGAGCTTTTTGGGCAAAGGCATCAACATAGAGTTTACAGGAGAAAAAAAGAGGCATTCAAAGAAAAGAACACGGTCCCTACAGTCAAACATGGTGGAGGTCCCCTGATGTTTGGGGTTGCTTTGCTGCTCTGGCACTGGACTGCTTGACCGTGTGCATGGCATTTTGAAGTCTAAAGACTACCAACAAATTTTGCAGCATAATGTAGGGCCCACTGTGAGAAAGCTGGTTCTCCCTCAGAGGTCATGGGTCTTCCAGCAGGACAATGACCCAAAACACACTTCAAAAAGCACTAGAAAATCGGTTTGAGAGGAAGCACTGGAGACTTCTAAGGTGGCCAACAATGAGTCCAGACCTGAATCCCATAGAACACCTGTGGAGAGATCTAAAAATGGCAGTATGGAGAAGGCACCCTTCAAATACCAGGGACCTGTAGCAGTTTACCAAAGAAGAATGGTGTAAAATTCCAGCAGAACATTGTAAGAAACATTGATGGTTACCGGAAGCAGTTGATCACAGTTATTTGGCTAAAGTTTGTACAACCAAGTATTAGGCTGAGGGTGCCAATACTTTTGTCTGGCCCATTTTTGGAGTTTTGTGTGAAATGATCAATGTTTTGCTTTTTGCTTCATTCTCTTTTGTGTTTTTTCATTGATCACAAATTAAATGAAGATAATAATACCAAAGAATTTGTGATTGCAATCATTTTCAGGAAGAAACTGAGTATTATCTGACAGAATTGCTGAGGTGTCAATACTTTTGGCCACAACTGTATATGTACTCATCATTTTGCATAAATATTTGCATCTGTACTTTTCTCTAACCAGAAACGGTATATAATATACTACCCGCTGTCATATGAGCACGTACTAAGACATCTTGGTTCTAAAAGGGGCTTTTTGTATACTATGACTGATTTGACTTAACAGATTATTTGAATTCTATAACCCCTCTCATTCTGCACCTTACTCAGGCATATATGAACTAGATTCAAATACCTGATGTCGATTCTATGAACAAGCGTGGCTTGTGTGATATATCTTTTTTATTTGTATAACGAACTGTACTTGCATCTGAATTTATGTTTATTTGATGTGAATTATTTGTACTGTAATCGTGCGATATATGGTTCTGCATAAACCGTCTACCGGACTGGTGGGGCTTTTATATTTCTGCCACACAGTGATCTATTGGGTTGCAACTTTAATTAATTTTTTGACCTTCACCTGACTTATACTGTCATGTTCTTTATACATTTAGACGTCCATGTTTTGGATTTCCCACTGGTTTTAATTTGATTTTAATATGTTAATGTCCGTATAATTGTTAAATAAAATCTTGTATATACTTTTTTCAAACTTCTGGTGTGCTCCGGGCTTTCTATATGTCATGTCTTTTTCTTGTTCTAAAACCATGCAGCACATAGGCTGGTAACCAATAAACATTACCACTATCAGAGGTCCTTGAAGTTCCTTACAACAACACTGCAATGCACTGCGCACAGACGTCGGCATGTGGCCTCCAATAGGTCAGCTTCAGTCGGTCGCACTAGTTAAGAAGCTGCAAGAGGACATCGTTGGAGCACAGGAAGATGACAAGAATCCTCCTCCTATAAATGGGCAGGGTAGTGGACATAGAGGATTCATGATGGAAGACATAGGGACCTATGATGGAGGAACCTAGTGGCCTAGGATGGAGGACATAGGAACCTTGTATGGAGCAACATAGTGGTCCAGGAGGGAGAGCATAGGGACCTGGGATGGAGGAACATAGGGGCCTAGGATGGGGAACATTATAAAATAAGGCAGACCAGGATGGGAGACATTATTACTATATGTTGGTCAGAATGAGGGACATACATTATTAGTTTACAGTGGGGAACATAATTACTGTTGGTGCCAATTAGGGTATATTATTACTGGTGCACTATAATTTACTTTTGAGAATGCTGCTTTCAATAAGGTGAATGAAAGGGAGGTCCTGTTACTTTGCAGGGTTGCACTAGATTGCTTTTGTCATCTGATGTAGTGTAGAAATCTTGGGAAAAGTAGGGATTGTGCTGTGGAAGTGATCAGTTATAGATAATTGCTATTTTCTGCAGGGACGAGTTCTGCCTAGAAGATGTGATATCGGTCTGTACCAGATGAAGAAGAAAAGTGATGATGAATGACTTCACCTTGAGACATCACTGGTGAGTATGTGTGTTACCTATACATGCACACTATACACAATATATAGAGCTCTTATGTATAATGTCACCTGTGATCACTGTATTACCTGTTCACTATTTACTGTATACAAAGCTCCTGTGTATAATGTCACTGGTGATCACTGTATTAAATTTACCTGTACACTGACATAACATACAGAGCTCCTGTGTATAATGTTATCGGTAAACACTATATGTGTATGTGTGCCTGCTTCGCCGCCGCCTGCAGCGTTCACAGCAGAACTGCTACTACTACTCCTCTCATCCACCCCGGTGCCCTGAGGTAAAGCTCCATCTGGGGGAGCTGTATGTTGAGGGGGAAGTGATGGCATAATTAACAATTAATATGACACATAAATATATATCTCTCTTTGTGGGCATGTATGTGTATATATCTATATTTATGCCCACATTGGTGTAATAGGCCATAATAAATGTCCCTTCATATTTTAGTTATAACATTGACCAATTCAGTTGTATCTGATTGAACTCTGTTCTACTGACATGGTTAATTACCATATCAGAAGATGTCCATTCTTGCATTTCAGTGTGGGAAGCTATCAGATAAGACTCTTAATTTAAATATCAAAGATCTACAGGCTGCTGGCAAAAAGGGTTATTCTCACCCCTTTCTTCTAACAAACTACAGCAGCCAAGATGTCCAAGGTGATTGGTGTGGATATAAAGGTATCTAAGAAGTATTATTTCCATTGTTTGCCAATCTATAGTGTAAGCTTTAGGCCATTCCAATAAAGTGCACGGTGAGCGTGCACCCATAAAACCCCCTGTCAGAAGTGCACGGATGAGGAGGTGTGTCTGTCACGTGCACAGCTGAGGGTCAGGTTAAAATGCTCGCTGAGACAGGAAAGCTCTCTCTTTCTACTTGGATCCACCATGGAATAGGACCTTCAACATCTGGCCTAAGTATCACCATCTATATCTTTCCTGTAACTCTTCCTGCTCTCTCTCTCTCTCTCTCTCTCTCTCTATCTCTCATTCTCTCTGTCTATATTCAGGGATAGTTAGGGGCAGGTGAATTAATGTAATTATATTAATATAGTGTGCATGTATATTTAGGTAATGTGGGTATTAGTAACTGTGGGTGTTTACATATTGTAACAGTAATTGATTGTGTATTAGCTATCCTGCTATCTAGAAATATATATATTATTGTTGTAGACTTTTTGGGTGTGTCCAATAAATATTCATTTATTAGAACAGACTTGTTTTCATTAAGTCGTCGATATATACATATATATATAGTTAATCAGCATAGGAACAGAAAGCAGTAAGGAAGGGAAGATTCTGGATATCGGTGATTGTAGTCATAACCGACAATAATAACCAATAAACAGAACCATCCCTACAACACTGTACTACCAAAGCTGCATTTCCATCACCTCAGCAGCCGGCCACAGCACTGGTAACCCTATTACCTTGTACCACAGGTGGCGTCACGTTACAATTCTCCCATCATTATCACCCCCACCCGCCATTGAGGGTCCAGGGCACGGAAGCGGAAACCGACCAGCCGTGATCCCCACTAAAGTAACCACCTGTCCTGGTATCCGAGTACCCCCTACCCTGTCGACCGACTCAGCTGCATGCAGCGTTTCCCTGTCCACTGTGCTTAAGCAGCTGCTATTCAGCTGAATGTCTGGCCGTTTACCACGATGAACATTGGGTATCCAGGGGCAGCGTTCAGGAGCAGCGGCACTGGAAAGCGCATATGCGCGGCTTAAAAAAAAGACTAAGTTTTTAGCGGATGTCCGTGACATCTACTAAAAACGCTAGTCTGACCCTGGCCTTACTGACGTAAGATTGCTTTCAAGTTTTGGAACTTAGAGAACATCGTTTACTGAAATCTTTCTGCTTTGTGCTGAGGAAACTGGACAGTAGAGGTAACCGTCTCCTACACCTTCTGAAGTCATATAGTGCCTATTAGCTAAGTTGACCTCTTCTGGTCAGTGAAGAAATCATTGTTATTTATCATATGTCTGCTTGCACCAAAATCTATTCACCATCTATGCTTTGCAGATGGGCCTGTCATGGCATTAAATTCAACTTCAACACATACAGAATATTCCTTTACAGCTGTTTTAACCCTCTGATGACTGTTCTACTTGGCAATCACTGCTTTTAGGCTCAAAAAAGCATTTTTAGAGGAAACTGAAGGGGTTTGTAATCACTGCTTTGAGGCCAAACACCGTCTCTTTAGGGGAAACACTAAGATTCTGCAATCATTTGCTGTATGCAAAAAATCGGGTTTTGGCAGTGCACACAGATTTAATATCACACTTGTTCTCAGCAAAAAAATCCCTATGTCCAGATGGACCCTCTCACCCTTCTATTCTATCTAAAAAGCAATCGAGTAGCTAGCTATCTTTTAGTGGAAAAGGAGCAGAATGAAGCAACATAGAGCAGCAGATTCACTGTCCCTAAAAAGTAAGACTCTGAAAATGGCGACAACTGTAAATGGCCCCCTCTTATAGCCCATGTATCATCAACTTGTGGATGTTTTATGCGCCCTAATTGGCTGCCAACCCAGAACATCTAAACAGAAAATGCCAGGAAGAAAAATGGAGTCCGACGCTGCCCTAACCTCTCCCCACATCAAACACATCTTGCCCTCTATCCTACACTGTCAGAAGATAGAAAAAAAGCATTACTTAAATGCATTAATGCTTTTCATTATCCAACCAGTTAACAAACAAACTCGTGTTTGCGATTTATAGCCATATAGTACTTGCTGCTGCATCATAAAACCAAAAGTCCTTTGTCAGGGCTACATACTGTATATTATATTCCCTATTAATACCATGAAGTTTGCAGACATTTACAATCTACTTAATTTAATATTCACAAGGCGTGCAGTAAGGGATGGGAATGTGGACCTGCTGCTAATGGTGCAAATAGAGGCTGAAGCCATGGACCATGTGAAACTGCGCCTTTGGTAGGAACACAAGAAAAATGCTCGTCTGCAAGACCTATCTTCCTGTCACTGATTGAAAGGGTTGGATGGGAAACCCCTCTTGAAGCCATAACAGTGCAAACAGATGATCGGTTGGATGGCAGATAATGCTTTCAGTATGTTTCCCAGCACCACACTGTCCTCCACACGGTCCAGTCTCACTGATTGTCTGGACCACATAACCCTCACCCTAATCTTCCTTACGCACAACATGTCATGCACAGAAGACAACATATCCCACTCTTGGACACTCCAAGAAGCTCTTTAATTTTCCATTTATTAATTTTAGCCCCTTGCCCTACACCAGTGATGGCGAACCTATGACACGCGTGTCAGCACTGACACGCGTAGCCATTTTCAGTGACACGCGGCCGCCGGAGAAACTAGACTCGCTATTTGGATAAAAACCACAGACACGGACACAGCAGCAAAAAACTGTTGCGAGTCGGGTTTCCAAAACAGCAATGCGAGCGCTTTCCGAGACATCTGCAATTTGTAAATGACACATTACTCGCTATTACTCGCTTCCCCATTCATTAACATTGGACTCGCTAGACTAGCAACGAGTAGCGAGTCCCGGGGTCGGACTCGCTAGACTAGAGTCAAGCGATTCAGAGTTAGGACTCGCCCATCACTAACTACAGATGAGGAAAAAAAAATGTGCTGGAGGTCTGTAGCCAGAACAGCAGAGCTCCGGCACAGAGCGTCTAGTCCTGGGACTTCCGGTAGGGCGGCGGAACTTCTGGCTGGCGCAGCAGGGAGCAGCGGAACGCTGTGGGGGACGCATATCTGAGGCCCTGTGATCGCTGTCTGGAGGTCCAGTGATTACAACCATCCTCGAGTCCAGTGAAAGGTTCTGGGCAGAATCTGGGCTGGGTGTCATGAATGTGTGATTGGCCATTACTGAGATAAGTGAGGGGGAGGCTGGAAGAGGCCTGTGCTATGGGTGCCGTTTCCCGCCATTAATTTACATAAGGAACGCCATCTTGCAGCGTACAGACTCCATTTCACCCTATTAATCCCTATTTCTGCTTATTAACTCTGCCCTTTCCTAAAAGACAGTTAACCCCTAATTGCCTGCAGGGCTATCTATAAATCTTCTGTCACTGCCCCTCTGATGGAGAAGCCAAAAAAAACAAGGTTAAGTAAAGGAAGTGGTAGTAGTAGCAGTAGCCGACCCTTTCAGGAGACATGGACTGAGATGTATGGCATTATAGAAAAAAATGGCAGATCATTTTGCGTTCTATGTAGTGAAACGGTAGTAAGCAGAACGTGGAATATAAATAGACATTTTGACAGATAACCTTAGTAGCGCTTGCTTGGCCTTGAAGTGTACAAAATACCAACCTTCAATTGAAGATTTAGCCAATGAAATTCAGCAACAAAAAAGTCACTAAATCAGTGATGGCGAACCTGTGGCAGTCCAGCTGTTGCTGTTGCTGGACTGCCACAGGTTCGCCATCACTGGAAGAATTCCCCCTCCCCCTCACTTATCTGACTTACTTCATGACACCCCACACAAGTTAAATAACAGCAAGACCAACAAAAGAAACCAACTGACAGATTAACAAAGAAGTCACTAAGCAGGTAAGTTAAAGAATTATACATATTTGTTATTTAAACTATAAATATCGTAAAATTAGGTTTTTTTTTCTCAAGGTGACACACCTCGCGAGTTATGCTCGCTTTTTTGGCGAATTTTGACACACCAAGCTCAAAAGGTTGCCCATCACTGCCCTACACGTTTCAAGAGGGACATGAAAAGATTGTGTTTAGTATTGCTGAAATATTTGAGCAGCCTGGGTCAGAAGAAGTTGATGGTGAGGAATAGCAATTAGTGGCTCAAGAGCTAGATGACGATAAGACACATTTAATAACAAGTTATGTTGTTAAGTCATCAAGTAAGGAGGTGGAACAGAGTGCAGTGGAAGTTGAGGCTGTGACTAACCCAATCTGGGATTGCAGATAGGAGAAAAAGGGACTAATGGATGTACCATCTTTACATTACTCTTTAAAGAGAGGTACATCTCTTTACTGTGTCATTTTTGTGGTATTCTTGAGGAAAGTTTTTACCCTGAAATGCGTAGAATAAATACCACCTGATGAATTCATACAGCTTTTGAATTTGGGAATTATTTCTGAGCAGGAGCGCGTCCATTAGTCCCTTTTTCTCCTATTTTCATTTTTGTATCTTTCCCTAGGGATGACCGCTGCAAACTGTGGAAAAACTTGACATCTACAGTTGTGAAAGGTGCAAAAAGTGGTTATGACTTCTCACAACCCTAACAGATGAGCGGATTTCATTATTCTCCTGTCCTCTAAAAATGTTTAGACAGATACACACTATTGTGCGCCCCTTTTTTCATGTCAGCCATTTTTTTACTAACTCAATCTGGGAAGGTACCATGCAGAGCAAGGGCAATATTGCAGAGCAGAAGAGATCTACATTGCGAAACAGGCAGAAAGAGGCAGTAGGGTGGCCAGTGGGAGAACTCGAGCAACTGTTCCTCAGAGTATCCACACATGGCAAGTTCCTAGGCCAAGGGTTTGGTTTCCCAAGTCTGGAGCTTTTTTTCAAGAAAGTATGGATAATAAAAATGTTTTTTTGCAACCTGTGCAATTCCAAGATCAGCAGGGAACATGACTTCTACTAGCCTGAACCTTGAGGCGGTCAGAACCGATTCAGATACTGGAACAGCACAAAAGCTACCGATTCCTTGGATTCCGGGTCCTAGCTCCATCAGGGCTTCCTCCAACTCCTGCACAACTTATTGCACCCTCTCCTCCATCTCTGAATTGTCATCCATATTAGTCAAAAGCTGGAAGTAATGCAGTACTGCCTCAGTAAAGCAGCAACAGGCTCTGCAGAAACAAATTTGTTTAGGTGCCAAAACGCCCATAGTTGCACAATTATGGAAGGATGTAACAGATTAGATAAATCTGTAGCTCTTGCTGCTGAACCTAGAGCCATGCATGGTCATGTGTGATAATGGCCGTAACCTCATGGTGACTCTAAAGCTTAGCAAGCACGCACAAGTACCCAAGTGCTCAACTATATGGTTCAGCGGATTTTGAAAACCTTCCCAGATTTTTCTGAGCTGCTTGTGAATCTCAATGTTGTGTGCATCCATCTCTGCAAGTCAGGGATAGCTGCTGCCAGTCTGACTGTACTGCAGTTTCTCACTAACTGGTGTGAAACATGACCATGTGCTGGAACGCCATTACACATCTTGGCAAGGCTATTTGAGTAGCAGAGCAGAGGACAGTAGTTGAATTCCAGATAGCACATGACCATCGGTATTCCAGATAGCCTCCACACATAAGATTTGAAGAGTGTACATGAATGTCTGACATTTGTGAGGTTCTAAAAAACTTTGATGACTCAACCAAGATGGTGAGCAGTGATTATCCCATAATTAGTATAACCATCCCACTTCTGTGTCTCCTCAAAATGCTCACAGCACACAATTAAAGGCCGTGTTTACAAATTTATTATTTGGCTAGTATTTTACATTATTATTTGTAAGCCAAAACAGAACTGGAGAAATCAGAGAAAAAGTATAATAGAAACACATGCACCACTTCTGCATTTTCACCCACTCCTGGTTTTGGCTCTCAAATATTGATGTAAAATATTGAATGTGTGAACGTGGCCATAGTGTAAGCTTTGCATGTGTGCCAGGTGGACTAGGTGGAGGCACAGAGGGTACTACCCACTCCTTCAGCTTCATCCTTTCAGTTCAGCTGGGCTGAAGAGGAGGAGAACAGAGAAATAGAGAGTCATCCTCCCGGGGGAGGGGGGGGGGGAGCAGGGACGTTTTGCCTTTTGGGGAGTCTGGTACACATGACTGACTTTCTGTCCTTCTGCCTCTCCCATTACCCTTGTGTTATATGCATTTTGGCCAACACTGAAGTTGTTCATCATTTTTGGCCTATGCTACAAAGAGAATTTTCCATCTCTCCTTCCTGCAGTGGAGATGACAATTAAAATGATGCAATAGCAGAATGCACTAGTCGAAAAATGAATATAAAAATTGCTATCTGACAATACTGGTGTCAATGGTCATAGTTCCTTGGTCAACCAAGGAGGTGAATTGAGTGAGACACACACCAGATGCAACAGAGACATGGGAAAACTATCAAAGCCCTGGGCCAATTTTGTTAGATTCTCCCTGCGCCCAGGCCCTGATGCGTGGCGTAGTCTAATAAGGAGGGAGTAGTTTTGGAACAGGGTGAAGGAGTACCTAGCTAACCATACCACCATCCTCCATGATTCCTTTGTACCATACCTCTATTGGGTATCAAAGCTGTACACCTTAGAGATACTAACATGCCCTGCCACAGGTGTTTTGTCAGAGCAGACTTGTAGTGCTGCTGTAGGCCTAGTAACTGGTAGGCACATTCACTTGTTAACTGAAAATGCTGACAAGCTCACCCTTATTAAAATGAACAAGGCCTGGATTGGCCCACACTTCCACCGGATGATATCAGCGGAACATAAAGCTGATTTTAATGTTCACATTTTTTTTTTGTTTCTTCCCATCAATCCCTTCCTACCCACCTTCTTACCCTCCTCTAAGAGTCTTCCAGTGTGTATTGGAGTTCCTCCTTACAATTTTAATTATTGGCAGTTCTTGCACATGATGTAAAGGCTTTACTAGTGTCGCAGTTCCCCTCCTTAATAAGGAGAAAAAAAATTGAGACCTTCCTTGACATATCTTGTAGGGTATATTGGAGTCCCTCCTTTTAACTTTAGACACGCCTTTCATATGGTGCATATGAATCAACCAGAGCTAGGGTGGGAGAGGTACTCGGACATCGAGTCTGCTGTGTAGGGAGTCACGATTGGACGGGATCCCGGTGCCGTGCTCTGATGATCAACTATGGTAGATGTTGATGATGGGGAATAAAAGGGGTTATTTACAGGGGATCGTGACGCCACCTGTAGTGTCCGGTAAGATGGTACCAGCGCTGCCAGCCGGCCGCTGAGGTGATGGTTGGGGCAGCAAAGTGTAGTACAGCTCCCCACAGGTGGAGCTTTACCTCAGGGCAGCTATTGTAGGGAGATGGTGAGGGAGGACATTGATGGAGATGGTGGTGCTGCAGTTCTTACCCCTCTGCTGAGCTGCTGCTGATGCTGAGCCCTTCAGGAAGAATAATGGAAACCAGTTCAAGTTTATCTCCACTTTACTCGGTACCGGTTGATGGCATAACAAGACACAGTACAGTTTGGTTTACAGGGTGGATGTTGCCAGCTCAGGGTTCCCTTATGGAGTCTCTAGATGTCCTCTCTTTGTCTTTCAGGGTTAACTTCTCTCTTCCTTTCTCAATCTTTCCCACCCTGGCAGAGCTCACCTGCCTGTCCTGCAGTCTGTATCTAGTAGGCTTAGCTAGACTTGTACTGGTGCAGATTGGAACAGCAGGAACGCACAAGTTTCCCCTCTGACACCGGGATTCAGTCCTCCACCTCTAGTCTTTTGGGCTTGAGGGGTGAGGTACCTTTGTGGGGCTGTCAGAAACCCAGTTCTGTTGGGCCTGCAGCTCGTCGGTTTTGCAGTCAGGGTTGAACTCCTGGCTGCCTCGGCTGTCCGTGTCACCGGTGCTCCCTCAGCGTGACCAGCCGCCTCTTACCAGTCCTGGCCCATTGCCTTCTGTCCTGGGTCCCCACTTAAAGATGGGGTACCCTCCACTCAGCTGGGCTGCCAGGCCTGACCACTCTGTCTGCCTTCCCAGCACCGTCTGAGGTAAACTGTCAACTGTCACTCTTCCTCTATCCTATGCTCCGCCCCACCTATCTGGGATCTACCAAGTACTGTTTCCCCCTACTCTAGGTGGTGTGGTCCTAAGTGAGTGTAGAAATAGACTCCATAAGATTTAAATCCCAAACTAGCAACTTACAATAATATTACATCTATATAATAAGTGCAATACCACTCTGTGGCGCCTAGTCACAGGGGCGCCACACATATGCTTTACTAGTGTACGAGTTTCACTAGAAAACATTTTCATGTCTTCCCCTTCCAGGGTATATTCCAGTACCCACTTTTACTTTTTGGTAGGTCTTGCACATAGTTCATAGCCTTTACTAGAGTTGGAGTCCCAATCCTCAATAATGAGAAAAAGTAAATTCACATTCCTCTTAATATTGTTTTACTTTTGTATGGAAATGGCATTTCCTTAATCTCTTTATTTAGGAAGTTTTGTACTGGAACTTTTCTGTTCATCTTAAACTTTCAGAACCCCAATGTCTCGCTGGTATTAGAATTACAGACATTTTAACAAGAGTTTTTTGAACTGATAGTCAAGACTTATTAACCAATTAAAGTGAGACAATCTAAGCAAAAGTAAAATGTGCCTATGAATTTTAAAACCAAGAAAATGATACAATCTCAGCATGGATTCTTTTCCATCCTCGCAGAAATTACCTAATGTAACCTCATTAAGATGTAAGAAAATATTTGCTGTATCCCCTGAAAAAGACAGATTGGGAAAGCCAAATCTCTTTTCAAGGTAAAATATGACAGGTATTTCCAGCTAACTTTTGAATCTACTTCATTAACTGAGCCCTGGAGTTTTAATATTTGTAATGCAATTTGCATAATGAGCTGTTAACAAAAAGAAGTAACCATACGCCGGTAATTTAACGTGTATGATTGAGTTTGCTGCAAGATTTGTTCATGAAAGTTCCCATGGTGATATGTGATAGAAGACTAATGTGTACATTGCTGCTCTAATCCTTTTAGGCCTAATACAAAGTATATTTCTCAACAACATCAGCAGCCTTGGAAGAAGCCATTTATTACATGACATACTTGGTGAAAAGGTAGTGAAATTTAATGTGGGTTAATAAAAGAAGTTCAATAGTATTGGTTATATATCTATGAATGAGGACTAATTTATTTTTCTGTGGAGCCCCTGTGGCAAGGCACCACGGAAGGTACTGCACCCCAAACAGAAGGTGTAGTGCCTCCGTACCGTGGATATGGAGGACCCTACAGAGTCTGCACCCAACACCCATACAATAGGCCACCAGTAGGCCCCAGGGGGTGGAGCCTAGATGAGTGGGAGACGAGGAATGGCAGTTAGATGATTAGTCAGTCAGACAGTGTGAGAGAGCAGAGAAGGCGGATCCTGCGACTGTGATGGTAGGGCACCTCTAGGGAGAGGGGTGACCTGGACGAAGAAGGGGGCCACTCCATGACTGGTCGGAGCCAGCTGGAGACCCAGGTCATCACCGGTACATCTGAACCGAGGCGGTTAGTTAAGGTCTATCCCTAACCGCAGACCGGCAGGCTGTGGGCCCGACATAAGGGAGCCACAGCACCCATCAAGCAGTCCAACATCAGTCCCATAGCTGGGTTCACGACGCTGAGAAGTAAAGAGACTTTAGGCAACAGACCCCTTGGACTAGAGACTTGACTCACGAGTGGGAGTAGAGAAGGCCATCAGGGCACAGAAGGGAAAAGGACCAGGAGAGCCATTTCAAAGACACCTCTGACAGATTCTGGAAAAGCCTTCAAAATTTGCGGCTTTGGACCCTGGTTAACCTAGACTGTACCGTGTGCCTATTGATCCATCTTGTACCAGTAAATAACTGTTTGAGCCGATCTGGTGTCTGGTGTCCTTTCATCCGTCGCTCGGAGGGCCTCTACAGAATCACAGAGGTGAGGATTACGACTCCCATCTTATACCCTGCTGCCCTGAGGTAAAGCTCCACCTGTGGGGAGCTGTACTTCCATCACCTCAGTGGCCGGCCGCAGCGCTGGTAACCTTATTACCAGGTACCACAGGTGGCGTCACTGTACAATTCCCCATCATCATCACCCCCACCGGCCATTGAGGGTCCAGGGTACAGAACGGGAACCAACCAGCTGTGATCCCCACTGAAGCAGCAACCTGTCCCGGAATCCAAGTACCTTCTACCCTGTCGACCGACTCATTTCTATGTAACATACATTTCTATGCAACATACAATGAATCATATACTAGTGCATCTCAATTAATTAGAATATTATCAAAAATCAATGTCATATTGCAATGTTTCTGGGAGTCCTGAAACACATTGACAAATAAATCAATATTATATTCACCCTTTGACACCTCGTTGAATATGGCAGCCTGGTTTTTAACTCGTCATCCTCCCTACTCTAATCTTCTGAGATAATGACCTTTGGGTTTTAATTGGCTGTGAGCCATAGTCATCAACATTAGCAGAAATAAACACTTCAAAGAGATCACTCTGTGGGTAATGACTCATAATATATGCATTTCAGTTTTTGTATTGAATTGGTGAAATATATTAGCTTTTTGATATTCTTAATCGCTGAGATGCACCTGTATTTTTATCCTGTAATATTTGTAATATACTGTATATGATATTTTATCTGTTGTCTAAGCCTGTATTCACACATACATTTTTGTTGCAGTATTATATATGGAAAGTAAAATTATAAAGTATAGACCCATACAAAAGATTGTGTATAGAGATGCCAAATAAAAGACTGTTCAACACCACCGGCATATGATTGTTTTCAGTGGCGGACTTGAGCCTGGCGGGCCCTGGTGCAGCAGCTGCTGGTGAGGAGCGGAGGGGGGTTGGGGGTGCTAGCAGATGTCGGCGAGGGAGCGGGGGGGGTGTCGGTCCCTCAGTAACCTCTTCTCCTCTGACACAGAGTCACGGGGTCGGCTAGGGGACCCCCCTGCAGGCTTGAGGGGCCCCCTAGCCGTCGGAACCAGCTGCACCACGGTAGGTCCGCCCCTGATTGTTTTCCTTTGGACATTCAATGTGCTTTAAATACAAATGAACAATTAATCTGTTGTAAATTAACTTTACATCAAATTTAATTTCATGAAATTTTCTAGTCCCAGCAAATTTGACCAATTTATGATTTGATTTACTAGGAAAGGAAATGCCCAATTCATACCTATCAAAGATGTCCACAACCAGAGACCTGGCTTACATGATGTCTTGCAGCTATTACATCACATAGTTTAGGAAAACCAATCAGTGATGACTTTGACACCCAATTATGACAAAGGGAAAGCCATTTTAAGGTCTTACATTTTAGGGATAGGAGTCCAAGCACACAAGATCATCAGGGAAATAGTGATAGAAAAGACAGAAATAGAGAGTGGCGTACTACTGCAGTGTTGAAGAACATACAGAATGGAAGTTGTAGACTCAATCAATAAATAATCATGTATAGATTAACATCATAGGTAAGTGCAGGATCTGTAAAGTCTTTGTGACTGCAAACTGTTTTTTCCATGATTTACTGTACTACAATACTTTGATTACACCATTTTTTTGATACAGCAAATACTGATTGTGAATCTAAATATGGTACACCATGGTGATGAAGAGACCTAAGTAGCGTTGAAAGCTTGCTATTACATACTATTTTTTTCAGTTAGCCATTAAAGTTAGCAACCACTGACAACCATTTTTTTTCATTTTTTCACTGCACTACAAACAAGTAGGGCTGTTTAAGTCTCCTCAGTCCTAATTTTATGAATAAAATGTTAGGAATAGTAATAAGCGAGCAGTAAAATGCTCGGGTGCTCAATCCCAATGTTAACCTATGGGAAACCCAAGCATTTTTCAGCGGCACCCCTGGCGGCCTGGTTAAACCCTAAAAAAAGTCACAAATGTATAAGAAGAGTGCTCAAATGACATGGGAACAGCATGGGGAACACCCAAGTGATCATCCTGCTGTGAACAAATTGTCTGAGTATATGCCACTTTTACGGACTCACAATAAAACGTCAAAAACCAAACTAAAATGGATTTTCCTGGGAGACTGTTAAGCGCTCATACTCACTTGTGAGACAGTGTGGTGTATTATTTTTTTTTTATTACATTAAAGAGTTAATAAAAAATTGGGAGTCACTCTGATGCCCCTTTTAAGAGAGTGGAGGAGGACCTCATTAGATATTGTATGTTCCCATTATTAGGAAGTGGGTCTCCCATAGTGTTGCCCTATACAGGCTGCCAAAATTGGAGGCACTCCTATGCCCTTTTAAGAGCATGTGAGGAGGGCCTCTTAAATAATGTTCCATTATTAGGAAGTGGGTTTCCATGTGTTGCCTATTAGGCTGCCAAAAATTTGGAGGCACGCCAATGCATTTGAAGACACGTGGAGGAGGGCCAATTAAATAATGTTCCCATTATTAGAAGTGGGTCTTCCATAGTGTTGCCATATGTCAGGCTGCCAAAAATTGGGAGGCACTCTGATGCCTCTTTTAATAGATGTGGAGAATGGCCTCATAAAACAATGTTCCCATTGCAAAGGAGCAGGTCTCTTATACTTGTAATGCCCATGCACTAAGTATGGACTGAAACATTTATCCCTGGGAGGTATACATGAATATACTGTTAGCTTATTTTTGGGTTACAGGCATCATAAATACATTTAAAAATATTATGTGGCTGTTGCATCATGGACCACGGTCACCCTGGTGATATGGTGGTGGAGGATGAGGAGGAGGACTAGAGCAAATAGCCAAAATCAGGAAGCGTATTGCATGTGTCGGGAAAAGGAGCATGGGAATATACCTCTCCAAAAAAGACACTGGCTTTGAAATTTATATTACGCTGCTATCATTTGGTGGTGTTGAAAAGTCTGGTCCAATCCAGCCCTTGTTCATTTTGTAAAAAGCCAGCCTGTCAGCATCTTCAGTTGACAGGCGGGTGCGCTAATCAGTAATAATTCCCCTGCGACACTAAAAACCCGCTCTGACAAAACGCTAGAGACAAGGCAGTCCAGGACTTCCAAGGCGTACAGAACCAGTTCATGCCACGTGCCCAGCTTCGATACCCAATCATTATAAGGCACAGAGGAATCACGGAGGACATTGGTACGGTCGGCAAGGTACTTCTTCAGCATCTTCCCAAACTTTGCAGTCCTTTGACAGTACCCTGCGTCTCAGGCCTATGCCATGGGAGGGGCAGAGAAAACTCTCCCAGAACTTTGAGAGTGTTCCCCTGCCTCTGCTGGTTTGGAGTTGTGTCTCTCTCACATGTACTCCTTGGTTGTTCACCGAACTAGTGACCTCTGCTGCCAGCGTTTTCAGAAGGGAAACTTTTTACTAATTCCGCAACAAGGGTCTTCTTGTCCTGCCCCATTTTTGTAGATCTCTCTCTACGGGAATACGAGATATAAAGTTCTCCTTGTAGCATGGGTCTAAAAGTGTCATCAACTAGTAATGAGTGTCACCTAAGATTTTGATAATGCGGGGGTCACCGATAGGCAGTGTAACATAAAGTAAGCCTATGTGCACCAGACTGGTAACAGGCAAGACTTCCGTGTCCTCACCAAAAGGACGACTGAACATGCTCTCCTCCTCCCTGGCCTCTGGCCATCCACCCTGAACAGATGGTATGACATTTGTGCAGATAGTACCGTCTATAGCACATGAAACTAGTTCATGTCCTTCTTCCTCCTCCTCATCCTCATTGTCCCCCAATCCACATTTGGATGAGATGAGGCTGGGCAGTGTGTAATCACCTTGTATGGTTCCTTGCTCCATCTCATCGTGCTCTGCCTGCAATGTATCTTTTTTGTTTTTGAGCAGAGAGCATTTCAGAAGACAGAGAAGCGGGATGGTGATGCTAATGATGGCATCATCGACGCTCACCATCTTGGTGGAGTCCTCAAAGTTTTGCAGGATGGTACATATGTCGGACATCCATGTCCAAACCTGAGGTTTTATGTGTGGAGTCTGAACCGAATACCAACGGCCTTGTTGATGCTGGTAGTCAACTACCCTCTTCTGCTCACAAATCCTGATCAACATCTGCAGTGTCAAATGCGGACAATACACACCAGTGACTGTGCCGTAAGCTGAAAACACTGCTGAAATCCGGCAAGGGAGGCCGAAGCAGTAGGTGCATCCAGCATTTTATTCATTATTCAATATTCAATATTTCGTATATATTAGTGCATTACATGAATAAAATGTTCATACAAAAGGACAAGGTTCCCCCCAAAATGCTGGATGCGTTTCGGACAATGTCGTTAGTCAACAGCATAAACAAATGTTTATGATTTGATCTGGTGCCGGAATTTCTTTATTCAAGTCCACAATTCTAGCTTGTCTGCGACCTCGGCCTCTGCATGCACCATCACGTCCAGTTCCTCGTCACTTGCCATCGGCCTTGGGCGTTTGAAATGATGTGCTACATTGGTTTTAAAAGTTTGCTATATACCCTGAATGTATACAGCTAAATTAATCCTTAGAAGGACTATATAATGTCCCCATCCTGGTCCCCTTCTTGTAGTAAAATCTCCATCCTTATCCCTTCTTGTATTAATGTCCCCATCCTGATCCTTATCTTGTAGTAATGTGACCATCCTGGTCTCCTTATTGTAGTAATGTCCCCATACTGGGTTTTTTTTTTGTAGAAATGTGTCCCATCTTTATCCCCATCCTGTAGTAATGTATTCATTCTGATTCCTGTCCTGCAATAATGTCCCCATCCTGTTCCCTTCTTCAGTAAAGTCTCCATGATTATGCTCTTGTAGTAATTTCCCACCCTGGTCCTCAGCTTGTAGTAATATCCCCATACTGGTCCCCATCTAGTACTAATGGCCTTACCCTGGTTCTCATCTTGTAGTAATGTTCCTATCCGGATCCTTTCTTTTAGTAATGTCCCTATCCTGATCCCTTCTTGTAATACTGATCCCTTGTAGTAATGTCTCCATACTGGTCCTCTTGTAGCAATGTCCCCATCCTGATTCCCTTCTTGTAGAAATGTCCCCACTCTCCACCCTGGTCCTCTTCTTGTAGTAATGTTCCCTTTCTGGATCCCATCTTGTAGTAAGGTTTCTACCCTGATCCCTTGTTGTAGTAATGTCCCCATCATGCTCCTCATCTTGTAGTAATGTCCTTATCCTGATCCTTCTATAGTAATGTCCCCATCCTGGTTCTCATCTTGTAGTAATGTCCCCATCCTGATCCTCTTCTTATAGTAGTAATATCCCCATTACGGTTTCCATCTTGTAGTAATGTCCCCATCCTGGCCCTCTTGTGTTAATGACAAGTCCTCATCCCCTACTTTTAGTTAGGTCCCCATCCCGGTCTCCATCTTGTACTAAAGTTCCCCTCCTGATCATCTTCTTGTACTAATGTCCCCATTCTGGTTCCCATCTTGCAGTAATGTCCCAATCCTGGCCTTCATTTTGTAGTAATATCCCCATCCTTTTCACTTCTAGGAGTAATGTTATAGTAATTCCCCCATTGTGATCCCCGTCTAGCAGTAATGGTCCCATCTTGTAGTAATGCCCCCATTCTGATCCCCTTGTAGCAATAATGCCCCCATATTGTAGTAACGTCCCCATTCTGATTCCCTTGTTGCAGTAATGGCCCCATATTGTAGTAATGCCCCATTCTGATTCCCTTGTAGAAGTAATGGCCCCATATACTGTAGTAGTAATAACCCCATTCTGACACCTTGTAGTAGTAATAGCCCCATCTTATAGTAATGCCCCCATTCTGATCCCCTTGTGGCAGTAATCACCACATATTATAGTAATGCACTATTCTGATCCCATCCTAGCAGTAATGGACCCATATTTTAGTAATGCCCCATTCTAATTCCCTTGTAGACGTAATGGCCCCATATAGTAGTAATAACCCCATTCTGATCATCTTGTAGCTGTAATAGCCCCATCTTGTAGTAATGCTCTCATTCTGATCCCCTTGTGGCAGTAATGGCCACATATTGTAGTAATGCCCCATTCTGATCCCCTATTAACAGTAATAGCCCCATCTTGTAGTAATGCTCTCATTCTGATCCCCTTGTGGCAGTAATGGCCACATATTGTAGTAATGCCCCATTCTGATCCCCTATTAACAGTAATAGACCCATATTGTAGTAATGCTCTCATTCTGATCCTGTTTTTTCAGTAATGTCTGGATGCTGATGCCCTTTGTTTAGAAAGGTTTCTCTCCTTTTATGTAGTAGTGTGACCTTATTTTTGCCATTTTACACTCACACAGATTTTTGTCACCACACATGCAGACAGAATTTTTTTCACCTGTCTTCACACACACACACACATACACACACACACACACACACACAGATTTTTCTCACCTGTCTCCACACACACAAAGATTTTTCTCACGTCTTCATGAACACACACAGATTTTCCCATCTGTCTTCACACACACAAACACACCCACACCCACACCCACAGATTTTCTCATGTGTCTCCACACACACACACCACACACCCTCACAGATTTTTCTCACCAGTCTCCATACATATTTTTCTTACTTGTCTACATGAACACATACACACAGATTTTTCCCACTTGTCTCCGCACACACACACAGATATTTCTCACCTGTCTTCACAAACACACACCCAGACATCCACAGATTTTTGTCACGTGTCTCGACACACACACACCCCCACACACACACAGACGTTTCTCACTGATTTCCACATAATTACACACATATATTTCTCACCTGTCTCCACACACACACCCTCACAGATTTTTCTCACCTGTTTACACACACACACAAACTCAGATTTTTCTCACCTGTTTACTCAAACACAAAAACCCAGATTTTCCCACCTGTCTCATCACATACACAGAGATTGTTCTCACTTGTTTCTACACACACACATTTTTCTCACCTGTCTCCACATACCCACACCCATACACACTTACGCAGATTTTTCTCACCTGTCTCCACACACAGTCACACACACTTGCACAGATTTTTCTCACCTGTCTCCACACACCCCCCCACACATTTTCCCACCTTTCCTCCATTCACTCAGTGCCATCCTTTCTGCGGCCCGCACCGGTGCATTGATGATGATACAGCGGTCCAAGCTTGTGTGAGGTAGCGACCCGGGGAACTCGCTTGCTGCATAATGACACCAACACGTGCTTATAATTTTTCAAATGGCTACCCGTTTATTTCTCACATACATCTCATAACCAGGGTAGCACATTAAACATTGATCATAAGCACATCTCATAATACATACATTACACTTGAACAGCACATCACAACATAATACATTACAATAGAATAGCACATCACAACATAATACATTACATTACATATAACATGGAACACCTTCATTTACCATAACTATCACCGGGACCTTATTGACCTAACCACCAGTCCCAATGTCGGAGTCGCCCACTTATTACCTTGTGGATGCCTCATGCATGGCCCTTTTATCATCAGCCATCATGAGTCACCCATGATACACATCCTTTCCTTTGATCACCCAGGGTACTTTTACATAAGCCCTGTTGATCCATCACCCAGGGTAATTTTACATATGCCCTGATGATAAAACTCCTTTACAATAATAAATAGTTATCCACACTTATCAACGGACCCTGTGGGACCCAATGGCGGTGCCAACCGCCTGCCTTTATTTACCCAGCACAACACTTTAATACTAACCTCTAGTACAGGTTCCAGCCTGACCGGGACCGTACACAGCGCATGTGATCCATCATAACACATCCATGGATCACATTGGTCCTCACATACGCTCACAGCCCATCATAATACATCTATGGACTGCGGCTCCTCTGGGACCATAATAGGGATTGAGCAACCTGAGTCACGGGTACACCATGCATCCCCAAGGGTTCCTTTCTGGACGTGTTTCGCCCTACGTCCAGACCAGCGTCCACCTGGTTCAGCCACGGTTTTCCCCACTCTAGGAGCTCTCCTAACTCCTGTGTCTGGCCACAGGTTCACACACACTATTGAAGGATGGGTGCCTCCCACATGCAGCAGGCCAAGCCTCCCTCTCGTCCCAACGGGATGGATCGCCTCCAATATAACATCCACACTGGCTTGTCTCTTCCACAGACATCATAATGGGCTCTTTTACATAGGCCATCATCTCTCATACATGGCACTTTTACATAAGCCATCATATATTTCTACGGGTCCTTTACCGACTGTCTAGTCGGACCCAACGGCGGCTATGCCCACCTGGCATGACTCACACATGGTAAACAGTTCACTCTAGCATATGAGAACTGCTGTCTTACCGGGCACAGATGAGGGTCCAGCAACCTGAGTCACGGGTGCACCATGCCTCCCCAAGGGCTCCTTCTTGGACGTGTTTTGCCCCATGTCCAGGCCAGCGTCCACCTGGTTCAGCCGCGGCTTCCCCACTAGAGGAGCCATAACGCCCTGTTTCCGGCCACCGGTTTGTAAACAAGCATTCGAGGGTCAGGAACCTCCCTTATGGAAAATAGCCGGTCTCCTCCAGGATGTGTTTCGCCCCACGTCTGAACAAGCACCCTTCCGTCTCAGTCATCTGGTCTGCACTGAGCTCCCTTCTCTGTTCTCTGTTGTGTCTCTCTCAGACACCTGGCTAGCTCTTATCGTAGCTGCGACACCCACACTGACACACCTACCTGAGCTGCTATGCAATCAGTACACAAATTGCTCTCTCAGCCGCTCATTGGTTTCATGATTCCTTCAGCTATTAACACACTGTGTACCGGACAGGACTACAGCACTTACTCTCAGCTGTTAAGTCATAGTAAAACCGGCTCATGTGAACAGGTTCCTAAGCCGACAACCCATGTGATGCACCCGGCCATGGGAGCATGCCGGCTGTGCCTCACACTTGATATATACTCCCAATGCCATGGTCTGTGCTTCTTATGTCTTCCTGGTGCCGTGCAGCAAAAAGGTCTCTAGCTCAGCTACAATTAATAGCAGCAGCCTGCCAATCAGAAGCCGATAGCTGACGTCACACGCTGACGTCAGCTGCTGACATCTGATTGTCCAGCGGCTGATATTGAAGTAGTTGAACTAGAGAATACTCATCTCTGTTCTACATCAGGAGTACATTGCATTTACCACAGCGACATTGTAAAGGCACCGATGTGGATTACAGAATGAAGCCCCAAGGGTTGCATGTGGCCCGCGAACCACATGTTTGAGAGCCCTGGTATATACAGTATGTACATGTATCATTGTTTATTTGCCACAAAGATAGAGTGAATATCCTAATGTGAAAAATAATTCACTGTAGAATTTGCATTGGATGACTTATTCTTTGATTGCAGTATGCTGTATATTTATTTCAATGATTCTAAGAATAAAAAAGATTGCTGCAGGTGCAATTATTTGTCTTAAAAAGAGCTACTGTATGCTAAGGATTTGAAAATATGTCAGTAATCAGATTTCCAGTCTTAAGAGATGTAGTAGATACAGCAGGAAGCTAACTATGGTAAAAAATTACTTTTAAAAACCTATATTTGCTTCCGCACAAAAAAATAACAATTTGAAGTTGAAATCATGAATAATTGGCCAATTTGTTGAATGTATCAATCATAGCTAATTAGTTACATTTGCCTCATTTGGTGGTCTTAATTTTCTGCTGAACAAAAGTTTATTTATCTTTCAGTTTAGCATATGAATGTGATAGGAAGAGAGGGAAATCAAAGTATACAAGATTTGCATGTTTCTTTTATGCAAAACAAGCCACCATGACATGTTTTCCTAAACAGTGTCATGAAACTGAGTAGTTGAGCCCAATCGAAGAAATTGTGAAAGTCTATGTTATAATCATTATTATCCTTCTATATTGATGTAATAAGGACAAATTGTTTATTGATAAATCAATCTTCAAAATACAGGCATTACATATATACTCACTGCTGGCCGTAAAACATTGTGATTATTACTATTATTATTATTATTGAAATGTTGATGGTTTAAAGATGTAAAAAAAAACTCAATGATCTTATCATTCTGCCCCATTATGCAGATATATATATATAAATATATATATATATATATACATATATAATTTGAAAAAAATTCTTGCAGCACACAGCTACTACCAATGATGTACAAATGCTACAAGCCATATGTATATGAGGAAAAAGTTTAAAAACTTACGTTTTTTTCAAAAAACTCAAAAATTCAAATTTTTTATTTCTGAAGTTCTTAGTACAAACATTGGCCAATGTCTGCTTGCTCATCAACTGCGACAAAGTGAATTCAGGTCTGATGAGTCCTACTCTGATATCCCTATCCTCCTTGTCCACCCCCCACTTCTCAGTGGGCAGATTCCATCTAGACCCTCGATCACCTGTAGGTTAATGAGGGTGCACATTGCAGCAAGGAGCCTGCAACTCCATATGATAAATAACAAGAAAAAAACTGCACAGCACTCACAGACTAGTGTGAACTAGTGCAAGCAAAGACGCAGGGTCAAATAGTTTGAAAAAAATTCTTTCAGAACACAGCTACTACCAATGATGTACAAATGCTATAAGCTATATGTATATGAGGAAAAAGTTTAAAAACTTACTTTTTTTTCAAAAAACTCAAAAATTCTAATTTTTTATTTCTGAAGTTCTTAGTACAAACATTGGCCAATGTCTGCTTGCTCATCAACTGCGACAAAGTGACTTCAGGTCTGATGAGTCCTACTCTGATATCCCACTGACCACGCCTCCCTCCAGCCAGGGTTAGTGGAGCACCGACGGCGCCGACTTGGACGCGATCCTTTATGCCGTAATTAGGAGCAGGGGCCGCGGGAGTACCCATTACTGGTCCCTTTGTGGACCCTGCTGTAAGTGTCCTGTAACCTCTATTTTTAAGAGACTGTCTGTTTTATTTGTATTGTCTGTTTGTGCATTTTGTGTTGATAACTGTGATTAAAGTTGGCTGCTTCAAACTTGGAGCTAGCCAGCAGGAAGTGATGCATTAGGTCACATGTATTTAACATGGTGATCTGCTCACTCCAGCATATCCGAACCTGTAGAAGCGACAGCTGTCGCGAAACGGCGTCGTCGTCCGTTGGCCCCCCCGTGGCTTCCTCCCTGCACCCTGTCCGTTTCTAGAATTGTGGAATAAAGGACCATCTATACTACCTCGGTGAGTGCCGCTTCTTCTTATACCTGGTTATAATGATCTATTACTTTACAGGTGTGCGGCAGCAAGGGGGGCCCTGTATGCCCTGTATACCACTGATGGGGGGACGTGCGCTGTATACCGCTATGACTCGTGTATAAGCCGAGGTGGGACTTTTCAGCACATTTTTTGTGCTGAAAAACTCGGCTTATACACGAGTATATACGGTAGGTAAAAAATCTGGTTATAATGCACTGTTATGGGAGGGGGTCTGCTGCTGACACATATGGAGGTAATGTCCCCATCCTTAACACCTTCCAGGTAATATATGTCCCCCATCCTAGATATGGCCCCCCTATCCTGGTTTATAATCGGGTCATTCCATGTCAAGTGATCCAAAAATGAATATTTTTTTTCCCTGACATCCTCAGATTTTTTTAAATTTTTTTTCTATATGAAGAACAACTTTAGCTAATTACAAAAAAAAAGTTTTGAATTTTTTTCTTTATCAGTTAATTTTTTACAGATTTTTAAAGTTTTAAAAAAGTGCGAATTTTGGCCTGGTATGGCTTTACATTTTCTATCATATCTCGGGCTAAAAATAAGATAGAGAAACAAAATAAACACCAATCTACTCAGAACTGTGCAGGCTTTCACCAGATATGTCACAAGAGGATCTTTGTTAATATTTTACCCATGTGATCGCAAGCGCAAAACTTTAAAATGCATTTCCGAAAAATCGGCGCGCTTTAAATATTTCAAAAACTGCCCATGTGTCTGCTATGCTCTTAGCCACATCTGTACCAAATTTCAAGTTGGGATCGCGATGGGATCATATTTTAAAATATTTTAATATTAATAGCGTCAATGGGTCATTCCATATCAAGTGATCTAAATATGAATATTTTTTTTTACCAGACGTCTTTAGATTTTTTTTATTCTTTTTCTTTATGAAGTACAACTTTAGTTAATTACAAATTAAAAGTTTAGAATTTTTTTCTTCATCAGTTAATTTTGTACAGATTTTTAAAGTTTAAAAAAAGGGTGAATTTTGGCCTGGTATGACTTTACATTTTTTTTTATCTCAGGCTAGAAATAAGATAATGAAGTGGGAGAGGCATCATTTTACTCAGAACGGTAACAGCTTTCATTTGATATGTGACAAGACTATGTTTCTTTATATCAAATTCAAACTATTGACGGGCAATTGTGAAAAAATGACTGATTGTGTTCTTGGTTATATTTGTGCAGAGATTCAACTTGAGACCTGTCAAATTTATATATTTTTTATTTTATGGTTGTATGAGTTATCACAACTTATTGAATAAAACATTTATATGCAACAAAAAAGAAACACAAAAAACAAATTCCATAAGTGCCAGGATAAATACATCTTAATCATCAGAACACAACGCTCAGCATGTTCAACCTGAATGTATTGAACAAACCAAAAGAAGAAAGGTGATCATATCCTCAAGTTTGATTAAACAAGATTAAAAGAACCAAAAATGTTAACCCCTATTTATACATGTAAATTTGTTTTCTATTCTATCACTAAACATGTGATTTATGAAGTGTTTAATAAGAATAGTACAGTAGTTAAATCATCTTTCTATAAATTATGAACTAATCAAACAATTAATAGTATGTTTTTAAAGTGGCATTTTATCAATTTGTCCCTTCTAGTGGGTGAAATGTAATCTTGTCCATAAACGCTTACTAGCAATCGCCATTTCCTTGTGTGTCAAAGAGTATGTCCGGCCTGTCGCGGTGTTAGGCTCCGCCTGAGTTAATATCTGATTTTTGTGCACTTTTAAAATGTCTGGCTTTCTTGGATACACAAAGGATGGCGCTGGACCAGAAGGTGCAATAAAGTCAATTCTACTTCTTCATTTTCACAATCTTTGGAGAGTACAGTAGCCAGCCACCAGCGCCAATCATATTCATATTTTTTCAAAAGGATTGCAACAGTGTCTATGATAAAATGCTGTTTCTTGAGAAGTAGCAGCCATTGCTGTGTGGGAAAAATACAGTTAATATTAAGTAAGGAAGATAGGTAATAAAAATAAAGATTTACAGTACACTTGAGATAGAACTGTATTACTATAAAGTGAGTTTTAGGGCTAGCGCGCACAGTTTTTTATGTCTGCAGATACACGCTGCAGTTTTGGCAGCTTGTTTTTCTACCAAGTTTTTACCACATATGGTTAGTTTTTTTAATCGCTAGTGAAAAAAATGGCAGCTTTTTTTATATATATGATAAATGCTGCGTTTGTTGCAGCGATTAAAAAGTAGTTCAAGCAGTGATTTACTCACTCTTGAGTGTTTCCAAAAACACTGCATGTGGTGAACCCCATAGAAATCAATGGGGCTGTTTTTCTGAATGATGATCCCTAAGAATAGTACTGTGTGTATTGGCCCTTAATAATAAAAGCATTAAACATTTAATATATTTACTCACCCATATTTTAGTACACAGCCTTGATGGCTTTGTACAGACTATTGTTTGTTCAGGAGTGAAGATGTCCAGACATGTCAGGACATGAAAGGTCTGAACGAGCTGTCTTACTTCCTGAATGCAGTGGGTAGACACTTAACATGATTGACAGATCCTATCATCTGCTCTGCATTCACTGTCTATCCCTGTGCTTTCTCATGTTGAGCCCTAAGGCTGCCTTCAGACTTGCAGATGCCTCCGCAGCGTTTTGCAGAGGCATCTGCAAGTATCTGCATGCATTATGTTTATAATGGAACGCACGGCGGTCTGCAGATGCTTGCAGACCGCCGTGTGCTCTCATTGCCCGCCATTAGTGACCTGTGCGCAGGCGGATGCCTGCGCACAAATCACACACTCTCGCCCGCACCAGGGACGCAACATCTCGCGTCCCAGGTGCGGACGAGAGTGTGTGATCTGTACGCAGGCATCCGCCTGCGCACAGGTCACTAATGGCGGGCAATGAGAGCACACGGCGGTCTGCAAGCATCTGCAGACCGCCGTGCGTTCCATTATAAACATAGGGGCCGCGGTCTGCATGCAGATACTTGCAGATGCCTCTGCAAAACGCTGCGGAGGCATCTGCAAGTCTGAAGGCAGCCTTACAAAGCTTTTTCCTATATGTCCTCTCCTGCTTCTAAGCTGTAACATATCAAAATAATACAGTAATGTCTAAAAATAATGGATTTGATAAATATAGACCCCACGCTTTAAGACCACAGGTTGAACAGATCTGAATTCAAGATTTTTGAATTGACACTATAATAGTTAAATATTTTAAAATATGATCCCATCACGATCCCAACTTGAAATTTGGTACAGATGTGGCTAAGAGCATAAAAGACACATGGGCAGTTTTGGAAAATTTTTATTAAAACGTTTTTTTCGGGAATGCGTTTCAAAATGTTGCGTTTGCGCTCGCATGGGTAAAAAATTAAAATTAACAAATATACTCTTGTGACATATCTGGTGAAAGCCTGGACAGTTCTGAGTAGAATGGTGTTTATTTTGTTTCTCTATCTTATTTCTAGCCCAAGATAAAAAAAAATGTAAAGTCATACCAGGCCAAAATTCACACTTTTTTTAAACTTTAAAAATCTGTAAAAAAATTAACTGATGAAGAAAAAAATTCTAAACTTTTAATTTGTAATTAACTAAAGTAGTACTTCATAAAGGAAAAAAAATAAAAAAAATCTAAAGACGTCAGGTAAAAAAAAATATTCATATTTAGATCACTTGATATGGAATGACCCATTGACGCTATTAATAGTAAAATATTTTAAAATATGATCCCATCGCGATCCCAACTTGAAATTTGGTACAGATGTGGCTAAGAGCCAAGCAGACACATGGGCAGTTTTTGAAATATTTAAAGCGCGCCGATTTTTCGGAACTGCGTTTTAAAGTTTTGCGCTTGCGATCACATGGGTAAAATATTAACAAAGATCCTCTTGTGGCATATCTGGTGAAAGCCTGTATAGTTCTGAGTAGCATGGTGTTTATTTTGTCTCTCTATCTTATTTCTAGCCTAAAGGTCCTGTCTCACGTACCGATGCTCCAACGATCCCAGCAACGATCCTGAGTTGCTGGGATCGTTGGAGCATGTGTAATCTGGTCGCTGGGAGCTGTCACACAGACAGACTTCACCAGCGACCAGGGACCATGGAGCTCCCCCCACATCGGTGACAGCCAGCACAGAGCTGGCTGTCATCCTGCACCCTGCACCCCTCCCTCCCGCACTTCAGCACGTGCACCTCTCCCTCCCGCACCCCAGCACCTTTCCTCAGTGCCGCGGGATACACAGTGTGTATCCGGCGGGCACTAGGACCGCACGCCGCGCGGCTGCATTCATGCAGCCACGTGACGCGGAAGCAAGCGCTGGCAGAAGCGTCGGCAGAGGAGCGTGGAGGCAGCGGTAAGCTGGCTCCACAAGCCCCCCCAGTGGCCCCAGTAGTCCCCCCAGTGGCCCCAGTAGTCCCCCCCAGTGGCCCCAGTAGTCCCCCAGTGGGCCCCCCGCTGGTAACCATGGTTACACCAAGTATCTAAGCAGCGCGCGCTGCATTGTTACTGGTGTAACCATGGTTACCGGCCTGTGAGCTCGCTGATCGTTCTTCCCGCTGGTCACACACGCCGATGCGGGCTGACCAGCGGGATGTCCAGCGACCCAAAAATGGTCCTGGACACTTTGTAACGATCAGCGACCTCTCAGCAGGGGCCTGATCGTTGGGAGCAGTCACACATAACGATATCGGTAAGGATATCGTTCCTACGTCACAAATAGGACGATATCGTTACCGATATCGTTATGTGAGACCTAGGCTTTAGTTATGAGGAGAAACGTAAAGGCAGGCAACAGCGAAATTTGCACTTTTTCCGAACTTTGAAAATCATTTTTTAAAAAAATAAATTTTTAAAAAAAATTTTCTCTTCACATTTTGCATTGTCTGACATGCTATTATCAAATAAAAAAATCTCAAAAGAATTAAAAATATAGAGGTAATAATCATTGGTTCACTTGACATGAAATAACCCAATCCCCATCCTAGATATTGCACCCAATCCTGGTATGTTTCACCCCATCCTGGATATAGACCCCCAATCCTGGATATGGCTGTCCCATCCTGTTTTATAATCCCCATTCTGGATATGCCCCCCCATCCTGGTATATAGTACCCCCCATCCTGGATAGGACCCCCCTCCTGGCTTATTATTTCAATCCTGGATATAGCACCCCTTTCTGGTATACAGCCCCCCATCCTGGATATATCTTTTTAATCCTGGATATGGCCCCGCATCCTGAATATATAGCCCCCATTCAGGATATAGTGGCCTTCCATCCTGGTATATAGCACCTACCCTATCTTGGATATAGCTCCCCCATCCAGGATATGGCCCCCCATCCTGATATATAGACCCTCCATCCTGGACAAATTCCCCCATTCTATATATGGCCCCCATCCTGGTATATAGCCCCCATCCTGGATATAGCCTCCCATCCTGGTACATGGACCCCCGTCCTGGATATAGCCCCCCCACCTTAATACATGGCCCCCCATGCTGGACATGGCCTTCCATCCTTGCACATATTAATAAACGCATCTCTTCGTAGCTCCCCTACTTGCAGCACTGTGATGTTCTCCATTGTCCCCGACATTCAATCATGAGAGCAGCATGCACAACAATGACATCACTGTGCTGCACCTCTCACATGATTGGATGTATTATATAACACACAGGAGGACACCATGGTGCTGCAAGCAGGGAAGCAAAAAAGTGTTGCATTACATTGTTAGTTATTTTTGTGCGTGCAATAGAATGGGGTGGCCATATCCATGAGAGTGAGTAATGTTAGGCTCATGCAATATGCGCCCCTCCCCCCCTAACTCTCAGCACAGGCTTCAGTGCTGAGAGGTGATGGACAGGGGGATGCACTGCATTATACATAAACCCAATAATCGGGACCAAAAGCTGCTTCTGTAGCCTGCTCCTGTCTATGTATGTATTGAATATATCTTGCACACCAAAAAAAAAAGAAACCAAAGTCCAAGAATTGTCATATTTATTGTGGATACAGACACACAGGGCCGCCATCAGGGCCTCACGACCCTGACAGTTGTGAGGGGCCCGGCCGTGATGGAAGGAGAGGGGGGCCCGGACGAGAGGTGAGGGGGCGGGCTACAATCTTCAGGCCCCACCCCCTCACATCTTCTACGGGCCTCCCTCTCTTCAGGGGCCCGGGCGCTGTATACTTGGGGGGGCCCTGACCGCTGGCCCCACACCATCCTCGGGGCCCCCTTAGCGCTGCCTCCCCCCCCTCCATTGTCACTTTACCGGCGGCACCGCACTGTAGTCACTGATCTCCGCCTCCTCCTGTCATGTGTAGTGTGACGCTGCATCCGGCGCCGCCCACACAGGAAATAGACCGCGGCGCCGGCACACTACACATGACAGGAGGAGGCGGAAATCAATGACTACAGCCCATAACGAATCACAGTAATGAAGTGCGCGATGTCCTGAAAGATGTACGGGAAGATGAAGCTGTTGAGCAGCGGGAGAAGCAGCAGTCCCGGGAGGGCGGTGAAGAACAGGGACTGAGAGCATGAACCATCCTGTGCACACAGGTGACAGGGGGTGTACACCTCTGCACTGCCCTCCCCCTCCACACATAGGTACAGGTGACGGGGTGTACACCTCTGCACTGCCCTCCCCCTCCACACATAGGCACAGGTGACAGGGGGTGTACACCTCTGCACTGCCCTCCCCCTCCACACATAGGTACAGGTGACAGGGGGTGTACACGGTGCCGCCGGTAAAGTGACAATGGAGAGGGGGGGAGGCAGCGCTAAGGGGGCCCCGAGGATGGTGTGGGGGCAGGCAGAGGCTGAGGTGTGGGGGCCACTCTCAGGGGCCCCTGAGGCTGAAGTGTGGGGGCAGCTCTCAGGGGCCCCACACTTCAGCCTCAGGGGCCCCTGAGAGCTGCCTACCCTCACATGTCATCCTAGGGGGCCCTAAGAGCTGGCCCCACACTTCAGCCTCAGGGGCCCCTGAGAGCTGCCCCCACACCTCAGCCTCGGGGCTCAGGGGCCCCTGAGGCTGAAGTGTGCAGGCAGCTCTCAGGGGCCCCCTAGGATGACATGTGGGAGTAGGCAGCTCTCAGGGGCCCCTGAGCACCGAGGCTGAGGTGTGAGGGCCACTCTCAGGGGCCCCTGACCCCGAGGCTGAGGTGTGTGAGGGCAGCGCTCAGGGGCCCCAGAGGGTAAGGTGGAGGGCAGCGCTCGGCATGATCGCTTATGCCACACAGCTGCACACAGGTTAGGAGAGGGGAGAGAAGGGGGGCCCCCCAGCACAAAGGGAGCTGGGCCCTCCAGCAGTCGTCTTTCCTCTCCGTCCCCCTCCTGTCGTCTTTCCTCTCCGTCCCCCTCCTGTCGTCTTTCCTCTCCGTCCCCCTCCTGTCCTCTTTCCTCTCCGACCCTCTCCTGTCCTCTTTCCTCTCCGTCCCCCTCCTGTCCTCTTTCCTCTCCGTCCCCCCTCCTGTCCTCTTTCCTCTCCGTCTCCCTCTGCCTCTTCTCCTCCGTCTCCCTCTGCCGTTTTCTCCTCCGTCTCCCTCTGCCGTCTTCTCCTCCGTCTCCCTCTGCCGTTTTCTCCTCCGTCTCCCTCTGCCGTCTTCTCCTCCGTCTCCCTCTGCCGTCTTCTCCTCCGTCTCCCCTGCCGTCTTCTCCTCCGTCTCCCTCTGCCCTCTTCTCCTCTGTCTCCCTCTGCCCTCTTCTCCTCTGTCTCCCTCTGCCCTCTTCTCCTCTGTCTCCCTCTGCCCTCTTCTCCTCCGTCTCCCTCTGCCCTCTTCTCCTCCGTCTCCCTCTGCCGTCTTCTCCTCCATCCCCTCCCTGTCCTCTTTCCCCTCTTCTCCTCCGTCCCCCTCCTGTCCTCTTTCCTCTCCGTCCCCCTCCTGTCCTCTTTCCTCTCCGTCCCCTCCTGTCCTCTTTCCTCTCCGTCCCCCTCCTGTCCTCTTTCCTCTCCGTGTCCCTCTGCCCTCTTCTCCTCCGTCTCCCTCTGCCCTCTTCTCCTCCGTCTCCCCCTGCCGTCTTCTCCTCCATCCCCTCCCTGTCCTCTTTCCCCTCTTCTCCTCCGTCCCCCTCCTGTCCTCTTTCCTCTCCGTCCCCCTCCTGTCCTCTTTCCTCTCCGTCCCCCTCCTGTCCTCTTTCCTCTCCGTCCCCCTCCTGTCCTCTTTCCTCTCCGTCCCCCTCCTGTCCTCTTTCTCTCCGTCTCCCTCTGCCCTCTTCTCCTCCGTCTCCCTCTGCCGTCTTCTCCTCCATCCCCTCCCTGTCCTCTTTCCCTCTGCCCTCTTCTCCTCGTCCCCTCCTGTCCTCTTTCCTCTCCGTCCCCCTCCTGTCCTCTTTCCTCTCTGTCTCCCTCCTGTCCTCCAGATTTCTCTGTTCACCTCTGATCTAGGACTTTGTGTTGTCAGCTCAGGGGCATGGCAGATGTTTGTGTGGGGGGTGTCCAGGTCCCTCCCCTGATGATGACATCACAGTCTGTTACCCTCCCTTGTAGTGCTTGGAGAATCTGATGAGGTGACAGGATCTGACCCCGCTCCACAGGACGCTGCGGCTCATCCTGAAGATCAGAAAGCCAAGATCACCGAGGCTCCAGCGCAGGAGGAACCGCCTGAAGCTGTCAACGCTGAGGCCGAGCCAAGGACAGAGCGCACGATGAAGATGAGAGGTCAGTGAATCAGCCCACAGCTCTCTCAAGTGTGTGTGTATAATATATATATATATATATATGAGAGAGAGAGAGTAAAAAAAGGAAAAGCAGCACAAAAAAATAGAAAAGAGTGGACCTTACAGCCCAATGAAGTGGCCATGCATTGGGTAATACAGTCCACTTTTTTCTATTTTTTTGTTCTGTTTTTCCTTTCTTTAGGGTGCTTTCACATTTGCGTTCCCCTCCGCAGCGTTCTGCGGAGGGGAGCCGCAATGTGAGTGCAGCACCGCAAGTCCCTATCTTTATAATGGGAGCACACGGTGCTGCGCTTGACTGCGCATGACTGTGCGCACCCATTCATCCCCATATGTGATCAGGCATCCGCCTGCGCACAGATCACATATGGGAGTGAATGGGTGCGCACAGTCATGCGCAGTCAAGCGCAGCACCATGCGCTCCCATTATAAAGATAGGGGCTTGCGGTGCTGCGCTCACATTGCGGCTCCCCTCCGCAGAACGCTGTGGAGGGGTCCGCAAATGTGAAAGTAGCCTTACTCTGTTGTAAGGAACCATCTGGATTGCTGGTTGGGAAAGCATTTCACATAAATTGAGGTCATTTTTGGTGCTGTTCGAATTTTTCACTATATATATAACGTATGTTTAGTTGGAGGCGGAGCATGGGTGGAGGCTGGGCGGAGTTTCAGGGGGTTGAGGCTGGGCGGAGTCTCAGGGGGTGGTGCCTGGGCGGAGTCTCAGGGGGGCCCCAAAATTTTGACAGTGAGAGGCCCCGAAATTCCTAGTGGCAGCCCTGCAGACACATGAAATTAAGGTGTGACTTTGTTCATGTCATTGGTGTCATGACGTTTCGACCTTAGTCTTTTTCAAAAATCACTGACTATAAGTAAAATTCAAAAGAAACATTAATAAAGATAATACAGGTTTTTTTCACCTTGTTACAAAGTAATTCAATCACATCTAGATACACAACAATTCTTGATCAATTCCATAAATCTAGACAAAACTAAAAAGAAAATTCATATACGTGGTAATGCATACAATAGGATAAAGAGGGGGAACAAGGGGAGAGGGGGAAGGGATGGTCTCCACAATAGTGGATGAAATATTCACAAAGAATAATTACCTGTATAATGATCTGTGCTAGTACGCAACAATATCAATGAATTGGAGTCACTTAATGACAAAGTATCTATAATAAGAGTATATAAGGAAAAACCCAAAATTAGGACAAATCGACAATAGCAGCACTCTGACAAAAGAGAAAAGCTAATCTGCATAAAGAATTAAAGATATTATCATACATATGTGCCACATGGACTAAATGCATCACCTCATTGCAAAAGAATCAAATAATGCTGCCATAAATCATGACATTCTATAATAGTGTAAGGACAAAAGTTAATTACCTGTCCACTTGACATAAAAGTAATATGGGATAATGAACAGCAAGGTTGCAGGATAGCAGTATGATGTATACTAAAATTATTGAAAGGAATAATAAAGAATAACAATGACATTCAATTGTACCCGGAAAGCAACCTTGCAGTAAAATACAAAAAAAAACAAAAAAAATTTATAATATACATATAGTGAGAAAACAACCTATAAGATGACATATGGTCAATAAATAACCTCATATTCCCGATTAAGCCCCAGTGGCTCCAAAGTTTGGAGTCGGTGGATCCAATATGCCTCTCTTTCTTTAAGTCTACTAAGACAGTTGCCATGGGTATCTCTTTTATTACTTGAAATCATAGTTGTGAAATATTATGGCCCCTTGATATAAAGTCTTGAGGCACAGGTAATAGCATGTTGTGACAACGAATAGTGGATTTATGCTTACTTATCCAGTACCGGATATACTGGGTGGTCTCCCCAACATACCCGAGACCGCAAGGGCACTTAAGTATATAAACAACAAATGATGAATCACAGGTGAAATAACCTCGAATGGGTCCTTGGCATGAGTAAGGGTACCTTTACACGCCGCTACTGGAGGATGGATACAACCAGCTACTTCACGTGCACGAGCACGCACAAACGGTTACAAACGGTAAACGCACCATCTTTACACGCCGCCACAAGCTACGCTACGCTACGTGACATCTATCTTTGGATACACCGCCGGGTGCCTCAAGTCACCTTCTGTAGCTCATCGTACCTCATTTACACACCGCTACAACCAGCTAATATGGGTGGACCTGGTGCAGCAGGTACAGCACATAGGCGTGCCATAATTGTGGATTACGAGACGTCCGTACGCTGATAGGACAAAGCAAGAAACCCATGATTGGCCCGGCATCGCAGGAGGCTGATTAATACATGATGCTCGAGCAATTGTGTAGTGTGACTGGTCAGCTCCTTAAATATGCCTCCCTATGCAGCGTCTACCAATCGAAATGCAGGAGCTTCCACCAATGATCGCTGAAGGGGGGCGGTAACCCGGAGCCTGTGTCACACCCCAGCTACATACCAGGTACATTGCCTGGTGTCGACACATCCCTTCTGTTGCTTCTTTACACGCCGATACAGCTCGCTACAATGCTGTGTAGCCACCTTTTTCCGGGCAGTGCTCGGAAACAGATGTATCTGTTGCCGGGTGCCTCCTACCGTCTTCACAGCCGCTACTACGGGGTATTTTGCCGCTACAAGCTACATTTGTAGCCTGTAGCTGGTTGTATCCATCCTCCAGTAGCGGCGTGTAAAGGTACCTAAAAGTGGACCCTTTCACCATATGAGAGCACTGCATACATCCCAGGCACGGAAAATTGCCATGTTTTGGAGTGCTTAGAAATCTCTGTGTAGTCAATGATCTGTGGAACCAATATCTGCTCAGACAAGTTGTCACGATGATTCCTTGCTCTTTTATAACAAAAAAGGGGGGAATTAATAAATTCAGGAATATCAGGATAAGACTTAAAAAGTACAGGCCAATGATCCCTAATAATTTTCTTCACCAAATGAGAGAATGGATGGAACGTAGTAACAAACTATACCCTTGGGGAGGTGTTAATGGATCTATATAAATTAGACTGACGTGCCTCTGCTAAATGTTGAGGATAACCCCTCTGTAGAAACTTGTTGGTCATTTCCTCATGTCGTTTCTGTCTTGTATCGGGATCAGAGACTATCCTTTTGATCCTCATATGTTGTGAATGAGGGATAGAATATTTAACATGTTTAGGATGACAGCTATCATAATGTAAAATGCTGTTTCTATCTGTAGGTTTGGTATACAAATCTACTGATATGGTACCTGATGTATTGATACTGATAAGAGTATCCAGAAAAGTAATCTCCTTATCACTATGATGTATAGTAAAAGTTAAATTAAGAACCAATGTGTTGAGTCTGGTGAAAGAAATGTTAAATTCAGACAATGAGCCTGTCCACACCATGAAAATGTCATTGATGTAGCGTCTCCAAGTAAGAGACTTAGTTTGGAGAAATAAATCATTTGCAATGAATCTGTGTTCGAAATATGCCATAAAAATATTAGCGTAGTGGAGCGCCACATTAGAACCCATGGCGGTCCCCCAACACTGTAAGAAAAACTGATCTTGGAGCAGGAAAAAATTGTGGTATAAAACAATCTTATGTAGGTCACTACAAAATTGTTTCTTCAATACAGTGAATGATGTGAATGTATCCAAAAAACATCATAAAGCCTCTAAGCCCATCTCATGTCCTATGGACATATACAAGCTATTGACATCCATAGTTACCAGAATCCTATTAGTGGGAATTTTACCCAATTGGTTAATAACAGTAAGGAAATGTGAGTTATCCTTTATGTATGAGGGAATAGAGGGTACCAAGGGGGACAAAATTTTATCCAATGTAATTGCCAAAGGCAAAAACAAAGAATCCATTGAAGCCACAATGGGGCACCAGGTGGTCGCATCAAATTCTTATGGATTTTGGGAAGCGTGTAGAACACAGGGGTTATTGGATTAGGTATGTGGCTATTTTTTTATCGATAATGCCCTACCATAGGTAGAAGTCTATCTTTTCTCTGATAAGTGGTCTAATAGAATTAGTCAGATCACAAGAATTGGAGCATAAGTAGACCGATCTCCCAATTGCTGGAGAATCTCATCAACGTAATATGTGCGGTCCATGATCACAATGGCGCCCACTTTATCAGCTGGTTTTATTATGATCTTTTTATTCGCCTGTAAGTTTTGGACAGCATGTGACTCATGTATTGGAAGATTATTTCTAAGTCGTAAGTCTCCTCTTTCTACCCTCTGTAACAACCTCTGAGTGTCCTGTGTAACTAAATTGACAAAGGTTTCTACAGGATAATAGCTTTTTGGAGGATTAAAGGAACTCTGTACATTAATTTGTAGGTTCTTTAAGGATAATTCAGTGGTATGAGTTGGCGAGGAAGAGGGAGGTTCATTAATGCCCATATCAGGACGAATAAAATGTGCTTTTAGTTGTAGAACTCGGTAGAAACGTCTGAGTTCTTGGTTAAGTTGAAACGTGTCAAACCATAGGGTAGGGCAGAATGAAAGACCCTTTTGTAACAAATGGAGATCAGCAGGGGAAATATGCTGTGAAGAAATATTACCAGATCAGGGTTCATACCTGTGCCAGATATCTGTCGCTCCCACGACACTCTTCCCCCTACTCGTCTTCCTCGTTGTTCACTTTCAAGGCTACTTCAGAGCCAAAATAATCATAGCAAGGAGGTGGCCAGTTGCCTGGATCCAGGGGCGTATCTAGGGGGGTGCAGCCGGACCATTTGCCCCGGGCACAACTCAGCGGGGGGCGCCGGCGGCACCCCCCCTCCCCCTCCTCCCCCTCTTGCTATACCCGGCGGCCGCCCACACATTACAGGGGCTGATGTTCACAGTTTAGCCGCGCGGAAGCGCCCGACGTCACTTCCGCTTCCGCGCCTGTCTGGGGCTGCGGGGCCACTGGGAGACTTGGCGGCAGCAGGTCCGGTGCGGGGTGACCGCAGGAGACCCCGGAAACTGCGGCACTGGTGGCGGCGCCTCATATGTCCAGACTGGAGGACGGAGGAGAGACGCAACAGCAGGGGACCGGGTCCCAGCAGGGGATGGGGTGAGTGACCGGGGAGTCGGTGGTGGAGGAGGGGGGGAGACAGCAGGGGTGAGTGACCGAGGAAGGCTGACAGCACACCCCCCCAGTCCTCACCTACCTTGGGGAGGGAAAGGGGGAGGGGGGCGCTAAGATAGATCTGTGCCCCGGGCGCCAACATACCTAGTTACACCTCTGCCTGGATCAGCATTGCGCCACCTATACACTCTTACCTGGACATAATCATCCTGATCTCTTAAGAACATCTTGTGATTACGTTCTTGTACCGTTTTCTGGAAGTCTGCAATAGTTTTTTTCGTCTTATTCTTGGTGCTTTTGAATTCTGTTGAGGATAAATTCTCCTTTAGCTGATCTTCTACCTCCTTTATCTTATCTGCTGGAGTAGCCAATTCGTTTTGCAAAAAGTCAATCGTAAGGGTAATTAAATCAAAAGAACACTTAAGTACGCTTTCAAAACGGTCACAATATTCGGTGTTATTGGCAAACAAAGTCAGACGTACTGTAGATTACCGTATATACTCGTGTATAAGCCGAGTTTTTCAGCCCAAAAATTGGGCTGAAAAGTCACCCCCTCGGCTTATACACAGGTCAATACGGTAATCCTATGGGTCCGGGTGCTGGGGAGGTTGGAGGAGGCAGGGGGGGAGGCTGCTAACAGCGACCCATCTCGTGGGGCCGCTCATTAGATATGCACGGCTCCCCCCGCCCATCACAGCGGCAGGGGGAGCCGTGCATACAGCCCCAGTGTATACAGCAGCCCCCCAGTGTATACAGGCAGCCCGCCAGTGGCACTAGCCCCCCCCAGCATATTTAGAGCCCCCACACTTTGCAGATCCCCCCGCTGCATAATCTTACCATCCAGGGTCTTCTTCACCGGAGGTCCTGCAGTCATCATCGCGCGCTGTGTTCCCGGTCTCACGTGACCCGGCGCGATGACGTCATTCGACTGCGACCGCCGGGTCACAAGAGACCGGGAACACAGCGCGCGAGGATGGACTGCAGGACCTCCGGTGAAGAAGACCCTGGATGGTAAGATTATGCAGCGGGGGGGGACTCTGCAAAGTGTGGGGGCTCCTCTCAATATGGGGGGGGCGAGTGCCACTGGGACTTCTGTATATACCCCTTGGGGCCTGCTGTATATACCCCTGGAGGCCTGCTTACACCCCTGGGGGCCTGCTGTATACCCCTGGGGGCCTGCTTACACCCCTGGGGGCCTGCTGTATAACCCTGGGGGCCTGCTTACACCCCTGGGGGCCTGCTTACACCCCTGGGGGCCTGCTTACACCCCTGGGGGCCTGCTGTATACCCCTGGGGGCCTGCTTACACCCCTGGGGGCCTGCTGTATACCCCTGGGGGCCTGCTTACACCCCTGGGGGCCTGCTGTATACCCCTGGGGGCCTGCTTACACCCCTGGGGGCCTGCTTACACCCCTGGGGGCCTGCTGTATTCCCCTGGGGGCCTGCTGTATACCCCACTGCTGGGGCCTGCTGTATACTCCACTGCTGGGGCCTGCTGTATACCCCACTGCTGGGGCCTGCTGTATACCCCACTGCTGGGGCCTGCTGTATACCCCACTGCTGGGGCCTGCTGTATACCCCACTGCTGGGGCCTGCTGTATACCCCACTGCTGGGGCCTGCTGTATACCCCACTGCTGGGGCCTGCTGTATACTCCACTGCTGGGGCCTGCTGTATACCCCACTGCTGGGGCCTGCTGTATACCCCACTGCTGGGGCCTGCTGTATACTCCACTGCTGGGGCCTGCTCTATACCCCACTGCTGGGGCCTGCTGTATACCCCACTGCTGGGGCCTGCTGTATACCCCACTGCTGGGGCCTGCTGTATACCCCACTGCTGGGACCTGCTGTATACCCCACTGCTGGGGCCTGCTATATACCACTGGGGGGGCCTGTATACCTGTGCTGGAGTCCACCCTCGGCTTATACGCGAGTCAATAAGTTTTCCCAGTTTTTGGGGGCAAAAGTAGGGGGGTCGGCTTATACACAGGTCGGCTTATACACTAGGGATGGGCGAATCTACTCGCTAGGACTCGTTACTCGGCGAGTAGTAAGGGACTCGCAGGACTCGGTACTCTGGGAGTTTCCCAGTGATTACTCGCACGAGTCCAATGCAAATCAATATCAATCCTAGTTTTGTCAGAAACGCTGACAAAACTAGGATTGCCATTGTTTGCATTAGACTCGACTACTGTGCCAGTGATAGCAGGGAAACTCGCAAATAACTGCTGTTTCTTTGCGAGCCGAGTCCAGCTGACTTCTCTGTGCAGCTCCAGGGTCCTAGAGCCCGCCTGCTCACAGACATGATGTAGCAGTGCTGAGACTGTTCTCAGTCTGCTCATTCCCTGTGTACAGACATCTATATTTATGCACAGGGGATGTAGCAGAGAGGACATCGCGTTTTGGACTGCGTCGGACAGAAGAGGATTTTTTTAATTAAAGATGGAGTCCCTAATGGCTTTTTTTTTTATTTCAAATAAAAATTTTTCTCTGTGTTGTGTTTTTTTAACCCTTTATTGGAGATTCTTAGTGGCTGGGTCAAACGTGGCCTGACATTAAGAATCTCGGGCTTAATACCAGCTTGTATAACAAAGCTGGTATTAACCCCTTTATTACCCAGCGTGCTACCGCCACCAGGGCCGCTGGAAGAGCGGGGTTCAGCGCCAGAGGATGGCGCTTCAATGAACGCGCCTTCTTCTGGGGCGGCTGCGGGCTGCAATTTGCAGCGGGGGGTGCCCAGAAAGCTTGGGCATCCCTGCGCTGCGGATTCCAGCCCCAGCTGCTTAGCTGTACCTGGCTAGACATAGAAATTGCGCGGAGCCCCACGCATTTTTTTTTTATTATTTCATGAATTTCAGAGTCAGAGTCTCAGAGTCAGAGTCAGAGTCAGAATCTCAGAATTTCATGAAATAATTTTAAAAAAATGCGTGGGGCTCCGCGCAATTTCTATGTCTAGCCAGGTACAGCTAAGCAGCTGGGGGCTGGAATCCGCAGCGCAGGGATGCCCAAGCTTTCTGGGCACCCCCCGCTGCAAATTGCAGCCCGCAGCCGCCCCAGAAGATGGCGCGTTCATTGAAGCGCCATCCTCTGGCGCTGAACCCCGCTCTTCCAGCGGCCCTGGTAGCGGTGGCACGCTGGGTAATAAAGAGGTTAGGGCCAGCTTTGTATTATCAGCTGGCCCTAAGCCCGAAATTTATGGCGGTCACGCCAATATTAGACATGACCGCCATGAATTTCTATTAAATTGTTTTAAAAAAAACACAACACAAAGAAAATTTTTTATTAGAAATAAAAAAAAAGCCATTAGGGACTCCATCTTTAATTAAAAAAATCCTCTTCCGTCCGACGCAGTCCAAAACGCGATGTCCCCTCTGCTACATCCCCTGTGCATAGATATAGATGTCTGTACACTGGGAATGAGCAGACTGAGAACAATCTCAGCACTGCTACATCAGGCAGCAGGCGGGCTCTAGGACCCTGGAGCTGGCAGCCAGCACAGAGAAGACAGGACTCTTATCTGTGCGAGTTTCCCAGTGATTATTTACAAAGTAAACGAGCAATGCAAATAAATGACAAAACTAGGATTGCTTCAGGCTGAAGCTTCCGAGACATATCTGCGATTTGTAAATCTCACACTACTCGCTATTACTCGCTTCCCCATTCATTAACATTGGACTCGCTAGACTCGCAACGAGTAGCGAGTCCTGTGCTCGGACTCGCTAGAGTCAAGCGATTCCGAGTAATTTAGGATTCGCCCATCACAATTATACACGAGTATATATGGTAACTCTTAAACCACAAGGAATTTTGTTGTTTCTGAAGTATTCCACTAATGTGGTCTGGTGCAGTTCCAGGGAGGTTTGTCGTCGTAATTCTTTCTCATAGTCCTTGTGTCGGGTTTCTTCTGGAGAAGTGGTCAAAAATTGATCAGATGCAGTCACACGATCAGGACCAAAAGCTGCTTCTGCAGCCTGCTCCTGTCTATGGACATCACTTCAGAGCCGCTGCTCCCCTCAGCATAGCCGCACAGCTAACATAGCCCCGAATATCTGGACTTTAAGGTGCACCCCCACTTTCCCTAAAAGTGTGTCTTATAGTCAGAAAAATATGGTATTTCATATTGACTTTTTTTAATGATTCAAACTATAAATCTATTTGACTATTCACCTTAGTCAGTGAACTCTGCAAAAAATAATAAAAAAAAAAATAAAAAATAAAGAAATTAAAAAATACAATGACTCACTATTGCTGTCTTGTTTATCCTGCCTCATAAAACTCAAGTTAAAAAAATTACAAAAAGTACATTTATCACAGTACAATTATATTAAAGGTGATACCAATAAACATTACAGCTCATTGCTCAAAAAACCAAGCCAGAATATGCTAAGCCCCCCCAAAAAGTTTCTAAAAAAATTCTGCTGCTGCAACAGTAGTAAATTATAAGACACTAGCTGGGTGCCCGATGCACATGCATCGGATTCTAGCAGAGCGAGTCTCTGACTCGCAATGGCCGCTTTGCGGCCAATGCTTCGCGCTGCTAAGGCGACTCGCCATGCCCGCTGCGCGGGCATAGCGAGTCGCCTTAGAACTGCTCGCAATGGCCGCTGCGCGGCCAATGCTTCGGGCGTATCCACATGACCACGCTGACTCGCGCGTGAGCGGACTCAAAAGGGGCACAAAAACACATTCGTGATTAATAATAGATGTGTAGATATTGGTTATCACCATATAGTGTATTGAACTGCAAAACAAAGGTAACATTAATTATACTTCATAGTTAATGCTGAAAAATTATAAATAAAAAAATTTCTAAATATGCTTTTTTTTAAATGTTTGTTTTGTTTTTTCATTCTTGAAACAAAAAGAAGGAATAAATGGTGATCAATGTGTTATATTTACTCAAAAATGTCAGTAGTGATAAGCAAGTGTATACGTTACAATATGCTACTTGCATGGATAGTAAGGTACCCAGGATACTAGTTACTGGGCGAATATCGCTAGTGCTCGTGAGTGATGTGTCGATCGTTATCAATCTGACACATATTGCGGCTCCCTTCAATAAACAATGGGAGCTGGCACCTCAGTGAGGCACATTGAATGTTAGGGCACCATCACACTTGGCAACGCACCAGCAATCCCGACAGCGATACGACCTGTAGGGATCGCTGATGCTCACTGTTGGGATCTCTGGTGAGATGTCAAACAGAGATCTCACCAGCGAACGCAACAACAATCCGGAATGATAAGGAGGTCGTTGGGACCCTGTTTCTCAGACCTGTAGTATTGAGGTCGTTGGTCGTTGTCCTTGTCAAACACACTGATGCAGGCTGCCAGCGGGAGTGCGACGATCAAAAACTGGTCCAGGTGACTCTGACACGACCAGCGATTTCACAGCAAGGGCCTGGTAAAAAGTGTAATAAAAATTATCAAATGTTTTTGCATATTATACAATGGTACCAACGAAAACTACATTCTAATTAAAACAAAATAATAAAAGGCTGGCTTCATACCATAAAAATAAGAGTGTGGGGGACAAGAGGCGCAATAGTGCCCTATCACTAGTGACACTAGAAAGAGTGATGCTGAGGAGCCACTCACCTGATTCAGTTGTGGGCCCCACAACTGGTTTGAAGGCGTTTTGAGAAGAATCTCTCAGCTGCTGCAGGACCTCCACCAACTACTGACCAGTAGTGAAATTCAAGGAGATGATGGGAGTACAGGTGTGACACGGTCCGCGCTGCTCCAATGTAAAAACTCACCAAAAGAGTCACAAAGTCATCAGGGATTTCCCTGAGGAAGGTGCCAGGTGGGGCGCCGAAACGCGTAGGAGGAAGGAGGATTAAAAAGATAAAACCTACTGATGACTTTGTGACTCTTTTGGTGAGTTTTTACATTGGAGCAACGCGGACCGTGTCACACCTGTACTCCCATCATCTCCTTGGCTTCATACCATGGCAGAGTTCGGTTCGGGGTTGTCCGGTGTAAACCAGACAGCCTCGGACCGGATTTTGGCCCCATAGTAGTCTATGGGGCCATCTCTCCGGCAGAATCCGTGAGAAATCGGATTTTTCTCACCGTACCCAAAAACGTTGCTTGCAACGTTTTTGTGACCGAGGAGAAAAATCTCCCCAAATTGCCGTATTCCAGATTCTTCTGGATTCCCCCGGATCCTCCCGGATCCGGTACAATCCGGCTCTCCATAACACGGGAGCCTATGGGGCCGGATTGCACCAGTCCAAGAGGATCCGGGAAGCGGACACCTGTGGCTGCACAACACTGATGTTTCAGGACCGCGCTTAGCTCCTTGCGAGCTGCAGTCCTGATCAATCAGCAGCGGCAGCTGCGTCGGGCAGCACACCGGACAAGAGGGCATATTAGCCCTCCGGCTCTGTGTGCTGATCCGGTCCCGGGCTGCCAGGGTCATCCTGACAGCTCAGGATTGGATCTTAGCATGGTGTGAAGCCACCCTTACATGTATTGTTCATAAGATATGAGACGGGAGAAACTTGAAAAAACAACTTTCAGATCTCAAAGGAAAAATTTTTTTTTATTGGTATTTGATAGTGAAAATGCAATAAAAAACATGCTTTGTCCTAAAGGCCCGAATAGGTCAGTCATAAAGGATTATGTTATATTATTTGTCATTTATAAAAAGTGAATACTTTAAAATATAAGACAATGGAAGAATATATTGTGTAACAATTCAAGTCAAATTTTCTATTGGATTATGAATGGAGCTTTTATGGACCATTTATGATAATAAATTGGTAAAGGAGGGTGTGTAAGGGAGTCATTATTCAAATAAAGTGTTTTTTTTTTAGCTGATAACAACCCGATTAATCATTACTCTGGTTGCCATCACACTAGGGCAATCAGGAAGAGCCTGTAAAGCACCAGAATTGACGCATCTAATGGATGCCCCAAATCTGGGGTGACTTCGTGCTGATATATTTAGAATGCCAAATAACCATAGACACTGATAATACTACTTCCCAGTGTATTCTTTACCTTGGCTAGTTAAAAATAGGCGAGAGCCCACTCTGTTTTTTAAAATTATTTATTCAAATGGTTAAAACAAATTATTTCATATTTTATATTATTATATTATATTTTTTATTATTATTACACCATAGGTTCAGGCGCTTTACATTTGAAGAGGGGAGAACCAGGACAAATACAGTGTATACGACAATCAAGTCTTGCAGATACAGGAGGGGAGAGGACCCTGTCCACAAGGGCTCACAACAAATGGTGTGGAATCCATTCTATTTTTGATAACCAGCCAAGGTAAAGCAGCTAGCTGAGGGTTGCTTCCCACAGCTGTTTGCTGTATCTGTGATTGTTATCAATGTAGGTGGGAACATACCTCATTTTTTTTTTAAAATATTTATTTATTCAAGCAGAGCACCAGCCAATCACAGCCATGCCAAAACTTGACAGGGTTTGTATTGAGGTTGGAAGTGCCCACACTGGAAAAACTTGCTGATTGGCTGCACTGCAGCCTTTCAACAAGCTATTATTATTCAGATGGCAAACCCAAACAGAAACATGGAAGTACAGTTAGAAGTCCATTTTGGGTTTCAGTGCTGGACACTAGGTGTTCATTACAAATCCTTAACTTTCCCTATATGTGAACAAACATGAGCATCTGAATGAAGCTTTAAAATGGCAGTTTTTTCAGAGTGGTTTATGCGATTCAAGAAATCTGATGGATTTTAAGACTGTTGTGTCTAAGTTTACACTATATGTTACTTGGCTTACTTGGTGCCAGAAATATGCGCTAACGTTTTGCTGCATTATTTGCCATGCAGTGTCTCATGTTAGAACAAACTCTTTTTTTTTGGAAGGTTATAACCCCTTTATGGACAGGTACAGAAAGTGGCTAAAATACATAGTAAATATGGTACAAGTCATGAACAACAAGTTTGGTCAAATTATGTCAGATGTCTGGTGGAATTGCCTTCATGAAAATGTCTGTATGTTTAAAAATCAGGGTGTACTTACTAAAGCCTAATTCATTATGTTTGGCATAGTACTTTCAATTTATCAAGATAGAGGTTGGAGTTAAAGTTCTCTAATTCTCTTCTAATCACTAAACTAATTACTTAATGATCACATTAAAGAAAACTGTTAATTAAACAACATAAAATGTAATGGCTTTACATAAAGTGTAGTGATTGCACAATGCTTATTCATACAATTGCTGAAGTGATTACCATGCATTAAAAGTTTATTATTCAAGTGTATCATCATACTGAGGACAGGATTACAAGATATTTACTGTTATTTTATGTTCCTTTAATACTTCACTGTGCTTCACTTGATTTAGTCTTGGACAACACTTATCAAAGTACATAAACTATCTGTGCCTCTTATCTTGAACTCTGATTTTACTCCCAGTTGTCTCTCTTCCTCCCAAGATGTCACTATCTCTGCTTCACATCCTGTGTATTATCATTATCCACCTTATTTAATATATATGTGTGTCTTTAAATTTGTGTCATGCCTGATGAGAGGCCACAGTGTCTCGAAGCTGCTATGTTTGCTTTTTCAGTAGCCATTAAAGGGGCCGTCAGAGTGTCATATCGTGTTAATATCGCTGCTGCACGTGACGTTGCAGCGATATTGACGTGTGACAGAGCGCATCAACCAGCGATAATCGTGGTTGCTAGTCGCCAGGTTTTCGGTCCACCGGGAGACGCGATCAGCCAGCCCCAGTGCCTCTCAGCAGCGCTGGAGCGGTAGCCAGGGTAACTGGGGTAACTAGCAGCGCGCGCCTAGATACACATGTATTTGGTTACCAGCTTCTCACTCACTGCTGTAGCCCAAGTACACAGCGGGTAACTAGGACCAGTTACGTTGTGTACCTTGATACAAGCCGTGAGTGGAGAAGGCTGATAACTAGGTACCATCGGATATATAGGCAGTGCACGCTGCCTAGTTACCACAGGTTTACATGGATACAGCCTGCGCATGTGGAATACGATCATCATCATTTCCACGATGTCGTAGTAAATGATCGCTGTGAGTTGTTGTGTGACAGCTACAGCGTCGCCTCAATGTCGCAGTGATCAGATCGCTGACGACATTGACATGTGTGATGCTGGCTTAAATGTATCAATCACTGAGGACTCTCAAGGACGTCACACGCGGCTATTGCTAGATTCACTGGCAATTGCTGGTTGAGATCATGACACATTGTTCCATTTGTACGGGCAACAAAATAGAACAATGTGTCCATGATTTCACTGCAACCAGCAAATTGCCCGTGAAATTGCATGCAATATTTCCGCATGTGACGGTACCTTGAGAGTCCTCAGTGGTTGATACCTTTTAATGGCTAACTGAAAAGATGGTAAACATAGCAAGCTTTCGGGACACTATGGCCTCTTCATCAGGCATGACACAAATTCTGAAGACACACATATATATATAAATACAGGGTGGGATAATGATAAATACGACAGGTGGCGTGAAGCAGAGAATAGTGACCAGTCTTGGGAGGAGAGAGAGAACAGCTGGGGAAGTAAAATCAGAGTTCCAAGATAAGAGGCACAGATAGTTTTATTGTACTTTGATTAGTGGCTGGTTCAAGACCTGAAAATTCTACAATGAATGTAGAAAGACATAAATCCAAGCGAGACATTAATTCCTGCTTTAAACATGTTAAAGTTCATCATCAGGTTTTATTCCCACACTCTCCTGATTCTCTGTGATCTGAAGATACCTTCCAGAACTAGTATTTTCATATCAAATATTGTGTGATCAGGCTTACAAAAGTGTTTAGGCACAGGTAAATTCGTACTTCTTTCCTTTATTGTAAGGCGATGAGAGTTCATCCTAGTTCTGAGTTGTTGCTCCGTCTCAGAAATAGGATGAACTCTCATCACCATATGTTGCCTTCATGAAGAGATGGTCCTCTTGATGTCACACAGCGCTCAACACCTGCAGGCATATCCATTTCCAAAACAGGTGACGGCATGTCAATCACACTGGTTGTTGCAAGCAAAGAGGTGGATGTTGTGTGGCTGATGGCCTGTGTGACAACAGTCCCTACAGGCACAGATGTTGAAGAAGCCACAGATGCCCTTGATGGGGTGGTTGGGGGTTGGCCAGGGCCGCTAAGCCGCATTTTAGCATGTTGAGCGTCCCAATGTGATATATGCTGCATTTCCATGTGACTGTTCATAAATGAAGTACTGAAATTATTTATTTTTTTGCCTCTACCCAGATTTTGCCAATGACATGAGTTGGTTCATCTTTCGCGATCATGAAAAATGTCCAGGCTACTCAGGGTTTAGAGTTCATGCGAACTGCCGAGCCGCCACGGCTTCTGCAGAGAGACAAAGATGTGGCTGAGGACGCAGTGCTTGATGTGCTTACAGCATTCCATCTCTGTCCAGGAAGTCACAACCTCATCAACTTCATCATCCTCCTTTTCCACCTCCTCTGCTGGGCTGATCAACTGCCTGACTGTGGATTGACAGTAAATGGGATCTAGAACCTCAACATCATCCTCTGTGTTGTCACAATCTTCACCCTCAGAGACAGCCTCTTCATGCCTTGAACACAAACACACGTACATACCTGAGTCTCATCATCATAAACAGACAATTTGTTTCCAAAAACAGTGGTTAAAGTTTAATAATAAGGCTCTACATTATGCCCAAACCCTAGTTTGTCTGATCCTGGATCCAACTTCCAAGGTTTTTTTGCATCAGTGCAGATCATTTCTTCATCCTGAGTCAGTGAAGCTTTGGGGCTGACCTATGATTCCCAAGCTATAGTATGAGTGAACAGCTCTGCAGACTCGGCCATGTGTGTGGACCAGGGGCTCAAACACGCGGCCCGGGAACCGAATGCGGCCCGTGAGGTTAGTTGATGTGGTCCGCAGACACACCAGTGCCCTGTCATCTAGCCGGCGCCAACCGCACTTCTGCATTGCAGATACCGCTTTTGATTGCTTCTCCCCGGTAGCGTCTGCAATGCAAAAAAACAGGGAGAAGCAATCAAAGGCGGAGTCCAATCAGAGCTCAGCGGGACTTGAGGTCAGCTGCACTGCCAGCAGGTGCATCAGCCGAAGGAACAGAGGACAGGGCAGGTGGGAACCTGTGTGTGTGGTGTGAATTTGATGTGTGTGTGTATGATGATGATTGTGGCTATATGTGTGTGTGTGTGTGTGATAATGATGATGATGATTGTAGCAACATGTGTGTGTGGATGATGATGATTGTGGGTATATGTGTGTGTGGATGATAATGATGATTGTGGCTATATATGTATTTGGATGTGGATGATGATGATGATTGTGGCTATATGTGTGTGTGTGTGTGTATATGATGATGATGATTGTGGCTATTATATGTATGTGTGTGTGGATGATGATGATGATGATTGTGGATATATGTGTATGTGGATGATGATGATGATTCTGGCTATATGTGTGTGTGTGGATGATAATGATGATGATGATTGTGGCTATGTGTGAGTGTATGATGATGATGTGTTTTTTGGCTTTATTTCTACTAAAATTATTTTGTCTCTGTGTTGTTTTTTTAATGTTTACTAGAAATTCATGGTGGCCATGTCTACTTTGGTGCGACACCATGAATTTCGGGCTTAGTACTAGCTGACAATACAAAGCTGGTATTAACCCTTTTATTACCCAGCATGCCACCCCCACCAGGGCCACTGGAAGAGATGGGTAATGTGCCTGGAAATGGCGGTACGATGAATGCTCAATTTCCAGGGGTGGCTGCAGGCTGCGGTTTTCACTGTGGGGGGCCCAAAATGCTTGGACCTTACCACACTGAGAATCACAGTCCCCAGCTGTCTGGTTTTACCTGGCTGGCGATCAAAATATTGCAGGAGCCCACACATTTTTTTTATTATTTATTTAAATTAAAAAAATATTCTGCCATGTTTTGATCACCAGGTAAAACAAGGCAGCTGGGAGCTGGGATGTTTAGCATGGTAAGGTCCAAGCATTCTTGGTCCCACCATGCTGAAGCCAACAACCACCCCTGATAATGGTGCATTCATCGTAGCGCCATTTCCAGCCTCCTTACATGGCTCTTCCAGCTTCCTTGGTGAGGGGTGGCACGCTGTGTAATATTAGGGTTAATACCAACTTTGTATTCTCAGCTGGTACTAAGCCCGAAATTCATGCCAAATTAGACCTGGCCACCATGAATTTCTAGTAAAGATTAAAAAAAAACACAGAGAAATATTTTTTTTTATAGGGACTCCATCTTTATTGGAAAAAAAAAGCTTTCAGTCTGATGTAGACCATAAGCAGAGCAATGTCAGCTTTGCTTCATCGCTCTGAACAGACAAGCATCTGTCCGGAGCGACAATCAGGCTGACAGTGACAGTCAGAAGTCAATCGAGTTCATAGCTGAACCATGAACTCGGGTGGCCCCTGACGTTACTGCAAACATTGCAGAGAATTGTATTAAATTTGAAAGGAATGCGACCTTCCACCTAAAAAATTTTTTATGTGCGGCCCACCTACCCTGCCAAGTTTGAGACCCCTGGTGTAGACCTACAGTCAGCAGGGTGGCTGGAAACTTGTGACACCTGTGAGCACTGCACTCTGTGTCCTGTTGAAGTTGAGGTGGAGGAGAGGCTACTTGATGGAGCGCTTGACATCCATTGTAGCACCTGTTCTGTCTGGGCCTCATCTACAAGTTGAACCCATGCGCTGCTGTCTAAGATAAGGATCATACCAGACTGTCCAGTAAAATAAGTTGTCATTTTTCTATGTCTAGAAGGCGATGTTTGTTGCGCAGAGCTTTTGGTTACTTTACTACCTACTCCATGGACACCAAGCATTTTCCCCTTACAACCAGGCCTATTCCCCTTTCCCCATGCCCACAGCTTTCACCACTCATATTTAATGGTAACATATTTGCAAGTCAGTTGATGTAGGTCTAAAAAAATCTGGGGATGTGAATGCAGCCAACCAGATTGGCTAACAAATGGTACTAGGCCAAAAATGTGGTTGATGCCGGGATGTGCCACTAAAAGGATTTTGGCATAGATTTCACAAGCACCACTATACAACAGGGGATTTTGCAAAACAACTGGTACTAAGCCCTAAGAAAAGTTTGGTGCCTGGAAGATGTGGGCACTGGGTGGAAGTGGCACAAATGTCTGTCAGCACAGGGTTGGTGCAGATGAGCAGATGCAAATCACTATATCATGGGTGGCTTGCCAGAAACACTGGTACTAAGTTCTAAAAAGGGCTGTTTTAGGAAGGAGTTACTAAACCTATTCTATCTTTCTAGAAAGAAATAGAATCGCTAGCTAACTAAATAGCATACACAGGATCAGCAACTTTGGAACTGCAGCAGCGAGACTGTCACTGAACTCTAACACTGATAAAATGGCGTTAAGGGCAAATGGCCAGTTCTTATATGGCAAGGACATGTGACATACACAGCCAATGACACATTGCCCTTGTGTGCAGAAAGTGCTATTTACTTTATGGTTGCTGATTGGATGCCAGAACAGACCACCCACAGTAAGTGCAAGAAAGAAAAAAATTGAGACCTGTGCTTATCGCAGGTAAGTTATCTGATATGCGATGCAGACACCTCTCCCCATTTCCCTCCTGCCCGATATGCTAGACACTGAAACTCTGAAAATGTAAAACAGAAGCATTAGTGCAAATGTACTAATGCTTTTTGTAATCTTTTTTAAACCAATAGATTTTTATTGGAATTTTGTAGCTGAACAAAGGCAAGTTGAAACAGTGGTACAAATCATTGCAAACAAAATACATATAAGAATTGTAACATGAAATCCATAACAAAAGGACTGGGGGAGGAGGATAATGGAGAGGGGGGGAAGGAAGGTGTGTGTGCAGAAGAACAAGATCAAGATGTATTGGTTTGTAATGTTGGTGGACCTTCTAATTATAAGGAAGTGGGAACTGTATTATATCTTGAGGAAGTCCAAGGGTCCCACCAGGTGGCAATTTTTAATTTGCGTTTCAATGAATGGGCTAATGTGAGTTCATGAGCATAATGGGAATTTAGTCTCGTAAGCAGTTCAGGTTTTCCAGGTGTCTCTGTGGTCCTCCAATGAGCAGCAATTGTTTGTCGTGCTGCGATCAATACATTAGTTATAATAGGTTTGAGAGGTATAGGGAAAGAATCCAGTTCAATTCCCAATAATGCTAAGGGGGCGGTAAGAACAAAAGGGAGACCTGTAAGAGAACTTAATAACAACTCTACATCCTTCCAAAATCCTTTGATATGTGGGCAGGACCACCACATATGAACCTCTGTACCATGGACATTGCATCCCTTCCAACAATTTGGGGAGGGGGAGGGAAGAGGAGCTTTAAATTTGGCAATGCGTGATGGTGTTAAATACCAATTAAACATAACTTTTTTGGATTGCTCCAAGTGGTTTATGCAGCGTGTGTAGAGTGCTGCATGGCCTGACGCCGATAACCATTGTTCTTTAGTAGCATCAAAGGCGAGTCTGGTCTCCCATCTGGTCATATAGGGTAATTTATGTTTGCTTTGGGCATCTAGTAAAGCTTTATAGATGATAGAGGTACCATTACTCACAATGCCTGTGCGCTTAAATAGTGATTGTAGAGGAAGAGAAATTTCTTCGATGTCATAAGTGGGGATGTCAACTGTTGAGAGGAAGTGTTTCAGTCGGAGGTAAGAGAAAATAGTGGCAGATGGTAAAGAGAATTTCGCTGCCAGTGAGTCATATGGGAGGAGGCGATTTTGGTGAAGTAGAAAGGTGAGTGGTGTAATGTCTCCCTCGCCCCAGGAGGAAAAGGAAATGTCGCCCATCAGGGAAGACACCACCTTGAGTGTTACATAGCGGTATAAGAATACAAGGTGAGATCTACAAAGTTTCCGCCAAGTCGTCAATAAACATGAGATAGAACGTAGGGGGGTAGGTGGTGAATAACGTCGCAAGAGGTTAATTTGAAGGAGGAGCCGAAGGGACCCAGACGGGGCAAAGGCAGCCTCAATCTGTTGCCAACGAGAGATAGGGGACTCCGACCACCACATTCTCGCTACATCCAGTACGAGCGCCACATCCGGGACCCCAAGGCCACCTTTATTATAAGGGAGAGTAAGAGAGGTAAAGGCCACTCGGGGGACCCTATAGTTCCATATAAAGCGGTTTAGAGTGGACTGTAGAAGAGAAAGATAACGTTTCGTAATAAGGAATGGGATGCAACGCAGAACTTACAGGATCTTTGGCAGAAGCATCATTTTCACTGTTTGGATTCGTGCTATCCACGATAACTGATAAGAGGAGTAATCTGCGCATGTGGTTCTTAAAGTGGAAAGTAAGAGATCGCAATTACGGCTGACAATGTCTTTTATTGGAGTAATGTGAATTCCTAGATAGCAGAAGCCTCGGGGAGACCATTGGAACATGAAGCGAGAAGAGAGGTCACGTTGGGACTCGTTTGAGAGATTTACAGGAAATATCGTAGATTTAGATAGGTTAAGTTTGTAGAAAGAAGCACGGGAGAAATCAGATAAGTTAGAAAGAATAGTGGGTAGAGAGCGTGCAGGATTAGTGCAGGAGAGGAGGACATCATCGGCATAAAGACTGATCTTATGGTCTACGGGACCCACTGTGATGCCCGAGACGTCTGGGTGAGCGCGTATAACTGCGGCTAGCGGCTCCATCGCAAGGGCGAATATGAGAGGGGAGAGAGGGCAGCCCTGCCTAGTTCCATTGGTGATACGGAAGACAGAGGAGGAAAACCCTCCTGCTCGTACAAATGCACAAGGGGCTGAGTATAAAGCCAGTATAGCTGATTTTATATTGCCAATGAAATTGAACCTGTCTAAGACTGCTGCCAGATATCCCCAGTGTACTCGGTCAAATGCTTTTTCTGCATCCAATGAGACTAGTACTCCTGGGACGTCTCTCCCCTCTAAGATCTCTAAGAGATCAATAACCCGCCTTGTGGCATCTCTCGCTTGGCGGCCAGGTATAAAACCAACCTGGTCTAGTGCGATCAAGGACGGTTAGAACGACCTTGAGACGGTCCGCCAGCAATTTAGAGTATAGTTTCAAGTCGCAGTTCAGCAACGCTATTGGTCTATAATTTCCTGGATCAGTGGGAGATTTTCCAGGTTTCAATAGGGTTGATATAGATGCCTGCAGACCTTCCGGTTTAATGGTCCCCCTCTCCTGCCAGAATTGGAATAAAGATAAAAGATGAGGGGCTAAAAATTGAGCAAAAGCCGCATAGTAGCGATAAGTAAAGCCATCAGGTCCAGGAGCTGAGGATTTCTTTGCCGAGCGTATAGCTACCATGACCTCTGCTAAAGTAAAGGGACTATTTAGATAGGATAGTTGCTCGGGGGAGAGTGAGGGTAAATCTGCTCGATCTAGAAAAGACGAGATGTGTTCCGTTGTCGGTTGTGGGTTAGATTGGGATGAGGATAAGTTATACAAGTCCTCGTAGTATTCACGGAAGCGCTCTGCAATAAGAATGGGGTTGTGGATCGGTATTCCCTGTGGGGAGGTAACATGTGTAATTCTAGATCGTGTTTCTGTTTTCCTAATACGGCGTGCAAGGATTGCACCTGCTCTATCCCCCATGCCATAGAAGCTGGCCTTGACTTTTTTTAGGTGATATTCTACTTTCGTGAGCATGAAGGCACGTAGTTGATGTCTGGCGGTCGAGAGATCTGAACAGAGAGCTGTGGTGGGGGAATCAGCACATTTACGTTCAAGGTCTTTTATCTTAACCAGATGGGATTCCAGAGTCGCATGGTATCTCTGTTTAGTCAAGGAAGCTAACTTGATCAGATGTCCTCGCATCACCGCCTTATGAGTATACCAAAGTATGTCTGGGGATATGTCCTGTGTGGCATTAATCAAGAAAAACTCAGAGAGTTGCGCTTGAAGAGCTTCTACGTTGGATTCAGAGGCCAATAGGTGCTCATTTAGTCTCCAAGGAGCTCTAGGTACATGAGGAGAAGAATCAGCAAAGGTCAGGTGAATGGGAGCATGATCAGACCAAGTTGCAGTGCCAATGCTAGCTTCCGTACAAAGGGGAAGGAGAGAGTCATTGATTAATATATAGTCAATGCGACTGAACGACCTGTGTCGGGGTGAGAAAAATGTATAATCCCTCTCGGTGCTGTGCAGATAGCGCCAGATATCATGCATATGAAAGGAATGAACTAGATCACCCAACTCTGATCTATAAGCAGAGGAGGAAGAGCAGTCCAGCGTCTTAGATAAAGGAGCGTTCAGATCACCTGCAATAATTTTATGTCCAGCCATATCTGGAGTGAGACGCTCTAGTAAAGATCTCAAATAAGACGTTTGTCTTGAATTGGGGGCGTACAGGACCAAGAGGGAATACAAGGCGTCGTTCAGACGGCATTTCAGGAGTAGATAACGCCCCTCAGGGTCTGGGAGGGCTGAGATAAATTCAAAAGCAAGGGAATTACTGATGAAAATTGCTACTCCAGCTTTTTTCGTCATGGCGTTAGAGAAGTATCGATGAGGGAACTGTCGGAGAGAAACACGTGCGTTGTCTCCCTCCAGCAGATGCGTCTCCTGGAGAAAAACAACATCCGGGCGAGTTTTCCTCAGCTGCGAGTATAATAGTGAGCGCTTGTGTGGGGAGTTTAAGCCGTTTGTGTTTAAAGATAGAACAGACACAGGCATATTAAGGCAATAATAGATCGCATTATGAGGTCACCAACAATTATATTGTTCTCTGAGGACATCTCTGCACACAGGGAAGGGGTTGGGAGAGAGGAAAGAATATAGTTATACAGAAAATAACAAATTCGTAATAACAGGGCTATAACTGGGTATACAGATAATCTGATCCAGTGTAAGCCAGGGTGAGCAATATGGTTACTCAAAAACAAAGAGAAAAAGATAAAAAACAGTATGTGACCAGAAAAAAAGGTCATAAAACAATAAACAGTCATTGATAGTCTGTAACTGAGTTATCACTCAGAAAAACAAGAGCGAGAAGATGGTGTCAGCTCTCTCGCTCAGCGGGGCTGCGCTCCCAAGGTCAGAAGGAGGAAGTAGGGAGAAGAGAGAAGGGGGGAGAAATGAGGGGAGAAGAGAAGAGAGAGTAGAAGTCAGAGGGGAGATTGATCAGAGGAAGGGAAGAATAATGAGGAGATAAAGAGATAATGAAAAGATACGACCTGGGAGGCTGATGGTAATTCCAGGAAGACAGTCCCGCGGGCATCCCCTCATAAATGAAGGGTATAAAAAGTAAAAGTTATCCACACTCGATCGATGATGGTTTCAGGCAGTTTTCCATTCTGGATCAATTCTGCGCCGCCGGGAAGATGTGTTCTCTGGGCTGTGAGTAGATGAACGCTCAGAAGGGCCAGTGGAAGATGGGATCAGGTTCCAAGTTTTCAAAAGCTGGGCAGCCCTATCAGGGGAAAGGCATACATGGAGCTTCTCATTCCTCTGAATAAGGAGACGGGTCGGGCGCCCCCATCGATAGGGTATGTTCTTCTCACGTAGGAGCGATGTGTACGGCCGATATGCTCGACGGAGCGCTAAAGTCCCCGGTGATAGGTCAGGAAACACTTCTAATTCTGCAAATCGTGGTGATAGTGATGTAGCAGATCTTAGGGCTTTTAAGAAGTCTTCCTTCGCTTCGTAAAAATGTATGCGCCCGAGCACATCACGGGGGAGTTCAGCCCTGATCCCAGGAGGCTTTGGAACTCTATGAATTCGATCTATTTTTAGATCACGAGGTTGTAGGTCAGGGAGCACTTCCATCATGAAGCTTTGCAAGAACGCACGTAGCTCTTCAGCAGGAACCGCCTCAGGGACCCCCCGGAGTCGGACATTATTTTGTCTGCTCCTATCCTCCAGGTCACAGTTTTTAGCTTGAATTAGATCTGCTGTATAGCGGAGCTGATCCTGATCATCCATGAGCTGATTATGAGAGCGGATCAGCTCAGCTAGCTTGTTTTCAACATGGTCTGTTCTCCCACCCAGATCTGCCACCTCACCTCTGAGATCTGTTAGTGCACTTGTAATGTCTTCTTGCAGGGACGTACGGAGGCCTCCTAGTAATTCCTTCATAAGTGCCAGGGTGACTGGAGTCTCCGGGGGAAGGGAAGCTGCAGCTGAGCTCTGTGTTTGTTGTTCCCTGCGGGAGGCTCGTGCTTCACGAGGGGAGGTCGGTGCCATGTTTGCTTTAGATAGTGAGAAAGAAGAGCGGCCCGGGGGAAAATAGTCTGATACTCGGCTTGAAAAAAGATCTTGGCTGCTTTTAGTTTTCCCCATCTGTGCAGGACAGGCTCAGGAAGGGTTCTGGAGTTTCCGGGATCAGTTTGGTCGGTGTGGCTGCTGTAATAGCCGCTTTTATGCCCGCGGGACCAGGAGCTCCTGTGTTAGGTGACCTCCAGCATGTGCAGCCAGGCCACGCCCTCATGCTTTTTGTAATCTGAAGCAGTAATGAACATTTGCCGAATTTCCAGACTTTTAAGCAAACGTTCAAATTCGAGGTGTCGAATCGAATCAGCTGGGTTATTGACAAATTTGAAATTGTTGAACATTTCGAGCAAAATTTGCTCATCACTACTCCATATATGTCACCACCTTTTAGGACAGAGATTTGCCTAATCATTATGTGTACATAACGGGTGAATACTTCTTTGTTTTAAACCATTTCCTTCCCTGGATGAGTTTCTTAAAAAACTGAAAAATTCCTTATATTCCTGGAATGGTTCTATTTATAATTGTGACACAATATTTTGCCATTTTTACCAGAGTAAACATTTTCGGTTGATTTTATGTGGTATACAATTTGCGATGAGCAAAATGCATGCTGCGCAATATATATACTGTATATATATATATATATATATATATATATATATATATATATATATATGTATATATATATATAATTTTATATTTAATTTTATTTTATTTTATAGTCCTAACTTTAAAGAAATACTGTTGTTTTAATTTTTATTTAATTAATTAAATAATGATCTGGGTAACATGGATTTTTAGATGGTGACACATGTTTGGGGATAGATAGACAGACCCCAATACAATTACCTTGAAGACAACGGTAAAAACATGCCTCCATCCCTCGGGGAACCACAAGCAACCTGGTATGAGGGCAGCCACCCCTCAACTGCATGCATTCATCAAAATGAACCTCCAACCTAGAGAGAACAAAAGAGGGCAGGGCCACTGCAGATTTCTCTCTGAGATATCTATCTACCCTGACAGCAAGGGCCATGTCGGCCTCCAATATCTTCAGAACAGTATACAGGAAGTCTTTGAGCCTACTTGACAGACCCTGACAAAAATGACTCCTAAGAGTGGGATCAGCCCACTGGATGTCAGTAGACCATTTCTGGAACTAAAAGCAGTACTCCTCCAGGTCCCTTGCTTTAGCTTTCGGAGTTTAAACTCAGAAAGGGCAATTCAATCAGGCTAATTATAAAGCCACAATAATCTCGTCCACTTACTGTAAAGATGGAGAATCAATAGGAAGGGAGAAGGCCTAGGTCTGGGACCTCCTTGCAGGAGAGAAACAACAATCCTCACTTGCTGTTCTTCACTCCCAGAGGAATGAGGGTGAAGTCTAAAATACAACTTACAAGCTTCTCTAAAAACCATACATTTATCACTCCCCAGCAAACCATTCTGGAAGGGATATTTTGGGTTCTTTCTGAGTTTGCGTATGAGCCGAGACCAGCAGACCCACAATTTGCTGCAGCTGCTGCACAACCTGTGACAGAAAATCTATCACTCCAAAGCGACAGCCTCCAGATCTTGCTGCATAAGAGTCACAGCATGATCCATGATAAAACACAAACATTTTTTATTGCTGCCTGACTATGGCCATGTTCACACACATGCGTTTTTTTTCCCATCTCTGCGTTTTTGCACTGTTAAATAAAACGCAGGTGCGTTAACGCAGGGCACATTTGAGTGTACATGCGTTTTTGAGCCAAACTTGCGTTTTTTTCCCCCAGCCCAAAAAACGCTGCATGCTCAAAGCTTGGCACATACAGACACATGCGCTAACGCTAGCCTTTTTGGAAACGGCCAGCAGTTAGAGGAATTGTTTTTTTTTCATCAGCACCCCCCCCCCCCCCTATATAAGCATGAAAATGAAATAAAAATTTTGTATGATAGCACCTCCGCCCCCCCATCCCCCCTTGGTCGGCAGGGAAACGGAAAAAAAAATTTCCTTCAGCAAAAACACCAATTTTTATGCCATGCGTTTTTTGTTATTTGGGTGTTTGGTGAAAAAATGACTATTTGCAAAAACGTTTTCAATGCTTTCACACACACAAGGCACATTTTTTATATGGCTCCCAGTGCACAGCACAACACAAAGGGTACAAAGGGGATGTAAAAGAGTAGAGAAACACTAATATTAGAAAGAGGGGAAAGGGGTCATCAACTGACACAAATCTGTGTCTGCACGAGGTGCTTTCTATCATCCCTAAGTGGGTCCTTTCCCCTGCCACTGTCACTTGCCTAGTCCCTGTGCTGTCTTTCCACTCACCCTGGCTAGTGTGAAGGCCGGTGACTGCATTAGATCTCACCTCTACAATAGTCCAACACTGGAGAAGGTAGAAAGACAGGGGAAAATAAAAAATAAAGGGTATAACTTCAACACCATGGTGGCAGCAAAACTCTAGGACTACAAACAAAACGACTCCAGACTCTTCCAGCAGCTTGCTTTCTCGAAGGTGGTAAGCATAGAAATATTTTTTTTATAACTGTCAATATGTGATAGAACTTGTGACTAATTAGGGTGAGGGGAGTGGTAACAAACTTATAACACCTGAGTTAAACTAACCAGCAAGGAAAATGAATAAAATCAATAAACCTAAAACCTTGCTGGTTCAAAAGAAAACAATCACATTTAAACACAATCACAAGACAATATAAAACTCAAATCCTAGACCAAACACAAGTCTTTTCATGATGGGAGACACTTGTGACACATATCATGTTTGAAAGACTGTGGGTTGTGATGACCATATTTCTGTATGTTTATGGCTGCAAGGACCATCATATTGTTTGTGTTGCCATTGTAACATGTAGGGAACTATGGGAACATCACACTGCACGTGAAGGGCTATGAAAAATATTTTGTGGACGGGTGCTCTTAGGTCCATCATATTGAGTGAAGGAGGCTGCAAAGGCCATCATGTAGTCTGTGGGTGGAGCATCATACTGTGTGGGAACTGTGGGCTTTTATACTGTGTGGTTGTGGAAGCATCATATTTTGTCAGGAACTTTGGGGATATTACATTGTGTTTGGTGCTGTGAGAATATATCACTGTTTGAAGGGCTTTGTGGACATAATACTGTGTGAAGGTAACTGCTGAGGTACAAGGGCTGAATAAGAAAAACATGATTTATAAACTTTATAAAGAGCAGTAATTTGGGGGGTTTTGGTTAACTTCTATTGGTCAAAATACATGCTACAATAAGGCTAAGGTCACATTACCGCTAAACAGGGCGTAGCATTAAAAATATAGGATTTGGCCACACAAATGCATTGCTACCGCCAGGGTAGGGCCATGTTAACGCTGCCAATGTTACGCTATGGAGATGCGGCCCATAGCACGGCTCCAATGCGGCCATCTGGGCAGGGGGAGAAGGGGAATATTCATAATGTTTAATGAGTGGACCTAGAAGCAGTTTACAGCACGGACCCTAGGTAAGTATAATTGTCCTGCTTTAATCACCAATTTACTTCCTTTTACAGCCCCCTAGCCTCTACTTCCACCATTTTATAGCATTAAAGTTCGGGTCCCCATAGACTTATATGGGTTTCAGGGTTCGGGGTTCCTGTTCAAGTTCTGGTTAAGTGTGGTCCCAAAACAGACGTTTTTTTTGTATAAATCTGTCTGGATTCAGCGGTTTCCTCATGACTAATGAAAATATCACCAAGGCACAGCAGCTGAACACCTTTTGTTATCTGTGGCATCATGCCTCTTTCAGTCTGCTCTTTGCACAGGATTCAACAACTGATCATGATCTCACTATGGAATAAGTAAATAGACTGCAAGAATCTTATATCACCATGTATTCCTCTCTGTCCCAAGAAACAGATAAAAAACAACTAAATTATGTTAAAGCACATCTAAGTAATCCATACAGTCACTGTAGAGTTGCCATCCTTGATATTGAGGTACTTTTACAAATCTTAGAGGTAACCCGTGGGCACAGTTCTTCTTTTCCCTTGCATACCTGATATATGTAACCGAGACACGGAAATAAGGTGCAGTACTTAACAGCAGCCACTAAATGATGTACTGAATTGTGATGTGAAATCTGCGCTAACAAAGCTGAGAACAGGTGATGGGTCAATGTGTCGGGACTCCCCCCCAATCTTATGTTTATGACTTATTCTACAACAATAAACTGTGGAATACAAAAGCGCAATAGGGTCTTACCCAGGGAGAGGAAGGCTTAGCAGGAAAGCGATACAGTGTTCACCTTGTATAGTTTTGACTCACAACCAAATTAAAGCGTTAGGGCAGCTGTTGCAGGAACCACATGCAAAAAGGGTAAGTCGATTATGCAGGCTATCAGGAAAAGTATAAAATCCAAGCTGCTAAATAATTCAAAGCAATTGTAGCATATAGTGGTTTATTCTACGCGTTTTGAAGCATAACCCACTAATTCATCATTTGACATGTGTATATTTCCTGATGTATTACCAGGGTTATGCTTCAAAACGTCTAGAATAAACCACCATATGCTACAACAATCACTTTGAATTGGATTGTTTGGCAGCAGTGCGGATTTGATACCATATTTTCTGATATCCTGCATGTATGACATATTCTACTCATAGGTCATTAATATGTTATCTCCGAACTACCCAGTTGAGGTTCACAATTTGGAAGACTTCTGTGCTAAATTTATTCCTCTATCTTTCTTAAGGCCCCGTTACATGGCATGACATTTGAACGATGTCGGCAACAATCTCGTGGGTGCGAGTTCGTTTCAGACATCATTTTGACATCGTTGGTGAGATGTCACACATCTAGATATCGTGGACGACGAACCAACGATGTTGTGAGCAGGTATTGTTCGCACAACCCAGCGAACGATACCAGCTCATTGCTGTGAATGGGCGAAATCGTAAACGACATCATTATCCCGGTTTCACACAGAACGATATACCAGGTTGGCTGATTGTTGATCGTGTGATTTCAGAACATGTTCTCAAACCTGCGATCAGCGATCCAACGATTTATCGTAACAACTTTGCAGAGTCACACGCAATGAGGTCGTAACGATGTCGCTGGAACAACTCCAAACCCGTGACGTATCAGCGATGTCGTTAACGATGTTGTGCCTTGTAACGGGGCCTTTACATATTTAGACTTTTCCACCAACTTGTGCTAAAGTAGCACCTCTTTGGGATTATGTGCCTATCCTTTGCTTCTTATGTTCATCAATGAGCTTTTGCACACAGGACTCTGATGGTGGCTCTCCTATTGTCCTTAGTTGGACCCCTTTATTATATACTAATTACTGTTCATGAGAAATACCCCACAATGTTTGTAAGTCATTTATCTCTATCTGGTCCTGGTCAAGTTCATTCAGATTCCTTAACAGCTGACATTGTCACATAAAAATCAATGATATTCACTTTATCTATTAGTCGTTATAATGTTGTGGCTGATTAGTTTATGTTTGTACCATAGCCATCTAATGTAATGACTAATATCAGAATACTTGTGAAATTTCCATTTGCTATCAAAACCAAAATACATTATGAAATACAGTGGACCTGATAATTTGTTGTCCATTAGATTAATGAAAACAAGTAGGGAATGATCAGTTATGAAAGCAGCTGCTGTCAGAAAGTACTCTTACCAACAAGAAGTGACAGACCTGATACTGGACTGTAATTTGTGCTCAAAGAACTACAGCCAATATCTATCTGTAATTAGGACGTTGTTTATTCAGAGAGACTAAACATCTGTAACGCCATCACAAATTATAATAAAATTATATTACAGTTAGGGTAATAATTATGGAAAACAAGGGGGGTAGGTAATTGCTGAAATGCTATCTACATAAATAGAGCACTGCACTGTAACGTCAAAGAAAGATTGTAAACGTTTCACAATTAAATGCTCATTTAGTCAGTACAATCACTCAAAATATGACTAGTTTTTCCTATGGATTTAAAAGGGTGCCTAGGCTTAGGACTAAAGTCTGGAGTCAATCCATGGTATTGAAAACTGTTAAATAATGACAGCTTGCGTTGTGCATGTGTCGCCCAGGGACTGGGGTGCTCGGAACTGGGCCCTGTCATCTTCAAGGGCTGCGGGGTTGCTACGGTTACGTGACCCAGCTCTGTAGTCCCAGGTGCGACAATAAAAGGGGAATGATAAAAGGGATTGATGTTTAGTGAATTGTAGTTGGTGGTTTGTGGTTAGTGAGGGCCACCGCTGCCGTCCAGGACTCTGGGGATGAGGAGGTTTGGCAGCCGAGATGTCTAGTCCTCCACGGGTAGGGCTTGGTCCCCCAGGGCAGGTGTAGAAGTGAAGTATTCAAACGCCGCTCTCAACCTCCCCAGGCAACTTCCCCTGCAGCTGGAATAATCAGTGTGCAGCTCTGCAGGCGAGTCTTCGCTGTCCCAGCACCAATAAATCTCGCTTGCAAGTCCTGAGTTCACCGGGTACTTTATTCTACTGCTTTGGTTTCACGTAAACATAGTCACTTCCCAGTCACTTTATAGCAGTTTACTCACGGTCCCGGTGACCGGTCTGCAGCTGGGACAGTTTACTAAGGGCACCCCCTTTTGAAATCCTTTTGGGCCTCTCTGGTCAGTCCTGTGCACATCCCCCAGGCAATCGGTCACGGATTTCTCTTGGACCGTCCCCTTGCGGGACTCCTAGCCCTGTGTGGCGGCATTTCCATTTCGGTGGCGGGGGTCGGGTTACGGGCACACAGTGCCCTCACCCCACCGGTTAATTTATGGCTGGAGCTTGCAGTGTTCTACCATGTTAACAGGGCTGGCTCCCTGGTGTCAGCCCGGTCCCACCCTGTCCTATTGGCTCGGGTGTACCACAGACCCCCTCTGCTCTTCCTCGGTAGTTAGATCAGGACCTGGAGCGGCCATTCGGTGGCACAGACTGCCGGGTCCGGGTACTTTCTCACAGGTGTTACAGTTTCTTAGCTTGTTAGGTGTTTCTGCTTGGTTCCAACTCCTCCTCTCACAGCTCGTTGGGAACTCAAACCTGTGCTCACTCCTCGAGCCTTTAGTGTTCCTAGGTTTTTAATCTAGTTCATTCATCCCCTTCCCAGTTTCTCTACCTTCTCTCCACCCTTCACTCAGCTCCCCCCACTATTCCTTGCCTGATATGGAGTGCTAGGTCTAGGGATTGGGGAATGTGTTGAATGTTGGTGTGGGGTGACTAGCTTACCTGTCCCAGCTGCTGTACCTCTCTGTGGCCACCGGTCCACAGGGGTGCCACACATGCTGTCACAATTCCTGATATCGCTGATACAAGTGGGCAGTCACAGTACAGCAAGTATATTTTCTGCATACTTGAAGTCATACACCTTTCCATTCTCTCCTCCATCCCCCAGCACCTCCTCCCTCTCCTCTTATTTCTACTGAAGACTGTGGCTGTTTCGTCAAGCTGAAGATTGTTATAAGAGAAATGTGGCGCCCCTGCGGTTTGCACGCCACTAAAGGGTACTGAACCCACATGGTGGGAGTAGTATTCCCATCTGCGGCAACTAGGGTTGGTAAGTCCAGTCACCCACAAACACACCCAACACACCCTTTTCTCAGTGATAGCGGGTGAACCCAGGTAGTGGGACAGCTCAGACATCCCGTGGGATGCTGGGGGGAGAAAGTTGGTGAGGGAAAAGGGAGCAGGAAGTGATCAGGGAAAGGAAAGGGACAAAGTAAAAATACCACAGGAAGTGTCAGGTGGTTGGCAGGTCAACTGAGGAGAGAGGACAGAGAGAAAGGGCCCTGAGGACATGAGCAGAGATGATGCTCGTCCCAGGACCCGAGGCTAGAGACCACGAGGAGATAGAGGGAGCCCTAGGGGCATGGACAGTGAGTGATTCACCTATGCACCCGATTCTGAAGTGAAGCAGAGGGGCAGGGCGAGAACCAGGGGCCCGGCCCTGAAGGTGGCAAGGAGATTTTAAGCTCCAACTACAGAACCACAAGATCTTGAGGCGCTGTGGTCAACTCCCGGCACATCCTCCAAGAAGGGAGCCATACTAGGGCCAAGAGACACGGCAAGTCGCCCAATGAAGGCCCGTGGCTGCTGGATTGGGGTTCTGTGTGCGGAGGCGCATGCAGAAAGGAGGAGAACAGGCAGCACTGAGGAAGAGAGGCCCGTGAGGGACGGCACACAAAAGGGGAGCACTGGACAAGCCATGCTGAATGCTAAGGATTACCCGGACCACCAGTGTACTTGAGCTGTAACTTGTGTTGTGTGTGGAAGAGAGCTCACTAAACTGGGTTTGGCACTCAGCATTGTGTCAGACTGTTTATTTCCTGCTTGAGCAGTGGTAGACAGCCACTGCCACACCGCACAGGATCCTGCCCCGCAACCAGCTCAGTCCCGCTAGCTCTCTAGCACTCCAATATCCCCCTTACTCCGGATGCCCTGGGGACCCTGCTACACCTGTGGCGAGCGACACAATCAGTGCTGCCATCCCATCATCCCCAGAGGTCCCGGTCTGAAGCAGCGGTCACCAACGTCTGCATAACATGAGTGGTGTCACGATAACCACCCCCCACAAATCCTTTTGATGCAAAAACTATTTTTCCCCTCTTTACTGACCGCCCATCCTGGGTGGCCACAGACTGGGTCACGCCACCGTGACAGCCCCCAAGACGCTCAAGGACATCGAGAGAGGCATGGCTCCGAGTATCCTGTGGCCCCCCACTGCATTGGGACGATTCAGAAAGCTTTGGCTTGCAGCCCCCAGACCCCCTCCTCATAAATGCTCAAGCCTCTTTTTCCCAAAACCAATTTCTCCACCATGACAGACGATCAGCTCTTCTGTCTTCTATCAAGATCACCACTCACCACCTGCATGTTTGACTCGCTTCTATCCCACCTCATCCCCAACCTCACCACAGTCTTCATCCTAACCCTAACAAATATCATCAACCTTTCACTAACACCTGGTGACTTCCCATCATCCTTCAAACATGCCTCAATCACACCCTTTCTCAAAAAGCCCTCCCACGACCCATCCTCTGTGTCTAGCTATCGCCCCATATCACTTCTCCCTTATGCATCAAAACTGCTGGAACAGCATGTCCATCTTGAACTGACCTCTCACCTCTCCTCCTGCTGCCTCTTTGACCAGTTACAATCTGGCTTCCAACCACATCACTCAACTGAAACTGCTCTAACTAAAGTCACCAATGACCTACTGACCACCAAACGCAAGTGACTCTATCCTCCTCCTCCTGGACCCGTCTTCTGCTTTTGACACTGCAGACTATTCACTCTTGTAAAAGATTCTCTCATCTCTTGGTATCACAGACTGGGCCTATCCTGGATCTCTTCGTATCTAACAGAACAGACAATCAGTGACTCCCTCTCCTACACCACCTCATCTAGTCCTCTGTCTGTCCTTGTTCCCTAAGGATCAGTTCTAGGACTCCTACTCTTCTCCATCTACATTTTTGGTCTTGAATATCTCATAGAGTCCCACAGCTTTCAGTATCATCACTACACTGATGATACACAGATCTACCTCTTTGGACCTTATATGACCTCCTTACCAACAAAAATCCCACAATGTCTGTCTGCAATTTCATCTTTCTTTTCTGCTTGCTTTCAAAAACTGAACATGGACAAAACAGAATTCATTATCTTTCCCTATCTCAGTCTACCACACCATCAGACCTATTGTCATGATGGATTCTCTTACCTGGTAGACTTGTTACTGGTTTTGGACCCCTGTCTCATGTCTACATTAAGACTTCATATTAAACGTGATTTTTTCCTTTGACAGTTGAGGAGTTAATGTCAGTCTCTGCTGCTAGCAAGCTATCTAGTTCTTTTCCAGGTGTGGCAACTATGTGATTTCTTCCATCCCTTTATATGGTACCATGGTTCCAGCATACCTTGCTGGAGAGTGAACCTCATTCCTAGCCAAGCATCCTGTGGTGAAGGTGCTATTCTGGAGAGTTGACTACTGCCAAGCTGTCTGCTGCCAACGGAGCATGGCAGCAGCCATAAAGTTATTTGTTGTTTTTGTCGTCGTCCTGCTTGTCACCCCTTCCCTCTTGTTGTGATTATTGCAGTGGTTGGGACTAGCGCTCCCACAGGCGACTATCTATTGAGGGGTAACATCAGGGCCCGTGAGGGCGACGAGTTGAAAGACCTTGTATACGGATTGCAGGGAGATCAGGACACAGCCTCAGGTGAGTGCAGGAGGTCACCTCTTCCCCATTCCCTATGAGCAGGGTCCTCTGCTGTATTTGTCCCCTGGTGTCTCCTTGCCTGTTGTTTTTGTTGTGTGCTGGACATCGTTGGTCCATGTGTCACTGTCACGCTTGGTAGCCAGACATCCCGATAGTTCAGTGTGACACTTATCCATCGAAGACAAAGGCTGCTCCTTTTCCCCAGTCTCACATGCTCAGCGGCTCAGGGTAATCCTCCACTATTCCTTCTCCTTCAAACCACATATCCAAGCCCTTGCCACCTCCTGCCGACTCCAACTCAAAAATATTTCCTAGATCCGTACATTCCTTGACCAAAAAACTGCAAAAACACTCATGCGTGCTCTCATCATCTCCCGCCTTGACTATTGCAACCTCCTGTTCTCTGGCTTCCCCTCTAGCACTCTTGCACCCCTCCAATCTATCCTAAACTCTGGCGCTTGACTAATCCGCCTGTCTCCCCATTATTCCCCAGTCTCTCCTCTCTGCCAAGCCCTTCACTTGCTTCCCATTGTCCAGAGACTCCAGTTAAAAACCCAATCTATAACATACAAAGCCATCCACAACCTGTCCCATCCATATATCAGTGACATAGTCTCCCAGTATCTACCTATACGCAACCTACGATCCTCTCAAGATTTCCTTCTCTACTCCTTTCTTATCTCTTCTTCCATCATCCACATACAAAGCTTTCTCCTGCGCATCCCCTGTAGTCTGGAACTCTTTGCAACAACACATCAGATTCTTGTCTAGCGTGGTAACATTCAAAAGGAACCTGAAAACTCACCTCTTCTGAAAAGTCTACAACCTGCAGTGAGCATCAGTGCACTAAACTGCCGCACGACCAGCTCTACCCTCTCCTGGTGAATCCTCAGCCATCCCTTGTAGACTGTGAGCCCTCGTGGCAGGGTCCTCTCTTATCCTATACCTGTGTGTGCCTTGTGTTGTTCATATACCGTATATACTCGTGTATAAGCCGAGTCTTTCAGCCCAAAAATTGGGCTGAAAAGTCCCCCCCTCGGCTTATACACGGGTCATACGGTATGCTGTGGGGGGGCTGTGACCGGGGCTGGAGGAGACAGGAGGGGGCCGCGGTGACCGCCTCATTAAGTGCAATGAATATGCACGGCATCCCCCCGTCCATCAGCGGCGGGGGAATGCCGTGCATATTGCACTACACAACCCCCCTCCTTATTATGGTTCCCCCAGAGTAATAAACAGCCCCCCCTCCTTATCATGTGCCCCCCCCGGCTGCGGCAGCTGTCAAAATAACAAACACTTTATACATCACCTTCCGGCGCAGCTCCTCCGGTCCTCCGCTCCTCCGCTTGCCGGCTTCTTCTTCCTGCTTGTGCCGGTGTCATGTGACCAGGCGCAGGAGATGACGTCATTTCCTGCGCGCGGTCACTGAAGCCGTCACCAGAAGGAAGAAGAAGCCGGCGAGCGGAGGAGCGGAGGACCGGAGGAGCTGCGCCGGAAGGTGATGTATAAAGTGTTTGTTATTTTGACAGCTGCCGCAGCCGGCGGGGGGGGGGGACATGATACGGAGGGGGAGGGCTGTATACTACCACTGGGGCTGTATATACCTCTGGGGCTGCTGGATACTACCACTGGGGCTGTATATACCTGTGGGGCTACTGTATACTACACTGGGGCTGTATATACCTCTGGGGCTGCTGATACTACCACTGGGGTGTATAACCTTGGGGCTGCTGTATATACTACCACTGGGGCTGTATATACCTCTGGGGCTGCTGTATACTACCACTGGGGCTGTATATACTTCTGGGCTGCTGTATACTACCACTGGGGCTGTAATACCTCTGGGGCTGCTGTATACTACCACTGGGGCTGTATATACCTCTGGGCTGCTGTATACTACCACTGGGGCTGTATATACCCTGAGGCTGCTGTATACTACCTCTGGGGCTGCTGTATACTACCACTGGGGCTGTATACTACCTCTGGGGCTGCTGTATACTACCACTGGCTGCTGTATACTACCTCTGGGGCTGCTGTATACTACCTCTGGGGATGCTGTATACTACCCTGGGCTGCTGTATATACCCTGGGCTGCTGTATACTAACTACTGGAGCTGCTGCTGTATATACCACTGGGGCTGCTGCTGTATACTACCACTGGGGCTGCTGCTGTATACTACCACTGGGGTGCTGCTGTATATCTCTGGGGCTGCTGTATACCACACTGCTGGGGGCTGTATACCTGTGCTGGGGTCCACCCTCGGCTTATACACGAGTCAATAGGTTTTCCCAGGTTTTTGGGGCAAAAGTAGGGGGGTCGGCTTATACACGGGTCGCTTATACACGAGTATATACGGTATATTGTAGTTGTCGATGTATGCCTTTTTTCACATGTAAAGCACCATGCAATTAACGGCGTCATAATAAATAATAATAATATGCTGTCTGGACAAGTTCGGCTTTACTCCATTCACTTCTGTGGAGAGAAACTGAACATACCTAGTCGGCATGTTACCACAAATATGCAAATGGATTAATTTATGGCCACATGACCCCCCACGGTACTGCACACTATCCTAATTTGGTGATTTGGTCTATAGTTGCGTAGACTGCATGCAGAACTTTGTCCTAAGTACAGAAAATACCTTTAATACAAAAATCAACATCCAACATGCTTATTTGGGCAAATAGCTCTGTTGTGAAGTAGATTGTACTTACCGTATTTTTCAGACTATAAGACGCAGCGGACTATAAGATGCACTTAGGTTTTACAGGTGGAAAATAGGGGAAAAAATATTTGAAGCAAAAAATGACATTGATATGACACTCAGGTCCTGTGACGAATAAGCACTGGCATTTGTCTCCTTGCCTTCGGACGCAGGAGCCACATGTGAGTCGCACCGTTTACTTCCTGCCCCAGTGTCTGAATCGGGGAGACAAATGCCAGCTCTGATTGGTCGCAGGACCTGAGGGTCATATCAATGTCACATGGGCACAGAGTATGCAACTTTTGACAGCACTGGAATGATGCTCCAGCCCTGTCTCTTCATCACAGTACATCACTGCAGTACTTGATCCAGAGACTGGCAACTTCCAGGTTTTCACCGTGGCAACAGGGCTAAGCAGGAGACATTAAAGTGGGCACAGGAATTGCAGTGCACTGTAACAAGGTACCTGTGATAAGGTACCAAACATGCACTGATCTGCCTCTCATTTTCATGGCAATGATTTAGCACAAGCAGGGGTGCTGATTCACTTTTCACCACTGCACCCCGCTCCTTCTTTATTAATAGCCCGTGCATGATCTCCGCAGCAGTTGCAAAAAGTTAGGGAGCAACCACGTGTGCTGGCTATTAAAGTAACAAAGTTTTCCCTGCTCCCCATGGCCATCTCTCTGCACTGTGTTTAGTATCAAGAGGTGGGCATGGAGAAGCAGTGAATATTCATGTCTTTAATTAGTCAGCACATGTGGTTGCCCCAGCTGCCGGATTCTTCAGAGCGACCATTTCCTGTCTCTTCTGACCAAACTCCTCCGCTGGCTCCCCTCCCCTAAGCCACCCAGTATGATGATGATGTTATTTTCGGACTATTAGACACATTCCTCATTTTCCTCCAAAATTTGAATGAAAAAAGTGTGTCTTATAGTCCAAAAACTATGGTAAGTAAAAAATCTGTTGGTCCATTAGGCTGTGTGCACAAATTGCACTTATGTCATATTTTTACCATAGAAAAGATTATTAACCGGCGAATGTGTATACCAAACATTAATTATTTGGTTGGGCCCCCCTTAGGCAAATTCATTAAATAGAGTAGAGAACATAGACGAGGTTTCATGCCCATCACATATATGGATGCGAAAAAAGAGTCCATACTGTTCATCTCATGATAAGATATAACTTTTAATGCTTTCTTTGTAAAAGAAATACAAGTAAAATCCATAAAAGAACAGACTAGAACCATTTACAAACATCCCAATTTTTTTTTTACTAAAAATTAATTAACATGAACAGGATGTATATAGATAAAGCAAGACTCCAAAGAACTGGTGGTTGGGGATAAGTATCCCTATGGGTTATCAGGGGATGCTTTGAGGGTTATTTTTTCTTTTTCCTTCTGTGGCGCCCCTGCGGGTATTAGCCACAGTATAAGATCATAATAGTTGCACTCACTTAGAAAGCCATGCCACTGCACTACCACCTTTGGCCAGTAGGGGGAGCTCCAGAGACACCAGAGATTTCCCTAGAGATAAAACACTGGTTTGAGGTAAATTTTCAGACAGTTGGAGCCAGGAGCTCAGAGTGACAGGAGCTGCATTGAGTTCCTGAGGACTGACTGACAATTTCCAGGGCCAAGCCATCGGTCTGAGGAGGAGAAAACTGATAAGAGAAACACTTTTAGAATCGGGTAGCATCATTATCTACCCTAGATAAAAAGCGCAGATACGGATACCGGATCCGTGGCTGCATTAGTTATATACAATACAGCAACCGGAAAAACGTGAGGTAACAACAAGCTTCACAGGGCCAGACACAGCAACATACTAAGAGTTCAGCAGTACTCCCGGAGGGGGTAAGCAGAGAGAGACAAAGGACTCAAGTTGCCTGTTGAGTGGGACCCAGAGAGGACAGATTTGGGCCTGCAGCGAGTTCACACACGGCATCAGGGCCACATAGACAGCGCAAGCAGGAGGTAAAGGACCCGGTGGGGCCTGAGCAACTGAACCCCTATTGCAGACTCCGGAGACGGGACTTGTTGTATTATAGTTTGGTTGAAAGTAAACCAGTTAAACCTCATCTGTGCCTCAGCCTCTGATTTAACAGTTACCATCTATCCAGGATTGGGACCATCACCGCTGAGAGGATTTGCTGTGAATCAAGTAAGTGTCTGTGCCCTTAACATCTCCTCACCATACTTCCATCTTCATCCATCATTAACTTTAACATCACCTGTCCAGGGGACCCTACAGCCCTACCCGGAAAAGGGCTATAACCATCTCAGCTGCCTCTCACCATCATCCCCTGGCCAGTACAAGGCAGCGGTGGCCATATATAGCCACATTATTCTGGGTGGCGTCACGACAATAACATCTACAAACTTTATAAACTATATAAACTTCTAAATCCCCTGTAAATACCCCCTTTTAGGAGTGTGCCAGCCTGGGGCCACGGCCTGGGTCCAGCCACCAGTGACTTCCCCAAGGAAAGGGACCCTGCGCCGGGTATCCCGGTCCCCTAAGCTGGGCGGCACACTTCTCTCCCTTTGGTGATCCATATTTACCAACCTACAGTGGTTATGGGTTCAAACCTGTTTCAACTTGGTGACACTCACCTTTATTGGTGGGCGGTATGCTGCGGTCTAGGGATACCTCGGGAGGAAGCACACAGGCGAAACACGTCTGGGGTATCACTAGGCCGGAGCATACCGCCAACCAAGAATAGGTGAGTGTCACTAAGGGGAAACATAAGGGGTGACCAGGGACTAAAAGAGGAGACTGGGATTGTATAACGCCCTTACTGTGGTATGGGGGAAGGGAACACTGGCATGACAGGGTAATACCACTGAGAGTGAATCAATTTAGAGCTTTTCTGGGAAATGGGTTCTGCTTTGGCAACTGTCACTTGAGTAACTTTAATTGCGCACTGGCCTGACAGGATTGTACTTAGCTGAGAATAATACTTGCAGATTGTTATTGGGATATGAGTCCTGTTTTTATAACTAGAAACAATAGGTAGACAAGGGTGCAATGGGTCTTATCTGTTTTATATACAAAGTGCATACACTGCTCACCTGCTTCGCGTATCAGACAGCTGCAGCAGGATCCACCACCTCAAAGGGTAGTCACGATATATCAAGAAGGACCAAAGATTGGATCTGCACTGCTGTATTCAATGACAGACCTCCGTGCTATTGTTACCTGTTTCCTTTTTTCCGACGTGTTTCAAGGTCGTCCCGACCTCTTCATCAGGGATACCACAGCACAATGTTTGTATCAAAATCGGGGCTGTCAAGTTCACACCGGACAACCCTGGAACTGATCAAACTATGGTGTGAAGCCGGCCTTTATGTTTCAAAGTCCTACATGCCAAAATAAGGAGTTTGGGGTTAATAGCGCTGACAAAATTCATTTAATCCATAATGGCCACTTTACACGCAGCAACAGGAAGATAGAAAACGGCAGGTGTCGGAGACAATTGTACCTTTTACCTTCAAAACACCTTGAAGTTGCTGCGTGTAATTCAGGTATCTGCAAGGTGTTTTGAAGGTAAAAGGTACAATTGTCTCCGACACCTGCTGTTTTCTATCTTCCTGTTGCCGCGTGTAAAGTGGCCATTAACGCTGTAGTCTGTTTTCACCTTCCTTACCAGGCCACATTTTTCAATTCCAATCAGTGTCACTTTATGTGGTAATACCCCTGAAATTCTTAAACATATATCAGTGATTCTGAGTCTAATTTCTTGGGACTAACATTAGTAACGGAATATGGACAGTTTAATTGTTACACAATTTCTCCTGAGTAAACCGATTCCCCATATGTGGTTGAAAACTACTTTTGAGGCAGAGTGCAAAACTCAGAAAGAAAAGTGTACCACATTGGAGTTCAGATTTTGCTGTAATAGTTTGAGTATGCAATGTCATGAGCCCCAAAGGTGCCAGAAAAACAAAACCCCCAATAAGTGACTCAATTTTACAAACCTCATTGAATTTATCTAGGGGTCCAGTGAGCATCATTATACTACAGGCATGTCATGAAATTTTATACCATTGTGCCATGAAAAAAATAATAGTTTTATATTTTTATAAAACCTAACAGGAAAAATGGACCACACAGTTTGTGGCAAACTTTCCTGAATTTCACCAATACAACATACAGTGAAGGAAATAAGTATTTGATCACTTGCTGATTTTGTAAGTTTGCCCACTGACAAAGACATAAACAGTCTATAATTTTAAGGGTAGGATCATTTTAACAGTGAAAGACAGAATATCAAAAATAAAATCTAGAAAAGGAGGTCAGGAGTGAGTGAGGATGCTAAGATACCACTTTTATGCGGTGTATGTGAGAGGGTATCGGTCTAAACCGGATACGCGTCATCTGTGTTTAACCGCGCATGCGCGAACCGGGTGTCATCTGTTTGGTGGATGGAAAACATCATGGCTACATGTTTGCGCGCATGCGCGTGCCGCGAGAGAGGACATGAGGCTGGCACTTTGTGAAAGCGTCGGTGTAGTGTCTAAAAGCCCATTTTTTGGTATAGTAATTGTGAATAATAGCAGTGTGGATGGTTATTCCTTCCTTGTGATTGTCCCCATAGACGGACCAGGTGAATATTCATGTGCTGGTGCCGATTTTTCTGGTGGCACAGTATTTACAGTACATCCATACTTCATGTCATCTCTATAGTGGGAATACAAAAACACATAATTAGAACATCATTTCATGATTCTGAAAATGCAACATAAATGAATCTCACCAGACTACCAGAAAAGAAAAAAATCTTTCATTTTGTTTGTTGATTTGGTTTATGTATATATTTTCGTATAGACTCATCTTGAAGAAGAGACAATGTAGGGTCGAAACATGATTGTCTTCACAATTGCAAATAAAAGCCACAGAAAAAGATACTACTTCTTAAGTCTATTTTACAAGTGTGCCAGGGATACAATTTTTTCTGCATTGATACGTTTTTTTTTTCCCTTGAGCACCCAACAGATGGTCGAGCTAGACTATATAGTTCTCTGCAGACGTTTTTTATAGTTGATGATGAGGTTTGCACACATGTCCGGAGGAATTTTGATCCATTCCTCTTGGCAGATCATTTCTAAATCATTAAAAGTTTGAGGCTGTCGCTTGGCAACTAGGAGCTTCAGCTCCCTCCATACGTTTTCTATGGGATTAAGGTCCATTTCATGACCTTAATGTGCCTTTATCTAGAGGTGCCGCCAGGGATACAATTTTTTCTACATTGATACGTTTTTTTTCCCTTAAGCACCCAACAGGTGGTCGATAGTTCTCTGCAGACATTTTTTATAGTTGATGATGAGGTTTGCACACATGTCAGGAGGAATTTTGATCCATTCCTCTTGGCAGATCATCTCTAAATCAATAAAAAATTTGAGGCTGTCGATTGGCAACTAGGAGCTTCAGCTCCCTCCATATCTTTTCTATGGGATTAAGGTCCAGAGACTAGCTAGGCCACTTCATGACCTTAATGTGCTTTTCATGAGCCACTCCTTAGTTGCCTTGGCTGTATGGTTTGGGTCATTGTAATAGTGGAAGACCCAGCCACGACCCATTTATAATGTCCTGGTGGAGGGGAAGAGGTTGTCATTCAGGATTTTATGGAACACGGCTTCATTCATTGTCCCATTGATGCGGTGAAGTAGTCCTGTGCCTTTAGCAGATAAACACCCCCAAAACATAATGTTTCCACTGCCATGCTTGACTGTGGTGACAGTGTTCTTTGGGTCAAAGGCAGCATTTCTCTTCCTTCAAATATGGCGAGTTGAGTTACTGCGAAAGAGCTTAATTTTTGTCTCCTCTGACCACAGCACCTTCATCCCAATCACTCTCAGAAGCACCAAGGTGTTCATTGGCAAATTCAGATGGGCCTGCACTTTGCTTTCTTAAGCAGTGGGGCTTTGCGGGCGGGCACTGCAGGATTTTAATCCATTACTGCGTAATGTGTTACAATTGGTTTTCTTGCTGACAGTTTCCCACCTGCTTTGAGATCACTAACAAATTCCCCCCGCGTAGTGTTAGAGTAACCTCTCACTTTACTCATGATCCTGAATACCCCACAAGGCGAGATTTGGCATGGAGCCCCAGATCAATGTTGGTTGACACTCATTTTGTATTTCTTCCATTTTCTTACTTTTGCACCAACAGTTGTCTCCTTCTCACCCAGTGTCTTACTTATGGTTTTGTAGCCCATTCCAGCCTTGTGCAGGTCTAGGATCTTTTCCCTGACATACTTAGAAAGCTCTTTGGTCTTGCTCATGTTGAAGAGGTTAGAGTCTGACTGATTGAGTCTGTGGACAGGAGCCTTTTATACAGGTGACAATTAAAAACAACTCTCTTTAATACAGATAACAAGTTGATTAGGAGAGTCTAACTGGTCTGTAGGAGCCAGTACTCTAAATGGTTGGTAGGGGATCAAATGCTTGTTTCTCTGTTAAAAATGCAAATACATTTATATACAGTGATACCTTGATTTGCAAGTAACTTTATTTGCAAGCATTTTGAAAGATGAGCACCATTCCTAAAAAATTGTAACTTGCTTACCAAGCAATGATTGAGATCACGAGCACTGGCTGCTGGCACTATGCATACTGTGCATTTGTGATGCTGCTGATTCTAGGTATTTTATTTATTTTATACTGTATACTGTATATATTTACTGGTCTCCTGCCCGCCACTGTTGTCCTCCGCCGCTCTGAGCTCTCTCAGCTGCAGTACATGTATGAGAACCCGTCGGCAGCAGAAAGAGCTCAGAGTGCCCCTGTCTGCTTTCCACCCCCCTCTCTGCCACCGCTGCCTGCCCACCACTATCCACCCCCCGGTCCCGCTGCTGCTCTGAAATCACTCTCACACACACACTCTCACCGATCCACCGCTGCACTGCTGTATTCCGGTCTGCCACTGCACCACTGTATTCTGGGCCGCTGGGTATTGCACTGAGCTCTCTTAGCTACCGTACATGTACAGCAGACCAGCAGCCAATCAGACGCCAGCAGCCTCCATCTGATTGGCCGCCGGCTTCCCGTACATGTACGGTAGCTGAGAGAGCTCACTGTGGCACCCGGCGGCCAGGAATGCAGTGGCGGCCCGGTAGACAGCGGCACAACAGCAGATTGGTGAGTGTGTGTGTGTGTATATGTATTGGATGATGATGGCGGCTGCAAGAGGATGATGGGGGCAGCATGGGGATGATGGGGGCTGCAAGTAAATGATGGGTGTTGAAAGGGGATATTGGGGACTGCAAATGAATCATGGGGGCTGCATGGGGATATTGGGGGCTGCAATGGGATGATGGGGACTACATGTGGATATTGGTGGATGCATGGGGATGATGGGTGCTGAAAAGGGATTATAGGGATTTTGGGAGTTGTATGGAGGTATTGTGGGCAGCATGGGGATGGTGGGGACTGCATGGGGATTATGGGGGATGCAAGGGCATGATTATGTTTTATGTTTTACTGTATAGTATTTTGTATCACTGTAATAAGTTTACAGTTCTATATGTGCATGCATATGAATACAGAATAAACATAACCCAAGAGATCACCATGGACATGGTTGGTTACAAGGTGCAGCTCATTGATACATATATAACCAGAGAAACTAAGCCTCATGCACACTTAAAACCCTGGAGAGCAAAGTAACAGGTCCAACTAGTATTGCAAATGCATAGTATTTATTTAGACACCAGTTAGACAATACAAAAACCAGGACAAATTAGAAAGTTTGAAGACCAGGAACAAAATTTTCACTTTGAGGGACAGACAGGAACTACATGAAATCTAAGCCCTTGTTGACATGAGTATAAAAAAAGTGCTCAGCAGAACAAAATCTAGTACAATATTATGCAATCCGACATACAGAGTATCAAGTATAGAAAGTTTCACAATAAAAAGATAGGTAAAACAATAAAGTATAAACCTTTTTGTACCAATGTGTCTAGACAGACCATGTCTGCTGAACTCACTCACCCACAGAGAGACTGGGCTCATGGTATGTAGTACATGTTTGGGGCAGACCCAGACACGTGTTTCAAATACCTTCTTCAGGGTGTGTATAGGAGTGTGAGGAAGCGGTGTCTAAATAGATCAGCAGTGGCACCCAAATTGGCACTCATCAGCTGCAGATGCGCAGGGAGCAGATTACATAGCCAGCTATGATGCGGCTTCCGAGGTCAGAAGAGAACTTCCAGTGACGTCTCCTCATCGAAAGCCATGCATCACGTAGTTCGCACATGCGCAATCAACGCTCCACTTACTGCGCATGTGCTGCCGGTCAACACGTCATCTTAGTAGTAAGCAAAAGAGGTGTGGGCAGCTAAGCAGTAACAAGAAAACAAAGAAGTTATGCAAAAAAGACTAACATAATAGCAAAGGAGGCCTCCTGAAGTCTGCCTATATAAGACCACAAGGGCCTTTATCTTAAAACAAAGGTCCATGATGACTCATCAAAGTACTGGTCCATACAAAGGACAAGTGTATTGTAAAGGTCCTTATGATAACAATGTCGGACATCCAAAATTTCAACCCCTCTGCTTGACATAATACCTCCAAAGAATATTGCACTGAAATGCCGCTACAGATTGCAAAGCCAAAGTCTTTTTAGACACAGAGGGCTGTAAGATGAGTGAGAAAAAATTATATAAGTTAAAATACTCCAGATAAAAGTTTGCCGTAAGGCAAAAACCTATAAGGGCAACAGCAGCATAAAGAAATCAATCAGAAAAGAGGGTTCGATTGCAGGTACCCTAGGAACGGATCCCATTAAAGGAAAGCGGCAAAGCTTAATTTTTCATTAAGACCCTGAGGACTCATGGTTCCCAGTCTCACTATCCACTGACACTCCAGCCAAGCAAGGCGGTTCTTGAGATCCCTACCCCTACTCCCCAGATGTACCATATCTATGCCACGAACCCATAAACATTTTGGGTTGCAACCGTGGCACAGCTTATAGTGTCTGGGGATAGTCCGCAAGAGAGTCACATCATCCGTGTCAGGTGCACCTATGATGTCCCTCATATGTTCCCTCACACAACCCTCAGCTCCCTGGAGGTCAAGCCTCTATCCACAAAACCACAGCCACAGGTAGCATAATAAATCACTCCCCTGGAACCACAGAAAATGTATTTCCTGATGGTGAAAGCTCTCAGACCGTCCGCCGATTTAAGCGTTTCAGATCTTATGATATTCTGACACGCTAGACAGAAGCTGCAGGGATAGCAACCAAGCCTTTGTATAAAAGAACAAAAGGGTGAGGTGGTATTAAGTACAAAGTGACTATGCACCAACATATCCCTGAGGCTCCTGCCCCGTCTTGCCATCATCAGCGGACAGTCAGGGAGAAAATCACGCAAAGTAAAATCTGTTTTCAATATGTCCAGTGTGTGGTAAGAATGGACCTGATTTAATTCCATTGACCATTATACATCAAGATGAATCTCACCTGTGGCTTAGTGGTCTCACTCACTCTTGGTCCAACTCCAAGGAGCTGAGAAAGGGGGTTTGTCAAGCACGCCTAAAGCCACTCTGGATGCAGCGATTACTGTACCTACGAGCCCTAAACCTCTCCTGCATGTCCACTGCCCGGCCCTTAAAGTTACCATCCTGGAGCAAACCCGTCGTAACCGCAGGAACTGACCCACAGGGATGGCCTTGATGGTGGAAAACGGGTGCTTTTTAAGGAAAACTTTACAGTTACAAAGGACGTAAGCTCGTTCCTTCGAAAACTTGTCCTACACAAATTACATGCCAAAAAAGAGGATTGGGAAGGTTTCACTCACTGACCAGGAGCAAGAAGCACTCGATCAATTGGAGGATTTGGAGGAAGAGGGCCAACCTACTGCTCAAGGTAAATTTCTGGTGCATATCTTTACCTGATCTACCACCTTCCCCCACTTACTATTTGTCCTCAGGTTGAGATTTTTAATCGCCTTGTTGTGAAAGACCTTACTTACTTGGGGAATCCAGGTATACAGCACAACCTCTTCCTGAGTCACAATAAGGTGATTGAGGAATTACAGCAGCTAAAAGATGTGGTGATAAAACCTGTGGACAAAGGGAGTAATGTGGTGATCTGACCAACAACTTTATATTTGAGGGAAGCACAGAAACAATTGAGGAGTAGGGACTACTACACCCCCCTCCCCTTTAGTCCTCTGAACAAATTCTCAACTGAGTTGGCTACTATCCTGGATAGGGCTCTAGACCTTGGTATTATCCCAAAGAAAGTTAGTGATGGTTTGCTCACAAAGTCACCAGTGATGCCCAGTTTCTACCTTCTACCTAAGATATATACGCATCCTACCATCCCTCAGGGTCATCCGATTGTCTCTGGCATCTGAGGGCTATACGATCAAGTGTGTAGATTCATTCAGTATTATCTTCATCCACTAATAGAGACACTGCCCTCCTATGTCAGAGACACTACCGACGTCCTACGGAGGTTAGATGGTTTGACTGTGAAAAGTGGTGACAATAGATGTCAAGTCCCTAAACACCAACATAGGACACAACGACGGATTGCGAGCAGTTGAGCATTACCTCCGGATGAGTACTTGGGATGAGTTAAAGGTCATTGTGGTCTTATATAGGCAGACTTCAGGAGACCAACTTTGCTATTATGTTACTGTTTTTTACATACCTTCTGTTTTCTTATTACTGCTTAGCTGCCCACACTTTTGCCCACTACTAAGATGGTGCGATGACCGGGAGCACATGTGCAGTAAGAGGAGTGTTGATCACGCATGCACTTTGACCGGTCTGCAGGGGAGCTATATTATATATATTATGTATATTGTGACGTAGTGATCACAGAGCGGGTCGGAGTACACCCACTTAGCAGCACAAAACCATAAACACTGCAACAGTCTCTTTCATGAAGTAAGTCCAGCGGGTTTATTTAAGACAGCATAAACCGCATAGTGCAAAGTAAAACATGAGCATTCCTTTGGCTTTACAAAAACTCAGTCCGGATACTTCACACACGGCCTGTAATCAGTCCACACAGGGCCTCTGAGGGACTGCTTCTTCAGATTATGGATGTCTGCCTTTTCCTCACAGCTCAGCAAGCTGTAGGCTCTCCATGTCTCTGTCTTTACCTCACATTCAGGTGCACAGGTTTGGGATATGCTTCTCCAGCCTCAGAGCACACTGCAGCCACAACATGTGCTCAGCCACAGCAGGATTTTCTAGCTTCCAGGACCTGAGCTGATATCACAGACTCTCAGGGCCATATCACACGGGTCAATTTAGTGAACGATATTGTTAGCGATCACATGCACGCGTGATCGCTAACAATATCTTTAAGATCGCTGGTGAGCTGTCACACAGACAGACTCACCAGCGATCAATGGACCAGAGACATCGTGGAAACGATTTAAATATCGTTTCCACGATGTCTTGCTCCCGCTGCCAGCCTGTGGTAAGCGGGAGTAGGCTGGTCTCCAAGGTAAACTGCGGGTATCTAGGCAGCGCGCGCTGCCTAGATACCCAATGTGTACCTTAGTTACCAGCCTCCTCCGCTCACCAGCTGGTATCTAAGGTACACAGCGGGTAACTAGGGGCCCTAGTGTACCTTAGATACCAGCCGGTGAGCGGAGGAGGCTGGTAACTAAGGTACACATCTGGTATCTAGGCACCGCGTACTGCCTAGATACCCACAGTTTACCTTGGATACCAGCTCCCTGCGCTTGTGAGAGGTGCTGTGAGCTGGCTTATCAATTGTCTGCCGGTGTCACACGCAGAGATGCTGTGTGTCCACCGGCCGACCAATGACAGATTTGTGAACATGTTCACAAATCTGCGATCAAACAATCAAGCGATTTTACATTGTAAAATCGCTTGATTAAACGCAGCGACGCACAGACGATATCGCTTAAGCGATCAAAAAAGGAGATCGCTCAAGCGATATCGTTCTGAAAATTGAAGCATGTGACGTGGCCCTCAGACTCATATCATGTGTCCTGCACCTTTGCAGGCTTCTGGAAAACTGCCTCACACAGCACTGGGCAGGCTAATCTCCTGCCTGACAAACCCACAGCTGCAACACAGTGGTAATCAGCACCTCTCCCTCATGCACACACTTAGCTGCCATTCCATTAACCCTGTGTGTACCACTAGCTCCAGCAATCACCCAGATTGCTGCAGGCCATGTGAGTCATATCAGCCACGTGCTATAGCGCTGGCATGCCTCACAATATATGCATATACATATATAAATATGTATACTTACATAATTGCCTTATGTTATCCACTTCTGTACGGACATCCTCGAATCCCAGAATTCACCGTACCGACCGGAAGAACGCTGCCACCATATTGGAACACCCAAATAATTGGTGTTCCAATATAGCACCAGCTGTTAGTACCAGCCCCTTGCGCAGTACCACCAGTGGATCACCGTAGGACCCCCACCGCTGGGACTCCTCCGCTACAAGGACCCCCCTGCCGCAAGGACCCCCGCCACTACAAGCACCTCCCACCGCTGCAAGGACCCCCTCCCCAGTGTAATGGATGCCCTCCACACCTTTCAGGTGGGCTGTCCTCTTAATTGTCTGCCACCAAATTGATGCTTTGTCTAAGTGTGTGCACGCCACTGTAAGAACCACGCTGACAACCATGTCAAAGTAGAGCTTAATGACAAAGACCTTTATTAAGGGAGGGGTTAACAGTTTTATTACTTATCATTAAAGGGGCATTCCTTAGGGGTGTTTCTAGGTGATTGCATCATATTATGCTGAATCTACATTTTATTCTTAAAAAACATTCAATTTATATTCTGTGTGTTAGTTTCCAATTCAGCCTTGATTAGTACAGTCAGTCCGGTACGGGAACATCTAGATAAGAGCTTCCACACTGCTACATCTAACTCAAAACATTATATAGACTCTGAGACAGAAGAATTCTAGGGAAAAGTGCAAGAATTCATATAAACATGCTTTTGGAAGGTTTCTGAATGGCTTCAATAAACTTATATAAATTATTAACTATTTATTGCCATGACACCTGCAAGGAAACCCGTCGCAGCCAGGAACCCCCGCCGCCGCAAGGACTCCTGGGATTCTGACCGCAGCTGGAAACCCGATTGGCGCTAAGATCCCGGCTGCCGCTGTGGTCCTGGCCACCACTGGAATCTAGCCCGCCACAGGGATCCAGAAAGATCCTGGCCACCGCTGGGATCCAGCCCGCCACTAGGATCCGGCACACTCCCCGCCAGGTAGCCCTATGAAACTGATTCACTGCGCCTGCGCGACTTACGTGTGTCGCTGTACCTTAAAAATATATATTTAAGTGTGTCACTGGACAGTAAAAAATACACGTTACAGTGTGTCGCTGTACCTAAAAAATATACGTTACAGTGTGTCGCTGGAGAAAAACAATACACGTTACAGAATGTCACTGGACCAAAAACAAGACACGTTACAGCGTATCACTGGACCATAAAAATCTACATGCTACAGCGTGTCACTGGACAAAAAAAAATTAAATGTTACAGCGTGTCGCTGGACCAAAAGCAAATACATGTTACAGTGTGTCACTGTACCTAAAAAAAACACGTTACAGCGTGTCACTAAATTAAAAAAAATACATGTTACAGTGTGTCACTGTACCTAAAAAGTACACATTACAGTGTGTCGCTGTACCAAAAAAATATACATTACAGCATGCCACTGGATCAATACACGTTATGGTACATTTACACGCGGCCACAGGAAGGTGGGAACAGGCAGGCATCGGACACAATTGTGCCTGTTGCCTTGAAAAGATCTCGATGTGGCTGCGTGTAATTCAGGACTTTCCTTCCTTCAGGGAAGACACAGGAAGGAAAGTCCTGAATTACACGCCGCCACATCGTGGTCTTTTCAAGGCAACAGGCACAATTGTGTCCGATGCCTGCCTTTTCCTTCCTGTGGCTGCGTGTAAATGTACCATTACAGTGTGTCACTGGACCAAAAAAAATACATGTTACAGTCTGTCGCTGTACCTAAAAAATACACTTTTCAGTGTGTCACTATACCTAAGGGCCCCTTTACACACGGCTACATTTCTTGGGTGGCTACAGGTAACTTACTGGTTGCAGTGAAATCATGGAGAGATTATTCCATTTGTACACAGCAACAAGATAGAACCTTGTCTCCATGATTTCACTGCAACCAGTAAGTTACCTGTAGCCACCCAAGAAATGTAGCCGTGTGTAAAGGGGCCCTTAGAAACACACGTTACAGCGTGGTACTGGACCAAAAAAAATGCACATTACAGCGTGTCACAGGATCTAAAAATACACGTTACAGCGTGTCACTGGACCTAAAAAATACAACTTACAGTGTGTCACTAAACCTAACAATTCCACGTAAGGGTGCGTTCACACAATGCGTATTTGCTGCATATTTTTACTCGAGCGCTCTTGCAGTTTTTGTAGCCAAAACCAGGAGTGGCTGGTTAAAACCAGCAGTGGGTGATTAAATCCAGAAGTGGAGCACTTGTTTCTATTAGACTTTTCCTCTGATTGTTCCACTCCTGGTTTTGGCTACAAAAACTGCAACAGCACTTGCGTAAAAATATGCAGCAAATACGCAGCGTGTGAACGCAGCCTTACAGCGTGTCACTGGACCTAAAAAGTACACATTACGGCGTGTTGCTGCACCTAAAAAACATACATTACAGCATGCCACTGGACCTAAAAAATACATGTAATATTGTGTCACGGACTCACCAACCAACATAAACGCACATCTAAACCACCTGGACTAATTTAGGTTTCCTTAAACTGCAGATATCACTGCCAACATGGCTCCTCCTAAAAGGTACGCCAATTACAATGAAAGGAAAGCAGCAAACGCCCAATACAAAAGACAACAATGCACAAGTGAGACTCCTGAAGCATCACTGTGACAAATACAATGCATCTAAGCGCAGACATCAAGCAGATGAGTCACCTGATGCAAAAGTGCACTACGCCATGGAGAAGTGGTGAAGGAAGCGTGGCCACGCCTACTCAGTCCCCCAACCACAGGGACTGCAGTAAGTTTATACTTCTTTTTCACATGTTTAATAGGGATACTTTAGATAAGAAAGGGATAGATAGGGAGCAGCTAGGAAGGTGTAGGGACAGCTAGTGATAGTGTAGGGACTTAGAATCAGGTGAAAGGTTACCTTTAAAGATGCTGCATTAGCACTAGGATTATTAATAGATGACACTGTCTGGAAAAATACTATAATATATGCCACTATTCTAAACATGCCTTTGCTTACATCTGTGTTTTTGGCCCACCTACTAATCCCCTGGAGTTGTGGAATAAGTTTAAGGAACATTTTTTAAAAGACTACTGTCATAGATACCACAATAACACAGAAGATTGCATCAATTGTGAAGGGTATGCCATGAAAGATGTGCAAGATGTGCTGCTAATCCATGAGAAGTCTTTTGATGATTTCAATTTACCACGACCAGCAAAGAAAAAAGTCAACCTCAAGACGACTACGATAAGGAATAAGTTAGCAAGGGCTGCAGAGATGAAAAACTCTGAATCAGGAGCAACGTTTTGCCTATGACGCCATAGTGCAAGCTTTACAAGACACAACATTAACACCTAAGTGCTTCTTTATTGATGGCCCTGGTGGCAGTGGAAAAACCTATTTATAACATCTACTCATGCATTATATACGAGGACAAGAAGACATTGTCTCACCTGCAGCCACGACAGGAATAGCAGCTAACTTGCTACGAGGAGGACGAGCAATGCACTCTCTCTACGGCATACCAATTACTATCAATGAAACTTCTGTTTCCTCTGGCCCTGATACTGGGGTCCCTGACTCGCCCTGTACTCGGAGGTACCTCTGAAGGTGAGGAGTTCCGAGCCACCAGCCTAAGACCCTAAAACAGCAGCACTTCCATACAGAAAGGCAGTCAATACATAACAGATCCTGAACACAGCAGTTAGTTGCTTAAACTCAGAAACGAGGAGCTGTCAAATGAACACAACTTTGGAGATGATGTCATAGAAATTCCTCCTGACATGCTGTCCACTGGCTGTTTAGTGACCGACATCTTTGGACAAAACATTACCATCAATGTCAATGACAAAGAAAGTGTTAACACTGCAGCATCACATGCAATAATCTGTCCAAAAAATGAAGATGTACACCTTCTCATCCCTCAAATAATGGATAGAATAAGTTGCGAGTACACTTTATAAACAAGTGATGATTTTGTGGATGCTGATGAAGCTGATGAACATGCACAATACCCAGTGGAATTTTTAAATTCACTGACGCCATCGGGAATGCCACCACATCGACTCCAACTTAAAATAGGCACCATTCTCATGCTACTGCGAAACCTCAATACCAACAAAGGACTCTGCAATAGAACTCGTCTGATTGTCACTGCCTTACACCCCCACATCATACAGGCTAAAGTGATTACTGGATCAGCTGATTGTATTTATTCCATGCATAGATTTGTGTCCTCCTGAGACAAGGTTACCCTTTAAATTAAGAAGATGACAGTTTCCAGTCAAACCTGCATTCGCCATGACTATTAAAATGTCCCAAGGACAGACTCAATCGAGTAGGTATTTATTTACCTGAACCAGCCTTTGGACATGGGCAGCTATATGTTGCTTGCTCCAGAGAGAAGCAACGCTCCCATGTCAAAGTGAAAGTTATTAATACACCACTTCAAGGAAAGTTGTTATGTAATAGTGATAAAATTTTTACAAGACATGTTGCTTATAAAAATGTTTTAAATTAATCTATTTGATTTGTAATATGATTAATAGATTTATGATTTAGAGGTAGATGATAGATAAATATCACATAGATATACATACATCGTATTATAAATATATAGATTTTTAATATATAAATAATATGACATAGATAGATAGATAGATAGATAGATAGATAGATAGATAGATGCACGTAGACATAGATAGATGAAAGCTATGAGATATAGATTGTATGATATATAGAAAAATATTTGATATTGTAAGGTGATCACAGTGGAAATATGTGTCATCCAGTTTGTAAAACTTGGTGATATAAACCCGGATTGGTATCACAGATGCTGAGAGACTTAAATTAACTTTAACAGGGTTTTCTTGTGAACAGCTAAAGAGATGGGTGGGATGGCTGTTCACCATATCTCCACCTCAGGGTTTGGTCCATAGAGATAGATAGATAGATAGATAGATAGATAGACAGATATCAGATACATTAATATATAAATAGCTACATAGATATGACATACATAGATAGATGATAGTTATGAAATACAGTTGATATATTGGTTAAGGCCCCAGCGCTTACTTTCACCAATTAATGTACTAGATATATATCAGATGCTAGAATCGCACCTTTATTTATATTACAGACTTTTATCGGTTTAACATTAAAAGGTTTTTCTGGGGACAATTACTTGTCCCTTCACAAGATTAAAATCGATAGCAATCAATAACATTTTCTACACATGTAGTAGAGAATTAAAAAATCATAATAATAGTAGAAATAGTAAGGATATACTTCAATACATTGAAAGAGATTTTGTATTAACAGCAGTCCATAAAATAGGCTTAACTGGTGGACAACTTGGTCTAGATATAGGTTCACATCCCTGTGGTGTGGTAATTATTCTATTCTTTGTGCTGTTATGGCTGCACTATGTTCCAGGGTTGTCCAGTGACTTATTATTATCCTTGCTTCTAAAATAGAAGATTTCTGTCACTACATTATTTTTATATATATGTATATTGTCTAAGGAATAGTACCTGCAATAATTGATGTATGTAGTCTGGTATCCTACACAACGTTTTAGTGTCCAGTCTTTTTGTTTTATTGAAGATTAGGATTATATGTGGTTAATTAGCTATGATTACGGTATATGACTGTAGGATGCGTATACCATAGATAGGAAATATTTGCTCACCTTACTGGGGATTTCTTAATTGTTGTTGATGACCTTTTATATTATTGAGACTTGTCTTTCCCTATAATAGAGAGAAGGCGTATTTTGTGATATCTAAATCAGCTTCTATGGCTAAACGGACTCCCTCACAATTAGTGCTCACACAGCTGTTATTTTCCTTATGATGAAATGTGCTGTAGTATCATACCGCTCTTCCCCAATGGTCAACTCTATAGAGGGTAACTATCCCAGGCGTGGGAGTATGCTGGTTTATTGCTACCTGTAAATAGTGATAAATCAAGGTTTAATTAATGCAGGGAATACATATTTCTCAAGAAGCTGGGTTTCTTCCTTCTCATGCAGTCATAAATGTTGTCACGGAACAATTGTAATTGCTTGTTAGTGCCTATCTTTATTTCTTAAATCTTGTGTTCCCTTATCAGAGAGGGACTATGGGATTATTATGAATGAAATTACAGCCAAAACTACCTTCATGATAATGTTACTTTTATATAGAGCGCAGTGTCTTTCCACACACGTCAGCTGTACAATGTCTGGGTTATACAGGGCTGCTGGAGTGTTAATTAGCCCAAGCTCCGCTGTCTATGCATTACCATTTCCACTAACTTGAGTTTTCAATGTGCCACACCATGTGGCGTTACTCACAGTCGCTGCAGATCTTTTAGGCGTCTCAATGCGGTTCTCTGCTGCACGGAGCGGTGTGCAGGCACCGTGACCGGCGGTGCTGCTCCCGTACTCCGAGTTCCGCCTGTCAGTCAATTGACCTGTTTTGTGAGAGGTTGTCTCACTTCCTCAGAATTCCCTCCCTTTTACCTCATTGTCTTTCTTAACTGGCCTATCATGGAGTGATCCTGTGTATTCTGTGTTGACATGCTGGAAACTATTCCCAGTTGATCATGCTTAGATGTTCTTACTGTGTCTGTCTTTTTATAACCTAACTGGTATATCGCGATCTAGTAATTTATCCATTACTTAGATGTTCTTACTGTGTCTGTCTTTATAACCTAACTTGTATATCGCGGTCTAGTAATGTATACATATATGAGTGTATAATATTTAGTTAATTTTTTGGCGTATCTCTCTCTGTAGGTGATCTTGTATAACATGATTAAACGGTATAATATTATGAGATGTAATGTTTCCCTATTGTCTTTCCTATTGCCTAATGTATTCAATGGTGCATACCAGAGGGGCCTCTGTCAAAAAGGTTGTGCTTCTAATAGATATTTGAGGGAGCTTTTGATTCATCAATGGCCTGGCTGTGTTTATTCTCTATTTGTTGTTTACATTTTTGTTTAATGATATATCTTTTTACTTATATTTAGTAAGTACTCAGGCCACTCTGTTACAGCTTTCATGTGGACCCATGAAGTTTGTTTCGCTGACACATGCTTATGGATGATTAAGCCACTATGTCAAGTACCAGGGAAGATCATTCTTATTTTACGGTTTCCCATTTGTTTTAACTTTTAGCAGGTACATGCTTATTCTACTTATTACTATCATGTGAGCCCAAAAGGTTTGATTCAATGGTACTCATTGAGTCAATAAACAACTTTGTTAAAAAAAAATTCCATGTGGACCAGAGTGCTTTGTTGTATTTATTCTAATGATGCTCTGCTCATGCTCAGTTTTCTATTATTAGATTCTAATTTATTTCTTATGGGTTCACTTTTTATTCTTCAAATGTGGTTATGTACCGTATATACTCGCGTATAAGCCGAGTTTTTCAGCCCAAAAATTGGGCTGAAAAGTACCCCCCTCGGCTTATACGCGAGTCAGTGCTGTATACCGATGTATACATCGGTACATACCGATGTATACATCGGTATACAGCAGCCCCCGCATCCCCAGTAATGCAGGGCCCCCCCAGGGTCTCTCCGGTCACCTGTAAAGCAAGCTATACTTATCAGTGTCCCGCTCGCACCCGCCGCTGCCGACATCCACGATCCTCCATCTTCATGCGACTCCTCTTCCTGTTTCTGTGCGCGTCGCCGGCAATGACGTCATTCCCGGCGACGCGCACAGGAAACAGGAAGAGGAGTCGCATGAAGATGGAGGATCGTGGATGTCGGCAGCGGCGGGTGCGAGCGGGACACTGATAAGTATAGCTTGCTTTACAGGTGACCGGAGAGACGCTGGGGGGGCCTGCATTACTGGGGCTGCCTGTATACTACCGCTGGGGCTGCTATATACCTCTGGGGCACTGTATACTACCACTGGGGCTGCTATATACCTCTGGGGCCCTGTATACTACCACTGGGGCTGCTATATACCTCTGGGGCACTGTATACTACCACTGGGGCTGCTATATACCTCTGGGGCACTGTATACTACCACTGGGGCTGCTATATACCTCTGGGCACTGTATACTACCACTGGGGCTGCTATATACCTCTGGGGCCCTGTATACTACCACTGGGGCTGCTATATACCTCTGGGGCACTGTATACTACCACTGGGGCTGCTATATACCTCTGGGGCCCTGTATACTACCACTGGGGCTGCTATATACCTCTGGGGCACTGTATACTACCACTGGGGCTGCTATATACCTCTGGGGCCCTGTATACTACCACTGGGGCTGCTATATACCTCTGGGGCACTGTATACTACCACTGGGGCTGCTATATACCTCTGGGGCCCTGTATACTACCACTGGGGCTGCTATATACCTCTGGGGCACTGTATACTACCACTGGGGCTGCTATATACCTCTGGGGCCCTGTATACTACCACTGGGGCTGTATATACTACCACTGGGGCTGTATATACTACTGGGGCTGCGTGTATACTACCACTGGGGCTGCTGTATCTACCTCTGGGACTGGTGTATACCACACTGCTGGGGGCTGTATACTTGTGCTAGGGTCCACCCTCGGCTTATACACGAGTCAATAGATTTTCCCAGGTTTTGGGGGCAAAAGTAGGGGGGTCGGCTTATACACGGGTCGGCTTATACACGAGTATATACGGTAGTTCAATGTAGTGTTTTCCTACTAGGCACATGTTTGTTGTTAATTAAATCCGAAGAACTCGGCATCTTGATTTAACCCCATGGGTGCCAGTGTGTCTAATTCATAGATCCAATGAAAGAAAAAAGGGGGAAGGGGAACAAGAGGCGCAATAGTGCCTTATCACTTAGACACTGACAATCAGGTGGTATAAAGGAACCACTCACCTATTTCAGTTGTGCGACCCACAACTGGTATACAGACATATAGTGTTTTATCCGGATGGCTGCTGCTGGACTCCCACCGACCACTTGCACGTGGAATCACACAGTAAAAATGGGAAAGGAAACGATGTTCATCAGTCCGCGCTGCCAGGATCCACTTATTCCAGGGAAGAAACTCACGATCAGATGTGATATGATCAAAGCCTTTTATTGCATCCAACGCGCTTCAACGCCTTTCCTGGCGTCTTCCTCAGGGATCCCTGAGGAAGACGCCAGGAAAGGCGTTGAAACGCGTTGGATGCAATAAAAGGCTTTGATCATATCACATCTGATCGTGAGTTTATTCCCTGGAATAAGTGGATCCTGGCAGCGCGGACTGATGAACACCGTTTCCTTTCCCATTTTTACTGTGTAATTCATAGATCCATCTCATCTCACATCTGGACATTTTTACTGTATGGTTGCCTCCTCTCCAGTTTTTATTTAGTTTATGGATGGCTAGGAATCCACTAGTTTTTGGGTTGGAGTTATGTTTCTCCTTAAAGTGTCTACTGAGAGCGTGCCTAACATGTCCTTTTCTGATGTTCCTTATGTGCTCATTCATTCTTTTTGTTAGTGTTCTAGATGTTCTTCCCACATAAAATTAGTCGCAAGGACTTAATACCATTTAGATTACACTTTTAGTATTGCACGTCAGGTTGCCCTTAACTCTAAACATTTGGGTCTTATCTGTGTTAGTAAATTGGGAGATGTATCTTCTGGATGTGTCTGTGGCTTGGCAGGATTTAAAATGTCTACAAGGTCTTAAACCATATTCTTCTTTTCCTTTAGTTCCCCTTGTTTGTTGTGGCCTCACTGAGGGAGCCACAAGCAAATTGAGGGAGGCTGTTTTCTTAAATATTATTTTTGGTTTTGCTGGTATGCAGTCTCCTATCACCCTATCCATTTTTAGGTGATGCCAGTTTTTATTGACTATCTTTATAAAATTAGTATGGTTACTGTGGTATTCCGTTATCAGCGGAAGGTTCTTAATTTGTTCTTGGATTGGTCTCTCCTTTATTTCCATCTTTTGCGAGAGAAGTTCATCCCTTTTAATGGCATTCAGTTCTCCTAGACAATTTTTCAACTGATGTTCTGCATATCCTTTAGCTAGAAAATCGGCTTTCATCTTCTTAGCTTCTTGTTGAAAGTGTAAATCTTCTGTGCATTCCTCTTAAGTTATATGAATTGGCTTTTGGGTACATTTTGTAACCATCTTGGTAGGTGGCAACTCGTGACTGGAATAAAGCTGTTAGCATCTACTACTTTCCTTAAAGTTTTTGTGCATATTTCATCCTGATTGTGTATATAAATTTCAAGGTCTAAAAAGTTCACTGATTTTGTGCTAGTAGTGGCTGTGAATTCTAAGCCATATTCGTTCTGGTTTATCTCAGGGCTTAGGCTCAGGGAGGGTTCATGTACTTCCCAAATGAAAATGACGTCGTCTATATTTCTACGCCATAGAATCAGATTTTCTCTCAGTTGACCTTCTTGGTATATGTTGGATACCTCCCATACTGCCATATATAGATTGGCATAGGATGGGGCAAAGCATGTGCCCATTGCTGTGCCCCAATCCTGCCGGTAGTACTTGTACTTAAAATAATTGTGTGTCAAGATGAAATAGGTTCTCTTCACAATGAAGTCAATCTGGTCTTCCGTAAGCTGGTCTGCTTTCTTCAAAAGGTATTTCGTTGCTTTACAACCTTTTTTGTGATTAATAACTGTATAAAACGATTTCACATCTAGGGTTCCCAAAGTGTGAAGGTACCGTCACACGTGGCAATTTTGCTGGTTGTAGTGAAATCATGGACACATTGTTCTATTTGTTGCCGTGTACAAATAGAACAATGTGTCCATGATTTCACTGCAACCAGCAAATTGCCAGTGAAATTGCTAGCAAAATTGCTACGTGTGACTGTACCTTAACACTTTTTCCATTTGATCTGCTTAAGTAGCTGCAGTATATGTGTGGTATCCTTGAGATAAGCTGGTATATGTACCACACACTCCTGAATTAACCTGTCAATGAATTTGAACAGATTTGCGGTCAACCAATTGATACCAGATATGATCGGCCTCCCCGGTGTTTTTTTAAGGTTCTTATGAATTTTCGGATTTATATAAAAAACTGCAAGACTAGGAGTCTTATTGTTCAGAAATTCAAATTCTTTTGCTGTCAGGATCCCTGTGAGTTTACCCTTGATCAGGAAGTTGATCAATTGTTTGGAGTAATAAGTCGTAGGATCTTGTGATAGAATGGAATTGGTAACAGTACAACCAACTTTGAATGGGAAAATATGTTTCAGCATTTCTCAGTAACAGTGCTAGACTTTATTATTCATAAAAGGAAAGCGAGCCTAGAAAAGTTAAGTTTGGAAAATGAACTCCTATCAAATAAATTGTATAAGTATCATGATATCATAGAAATTGATAATGAAAGCAATCCTGGGAAGAATAAGAGAAAAAGAAAAGGCTATAATTACAAAGAAAACCAACAAATTCCAGACTGATCACGTACCCTTCCAAACGAGGACGTTCCATGAAAATGAGGAAATAGTGACAGGACAATGAGGCAACTCAGTCCTGAGCCTAAGTGTGATCTCTGATGACCCACTAGAGCCCATACTGACAGATGAAGATCTTACAGGCAGACACTCAAGCAGCATGATAATTATGGATGAATGGAACTGGAATGGAGATACCACAGAGGTGGAAAATTTATCCTGGGTAACAAGGTCGGACTCAACTACATATTCGCCTGTTGCAAGGAAAACAAGGTCCGCAAAATATGAAATTGAGTATAAGCATCAAATAGAGGAGGATCAGGTTGAAGAACTTAGAATGGATAAGCTAGAAGCATGTAGATCACCTATACCTGTACCGATTATGGCAAATGTGATAATTAGTAATATGTTCCAAACATTGGAGAATAATCCTTCAGCTACCATTGGAGAATGATCCTCCAGCTACAATAGATGTAAGCAAGAAGAAGTATTCAAACACACAGGAAAGAGTTATCTCAAATGTTCAATCAGAAGTGATAACGACCAAAAATAACAGTAAAGAAGGAGGTTTCAATAACAAAAAAACACAATATCAAAGAAAAACCTGACTCCAAGGTTAACTTGACTATAAAGGCAACCAAAAAAGCGCAGAGAAAGAAGCAGAAAATTAATCTCTCTCATGCACACCTACAACGGGATTTTTTCAGGGTAGGAACAAGCACTGAAAAAGGGGTGCTAGAGGATGGAAGCGCCCCAAAGAGAAAGTAATTATCCCCAAGGATTCATCACAGAAAATATTCAACTTAAGTAAATATACTCTTCAGGCCGATGAGATGATGTTACCCTAGAAAGGACTGAAATTTGCGCTGTCCAAAGAAGTGAACCCCTTTTATCATTTTTAAAGAAATTTTTGAGAAATTTAAGAATTAAGAAATATTTTTAAAAAAATCCAAAGAAAAACATGGATAGCACCAGGACTGAAATCATCCACTCAGGGCTAACAAAGAAATCAACATTTGATCCCATGCATGAACAATCAAGAGCTCTATCAACCTTTGAATATATGGTAATACAGGACATTAGAAAATTAGAAGAAGGAATCCGAAATATATCTTTCAAAATCTATCCAAGAAGGAAAGAGAAGCCATTAAGAGCTTACAGAAAATAATAAGATTATTATCAGACTGGCGGAAAAAGGTGGATCAATTGTCATCATGCATGAGGAAGAATACAACAATGAGGCATTAAACCTTCTAGACGATCGGAAAACTTACTCCATTCTATCACAAGATCCTACGACTTATTACTCCAAACATTGACCAACCTCCTGAACAAGGGTAACCTCATAGGGATCCTGACCACAAAGATTTTGAATTTCTGACCAATAAGACTCCTAGTCTGGCAGTTTTTTATATAAATCCAAAATTCTTAAGAACCTAAAAAAACACCGGGGAGGCTGATCATATCGGGTATCAATTTGCTGACTGCAAATCTGCCCAAATACATTGACAGGTTCATACCAGAGAGTGTGGTACATATACCAGCTTATCTCAAGGATACAACATATATACTGCAGCTACTTAAGCAGATCAGATGGAAAAAGTGTTACACTTTGGGAACCCTAGATGTGAAATCACTTTATACAGTTATTGATCACAAAAAAGGTGTAAAGCAGCGGAATATTTTTGGCAGAAAGCAGACCAGCTTACGGAAGACCAGATTACTTCATTGTGAAGGGAACCTATTGAATCTTGACACACAATTATTTTAAGTACAAGAAGACGTACTACCAGCAGGATAGGGCACGCAATGGGCACATGCTTTGCCCCATCCTACGCCAATCTATTGTGGCGGTATGGGAGGTGTCCAACATTACGCAAGGAGGTCAACTGAGAGAAAATCTGATTCTATGGCGTAGATATATAGATGACGTCATTTTCATTTGGGAAGGAGAAGAACCCTCCCTGAGCCTATTCCTAAAAGAGATAAACCAGAACGAATATGGCTTAGAATTCTCAGCCACTACTAGCACAAAATCAGTGAACTTTTTAGACCTTGAAATTTATATAAATAATCAGGATGAAATATGCACAAAAACTTTCAGGAAAGTAGTAGATGCTAACAGCTTTATTCCAGTCACGAGTTGCCACCTACCAAGATGGTTACAAAATGTATGCAAAAGCCAATTCATATGGCTTAAGAGGAATTGCACAGAAGATTTACACTTTCAACAAGAAGCTGAGAAGATGAAAGCAGATTTTTCTAGCTAAAGGATATGCAGAACACCAGTTGAAAATTGTCTAGGAGAACTGAATGCCATTAAAAGGGATGAACTTCTCACACAAAAGAAGAAATGAAGAAGGAGAGACCCATCCAAGAACAAATTAAGGACCTTCTGCTGATAACAGATTACCACAGTAACCATACTAATTTTATAAAGATAGTCAATACACACTGGCATCACCTAAAAATGATAGGGTGATAGAGGACTGCATGCCAGCAAAACCAAAAATAAAATTTAAGAAAACAGCCTCACTCAATTTGCTTGTGGCTCCCTCAGTGAGGCCACAGCAAAAAGGGGAACTGTTGTGAATTGTGCTTGTGGGCTCCCTCCTGTGGTTGTGGCTAGTAATGCAGAGGATCCTGTTTTGCAGTCTTGGTCAGGTGAAATGGATAATTTGAATTTAGATTGAGGTATTTAGGTGTGCAGGTTTCCCTCAGTCCTTGCCAGTTGTCAGTTGTTCCATGAGATTTTTCACCTCTGCCTGGTCTCTTCCTGCCCTGCTGCAAAACATCCAAGCTAAGTAAATTTTTGTTTTCTTGTGGCACACATGCTGTGTGCTTGTTTTGGATTGTTTATTTCTGCTCAGAGTTGTGTTATTTGTGGATATTTGGTCTGCATGTCTGTCTTAACCTGCTCTCTGTTAGGAAGATTTCTTCCTAAGATTTAAGTGCTATTCAGTTGTTGTTGGCTTGTACAGCTTTTGATTGTGTCAGCATAGTTTGGATTCACAAGGAGTTCCACAGATTTAGAGGGCGGCGAGTTTTGAGTAGACTCAGGGTATTTTTATATTATCTGCTGTGGATATTTTTTAAAGGATTTTTATACTGACTGCAATAGTATCCTGTCTTGTCTTTATCTATCTAGCTAGAGTGGCCTTCCTTTGCTAAATTCTGTTTTCTGCCTGAGTGTGTCTTTTCCTCTCTTTCTCACAGTCAATATTTTTACTGGGCTATCTATCCTTTGGGGGTTCTGCTCTGAGGCAAGATAGCATTCCTGTTTCTATCATTAGGGGTAGCTAGTTCTCCGGCTGTGTTGAGGTGTCTAGGGTATGGTTAGTCACATCCCACAGCTACTTCTAGTTGCGGTGTTAGGTCAGGAACTGCGGTCAGTATAGGTACCACTTACTCCTGTGAATCATATTCATGCGGCTCCAAGGTCACTGGATCATAACAGTACAACTGGCCCGCATTGAGTTAAATGCTTCTCAGAAGAAGGGAAGAAAGGTGTTTAGGCTTTTCTTTTCTACAGTCTGCTTTGTCTTTTCTTCCCTCTTTTTCTCTGGGTGGCTGAGGAGTCTTGTGCTAGCATGGATGTTCAAGAATTAGCTTCTCTTGTAGACCAGCTTGCTGCTAGGGTACAGGGAATTTCAGATTATATGTTTAGACTCCAGTTTTGTAGCCGAAAATTCCCACTCCTGATTTGTTTTTTGGTGACAGGTCCAAATTTTTGAGTTTTAAAAACAACTGTAAACTGTTTTTGCTCTGAGACCTCGATCCTCTGGTGATTCTATTCAGCAGGTTAAAATTGTCATCTCACTGATGCGTGGTGACCCGCAGGATTGGGTTTTTTCTCTTGAATTTGGGAATCCGGCGTTGCTTAATGTTGACTCCTTTTTTCAGGCTGTAGGACTATTATATGATGAACCTAATTCTGTAGATCAAGCTGAAAAGACTTTTTTGGCCCTGTCTCAGGGTCAAGAGGTGGCGGAAGTATATTGTCAAAAATTCAGAAAATGGTCTGTGTTAACTAAATGGAATGATGATGCTTTGGCAGCAATTTTCAGAAAGGGTCTTTCTAAATCGGTTAAGGATGTAATGGTGGGGTTTCCCACACCTTCCGGTCTGAGTGATTCTATGTCTCTGGCCATTCAGATTGATCGGCGTTTGCGGGAGCGCAGAACTGTGCGCTCTGTGGCGTTGTCCTAAGAGCGGAATCCTGAATCAATGCACTGTGATAAGATTCTATCCAGAACTGAATGGCAAGGATTTAGACGTCAGAATAGGTTGTGTTATTATTGTGGCGACGCTTCTCATGTCATTTCTGTCTGCCCTAAGCAGACAAAGAGGGTCGCTAGTAATTTACCATCAGTACTGTACAACCTAAATTTTTATTATCTGTGTCCTTGATTTGTTCTTTGTCATCATTTTCTTTTATGGAGTTTGTGGATTCTGGTGCCACCTTGAACTTAATGGATTTTGAGTTCGCCAGGCGTTGTGGCTTTCCTTTGCAGCCTTTGCAGAACCCTATTCCTTTAAGGGTCATCGATGCTACACACTTGGCTAAAGATAAGCTCCAGTTTTGGACTCAGGTGACCATGCGCATGGCGCCAGCTCCTCAGGAAAATTGTCGATTTCTGTTTTGCATAATTTGCACGATGCAATCGTGCTGGGATTTCCATGGTTGCAAGTACATAATCCTGTTTTCAGATTGGAAGTCTATGTCTGTGACTAGTTGGGGTTGTCAGGTTGTACATGATGATGTTCCTTTGATGTCAATCTCCACTTCCTCTTCTGAGATTCCGGAGTTTTTGTCTGATTTTCAGGATGTATTCGATGAGCCCAAGTCCAGTTTTCTTCCACTACACAGGGAGTGTGATTAACTTGATACCTGGCTGTAAGTTTCCTAAGGGTCGACTTTTCAACTTGTCTGTGCCTGAGCATGCTGCCATGCAGAGTTATATTAAGGAGTCTTTGGAGAAAGGGCATATTCGTCCGTCTTCTTCACCGTTGGCAGCGGGGTTTTTTTGCTGCTAAGAAAGATCGCTCCTTGAGATGCTGTATTGATTATCACCTCTTGAATAAGATCACGTTCAAGTTTCAATACCCTTTACCTTTTATTTTCCGACTTGTTTTCTAGGATCAAGGGGGCAAGTTGGTTTACTAAGATTGACCTTCGGGGGCATATCATTTTGTGCATATTAAGCAGGGTCACAAATGGAAGACGGTGTTCAACACGCCCAAAGGCCATTTTGAATACCTTGTGATGCCGTTCGGGCTCACTAATGCTTCATCAGTTTTTCAGTCCTTTATGCATGATATCTTTAGCAATTACAGTTGTGGCCAAAGGTATTGACACCCCTGCAATTCTGTCAGATAATACTCAGTTTCTTCCTGAAAATGAATGCAATCACAAATTCTTTGGTATTATTATCTTCATTTAATTTGTCTTCAATGAAAAAACACAAAAAGAATTGTTCTAAAGCCAAATTGGATATAATTCCACATCAAACATAAAAAGGGGGTGGACAAAAGTATTGGCACTGTTAGAAAAATCATGTGATGCTTCTCTAATTTGTGAAATTAACAGCACCTGTAACTTACCTGTGGTACCTAACAGGTGTTGGCAATAACTAAATCACACTTGCCGCCAGTTGACATGGATTAAAGTTGACTCAACCTCTGTCCTGTGTCCTTGTGTGTACCACATTGAGCATGGAGAAAAGAAAGAAGACCAAAGAACTGTCTGAGGACTTGAGAAACCAAATTGTGAGGAAGCATGAGCAATCTCAAGGCTACAAGTCCATCTCCAAAGACCTGAATGTTCCTGTGTCTACCGTGCGCAGTGTCATCAAGAAGTTTAAAGCCCATGGCACTGTGGCTAACCTCCCTAGATGTGGACGGAAAAGAAAAATTGACGAGAGATTTCAACGCAAGATTGTGCAGATGGTGGATAAAGAACCTCGACTAACATCCAAACAAGTTCAAGCTGCCCTGCAGTCCGAGGGTGCAGCAGTGTCAACCCATACTATCCGTCGGCGTCCGAATGAAAAGGGACTGTATGGTAGGATAACCAGGAAGATCCCACTTTTTACCCCAAGAAATAAAAAAGCCAGGCTGGAGTTTGCCAAAACTTACCTGAGAAAGCCTAAAACGTTTTGGAAGAATGTTCTCTGGTCAGATTAGACAAAAGTAGAGCTTTTTGAGCAAAGGCATCAACATAGAGTTTACAGGAGAAGAAAAGAGGCATTTAAAGAAAACAACACGGTCCCTACAGTCAAACATGGCGGAGATTCCCTGATGTTTTGGGGTTACTTTGCTGCCTCTGGCACTGGACTGCTTGACCGTATGCATGGCATTATGAAGTCTGAAGACTACTAACAAATTTTGCAGCATAATATAGGACCCGGTGTGAGAAAGCTGGGTCTCCCTCAGAGGTCATGGGTCTTCCAGCAGGACAATGACCCAAAACACACTTCAAAAAGCACTAGAAAATAGTTTGAGAGAAAGCACTGGAGACTTCTAAAGTGGCCAGCAATGAGTATAAACCTGAATCCCATAGAACACCTGTGGAGAGATCTAAAAATGGCAGTTTGGAAAAGGCACCCTTCAAATATCAGGGACCTTGAGCAGTTTGCCAAAGAAGAATGGTCTAAAATTCCAGCAGAGCATTGTAAGAAACTCATTGATGGTTACCGGAAGCAGTTGATCACAGTTATTTTGTCTAAAGGTTGTGCAACCAAGTATTAGGCTGAGGGTGCCAATACTTTTGTCTGGCCCTTTTTTTGAGTTTTGTGTGAAATGATCAATGTTTTGCTTTTTGCTTCATTCTCTTTTGTGTTTTTTCATTGAAGACAAATTAAATGAAGATAATAATACCAAACAATTTGTGATTGCAATCATTTTCAGGAAGAAACTGAGTATTATCTGACAGAATTGCAGCGGTGTCAATACTTTTGGCTGTATATTGATAAATTCATGATTGTTTATTTGGATTATATTTAGATTTTTTCTGATGATTGGGATTCTCAAGTGGAACAGGTCAAGATGGCATTTCAGATCCTTCATGACAAAGCTTTGTATGTTAAGTGGTCTAAGTGTTTCTTTGGGGTTCAGAAGGTTTCTTTCTTGGGCTTCATTTTTTCTCCCTCGTCTATGAGATGGATCTAGTTAAGATTCAGGCCATCCATTATTGGGTCCGGCTCACGTCTGTGAAGAGCCTTCCGAAATTTTGGGGTTTTGCTATTTTTTATTGCCGATTAATTGCCAATTTTTCCAGCGTTGTTAAACCATTAACCGATTTGACAAAGAAAGGCGCTTATGTGGAAAACTGGTCACCTGTGGCTATTTCTGCCTTTCAGAAGCTTAAACGATGTGTGTTGCACCAGCCGGATGTCTCTCTTCTGTTTTAGGTTGAGATTGAGGCTTCTGAGATTGGGGCAGGAGCCGTTTTGTCTCAGCGGGATTCTGTCAGTTCCTCCATGAAACCGTGTGCCTTCTTCTCCCGTAAATTTTTGCCTGCTGAACGCAATTATATCAGCAATTGGGAGCTGTTTGCTATGAAGTGGGCATTTGAGGAGTGGCGACATTGGCTTGAGGGGGCTACGCATCGTATTGTGGTCTTGGCCGATCACAAGAATCTGGTTTACCTCGAGTCTGCCAAGAGACTCAATCCGAGACAGGCTAGATGGTCCTTGTTTTTTTACCCATTTTGATTTTGTGGTCTCATACTTTCCTGGCTCTAAGAATGTTAAAGGGATCCTGTCACCCCCAAAACACCTCTAAACCTATTAAAAGCTGTCCCTACAGCATAGTAACACTTACCCTACACTCCTTTTAGCTCCTAAAAGCACCAAGTGAAACTGAAGAAAAATGTTATTACAGTACCTCATTATGGATGATAATGAGTGACTATGGTATTCATTTGACTGATTCTCCTGTGGTCCTGGAGCCGTTCGGTATTTTGAAGGAAGGGGTCGTTCTTTCTGCCATTTCACCTGATTTTCGACGGGCTCTTCAGGAATTTCAGCCTGACAGGCCTGAACGATGTCCATGGGGGAAGTTGATTGTTCCTGACAGATGGACTAGTAGAGTGATTTCTAAAGTTTACTGTTCTGTGTTGGCCGGTCATCCTGGCATTTTTGGTACCAGGGACTTGGTCAGTAGATCTTTTTGGTGGCCTTCCTTGTCACGTGATGTGCGTTCTTTTGTGCAGTCCTGTGCGACTTGTGCGCGGGCCAAGCCATGTTGTTCACATTCTAGTGGGTTGCTTTTGCCCTTGCCTGTACCTGAGAGGCCTTGGACGCATATTTCTATGGATTTTATTTCGGATCTTCCGGTCTCCCAGAGGATGTCGGTTATCTGGGTTGTTTGTGACAGGTTCTCTAAGATGGTTGATTTGGTGCCTTTGCCTAAATTGCCTTCCGCTTCGGAATTGGTTCCGTTGTTTTTTTCAACATGTTTGTTTGCATGCTATTCCGGAGAATATTGTTTCTGACAGAGGTTCCCAATTTGTTTCTAGGTTTTGGTGGGCCTTTTGTACTAAGCTGGGTATTGATTTGTCCTTTGCGTCTGCGTTTCATCCACAATCCAATGGTCAGACCGAGAGGACTAATCAAACTTTGGAGACTTATTTGAGATGCTTTTTGTCTGCTGATCAGGATGATTGGGTGGCTTTCTTGCCCTTGGCCGAGTTTGCACTTAACAGTAGGGCTAGTTCTGCTACCTTGGTTTCGCCCTTCTTTTGTAATTTTGGTTTTCATCCTCATTTTTCTTCAGGGCAAGTTGAGCCTTCTGCCTGTCCAGGTGTGGATTCGGTGGTGGAGCGGCAGCAGCAGATTTGGGCTCATGTAGTGGACAATTTGGTGTTGTCTCAGGAGACTGCTCAACGTTTTGCTAACCATTGTCGGTGTGTTGGTTCCCGCCTTCGGGATGGCGATTTGGTCTGGTTGTCTTCCAGACATGTTCCTATGAAAGTTTCCTCTCCTAAATTCAAGCCTCGGTTTATTGGTCCTTACAGGATTTCTGAGATTATTAATCCTGTGTCTTTTTGATTGGCGCTTCCGACCTCTTTTGCGATCCATAATGTCTTCCATAGATCTTTATTGCGGAAGTATGTTGAGCCCATTGTTCCCACTGTTGCTCCTCCGGACCCTGTGTTGGTCGATGGGGAGTTGGAGTATGTGGTTGAGAAGATTTTGGATTCTCTTTTTTCGTGGCGGAGGCTTCCGTATCTTGTCACATGGAAGGGTTATGGTCAGGAAGATAATTCATGGGTTTTTGCCTCTGATGTCCATGCCCCTGATTTGGTTTGTACTTCTCATCTGGCTCATCCTGATAGGCCTGGGGGTTCTGGTGAGGGTTCAGTGTTCCCTCCTCAAGGGGAAGGCACTGTTGTGAATTCTGCTTGTGGGCTCCCTCCTGTGGTTGGGGCTGATAATGCAGTGGATCCTGTTTTGCAGTCTTGGTCAGGTGAATTGGATAATTGGAATTTAGATTGGGGTATTTAGGTTTGCAGGTTTCCTTCAGTCCTTGCCAGTTGTCAATTGTTCCTGGAGGTGTTACTACTTCTAGTTGCGGAATTAGGTCGGTAACTGCGGTCAGTATAGGTACCACTTACTCCTGTGAAACATATTCATGTGGCTCCAAGGTCACCGGATCATAACAGGGAACTAAAGGGAAAGAAGAATATGGCTTTAGACCTTGTAGACATTGTAAATCCTGCCAAGCCACAGACATATCCACAAGATACCTAACCTAATTTACTAACACAGATAAGACCCAAACGTTTAGCGTTAATGGCAAACTGACGTGCAATACTGCAAGTGTAATTTATATGGTAATTAGTGATGAGCGAGTATGCTTGTGACTACTTGGTACTCGCACGGGTATCACTGTACTCGGGCTACTCGTCGAGTACCGAGTAATCTCGCGATACTCGTGCTGTACTCGGGGTCCTCATCCCTGCATGTTGGTGCTCTTTAGAGTGCCAGCCCACATGCAGGGATTGTAATGCCACAGCCCTGTTAGTTGTGGCATTGCAGTGATTGGCCGGCCTGCACAGCGTGACCGAGCCTTTATAAGACCCGGCCCCGATGTGCTCTGCACACAGCCATCCAGACAGTCAGTGTAGGGAGAGTGTCTGCTGCTGCTTAGGGACAGATTTGCGGCCCTCATAGGTAAATCCGGAGCAGGGCTGCAAACTGCTGCTGACCAGAACAGTCCTTCTCAGGACTAATCTAGGAGGATATAGGCAGGCTGATCCAGATTGGAGTCCAAGCTTTCCAGTGACCAGAACAGTCCTCAGGAGACTGTTGTAGCTGACTAGCTGTATACAGGCAGGGTGTAATATCCATATCCAGCTTTCCTGTGACCAGAACAGTCAGGAGACTGTTGTAGCTGCCTAGTTGTATACAGGCAGGGTCTAATATCCATATCCAGCTTTCCTGTGACCAGAACAGTCAGGAGACTGTTGTAGTTGACTAGCTCTATACAGGCAGGGTCTAATATCCAGCTTTCCTGTGACCAGAACAGTCACCAGACTGTTGCAGTTGACTAGCTCTATAAAGGCAGGCTCTAATATCCAGCTTTCCTGTGACCAGAACAGTCACCAGACTATTGTACTTGACTAGCTCTATACAGGCAGGGTCTAATATCCAGCTTTCCTGTGACCAGAACAGTCACCAGACTGTTGTACTTGACTAGCTCTATACAGGCAGGGTCTAATATCCAGCTTTCCTGTGACCAGAACAGTCACCAGATAGTGATGGGCGAGTCCTAAATTACTCGGAATCGCTTGACTCTAGCGAGTCCGAGCCCGGGACTCGCTACTCGTTGCGAGTCTAGCGAGTCCAATGTTAATGAATGGGGAAGCGAGTAATAGCGAGTAATGTGCGATTTACAAATCACAGATGTGTCTCGGAAGCTTCAGGCTCTATCTGCTACAATAGCTAAATCATGTTTAATAGGCTCCCACTGTTACTTCCGAGGCCGCCTATTAAGCTCATTACATATTCACTGCACTGTCAAACTAACAGCCAATCACAGGAGCTCACACTCTGTGGGAGCCTCTGTGATTGGCTGTTGTAATCAGACTGGATTTTCTCAGTCTGGACAGTGATTCTGCTTGGTTGCCATACACATTAGTGTATGGCAACCAACCTGGCATTGTAGGGTGTAAAATAAATAATTATTAAAAAAAAAAAAACATGTGGGGCTTCGCAGCATTTTTAAGTCTAGCCCGATGAAAGCAGGCAAACTGCGAGCTGCCACCGTCAGCTGCTTAATTTCCCCTTGGCTGGCAAAAAAAAAATGCATGGGCTCCGCCCTATTTTCCATGCCAGCCAAGGTAAAACTAAGCAGCTGAGGAATGGTATTCTCAGCGGGGTGAGGGCCCATTGTTATAGGGCCCCCCACGCTAAAGAATAGCAGCCCGCAGCCACCCCTGAAAATGACGCATTAATAATAAGCGCCATTTCCAGGCGCCTTACCGGGCTCTTCCAGCAGCCCTGGTGGCGGTGGCATGCTGGGTAATAAAGGGGTTAATACCAGCTTTGTTATACAAGCTGGTATTAAGCCCGAGATTCTTAATGTCAAGCCAAGTTTGACCCGGCCACTAAGAATCTCCAATAAAGGGTTAAAAAAAACACCACACAGAGAAAAATTATTTATTAACAATAAAGACACAGACACCATTAGGGACTCCAACTTTATTACCACCACATATTCCTCCAAAGATACAGGTCTTCTCTCTTCTTTCTTCTTTCTTCTGTCTTCTGTCTTCCTTCTTCTTATTGAACTCATTCAGCTCTGCTACATCACACATCACACCACAGGGGGCGGAAATGCGCTCCCCTGCTGTGTGATGAGTCAGTGAGGCTGTGAGCATTAAGCAGTGCCGACAGCACAGAGCCGACTCATTCATAAGCTGCTGGATTTAACTCCCTGCTTACCGATCACTGCAGCGCCGGTAAGCAGAGAGTTAACTCTGCTGTGACAGCGGCTGGTATATGCGCCGCTCATACTGCAGCCGCGAACACAGCACAATTAACTCTCTGCTTACCGGCGCTGCAGTGATCGGTAAGCAGGGAGTTAAATCCAGCAGCTTATGAATGAGTCGGCTCTGTGCTGTCGGCACTTCTTAATGCCCACAGCCTCACTGACTCACCACACAGCAGGGGAGTGCATTTCCGCCCCCTGTGGTGTGATGTGTGATGTAGCAGAGCTGAATGAGTTCAATAAGAAGAAGGAAGACAGAAGACAGAAGAAAGAAGAAAGAAGAGAGAAGACCTGTATCTTTGGAGGGATATGTGGTGGTAATAAAGTTGGGGTCCCTAATGGTGTCTGTGTCTTTATTTTTAATAAATCATTTTTCTCTGTGTGGTGTTTTTTTTAACCCTTTATTGGAGATTCTTAGTGGCCGGGTCAAACCTGGCCTGACATTAAGAATCTCGGGCTTAATACCAGCTTGTATAACAAAGCTGGTATTAACCCCTTTATTACCCAGCGTGCCACCGCCACCAGGGCCGCTGGAAGAACGGGGTTCAGCGCCAGAGGATGGCGCTTCAATGAACACGCCATCTTCTGGAGCAGCTGCGGGCTGCAATTTGCAGTGGGGGGTGCCCAGAAAGCTTGGGCCTCCCTGCGCTGCGGATTCCAGCCCCCAGCTGCTTAGCTGTACCTGGCTAGACATAGAAATTGCACGGAGCCCCACGCATTTGTTTTTTATTATTTCATGAAATTCATGAAATAATAAAAAAAAAGGCTCCCATATATTCTTGTGTCTGGCCAGGTACAAATAGGCACCTGGGGGTTGGGGGCAGCCCGTCGCTGCCGGCTGGATCCAGCTGGTTCCAGAAATACGGTGAAGCCCACGTCAAATTTTTTTCTGACAAATCCATAAAACAATATAAATAAAAGGGACTGCATGTTTATTAACCCCTGGACCATGGGCGAGGGGTTAATAAAGATGCAGTCCCTTTTTTAGGATTGTTTTATTGATTTTTCAGAAAAAAAATGACGTGGGCTTCGCCGTATTTCTGGAACCAGCCGGATCCAGCAGGCAGCGACGGGCTGCCTCCAACCTCCACGTGCCTATTTGTACCTGGCCGGACACAAGAATATAGGGGAGCCCTTTTTTTTTATTATTTCATGAATTTCATGAAATAATAAAAAACAAAATGCGTGGGGATCACACGTGCCCTGAACAACGCTGTTTCAGCCAAAGTCCACCTAACCACAGACACGTGGACAAGTGCTTGTGTTCAAGGCCGCTTCATCTCCTTGACGGCACACTTAGTTAATATTGTGGAAGCTGGGACCCAGTCTGAGCGAGGGACGGAACACGTCCTTCCCACACCAAGGATTGCAGGCCCTATCTCAGTCAGGGTTTCACCCACACTCTACAGATCTGGAATGTCATGCTCCTCAGCCTCCTCCTCCTGCGCATCCTCATCCACTTTACCCTCCACACCAGTCCCAAGCTGGAAGCACTGCAGCACTGTCTCTGCAAAGCGGCAACAGGCTGTGCTGAAGCTAATATGCATAGGTGACAAACCCCACAATGCAGAAGAGGTGTGGACAGCTCTGAAACAGCAGGCAGATCACTGGCTCACACCTCTGAACCTAAAGCCAGGAAAGGACGTGTGTGACAATGGCCGGAACCTGGTGGCAGCTTTGAGGCGAGGCCAGCTGACGCATGTTCCATGCGTGGCCCATGTGCTCAACCTGGTGGTTCATCGGTTTCTAAAGTCATACCCAGAGCTGTCTGATCTGCTGGTAAAAGTTCGCCGCCTGTCTGCACATTTTCGCAAGTCACCTGCTGCTTCAGCCGGCCTCGCCGGCTTTCAGCGCCGTTTGCGTCTTCCTGCCCACAGACTGGTGTGTGATGTCCCCACGCGTTGGAATTCAACTCTGCACATGTTGGTCTGGATATGTGAGCAGAAGAGGGCAGTTGTTGACTACCTGCATCACCTAAGCCGTCGGGAAATGGGTCAAACTCCACACATAACACCTGAGGAGTGGAGATGGATGTCAGACCTATGTATTGTCCTCCAAAACTTTGAGGACTCCATCAAGATGGTGAGCGGCGATGACGCCATTATTAGCGTCACCATACCGTTACTCTGCCTTCTAAAACGGTCTCTGCTGAAAAACAAAGATGATGCATTGCAGGTGGAGCGCGATGACTTGGAGCAAGAAACAGTAGTGGGTGTGGGTGATAACACACAGCCCAGCCTCATCTCATCACAATGTGCAGTGGAGGACTATGACAAGGAGGAGGAGGATGAAGACATGGAGCAACTCTCTGGCCAAATTGATGATATGACATGCACACCAGTCATACCCTCAATTCAGCGTGGCTTGCCAGAGGACAGGGGAGATGAGGAGGAGAAGGAGGAGGAGGACAGCATGTTCAGTCATCGTGCTGGTCAGGATACTGAAGTGATGGCTGTTAAGAGTCTGGCGCACATGGCTGACTTTATGGTAAGCTGCCTGGATCGTGACCCTCGCGTTCAGAACATCTTGGCCGACAATCACTACTGGTTGGCAACACTCTTAGACCCACGATACAAGGAGAACTTTATGTCTCTCATTCCTAAGGCGGAGAGGTCAGCCAAAATGCAGCAGTTCCAGAAGGCCATAATCACGGAAGTAGGCAAAGCATTCCCCTCACAAAACGCTAGCGGCATAGGTCAGGAATCGGTGGACAACCAAGGTGTCCGACCGAGAGGGGCACAAGTCCAATCCGCCAGAGGTAGGGGAACAGTCTTTACGGTGTGGGACAGTTTTCTCAGCCCCTCACGTACCACAGCCCCTGAGGTACGAGGTAGTGCCACAAGAAATGCTAAGTTTGGCCAGATGCTGAAGGAGTACCTTACAGATCGAACAACTGTACTGCGAGATTCTTCTGTGCCTTACAATTATTGGGTCTCCAAGCTGGACACGTGGCATGAATTGGCTCTCTACGCCTTGGAAGTCCTGGCCTGCCCTGCCGCTAGCATTTTGTCAGAGCGTGTTTTTAGTGCCGCAGGTGGAATCATTACTGATAAACGCACCCACCTGTCAACTGAAAATGCTGACAGGCTGACTCTGATCAAGATGAACAAGGGTTGGATTGGGCCAGACTTCACCACACCACCAACAAATGACAGCGGTATTTAAATTTTGTTAAGGGAATTTGCCATGTACCTCCACTCACCCATGGGTACAAACTTCTGGACTTTGGTTAATCGCTGGACTGCTCCTCCTTCTCCTCATGTGCCACCATGATGACCGTTACAATAGTTAGGCTGTTGTTTCAGGTATACCCCCAGTGGTAAATTTTTTTGCCCATTCTTTTAGAATGGGCATTACAACAACAGGAGACCCGCTCCTTTTCAATGGGAAAAATGTTTTGAGGCACTCATGCACGTCTCTATCCAAGGACAATGTGGAGCCTCCCAATTTTTGGCTGCCCTGCCAAAGGGCTATACTATAATACACCCACTTCAGGTTTACAGGCCCTCATGCATGTCTGTATGCATGGGTCATTGTTGAACCTCCCAATTTTTGGCTGCCCTGCCAAAGGGCTATACTACAATACACCCACTTCAGGTTTACAGGTCCTCCTGCAAGTCTGTATGCATGGGTCATTGTTGAACCTCCCAATTTTTGGCTACCCTGCCAAAGGGCTATACTACAATGCACCCACTTCAGGTTCACAGGCCCTCATGCACGTCTGTATCCAGGGGCATTGTTGAACCTCACAATTCTGGACTGCCCTGGTAAAGGAAAATACTACAATATACCCACTTCCTCAAAATGGGCACATTATTTCAAGACAGGGCTTCATGTACGTCTCTTCTCAGGGACATCGGAGTGCCGCACAATGTTTTCACGTAAAATCTTTCATGTAATCACAAAAAGTAACATACACCAGCTGTATCTCACTATTGGGTATGTGCCCTTAACTTTTCCACCCTGAATAATCATTTTGGTGTCATTTTGGTAGGTTTTCTGGAGACTCCGTAAAATTGGCGTGAAACTCGGACAACATTGTTCACAGCTGTGACTTTTGAGTGAGAAATGCTTACAGGGGTCTTCCCCATGGTGTTGCCATGTCATTTGAGCACTCTTCTGAGACTTTTGTGACATTTGTAGGGTTTCTACATGCTGCCGGCAGTCATTTCATAAAAATACTCGGGTCTCCCATAGAATAACATTGGGCTCGGTGCTCGGGCCGAGTACACAAGTATCTTGGGATGCTCGGCCCGAGCATCGAGCACCCGAGCATTTTGGTACATCACTAATGGTAATATGTCCTTGCGACAAATTTTATGTGGGAAGATCATCTAGAACACTAACAGAAAGGATGAATGAGCACATAAGGAACATCAGAAAAGAACATCTTGGGCACCCTCTCAGTAGACACTTTAAGGAGAAACATAACTCCAACACAAAAACTAGTAGAATCCTAGCCATCCAGAAAGTGAATGAAAACTGGAGAGGAGGCAACCATACAGCAAAAATGTCCAGATGTGAGATGAGATGGATCTATGAATTAGACACACTGGCACCCATGGGGCTAAATCAAGACGCCGAGTTCTTTGAATTTAATTAACAACAAACATGTGCCTAGTAGGAAAACACTACATTGAGCTTCCATAATCACATTTGAAGAATAAAAAGTGAACCCATAAGAAATAAATAAGAATCTAATAATAGAAAACTGAGTATGAGCAAACCATCATTAGAATAAATACAACAAACCACTTTTTTTTTTTAACAAAGTTGTTTATTGACTCAATGAGTACCATTGAATCAAACCTTTTGGGCTCACATGATAGTAATAAGTAGAATGAGCCATGTACCCACTAAAAGTTAAGACAAATGGGAAACCGTAAAATAAGAATGATTACAGAGAAATACACACAACTAGGCTGATAATGGAACAAAGATCTCTATCAGAATGAATATACAGTTAGGGCCAGAAATATTTGGACAGTGACACAATTTTCGCGAGTTGGGCTCTGCATGCCACCACATTGGATTTGAAATGAAACCTCTACAACAGAATTCAAGTGCAGATTGTAACGTTTAATTTGAAGGGTTGAACAAAAATATCTGATAGAAAATGTAGGAATTGTACACATTTCTTTACAAACACTCCACATTTTAGGAGGTCAAAAGTAATTGGACAAATAAATATAACCCAAACAAAATATTTTTATTTTCAATATTTTGTTGCGAATCCTTTGGAGGCAATCACTGCCTTAAGTCTGGAACCCATGGACATCACCAAACGCTGAGTTTCCTCCTTCTTAATGCTTTGCCAGGCCTTTACAGCCGCAGCCTTCAGGTCTTGCTGGTTTGTGGGTCTTTCCGTCTTAATCCTGGATTTCAGCAAGTGAAATGCATGCTCAATTGGGTTAAGATCTGGTGATTGACTTGGCCATTGCAGAATGTTCCACTTTTTTGCACTCATGAACTCCTGGGTAGCTTTGGCTGTATGCTTGGGGTCATTGTCCATCTGTACTATGAAGTGCCGTCCAATCAACTTTGCAGCATTTGGCTGAATCTGGGATGAAAGTATATCCCGGTACACTTCAGAATTCATCCAGCTACTCTTGTCTGCTGTTATGTCATCAATAAACACAAGTGACCCAGTGCCATTGAAAGCCATGCATGCCCATGCCATCACGTTGCCTCCACCATGTTTTACAGAGGATGTGGTGTGCCTTGGATCATGTGCCGTTCCCTTTCTTCTCCAAACTTTTTTCTTCCCATCATTCTGGTACAGGTTGATCTTTGTCTCATCTGTCCATAGAATACTTTTCCAGAACTGAACTGGCTTCTTGAGGTGTTTTTCAGCAAATTTAACTCTGGACTGTCTATTTTTGGAATTGATGAATGGTTTGCATCTAGATGTGAACCCTTTGTATTTACTGTCATGGAGTCTTCTCTTTACTGTTGACTTAGAGACAGATACACCTACTTCACTGAGAGTGTTCTGGACTTCAGGTGATGTTGTGAACGGGTTCTTCTTCACCAAATAAAGTATGCGGCGATCATCCACCACTGTTGTCATCCGTGGACGCCCAGGCCTTTTAGAGTTCCCAAGCTCATCAGTCAATTCCTTTTTTCTCAGAATGTACCCAACTGTTGATTTTGCTACTCCAAGCATGTCTGCTATCTCTCTGATGGATTTTTTCTTTTTTTTCAGCCTCAGGTTGTTCTGCTTCACCTCAATTGAGAGTTCCTTTGAAAGCATGTTGTCTGGTCACAGCAACAGCTTCCAAATGCAAAACCACACACCTGGAATCCACCCCTGACCTTTTAACTACTCCATTGATTACAGGTTAACGAGGGAGACGCCTTCAGAGTTAATTGCAGCCCTTAGAGTCCATTGTCCAATTACTTTTGGTCCCTTGAAAAAGAGGAGGCTATGCATTACAGAGCTATGATTCCTAAACCCTTTCTCCGATTTGGATGTGGAAACTCTCATATTGCAGCTGGGAGTGTGCACTTTCAGCTCATATTATATATAATTGTATTTCTGAACATGTTTTTGTAAACAGCTAAAATAACAAAACTTGTGTCACTGTCCAAATATTTCTGGCCCTAACTGTAACAAACCTCCCTGGTACTTGACATAGTAGCTTAATCATCCATAAGCAGGTGTCAGCGAAACAAACTTCATGGGTCCACATCAAATCTGTAACAGAGTGGCCTGAGTACATACTAAATATAAGTAAAAAGATATATTATTAAACAAAAATGTAAACAACGAATAGAGAATAAACACAGCCAGGCCATTGATGAATCAAAAGCTCCCTCAAATATCTATTAGAAGCACAACCTTTTTGACAGAGGCCCCTCTGGTATGCACCATTGAATACATTAGGCAATAGGAAAGACAATAGGGAAGCATTACATCTCATAATATTATACCGTTTAATCATGTTATACAAGATCACCTACAGAGAGAGATACGCCAAAAAATTAACTAAATATTATACACTCATATATGTATACATTACTAGACCGCGATATACAAGTTAGGTTATAAAGACAGACACAGTAAGAACATCTAAGCAATGGATACTATATGCCTTACTATACTGTAATCAACTGGGAATAGTATCTAGCATGTCAACACAGAATACACAGGATCACTCCATGATAGGTCAGTTAAAGGGAACCAACCACCACAAATGACCCCCTCGGACTGTTAATATGTGTCCCTACACCCAGCACACACATTTGGGGCAATCGTTTTTGCTAAAAAAAACTGTTTAGTAGAAGCTAAGATATAGCTTTATAAAGTTTAAAAAATGTTGCCGACTGGGTGTTACCTAGCTTGTCCTCCTGCAGTGTTCATGTGCCTGTCAGCCTCCTCTCCCCCCCTCCCTTCAGTAAAGCCCTGCCCTTTCAGTCTCTCAGGTTTCAGCCTTTCAGGTTTGCCTTCTGTTATCATAAACAATGAGACTCCATGCAGCAGCCTGTGATGAGGCTGAAAGGGCAGGGCTTTACTGAAGGGAGGGGGGGAGAGGAGGCTGACAGGCACATGAACACTGCAGGAGGACAAGCTAGGTAACACCCAGTCGGCAACATTTTTTAAACTTTATAAAGCTATATCTTAGCTTCTACTAAACAGTTTTTTTAGCAAAAACGATTGCCCCAAATGTGCGTGCTGGGTGTAGGGACACATATTAACAGTCTGGGGGGTCATTTGGGGTGGTTGGTTCCCTTTAAGACAACATGTCACTTCCCTATAAGAAAGACAATGAGGTCAGCGGAGGCAATCCTGAGGAAGCGAGACGCCCTCTCATGAAACGCATTGATTGACTGACAACCTCCTGTTGACCAATCACGCTAGTGGTAGCCAAACTAACCAAGCCCCACCTAACTAATCACCCTACTGTGACATGACGGCGGTGCATAAACAGGAATGGTTTCCACGGTCCGGCGTGCTTTTATCAATGTACTTCACAAGCGTTGTTTTCCATCACAGTCTTATAGCTATAACCAACGATTCAGTGCTGTCCAGCACCTCCTCAGGTACGAGACAGTACTGAAATGCTTTTATAAAGTACCGTGAGGAAGCCTGAGCAGACTGAACGCATGGTTATGGTCTAATAAGATGTGATGTAAGAAACCTGTGAAGTACATGATAAAGCAGCGCGCAACCATGAAACTTCTGTTTAGCTCGATTCCATGAGGTTCTGCAGAACTGCTAAGCGTCAATGGTTGTGTGTCAAACCTGAAAAGTAAGTAGGATGCTGGAACAGAGATTTTACAGACGGGGGGGGGGGGGGCTCAGAGATTTTTGATGACAAGGAAGGGGTGCTGTCAAAGATTTTTTTTTATCACAATAAATTTTTATTGAAATTTGGGTTAAACAAATTAATCATGACAAACATCATGAAGCAAAGCAATTTAACAGTAACGAGACCAGACATGGTCTCCATAACAGGAGAAGTTGGGGAAACAACAGTAAAAAAAAAAAGAAAAAAAAAGGGAAGGTAGGGGGTAAGGCGAAGGAAGGAATATGGGGGAAAGGAGGGGGTGTGGAGGTGGGGCGGGGGGGGCTAGGCAGGGGGGGGCGGCAGGCCAGAGATGATCGTCACAAAGGAAGGGAAAAGTTGTAAGGAGAAGTAAAACCACAGTCTGGATATCAACAATCGAGTAAAATGTAAGAAATTGACAGGTCGTCACCTCCGATTACGGGTGAAGTCACCTGGGGGAATCAACCACAATTGTATTATATGGTGACACGAACCATGGATCCCACCAGGATAAGATTTTGCAGCGCCGTTTAGCCCCATGTGCAAGCAGTAGCTCATGTTGGAAGTGAGCATTGATAGAGTTGACCAACTCCTCTTTGGATGGAGTGGTAGATAGTTTCCAATGCCTTGCTATGCAGGCTTGGGCAGATATTAGAATGTTAGCAATGCATGGTTTGTGCAAACAAGAAAACTCCTCTAGTCCCAAGCCAAGTAGTGCCAAGGTTGGTGCTAGGTTTACAGGGCAATGCATAATTTCAGAAAGCAGCTCTTCCACCATGGTCCAAAAAGTAGACACCACCGGGCAAAACCACCATAGGTGTTGGGCGTTACCCCGGAGACCGCATCCCTTCCAACAGAGAGGAGAAGGAAGTGACGAGTTTGTAGAAAATCGAGAAATCCGTTCAGGCGTCAGATACCAGTCCATGTGCAATTTCTTTAATTGCTCATGATGTGTTATACATTTTGAATAAGCCGTCGTGCGAGATGCCGCACTTTGCCATTGCTGGAGTTCTGCTGTGAATTGCAATCGGGTCTCCCACTTTACCATATAGGGGAGTTTCACATTACCTCTGATTAGGCACAGTGCATTGTATATCGGTAGAGACTCCACAGTCTCCAGGAGAAGATGTCCTAAAGTACCTGTGCAAAGACCCATCAACGTCAACCAGGCTCAACTCAGGAAGAGCAAGGGAATCAAGGAAATGTCTCAATTGCAGATATCGGAAGAACGAAGAGCGGGTAATCCCAAACTCATCCACCAGATCCGAAAAGGACCTAACTCTGACCCCCTCCTGCACCTGCCGCAAGAACTCCACCCCAAGCCCTCTCCACGAGGAAAGAGAGAGAGAGAGTCAACAGACAATTCTACAGCTGGGATAGTGATATAGTGGTATAAGAACAAGAGAAGATTTTTGCTGTGTGAGAACCATGTCTGTAAAAGTGCAGTCATAGATTTCAGATAGCTTTGGGCTGTCGATAATCTAGAAGCGCACTTTCAAGCAGGAGTCTGGTGGAGTACCGAGGGGCAAGATGCCGTTCGATTTGTAGCCATAAGCAATGTGAGTCCTCTTTCCACCACAATCTACCTAATAAGGTTTGTAGGGATTTCAGGAAATGCCGGGGAAAGTTAAAAGGGAGGCATCTCACGACATGTAAAATTTTTGGAAGATAGGTCATCTTTATTATTTGGATTCTTGCTATCCAAGAGAGGCCCAGAGAAGAGTGTGAGTCGAGACCAGCTTTCAGATTGTTATATAAAATTTCATAATTACGGTGCACTATGCTAGCTGTGGATGTGATTTGGATACCCAAGTATGGGAAACCACACGGAGACCAGGCAAAGGGCACACCTGGCCGGAGCCGATGGACTGTATCTGCAGGAACATTCACTGGGAAGAAGAGCGATTTAGATGGGTTTAACTTATAGTAGGAGACTTCCGAAAATTCAGAGAGCAAACAGATGACATTTGGGATGGTTCGAGACAACTCCGTACAAATGAATACAACATCATTGGCATATAGGCCAATTTTATGCTCTCGGGATCCCACGCGGAGACCCAGAATATTAGTGTCACTCCGCACCCTTTTCAGCCAATGTCAGAGATTTTTGATGACGGGGGGGGGGGGGGGGGGGCTTGTGCTGTCAGACTGTCAGTGATTACGGACCGCTCACTCACCATGTCGGCTGCCGTCTGCTTCGCCGCGCCGGCCGCAGATTCGCGGCCGCCGGCCCTTTCCTAGGGGCTTCAGGGCCAGCCGCCCTTCTGAAAATAAAAAGTGTCTTTTTGATAAGGCACAATCTGCGCTTCTTTTGTCTCCTTTTCTCTGTAGTTATGACGCTGGTGCAGGCAGAACTCGGAGAATGGGAGCAGCACCGCAGGCCACGGTGCCTGCACACCACTCGTGCAGCAGAGAACCGCATTGGGATGCCTAAAAGATCTGCAGCGACTGTGCGTAACGCCACATGGTGTGGCACATTAAAAACTCAAGTTAGTGGAAATGGTAATGCATAGACACCGGAGCTTGGGCTAATTAAGACTCCAGCAGCCCCGTACAACCCAGATATTGTACAGCTGACGTGTGTGGAAAGACACTGCGCTCTATATAAGACTAACACTATCATGAAGGTAGTTTTGGCTGTAATTTCATTCATAATAATCCCATAGTCCCTCTCTGATAAGGGAACATAAGATTAAAGAAATAAAGATAGGCACTAACAAGCAATTACAATTATTCAGTGACAACATATATGACTGCATGAGAAGGAAGAAACCCAGTCTCTTGAGAAATATGTATTCCCTGCAATAATTAAACCTTGATTTATCACTATTTACAGGTAGCAATAAACCAGCATACTCCCACGCCTGGGGTAGTTACCCTCTATAGAGTTGACCATTGGGGAAGAGCGGTATGATACTACAGCACATTTCATCATAAGGAAAATAACAGCTGTGTGAGCTCTAATTGTGAGGGAGTCCGTTTAGCCATAGAAGCTGATTTAGATATCACAAAATACGCCTTCTCTCTATTATAGGGAAAGACAAGTCTCAATAATATAAAAGGTCATCAACAACAATTAAGAAACCCCCAGCAAATATTTCCTATCTATGATATAAGCATCCTACAGTCATATAATCATAGCTAATTAACCACATATAATCCTAATCTTCCAGAAAACAAAAAGACTGGACACTAAAACGTCTACATACATCAATTATTGCAGGTAAGACTTCATTATTGAGGTACTATTCCTTAGACAATATACCAACTACATATAGAAATAATGTAGTGACAGAAATCTTCTATTTTAGAAGCAAGGATAATAAGTCACTGAACAACCCTGGAACATAGTGCGCCCACAACAGCACAAAGAATAGAATAACTACTACACCACAGGGATGTGAACCTATACCTAGACCAAGTTGTCCACCAGTTAAGCCTATTTTATGGACTGTTAATACAAAATCTCTTTCAATGTATTGAAGTACCGTATATACTCGTGTATAAGCCGACCCGTGTATAAGCCGACCCCCCTACTTTTGCCCCCAAAAACTGGGAAAAGTTATTGACTCACGTATAAGCCGAGGGTGGACTCCAGCACAGTGTATACAGCTCCCAGCACAGGTATACAGCTCCCAGCACAGGGTATACAGCTCCCAGCACAGGGTATACAGCTCTCAGCACAAGGTATACAGCTCCCAGCACAGGGTATACAGCTCCCAGCATAGGGTATACAGCTCCCAGCACAGGGTATACAGCTCCCAGCATAGGGTATAAAGGCCCCTATCCCTGGTATACAGGCCCCCCCCTCACAGTATGGCGCCCCCCCTCACAGTATGGAGCCCCCCCTCACAGTATGGAGCCCACCCTCACAGTATGGAGCCCCCCTCACAGTATGGAGCCCCCCTCACAGTATGGCGCCCCCTCATGCTGCCGCTGCTCAGTGTACAATAAATACAGTGTTATTAGCTCTCACCGGCCCGGGCTCAGTGCATCCTCCCTGCATGTCATGTGAGCGGGGCTCATGGCGATGACGTCACCGGCCGGTCACATGACACGCAGGGAGAATGCACTGAGCCCGGGCCGGTGAGAGCTAATAACACTGTATTTATTGTACACTGAGCAGCGGAAGCATGAGGGGGGGGGGTCGCCATACTGTGAGGGGGGCCTGTAATGCGATATGCACTGCTCCCCCCGCGGATGGGCGGGGGATGCAGTGCATATCATGAATAAGTTATGAGCGGCTCCACGTCACGAGCCGCTCATTTAACAGCCTTCCCCCCACCTCCTCCAGCCTCCTCCTGCCTCCTCCTGCTCCCGGACACAGCCCCCACTTCACACAAAAGTATATGACTCGTGTGTAAGCCGAGGGGGGGACTTTTCAGCCCAATTTTTGGGCTGAAAAAGTCGGCTTATACACGAGTATATGCGGTATATCCTTACTATTATTATGATTTTTTAATTCTCTACTACACATGTGTAGAAAATTTTATTGATTGCTATGGATTTTAACCCTGTGAAGGAACAAGTCATTGTCCCAAGAAAAACCTTTTAATGTTAAACCAATAAAATTTTAATGTTAAACCAATAAAAGTGTGTAATATAAATAAAGGTGCGATTCTAGTATCTGATATATATCTAGAACACTAATTGGTGAAAGTAAGCGCTGTGGCCTTAACCAATATATCTATAACCAAATCTACCATAGAAGGGTGGTAATACACACGGAACCCCCGAAGGACCTACAGCTGCATAGCTTAGGCCTCAGATTAAGATATTTACACCAGATTGAGGCTCCACAGCCAACTCCAGTGATTAACCAAAGTAAATAGATATGAAATACATACATAGTTGCTAGATACATGTGACATAGGCGGCCGTCACACGCATCAATATAATGCACGATATCGCTTAAGCGATCTGCGTTTTGATCGCTTAAGCGATATCGTTTGTGCATCGCTGCGTGCAATCAAGCGATTTTACAATGTAAAATCGCTTGATCGTTAGATCGCAGATTGGTGAGCCGGAGCTCATATCAAGCGATAAACGCTTGAACAATCTGCATCATCGTGGTGTGTGACACCACGATGATCCATCTCCCAGCGGCAGAGCCTATGCTGGGAGATGGTATCTATGGTAAACGTCGGGTTACTAAGCGCCGCGCGGCGCCTAGTAACCCGATGTGTACCATAGTTACCAGCGATCTCGCTGCTCCACATCGCTGGTGAGTCTGTCTGTATGACAGCTCACCAACGATGTGAGCGATATTGTTAGCGATCGCGCGTGCACGTGATCGCTAACAATATCGCTAGCGATATTGAACCGTGTGACGGCCGCCATACATTGATAGATGATATGTACATATGACATACACCAATGATAGATAGACACATAGATAAGACATAGAAATTACATACATACATTAAATATAGATTGAGACACATAGACAGATGACAGATGATAGAAACATAGATGATAGATAGATAGATAGATAGAAGATACATAAATAATAGATAGATACAGGTATAGATAGATAGACATACATTAAAGAATAATGTGTTTTTGATTACAAAGATACAATGTAAATTAAAGCACCTTTGTGCTAAATTTTTCCATGTTAATAAAAAGTTATCTTTTACCTACTTTGTTTTTATTTTACCACAGGAGGAGTGGTGAGTGCACACGGGAAAGAGAGAAAACACAGGGAGTAGACAGCTCAAACGAGAGAACACATGATGAAAGAAGACAGCACAGGAAGAGAAGAGAGAGAGCAGACAAGGGGGAGAGCACATAGGGTGGACAGGTCAAAGAAGAAGAACAAGAGAGACAGCACACGGGGGTGGTGGGCGGGCAGAGACAGTGCACAGGGGGGAGGCAGGTTAAAGGAGAGAGCATACACAGTAGAACTCAGCACATGGTGGAAAGAGAGAGTGGATAGGTGTGTGAGCCCTTTGGGAGGAGAGATTCTCAGTGCTGCTTCTGACCCCATTGGGACATCACTGCCCTCCCGATATATATATAAAACCTGCTGGTAAAGCCACTTGTTGAAGTTAAACATTTACAATAATACAACTGATGCGATCAGGGCTAGGGGGTACTCGGACACCGGGTCTGATGGTGGTTTGGATGGGGAGAACACGGGTGGTCGGGATCCGTGTTCCGTGCCCTGGTTATCATTTGAGTAGATCGTGGAGGAAGAATGGAGTATTTACAGGGGGATCGTGACGCCACCTGTAGTTCCCGGTAATATAGGTACCGGCGCTGCAAGCTGGCCTCTGAGGTGATGGTGGGTGCAGCAGAGTGTGGGACAGCTCCCTACAGGTGGAGCTATTACCTCAGGGCAGCGATGATAGAAATGTGGATGAGGGAAGTTGTAGTGCTGAATGGTATTGCAGTTCTTACCCCTCTGCTGAGCTGCTGGTGGTGCTGAGCCCTCCAGGCACTGGCAGGAAGAATAATGGAAACCAGTTCAAGTTTAACTCCACTTTACTAGGTACCGGCAGAAGGCAAAACGGGACATGGTACAGTTTGGTTTGAAGGGTGATGTTGCCAGCTCAGGGTCCCCCTTACAGAGTCTTTAGATGTCCTCTGTCTTTGTCTTTTAGGGTCTCCTTTCTTCCTCACTTCTACCACCCTCGCAGAGCTCACCCGCCAGTCCCTTGATCTCCCACAGTGGAGCACGGTTATCCTTTCCCAGTTCTAAGGGGAGACCAGATACTCCCACCACCGGTATTCAGGCCATTACCTCTGTGATCTTGGATCTAATGTGGTCCTGAGGAAAGAGGTACCTTGTGGTGCTGTCAGCAACCCGGTTTCTATGGGCCTGCAGTTCATCAGTTTGCAGATAGAGCTGAACTGCTATCTGCCTCGGCTTCCTGCGGTGCCAGTGTTCCCTCAACGCGACTAGCCGGCACCAACCAGTCCTGGCCCTTTGCCTGCTGTCCTGGGCCCCACTTAAAGATGGGGCTCCCTCCTGTCAGCTGGGCTGTCAGGCCTGACCTTCCTGCCTGCCTTCCCAGCACCATCTGACTAAAAACTGTCTCTCTTTCCTACTACCCTATCCTAGGCTCCACCCCCACCCTCGGGGGACCTACTAAATTACCGGTCCCCCTATTCTAAGTGGTGTGGTCCTAAGTGGGTGTAAGTACAGACTCCACAGGTTTAAGCCTGAACTGACAACTTTACAGGGGAAAACACATTTTAATATTAAAGTGCAATACTACCCTGTGGCGCCTAGCCGCAGGGGCGCCACATAACATATAGTAAATATGAACCAATTTGATGTAATGTTAGAGGTGTGCAGACAACATGCCAGATTCATTACCTAACCCCTTTTCCACCTTATTGTCTGAAACTATTAGGAACAACCTGAGCAATTTGTCCAACAAATTACATTTAGCTACAAAAACAATAAGCTTGATTTCAATTGACAGTATTCACAGTCATTTCATTAATGCTAAGCTGTTTGTCTCTAAAGACATTTTGATGGCATGTCACCCATTCAGTAAAAAACAATGTTGGAAGATATGAATGTCTACTCGCACCATTTCTATGGCAGAACTTTAATGATTCCCATTTGTTCATGATTAACTTGTAGTTTTATTGCAGAAATGAATTGCTTTCTGTGGCAAACAATCATCATTATTAATAGGTCTTGAACAGAATCTGGACAGGAATTTGGAACCTAATCATCTCTTCCTGAGTAAAGCAGTCTATTAATTACTAGCAAGCCCTCTGCTAATAGACTTCCAGCAAATGAGGTCACAGCAATCTTAGTCCTGCTTTTGAATAATAGAGATTTAATCTAGAGACTAATAGTGTTTTGAAGAATCAGGTTTTAAAGATCAGACGTGATAATAATTAATTCTTAATTTCGTCCCTTCAAGGATGTGACCTGGGTGAAACATGGAAATCTCAGAAACATGAAAGGAGAGATAATGACTTCTCAAAAGACTCAAAGGAAATAGAAAATGTGGGGACTTGGAGACATGTATGTCCCTGTATAACCTCCAAACGGTGACTTGTAACCTAACAGTTTTCTCAGCCGCCAAGATAAATTATGCTCCGTTTACATTGTGACACCTTTAAACAGTGGGGTGTGTTCAATTAAGCTGCTAATTCCCACACTTTGCACTTTAACAGTTGATAATTTATGAAATATAGCTCAGAATTCTGAGGAATATGTGATGCTATGAACTTTAAACAAATATTTAGCGACTTGGAGACCAGAGGTTTACAAAAGTTTGAGAAGAAATGGCAATGATTTACTGCATATTGTTTTATTTTCCTTTCTTTTCTGTTTGTAAAATGTTGATTTTAGCACACACTGGTTATAAATAAATAAGGTAGCCTTTTACCGTAGGTTTGTGCGGTAATTATGCATATGGAGCATCTGCAACGCATGCAATCTAGCAAATTAAGCTAAGTACCAAAGTACTCTTGTTTCCATGACGACATTTATAGCATTTGTAGAGAAAAATACAAAAACGAAAGGAGTACAAATATTTCAACATAATATTCACAGCACGGTACATTCACGCTGGCTCAATAGTGATGAATGAGTGTACTCGCTACAGCACGGTGCTCGATTCAGCATCAGGGTGCTCCGCTATGCTCTTTACTTGTTTGAGTATCGTCATTTGTCAAGATCTCGTCCCGCATGTTTTACAGCTGTTAGGGCCCTTTCACATCAGCGTTTTCGTAATTCGCGGCAGATGCGGTGAAAAAAACGCATCTGCTGCGTTTGCCGCATAACCGTTACACTTGCGGCGCGGTTGCGGTAATCCCATAGAAAGTATAGGGGGACTTGCGGCAAGTGCGGGTTTGCACTTGCGGCTGGTGCGGCCGCGAAAAAAACCGCGGCTGACTGCGGTTTTTTTTGCGGCCGCACTTGCCGCAAGTGCAAAACCGCACTTGCCGCACCTGCCGCAAGTCCCCCTATACTTTCTATGGGGATTACCGCAACCACGCCGCAAGTGTAACGGTTATGCGGCAAACGCGGCAGATGCGGTTTTTTTCACAGCATCTGCCGCGAATTACGAAAAACGCTGATGTGAAAGGGCCCTTAGATAGCTAATTAACATGCAGAGATTGCCTCCCATACACAGTATTGACGGAGCCATGTTGACTACTGGCTTTATAGTGATCGACTGACCACATCGCGTCATTGGGTCTTCTATAGGACCCGGTTATGTGATTTTCAGCACACTTTCAATTGGAAGAACTTCAAGGAGAGTTGATCTAGGAGTGAGAGCTTGGATTAGATCAGCTGTAGGGTTTAATTGCTATTGCAGTAATTGTACAGCACTGTTGCACAAATACCTCAAAAGTATTTTTTTAGTGATGCAGAATGTCCTTTCTCTAGTAAAAAAAACTTTTACCTGCATTCAGTGTAAGGATTGCTAGTGGGGGAGGGATAGTTTTAGAGTAGAGGCATAAATGCCTCCTCCACCACTAAATAACTGAGCAATCTTTTAGTATATTTCCCCATTGCCTATAGCTACAGTAGATGGTATAGTAGAGGGGGAAGTAAAACTGCATCCACCAGTAGTTACCCATAAGTGTATTCTAACATTTTACTACCTTTCATGGGTATTTGGAGTATGTGCAACAGTAAGATGCATCCATTTTAATTTATGAAGGAGGGGCTCTTAAACTCACAAAGCCTATTCAGACAATGCAAGAACTGCCAAAAACGAAGGGAAGGGGAACTCTTATACACCCTGTAATAGATATAACAGAGGATCTCATACACGTCATGCTATAATTGACAAGAAGTAGGACTCCTAGACTGATAAAACCTAGGTACTAATTGCAAGGACTGCCAAAAATTAGAAGACAGAACTGCAATACACCCTAAGGCTGCCTTCAGACTTGCGTTTGCCTCCGCAGCATCTTGTGGTGGGCGAACGTAAGCTGAGCACAAGCACCGCCCAACCCTATGTTTATCATGGGGACGCACAATGATGCGCTCAGCTGCGGATGGCAGTGCGTACTGATAGACTTCAATGTGTGATTTGTACGCATGTGGATGCTTGCGTACAAATCATACATTCTCGTCCACACCATGAACGCAACATGTCGCTTTCAGGGTGTGGATGAGAATGTATGCCATCCGCAGCCGAGCGCATACACCTGCGTCCCCATGTTAAATATAGGGACGCGTGGTGTATGCGCTCGGCTTGCTCTCCCTCGCTGCAATACACAGCGGTGGGGAACGCAAGTCTGAAGGCAGCCTAATACACCCTGGAAGATATGTAGAGGAGGACCTGCAAAAATATTTATTCACATTTTTAAGGAGTGCGACTTCTAGACTGGTAAAGTCGATGCACTAAGCAAATAGGCTGAAAAACATTTAATTCTAGGAGGTATACATCTTTATATGTAAGAGAGTTGAAGAGGTAAGCCTGATATATATTCTGAAAACTTCTGAAGAAGAGCATCATACACACCCTAGAAAAACTATGCGCAACGGTCACATGATGACACTCTAAAAATTTGAAGCTGGGCTCCCTGATGATCCTCCAAAAATTTGGAACAAGGGCCGCCTGTTTACCCTTTTAATATTTGGTGCGATTGCCACCTGATGATCCTCCAAAATGTTTAAGCTAGGGCCGCATCATGACCTTGTTGATATTTTAACTCTGAGATCTTCAAAAGAAGCCAGGATCCAGGAAGGTTGGATAAAATTGTACCCTTATCTGACGCATTTCGTGAGCCAGTTGCTCACTTCTTCAGAGAAATACAAACTTACAGACATGTGAGTGCACCATCAATATATAGGAAGTAGATGATAATGACGTACAGTACGTCAGGCTGTACTGAGCAGTAATAAATGGAGTTGGTTCGAGACACAAATAAATCACACGTTGGTCTGATAAACAAGTTTAATTAGGGATAATTTCCTTATTCCTTTTATTGCAAGAATAAACTTAATAAGAATATATGGCACACATAGCTGACTAAATGGAAATTGTCAGGGTTAATGATTAATGTGTTATATATGATCAGAGGCTGTATACCGATGATTATGGTGATTTGAATTGTATACATATATTTTTTTCATGTACAGCCTGACGTACTATACGTCATTAATTATCATCTACTTCCTATATATTGGAAGTGCACTCACATGTCTGTAAGTTTGTATTTCTCTGAAGTGAGCAACTGGCTCATGAAACGCATAAGAATAAATCACTTCGAAGAATTGCCCAGGGAGTTGTGGAAATGTGCACCTTGAGTTCTTTATAAAATTTCCATTCATTCGTATTCAGGTAAAAACTGTATTCTTAACACGTAAAAACACACAGGTCAGTTTATCATGTCTTCAGGCAACATGTTTCGGCTAGCTTGTAGCCTTACTCATGATCTGACTTCAAGGCAGAAATAGTAAATTTAAATTATCCTTCAGGAAAACCTGCCAGATCAGCATCTCCTTTATATGGTCACATGATCCAGCATCCCTTGAACTCATTCCTGGCCTGACTACCTGTGGTGAAGGCGCATCTCTGGAGATCTGATCGTTGCCAAACCATCTGCTGCCTAGGAGAGAGGCAGCAGGTGTGAAGTTGAATTGTTGTTTTTCCTGTCTATCTCCCCTTCCTTTCTAGTTGATTTTAGTGCATCAGTTGGGACTAGTGCTCCTACCAGCCATCTCCCTATTGAGGGCTAACATCAGGGCCAGCAAGGGACTAGGTATCCTGCTCGGTGATGAGATGAAAGAACCCATATAGTTACAGTAGGGAGTTTAGGGAACAACCGCAAGTGAGTCCAGGAGGTCACCTCTCCCCCGTTCCTTACAAGCAGGGCCCTCCGCTGTATTTGTCCTTCCCTCAGTGTCTACCTATCTGTTGTTTGGTGTAGTGCGCTGGACACCGTTGGTCTGTGCGTCCCTGTAACACACTGTTTCCGGACACCCCTGCGCCGTGTGACTCCTCTCCACCGCAGAAAGGATAGATGGAAATTTCTATTTGCAGCGCGAGTCGAGAAGGGTGAACAACCAGAAATCAGTGCTGGACAAAATATGTGTAAAACATGGATCACAGGAAAAGCAGAGATGACTTTCTGCCTCCACCTTTTCTCCTTCCTTTGATCCTCCTCCTCCTCTTCATCTTATCCACACTGAATAAACAGGATAAAGCTGGTTCTTTGTAGTGCAGGCAATCATTTCCTGTTCCTGCTCCCCCTTCTCATTATCACCCAATCATCATTCAGAAGATGAGATGAGGCTTGGCTGGCTAATATCATCCTGTGTACTTTCTAGTTCCATTTCCACTGGTCCATGTGCAAAGCCTCCTCTTTAATTGTGAGCAGTTAGCATTTGAGTAGACAGGAAACATGATTGTAATGCTGACTGATTATGGCATCATCTTTGTTGAGACCTAAAATTTTGTAGAAACTCACAGATGTCATACATCTGTGCCTATTCATTGATTCTTGTGTGCGGAGGCTGACTGGAATACCAGCCGGCATGTTGTAGCTGGTATTCAACTACTGTCCTTTGATGGTTCACAAAGGCTTATCAACATGCATAATGTGGAGTTCCAGCATGTGGTCACGACATCGCACCCCAGTGGGTGATCTGGCATTTTCAAGCACTGCTGCAGCACTGCCAGATCGCGGCAACTGATGCTCACTTGTGGAAATGGGCACACATGTGGCGTACCTTTACAAGTATCTCAGGAACAAACAAGAAGAAACACGAGTTGAAAAAAGCTGATTTTTTTTATTATTAAACAAAGTAGTAAGGTAAAAGTCACTTGAAAAATAGTTTGGTACAAAACAAAAAACTGCAGTGGAACTTACATGATCATGGCGTGCAAAAGGTAAAAGATACTAGAAAATCAGTTTGGTATGAGACAGAAAACTACAGGGGAACTTACATGATCATGGCGTGCAAAAAGTTAAATTCGCATCAAACAGAAGGGAATACAAAAAAGAGGTACAGCACACAAAAAAGAGCTCATAAATTATTAATGTGCGATCAATGTTCATAACTTATGAGAAAACATTGCAGGTGAGCAGTATATACACCGCAGTCCTGCACAAATTCAACAACATGTAGTTAAATGAAGCACTAAGGGTTATGCACCAATGCTAAATAAAGTGCTCAAGATTATGAGCAAACTCCCAGTACCGCTTAGAAAGAGGTGAGGCAGCGCTGGCAAAAGTGGTCCCTCACCAAACAGATAGCATATTGCACATTCCCATTATTGTCTGTTGTTTCCCCTACAGAATGAAGTACCCCTGTATACAAATCCCTACAGCTGTTTCTTGGACCACTAGGCACAAGGCACAAGCAGGACCTCCTGGGAGACCTGGTACCCTTTTACCATAGCCCCCTGAGGAATTGGACCCTAGTGGTCCATGAAACAGCTGTAGGGATTTGTATACAGTGGTTTTCCATTCTGTAGGGGACACTGCATACAATAATGGGTATGTGCAATATATTATCTGTTTGGTGAGAGACCGCTTTTGCCAGCACTGCCTCACCTCTTTCTATGGCTGGGGTCAGACTTGCATTTGCCCCTAGCCTGCAGGATCCATTGAAAACTTACAGTACCCCTTAGGCTAGGGTCAGACTTGCGTCTGTCCCTAGCCTGCATAATCCGTTGAAAACTTAAGACATTCTGAGGCAGAACGCATAGCATTACCGGCATGTAACGGTATGCGCCACCTGTGTATTGATCCCTATGGCAACCAGAAGCTAAGTGCCGCCCCGGGTCCACTTGCAATCCCCGGATATGCGGTTTTGCAGAGCGCGCAGGAAAACACTGCAAACCGCGTTTCCTGTGCACTCTGTAAAAGCACTTATCCAGGGATTGTAGGTGAAGCCGGCGGCGGCGCTTAGCTTCTGGTTGCCATAGGAATCTATACACAGGCGGCGCATAGCATTACATGCCGGTAATGGTATGCGCTCTGCCTCAGAATGTCTTAAGTTTTCAACGGATTATGCAGGCTAGGGGCAGATGCAAGTCTGACCCTAGCCTAAGGGGTACTGTAAGTTTGCTCAAAATCTTGAGCATTTATTTAGCATTGGTGCATAATCTTTAGTGCTTCATTTAACTACATGTTGTTGAATTTGTGCAGGACCTCGGTGTATATCCTGCTCACATGCAATGTTAACTCATGTGTTATGAACACAGGTCGCACCTGTCTACAGCAATAATTTATTCCCTCTTTTTTGTATGCCGTACCTCTTTATTGTACTCCCTTAACACTTAGCTTGGCACATTCCCAGGTTGGATCTGTGATTTAATCGTCCACCACTTTGTCTTCCATTTTCTGCTCTCTGGTCCTCCTGACTTTTTGACTTAAAAACATTCCTTGTTGGCAACTATGTCTCATCATCACCTACCGCTTGAGTCTATTGTCATCTTCTATATTTGAAGGACAGCACCTCAGACAAAGGTGGTGATGAAAAAAAGTTTCTCCTTTATTCCATGGTCATACACAGCAGCGACGTTTCGACCAGCAAAGTGGTCTTTATCAAGCTTGATAAAGACCACTTTGCTGGTCGAAACGTCACTGCCATGTATGACCATGGAATAAAGGAGAAACTTTTTTTCATCACCACCTTTGTCTGAGGCGCTGTCCTTCAAATATGGTATGTGTCTTATATCCTGATGTGGACTCTCTGGAGTGGACGGGCGCCCTGAGACGGGCTCATAAGCATAGCCCTGTGTGCCAGGAGGTACTGTGACCGTTTCTATATATTGTTGTAATCTGCTGACTGAGGCTGCTCAAATATCTGGGCATCACTACGCACAATCTCCTCATGTCCCTCTTGAAACTTGCAGGGAGAGAGGCCATAAACAATAAATGGAAATGGAAAGTGTTGCAAGGAGTGTCCGAGTGTAGGATCATTTGCCTCCTGGAAATTGTGATGGTTCAAGGAAGGAGGATCAGGGTGAGGATTATGAGGTCCAGACTCTTGGCTTGTGAGAGTGGAATGTATGGAAGAAAGAGTGGTACTGGGAAGCACACTAAAAGCATTATCTGCCTCCAACTGTTCTGACTTCAGTAGTGGTGTCCAGAGGCGTAATTAGAGTCTGATGGGCCCCGGTGTGAAATTTGGACTTGGCCCCCTTCCCCCACGCACGCACACACGTTGATCAGATGTATGGGCCACATGTAACGTTCTAAATCCTATAAAGACTCACAAATTGACCCCTTTCATTATGTATTAATGTCCGTCATCCTGCTATATATGGTCCTCCTACTGGAATATGCCCTTATCCTGCTATATATGGTCCTCCATTATAGTAAAATGCAGCCTCATATCCCTCCGTATAGTATAATGCAGCCTCATAGCCCTCTGTATAGTATAATGCAGCCTAGTATCCCTCCATATAGTATAATGCAGCCTCATAGACCTCCATATACTATAATGCAGCTTACTAGCCCTCCATCTAGCATAATACAGCCTCATAGGCCTCCAGATAGCATAAATTCCCCCAAACACAGGCACACTGCCCCCTGTATAACCCGCCACACACACACATACTGCCCTCGTATAACTCCACACACACAGACATATTGCCCCTGTATAACCCCCCACACACAAACATTACAGACATACTGCCGCTGTATAACCCCCCACACAGACATTCTGCCCCTGTATAACCCCACACACAGACATACTACCCCTGTTTAACCCCCCACACAGACATACTGCCCCTGTATAACCCCCCACACGCATGCATCATACATACTGCCCCTGTATAAACCCCCCTCACATACCCACAGACATACTGCCCCATACCACCTCCCCGCACACATATTTGCCCCTGTACATCCCCCTTACACAGATATGCAGACATACTGCCCCATACCACCTCCCCACACACACATATTGGCCCCTGTATATACCCCCACCACACACACACAGACAGATATACTTACTGCCCCATACCCCCTCCCCAGTAAATGTCAGGATTTAGACTTTTCAGCTCCTGCATGGAGCACACACATAGCACTCCCACTGGCTGCTACGTCCTCTGATGAGGTCACAGTGTTATGACCTCATCACGGTGCTGCACGCAGTGGCCAGTGGGATGACAGAGTTTCACCGCCGCCATTAAAGTTACAGTACCAGTTCTCTGGCGACCGTGAACAAGCTGCCTGGGGATCAGTGTGGGCATACTTGTGCACAGTGACATGGATATGCCTCCTCGGGGGATGCACATCCATGTGAAGCAGGCACTCAGGTCGGGGGTCCCTGGACCTCTGGGCCCCATCACAGTTGTTATGTCCCTGTCCTCCATCTTGCTATATATAGTATATATGGTCTCCCATCCTGCTATATATGGTATATGGTTTCTATCCTGTCAGATAAATATTCTCTGTTGCCTGCCTTCAACAAAAAACTGCTTCAAATGCTTCCCCCACTGCTCACATTGTATAGATCTGATCTTGCTATATATAGTATATATGGTCTCCCATCCTGCTATATATGGTATATGGTTTCTATCCTGTCAGATAAATATTCTCTGTTGCCTGCCTTCAACAAAAAACTGCTTCAAATGCTTCCCCCACTGCTCACATTGTATAGATCTGATTGTATGGCATCCCCCCTCCCCATCATCAACCCCTTCCCAGATCCAAAACTTTCCTTGGCAGATCAGTGAATCTTACTAATAGACACTGTCCCTCACTGAACAAAGGGACAAGGGAGGGAGAGTAAACGTTCAACTGTACACAGCCTGTGCTGCTAGGAGGAGCAGGCAGACAAGGTTCTTCTGCCTCACATACTTTGTGACAATGTTCCAGTCATACTGCACTACTGCCCTCACCTGTGGATATCTTTTCTGAAAGGGCATCACAGGCAAGAGACTAGAGGGGGCGGAGCCAAGCACTGCCTGGCCGTTTGCAAATTGAAAGTGCAGGAAGTCAGAACTAGCGCAGCTTCCAATGACAGGAGCCGTCTGCTTCTCTGCAGGGCAGCGCGGGCCCCCAACACTGCCAGGCCTCATCATGACTCACCGTGGCCGGGGACTCCGGTTTAGACAAGCGATGCTTCCTTCCTCCTTGTCACGGGTGGACCGCGCCTGCCGGTAGTGGGGCCCGGTGTAGTGCAGATCAAAAGTGTTTGAAGACGTCTTGGTGGAACAGATTAAAGGGGTTTTTAATTTATTCGTGACGCCACCTATGAGTAGATTCGGTAAGGGCTACCGACGCTGCGGAACCTCCGGGGATGGACAGCAGCAAGATGTTACGCTCCCCACAGGCTGAGCGGTGATCCCCGGAGGCTGGAGCTGCTCAAGATGTTGTGCGGCAGCTGCGGTTACCTTGTTGTGCGGACGGACAGTTCATAAGGAAGCACAGACACAGAAAGTCTCTATAACGGGTCTTTACTGTAACCAGTAGGCAATACATGGCATACAGTGGTTGAGTAGTAGACCGGGTGGACTCAGCAGTGATAGTGTCCCTCAGAGATCCGCAAGTGTTCCTCCATTCTACCTAACTTGTTTGCCAGTGTCGCCCAGGAATACCAGGTCGGGTACGGGGAGGCTGCTTCAATGCCCTATCCATGATGTACGTTCTGGATGCTTTGGGGAGCCTTGGATCCCTCAGTGGGTACACCGCTGGTTAGACGACTGGAAACTGGCTGGTGGTGGGGTGCTCCTCTGAAGCTGCTCCTCCACGCTTTCTGGTTCGCGTAGCAGAGGTGAACTGCTGCCAGCTTCGGTACCAGTGAATCGGCTGTGAGTTGTGGGCACGGGAGTCTTTTGGGAACCCGTGTAGATAATGCCCAATCCCGGTAGTTAAGGCCTCAGGTGCTGACACCCGACCGGTGACGGCCCAGGGGCCCGCACGGGGTGCGGAGCCCCCGCTCCTCTCCAAGTTCTCTTCTCTGAGTTCTAGACTATTCTCTCTAGGTTATTGTGTGTTCTGCTACACTTCCCTAACACTTCACCCACCAGGACCTAGGATTGGCCCTCTGTTCTAGGTGATGCATGTTGGGTTGGATCTCAAAGTTAACTATATCATTGCTGAGTCAGAGAATATTGCGGCTGCAATACTCCCTTGTGACGCACTCGTTGCGGGGCGCCACAATCACACTTGCAACCTCTGCGAACTCAGTAGTTACACCACTGGTGGTGTCCTGTGACCCTGTTCAAAGAGGGATAGGAATCTAGGTCTTGTGAATGTTTGTTGTGCTCCTGCAGCAGGCACAGTTTCACCTGGCACATGGCCTTCGCATTTGTGTGCACCATCAGCCACACATCTACTTCACTGTCGCTTAGGGTGGAAACACACTATGCTACTTACATGCCAGTCTCTCAGACAAGATTTAAATCAGTGACCCTGAATGGCCCTCTCCCTCTCTGGACGAGAGTTTCAGCTGCTTGTGTTTTTGTGCAGCATCACACTCCCGTTTAGAGAGGGAGAGGCCGCTCAGGGTCACTGATTTAAATCTTGTCTGAGAGACTCGCATGTAAGTAGAATAGTGTGTTTCCAGCCTTAGAATATGACTTGCACATTTTTAATTAGGTATATAATGTATGGCTGCAAACCTTCTGGTATTAATAAGGAAATGAAAATAGGTAACCCTTAAAAGTACCTTTGTTTTTAGGTTGCATGAGTAAATGCATGGGAACACGTTGAGTGTTTGATTACAGAAATTTCTGCACCATTTCTACATCTGTTAGCAGGAAAAACAGAACGGTACAGTAATCTTTTTGCAATTTTTTTCCCATGTTTTTTTCAATGTGTTTTTGCATATATTTTTCACCTGCATATTTCTAGCATTTTTGGACACCATTGGATGCATTAGTGTCCAAAAATGCTGGAAAAAAGCAGGTGTAAAACAGAGCAAAAATGTGGCAAAACATACATGCTGATGCATTTTTGCTGCCAAGAGATGCAGAAATAGTGCAGTATTTTCTGCAATAGTCAACATCTGCACATACCCAAAGAATTGACATACTGCACATTATTTTCTGCACTAAGTCACAAATGAGCCGTGTGTGTATGACACTTCAGGATTCTCATTGGCTTTACTGGAATCTTGAATCCCTTCTGGTACCTTTACACGCCGCCACTGCAGGATGGATACAACCCGCTACAGGCTACAAATGTAGCTTGTCGCGCCAATATCGCCCGTAGTAGCGGCGTCTGAAGACGGGACGACACAGCCGGCTACAGATACATCTGTATCCGTGCACTGCCCATAAACAGATGGCTACATCGCCGATTGTAGCGAGCTGTATCGGCGTGTAAAGAAGGAACAGAAGGGTTGTTCCTACACCATGCTATGTAGCTGGGGCGTGACACAGGCTCCGGGTTTCCGCGCCCCCTTCAGCGATCATTGGAGGAAGCTCCTGCGTTGCGATTGGTTGTCGCCGCACAGGGCGGCATATTTAAGGAGCTGACGAGTCACACTACACAATTGCTCGAGCGTCAAGTATTAATCAGCCTCCAGCTTTGCCTGGCCAATCATGGTATTATTGCTTTGTCCTATCAGCGTACGGACGTCTCGTAATCCACAATTGTAGCACGCCTATGTGCTGTCCCTGCTGCACCAGGTACGCCCATATTAGATGGTTGTAGCGGTGTGTAAATGACGTACGATGGGCTACAGATGGCTACTTGAGACACCCGGCGATGTAGCTAGCTGTAGATGTAGCGTAGCGTAGCGCACCTTGTGGCGGCGTGTAAAGAGGGTGCATTTCCCGTTGGTAACCGTTTGGGCGTGCTCGTGCACGTGAAGTAACCGTTGGTATCCATCCTGCAGTGGCGGCGTGTAAAGGTACCATTCAGGTTTTGTGACTTAGGATAGGTGACTCTCCCAGAGCAGGATACTCAGGGCTCGGGCTCGGTTACGGTCTCGGGGATGTCACGGGTGGCTGCCCGAGGCTGTGGCCCTGGGGGTCAGTGAAAAAGGGGTTATTTACAGGGATTGTATTTACAAGTTGTCTTCGTGACGACGGGTAACTTTAACTTGAAAAACTTTCATCAGCAAATGCTCTGGATGCTGCAATTGGGATCACTAGTTGTTGATGGAACCCTCCTTTATGTTCCTTTCTTTTCTGTTCCCAGTTTTGTGCAGTCTGATCTGTTGTAGATGACCTGACCTCCTTCTGCTTCTTGTTCTGTTCTCCTCTCCCTTGTACCCGTTGGGTGAACCTTCTGACTGAGCTGCAGGTACTAACTGCAGTTCTGATTCCCCTCTCGTGGGTCCCTTGGGAGTCGGGGCCGTATCTATAATATCCCCGTTTAGCGGATTTTTTGTGAGCCTTGGAGAACACACAGGTGCGGGCTACGGTGCCCGGTTTCCTTCCTTTAGGGGCAAACTCTACTGTTACTCAATCCCCTTCTTAGAGTAAACTCTGCCTTTCTGAGTTTCCTTCTCTCTCTTTCTTTCTCTGTTTCTTGGGATCTTTGTTTTCTTGGGGCCCCTCAGCTGAGGTGGCCCTCCTTGCTCCTTCAGGCTGGCTGCCTGGTTCCTTCTACACTCCCTCCTCCTCTGACTCTCTCTTGACTTCACCACTCGTTCTGAGCTCTCTGGTTCCCTCTAGAGGTCGCTAAGACCCTCCCACCCACTATTCTAGTGTGTGAGTGCTGATCTAGGGTTCCATCTAGTGACCATTGTCCCAATTGCAGTGGAGTGACTGTACCGCTTTTCAGGGTGTAGTACCCCTTTTGTGGCACCTACGTAGTGGGGCGCCACATAGGGACATACTGGCATGAAAAGTCCGATTTTCATCCAGTAGAGTTGGACGAGTCATACGTTTTTTGATCCATGTGGCATCCCTGTGTCCATGTGCAATCCTTTTTTTTTACCAGCAGCTATTTACTGTTAAATCATTTACAGGAACATTTTACAGTTTTCTGAGCTACAGAATGATAATGCATCAGTGAACGGATGCTACTTGGATGGTCCGTGTGTTTTCCATGATTTTGTCTGACCAGTTGACTTGCATTGGTGAGTAGCGCACGTGATTCGCATACTGTTGCAGCATGCTGCAACTTTTTTCTCATCCAGATTCTGGATGAGAAAAAGGCAGTCGACACACGTTAATGTGTTCTCACTCATTCTTTAACATTGGTCCAAGTGCAATTCATGAAAATCATGCATTGCACTCATCCGTTTTTCACGCCAGTGTGGCCTTACCCCTATCTGCACTTAAAAACCGCGTAAAAAATGTGATACAAATGAAGATGTGTACACAGCCTAATACTCTGACAGCAATGTTCCCAGCAGCAGACCTGTGAGTCAGAGATGTGTGGCGCTCTGTGTCTACATCGCCACAAAATGGCTGACTTTATGATATTTCTATGTGTATTGCCAGCTTTGGGGAGGTTTGGTTTCTTTCCGGGGAAAAAATCAATTAACACATTTCTTCCTGGTTTTAGGGTATGTGCACAGTTCATAACTGGGAGAGGAGGTGCCTAGGAAATCAGAATGTAGTGGAAGATAGAGACTGTCCATGGAAGAGGAGCTGTGCGTGCTCTCTGAAAGTACAAGCTATACTAAGGCAGGGAGTGAGTCCACAGGCCACAAAAACTTCCAGAGTCGGTGATAAACTGAGAGACTGCTTGGTTCATGTTAAAAATGAATGGAAAAGTGCATTGGACACAAGCTCAGAACCTACATAGGATTTGGAACACTGCTGCAAACAGAAGTAAGTAATCAATCCAAGTTGCCAGCTCACTGGAAGGAATTACAGATCCAGTACTCCTCTGTCTTGGAATCCCTGAACTCCAAAAAACTTTTTCCCAAAGGTGAATTAAAAGCAGGAAGGCTACACTAAATCACACCAAAGAAATTGAATTATCATTATGCAGGTCAGACTGAATTCCATTCTGTGAGTTGTGATGCGATGGTCAGGGGACCACCGCGGTGCAGAGTGAATTACGGTGGACAAGAAGAGGTGCAAATAACAAACATGAATTTATTAACAGGCAGGGAATGATGTGGATAAGGCAAGTTCAAACAGGGGGACGCAGTGGCAAAAGATGATTTAACAAAATTTTGTATTCTTTAGCTGGGCCGTTCAATAGTATAAAGCTACTCTACGTATAACCTCATTGGCCTCTGCTAGAAAGGCCACACGGCTACTCTGTTCTAACTACTGAGGCCTACATTATGCAGTAATGTGTGCACAATCATAAACAAATTTACGGTGATGTTGAGGACACAGGTCCAATCCCGGGGGCCCCCAACAGTCTAGTTCGGTGGTGCACTCTTCTCGTGGCCGGATCGATGAGATTTAATATTCTTCTTGTTTCACGGTTCTCGCAGTCTGCCTTGGATCTGTAAGTCCTGATCCACGTCTTGGGTAGGGCCACTAAACACCAAAGGTCAGTACTCCTCAGGGAAGCACATGGCAATGACCTCTAAAGCAATCGCAAAGTCTGCACAAAACTCTAGTCCAACAAAAGCAAATGGGCAGTGTGATCTTTTACCCAGATCCACACACTGCTTTTCACAGCAGCACAGCTATCAGATTTCCGAGTCTCTCACAGGCACCCCATCCCCTTCTAGCCTCTGGCAGTCCATTTGCACAGTCGTAGCAAGGGGATTAGAACATTCCATCACACCAGACACGGGGAGTTCTGTATTTTAAACTGGCAGTCTGTTTCTTACTTTCCATTGCATTGACATCGCCTACATGCCTCTCTACTTAATGATGGTTGTCCTTGGCCATAATAACATCAAGGCCCACAGCATAATGAAGGAACGTTCAATGCAGATACATCACCTGTAGAGGAGACAACAATATCGGTAAAGCAGACAGAGTACACTGTTCAATGTATCAGACTGATGACCAAGTGAGAAGCTAAGTATACTGGGTTTAGAACTTAGAACTGTGTGTGAGACTGATCATTTCTCGTCAGAGGAGTGGTAGACTGATAAGCCACCAAGGTCGCAGGAGCCCTGCCTGGGAAGCATTTCAAATCCCCTACCCCACCAGAAACAACCCTGCTGACCCTCTATTACCGAACAACTCACCGGTAGCCCTGGGGACCCGCTCCATATGTGGGGAGCGAAACCATCACAGCTGTCATCCCACCATCCCCAGAGGTCCCACACAGCAGTATTGGCCATTAATAGCCAAATATCATGGGTGGCGTCATGACAACCACCCAACTATCCCTATAACCCATATTCCATGAATCATAACCCTTTTTATTGACTTCTCCGGGGCCACCATGACATCCCCAGTCCCCGACGTCCTCGTCAGGCCCGGCTCCAACTACCACACGGCCCCCACGAGGCATGTCAAAAACCACACGGTAGTGACCCCTTAAGCAATCACAAAGTCTGCACAAAACTCTAGTCCAACAAAAGCAAATGGGCAGCATTACCTTTTACCCAGATCCACACACTGCTCTTCACAGCCTCACAGCTCAATTCAATTCAATTCAAATGAGCTTTATTGGCAGGACTAAGTAAATATCGGCATTGCCAAAGCAAATAGTAAAAGTAGGGGGACGGGAGTGGGGAGTGGGTAGGCATATTGAAGTCCATGATATATCGGGATCCTTTTGGGGGTGGGGACATGTCCAGGGTGGGGTATATAAGTCCATGGCATATCAGGCTCTTAGTTGGGGGATAGGGAAGTGTTCAGGGTTGGGGTACAGAAGTCCATGACATATCAGTCTCCTCTTAGTCTGTGGCAGGCACTGACACATTGCGCTGCTATGCCCGCTGCACTTTTTTCTTCTCCCCAGTACTATTTGCAGTTTCTCTTCCTCCTCCATGGAGGTGAAGTCTGGGAGGAGATCGGACAGTCTCTTGAAGTGAGTGTCCCTCACTGCGGAGTATTTAGGGCACCTCAGCAAGAAGTGGGCCTCATCCTCCACGACCTCCTGGGGACACTGCTGGCACAGTCTGCTCTCTCGGGGCTTGTAGCTCTGTCGGTGCCGCCCTGATTCGATGAGTAGACTGTGGGCGCTCAGTCTGTACCGGCTCAGGATCTGTCTCTCTTTGGGGTTTTCCAGTTTCTCTAGGTATGGCGCCAGTTTGTACTCTCTCTGTATGTTCTGGTATATCGTCAGTTTCTGTGATTTGTTTATGTTGTTCCTCCAGATGCTGAGAATATTCCTCTTTGCCTTTGAGCACCATCTTCTGGATTTCGCCTTTTGTCAGGCCATGTGGGTTGGTGGCTTGGTCAGGCTGACTTTGGGTACTTTGTGCTGGGAGGCTTCCTGGGGCTTCCTGGTGCAGGAGGGCTTTGTGATGGTAGGAGCTGGGACTACTGCTTTGTAGATGAGCCTTGAATGACAGCGCCTTCTTCTGGATCTCGAGGTGTAGCCGGAGTCTGCCCAGCTCTGCTCGGCAGGCGCTGTTTGATGTGCTCCGATGGACTTGGAGAAGATGCTTGCAGAACTCTAGGTGGAGTATTTCAGTTGGCCCGGCGTCCCACTTTGACCAGTTTGGGTATGAGACTGGACCCCAGACCTCACTGCCGTAAAGAAGGATTGGGGCAATGATGGTGTCAAAGACTTTTAACCAGACTGTTACTGGTGCCTTGAGATGATACAGACGTCTTCTTATGGCATAGAAGGCTTTGGAAGCCTTGTCTTTCAGTAACTCTATGGCTATCAGCTTTCTGAGTCTCTCATAGGCTTCCCCTCCCCTTCTTGCCTCGAGCAGTCCATTAGCACAGTCTTAGCAGGGTGAGCAGAACATTCCATCACGCCAGACACGGGGGGTTCTGTCTCTTAAAGCGGCAGTGTATTTCTTGCTGTTCATGGCACTGACACCCCCTACAGTTGTGTGGAATCTTCTGAAATTGTCTGCAGAACTTCAGTAAACAGTGAAAGCTAATTATCTTGTCTCCTGCTGATTATTCTCTGCTTCACAATTCTTGCTTCAACTTTCCTGGGAGCCGGGGTGGTTAATCATCTGGCACTGTTCATCATTACCTAACTCCTGGGGACCTTCTGCAGTGTCCAGCCATACCCAGGCCGAATATCCCAACTAGCATCACAAATCTTTTAACTTTTTAATTTAAGTTTATTACTAGCTGTAGTACCCGGCTACGCCCGGGTTAATAAATAACTGATGTTAGCTATAACAAAATAGAATTGAACATGTTATATTAATGACCTGTAGGAAAACAGAAGCTGAGCTGTGATTGGTTGCTATAGGCACCCTGATAAATCTCCAGCCAACTGTAAACCTGTCGAGCCCACTGGGACGAGGGTACTCGGTACCGGACCGTGTCTGCTGCGGGGGAAGTCACGGGTGGTCCTGGTCCGGTCCGTTTCCCGGGCCCTGGCAAATAAAAGGGGTGTATTTACAGGGGATTGTCAGTCGTGACGCCACCCACCATATGCGGCCAGTGATGGGGCCGCCGCTGCTGCAGAACCTCCGCGGACAATGGAATGGCAGCTTAGGTGTAATAGTTCCAGTGGGTAGAACTGTATTCCCCGGGGCAGTGATGGTATAGTCTATAATGGATATGAATGGTGAAGACGGGGTTAAAGGACACACACTCACGTTTAGTAGTCAAAGGTGCAATTCTCTTCTTCTCCTGATGCTGCAGCTTCTTCTATTCCGTGTGCAGAGCTGACAGGCTGGTAGCTCTCTGTTACTGAATGTAGGGCAAAGGTTGCAATCAATACACAGACTCACAGTTTTGCTGTTCTCCAAAGCTTTACTGCAGATGTTGTTGCAGGTTATAGTCCACGGAGTCTGTAATGGGGCTAAGCTCTCTCCCCACCCTGTCCGGGTCATTAGCTTCCTCGTGCTGCACTGTGTGTGTGTCCTGAGCTGCTGCTTCTAGCTAAGCTGCTGGGACTTCTCACTCTTTCTCTGTGTTCTGCTGGTACCACTTGGCTAGGCAACTTGAGTCCTCTGTGCTGTGCTGACCCCTCCGTGTTGCTTTGCACTGGTACTAGGGGCATCTAGAGATCCCACTGTTCCTGGATTCACTGTGCTGTGGGTGCCAGACACAGTTCCGGATCCGGTGTCCGTTCCGTGCGCTCTTCTGGGGCAAGTGAAAGTATCACTCCAGCTCCCAGACGTGTTCCTCTGTCTGTAGTTCTCCTGTTCCTCTGACCCTTGCTGGGCCTGCACTAACTTCTGCACTAAATTGTGCTCTTCACAGCCCTGCTCCGAGCTGAACTGAGCTCTCCCTCATGAGCTGGAGTATTTAAGGGAGCAGGTGATGCTCCCCCTCCTGGCCCAGAGGTGCTAGTGTTTGTCAGTGTGTAGTGGAGAGAGAACCTATGAGGTGTTATTGTGGCATATTAACCCAAGGGGTGCGACATTCCCCCTTAGTTAAATACAGTACTCCGGGACTGTGGAAAAACAAGTAAACAAACAATTAAACACAATATTGACATAGACTTAAAAGTGAAAAAGCACAAAAATCACTAGAATGTGAAAAAGAGTCCAAAAAGTCAAAAAGCAATCTTTCCGGGGGTTTAGTCTATTGCCTCCGGGCTGATAAGTATATTCACAAGAGAGTTCTTACCACAACCAGTCCGTGGTATATATGGTCCATAAGTAAATAAGAAAAGTTCAAAGTTCATACAGGATAGTCTCTGTAGGTACAACTATATACATTTGTCCACGGGCGTTTCTGCTTAGGAGGCCTAAATTCGCTACACCACGCCCAGGCACTTTCTTCCCCTAACTTAATATACATGGGGGTCAATCCAGTTCCTCCACCCTCTTGGACACAGTCTACCAGGTTCAATTTACGTTTACTTTACATTTAAACAAACATATTTACATTTCACACTTAATTACATCTTAATCTTTGTACCTAGCTGGTAACTGACCTTGGGTACTATGCTCTGATCTGCGCAATGTTGGTGGAGTTAGTCTGATAGTGTGAGTGGACGTGTACCTATTTGGGGTGCTTGGTATTATGGCAGATGGGTATCTGACTGCAGGACTGGCAAGTTCACTAGGACCAGGAATTTGTTCTTCCTCTTCGGATTCAACTTCCAGTTCTTCAAGTCTTAGGTCTTCTTCAGGTAACACGGGTTCTGGTAACACTGGTTCTGGTAACACAGGTTCTGGTAACACAGGTTCTGGTTTTGGGTCCACCATTGAAGGGAATGCAATCATTGGTACGACAACTGCTCCATGGTAATTTGGCCATGTTTTAGGGAAATCTCCTAGTACCGTGTGGAATACTTCTTCCTTTTCTTTAATAGGTTGGACCTGTACTGGTTCTACGACTTCAGGTGTCTGCAGTGTTTCAGGACACAATTTAAGCTGATCACGAGATACGACTTGTGACGTTTTTCCTTCATCTTTGCTTATCAAACAGGTTTTTACATTGTCTAGATTAGAAGGTAAGACTGTGTATGGGACGGTTTCCCACTAATTATCCAGTTTGTGCGTCTCTTTCTCTTGAGAACTTGATCACCTTCCTGTAATGGCATTGCTTGAGCATGTTTGTTAAAAGTCTTCTCTTGTCTTGCTCTAGCTTGCTGTAAGTTCCTTTCTACACATTCTTGTACTTGTTGATACTGTTTCTGACGTTTGGTATCCCAATCTGTTTCTTCTTCTACTTCTGTATCTGGTTTTACAATTCCCATTTCTAGATCAATTGGTAGCTTACCAGGTCTTGCACGCATAAGATATGCTGGAGTACAGTTTGTAGAACTCACGGGGACATGGTTGTATAAGTCTACCAAATCAGGTAATTTATCTGGCCACTGGTTTCTTTCTGACTCTGGTAAAGTCTTTAACAGTTCAATTACAATATGATTCATCTTCTCGCATAAACCATTTGTTTGAGGATGAGACGTTGTTGTGCGAATCTTCTTACAACCGTACATATTGCAGAACTCCTTGAATAATTCTGATTCAAAAGCTGGACCTTGGTCTGAAAGGACTTGTTCTAGGTAACCCTGTGGTCTACAGAAATGCGTTTGGAATGCTTTTGCTGCCGTCTTCGCTGTTAGATCTTAAACAGGTACCACCACTAAGAAGCGTGAGTAATGGTCCACGATGGTTAAGGCATAGACATAGCCTGACCGGCTTGGTGACAACTTGACGTGATCTAATGCGACTAGCTCGAGTGGCTGCTTGGTTACTATTGGTTGAAGCGGAGCTTTTTGTGGATCTTTCCTTCTGAGGTTGCATGCGGCACATACTCTACACCAACGTTCAATGGATCTTCTCATGCCAACCCAATAGAATCTTTCTCTCAGGATCGCTTCTAACTTCTTCCATCCGAAATGACCTGCGCCATCATGATAAGCTTCTAAGACCATTTGAGTGGCTCGCTTGGGCAAGATAATCTGCCAGACCAGTTAATGCGTTTTAGGATTGGTATGTGTTCTGCAGAGCTTCCCTTGATGCAGGAACAACTTGCCTCTATCTTTCCATAGCTGTATAGCTTCAGCTGGGGCATTCTGATCAGGGTGTGCACGTTGTTGCGTAAGCAATTCTTTCACTAGCTTCACGGCTGGATCATTATCTTGGGCTTCGGCCCATCCGTAGTGTCTTAACGGGTTAAGATTTACTTCCTGCTTTCTTTGGTAGGCGCCAGGTTGATAATCTTGTACCTTTGAACGATGAAAGGTTGGTAGTTCAATCTCTTCCAACCCATCCGGTTCCTCTTCCACGTCTTTCAGGTGCGGCATCCGTGACAAGGCATCTGCGTTCCTGTTCTTGCGACCTGCCCTGTATTTGATGACAAAGTTGTAATAAGATAGAAGGGCTATCCATCGCTGCTACAGAGCTCCTAGTTTCGCTGTATCCAGGTGAGTCAACGGGTTGTTATCCGTGTAGATGGTGAATTCTACACCTGCCAAGTAATGTTTAAAACGTTCAGTCACAGCCCAAACTACTGCCAGTAGCTCTAACTTGAAGGAGCTGTAGTTCTCGGGATTTCTTTCTGTAGGCCGGAGCTTCCTACTTGCAAAGGCAATAACTCTTTCTTTGCTGCCTTGCTTCTGTGACAATACTGCTCCCAGTCCCATGTTGCTGGCATCCGTGTATAGAATGAAGGGTTGATGGTAATCAGGGTATGCCAGGATCTCTTCTTCCGTCAATGCTCTTTTCAGCTTGTTGAAGGAATCTTCTCTTTCCTTATCCCACTGTGTCAGGAAATTACAGGATGAAGACTTCTTCGATCGTCCCACCAGAATGTCTTGCAGAGGAGCTGCTAGCTTCGTGAATGCTCTGATAAATCTTCTATAATAGCCTACCAGGCCCAGGAATTGCCTCACTTCTTTAACGTTCGTAGGTCTTGGCCAATCCTTTATCACTGTGACTTTATCAGGATCCGGTGCTACTCCCTCTGAACTCACGACATGTCCCAGGTACTGTACCTTTGGTTTGAGAAGGTGACACTTGGATGGCTTGATCTTCATGCCGTACTTGGATGGGGCTTCGAACACTTCTGCCAGGTCTTGTAGATGTTGCTCATACGTCTTGGAATAGACTATGACGTCATCTAAGTACAGGAGGACAGTTTCGAAGTTCTTGTGTCCTAAACAGCTCGCCATCAGACATTGGAAGGTCCCGGGTGCGTTGCAGAGTCTGAACGGCATACAATTAAACTCACAGAGGCCCATCGGCGTAGTAAACGCTGTCTTCTCCTTGTCGGCCTCGGCCACAGGAACCTGCCAGTACCCACTAGTCAGATCAAGGGTGGAAAAGTAGTTAGCAGATTTTAATGCAGCTAATGACTCCTCAATCCTAGGTAATGGGTATGCGTCCTTATGTGTGATGCGGTTAATCTGCCGGTAATCTACGCACATTCTCATGGTCCCATCCTTTTTTTTAACTAACACTAGAGGTGCTGCCCAGGGGCTACAACTGTCTCTTATTACCCCTGCAGATTTCATTTCTCTGAGCATGTCTTTGGTGGTTTGGTAGTGAGCTGGTGGTAAGGGTCTATACCTCTCTTTTATAGGCTGATGGTTACCTGTGGGTATAGTGTGCTCTACCCCTTTGATCTGCCCAAAGTCTAACGGGTGTTTACTGAATATTTGCTCATATTCTTTCACTACCCGGTATACTACATGCTTGTGACAGGGAGGTGTAGAACTGGTACCTACATGCAACTTTTGGCACCAATCCTCCAGCTTCTCCTCTGAGTCATTGTCATCTGCCTGACATGATGGGTTCAAGGGTTCTGCGGTTGTGATGTTATTGTTATCAACCGTGTACAACTTAGCCATGGTAGCATACTTAGGTAATGTGATCTCGTCTTCTCCGCAGTTCAATAGGCGTAATGGCACTCCGCCCCTGTGTATGTCAACTACTCCTCTCGCTGTGAGTATGGTGGGTCTGCTGTCTGAGTACACGGGTTCTACCAGGGCTTGATAGTCTTGCCCTTTAATGCCTATTGCGGCTCTGCACCACACCAACATTTCAGTTTTGGGAGGTATTACAATGGTATTGGATCACTTACTCGTACACTGCCGATCTCACCTCCGGAGATTTCTACCTGCTGCATCAACGTCAAGGCTTTGATCTCTTTGTGCAGAAGCCTCTGTTGTCCAGTTCCAGCAGTCTCGGCGATTTGCTGCAAAACACTTAACACTTCGGAGAAACATTTCTCAATTACATTCATTCCTATCAGCATCACGGGTTCATGTTCTCGCCGGTTAACATCTATGATTATAATACCCTGGTTCTGCAATTCTACCTTCCCAACCTGAATATTCATCTGTCCATTACTAGCCCATACCTCAAAGTTAAAGTCATCTGGCGCATTAGTAATGTCTGAATCAGCCCAGTAGCTTTTATATAGAACATGTGGGATTGATGTTATCTGGGACCCGGTATCCAGCAAGACACTGAAGGGAATGCCATCCAACACAATAGGGATCACCGGCTTTCCTCCCACGAATTTGTCATACCAGGCTGAGGGGCCTTGAGGGTTCATTCCTGGGGAGCTGCCCGCCTGCCCAGGACATCGTCGTTTAAGGGACACTCACGAGCAAGATGGCCTGGTTTCTGGCAACGGCGGCAAATGGGCTGTCCATCCGGTTGGTAGCGATCGCTGGGTCGTCCTCTTGCTGCTGGGTATCTCCTGGGCCTCATCCACGGGACATCCTCTCTGCTGGTCTCCAACTTGATCTTGGGTGCAGGCTTTGACTCTCGCAGTTCCTTGATGACCTTGGCCATGGAGATCACGGTGTCTGTCAGGGCATCTAGCTTTTGGTTGAGGGCAGCATTAGAAATCAGTTCTCCAGTCTCAGCCGCAGTTGCTGACATTGCAGATGTCGCTGGTGCTGCCGGCTGCTGAGGTGCTGCAGCAGTGTCCGGGACAGTTGATAGCTCCTGTGGCTCTTCCAGCTGCTGCAGACGAATAGCTCTATCTTTCAGCTCAGTAAATGTCATGTCAGGGTTCTGCAGCAGTATCATGCTTAACTGTCCTCGGTGGGAAGGGGAATGGAGGCCCTCTATAAATTGGTCAAATAGCATTTTATCAGCTCCCGGGGCTAAAGCAGGTTCTGCCAGCTTAAGGGCTCTAAGTGCATCCTGCAGGTTCAAGGCAAAGTCTCTGGCACTCTGTTAAGGTTTCTGGTGGCATGCAAAGAACCTCATCTTAGCCCGGGTATCAACAGCAGATTCAAAAGTTGCTTTCAGTCTGGCTCCTAGATGCTCTACAGTGACCTTATCTGTGTCCAGCCAGGACGCAACCTCACGCCGTGCACTGCCCGTTAATTGTCCCATTATCATTCCTACACGCTGGGCTTCACTGAGGGGATACATCACATAATACTCTTTTATCTTTAGCATAAAGTCAGTTAATGTATTAGGCTCACCGGGGTACTGGGGCAGCCACATTGCCCCTGGAGTATACGGCATCAGGATTTGGGACTATGGGTGCTGTTCCTTGCGCCGCTGCACCGCCGGGTACTATCGCTGGGTCCGGCGCTGCAGCTCCACCGGCTGCTCCGTCGCCGCCTTGCGCATCGGGCTGTGACATCTTGGGCCCCCTTAGTTAATATCCGCCCTCCGTCTTCCGCTTCCGTACGGATGTCTATGGAAGGTTACAGGGTGCAGCAGGGATTTTCTTCTCTGTCGGATGTCGTCAGTACCAAGGGAGGAGGCTGAATTCGCGCCAATGCAAGGTACTGCCCCCTCTCTTTCCCGCACGCCGCGCGCTCCAAAATGGCGGATTCTCAAAAATACAGTTCAGATGGCGCGGTTCAAAATCAGTTTTCACATCAATCACGGCACACGCTGCCCGTTTTAACGGGCACGGTAAATCCTGTTTGTGACGCCAGGTTTGTCGAGCCCACTGGGACGAGGGTACTCGGTACCGGACCGTGTCTGCTGCGGGGGAAGTCACGGGTGGTCCTGGTCCGGTCCGTTTCCTGGGCCCTGGCAAATAAAAGGGGTGTATTTACAGGGGATTGTCAGTCGTGACCCACCCACCATATGCGGCCAGTGATGGGGCCACCGTTGCTGCAGAACCTCCGGGGACGATGGAATGGCAGCTTAGGTGTAATAGTTCCAGTGAGTAGAACTGTATTCCCCGGGGCAGTGATGGTATAGTGTATAATGGATATGAATGGTGAAGACGGGGTTAAAGGACACACACTCACGTTTAGTAGTCAAAGGTGCAATTCTCTTCTTCTCCTGATGCTGCAGCTTCTTCTATTCCGTGTGCAGAGCTGACAGGCTGGTAGCTCTCTGTTACTGAATGTAGGGCAAAGGTTGCAATCAATACACAGACTCACAGTTTTGCTGTTCTCCAAAGCTTTACTGCAGATGTTGTTGCAGGTTATAGTCCACGGAGTCTGTAATGGGGCTAAGCTCTCTCCCCACCCTGTCCGGGTCATTAGCTTCCTCGTGCTGCACTGTGTGTGTGTCCTGAGCTGCTGCTTCTAGCTAAGCTGCTGGGACTTCTCACTCTTTCTCTGTGTTCAGCTGGTACCACTTGGCTAGGCAACTTGAGTCCTCTGTGCTGTGCTGACCCCTCCGTGTTGCTTTGCACTGGTACTAGGGGAAATTTAGAGATCCCACTGTTCCTGGATTCACTGTGCTGTGGGTGCCAGACACAGTACTGGATCCGGTGTCCGTTCCGTGCGCTCTTCTGGGGCAAGTGAAAGTGTCACTCCAGCTCCCAGACGTGTTCCTCTGTCTGTAGTTCTCCTGTTCCCCTGACCCTTGCTGAGCCTGTACTAACTTCTGCACTAACTTGTGCTCTTCACAGCCCTGCTCCGAGCTGAACTGAGCTCTCCCTCATGAGCTGGAGTATTTAAGGGACCAGGTGGTGCTCCCCCTCCTGGCCCAGAGGTGCTAGTGTTTGTCAGTGTGTAGTGGAGAGAGAACCTATGTGGTGTTATTGTGGCATATTAACCCATGGGGTGCCACAAGCCCTCCCCCCGGCCAGGCAGTATATATTACCTCACACATACACATAATAGACAGCTCATGTGATCTGCCTTAATTCTCTATATGGCACGTGTTGCACATTGACTGTTTTCAATGAGATGTTTATTTTTCGAAATTAAAGATACCAGAGTATGAGGCGAGTTGTGTGAGGTAATTTGTGCACATCTGTGTCTGTCTATGTGGTGTCCAGAATGATGATGGGAGTGTAGGTGTGTCACGGTCCGCGCTGCTTCAGGCTCAAAAAACTCACCAAAGAGTCAAAGATTCATCAAACAGATTTTCATCCTTTTATTCTCTCCTTCCTCCCCACCTGGCGCCTTCCTCAGGGATATGTCTGTGTGGTGTGTCGTGTGTGTGTCTCTGGTGTGTGTGTGTGTGTCTGTGGGCTGAGTGCATGTGTCCCTATAGGGTGTGTGTATGTGTGTGTGTCCCTGTGGGGGGGTGAATCTGTGTGGTGTGTGTGTCTCTGTGTTATGTGTGTCTCTTTGTGGTGTGTGTGTCCCTGTGGGGTGTGTGAATGAGTGTGTGGTGTCTCTGTGTTGTGTGTGTCTCTCTTTTTGGCTGTTTGTGTGTTCGGGGTGCGGTGGTGAGTATCCAATGTTGGGGCTGCACCTTAGTGACTATCACTTGCTGTTACTCTTTGTGTGCGTGTGGTGTGTATACATGTCCCCGTGCATTGTGAAAATCCCATGTCAGGGCCCCACCTTAGTGACTATATGCTGGAATATGCTTTTAGTCTTTGGCGCGGTCATTAAGCCCCTCTCATTCACAACTGTCAACTAGTAACTGTCACTTTTTCCCCTTATGTAGATAGGGGCAAAATTGTTTGGTGAATTGGAACGCGTGGGGTTAAAATTTTGCCTCACAACATAGCCTATGACACTCTCGGGGTCCAGACGTGTGACTGTGCAAAATTTTGTGGCTGTAGTTGCGACGGTGTAGATGCCAATCCCGGAATATACATACATAAACACATACATACATACAGACATACACACATTCAGCTTTATATATTAGATTAACCCCATAATTGACAAAGACTTGTTTGCACACCTGATCAGGTCTGATCAGCGCTCAGACTGGAATGCACCAGCACTGTCATATCAGAAGCTGGTTGTGGTAGCAGAGATGCATCAAGGCATCTTCCCCATGCTGTTCCCAATCCATTTGAATACCATTTCCATTCGTTAAAGTGATTTTTCTGCCTCCTCTCCCCTGCCCCCCTGTGATGGTGGGATATGGATGGTAATATTTTACTGCACTTTACAAGTGCTGTTCCTATATTGTGTACTCAGCCCTTCCCCCTTCCTGTGTACTCATTACACTACTGAGGGTCTGATAATTTACTTACTGTGGACATGTCCTTACTTGGTCATTTTAGTCCTCTGTCTGTAAATGTGTGTACTACTCCCCCAGGAGTGTGTCAATAGACCTGGTTTGGATATGGGAGGTGGATGGGGGAGGATAAGCAGTGTGATTTCAGTCTGTCTGAGGGACGCTGAGTTGAGACCAGCTCTACAAAGGGATTTAAAGAAATCTGGTTTACCTGGATACAGTATACTGCTGGATTGTTTTATGTATTTCTCTGATGGATTGTTTATGGATTTTTATGTTTTCAAGCAATACAGTTTCTTGGGTTGTTCACGCATCTCTCGCGCTGTTGATTGTGGGATACTGAGAAGGGCCCCGTGACACCTCCTGTTAGGGTTTTCCAGAAAAATGCTTGGATTTCCCATTTACTTTCATTATACTCAGTTCTTGAGTTCAGCCTATCCGTGCGTCTGATCTGCTCAACTCAAGTACCAAGCATTCAAGCATTTTAGTTGCTTATTCATCAGTATACCTTAATCTAAACTGCTGAAAAAGAATGTGCAGGTAAAGGGATTTTCACATAGGCTACAGTATACTGTATAAAGAGCTTGTCACCAGGAAGATCTAACTAAGAAGCTTGGAATTGACTGTTGACATTAATCTAATCCAACAGTAAGTTTAGAAAAAAATAGCTGGTAGATGACAATAATAAACCAAACACTATAATGTTGTTTGTGGATTGGGCACCAGTAGTTGTGTTTATAGTTCCTCTGCAGAATTATGCATCGCATTAGTTAGTGAACAAAATATGCAGCCTAAGGGTACCTTTACACGCGGCTACATTTCTAGAGTGGCTACAGGTAACTTACTGGTTGCAGTGAAATCATGGAGAGATTATTCCATTTGTACACAGCAACAAGATAGAACCTTGTCTCCATGATTTCACTGCAACCAGTAAGTTACCTGTAGCCACCCTAGAAATGTAGCCGTGTGTAAAGGTACCCTTATTGTGCAGTTATAGACCACTAGATGGCGGCCCGATTCTAAAGAATCGGGTAGTCTAGAATCCATATATAGTTTATTTACTAATAGTTAGGGGAGTGCGGTGAAATGAATTGTGTGTATACAGGTGGCTCAGTGGGTAGCAGAGTATACGGTGGCTCAGTGGGTAGCAGAGTATACGGTGGCTCAGTGGTTAGCACTGCGCAGTGGCTCAGTGGTTAGCAGTGAGTGCGGTGGCTCAGTGGTTAGCAGTGAGTGCGGTGGCTCAGTGGTTAGCAGTGAGTGCGGTGGCTCAGTGGTTAGCAGTGAGTGCGGTGGCTCAGTGGTTAGCAGTGAGTGCGGTGGCTCAGTGGTTAGCAGTGAGTGCGGTGGCTCAGTGGTTAGCAGTGAGTGCGGTGGCTCAGTGGTTAGCAGTGAGTGCGGTGGCTCAGTGGTTAGCAGTGAGTGCGGTGGCTCAGTGGTTAGCAGTGAGTGCGGTGAGATTGGTCAGCACAGTGGCGTGGGCAGAGTGGTCAGCGCAGCACACCGTGGGCAGAGTGGTCAGCACACACATACATACACACACACACACACACACACACATATACGCATACTCCGCTATAGTTAGCAAATAAAAAAGCCAAGAAGCCAGCGCTGCCTAAGGTTAGCACGCAATACAAAAAGTGCATGCGCACATAATTTCTAACTGTACTTTAAACTGAGACATTTGGCAAACAATTGATCAATTCTTTGAGTTACCCCGCCACGTCACGGCATTCTCAGATGGGGCAGTCCTACTCTACATTTTTTAATTCGCTGTGCCATTACGGCCTCCTGAATGCATTAAAAGCAGAACCATATCAAATGCACACGTACCTGAAGCATTACTGAACCACTCCCATGGCGCCAGAAAAGCAGCGCAGATAAAGGCAGACCAGGTCCGGACATGACATCTGGACATTATCAGATCTGACCCCCACACTGCCCAACCAACAACCATGGATGAGGGTAGAACAGGCTCAAACACATGTGCAACAATCAAGCAGAGCCTATGGGCAGGGTATGGCCGCTGTATATATGTACAGCAGCCTAGATCAATCACATTAAAGACAGATAGAATGGCATGCACAACCAAGCGCGCACGGCAAAAAGTGGTGGTCAGCCACAAACCTATAATAAATAAAAAAGCCAAGAAGCCAGCGCTGCCTAAGGTTAGCACGCAATACAAAAAGTGCATGTGCACATAATTTCTAACTGTACTTTAAACTGAGACATTTGGCAAACAATTGATCAATTCTTTGAGCGACCCCGCCATGTCACGGCATTCTCAGATGGGGCAGTCCTACTCTACATTTTTTAATTCGCTGTGCCATTATGGCCTCCTGAATGCATTAAAAGCAGAACCATATCAAATGCACACGTACCTGAAGCATTACTGAACCACTCCCATGGCGCCAGAAAAGCAGCGCAGATAAAGGCAGACCAGGTCCGGACATGACATCCGGACATTATCAGATCTGACCCCCACACTGCCCAACCAACAACCATGGATGAGGGTAGAACAGGCCCAAAAACATGTGCAACAATCAAGCAGAGCCTATGGGCAGGGTATGGCCGCTGTATGTATGTACAGCGGCCTAGATCAATCACATTAAAGACAGATAGAATGGCATGCACAACCAAGCGCGCACGGCAAAAAGTGGTGGTCAGCCACAAACCTATAACAAATAAAAAAGCCAAGAAGCCAGCGCTGCCGCTATAGTTAGCACCGACCCTGCGTCTTCCCCAGCGCCTGGATCCTGAGTCGACATGTCGCCGCCCGCGGACGACTGGATCCAATATGGCGTCCGGGAAGTTTTGCGAGACTTCTTGGACGCTATATTGGATCCAGTAGTTGGGGGGTGGCGACATGTCGACTGAGGATCCAGGCGGCTGATGCAGGGCCGGTGGTAAGTATAGCGGAATGTGTGTGTGTGTGTGTGTGTGTATGTGTGCGGACAAAGTGAGGGAAGTGCGGACAAAGTGAGGGAAGTGACTACATACACACATATAATAATAATAATAATAATAAAGCTTTATTTATATAGCGCCAACATATTCCGCAGCGCTTTACAATGTAGGGTTAGAGTACAGAAAATATAATACAGTAAGTAATTACAGTAGAGAACAAAAACAGTACAATAATTGGATACAAAACAATAGGCATAGAATCAATGTAAAAAGAAAATACAATAAATAAAGCAAGAAATGAAGGTGACCCTGCTCAAAAGAGCTTACAATCTACGACGGGATAGGGGTTGCACAAGGTACAGGGGCTTATTGCACTGATGGTCCAGGCATCTTGAGGAAATGGGGCATAGAGATAAGCTTACATGGATGGTCATTGTACAATCTGTGTAGACCTTTTTGGTTTGGTGGAGTTTATAGAAGAGTAATATCCAGAGGCATAGCCCATTCACTGTCTACAGTACAAAGGACTTCTATTAGGGAGTATGATAGGCCGCCTTAAAAAGATACGTTTTTAGGTATCGTCTGAAGCCATGCAAGTTGTGGATAGTCCTGATTTCTTGGGGTAAAGCATTCCAGAGTTTTGGTGCAGCTCTGGAGAAGTCTTGGAGCCGGGAGTGGGAGGATCGGATTAGTACAAATGTCAGTCGAAGGTCATTTGTGGAACGTAGAGAACGGGTGGGGTGATAGACAGAGATGAGAGAGGAGAGGTAGGGGGGTGCTGCATTGTGAAGAGCTTTGTGGGTGAGAACAAGCAATTTGAATTTGATCCTGTAGTATACGGGCAGCCAGTGCAATGACTGGCAAAGAGCAGAGGCATCTGAGTAACGATTGGCCAGATGGGTGATCCTGGCTGCTGCATTAAGGATGGACTGGATAGGAGAAAGTCTGGTGAGGGGAAGGCCGCTTAATAGAGAATTGCAATAGTCAAGGCGGGAATGGATGAGGGCCACGGTGAGGGTTTTTGTTGTTTCCAGGGTGAGAAAGGGGCGGACTCTAGAGATATTCTTCAGGTGTAAGCGACAGGAGCGGACGAGACATTGTGTGTGGGAGGAGAAGGAGAGATCGGTGTCAAACATAACACCCAGACAGCGAGCCTGCTGCCTAGGCGTTATCGTGGTGCCACAAACTGAGAGAGAGATGTCCGATTTAGGGAGGTTAGTGGATGGGGGGAGCAGAAGAAGTTCAGTTTTGGAAAGGTTTAGTTTCAAATAGAGAGTGGACATGATATTGGAAACTGCAGCTAGACAGTCATTGGTGTTCTTTAATACCGCAGGGGTAAGGTCAGGGGCTGAAGTGTATAGTTGTGTGTCATCAGCATAAAGATGGTACTGGAAGCCAAATCTGCTGATGGTCTGTCCAATCGGGGCTGTGTAGAGAGAGAAGAGGAGAGGGCCAAGGACTGAACCCTGAGGGACCCCAATAGTGAGGGGAATAGGGGAAGAAGTGGAGCCAGCAAAAGATACACTGAAAGAGCGGTCAGAAAGATAGGAGGAGAGCCAGGAGAGAGCAGTGTCCTTTATGCCAATGGAGTGCAGCATAGAGAGTAGGAGCTGATGGTCGACAGTGTCAAAAGCTGCAGAGAGATCAAGGAGAATAAGCAGAGAGTGGTCACCATTACATTTTGCTGTCAGAAGGTCATTGGTCACTTTGATGAGGGCGGTTTCTGTAGAGTGAAGGGGGCGGAAACCAGGCTGTAATGGGTCTAGCAGAGAGTGAGCGGAGAGGTAACGGGTGAGGCGGGAATAGACCAGGCGCTCCAGGAGTTTAGAGATGAAGGGGAGATTGGAGACTGGTCTGTAGTTATTTGTGCATGATGGGTCGAGAGTGGTTTTCTTTAATAATGGAGTAATGATCGAGTGTTTGAAGGAGGAGCGGAAGATGCCAGAAGAGAGGGAGAGATTGAAGATTGTGGCTAAGTGAGTGGTGACGACTGGAGAGAGGGACTGGAGCAGGTGTGAGGGAATGGGGTCAGTAGTGCATGTGGTGGGACGAGAGGAAGAAAGGAGCCTGGAGACTTCTTCTTCTGTGACTGGGTCAAATGTGGAGAGTGAGCCGGAGGAGATGTGGGGAAGAATGGGGGTGGCAGTGCTTGGAGGCTGAGAGCTGATTTCCTGGCGGATGTTGTCTATTTTCTCCATGAAGTAGGAAGCTAGGTCATCAGCACAGAGGTCAGTGATGGGGGCCTGCACTTTCGGACTGAGGAGAGAGTGAAAGGTGTCAAAGAGTTTTTTTTGATTGTTGGATAGTGAGGAGACCAGGGTGGTGAAGTAGGTCTGTTTGGCAAGGTGAAGGGCGGAGTTGTAGGTTTTGAGCATGAATTTATAGTGGATAAAGTCTCCTGGTGAGCGAGTTTTCCTCCATAAACGTTCAGCACTCCTAGAGCATCGCTGGAGGAATCGAGTTTGTGGTGTGAGCCAGGGCTGTTTTGTTCTCTGTTTGGAGGTTCTGAGGGTGAGGGGCGCTACTTGGTCCAGGGAGCTTCTGAGAGAGTCATTGTAGTGATTTACTGCCTGATCTGGACAGGAGATTGAAGAGATTGGGGACAGAGATGAGATGAGGGAGTCTGTGAGAGCTTGAGGGTTAATGGCCTGTAGATTTCTGGATGTGTGATAGGTAGGATTGGGCTGTGTTGGCCGAGGGTTAGTGAGTGAGAAGGAGAGAATGTTGTGGTCAGAGAGTAGAGGTGAGTTATCCAAGAGGGAGGATGAGCAGAGCCGGGTAAAGACCAGGTCAAGGGTGTTACCGTTTTCGTGCGTCTCAGAGGTTGAGAGCTGTGATAGGCCAAGAGAGGTAGTTAGAGATAGGAGATGGGGAGATGGGGCTGTTTATAGGAATGTTAAAGTCTCCCAGAATAAGGGTTGGTAAATCTGAGGACATGAAATGCGGGAGCCAAGCGGAGAAATGGTCGAGGAACTGGTTGGGTGACCCTGGGGGCGGTATACCACTGCTACTTTGAGGGGGAGGGGATGGAATAGCCTAATGGTATGGACCTCAAAAGAAGGGAATGAGAGTGATGGGGCTGGAGGGAATGACCTGGAAAGTACATTGTGGGGACAGGAGGAGGCCTACTCCACCGCCACGTCTGTTCCCAGGTCTAGGGCAATGAGAGAAATGTAGGCCGCCGTGAGAAATAGCGGCCGGGGAAGCAGTGTCTGAGTCCTGGATCCAGGTTTCTGTGAGGGCCAGCAGGTTTAGAGAGTTGGAAAGGAAGTAATTGTGGATGAAGGGAAGTTTGTTGCATACAGACTGTGGATTCCAGAGAGCGCAGTTAAAAGAGGGAGATGAAGGAGTGCAAGTGATGGTAATGAGGTTTCTATGTGTGGTGGGAGAGGGGTTGAAGTTAGAGGGTGGACCAGGGTTGGGGGAGATATCACCTGAGAGGAGCAGCAGCAAAAAGAGGAAGAGCAGATAGTTTTTGGATTTTGGACTTTGTTTATGCACCAGTGGCAGTAGTTATAAACACTACCAAATATGCAGTTAATGCTGAACTGGTATATAATGGGTTAATTTCGCAGTGTCATTACAACTATACACTGTGTAATAATAGAAATAACAACAATAATGGAATATAAGGGTTAATGTTCCTACTGGCAGTAGTAATAGAGACTACAAAGTATGGAGTTAAGGCAGAAATGGTATATAAGGGTTAACTTCGCAGTGGCAGTACAACTACACACTGTGTTATAGAAATTACAGATAAAACGGAATGTAAGGGGTTAATGTTGCTACTGTCATGAGTACAATATACGCAGTAATAATACTGTTAACCAAAAAAGATATATTATCTGATTTAGGGCTGATAATGTACAGGAGCTTGCTTCCCGACATCGCTGTGACAGGATTGTCAAAGTAGGAATGATGTGTGAGGTAAAAATTCAAGATTCGCGGTCTAAAATGGCGGCCGTGAAATTTGAATTCATAAAATGGCGGCTTTCGCGAGGCGCTGTTCGGATTGGGCGATGCCACGACCAATGTGAGAAGCGCCTCACTTCCCTTTGAGATACATGGAGGACTTTGAGTTTCAAATTTACCGCTGTAAGTGAGGCGCGAAGCTCATTGGTCACTGCGTGCTGGCGCTGACCAATGAGCATAGCGCCTCACTGCCCATTGACATACATGGAGGACTTTGAGTTTCAAATTTACAGCTGTAAATGAGGCGCGAAGCTCATTGGTCGCTGTGTGCTGGCGCCGACCAATGAGCATAGCGCCTCACTGCCCATTGAGATACATGGAGGACTTTGAGTTTCAAATTTACCGCTGTTTAGTGAGGCGCGAAGCTCATTGGTCGCTGTGTGCTGGCGCCGACCAATGAGCATAGCGCCTCACTGCCCATTGAGATACATGGAGGACTTTGAGTTTCAAATTTACCGCTGTAAGTGAGGCGCGAAGCTCATTGGTCGCTGTGTGCTGGCGGCGACCAATGAGCATAGCGCCTCACTGCCCATTGAGATACATGGAGGACTTTGAGTTTCAAATTTACCGCTGTAAGTGAGGGGCGAAGCTCATTGGTCGCTGTGTGCTGGCGCCGACCAATGAGCATAGCGCCTCACTGCCCATTGAGTTACATGGAGGACTTTGAGTTTCAAATTTACCGCTGTAAGTGAGGCGCGAAGCTCATTGGTCGCTGTGTGCTGGTGCCGATCAATGAGCATAGCGCCTCACTGGCCATTGAGATACATGGAGGACTTTGAGTTTCAAATTTACCGCTGTAAGTGAGGCGCGAAGCTCATTGGTCACTGTGTCCTGGCGGCGACCAATGAGCATAGCGCCTCACTGCCCATTGAGATACATGGAGGACTTTGAGTTTCAAATTTACCGCTGTAAGTGAGGCGCGAAGCTCATTGGTCGCTGTGTGCTGGCGCCGACCAATGAGCATAGCGCCTCACTGCCCATTGAGATACATGGAGGACTTTGAGTTTCAAATTTACCGCTGTAAGTGAGGCGCGAAGCTCATTGGTCGCTGCGTGCTGGCGCCGACCAATGAGCATAGCGCCTCACTGCCCATTGAGATACATGGAGGACTTTGAGTTTCAAATTTACCGCTGTAAGTGAGGCGCGAAGCTCATTGGTCGCTGTGTGCTGGCGCCGATCAATGAGCATAGCGCCTCACTGCCCATTGAGATACATGGAGGACTTTGAGTTTCAAATTTACCGCTGTAAGTGAGGCGCGGAGCTCATTGGTCGCTGTGTGCTGGCGCCGACCAATGAGCATAGCGCCTCACTTCCCACTGAGATACATGGAGGACTTTGAGTTTCAAATTTACCGCTGTAAGTGAGGCGCAAAGCTCATTGCTCGCTGTGTGCTGGCGCCGACCAATGAGCATAGCGCCTCACTGCCCATTGAGATACATAGCGGTCTTTAGAGCTGTGCATGGCCAGGCACTTGGTTCTGTTTTCGGCCACGGCGCTCGGCTCTCGTCGGTCGGAGCGACGAAGTCTGTAGCTCCGGCCCGCTGTATTCTCATTGCTCGGCGCTTGTAGCCACCGCCAGAGCTGGCGTTCTGGCGGGGTCGGCGGGGTGTACGTGGGCAATGGCTCACTGCAACGGCTCGCAATGCCCACGGGCAATGCTTCACAGGTCGCGGCGCCCACGGCCACAACGACGGAAACAGCGCCGAAACTTACGGAAGTGCGTTAGGGGAATTATATATTAGATTTGATTGATTCCATAAAATGCATTCGATGACTATGTAAATCAGTCCAAGATCAGACAACAATGCTCGGACTGACCGAACATCTCCCAAATGGAGCATGACCGCTGCATAGACATATATGAAGCTTTCATGCTTGGGTAGGGATAGGTGCAGCCGGTCCCAATCTTATACTGTTATTTGGTTAGGTGAAAGGAGGACATTTAAGGTACCGTCACATGCGGCAATTCTGCTAGCAATTTCACTGGCAATTTGCTGGTTGCAGTGAAATCATGGTTACATTGTTCTATTTTGTTGCCGTGTACAGATGGAACAATGTGTCCATGATTTCACTGCAACCAGCAAATTGCCAGTGAAATTGCCTAGCAATATTGCCGCGTGTGACGGTACCTTTAGAAGAAACTAAGACTGCAGAATCAGTCTGTCTGTATGAAGTCTCAAGCTGCAGAGACAACTGATGGATCCTCCCACATGTTTCTATTGTCTTATCAATAATCTTTTGCAATCAGAGATCTGAAAACTAGGGAACCTTTTTGGACATGTTAATCAATTCATTTTATTGTATGCTTCTGAGAGATATACTTATAAATGTGTGGAATAAGGAATGTACCATCCACAGCAGCAGCCTGAGGCCATTATGGGGCCCATAAGCAGGGGTGGCCCAGTGCCACTCTAGTGACAGGGAGGAGATTATATTCGCATCTAATGGTGGATTTATGTTGTGATATACGGTCCCGGATACGCTGGGTGGTTTCCCCAACGTATCCGAGACCGCACGGACACTTTATGAAGTAGACAACATGGGATGCAATATAATCTCCTCCCTGTTCCTGCTCATTTCAATAAATGTAAGCATAAAATTTCTCAACTAAAGTTTCAAGTGATTGAGGATGTTCCCATTAATCGCCGAGGCGGCAATCGTATAACACAGCTCAAAAAGAGAGAATCCTATTGGATTCATACTCTTCAAATTCTAGAACCAAGGGTGATGAACAGGGAGTACGAGATATTCGGAGCATAATATGTAATTGTAGTGTGGTGTTCTGTCTATACCTTTAAGGTTTATAATGTTGTATTTCAGATGTGTGATGTACTAGCTGATCATGGTTCCTTCATCTTAGTAACAGGAGGACTGAATTACATTACTTGTTAATAGGTATCTGGGATCCCCTCTTAAAGCAATATAATATAGAATGTTTCATGAACATTTATACCTGTTTGCCCGCATTTATTTGTTTCTTAAAAACATTTGCTATGTATTATATCATTAATTTTCCCTTTTGTCTTTTTTATCCCTTTTTCATCCCTTTTTCCCTTTTTCTTTCACTTCTTAAATGTCTCCGTCCACCTACGGGTCATCCATAGCGGACCTGAGAAATGATAAATAGTATAAAATCACACAAGTTCACTAGCAGAAATTACATGCCTAAGTCCGACGTTACTATGCAGCTGCTAATGCGCGTCTTTTGGTTGCGTTCCACCTTCACGCTTGCGTTCCACCACCAACGACGTCGCGTTCCCCGACCTGTTCAGGTCCTATAAGACGCTGGGAGCGAGCGGTACACACCGCAAACGCCCAGCTGACACCCACCACGCCACGGGAACCAGGTATCTCGCCTCCATTGGAGGTTTTTTGACCTATGAATAACAGTACTTTTTATGCCAGTGATGTATTACTTTATCCTACAGGTTCCTTGCGGAGCACTTGTATATAATTGAGCCATTGATTCAGCGGGATTATAGGTATCGCCATTATGCATTATAATTATAATACATGTGATTTTAGGGGATAACATCTACCTTAAGCCTTGTCAGTAACACTGATGTTATGTTAGTCACATATAGTCCTTAATACTATTGTTTCCACATTGTCTTTTTCTTTCTCCTCTATTATGGTATACTTCAGAGGGTATATACTTTTTGTCATTCATTATCACACTGATGTTAGCATATGATGGAATGTATTAATTTATGTATATTTCTTATAGACCCAGCAATATGAGGTCTTTGCCACAAGTGAATATATATCATTGCTAACACAGAATTGAGGTAATTTTTTGACAATATTCCTTTATCACATGTGCCTCAAGCGAGACAGTTCTGTAACTCACTGCATGATATAATGTGAAGTATTTATGTTATCATTTCCTGATTAATATGTCTGATACTGCGTTTCTTATGTATTACAGATAAGTTTTGACAAAGGTTCCAGAGAGAACCGAAACGTAAACTATTGTTTTGCTTTGACATTATTCCGTTTTTTCTTTAATTCACTTGGAAAACATGAAATAAATGCTCTTCTTTTGCAACAAGTGACTGACTTTCTATCATTATAAGTGTGTGCCGAAGTCCATCTACAATACTTTCATAATCTAATATATAAAGCTGAATGTGTGCATATATTTGTGTATGTATGTATATCCGGATTGGCATCTACACTGTCGCAACTACAGCCACAAAATTTTGCATAGTCACACATCTGGACCCTGAGAGCATCATAGGCTATGTTGTGAGGCGAAATTTTAACCCTGCACGTTCCAGTTCACCAAAAAATTTGCCCCTATCTACATAATGGTGAAAAAGTGAATGGAAAAGTGTTTGAGGAAAATCGACAGCTGTCAGTTATAGCCACAAAATTTTGCACAGTCACACGTCTGGACCCCGGGAGCATCATAGGCTATGTTGTGAGGCGAAATTTTAACCCCGCGCATTCTAATTCACCAAAAAATGTTGCCCCTATCTACATAATGGGGAAAAAGTGCACTACCAGTTGACAGTTGTGAATGAGAGGGGCTTAATGATAGCATCAAAGACTAACAGCATATACCAGCATATAGTCACTAAGGTGGGGCCCCAACATGAGATATTCACCACACACAGGGACATGTATACATACCACACGCACACAAAGAGTAACAGCAAGTGTGTAGTTGCTAAGGTAAAGCCCCAACATTGGATACTCACCACGCACCCGAACAAACACACACACACCACAAAGAGACACACACAACACAGAGACACACACACACACACCCCCAAGGGAACACACACACCCTATAGCCCTATAGCGACACATGCACTCACCCCACAGGGCACACACACACCACAAAGAGACACACACAACACAGACACACACACCACACAGACCCCCCACAAGGACACACACCCCCAAGGGACACACACACACCTTATAGGGACACATGCACTCACCCCACAGGGACACACACACACACAGCACAAAGAGACACACACACCACACAGACACCCCCCACAGGGACACACACATACACACCCTATAGGGACACATGCACTCACCGCACAGAGACGCACACACACACACACAAAGAGACACACACACCCCACACAGACACCCCCCCTACAGGGACACACACATACACACCCTATAGGGACACATGCACTCACCCCACAGGGACACACACACACACACACCACAAAGAGACATACACAACACAGATACACACACACCACACAGCCCCCACCGCAGGGACTCACACATACACACCCTATAGGGACACATGCACTCACCCCACTGGGGACACACACACCACAAAGAGACACACACAACAGAGACACACACCACACAGACACCCCCCCCACAGGGACACACACACATACACACCCTATAGGGACACATGCACTCACCCCACAGGGACACACACATACACACACCCCAGGGACACACACACCACACAGACAGACACAGATGTGCACAAATCATCTCACACAACCCGCCTCATACGTGTGCTATCTTTAATTTCCTAACATAAACATCTGATTAAAAACAGCCAATGTGCAACATATATGCCATATAGGGAATTAAGGCAGATGTCGTCACATGAGCTGTCTATTATGTGTATGTGTGAGGTAACATATATTGCCTGGCCAGGGGAAGGGTTTACTGTTGGCTGGAGATTTATTAGGCTGCCTATAGTGTTGAGGAGAGCCAATGGATCAAAATACTTGATTAACTGTAAGCTATAAGGGCATGGGAGAAATGATCTATAGAGTGTATTATTTCCACCTTACGTAAGTTTGTATCAGACAAAGATGGCTCCCATTTCCTGCCACATCACTACATGTTCTGAGACAAAGCTGCAGTCAAGACAAAGACTGATCAATCACAGAATGACACCTCATCAGATGGCTTCACGGATCAAACTAACTTTTGGAGACCTGAAGGAATTTACCTTGATGACCTCATGAACAATCCCCCTCCATGGACTAGACCATGTCCCACCAATAAATGCATTCCATTTGTCCCCACTGTGTGTGTGTAAACCGATCCCCCTAGAGAGCTTTGTTAAAACCCATGTGTGATCAATAAAGGACTCACTTTGGAGCTGTGCCTTGAGGAGGGCTGAGGAGAGCTTACACCTGATTGTGTTATCGGTGTATTTCTTTCATCGCATGCATCAGTCCATATCAATCAGGACAGGGGCAGACAACTTATTAATAATAATAATATTATATAATATTAAATCCTTTACAATTTGGCGCCCAACGTGGGGCAACAGAGGAGAATCCCCAAACCTTGAATGACCGGTGAAGGAGACGGCAGGACGCACTGAGTACCCCGAGCCAGGAGACTGATCACCTCCCTAACAAAAACGGTAAGTCTGCTGATTTTATTATAATCTGTTGGCTTTACCTGTTTTTCGGGGTACCCTGTGCAGATTGCCTGACCGCGTCCGATCTTTCAGGGTGTCTGAAGACGGTAGAGGGGGTTTTCTCCGCTGCTGACCATTTAATTGCGGAAGAACCGTCATGTTAAGTTGCTGCTGCCTGCTATTTGTTGTGTTAGGGGAGATGACTGGTAGGAAAGAGGGTTTTTGAGCAGTGTCTGGAGATGAGATAGATCAAAGTGGTCACCTGTGCTGCAATAGGTCGAGTAACTTGACTCCCATAGGGGCATGTAACTTAGAGTAACTTGACTCAGTACATAGCCTGATAATATATGATTTTTGGTTCTGGAGAGAATAGGTCGAGTAACTTGACTCCCATAGGGCATGTTACTTAGAGTGATTCAGTACATGCCCTGATAGTAGTCTACAGAACACGGAAATCAGACAGGGACAGATAGGAAGTGTAGACGGCTGTGAAGGTCTTGTGCCAGGTTTGTCATCTCCCCAGTCTTAAGTGTTTGTTTTGTGTCCATCATCTTAGTCTATATAGAGAAAGATGGAGAAGTTAATGCAGTTGTGTCGCATAGGCCCTAAGCCTAATTCAGATGGCAAGTTAGATCCGTGTACATTAGTTGCAATTCGTGAAGGGAAAAGTCATGTTAAACAATGCAAGAAGCTTATGAAGTTGTGTGGGATGGTAGAAGGAGGAAGGCTGCAACCCCTGGAGTGGAATTCAGTCTTAAGAGAGAGGGAAGGTGTTCTAGAACAGAGGTCCCCAACTCCAGGCCTCAAGGCCCGCCAACAGCGCAGGTTTCAGGATCTCCTTAGTATTGCACAGGTGCTATTGTGATCATCTGCACAGGTAATGATTCAAGCCCTGTGCAATACTAAGGAGATCCTGAAAACCTGCACTGTTGTGGCCTTGAGGCCTGGAGTTGGGACCTCTGTTCTAGAAGATAATGGGTTGTTGTCTAATGCCAGGGCATGGAGAGAGTTTCTCAAAGTTTGTATAGAGAAAATTGGATAGAGGAGGAAAGGAAAAAGAAAGACAAGAGTTTAAGTTATGTGTATTATAGAAATGTACAATGTGAATTCCCACCACCGTATAATGGAGGCAAAATGCCATGTGCTCCCTCTGCTGGAGCACATGTTTCCTTTGTCGGGGGCCATTTTATTGGTGGAGCACATGTTTCTTTTGCTGGCGGCCATCTTGTTGGTGGTTCTCAGACCTCCTCTGGTGGTGGCCATCTTGTTGGTGGTTCTCAGACCTCCTCTGGTGGTGGCCATCTTGTTGGTGGTACTCAGACCTCCTCTGGTGGTGGCCATCTTGTTGGTGGTACTCAGACCTCCTCTGGTGGTGGCCATCTTGTTGGTGGTTCTCAGACCTCCTCTGGTGGTGGCCATCTTGTTGGTGGTTCTCAGACCTCCTCTGGTGGTGGCCATCTTGTTGGTGGTACTCAGACCTCCTCTGGTGGTGGCCATCTTGTTGGTGGTTCTCAGACTTCCTCTGGTGGTGGCCATCTTGTTGGTGGTTCTCAGACCTCCTCTGGTGGTGGCCATTTTGTGGGAGGCAATACCTCTGGCAGCCATTTTTGCGGAGGGCACATGTGTTACAGCTGGTGGCTATTTTGCAACATTGCCCCAGATCATACAAACTGAACCAAATCATGTGACTGACATAAATTTGTCTAAACCAGACCCTGTTTACCCAGTGATGACCACAAATGACCAGTACTATTCTCCTTGCAGAATGATCATACATGCTGTGATCCCTACGTTTGACCCCTCACATGCAGATGTCATGTCTGATGTGCAACAGCAAAACCAGGGACGGCCCTCAGTATCTCGTACAAAAAATGTCTGCTTCAATTGTGGTAACCCGGGGCACTATAAACGGGATTGCAGGGCCCCTCTTCAAAAATGCACATTCAGGAACCACAACGAGAAAAATCGCAGATTCCATTATCCTCGTCACAATGACCAATACTACGGTCAACCATCACAAGCTCGAAAATCGCACCGCTCTCTGATGGATCTGAATTATTCATGATACTGTAGAGACTGGAGCAAAAAGTCTGTGTTTCTGTAGTTAGCCTCATACCTGGAGAGTGTGAACAGGGGGGAGGGTTGGAAAGAACAGTCACAGAATGGCGTTTTTACTTAGGAGTTTTACACAAAATATTCAGGCTGTGCACACAGATAGTGAGTTCTTATTGTATAATCACAAATCTGGACGCCTCTTCTGAAGGTTGCGCACATTATCTAGTTTTCTTTATTTTTCTTTCAGATTTTTTTCTTGTGCAGATTACATACAGAAAATATACACACTGCAGCTTCCTATGTGCACACAGCATTATTGTATCCAGTTAGGTATCATGGAGAGAATGAAAAATGTATTTATTATTTGTTTTTTTTTGTGTAACCCCTGTGACAACGTAGCTTTAGAATCCATATATGCAGGGGCGGACCCAGACTGTAGTGGGCCCTGGTGCAAGAAATTTTTCGGGGCCCCCCCCCCTGGAACTCAGTGCCAGAATAGTGCCGCGGGTGTGCATCACAGCCAGCGGCGTAGCAACTGTTTGTGGTGCCCGGGGCGGTCGAAAAATTTGCCGCCCCTTTAGTTATTGATAATCTGGAAGTATACATAGTATACACTGTCTGCCCCTATATACAAGAATATAACTACTATACTAAAACACAAAGAGAAGGGGTGCAATTGCCACCTCTGCAAAACCCCAGTGTATGGCAACAAGCAGGACTCAAGGAGGGCCCGGGGCCGAAGCAATTTTCGCCACCGTGCTGTGGAGTTCATAAAGTAATATAAATGCAAAAAACCTTCATTCTTAATATTATGTCACAATACCGGGATCTGAGGATCTTCTATTTGGAGGTCAGGGGCACTCTGATGCCATGTTGCTGCTTGTCTCGTTGTCTTCCTCTTTTGACACTGCAGTGCGGTGGACAAGAGAGCATTAACTGGTTAATAACAAGAAGTATGGAGTGTACTAACTGAGCCATAAACCCTCCCCATACCAGTAGGATTACTATATGGATTTTATTATTAGGGTACAGACACACTGGCATGAAACTCTGATGAGTGCAATGTGTGATTTTCTCGCATTGCAATCAATCTCTGAGAGCAGATTGGCGAGTGTCGGACGCTTTTTTCTCATCCAGATTCAGGATGAGAAAAAAGTTGCAACATGCGGCGACAGTATGTGATTCCCGCGCAAGACTCACCAATGCAAGTCTATGGGTCTGACAAAATCACGGACCGCACACGGACAGCACACGAACCATCCGAGTATGAGGCTGCGTTCACACATAACGTACTTTGCTGCGCTTTTTTACGCACGCTTTTTCAAAATACGCAATATGCATTTTGTCTGCCAGCAAAGTGAATGGGAAATTCACTTTGCAGTGCAGACATTGCTCAAAAATACGCAGGGCGTTTATGGGAGAAAACGCAGCTGCGTAAAGAATTGATATGTCAATTCTTTACGCAGCTGCTCCTGCGTTTTTTTCCCTGTGATGTCACAGAGGGGAGGAAGAATCCTGTTTCCTCCTCCCTCTGTGACAGCTGAGGCCGCCCACTAGATTTCACAGTGTATTAATATACACTGCGAAATCTAAATTAAACAAAGGCAAGTGTATGAAAAATAAAAAAGAATGAAATACTTACCTCTCTGACGCCTTTTCCCGGTGTCCGGTCTCTGGTGCCAAGCGATGTGTAGTGCTGCCAACACCTGCGGTGACGTCAGAGGGGCGTTCCCGACGCTGATTGGGCGCTCGCGGTCATGTGATACATCACATTCTGGGATAAAAAAAGCGCAGTGTGTGAAAGCCCCTGCGTATCTTGTTGCGCTTTTTATGCGCGGCCGAAAAACGCGGCAAAAAGCGCGCAAAAAAGCGCAACAAAATACACAATGTGTGAACGCAGCCTGACACGTTTTTTTCACGGATACATTATCATTCTATAGCTGAGAACACTGTAAAATGTTCCTGTAAATGATTCTACAGTAATAGCTGCTGAGAAAAAAACAGATTGCACTCTGCACGGATGTGATCTGAAAGAAATGTCGGACACTCACACAGCAGTTGGATGCCAAACGGACTAAAAAACAGATGTCACTCGTCCGACTCTCCTGGAAACAGACCGATTTTAAGGCGGCGGGAGACAGTGTACCACCATCTCCCTAGCTCTGTGCTGTGCACAGTGTACCACCATGTCCTCAGCTCCATGCTGTGCACAGTGTACTACCACGCCCTCAGCTCTGTGCTGTGCACAGTGTACCACCATGCCCCCAGCTCCGTGCTGTGCACAGTGTACCACCATGCCCCCAGCTCCGTGCTGTGCACAGTGTACCACCATGTCCTCAGCTCCGTGCTGTGCACAGTGTACTACCATGCCCTCAGCTCTGTGCTGTGCACAGTGTACCACCATGCCCCCAGCTCCGTGCTGTGCACCACCATGTCCTCTGCCCACACTCCACCATGTCCTCTGCACACCCTCCCTTCACGTCCTCTGCACACCCTCCCTCCACGTCCTCTGCACACCCCCCACGTCCTCTGCACACCCCCCTCGTCCTCTGCAACACCCCACGTCCTCTGCACACCCCCCTCGTCCTCTGCACACACCCCTTGTCCTCTGCACACACCCCATGTCCTCTGCACACACCCCACGTCCTCTGCCCCCCCCTCGTCCTCTGCACCCCCCCTCGTCCTCTGCACCCCCCCTCGTCCTCTGCCACACCCCCCCTCGTCCTCTGCACACACCCCTCGTCCTCTGCACACACCCCTCGTCCTCTGCACACCCCCCTCGTCCTCTGCACACCCCCCACGTTCTCTGCACACCCCCTCGTCCTCTGCACACACCACACATCCTCTGCACACCCCCCCCTCGCCTCTGCACACCCCCACGTCCTCTGCACACCCCCCCTCGTCCTCTGCACACACCCCACGTCCTCTGCACCCACCCCTCGTCCTCTGCACCCACCCCTCGTCCTCTGCACACACCCCCTCGTCCTCTGCACACACCCCTCGTCCTCTGCACAACCTTCCCCGTCCTCTGCACACACCCCACGTCCTCTGCACACACCCCACGTCCTCTGCACACACCCCCTTGTCCTCTGCACACACCCCACGTCCTCTGCACACACCCCCTCGTCCTCTGCACACACCCTACGTCCTCTGCACCCACCCCTCGTCCTCTGCACACCCCCCACGTCCTCTGCACACCCCCCTCGTCTTCTGCACACACCCCTCGTCCTCTGCACACACCCCACGTCCTCTGCACCCACCCCCTCCTCCCCTGCACACCCCCACGTCCTCTGCACCCCCCCCTCGTCCTCTGCACACACCCCTCGTCCTCTGCACACCCCCCACATCCTCTGCACACACCCCCTCGTCCTCTGCACACACACCCACGTCCTCTGCACCCCCCCTCGTCCTCTGCACACCCCCCACATCCTCTGCACACCCCCCTCGTCCTCTGCACACCCCCTCGTCCTCTGCACACACCCCACGTCCTCTGCACACCCCCCCTCGTCCTCTGCACACCCCCACGTCCTCTGCACGCACCGCTATGTACCTTGTAAAGACAGTCCCAGTTCCTCCTATCTGGCAATTGTTCTTGCCGGGCAAAATATAGCTCCGCCCACCTGAGTCACATGTGCGTGACGTCATCACAGGTCCTGTTCCACCCGGCATCTGTCCCCGCCGGCAGTGCTGTGAGGTGAGGCGGGAGGGCGCGATGACCGGGGGGGGGGGTGAGTTGTCCAGGGAGGAAGGGTGAGGTGTCCAGGAGGGGGGTTAGGTGTCCAGGGGGCGGGGGTGAGGTGTCCAGGGGGCGGGGGTGAGGTGTCCAGGGGGCGGGGTCACCCGGCCGGGGCTCAGAGCAGGTAAAAAAAAAAAAAAAAAACACTCTTAGTCGCCGCCCTCCCCGAAAAGTGCCAGAACAGTGACGCTGACACCCGACAGCACCACCCGTCTGTCTGACAGGGGACCTGCCGCTGGAGCCCCAGGGGCCCCCTAGCTGCTCGGGGCCCTGGTGCAGCTGCACCAGCTGCACCACGGTAGTTCCGCCCCTGCATATATGCTTTATGTTTATATAGAATTCTAAAGGGGGGAATGGACAGGTGATATGAAAAGTTTTCAATAGTTTAATTTTTAAGTCGTCGTTAAAATGTAAGTGTTTTCTATATATATATATTGTCTTAGAGCAGACAGTACACACACCTCATGATTGTACTGCTCTGATGTGTGAACAGGTTTCATAAGAGCTCATTACTAATGCAGATCTTGAGTTATTTTACAGATGTTCGTGGATTCTACCACTGGATGTGCTGTGATTATACAACAGGAGGTAATAAAGCAAAACCACTCCCTCTTCACATATCGCCATGAGGAGGTAGATGGGGATCTGCAATCACTGGAATGGGTAGCTTTCAAAGGGTAAGATGATCTGCAGATCTTTCCTAGAGTCACATAAAGACCTACAGAGACCGCACAGAGTGAATGAGCCTGTATGGAGGCTCTCCTGTGATCAGATAAGTCTGGTAGAGTGCAGGTACTCACACCTGAGCTGGTGCTCAAGCCAGAGGTAATGCTCACACAGGTGCAGCTGCCAGAAGCTGTGAAGAGGCCTAGAGTCAAGAGTCTCAGACCCGGGCACCAGTGCAGACCCTGACACCAGGGCAGAACCGGGCACCAGGGGCCCCTGTCACTCCTGATGTTCTTATTCCCGCAGAAACAGGTGATCGAATGGAAAGGAGTGCAACACGCAGGGAGCCAGCTGAGGAAGGTCTGTAGACACCAGGCGGTAAGCGTTCTCTGCCACGACTCTCTTCTCAATGATGGCTCAGGTAACCCAAGAACTAACTCATTTGTCATTAATTGCTACCTGTGTTTTAGTGGACAAGGTTTGGGTGGCACCAGGGGTCAGTACCCAGGTGGCCGACTACACCCAGTCTTGTTTGATGTGTGACTGATATAATGGAAGAGAATCTGTAGTGACCCCGCAGAACCACGAATGCACCCCTCGTCCACTCTACCATTACAGTGATTGCAGATAGATGATAAATACAGCTGCACATTAGGTGTATGCGGGTGTGCCTGTTGTGGTAATCTCTTTTCAGGATCCGGTGCAGAAACTACGTTACTTCTGAGAAACTCCCGATGAAGGTGGTATGTAGAAATGAGGCTTCTGATGAGGTAAAGCTGCATATGTTATACTGAAGGTCATTAAGGGTATTTTACAGTATCTGGGAGTCAGCAGCTTTCTACAATACGTATCATGCATAAGACAGTGGACAATATGGATGGGAGATTAACATTAAAGGTGCAAGATAGAGGAGACGGGCAAGACATAGATGAAATGTTTGTTTTTGTTTAATTTTCCTCCTCAGTAAATAAGTCAAAAAAAGATAATTCTCGCAAGTAAGGACAATTAAAGTCAATGTTCTTCAGAATTTGTGCTTTATTTCCCACAGATGAAATCACCAGCGATGTCCAAGCCTTAAATAATTGTTTAAATAGTGTGATAAAGAGATGTGTTCTTCAATTCTAGATCCTAAATCAGTGTCAAGAGCGCATGGTCTCATGTCAGGAGACCGGGTGATCCTGAAAAGATGCGAGAAAGAGCTATGAGCCGAGATTAGATGGCCGGTCCAGCTTCTCTGAATTACAGCAACTTCAGTGGAGACTGAGGGAAAAGGATGCGGCAACTGTTGGAGACTCCCCATCAGCAGATGAGGAACTCCGATAATGATAGTCACTGACATACACCACATAGTGATACACTGTCACATATATGACCTTATAACTCCACATTATGTCTGATATACATATGGAATATGCAAACTAAGGCAAAATGGTTACAGGAACACGATATAAATGAAGACTCAGTGAGGGAGAAACATTCACTTTCCGGAGCAAACCATTAGTTCAAGGGTATAACACTGAGTATAACTGACATTACTCTAATAACTTGTATATGTAGCCGTAAAAGCGCTATTTTACGTTATTTTATGTTCTTTTCAAGGTAATTGGGTTAATGTGTAAAGGGAAATGTCACCAAATAATCTCTGGTGGTAGAATATGGCCCTGAGACAGAAATGTCCATACATGCGTGTTGTGATACAATTCTGGGTATCCAGGTAGGGAACTGAGGTGAAGCAGGTAGGAAAGGCCCGAGGACGCAGATAGCGCGATCCTATATACCTCCTGATATACCCAGAATTGTTCATATCGCATGTATTTTAAGCCAGAGATCAAGTTAAAGTAGGTTTTGAATCCTTTATCTCACCCCTAGTGGCCATAAGTAAGAATATAGTCTACATCAATTACATCTATGAATAACAGAGATTCGTCAATTATACTACAGAAAACCTTCAAAGTTTAGCTGACCAACTAGGCCCTACATCAATAATGGTGCTCCAAAATAGAATGGACCTGGACATGTTATTAGCAAAATAAGGAGGTGTTTGTAAAATTGTACGTATATTACAGATAATATAGGTCCCACCGGGAAGGTTACAGCAGCCGTACAGATACTGAATTCTCTACAATAAGAATTATAAAGGAATTCAGGTGTAGAAGATCCCCGGGACCAATACTTTCTGTAGATGAAGGGATGGCAGAGATGGCTGGTTTTGATAGGCTTTGTTATCCTTGTTATCTTAAATTATTGTAGATATTATTGTTTGGTGTGTCTTTCCTATGCAAGGAACATGATTAAGAAAGGAGTAGACCTCAATGTCTGTTTTTCCTGGCTCACAAGATTGGTCTTTCTGTAGACACATCCAATAGTTCATATATGCAAAGTCTGTACCAAGGGGGGTCTAATGGTTCAAAATTGTGAAGTCTGTATCGAGGGGAGTTTAATGGTTATCAATTCTCAGCTATTGGGCAGAGTTGGAGGCACATTGGGCAGATGTGATAGGCTCTAGTAGGGACAGGTTAATAAAGTATTTAGGGGGGACTGTTGAGGAGAGCCATAGGATCAAAATACTTGATTAACTGTAAGCTATAAGGGCATGGGAGAAATGATCTATAGAGTGTATTATTTCCACCTTACATAAGTTTGTATCAGACAAAGATGGCTCCCATTTCCTGCCACATCACTACATGTTCTGAGACAAAGCTGCAGTCAAGACAAAGACTGATCAATCACAGAATGACACCTCATCAGATGGCTTCACGGATCAAACTAACTTTTGGAGACCTGAAGGAATTTACCTTGATGACCTCATGAACAATCCCCCTCCATGGACTAGACCATGTCCCACCAATAAATGCATTCCATTTGTCCCCATTGTGTGTGTGTAAACCGAGCCCCCTAGAGAGCTTTGTTAAAACCCTTGTGTGATCAATAAAGGACTCACTTTGGAGCTGTGCCTTGAGGAGGGCTGAGGAGAGCTTACACCTGATTGTGTTATCGGTGTATTTCTTTCATCGCATGCATCAGTCCATATCAATCAGGACAGGGGCAGACAACTTATTAATAATAATAATATTATATAATATTAAATCCTTTACAATAGCAATCAATCAAAGCTCAGCTTCTATTTTCCTACAGGTCATTAATATGACATATTCAAATTTCTATTTTGCTATAGCTAACATCAGTTATTTACTAACCCGGGCGTAGCCGGATACTACAGCTAGTCTAATATATAAAGCTGAATGTGTGTATGTATGTGTGTATGTATGTGTATCCTGGATTGGCATCTACACCGTCGCAGCTACAGCCACAAAATTTTGCACAGTCACACGTCTGGACCCCGAGAGCGTCATAGGCTACGTTGTGAGGTGAAATATTAACCCTGCGTGTTCCAATTAACCAAACAATTTTGCCCCTATCTACCTAATGGGGAAAAAGTGACAGTTACCAGTTGACAGTTGTGAATGACAGCGTCAATACTAACACCATATACCAGCATATATTCACTAAGGTGGGGCCCCAGCATGGGATATTCACCACGCATGGGGACATGTATACACACCACATGCACACAAAGAGTAACAGCAAGTGTATAGTCGTTAAGATGCAGCCCCAACTTTGGATACTCACCACACACCCGAACACACACACACACCATAAAGAGACACACACAACACAGAAACACACACACACACCCCATGGACACACACCCTATAGGGACACATGCACTCACTTCACAGGGAAACACACACCCACCACAAAGAGACACCCACAGCACAGATACACACACCACACACCACACAGACCCCCCCACAGGGACACACACACATACACACCCTATAGGAACACATGCACTCACCCCACAGGGACACACAAACACACAGCACAAAGAGACACACACAACAGAGACACACACCATACATACCCCCCTCAGGGACACACACAAATACACACCTGATAGGGACACATGCACTCACCCCACAGGGACACATATACACACACCCCAGGGACACACACACCACACAGACAGACACAGATGTGCACAAATCACCTCACACAACTCGCCTCATAGGTGTGCTATCTTTAATTTCCAAACATAAACATCTGATTAAAAACAGCCAATGTGCAACACATGTGCCATATAGGAATTAAGAATATGCAAATAGAGTCTGTGGAGCCTCTGTTAGGAGTCTCAAACACAGAACTAGCCATATATCCCTCCAGGAAGGACCCAGCCAAGGGGTGGCTCCTTGCGGAGAACACCATAACCACCATATGAAGTGGCCCTTTAAGTCAATATCCAACTCTTTTACAAGTTTACAGATAGGGAATTAAGGCAGATGTCAGTCACATGAGCTGTCTATTATGTGTATGTGTGAGGTAACATATACTGCCTGGCCAGGGGGAGGGTTTACTGTTGGCTGGAGATTTATTAGGCTGCCTATAGCAATCAATCACAGCTCAGCTTCTATTTTCCTACAGGTCATTAATATGACATATTCAAATTCTATTTTATTATAGCTAACATCAGTTATTTATTAACCCGGGCGTAGCCGGGTAGTACAGCTAGCTTTAACTAAAATAAAAAGTGCAGTATGTTTTGCTATTTTTTCCATTAAAATAGTGGACATCTTGACAGAAGACAACAGGCCGCTATTATACCATGATTCTGTCCATAAGGCATTGGATCCCTATAAAAAGTTCAAAACCGGAGCAGCAAACGCTCCTCATAGGAGCCCATTACAGTTACCGGCTCCGGATCTGCAGCCTGCGTGAAAACTCATGCAGGCTGCAGTCTTCGTAGCCGTTCTAGCATCCGCAATGCGGTAACCGCATTGCTCAGGATGAGTAATCCTGAGCAATGCGGTGACCGAATAGTTTGTTCATCCCTGCTGCGCAGGGATGAACAAACTGTTAACAGTGGAATAAAAGATTAAATATTAATAATAATTGTGGGCAACATGTCTCTAGGGGGTGCCCACCCCCTAGAGACATGCTGCTCACTCAGGACAGCATGTCATGTGTTAATAACTCCTGTACAGTAAGCCGGCTCCTGTCGGCTCTGTACAATTTTCTCAATGAAGCCGTGGCTCCACTGACAGCTGTGCGCATACTATACGTAATGTATGTATAGTATGTGCGCAGCTGTCAGATGAGCAGGCGGCTTCATTGAGAAAATTGTACAGAGCCGACAATAGCCGGCTTACTGTACAGGTGGCATCCCTAGAGTAACATGTATGCCCACAATTATTATTAATATTTAATCTTTTATTCCACTGTTAACAGTTTGTTCATCCCTGCGGCAGGAGGGATGAGCGAACTGTACGGTAACTGGGTTAAACATCCGGAGCAATCCGGTTCCCAGATTGCAGCTTCAGCCACACATTTTGCTTGCAAAATGTGTGGGAAGCCAATTGCGTTTACTCAGTTTCAGTAACAAATGTGACCCCAGCCTTAAAGGGGAAAACAATTTCAGATCTGTATGTTTTTCCATTGTCATTTTTATGTTTAATTAAATTTTTTTAACAATGTGTAAAGATGTATAAATTTGATGTAAAACAGCTAAAATTAATATCATGCTAAAAAATTTTCATGCCAACTCACAGAATGGGCTTTGCATTGCTCCAAGAAAAATTCTGACAACCTAAAGAGTACACACAAGGTGACAATGCCTTGATTTACCAAATGAATAACAAAGACAGGAAAGATTAGAGATGGGAATTGTCTTTTGAATTTATCGGTGTTATGTGAACGCAAGATTTTTTTGGTGTCCTTTGAGTTATTCTTAGCAGTTTTATTGCTGTGTGTGGAATCTAAAAAAACTTGTGATGAATATGTATTCAGATGCCTCAATACCTGGCATCACAACCAAGCAGTCGGATCACGGTTAGCATGCAAATCTTGATTTATGACTGCTGTCACCAAGGTATCCAGCTTAGTCTCCAATGAGAATGTACAATAACCTTTGCTCATTCTGCCGATGTTGATTTTCCTCTTTCTCTCATAGTTAAATGAGATCTATGTCGAAAGCATTTATCTGCCCCATGCACACACTAAACGTTGACTGTCTAAACATCTGACATCTCTTTCGAGATCCTCTGCCCTCTGGCATTGAAAGAGCAGGTGACCCTTACTCATTGGTATTCTCCTAATGCTACAATTGTGTAAGCCTCAGCTGCTTGGACTCTGGTGAGCAGGTGTAGAATGACCAGTTGGAAATGAGTTGTGACAAGTTTGGATATAGATTGATGCAATTACATTTTTCATTACTTACCATGTCACATATTTTAATTATTTTGTTTTTTCCTTCTCCAAGATAAAGGGAAATAAATAGATTTTATATGCTGTAATAAAAACAGAGCCATATTCTTGTTAATGTAGATACAGTCATATGAAAAAGTTTGGACACCCCTCTTAATCTTACTCTTTTTGTGTTTTTAAAAATTGTTTTTTTGCAACAGCTATTTCAGTGTGATATATGTAATAACTGATGGACACAGTAATATTTCAGGATTGAAATGAGGTTTATTGTACTAAGCGAAAATGTGAAATATGCATTATTTAAAAAATTGACAGGTGCAAAAGTATGGGCACCTCAACATAAAAGTGACATTAATATTTAGTAGATCCACCTTTTGCAAAAAATAACAGCCTCTAGTTGCTTCCTGTAACTGTTAATGAGTTCCTGGATCCTGGATGAAGGTATTTTTGACCATTCCTCTTTAAAAACAATTCCAGTTCAGTTAAGTTTGATGGTCGCCGAGCATGGACAGCCCGCTTCAAAACATCCCACAGATGTTCAATGATATTCAGGTCTGGGGACTGGGATGGCCATTCCAGAACATTGTAATTGTTCCTCTGCATGAATGCCTGAGTAGATTTGGAGCGGTGTTTTGGATTATTGTCTTGCTGAAAGATCCATCCCCGACGTAACTTCATCTTTGACACTGATTTTTGAACATTATTCTCAAGAATCTGCTGATACTGAGTGGAATCCATGCGACCCTCAACTTTAACAAGATTCCCGATGCCGACATTGGCCACACAGCCCCAAAACATGATGGACCCTCCCCCAAATTTGACACTGGGTAGCAAGTGTTTTTCTTGAAATGCTGTGTTTTTGTGGCGCCATGCATATCGCCTTGTTTTATGACCAAACAACTCAATCTTTGTTTCATCAGTCCACAGGACCGTTCTTCCAAAATGAAACTGGCTTGTCCAAATGTGCTTTTGCATACTTCAGGCGACTCTGTTTGTGGCGTACATGCAAAGCGGCTTCTTTCGCATCACTCTCCCATACAGCTTCTCCTTGTGCAGTGTGCGCTGTATTGTTGACCGATGCACAGTGACACCATCTGCAGCAAGATGACGCTGCAGGTCTTTGGAGGTGGTCTGTGGATTGTTCTTGACTGTTCTCACCATTCTTCTTTTCTGCCTTTCTGATATTTTTGTTGGCCTGCCACTTCTGGCCTTTACAAGAAATGTCCCTGAGGTCTTCCATTTCCTTACTATGTTCCTCACAGTGGGAACTGACAGGTTAAATCTCTGAGACAACTTTTTGTATCCTTCCCCTGAACAACTATGTTGAGCAACCTTTTTTTCAGATCATTTGAGAGCTGTTTTGAGGAGCCCATGATGCCACTCCTCAGAGAAGATGCAACTAGGAGAACAACTTGCAAGTGGACACCTGAAATAGCTTTTCTCATGATTGGATACACCGGGCTATGAAGTACAAAGCTCAATGAGGTTACCAAACCCATTTAGTGCTTCAGTAAGTCAGTAAAAAGTAGTTAGAAGTATTCAAATCATGAACATCAGAAGGGTTCCCATACTTTGGCACCTGTCAAATTTTGAAATAATGCATATTTCACATTTTTAGTTAGTACAATAAACCTCATTTCAAACCTGAAATATTTCTGTGTCCATCAGTTATTACATATATCACACTGAAATAGGTGTTGCAAAAAAACTATATTAAACAAAAAAAAGAATAAGATTAAGAGGGGTGCCCAAACTTTTTCATATGACTGTAAATATGAGAATTCTAATAGAATTAAGTTATTTAATTTTGTGAGTGCACATAATAAACCACAAAAACAAAATTGAAAAACAAAAATGAAAAGTAGTTTTTTTGCCAATACTAAAATCGGGCGAAAAAATTGGGCATATTTAATATCAGCGCTATGTAAACGCACTGGCATATAGTTGCATCTGTTGGAGATATATGTTTGTCAGACCATACGTGAAATTAATATAGAAAGTTTTAAAACCATTTTGCATTTGCATTTTATGGCATGTTCTTAGAAATTCACTGGTGTTAAATGGATTATTCTAAATGTAGAAAATTTTGTGCTAGAAATCTTCAATGTACATTACAATTTCTTCTGGAGAAATAAGCAAAAAGTGTGATACATCTGAAATGTTACTTTTTGTAATAAACTGGTAATTAAAAGGCAATATGCATAGATAGACATGTAATATAAACTTGTATGATTGTGCTCCCATGCAATTATCAAAATGTTAAATACACAATTATCTTAATAGTATGGCATTCTAAATGGTAAGTTCTCACTGATCTTGTGTAACTTATAGGATATCCTTAGTCATATAGTGGTCAAACCTTAGAATCATTCCATCATCCCTCTGTTAGTACAAGGGAATCTTATAATTAAGTGGAGGGGAGACGTTTCCTAGACTAAGGCTGGGGTCACATTTGGACAGGTAATTGCAGTTACCGCATCCAGATCCAGATGCCGTAACCGCAATTGCCTTCAGACACATTTTTTGTCAAAAATGTGTTCTGCTAACCGGAATGCGGTATCCAGATTGCTCCGGATGAGTAATCCGGAGCAATCCGGTTACCGTATGCTTTGTTCATCCCTGCTGCCGCAGGGATGAAAAAAGGGTTATATCTTAATAATAGCTGTGGGCAACATGTCTCTAGGGGGTGCTCACCCTCCCTAGAGACATGCTGTCCACTCAAGTGGGCATGAGAGGGGTTAATGTTGTCAGTATAGTATTGCCGGCTATTGTCGGCTTTGTCAGTTTTATGAATGAATGCAGCGGCTCCTCACAGTAGAGGAGATACTGTAGGAAATGTACATACTGTATGAGCCCCTGTCCTTGGTCCTGAAAGTTGTAACATTAGTTCTATGGCGGTCCGCCGCAGGGATGAAACAAAGCATACGGCTACCGCAGGCATTGACATGTGCCTTGCGGCAGCTGCAAGGGCTCCCTTAGGAGCCCATTATAGCAATCCCTGATCTCGGTTTCCTAACTGCTGCGAGAACTGCAGCCTGCATGATTTTTACCGCAGGCTGCAGATCCGCAAGCGTAACCGGATTGCATGTACTGCAATCCGGTTACTATAATGGGCTCCTATGGGGAGTGGTTCCTGATCCAGTTTTGAGCTTTTTAACAGCTGAAAACCAGATCAGGATCTCAAAAGTTTACCGCTAATGTGACCCTAGCCTAAGTGAATGCCCTCACTAAAACTCCCATCCATCCACTTTAATGTATCGGGTGAGGTGGCAGTGGCAGAGGGTCTCATTCATGCCCTGCTATGCTACAGACAAAGGTGGGTCTGGTCTGGATGTGTGGGTACTTACCATAATTTATATACCACTGCAGACCGCATGTTGCTGTATAACATGGCAGAACAGAACCCAAAAAAAGTAGAGATGAATAAGGGAGATCAGAGTCCATAAATAAACTTTTCCCTACTGAACAAACTTATGTTAAGTACATACATTAGATAACAGGCATAGTGCCTGCAGTAAACATCATTGTTACATGTGGTAGTACATTACTCCTGTTACATGTAGCACTGAACCAATAAACCATCAAGGGAGCCTCCATCTTCCCCAGTGAGGACCTCATTAAGGCTAGTGTCCAACTAGCGTCAGCATTGTGGCTGACACTTCCGTCTAAAACTTATAATTCTGCAGCCTGAGCGCATAGCGTTAACGTGGTGTAACGCTGTGCTCAGGCTGCCTATATATTGCTATGGTTACCGGTCTCCCAGCGAACGACCGGATATGAGCTTTTCCTGAGCGCACAGGAAAACGCTGCAAACCGCATTTTCTGTGCTCTCAACAAAAGCGCATATCTGGGACTTCTTTGTCAAGCGGCTGGCTATGCTGGGAAGCAGCCTTACACCACGTTAACGCTATGCGCTCAGGCTGCAGAATTCTAAGTTTGAAACAGAAGCGTCAGCCAAAAGGCAGATGCTAGTCTGATCCTAGCCTACCTGAGGTGCATCACTACAACTCCTCGAAACTATTCTCAAAGTCCATTTTATGTGACCCACACACTGTTTGGTGCGCCAATGCATCTTCATTTCCCCACACAACATGAGCACCAGCCTGGGCATCTTCTCCTTTATAAGGCTAGGATCACACTTGGCTGCATTTTTTAGGATGTTTTTGGTAGCCTGCGTGTTTGGGCTGCGTTTTTGCTTTTAGGTCTGGAACAGCCTTTAAAAACGCATGCAAAAACCCATGGTACCATTTAATGCCATGCTTTTTTGCATGTGTTTCCCATTGGGCCCCATGTTACAAAAACGTATGCATTTTTGAAAATCACCAAAAAAGCACCAAAAAATGCAGCATGCAAGGTTTTTTGGTGCTGAGCCAAAAAGCGCATCCAAAAAGCGCATTTTACTTTGGCCATGCGCTTTTTGCATTGGAGTCTAGGGATGCATTTTTCCATGCATTTTTCACAAAAGACAAGTGTAAAAAATGCATGGAAAAAACGCAACCACGACGCCAGTGTGACCCTAGCCTAACACTTAGGTATGACTACACTTCCATTTCTTATCTAGTTTAGATAGTGTTCACTGCTGAACCCACTTGACCGAAATAAGGAATATTTTAGCCACCTAATCCTGGTTAAATTAAAGTGTAACCGTCATTTTAATTTTTATTTCATAAATCAATAGTACACATGAAAATAAGTAACTTTGTTATATATTTTATGAGATAAGTTTGCTTCTTTCTCTGCCAGAATTAATCAGTAGTGATGAGCGAGCAGTAAAATGCTCGGGTACTTGATGCTTAGGTCGAGCAAATCGAGATGCTCAGGTGCTCAACCCGAGCAGCGAGCCCAATGTTATGGGAAACTCGAGCATTCTTCCAGCGGCACCCCCAGCAACCTGGATAAACCCTAAAAAAGTCACAAATGTATTAAGAACAGTGCTCAAATGACATGGGAACAACATGGGGAAGACCTCTTTAAGCATTTCTGACTCCCAGGTCACTGCTGTGAACAATGTTGTCTGAGTATTATGCCACTTTTACGGATTTACAGTAAAACTTTCAAAAACGAAACCAAAATGCATTTTCCTGGGGAAAATGTTAAGGGCTCATACTCACTTGTGAGACAGTGTTGGTGTATTATATTTTTTTATTACATTAAAGATTTAAAAAAAAAAAAAATTGGGAGGCTCGCTGATGCCCCTTTTAAGAGACATGGAGGAGGGCCTCATTAAATATTGCATGGCCCCATTATTAGGAAGTTGGTCTCCCATAAGCTTACACTATGCATGGCTGCCAAAAATTGTGAGGCCCTCCGATACCCTTTTGAAGACATGTGGAGGAGGGCCTCATTAAATAATGTTCCCAATATTAGGAAGTGGGTCTTCCATAGTGTTGCCCTATGCAGGCTGCCAAAAATTGGGAGTCACTCCGATGCCCCTTTTAAGAGATGTGGAGGAGGGCCTCATAATAACAACATTCCCATTACAAAGGAGTGGGTCTCCTATACTTGTCATGCCCATGCACTAAGTATGGACTGAAACATTTACCCCTGAGAGGTGTACATGAATATACTGTCAAACTTTTTTCAGGTTACGGGCATCATAAACACTATTTAAAAATATTATGTGGGTGTTGCATCATGGACCACGGTTACCCTGGTGATATGGTTGTGGAGGATGAGGAGAAGGAGGAGGACTAGAGCTAATAGGCAAAATCAGGAAGCATATAGCCATGTGTGGGGGTGAAGAGGAGCATGGGAATATACCTCTCCAAAAAAGACACTAGCTTTGAGTATATAATATGCTGCTATCATTTAGTGGTGTTGAAAAGTCTGGCCCAATCCAGCCCTTGTTCATTTTAATAAGAGTCAGCCTGTCAGCAATTTCAGTTGACAGGCGGGTGCGTTTATCACTAACAATTCCCCCTGCGGCACTAAAAACCCGCTCTGGCAAAATGCTAGTGGCAGGGCAGGCCAGTACTTCTAAGGCATAGAGAGCCAGTTCATGCCATGTGTCCAGCTTGGATACCCAATAATTATAAGGCACAGAAGAATCATGGAGGACATTGGTACGATCGGCAAGGTACTCCTTCAGCATCTTCCCAAACTTTGCAGTCCTTGTGAAAGTACCCCGAGCCTCAGGGCCTGTGCCATGGGAGGGGCTGAGAAAACTCTCCCAGAACTTTGAGAGTGTTCCCCTGCCTCTGCTGGATTGGAGTCGTGTCTCTCTCGCCTATACTCCTTGGTTGTCCACCAAACTGTGACCTCTGCCGCCAGCGTTATCAGAAGGGAAATTTTCTACTAATTCTGCAACAAGGGCCTTCTGGTACTGCCCCATTTTTGTAGACCACTTCGCTTGGGAATTAGAGATATAACATTCTCCTTGTAGCATGGGTCTAAAAGTGTCACCAGCCAGTAATGAGTGTCACCCAAAATTTTAATAAGGTGAGGGTCACAGGACAGGCAGCATAACATAAAGTCAGCCATGCACGCCAGACTGGTAATAGGCAAGACTTCCATGTTCTCACAAGAGGACGACTGACCATGCTCTCCTCCTCCTTCTTCTGTCCTCTTGCCATCCACGCTAAACAGAAGTATGACAGTTGTGCAGGTAGTACCGTTTATAGCACATAAAACTAGTTCCTGCTCTTCTTCCTTCTCTCCTCCTCCTTACTGTCCCTCAATCCACATTGGGATGAGATGAGGCTGGGCTGTTGTAATCACCCTGTATGGTTCATTGCTCCATCTCATCGTGCTCCGCAAGCAGAGAGCGTTTCAGAAGACAGAGAAGCGGGATGGTGACGCTAATGATGGCATCATCGCGCTCACCATCTTGGTGGAGTCCTCAAAGTTTTGGAAGACTGTACAATATCGGACATCCATGTCCACTCCTGAGGTCTTATCTGTGGAGTCTGAAGCGAATACTGATGGCCTTGTTGATGCTGGTACTCAACAACTGCCCTCTTCTATTCACAAATCCTGACCAACATCTGCAGTGTCGGATTCCAATGCGTAGGGACATCACACACCAGTGTGTGAGCCGGAAGCTGCAAGCACTGTGAAACCCAGCAAAGGCTGCCGAAGCAGTAGGTGGCTTTCTAAAATGGGCACACAGGTGACGTGCTTTGAAGAGCAGATTCAACAGCTCCGGTATGATTTAAAAAAACGCTGAACCACAAGGTTGAGTACATGTGCCAGGCATGGGACATGTGTGAGCTCGCCTCGCCTCAGAGCTGCACCAGGTTCGGCTATTGTCGCACACGACCATGTCTGGCTGTATTTTCAGTGGTGTGAGCCACAGATCTGCCTGTTCTTTCAGAGCTGTCCACAACTCTTCAGCATTCTGCGATTTCTCACCTACACATATTAGCTTCAGCACAGCATGTTGCCACTTGGCTGAGGCAGTGCTGCAGTGCTTCCAGCTTCTGACTAATGTGAAGGGTAAATAGGAGGTGGAGGCGGCTGAGGAGGATGATTTGCAGGAGCTGTAGACTGTGGGGCAACCCTGATTGAGGTAGGGCCTGCAATCCTTGGCGTCAGGAGGACGTATTCCATCCCAAGGCCCGGCTGGTTCCCGGCTTCCACTATATTAACCCAGTGTGACCGTCAGTGAGATGTACCGTCCCTGCCCACAAGCACTTGTCCACGTGTCCGTGGTTAGGTTAGGGTCACACATAGCAATCCGTTTTTGGAAGTGATTTCCATGACCAATCCGTTTTTTTGGGTGCTTTTTGAGCCTCCTTTACCCCTGAACACCTGAACGTTTTTGGACTTAGTCATTTTTTGACCAAAATTCTAGAAAAACCTGATCCATTTTTGAAGGCACCCAAAAAAAGGATCATTTTTCCATAGGGCCCATGTTAAAATTTTTTTTTTTTTAAACGGACCTCCAAAAACGTTGCTAGCAACATTTTGGCTCAAAAACGTACCTAGCAATGTTTTTAGGTGCAGAAAAAAACGGATAGGGAGTTTATTACATCTAATCCGTTTTCTATCAGTTTTTTCTGAAGCCAAAAACGTACCAAGGGCTTATGTGGAACAGCACGCCAGAGAAATAGTCGTGGCTGGGGACCGTGGTTGCGGAATGCTTCTGTCTCCACTAGCCTAAAAGACAACATTTCAAACACAAGCAGTCACGAAATGTACGAATTGAGTAGTGTGGCCTGTGGGGCATTGGCTGCATATTTTTGCTTGCGTTGCAAAGACTGGGGTGTGGACATCTGAATGCTGATCTGGGACAAGGACTTGGATGTGGTTGCTGATGGTGGATGTCTGATTGTGCAGGACAGGAGGCATCTTTGCATGCACTACGGACAGGGGATAGTCTTGCACGCACAACAGTGGAAGAAGCAGTGGTGTCACCTGCAGACACTGCTCCTGGACCCTGAGGTTCAGCCCACAAAGTCGGATGCTTTGCTGCCATGTGCTTGATTATGCTGGTGGTGGTCAGGCTGGTAGTTTTTCTAACCCTGCTGATGCTGGCATGCTGGTGGTGCAAATGGCCATGGAATTATCAGCAGGCTCCTTATAAACAGCCAGACTCGGGAAGATCTAACAGTTGAACTGGCCACTTCCGTCATGTTGGTGTTACGGGAACGGTTGCCTGCCTTCTGTCTGCGGCCAACACACTATTTCTTCCTGCCTTTTGGGGTGCTACGCCTCCCTCCCCTGTGCACAGCTGTCCTCAATCTGCATGTCCTCCTGCCAGGTTGGTCAATTGTTAGATCAACCACCATGTCGTCTTCCACTTCTGCACCCTGGTCCTACTCCTGCGTTTCTGGCAAATGTGTCTCATCATCATCCACCTCTTGTAAATTGCACACAATAGACCTCGAGGCTGTAGGTCAGAGAAGGGTGGGGAGCGAGAAACAGGCGCAGATCTAAATGTAAAAGTTCAATATTTCTCAGAAGTACACAGGGCAAGAGAACTCACCTTTACTGTGTCTTGTTTCTTCGCATATCGACCCACTGGGGGTCTTACAGGGGTCTTTGTCTCTTTGGTATGTTGCTATCCTCCAGACCACCCACTGGGGGTCTTACAGGGGTCTTTGTCTCTTTGGTATGCTGCTATCCGCCAGAGAGCAGAACTCCCAGCTATGAGCCCGTGGAATGAAGCAAATAATCAAGGTATCCAGATGATTGAGCGCTCCAAGGAGATTGACCTCATGGTAAGGACTCTGACTCCTTTTTCTTTCTTGGAGATTATTTGAAATAGCTTCACAGTAAGTCATAAGATTCATAAAAGCATAATTAAAACAACCCGTTTCAGCGATATATGTCATAAAATAGCCTTCCTCAGGTATATGAAGTATTACATAAAATGTGTATGTTATATAGTGTGTGTTATCCCTCCTAATTGATCATAATGATCACACATGTCTAATGGTGGGTTTACACGATTAGATATCTTTAACGATATCATTTGGAATGTCACGTGACTGCGATCGTTTTGATCATATGAAGCGGTAGAATTTTTTTGAGCTCTAAATATAATTTTTTAAGCTTCCTGGAGTTTGCAGGTGTTTAGGCACCTTCAGGGTGTGAATTTTTGAAATGATGCATGCAGCAGTCAATTATTTCCAGGGACTTTACAATGCCCCATCTGTTTAAGAGAGCTTTATATTATTTTTATTGTTTGTTTGAAGATTTTTTTTGTTATTATTTATTTTTTATTATTATTAATATTATTTTTTTATCAATTTTTTTAGGGAATGTCAAAAATTATTATTGCAGGTAATCAGCATGCGAAGCCACCTCTTCTACACTTATTTGCTAACAATTCAGATAAAAATAGCATAAGTCCATTACTTTGCGCTGATAGGGCTCTGCAGTAGTTTTGGTTGCCAGTACACATACTTCAGGCAGGTATCGGATGCCACCAACTCTCAGCTGCCTAAAATTATATTTTGGTAATCAAAATACAGGGTCGGCCCTTTTCTATTATTTCTTGAAATAATTAAAAAAGAAGACATGTGGCTTCGCTGTATTTTTGGTTGACATCCAAGTACAACTAGGCAGCTGGGGTCTGAAATCATCAGCATGGGGAAGCCCAAGAATTCTGGGCCCCCTTGCTGTGGATTGCAGCCCACAGCCACCCAAAAAAATGGCACATTAATCGAACGCCATTATTTGGCACTGTACCCAACTATTTCATTAGCCCTGGTGTCGGTGTCAAACTGGGTAATAAAGAGGTTAATTTCATCTTTGTATTGGTAACTGGCACTAATCACAAGGTTTCTAATGTCAGGCCAATGTTAGACCGGGTCATTAAGAACCTCTAACTATATAGTAAATAATACACTACACAGAGATAAATCATTTATTTGGACAAACAACACAATAACAATCCTTGTTTCCATCTCCATTACTTCCCTATAAAGCCCCACGATCCTCTGTAAAGTCCCCTCATGGTGGGATCGGAAACTGACTAATTTACACCTTTCGCTGTGAGCCGGGTGACGATATAGTCTGGGTCACCTTGGTTCAGCTATAGATCTGAACTCAGGTGAACTTTCCTGCATCCCTCCGGTCAAACTGTGACATGAAACAAGTGAGTTTCCAGTCTCCCTGTGAGCGGGGTGATGTTACAGTCTGGATCACCTGAGTTCAGCTACAGCTCTCAACAGGTGACCCAGACTGTGACATCACCCTGCTCACCGCAGTAGCCGAAAATCAGCCAGTTTCTGCTCCCACTGTGAGAGGATGTTGCAGAGGATCATGGAGGGCTAAGGGGAGTAATAAAGAAATGAGTATTGTCATTGTGCTTTTTCAAATAAATTATTTTTTGAGCTGCTTCTAAACATCTATTTACATAATTGCCTTGACATCCCGATGTCCCCAATAAAATGGCACCTGATTGGCCACTTAAAATGGAAAAAAAGCCTTGTGGCAGTCATATTGGCACAGCTAAGTTATGTGTTAATTCAAGGAAAGAGGAAGAGGAATCACTCTACCACCTGATACTCACTGGGTTTCCGGGCTGCTGGTATTGGTAGCTCAACCATTCAAAGTTATATTGAGAAAAAAAAAACAGCGCCAGCAAAGCGTATCGATCCGCTTCGCTGGCGCTGTTTTTTTTTTTTTTCTCAATACAGCCAAGTTATGGTTGCTCCAAGATGGGGGCCTCTGGCGGGACATGCTGGTGCTCTCCTCTCAGTCTGTGCTGATAGTCTTGCTGCCCCACTTCAGAGCCTGCCACATCACGATGTCATACCCCTTCTAAATGTGCATGCGCCCGCTATGTTTATGCACCTGGTCCACTCCTTCGCATGACAGGGTGAACAAACAAGGTGGCAGCGTCAGTCATGAGCCCACCCCAATCAGAACCTTAATGGCCTTAAAATAAATGATGCCACCACTGCATCAGCTCACCCTTAGTGTCACTGAGCCTGCCCCCATCATGACGTCAACAAGTCCACCCCTAGAATCACAGATCTAGCCCCCATCAAGTCATCACCACCCACAAACAGAACTACTCCACTGCTGCCTAAGCCTGACCCCAGTGGCACAGAGCCCACCCCATTGTTATATCAGCAAGGATGCCACTGCCATGAGTCCACCAGCAGTTCCACAGAGCCTGCCCCATTGTGATGTCAACAATGATGCCACCGTTGCATGAGCCCGCCCCCAGTGCTACAGAGCCCATCCCCATCAGGACATCAACAAGGTCAAGGACACCACTGTTGTACGAGCCCACTCCCAGCGCCACAGAGCCTGCCCCCATTGTTATGTCTCCACCCTTCCAATGGGATATCATTGGGCACCCATCTAGTATCACTATAGCCCGTGGAAGAGGAGTACCTCGAAACGGTCCGTTGCACCTTCAGCAACCCCCCCTCCCTGCACCACCTGTAACTTGATGCACAAATAAACGCCGGAAATTTTGGATCCAATCCGTGTGCCGCTACTTTCTGCAAATATCACTATAAGATGTTAAGAGGTGGGGTGGCAACAGCTTTTCCATTCCTTACATTAGTAAACGGGAAAGTCCAATACCTGAAGAGTTTCACGAATAACACTTCATCAGGGAATCAACTGAATTGTGTCCACCATGGTGGTACTGTGAGTAAGACTATGTAACTAGTAGTAATTAGTGATGAGCGAGCACTAAAATGCTCGGGTGCTCTGTGCTCTGGCCGAGCATCTCAAGATACTCTTGTACTCGGCCAGAGCACCGAGTCCAATGTAAGTCAATGAGTGACAGGCTCCGCCCACAGACTTCCGGTTATAAAACGAGTAATTCCGGAAAAGGGCGGGAGGGTGGGCTTTTTCAAATTGCCGCAGCATAGAACACCTTGCTGTGGCCCCCAGAGGGATCCTATCAATTAATCTGCTCCTTGTATGGTGCCAGCTCACTGTGTGCACTGAAGGGAGCAGTGTATGTGTCTCAGATCGCTATTTATTACCGAGCGGTCTGAGCATCTCGGCAGTACTCGGTGCTCGCCGAGCACCCCGAGTACTGAGATACTAGTGCGAGTACCGAGTAGCGCCGAGCATACTCGCTCATCACTATTTATAACTAGCAGTTGCTTGGAACTTCCATTACCTTGCAAACAGTGTGGTAAGTAGCAGGTTTTATTGCAACTAAAGGCCCAGTTACACACACAGATAATTGTGCAGAGATTGTTCGCAGATCTCTGGTTGCAGTGAAATCATGGACACATTGTTCCATTTTGAGGCCGTGTACAAATGTAACAATGTGTCCATGATTTCACTGCAACCAGAGATCTGCGAACAATTCTCTGCACAATTATCTGTGTGTAACTGGGCCTTAAGGGCCCTTTTACATGCTGCAACTTTCCAGCGATCACGACCACGATCTGACCTGGCCTACGTGGTCGCTGGTGAGATGTCAAACAGTAATGGTACCTTTACACGCCGCAACAGGATGGTGGCAACAACCGGGTACATGAGAGAAATGTATCTTGCACCGCCAAATCAACCCGCTGTTGCGGTGTGTAAAGACGGTTGTTGCCACCCGTCACTTGAGGCACCTGTTTCAGAGCAGAGCCCTAAAACAGGTGTATTTCTAGGCGATGGTTGCGGGTTGTATCGGCGTGTAAATATGGTAGGGTAAGGTTTATTCGACACCTAGATAACTCCCCGGGGCGTGACGCAGCCTCCGGGAAACCACCCCCCTTCAGCGATCATTGGAGGAAGCTCTTGCGTTACGATTGGTAGTCTCTGCATAGGGCGGCATATTTAAGGAGCTGACCACTCACACTACACAATTGCTCGAGCGTCATGTATTAGTCTGCCTCCTGTGCTGGCTGGCCAATCATGATGTTATTGCTTTGTCCTATCAGCGTACGGAATTCTCGTAATCCACAATTGTGGCACGCCTATGTGTTGTCCCTGCTGCCTTTGTCCCGCCCTTATTACCTTGTTATTGCGGCGTGTAAATGTGGTAAGGTAAGCCACAGAAGGTAACTTGTGGCACCCGGCGGTGTATCCAGAGATAGATGTAACCTACCGTAGCGCACCTTGTTGCGGCGTGTAAAGGTGGTGCGTTTACCGTTGGCAACCGTTTGTGCGTGCTCATGCACGTGAAGCACCCAGTTGTTGCCACCATCCTGTTGCGTCGTGTAAAGGTACCATAAGATCTCACCAGCGATGCAGCAACAATACAGCAGTCGTTGGGACTCTGCCACTCTCGGGCATAGTTTTAAGGTCTATGGTCATTGTCCCTGTCAAACACATAGATGCACGCTGCCCAGCGGGAGCACAACGACCTAGAAATGGTCCAGAACGATTTGTAATGATCAGAGATCTCATAGCGGGGCCTGATCGCTGCTACGTGTCACACATAGCGAGGTTGCTGGCAAGGTCACTGTTACGTCACAAAACCTGTGACGTTCCAGCAATATCGTTGTGTGTGAAGTGCGAACTGGATTAAGTGTGTGATTTGTGAGTGAGTGAGTTTGGATTCAGTGATTTTAGGAGGGAGGCATTTGTACTGAATTCCTGTTTGTATTTGTTTAATTACTTAACATTTCTGTTTGCTGTAATCCCCATTAGGACATATGCTCCATTATTGACAATGCCATCCAGTGTACATCTTGCCTCATGTATGCAATCCTTGAACAACTGGTCAAGGGTGCATACTAATGTGCGAGAGGACTTGTAAAAAGTGAATGTCCAGCTCTACGTCATCATAAAATCTTGATGTTTATTTGAAAAGTTCAAATTTATCAGTATTGACGTGTTTTGACTCTTTTCGGGGTCTTAATCATAATACCTATTATGTTATTATGATTAAGACCCTCAAAAGGGTCGAAATGCATCAATGCTGATGAATTTTAACTTTTCAAATAAACTTGTAACATGTATGTACATTAATGCCAGGAGCCTCACGAACAAGGAATTCGAATTAATATTGTTGGGAAAAAATTATGATATAGGGGGATATTGGAGACTTGGCTGGACGAGAGCTATGACTGGGCTGTTAATTTACAGGGCTATAATCTGTTCAGAAATGAACGTACAAATAAGCAAGGGGGAGGTTTGTGTTTATATTTAAAGTCATTGATAAAACCTATCCTGCGTGACAATATACATAAGGTTAATGAAAATGTAGGGTCCCTATGAATGGAGATGAGGTAAGGGAGAAAGGAACAATAAATTAATGATAGAGGTTTGTTATAAGTCTCCAAACATAATGGAAGCACAGACAATATTCTGTTAAAGCAAAGAGATAAAGCAGCGAAACACAGAGACGCCATTACTATGGGGGACTTCAACTACCCTGACATACATTGGGGAACAGAAACCTGCAGTTCCAGCTAAAGAAATAGGTTTTTGCCAACAATGAAAGACTATTACCTTTAAATGAACCACAGGTTGAGAAATCCAGCACTGGACTCTTCTATCTTCTTTTAAGATTATTGTTATTGTGCTAAATTAGCATAAAAACATCATGCAGACGGAACGCAGTCCCACAACGTGGGACATATTTTAGACAACATCCTTTGCCAACAGCATATACCATTAGTTCCCCCACCCTCTTTAAATACACCTCTAAAAGAGACCCTCATAGCACATATCTTGAATACAAGTACATATTTACCCCTTATAATACAGTTAGAAGAAAACAGACCAGTCACAAAATAATTTATAAAAGTTCCAAGCCAACCTTTATAGCAATGCATTACACATAGGCAAATTGAGCAGAAGATAAAAAAAATACACGAGTCCCTAACATAAAAAAATGAAAACTTTTCCTTTTCCCCCGTTCTCTTCCCTTTTTATTTGTTGATTGATTTCTGTGAGAATGCTATCCGCCTTGCTGATATGCTCAGTAAAAAGGCTCAAAGTGAAGAGAAATATATATACCGTATATACTCGCGTATAAGCCGAGTTTTTCAGCCCAAAATTTGGGCTGAAAAGTCCCCCCTCGGCTTATACGCGAGTATACAGTATATACAGCAGCAGCCCCGGAGGTATACAGGCCCCCCCATCAAGCTCCAGGGACCCCCCCTTGCGCGGCAGCCTGTAAAGTAAAATCATACTTATCAGTGTCCTGTCGCGCTGTCCCGCCGCTTGCCGACACACGATCCCGGGCTTCATTCCGCGTCTTCCGTCTTCCTGTGGTCGCGGGCAATGACGTCATTGCCCGCGACCACAGGAAGCCAGAAGCCGGAAGACGCGGATTGAAGCCCGGGATCGTGTGTCGGCAAGTGGCGGGACAGCGCAACAGGACACTGATAAGTATGATTTTACTTTACAGGCTGCTGCGCAAGGGGGGGGGGCCCTGGAGCTTGATGGGGGGGCCTGTATACCTCCGGGGCTGCTGCTGTATACAGCCCTGGGGCTGCTGCTGTATACAGCCCTGGGGCTGCTGCTGTATACAGCTTTGGGTCTGCTGCTGTATACAGCTTTGGGGCTGCTGCTGTATACACCCCTGGGGCTGCTGCTGCTGTATACACCACTGGGGCTGCTGTATACTACCTAAGGGCTGCTGTATATACCTCTGGGGCTGCTGTATACACCACTAGGGCTGCTGTATATACCTCTGGGGCTGTATATACCTCTGGGGCTGCTGTATACTACCTCTGGGGCTGCTGTATACTACCACTGGGGCTGCTGTATACTACCACTGGGGCTGCTGTATACTACCACTGGGGCTGCTGTATAGTACCACTGGGGCTGTATATACCTCTGGGGCTGCTGTATACTACCACTGGGGCTGATGTATACTACCACTGGGGCTGCTGTATACTACCACTGGGCTGCTGTATATTACCACTGGGGCTGCTGTATAGTACCACTGGGGCTGTATATACCTCTGGGGCTGCTGTATAATACCACTGGGGCTGCTGTATACTACCACTGGGGCTGCTGTATACTACCACTGGGGCTGCTGTATACTACCACTGGGGCTGTATATACCTCTGGGCTGCTGTATACTACCACTGGGGCTGCTGTATACACCTCTGGGGCTGCTGTATACTAACCACTGGGGCTGCTGCTGTATATACCACTGGGGCTGCTGCTGTATACTACCACTGGGGCTGCTGTATATACCTCTGGGGCTGCTGTATACCACACTGCTGGGGGCTGTATACCTGTGCTGGGGTCCACCCTCGGCTTATACACGAGTCAATAGGTTTTCCCAGGTTTTGGGGCAAAAGTAGGGGGGTCGGCTTATACACAGGTCGGCTTATACACGAGTATATACGGTGTATATATATATATATATAAATAAATATATATATATATATATATATATATATATATATATATATATATATATATATATAAAAGGCTCAAAGAAAAAAAGTATTGATATACAAAGGGACATCCTTGCATTTACTGCATTTTTTACATTGGATTTTAATAAAAATATGACACATCTGATCGATAGTTGAGACCCCCTGGATACTCCACATTCAAGGTGAATATCCAGTAGCCTGCTCATAAAAGGACTGCCCTCTTCCAGTCCCCGCCCCTATTTGGTCTACATATTCTTTCAATCCCCTTCACAATCAAACTGTGCATATCACCCCCGAGGACCTCCAAATAATGCTTTGATAAGCCTGAAACATTCCTGCGGGCTACATTAGCACTGGGGTTGGAAGCCCTTATATATGTTTGCTAATCCTCTTTTTCAGAGTTATTGATGTGCACCCGACATAATTCTTACAACACATCACACATGAGGCCATATACACCACATGTGTGGTGTTACAGTTTATCTATGCATTGATCTTGAACTCACAGTTATGTTGTTAGTAAATGTCTGTGTCACATCAACACATTGGCACAGATTGCACATATTACCACCACACTTGTAACTTTCTTTAGGGGTAAGCCAAATGGAGGTACACCTATTCGTCAGAAATTGGGATGATGCCAAAATATTATCCAAGTTCCTAGACCTTTTGGGTACACTCCGATACTCTTGTGATAGAACTTTCAACAGAATAGGGTCTTGACGTAATATCGGTATGAATTTGTGTAACAGACCAACAAGTCTGTCGTAGTCCTGACTATATGCAGAAGAGAAAGTGGGGAGATTACATGTACTAGCTAAACCAAGAAAAAAAGTTTTTTCATCTTTTTTTTCATAAAAATCATGTGAAAAATCACCCATGTCCAAACTAATCCTGCACAACTAGGTTCAAGGAACTCACCAGGTAGGAGATGGGGGCAGCGCTGGTGCACTATGTATATAGCCCAGCCGCTTACATCGTTTAAATAGAGGGGAACAGCTGCTTACATAAATGCACTCTAATGAAGCTGCACAGGGAGTCAGTTGTATAGATATGTGAGATATTCACAGTGTCTGAATACAAGCTTATTAGTGGCATCAGGTACATTGGGCCATTTAACACTGCATGAAATATGCACAGTGTCTGAACATGGCCTATTAGTTATGCCGAGTATGGCGAGCAGGTTAAACACTATTCAAGTGTACCTCACATGAAAGACTTCACCATTTTACCAGCCAATTCTAAAAGGCTCCAATACACCCTGCAAAAATGATAAAATGTGCAAGACAAAATGTGAGGTATTGGTTGGTATTTTGGCATCTCAAATGTCTCCTTGATGAGGGAGAAGCTTTGGAGCTGATAACTAAGTGGATGGCTGATTATTTATATGTAGAAAAACCTTTCTGTCCATCATTGTTCCACGCATTACCAAAACACATAAGATGGTATTCCCTCCTCTCTTGTGCCCTAAAGTGGCTGGCATTGGGGGAGTGAATGAAAAATTATCGGAGTGGATCGATGATAGTTTTGGTCTACGCGTTTAGAAGCCACATTGGGCTTCTTCCTCAGGAATTCATTTTCTGATATGATATGATTTTTCCTGAGGGAGAAGCTCGTTGTGACTTCGAAATGCATAGATTAAAATAAACCATTCATAATCTATATGGACTGATCTGAGACTATTCCTTGGTTGAACAGCAGTGCGGGTCCATACCCAATTCATCACCTTTTACCGGTATATCATATATTAAAGCTAATAGTGTCAGGTGTCATTCAATTTATTCAAAACACCCTGTCCAACAAAAACAAGTCCTTCTATGGCTATTTCAACAGAAAAAGAAAAAGGTGTGGTTTCTAGAAAAAAAAGAAGGAAAAACATATAAGAATGAGAAATCGCTTGGTTATAATGGAGTTAAACATTGACCAATGACAGCAAGTAGCGAGGTAAGCAAGGTTAGATGAGGAATGTTAGGAAAAAATGTGTTAAAACCATTAAATTAGACCTTTCACAACATATGTTGTCAGTGGCGTAACTTCAGGCCCAGGGGCCCCGATGTGAAAGCTCCAAAGGGGCCCCCAATTATTGCAAATCTTTAATAGTATTAGTCTTTTTCCATAGGCCAAAGGGACCTTTGGGGTCCCCTAGGCTGCAGGGCCCGGGTGCGATCGTAACTCCTGCACCAATTGTAGTTAAGCCCCTGTATGTTGTGCTAACCTGATGAAGTGGCTGAAGATCTGAATAAAACATTTTTATTATTGTTTCCTTTCTCATCTTTGTTATAGAAATATTAGCTTTTCAACTTTATATGCTAATTTCCAATAAAACCAGTGCAGTGTTAACATAGCTTCTACACTGGGGTGGTTTAGTTTTTCCTGGGTATGATGTTGACCAATTATAAGCAGGAAGTGTTATACAGGGGGAAGAAAAGGAAACACCTCCAGATGATGTCAAAACTAGGTTGCTCTGTGTATTCTTCATTTATCCAAAGTACTGAGGAAAAATACGCCAGCATCTGGAAATGATGCAGAGCGCTGTATGTCACAAAGGATGATCACATGCTACCCTACAATCTCATGATTATGCTGTTAGATGAGAAATTTAGTGTGTAAGCAGTGCTTGTCACATACTGTGTTCCCCATCAGCTCCAGTACTGGTGTATTATTCTCTGGTAGCTTGGATAGATGCAAAGCACACATCTCTACTGTCTTCCCCATTCTCAGATATCACTGGCAGTTTTATCAATTTGACCTGGTTAGACATGAGTTGTATAATATCACACAGATAAGGGGCCTTTCACACTTGCGTTTTTTTCCTGATTTGGAAGATCAGGAAAAAAAACGATTCTTACAGTATTTTGCACATTCACTTTAATTTTGTCAGGTAGAATCTTGTTGCTTCATGTTTTCTCCTGAAATCATTAAAGAGAATGGGCAAAAAAATTAATCCTGTAAGAATCAGGTTTTTTCCTGATCTTCCAAATCAGGAAAAAACCGCAAGTGTGAAAGGCCCGTAAGTCTAATTCTGATCTTGTCTTGCATCAGTTTTCTTTTTTTTCCCCTTAATGACACCACCTGTTTAAAATTTGTCAATGTTATGCAAAAAGGGTAAAAAGTAAATGCCCTCAGGTAAAAATCTACACCATGTTCCAAAAATATTATGCAAACTGGTTTGAAGTGTCATAGGGGTTTTTTTTTTGTCAATGAAACCCATTGCCGAAAAGCAACAAACAGTGCAATGTCTTGGACAAGGGATGAAAACATTAGATATTGCACGAAAACCTAAGTGTGATCAACATACTGTGAAGATTTTTTGGCTGATTCTGAGCACAAACGTTTTCGTGCAAATAAAGGCAGAATGAGGAAGGTTTCTGCCAAGCAAGTTCATCAGATTAAGAGAGCAGCTGATAAAAAGGCCTTACAAACCAACAAACAGGTATTTTAAGCTGCTGGTACCTTTTGAGTCCCTCGAACCTCAAGATGTAGGATTCTTCAAAAGCTTGCTGTGCTGAATAAACCTACTATCCGGCCACCCCTAAACAGTGCTCACAAGCAGAAACAGTTGCAGTGGGCCCAGACATACATGCAGACTAATTTTCAAACAGTCTTGTTTACTGATGAGTGCCGAGCAACCCTGGATGGTCCAGATGGATGGAGTAGTTGATGGCCACCATGTCCCAACAAGGCTGCAACATCAGCAGAGAGGTGGAGGAGTCATGTTTTGGGGCAAAACCATTGGCAAACAGTTGGTAGGCACCTTTAAGGTTCTTGAAGGTGTGAAAATGACCTCTGCAAAGTATATAGAGTTTCTGACTGAGAACATTCTTCCATAGTACAAAAAGCAATAATGTGCCTTCAGGAGCAAAATCATCTTCATGCATGACAATGCAGCATTTTATGCTGCAAAGAATACCTCTGTGTCATTGGCTGCTATGGGCATAAAAGGAGATAAACTCATGGTGTGCCCCATCTTCCCCTGACCTCAACCCTATAGAGAACCTTTGGAGTATAATCAAGCAAAAGATCTATGAGGGTGGGAGGCAGTTCACATCAAAACAGCAGCTCTGGGAGGCTATTCTGACATCATGCAAAGAAATACAAGCAGAAACTCTCCAGAAACTCACATGTTTAATGGATGCAAGAATGTGAAGGTGACATTATAGAAGGGTTCCTATGTTAACATGTAACTTGGCCTGTTAGGACGTTTTGGAGTTAAATAGCTTTTTATTTCAGTGAATGTGACCTGTTAATGCTGCAAATTCAACAAATGAACATTTTCAGTTCTTTCAAACATATCAAATGTTTACAAACTCTACTGTGTGTAATAATTTGGAACAGTGCATTTAGAGTTTTTTTTTACTTTTGAAGATTATACTGTTATCATTGGGAGGTTTCTTCAATAACATTCGATGTATACACTTATGGGTGATGACTTTTATTACACTGACTATCATTTGCACCAACCATTTAGGAAAATCAGAGAAAAAGAACATTTGCATCATAACTTGGAACATTGAATCATTTGCCTTGTTTGTATTGGAAATAAGGTTTAAGGCTAATATCATTGCAAGTATTCTTTTATTAAGCTCCTTCATTTCTCCTTTTGTCACTAATATCTTTGCAACAAAAATGAGAAGAAAAAAATATACATTGTATTCAGTTCTTTAGCTACTTCACCATGATGTGGCCAGGTTAACACTTAAAATGTGGTAAAAACTTCTCTTTAAAGGGATTTTCCCACAAATAAAGTTTATTTACAATTTTATTTTAATTAATAGCTCTTGGAATAATAATAATTTCCACATTTGGATATGTTTTAAAAAAAATGTTTCTGTGCTGAGATCTTCTTATATACGTGTCCCTTCTATGTACTGTGTAATAGCTGTGTCTGGCTATACAGGGACATGCTCTGATCATACCACATCTCCTGTGCTGAGATAATCTTATATATGTGTCCCTGCTATGTACTGTGTAATGGCTGTGCCTGACAGTACAGGGACATGGTCTGATCATACCACATCTCCTGTGCTGAGATAATCTTATATACAGTTAGGGCCAGAAATATTTGGACAGTGACACAAGTTTTGTTATTTTAGCTGTTTACAAAAACATGTTCAGAAATACAATTATATATATAATATGGGCTGAAAGTGCACACTCCCAGCTGCAATATGAGAGTTTCCACATCCAAATCGGAGAAAGGGTTTAGGAATCATAGCTCTGTAATGCATAGCCTCCTCTTTTTCAAGGGACCAAAAGTAATTGGACAATGGACTCTAAGGGCTGCAACGTCTCCCTCGTTAACCTGTAATCAATGAAGTAGTTAAAAGGTCAGGGGTGGATTCCAGGTGTGTGGTTTTGCATTTGGAAGCTGTTGCTGTGACCAGACAACATGCGGTCAAAGGAACTCTCAATTGAGGTGAAGCAGAACATCCTGAGGCTGAAAAAAAAGAAAAAATCCATCAGAGAGATAGCAGACATGCTTGGAGTAGCAAAATCAACAGTTGGGTACATTCTGAGAAAAAAGGAATTGACTGGTGAGCTTGGGAACTCTATAAGGCCTGGGCGTCCACGGATGACAACAGTGGTGGATGATCGCCGCATACTTTATTTGGTGAAGAAGAACCCGTTCACAACATCAACTGAAGTCCAGAACACTCTCAGTGAAGTAGGTGTATCTGTCTCTAAGTCAACAGTAAAGAGAAGACTCCATGACAGTAAATACAAAGGGTTCACATCTAGATGCAAACCATTCATCAATTCCAAAAATAGACAGGCCAGAGTTAAATTTGCTGAAAAACACCTCAAGAAGCCAGCTCAGTTCTGGAAAAGTATTCTATGGACAGATGAGACAAAGATCAACCTGTACCAGAATGATGGGAAGAAAAAAGTTTGGAGAAGAAAGGGAACGGCACATGATCCAAGGCACACCACATCCTCTGTAAAACATGGTGGAGGCAACGTGATGGCATGGGCATGCATGGCTTTCAATGGCACTGGGTCACTTGTGTTTATTGATGACATAACAGCAGACAAGAGTAGCCGGATGAATTCTGAAGTGTACCGGGATATACTTTCAGCCCAGATTCAGCCAAATGCTGCAAAGTTGATTGGACGGCGCTTCATAGTACAGATGGACAATGACCCCAAGCATACAGCCAAAGCTACCCAGGTGTTCATGAGTGCAAAAAAGTGGAACATTCTGCAATGACCAAGTCAATCACCAGATCTTAACCCAATTGAGCATGCATTTCACTTGCTCAAATCCAGACTTAAGACGGAAAGACCCACAAACAAGCAAGGCCTGAAGGCTGCGGCTGTAAAGGCCTGGCAAAGCATTAAGAAGGAGGAAACCCAGCGTTTGGTGATGTCCATGGGTTCCAGACTTAAGGCAGTGATTGCCTCCAAAGGATTCGCAACAAAATATTGAAAATAAAAATATTTTGTTTGGGTTATGTTTATTTGTCCAATTACTTTTGACCTCCTAAAATGTGGAGTGTTTGTAAAGAAATGTGTACAATTCCTACATTTTCTATCAGATATTTTTGTTCAACCCTTCAAATTAAACGTTACAATCTGCACTTGAATTCTGTTGTAGAGGTTTCATTTCAAATCCAATGTGGTGGCATGCAGAGCCCAACTCGCGAAAATTGTGTCACTGTCCAAATATTTCTGGCCCTAACTGGATGTGTCCCTGCTATGTAATGTGTAATGGATGTGTGTGACAATACAGGGACATGGGCTGATCATGCCACATATCCTGGGCCCGGGAGAAAGTAATAGAGTATAGCGATTGGACAGGACAGAATCACAAATAATTATTTCTTTGAGGTAAAACCTCTTTTAAACACAGGCAGGAAATATTTGTAATGTCTGAATGTCTGTATATTTTTTGCACTTGCTCCCCTGTCCAGGAGATGTGGTCTGATCAGACCATGTCCCTGTACAGACAGACACAGTCATTACACAGTACGTATCAGGGGAACAATACAAGATTATCTCAGCACAGTGCATGTGGCATGATCAGACCATGTCCCTGTGTGGTCAGACACATTCATTACACAGTACATAGCAGGGACACATATACAAGATTATCTCAGCACAGGAGATGCATTATGATCAGATCATGTCCCTGTACAGTCAGAAACATCCATTACACAGTACATGGCAGGGACACATAAATCAAATTATCTCAGCACAGGAGGTGTGGTATGATCAGACCATGACCCTGTATGGTCAGATACATCCATTACACAATACACAGCAGGGATACATAGATAAGATTATCTCAGCACAGAAGATGTGGTATGATCAGACCATGACCCTGTATGGTCAGACACATCCATTACACAGTACACAGCAGGGACACATATATAAGATTATCTCAGCATGGGAACATTTTATTAAACACATCTAATTGTTGACCGTATTATTAATCCAGGATCTATTGATTAAAATGAACTTAATAATCAATATTGTTCATGGGAAAGCCCATTTAAGAACTGATTGGTGGTACTATAAATCTGTGGATATATGGATGAATAGATTATATATAGATATTTTATGTATAGTTGCTAAAAAAGCATCACAAATTTTGTATTATGCCATAACACTGGCTTATGTTGCTAATTATCTTGTAATGGCTCTCACTTCAAACAATGCCTATGATTTCCAACAAACGTTTAAATACATGGAACACTAGCTTACTAATGGATTACATGACAGTAACACTGGCAAAATGATAATTAATGACTGCATTTACTCTTCGTAATTTACTGTATGTGCTCATTTATAGTGAAATAATGTTAGCATAAAAGATTACATTACATTTGCAGAAAATATTACATTTGAAATAGAGCGCATTGTTTTTGACTATCCACATAATCCAAATGATGTACAATTACTAGGGAGTTCATTTTCACATATTTTTGTGGTTTTATGATGTTATTTTATTGCATATATAGAGTATAATGATTTATGCAGTGCATTCTGTTCTACTGAGTTGCTTTTACTTGTTTCCAAGTCTTCTATAAAGAAAATCGATCACTAAGCTTTTGTTTCTTGGATAGTATGATCATACTGTGAATCGTTAACCGCAAAGGGAAAATTGAATGTAGGGCTTCATTAACTAAGCCATAAAGTAATCAGCTCAGAGGCTAGACATGAGAAGAATTACTGTATTGAGGCAAGTCATTGCTTGTAGATTGATACTTACAAGATTTATGCCAAACACAACACATTTATTTCAGAGTTGTTGTTTTGTTATTTTAGTATATCAAGAACCTTTTATTGAAGACTTCTTCCAGCCAATGCTGTGTATGTACGGTATAACGCAACAAAAATGTTTAGGATACTTGAAAAGGTAGCGGGTGGTGTAACCTACAGCTTCCGTTTTGTGGCACAAAGTAAGCATAGCTGGGATTCTGGGCTATGTTATGATTATGTGAGTTTCTAGACCTTGTTCAATGATAAATCTTTTCAAAGATAAAATAAACTACATAAAAACCCTATGTACATTGTGCATCATTTCATATGTCTCTCAGCACAGTACTTAATTGAAATGATAGGATCAATTCCTTTAGGATCAAGTTTGTGATGAATTTCTGGGGATTTGCGGTTTTGTAAATAAAATAAAGTAGTTAAATAGCGAAAAAAACTTGAACGGCACCATTTTACACACTGCCAAAACATCAAAGAGAATGCTAACTTCACTTTCTTTGGCTGTAATGGCTTCCCCATAATCCCTGCAACTATGAAACCTAGAGGAGTGTTATACTTTGTACAGTGGTGGTCAGTACCTGGGCCATCACAGATCAACGATTCCCTATAGAGCAGAGTTTGTACTGCAGAGTCTTTTCCGTCTCCAGAGTCACTGGGTTCACACATGGTCATAATTGTTGGTACCCCTTGTTTAATGAAAAAAAACACAATGGCAACAGAAATAACTTGAATCTGACACAAGTAATAATAATTAAGAATTCTATAAAAATGAACAAATAAAAGTCAGACATTGCTTTTCAACCCTGCTTCAACAGAATAAAAAAAAAAATTAAACTCTTATGATCAGCGGGGCCAACTCTCATATCTGGAAAGTGTACATTGTTATGGTCAGCAGGGTCTTTCCTCTCTCACTCACTATTTCTCATTAATATTTAAAGTTTTAAGAGCAATGGGGTTTTGTCCCTTTGTCATGCCTATGTGTATTTTCTGCATATTTACAAGCTTTCTAGTACTGAGATTGATACAAAGTTATTTGCAGCAAAACACATTTTTGTGACCAATTTTTCAAAGTCGGCAAATTACAATATAATAACATCCTCTCATCCCTATTGAATAAGGATGATGCCTACATACTGGACTTTGCACAGAGTGCACTCAATTAAATACACTACATAGCTGTTAGTGCAGTTCATGTAGTTCTCAATGGGAAATGTTCTCCCTTTAACACAGGATTCAAAGAATTCAGTTCTATGTACATAATTGCAGGCTTTACATCTCAGATGTCCGCACTTATAGAAGCCCCTTAATTCCATCCAAGTATTCCCTGAGTGTGTGGTTGGAAGTGTGAAAAAACTAGGGGAAAGAAAGTTGCTCAAAGTCGGGGCTTTTTTTGGCTACAAACCGCACCGGATTCCTTTCCAGAATATGTGTCAATTGTGTCATACCCCACACAAGATTTCATTGTCATGGCTGTTAATTTTCTCCTAATGCACAATTATTTTTTCTTTGATAAATATTTTTACCTGCAGAGAAAAGGAGTTAGCATGGGTGCAAAATTTTCACCCACCCTGGCAAATATTGTTATGGGGGTATGGGAGGAAAGGTTCTTGTGCAGTCCTGATAACCCTTTCCAGTCCAGCATTGTGTGGTACGCACATTACATTGATGACACCCTGCTGGTCTGGGGGGGGTTTCTGGAGCAAATTGGAGATTTCATGAATTACATCAATAATAATGATTTTAACCTATGCTTCACCCACTTCTGCAACCTAAGGGAAATTAATTTCCTTACCTTGACTGGAAATTATATTGATGGAAAAGTTAATATCAGCCCATATAAGAAACCGACTACAGTGAATACTATTCTGCATGCGGAATGTTGCCATCCGGGTCATGTCATCAAAAACATCCCAGTAGGGGAACTGATTAGGACTAAAAGAAACTGTACTAATTCAGACACATTTAATATAGAGGCCAAAAAGACAGACAATTCCCTCAAAAAACTGGGCTACTCAGACGGGATACTAAAAAGAGCTAGCATGACAGTGAAAAAGGTAGACAGAAAAAATCTGTTAAACTATACATATAGAAAAACCAATGCTGATTTTATCACTTTTTCTACTGCTTATAGCCCACAATATCATGAGATAACCAACATTGTCAAAAAATACTTACCGCTGCTAACTCGGGATGATAAATTGTCACATATTCTGGAAAGGAATCCGGTGCGGTTTGTAGTCAAAAAAGCCCCGACTTTAAGCAACATTCTTTCCCCTAGTTTTTTCACACCAAATACACACTCAGGGAAAACTTAGATGGAATTAAAGGGCTTTTATAAGTGCGGTCATCTGAGATGTAAAGCCTGCAATTATGTACAGTTGTGGCCAAAAGTATTGACACCCCTGCAATTCTGTCAGATAATACTCAGTTTCTTCCTGAAAATGATTGCAATCACAAATTCTTTGGTATTATTATCTTCATTTAATTTGTCTTCAATGAAAAAACACAAAAGAGAATGAAGCAAAAAGCAAAACATTGATCATTTCACACAAAACTCCAAAAATGGGTCAGACAAAAGTATTGGCACCCTCAGCCTAATACTTGGTTGCACAACCTTTAGCCAAAATAACTGCGATCAATCGCTTCCGGTAACCATCAATGAGTTTCTTACAATGCTCTGCTGGAATTTTAGACCATTCTTCTTTGGCAAACTGCTCCAGGTCCCTGATATTTGAAGGGTGCCTTCTCCAAACTGCCATTTTTAGATCTCTCCACAGGTGTTCTATGGGATTCAGGTCTGGACTCATTGCTGGCCACTAGAGACTTCCAGTGCTTTCTCTCAAACCATTTTCTAGTGCTTTTTGAAGTGTGTTTTGAGTCATTGTCCTGCTGGAAGACCAATGACCTCTGAGGGAGACCCAGCTTTCTCACACTGGGCTTTACATTAGGCTGCAAAATTTGTTGGTAGTCTTCAGACTTCATAATGCCATGAACACGGTCAAGCAGTCCAGTGCCAGAAGCAGCAAAGCAACCCCAAAACATCAGGAAACCTCCGCCATGTTTGACTGTAGGGACAGTGTTCTTTGCCTCTTTTTTTCTCCTGTAAACTCTATGTTGATGCCTTTGGCCAAAAAGCTCTACTTTTGTCTCATCTGACCAGAGAACATTCTTCCAAAACGTTTTAGGCTTTCTCAGGTAAGTTTTGGCAAACTCCAGCCTGGCTTTTTTATATCTCGGGGTAAGAAGTGGGGTCTTCCTGGGTATCCTACCATACAGTCTCTTTTCATTCAGATGCTGGCGGATAGTACGGGTTTACACTGTTGTACCCTCAGACTGCAGGGCAGCTTGAACTTGTTTGGATGTTAGTCGAGGTTCTTTATCCACCATCCGCACAATCTTGCATTGAAATCTCTCGTCAATTTTTCTTTTCTGACACAAATTAGAGAAGCATCACATGATTTTTCTAACAGTGCCAATACTTTTGTCCACCCCCTTTTTTATGTTTGGTGTGGAATTATATCCAATTTGGCTTTAGGACAATTCTTTTTGTCTTTTTTCATTGAAGACAAATTAAATGAAGATAATAATTCCAAAGAATTTGTGAATGCAATCATTTTCAGGAAGAAACTGATTATTATCTGACAGAATTGCAGGGGTGTCGATACTTTTGGCCACAACTATATATATACAGTTAGGGCCAGAAATATTTGGACAGTGACACAAGTTTTGTTATTTTAGCTGTTTACAAAAACATGTTCAGAAATACAATTATATATATAATATGGGCTGAAAGTGCACACTCCCAGCTGCAATATGAGAGTTTCCACATCCAAATCGGAGAAAGGGTTTAGGAATTATAGCTCTGTAATGCATAGCCTCCTCTTTTTCAAGGGACCAAAAGTAATTGGACAATGGACTCTAAGGGCTGCAATTAACTCTGAAGGTGTCTCCCTCGTTAACCTGTAATCAATGAAGTAGTTAAAAGGTCAGGGGTGGATTCCAGGTGTGTGGTTTTGCATTTGGAAGCTGTTGCTGTGACCAGACAACATGCGGTCAAAGGAACTCTCAATTGAGGTGAAGCAGAACATCCTGAGGCTGAAAAAAAAGAAAAAATCCATCAGAGAGATAGCAGACATGCTTGGAGTAGCAAAATCAACAGTTGGGTACATTCTGAGAAAAAAGGAATTGACTGGTGAGCTTGGGAACTGTAAAAGGCCTGGGCGTCCACGGATGACAACAGTGGTGGATGATCGCCGCATACTTTATTTGGTGAAGAAGAACCCGTTCACAACATCAACTGAAGTCCAGAACACTCTCAGTGAAGTAGGTGTATCTGTCTCTAAGTCAACAGTAAAGAAAAGACTCCATGACAGTAAATACAAAGGGTTCACATCTAGATGCAAACCATTCATCAATTCCAAAAATAGACAGGCCAGAGTTAAATTTGCTGAAAAACACCTCAAGAAGCCAGCTCAGTTCTGGAAAAGTATTCTATGGACAGATGAGACAAAGATCAACCTGTACCAGAATGATGGGAAGAAAAAAGTTTGGAGAAGAAAGGGAACGGCACATGATCCAAGGCACACCACATCCTCTGTAAAACATGGTGGAGGCAACGTGATGGCATGGGCATGCATGGCTTTCAATGGCACTGGGTCACTTGTGTTTATTGATGACATAACAGCAGACAAGAGTAGCCGGATGAATTCTGAAGTGTACCGGGATATACTTTCAGCCCAGATTCAGCCAAATGCTGCAAAGTTGATTGGACAGCGCTTCATAGTACAGATGGACAATGACCCCAAGCATACAGCCAAAGCTACCCAGGAGTTCATGAGTGCAAAAAAGTGGAACATTCTGCAATGGCCAAGTCAATCACCAGATCTTAACCCAATTGAGCATGCATTTCACTTGCTCAAATCCAGACTTAAGACGGAAAGACCCACAAACAAGCAAGACCTGAAGGCTGCGGCTGTAAAGGCCTGGCAAAGCATTAAGAAGGAGGAAACCCAGCGTTTGGTGATGTCCATGGGTTCCAGACTTAAGGCAGTGATTGCCTCCAAAGGATTCGCAACAAAATATTGAAAATAAAAATATTTTGTTTGGGTTATGTTTATTTGTCCAATTACTTTTGACCTCCTAAAATGTGGAGTATTTGTAAAGAAATGTGTACAATTCCTACATTTTCTATCAGATATTTTTGTTCAACCCTTCAAATTAAACGTTACAATCTGCACTTGAATTCTGTTGTAGAGGTTTCATTTCAAATCCAATGTGGTGGCATGCAGAGCCCAACTCGCGAAAATTGTGTCACTGTCCAAATATTTCTGGCCCTAACTGTATATATATATATATATATATATATTAACACACATGTGTATATATGTGTGTATGTGTGCATGTCTATGACATGACCTGCCGAGTGTGCACATATATGTATGTATGTGTGTATGAGGTTACTCGCCATATATATATATATATATACAGTGCTGTGCAAAACAATCGGGACAAAGCAAGTTTGTCTTGCGTTAGTTTTACTATTGCTGATAAGTGTTTTATCAGTTCTTAGTGTCGTTTTCCTTTGTCTTCCACATTTCCCTTTTCGTTTTGGAGAAAACGATCCAGTTTCATTGTGTGTGTGAATTATTCTTGAAACGGTAGATTTTCCAATACCAACGGTGGAAGCGATTTCTCTTACAGTCAGACTTGTATGTTCATTAAGAGTAATAATTCTAGACCTCTTCCGTGGAGTAACATCCATTTTTACAGGCACAAATCACACTGAGAGAAAATGACACATGGATGACACACACGTACACATGGAGGCTATACAGATGGTCAAAGTGCAATGTGCCACACATGCATTTTTTTAAAACAGATATGTGAAGGGGGCCTTAGGCAGAGAAGCAAGCCATTGTTGGCATCTGGCTGCCGTGGCAAGCCATTGGCACAGTGCAATTATACTCAAGAGAGTGTCAAAGGGCAGGCAAATTAATTGAACTCTTTCTGTCTAAAATTGTTATATGTCCAGCCAGTGGTTCCATGGCATGCAAAGGGCTAAATTGTTTGAATTGTTTATCAGTTTTTTAATTCTGGACATTGAAATTAATTATTTGCAGAGATGTAGCAAGTAGTGATGAGCGAATATTCAAAATATGCAAAAAAATATTAGTTTTCACTTTTCAGTTGATGGAATACTAATAAATCATAAGCACTTGCAATTGATCTTTCTCCTGAGTCCTTCATTTAGTTGGTACTATAAAGGGATATGTAAAAACTCACCTTTTTTCGGTTACTAATCACTTGTATATATGGCAAAATAAAAAAAGAGAAGAAAGTTCTCCATTTTAGCCTATGTTCACACGTAGCATTTTCGATTTTGCTTTCAATGCTGAAAAAAATATTAATTTGGAAATGTAATAGTAACATTTTACTTCCCTATCTGGGCATGTAAACCCTTTTATACCCTTATTGAATGAGTGGGACTCCTACATTCATGAAGCTAAACCTGTGCGTTTTGTGCATGGCCTGTCAAAAATTCAACACAGGCACATCAAACTTTAGGGACCCGAATTTTCCGAACCCCAAAACCTCGACCCATAACTTTAGACTTAAGAAATTGTGGTAGTAAGGGCTGGGGGTGGACTATAACATGAATCAAAACAGTGATTAAAGTAGTAGCATTATACTTACTGAGGACAGCGCACTTGTAATACCATGTCCGGGTCGCTCATTAACCTTCGGTTTATTCACTGGACTCTGCCTCCAACAGTTAGCCCATCACTAGATCGGGTTCACCCACACCCAGTAGTCTTAAGCAATATTGCATATGAATAATAATTGTTGGGTGAATTGCTCTTTTCCTTTGCTCCTCCTGCAGTATTATGCTAACATTTTGTTTGCCCCTGTGACTTTTGGCCAGCAATAAGGAGAATGATAAAGCAGCTATGTCAAGGATCACTGCTCTGTTTATTAGCACTGAGATCCTAATGGCATCATCAAGTGCATGGCCCAGTAGAAACCATCCCCTCGGCCCATTTTGATATCTACAGTTTCAATGAAGAGAAAATTGTTGGTTAAACTGTTAAACACAATTACTTGGCTACAACATTTAGCATCTGTCACTGTGATAGTAATGGGACCCCTTCCCATATACAGCTGCATCCATCACAAACTCACTATTCAGACATTGAATCAGACTTGTATTTTTCTTTAATTATACAGCAAGCTTAAGGTAATGCTATTTAAAAAAATCACCTAAATGACTATAGCTAACTTTCCGGATAATTGATTATGATTTGCAAGATGTGATATCCTACTGGTTTACACTCTGTATGATGTCTTGTGGGAGTAAAGTCATTAAATGATTGATGAGTGTAGCAAGCTGCTAGGAAGAGCGACATTCTAATAAATGAGGCAGCTTTGCAATGTACTGCATTTGCCCTCAGCACTTCACATTTTTTTTAGCTAATATTCACAATACTTCACAACATTTTAAATACACTTGTGAACCATTGGTCATCTTCTGTTGACCGAATGAGTATTTCCAGAATTGTATTGTGTTCTCGGTTTTTTGGTAAATAACTGACCAGAAGATCTCGGCAATAGCCTCACCACAGTGAATGGAGATGGGCTGTTCTGCTCCATTCTCTGTTACCTCTGGCTTGATGCAAAACTAAACACAGTTGACTGGAGGGATCAGGGCGTGCGCTCATGATCAGGAGTTGCAGCATTTTGGACGCAGCGTATTGCCGCTGCATCCAAAATGCTGCATTGTACAGTACAAGCAGAGTGGATGGAATTTCTTGAAATCTCATGCCCACTGTGCTCCTCTCAACCGCATCATCTTTCCTGCTGCGGTGTGGGTTGCCGGACTTCCGCATCTCCACGGCATGTTATTTAATGCTGCGGAGTCAGTAAAGATAACCATCGGCTGCACACAGGGAGAAGCTGCCGTTCACCGAATGCAGATCGTGAGTAGAGGCGGCTGCGGTCTCGTTGTGTGTACATGTAGAATCCCGCAGGTCCGGAGGCATTGCGTCCAAGACGCAGCACCTCTGGATCGTGAGCACATACCCTAAAAGGCAGTTGGATTTTTTACAATTTGATGTTGATGACTTATAGATAGATAGGTCATCAATAGTACAAGCCCAGATAACACGTTTAATCACAAGTACAGTATTGTTCACTAAATGTGACTTTTGCATTAAAAAGAAGACCTTTTCCCATATTAGTCCATGTGCAGAGGTAAATTTTAGGGATGAGCAAGTACCTTATTATTCGTGCTCGCTATACTCGCAACGAGCAGGTAGCGGTACTCGCTACTCGTTGCAAGTATAGCGAGTACGAATACTTTCGCAGTGTATCTATAGATACACTGCGAAAGTAGCCTAAAAGTGAGTAAAAGTTCTTAAAAAACAATAAACTTACATAGTCACCTGTCCGACGCCTGCACCATGACCGGAAAACCTCACCACCGCTCGCTGGACAATGACCTTTCACTACCAGCCAATCAGATGGCCGGTAGCGATCTGGCCAATCAGATGGCGCCACATCATAACTACGTGATCGCTAGCGGCCACCTGATTGGCCAGTTTGCAAGGTCCTGATAGTACATCTAGGACCTTGCAAATTGACCAATCAGGTGGCCGCTAGCAATCACGTGGTGTGACGTGGCACCATCTGATTGGCCAGATCGCTGCCGGCCATCTGATTGGCTGGTAGTGAAAGGTCCTTGTCCAGCGAGCGAAGGTGAGGTTTTCCGGTCCCGATGCAGGCGTCGGACAGGTGACTATGTAAGTTTATTGTTTTTTAACAAATTTTACTCACTTTTAGGCTACTTTCGCAGTGTATCCATAGATACACTGCGAAAGTATTAGGACTACTCGCTACTCCCGACTACACAAGTACTCGGAGAGTAGCGAGTAGCCTGAATACCGCTACTATTCGGCAAATACCGAATAGTAGGAGTATACTCGCTCATCCCTAGTAAATTTATATTTTCCTCTTATTTTGATTGTATCCTTTGCCATGTACAGTTCTGGGGAATATGCTAGAGCTGTATACATATAAATTATTATTCTTCCTATTATTATAGGCTCTCAAACAAATTCAACTGCTGAACAGAAGAACCTTAAATTGATTTCCCAAAATGAAAAAGCAAAAAGGAGTTTTTCAATTATATTCCAAAACCTTATGAACCTATATGATTCTCATTTCTCTTCAATGGTGTTTCATTATCTATGATTGTACTGCCTGACTGTTCTTAACAAACAAAAAAAAATTCCAATAAAACTCACTAAAATTTACTGGCAGAAAAGTCATTTTCAAAAACCTTTTCCTCCACTCAGATTAAGTCTAGCTTCAGATTATTTCTATCTTCAATGGCCATCTTATTGCATTTGATTCACTCTGGATATATTGTAACTTGCACATTTTGCTGGTAATATTACACCATGTTTTCTAACTGCACAAGAAATAAAGTGACAATTTTAGCAATAAAAGCTGTGCCATACAACATTGTCTAGAGAGGCTCATTATGGCTATTAGAAAAACACTCCTAGCAACTCTTATTGAAAAGCACAGAAATAAATAACCTTTGTTCCTGGGATCTGAATCGCCCTATGTTGCTGCAGTATCGTTTTCCGTTGATGTATTACAGTCATTAGTATCACCTCTGTAGGACACTGTATACACCAGGCATTGCTGCCTAACCTTGTAGCTTAGGGTATTTCTCAAGATGCAGATACTTCGTCTTTGTCATGATGTCCAAGGTGAAGAATACAAAATTTTCGATTAAGGAAATTCAGCTAGTGAAAATGATATTTTAAATTTAGGTGATCCTATTTTGTTCTGAAAAGCATCTTGGCCTATTCTTATTGGTTGAGTAATTTTACAGAAACTATATTTAAATGGTTGTCCTTGAAAACTACATTTGAAAATTTTTTTTTTGTCTTGAAGTGTTCATTAGTACAAGCAGAAGGACCAAATAACGGAATATTCAACAAATAGCAGCATGCTATTTGGATTAATGATACAAGGCAAGAAACTGGTTTAGAAGATGGTGCAAATAACTGGTTATTCAGGATCAGGTAACAGAAGGCTTCATTAATTTTGTGTTAATTTATTTTATTAAAATGTATCATGGAACTTGAATCAGCCAGATACTAAGGAAATTGAATCAACTAATATATATTTTATAAGTAAATATCATGGAACTAGTAAGGAAATTCATACAAGGCATATATATTGGTGAAATATAATAATTATGTAATATTTATTCATTTATACAGCGATATTAATTCCACAACAGTTTACATACATTTCGCAACACTGTTCCATCGGGCTCACAATCTAAACATCCTATCAATATGTCTTTGGGAGGAAACCAGAGTGCCTGTAGGAAATCCACACAAACACGGGGAGAACATACAAACTCCTTGGTGGGATTTGAACCCAGGACCCTAGTGCTGAAAGGCTGCAGTGATAATTAGGCTGGCTTCACATTAGCGTATGGAACGCTGCGTACCAAACGCAGCCAAACGCTTGCGCACATGCTTTCCTATGTTTAACATGGGAACGCATGTGCCTGCATATGGCTGCGTTTGGCAGTATTTGCGTTCGGATGCGCATAATTTATGCGCCCTCCGACCGCACTCCAGACGCAGCTTGCAGCATTTTTTTGTGCGTTCGCGGCGCTTGCTCTATCCGCAAGCGCCTGCAAGCGCACAAAAAATGCATTGATCTCAATGGGTCCGCAGTGTCCTCTGCATGACACCGCAGGAGAACGCTGCGGATCACATTGAGATCTCTCCCGGTGGCCGCCGGTGATGTCACAGGAGCTCACCGACGGCCACCGGGAGATCAGCTGGAGCCTCTGATGTTCTCCTCCTCCCCGCCGCCGGTAATCTGCTAGCGATGTCGGCGGGGAGAAACAGCTGATTTGACAGCTGTTTGAATCTTCCCGCGCCGACATCTCCTCTCGGTGTCGGCGCGGGAGATTCAAACAGCTGTCAAATCAGCTGTTCTCCCCGCCGACACGTCCCGGAGCTCACCGGCGGCCGGGGGGCGGAGATCTCCAGTGCTGAACTCCTCCTCCGGCCCGCCCCCGGACAGCGCCGATTGGCTGGCCGGGCTCCCTAGTGATGTGTCCGCAGGCGGACATTATCCGCTGCGGACATATCATTTACACCCTGCTTTTGACAGCGTTTGTGTCTGCATGCCATCAGCATGCAGACACAAACGCTAATGTGAAGCCAGCCTTACTGAGCCACCATGCAGATGAAAAAAAAACCTCTGCTGTTTTTAGTTTCCAATGGGCCTATGAAAACTTAAACATGGAATCTGATTGGTTGTAATAGACAAATTCTTAATTTCCTTCCTTATATCCAATTTTATCATTATAACAATTTTATCTAGGCTGCTGTCTAGGATCACAACTCACAACTATGCCCTAGTAAAAAAGAGCTAAAACAGCCAAGACTCAGCGCAAAAGATTTAAATGGAACCTGTCACCATAAAAATGCAGTCCAATCTGAGTCCTCATGTTATAGAGCAGAGGGAGCTGAGTAGATCGAAATAAATACAGTATTGTGAGGAAAGATTCTGTATAACCCGATGTGGATGAAGTATATATGATGCTATGTTTATTTTATTTTGAGAATGTGATACATGTTTTGTTTGCTTTATGTTTAGATAAATTCGGACATTTATCCGAAATGTCAATGAGATTATTATCTGAGAACATCTTTGGTAAATAAAAAGAAATTCATCTTGGGAAGATAATCGCGTGCCGAAGTTTTTTGTATAGACTACATTGACATTGTTTACCTCTGAGCACCGAGAACAGTACAGAAGACCTTTATTAATTGCAACTAACCCGTTGTGGAGACACAAAGGTCAGTGGGTGCTCTCGTTCGCTGGTCCAACCGCCTTTAAAAAGACTGCATGGCCAGGGCCATCCCCATTGAATGATCAAACTCCTTAACTATGGGCAGAACACTACTTAGACAACACAGGGTGAGGGAACCACACAATGGCAAGACTTTATTGGATCCCAAACAGTCAAAGGCTATATATGCAAGCAAAACAAACAATGTAACAAGAAACAGTCTCGCCCTTCCGCTGGCTCACTAGGGATTATAATAATAATAATAATACAGCTTTATTTATATAGCGCCAACATATTCCGCAGCGCTTTACAATGTAGGGGTTAGAGTACAGAAAATATACAGTAAGGTATTATAGTAGAGAACAAATAAAGTAAAATAATCGGATACAAAACAATAGGCAAAGAATCAATGTAAAAAAAATACAATAAATAAAGCAAGAAATGAAGATGACCCTGCTCAAAAGAGCTTACAATCTACAACGGGATAGGGGTTGCACAAGGTACAGGGGCTTATTGCACTGATGGTCCAGGCATTTTGATGAAATGGGGCATAGGACTAAGCTTACATGGATGGTCATTATACAATCTGTGTAGACCGTTTTGGTTTGGTGGAGTTTGTAGAAGAGTAATGTCCAGAGGGATAGCCCATTCACGGTTTACTTCTATTAGGGAGTATGATAGGCCGCCTTAAAAAGATGAGTTTTTAGGGATCGTCTGAAGCCATGCAAGTTGTGGATAGTCCTCATTTCTTGGGGTAAAGCATTCCAGAGGTTTGGTGCAGCTCTGGAGAAGTCTTGGAGCAGGGAGTGGGAGGATCGGATTAGTACAGATGTTAGTCGAAGGTCATTTGAGGAACGTAGAGAGCAAGTGGGGTGATAGACAGAGATGAGGGAGGAGAGGTAGGGGGGTGCTGCACTGTGAAGAGCTTTGTGGGTGAGAACAAGCAATTTGAATTTGATCCTGTAGTATACGGGCAGCCAGTGCAATGACTGGCACAGAGCAGAGGCATCTGAGTAACGATTGGCCAGATGGGTGATCCTGGCTGCTGCATTAAAGATGGACTGGAGAGGAGAAAGTCTGGTGAGGGGGAGGCCGCTTAATAGAGAATTGCAATAGTCAAGGCGGGAATGGATTAGGGCCACAGTGAGGGTTTTTGTTGTTTCCAGGGTGAGAAAGTGAGAAAGGGACGGACTCGGATTAGAATATTCATGCCTTTGGAACATCCAGGGCCAACTACACCAATCCAGCAGCACCTCGCTTTTGGCAGGCATTCACTGAGAAAGGATAATGGCAAGCTTAGGAAGCTGACCGAGCTCAGCAAAGGCTGTAGCCAGGTGATTGAATTGTCAAAACCTGGGTATCATCCAGCCAAATCCTAGAATCCTAGATTTAACATCTGCAGAATATGATCTAGTTTTGGTGCTCCTTTAGTTGGAACCAAAGCTCCTAGACTGAGCCCACATAGCATATGAAAAACTGGTGAGTGAAGCAGGTCTTTTTTATAGCCCGAGCCTCCACATCAGGGTATTTTGTATTCTTACACTTATTGGTTGGTATTTCAATACAATTGCATAATTTTCATCGAAATGATGAAGACGGAAGTAATTTAGATAGCAATTCACAAACTATCACAGCAAACTGTCAATAAACAATGACTTAACAAATATGAGTCAACATACAAAAGAACAACACGTCTGGCTAATTTAATAACATTAACCCACAATACGAATTGAAAAAAGCTGTGTTGTCACACCCGCTTTAATAATTTAAACCTCTGCACTTTCTATGATTTTCAGTCTAGTGGTTGTTCCTTGTCAGTGATTGACAGCTTTCTTTGTATAAATGTGCAGACAAAAACATCTGTAAATCACTAATACAACTACCCATTGGAGCAAAAATCCTAGAAAGTCAAGATGTTTAAATGAGTAATATAAGTTTATACTGAATCTACAAACTAAATCACACAGCAGTGGCCCATGAGTAGCAGCCCATCCTTAAAGGGGTTGTTCGATCTTAAGCTACAAGTCTGCAGTCAGGCACAGTGTCATGTATATGTCATGCCGCAAAGATGACTTCATGCATGGACTACAAACCAAAAGAGAAGTTAGAAATGCTAGTTGATAGCTATAGTCGGTACAAAGTGACTGTAGACATTAGATAGTATACCATTCATAGTACCCAGGAGAATACATGACTCGTGTATATAATATATACATATACACTGTTACTAAAGACTTTGTACATTATACCAGTCACATATTACCTGTATATAACAATGATGTCTGTACATAGTATATTACACTTAGTATACAGGAGACTACATGAATGCTTTTTGATATACTGTGACTACAGACATCTGGTGGTATATGGCAGTGGGTATTTTGTAACATCTGATGTCTGTAAAAAGTATATCATACTAATCTGTACACTGGATGTTATTATATACACCAATTTACAATGCTCTATATAGGTCACACCTGGACCTGCCTACATTAACTCAAATACAACATATAGAGGCATAAAACTTTCAGTTTTCACATAGCCATGAAGCACGTTATGATTACCTACATGTGTACAAAATCAGAATCCCCTTCAGTAGATGAATACAGTGACTGAGCCACCGTAATAAAGATAAATGCAGTGCCAGAACCACCATCAGTAGATAAATGCAGCACTAGAACCACCGTCAGTACATGAATACTGTGTTAGAATTACTGTCAGTAGATGATTGTGGCAAACAAACCACCGTCAGGAGATGAACACAGCATTATGACCACTGTAAGTAGATTGATGCAGTGCCAGAACCACCATCAGTAAATGAATGCAGAGCTAGAAACACCATCAGTAGATACATTCAGTGCCAGAGCCACCATCAGTACATGAATACAGTGTTAGAACCACTGTCAGATGAGAGCAGTGACCGAACCACCATCAGGAGATGAACGCAGCATTAGGACCACCATACGTAGATGAATGCAGTGCCAGAACCACTGTCAGTAAATGAATGCAGAGCTAGAAACACCATCTGTAGATACATTCAGTGCCAGAACCACTGAAAGTACATGAATACTGTGTTAGAACCACTGTCAGTAGATGTATTCAGCGACCTAACCACCGTCAGGAGATAAACGGAGCATTAGGACCACCGTAAGTAGATGAGTGCAGTGCCAGAACCATTGACAGTAAATGACTGCACTGCCAGAAGCACTGTCAGTACATAAATGCAATGCTATAATCACCATCAGTAAAAGAATGCAGTGCCAAGCTTAGTACAGTGATCCATTTCAGTGTCAGATCAGCCTCATCATACAGTTGTATTACAAGAACCCACACCTAAAATTGCATTCTTAACAATGGTAAAGAAACTCTGGGAGTTGTTAGTTGTTAACAACCATCATTAGACTGCAGACCTTAAAAAGATCAGTATCATTATACTTCCCCATAAAAATCTACCATGCTGCGACTCTTGACTAAATGATTGCCCCTCACTGTGCTTCCTGCACAATAAATCACCCCATACTGGGGCATGTCCTGGCCATGAGGGAGAGAGGACACTGAAAAGTGCGGCTCCTGCTCCCCAGCCGTTTGGAGACCAAATAACTGGCTACCGCTGCATTTATCAAGACTCCTTATGCCACCCAAAAAGGGAACACAGCCCACACAAGACCCAGGCACTGTGGTGCCCCCCCGCCGCAGATATTACTCACTTTCTTGGGAAAAGCATACTCCGTGATGGACCCCTGTTAAGATGGCGAACATGGGCAGCACAGAAACGCACCAAGGCTCCCACATGAGAGGAGAGGCGGTGCACACACAGCAGGGGACACAGCAGAGCAGCCGCAGTAGGTTCAGGAGACTGGAGGAAACAGCAATGGACTGGCTCCATGTAATAACGAGATCCCATGCTCCATACAGGGAGACCCGCTCCACCAGTATTAAAGGGAACAGTCCCTCCTACAGCCCAGCACCGACCAGAGGAGGGAGGAAGACAGGAGAAGTATGGAGGAGAGGAAGAGGGGAATACACAGTGGCATACTGACTCTATGACCCCAGTGGATATAAGATCAGAGGCTCATAGTGAGGGAGATAAGGTAGCTACAGGAGGGGAAAGACTGTATCAGGACAATTTGTGTGACCTTGCATATACGAGGGGCGCCTGAAAAGTTTGACGCCCGACCCAGAAGTAGTGACCGTGGGTCAACATTTTTCAGTCAGTTCTCGACATAGTCTCCCTTGAGGGTCACACAGATATACCATCGCTCTTGGAGTTTCATCATTCCACTGTGGTAGAACGTTCCATCTTGCTCCTCCAAAAAATCCTTTACGGCGTCCATGACGGCTTCATCAGAAGAAAAACGACTTCCACCAAGGTGCTTTTTCATCTGTGGGAATAGGTGATAGTCCGAGGTAGCCAAATCAGGGGAATAGGGTGGGTGCTGAAGCAGTTGGAAACCACAGGAGTGAATTGCAGCCATTGCAACAGCCGATGTGTGAACTGGCGCATTTCCATATTTCAGCCTTGTGACCTAACTTTAAAATGCTGTAACTGAAACAAAAAAAATCAAAATAAATCCAGATTGCTCATGAGACCTTTCAACTAACTAAATAACATATTGCATTGCAAAACAAGACCATGCAAAGAAGATTTCATGGGTGTGTGGCACCCCTGCGTCCAGGAGGCCACAAAGGGAACTGCAGCCAGGCAGGTAGGACACTTGTTGCACATCAACACCCTCACAGCCCACATACCCACGTGTAAGAGGAGGTAACATCCAGCCCTGAGATTAGAGACTCTATGAGATTGAGGGGTGGTGGATTCAGAGGAGTGGGTTGGGCACACCAGAAGTCAGGTGACTTGACAGTATATAGGAAAGGGGGAGGAGGAAGGTGTTCAGTAGGCCGAGGTAGGCTGAACAGAAAAGACCAGAAGCTGATGAGCACAGGCCAGAGAACATCAGCAGGTTGAGCTGAAGCTGAGCAGACAGAAAGCCACACGTCCTGGAAGAGTGAGGGCAGAAGGAACATAGAATCTGTACTGAGCCAGTGCGAGCCAGAGGAGAGAGAAAGCCTATCCAGAGCCGGATCCCCAGGAGTGTGAGAGGACAGAGAGGGACGGTGTAACCCGGGCCCTAGAAACACAGCTAAAGCAACCGACTGCAGGCGGAGTAGCCCTCCTATATACCAAGAGACACAGAGAGAAAGGAGCCTGGTAGAGCCTCGTGCTGGAGGACTGCTGGAGGCTGGGCTGAAGTAGAGTGTCGGCTCTAGAGGGGACCGTAGTTTACCTGGCATCCCCAAACAACACGACGGGGAGTCTGAGTTTCAGATTGAGATCCCTACCCTAAGGACAGGCAGCTCTGTGACACACGTAGGACTCACAGGAGCCCGAGTCACCACCATACTGTCCAGTGTCGCACAACACGAAGTAAAGAGAGAACGTAACAGCCCGGGAAGGACATAGCAGATTTTGTGAGGGGTCACAGAGAGAGAGACCTGGCTGCAGAGCAAAGGGAACCCGGAGAGGGAGAATGTGCCCGTGTACTTGAACTGTGTAAAAACTGTACTTGAACTGTAAAGTTACTTGAAGAACTGAGAGTAAAGCTTTTGAAAACCCTGGAACTGCTTCCCTTGTGTTTCAGCATGAAGTGATTCTCTCCATACAGGATACAGCCTGTCAGCACCAGCCAGGAGGAGAGATCCCTGCAGCGTTGCAAAGTAAGTGTGCCACACACTCCACAATAGACTTAACCCTTACTGCCCCGGGGAACACAGTTCTACCCACTGGAACTATTACACCTAAGCTGCCACTACATCATCCCGGATGTTCTGCAGCAGCGGCGGCCCCATTACTGGCCGCATCAAGTGGGTGCCGTCACAACTGACAATCCCCTGTAAATATTCCCCTTTATTTGCCAGGGCCCGGGACACGGTCCGGACCAGGACCACCCGTGACTTCCCCAGTAAAGACCCGGTCCGGTAAGAGTACCCTCGTCCCAGTGGGCTCGACAGGTGGGCCTCGAACATTTCAGGCGCCCCTCGTAATATCTCACTTACTGCCCAGGCACCTCGCTGCCCTGTATCTCAGGCTTCTAGTCCTCCATTAAATGCCTCTGCAAACCCATGGGCCCCCAAACAGAGTGGATGACGCCTATACGACTCCTAACCATGACAATGCTACACCCCTATACAATGTTATCCCTTTAACAGGGGAAAGACCCCTGTTGACTCCTGCACAGCACTATAATTACGCTCAAATTGCACAGTCTAACTTTTCTATCTCTGCTGTGCCAACTGGGGAAGTAAGGACGACTTTAAAAGCCCGCATTGCTACAACTCCAACACGAGGGAAATTAAGAGATTTGTCAGCCGGCTTGAGACATTCTTAAAGCTGAAACGGCTGCTATCAAGACTGAGGTCCGACGTCTTAATGATAGAGTCTACTGATGCCGAATCTGTCACTGATAACATCTGAAGACGCCCCTTCAAATTCGATAGGGTTCATAGATCCCTAGGCCCTCCACCACCCGAGGGAGCGAGAACTTGGGACGTTATATGTCGGATTCACCACTATAAAACAAAAGATGAAATCTTCTCAAGAGCTAGGGTACGTGAACCACTGTCGTTCCAGGGTGGCGCGACTCACTATACAGCTGCGGCCTTTGCTTGATGTTCTATGGCTTATGACATCTCGTATACTTACGGGTATCCCTTTCGCTTACAAGCAAGGAGGGAGGGTCAATTCATTGTGCTATCCCATCCCAGAGACATTCCTGACTTCCTTAACCAACTGGAGATTTCAACCCTACAATCACCATCCAGGACTGGCCATATGCCCGAGGGATTCCAAAGGAGGTCTGCCTCCACGAGACCAGAACCGGGGGAGACGGCAGAGAAGGGGTCCTGCATGAGGGCATGAGTCAGAGAGGAATGCTAAGGGATCATCTGGAGATGGCTGAATATTCTGTTGTATAAAATGGAGGGACCTATGTCTTGCTATAATTCTTTGAGTACGGGTTGTTTGTAAATAATCTAATAATTTTCACGGAGTTCACTAGCCTGCTTGGAGTATTCTCATGAAACTATGCTTATTGTTTAGTTATTCATTATCTTTAACCTGCGGTTATTTCTTGTTTTATGCACTTGCTAATATTTTATTACTGTGTTATTCGTCAACATTTCTAGTGAAACCCATAGTTGTTGCATACTGATGTTTAACAGGTCTTAGGGTTGGAGATCAATCTCCGACCTTTGGAAAGGACACGCTCTACAAGGGGATCCAGACGCTGCTGGCAGGTATGGAATTTAGCACCACCCCATCTACTGTCTGGAACTTGTTTTTGGTTCTAACTGCTCTACTGTTTTCGTTTTGGTATAAGCTTTTATTTTTTCTTCTTTTTTTCCTCTTCGATTTCTAGTATTTTCTTTCTTTTGACTTATATTTATATTTTTCTTCTTCCTAATCTTAATATCTTCTAACCCACCATCCTTGTCTTTTCCTCACCTATCCTACCTTAAGACCCTAGTGCCATAGTATGACATATATTTACGAGCCCAGGTTTGATAGTCAACTGGTTCTCAGTCCTTAAAGAAATGAACTCATACAGCCAGTCATATGTGCTTCATCTAATCTCAAGGTAAAACACATGCCCACATAGCCTTACTTCAGGAGACACATTTTAAAATGGGCTCAATCCCATCCATTCCAAATAGTACTATCCAACATGGACTCACAGTATCAATCCTGACTCTAGATCAAAAGGGGTCTCTATAGGGATCCATAAAAACTTGTCTCACGTCATTTTGGACTCTATGATTGATCCAGGGGGAAGGTATATTTTCCTAAAGGTACAAATTGGGTCTGTCATTTTAACGATTGTTAATTGGTGTCTCCCGAAAAGAAATCAGTCTTCCGTTTGCAGAACTCTTTTGTTACGGCTTGCTGACTTTGTGGAAGGAACAGTCATCATAGGAGGGACTTTAACTTCATCCTAGACCCAGCTGTGGATTCTTCTTCTGGAAAAAGTACTGTCCTGCACAAAAAAACATATTTCTCCCTGTACACGATTCTTACAGTTATTACTTTCTTGTTAGTCATGCAGCTTTGGGAACCACACAAATGCGTGACATCTTTTTATCTGACCATGCTCCCGTATTTTTATCTCTGGAAGTGCCAGATTTACCAGACAAAGCGTGGACGTGGAGATCAATGGTCAACCCCTGAAGGATAATTTATGCCTTGTAGAGTTAAAAGGGATGTCACAGATTTTGTACACACCCATTCATTTGATACTACTCCACAACCACTTAAGTAGGAGACGTTAAAATGCATTTTGAGGGGCACCTTGATAATACAGTCTCCTCAAAAGACTAGGACCAACAGATCCAGGACCTATATGCCAGATTAAAAGGCTGGAGACGACACATAAACACACTATCTCATACAACTAGGGTAGACCTTCTGCAGAAACGCCTAGAACTCAAGGAATTCTAGATCAAAATTATACCCGACAAATGGAGAAATCTAAGAACTATTTCTATAGGTTTGCTAATAAATGCAGACGCATCTTGCTCGCATGCTCCACCCCAGAACAAGTCGTATTCATGTTCCCAAAACAAAAATAGATTGTATAACGACCCATAAACCTTTCAAAAACTTGAGGTATTCTGGGCTTACTATCACAATCTTTATAATATTAAAGGTAAATATGTAGACTTGACTCCGGAAGATTTGACTGAAAAAATTGGGGACTATATGGAGTCCACTGCGCTTCCCACCTTGACAGAGGAGAGATTCTATCACTGGAATCAGATATTACAGAGATGGAGTTGCTGGAAGCTATTTAAACAACCCCACTTTCAAAATGCCCAGGACCAGATGGCTTCACTCCGGTTTTCTATAAGACCCTGCAGGACGTGCTAGCCCCACAAATGCTTAATACATTTAATTCTATATCAGAGGGTGTGGACTTTGCCCCCCAGTCCTTAGAGGCACACATCAGTATACTCTCTAAACCCGGGAAAGACCCACCTTGGCTTCCAATTATCGACCTATTTGCCAATTAAATGTGGATATTAAAATCTATTCAAAAATTTTGGCAGGTCAGTTGTCACAGTTGCTTCCATCTATTATTGACCTAGACCAGGTGGGCTTTGTCAGGGGCCGGGAGGCTAGAGACAATAAGATTAAAACCTTACTTCTGATATATAAAGCCGAGACTAGGAAAATTCCAGTCAGTTTGTTGTCGGTGGATGCCGAAAAAGCCTTTGATAGAGTCCACTGGGGCTTCATGAGGGAGGCACTGCGACAGAATCGACTGGGCCCGACGATTCATGACTAAGTTCTTACCCTATATTCCAAGCCTACTGCAAGAGTCGGATTAATGGGGCTCTTTCGGATCCCTTCAGTATTGGAAATGGGACAAGATAGGGGTGTCCTCTGTCTCCGCTTTTATATGTCGTGGTGGGGAGAGAATCAATGTATTACGTATGGATATCCTTCAATGTTTTCTATACCTCTTTCAAACAGTTCCTGTCTCCCTGCCAGGGAGTTTTATTGCTCGACTTAATTCAATTATGTCCAGGTTTGTCTGATGTGGACTGAGACCGAGAGTGAAACTAAAGTCTCCCACAACACGTTAAATTGGTTTGAGTATGCACAATTCGGGCCTTCCTGTCATCAGCAACCAACACATGTAGAGTCCGACCCATTCCTTGCCTCTTGGAAAAATTGTTTCTCACTGAATCTCCTCCTGTTCACGCCATATCTGTAATTTACCGGACTATTTTGTTGGAGACAAAGAAGGGAAAATTTGCATTCCAATTAACTTGGGAGAGGGAATTGGCAGAGATTTCACAGATTGGATTGGCAGAAGAGTTTCTATTGTACTCATTCCATGTATTTCCCATGCGTAGCGCAAGAATGGAATTACAAAGTTTTAACAAGATGAAATCTTTGCCCAAATCAGCTCCAAAAAATTTCCCCTTCAATCTCTAACAAATGCTGGCGCTGTGAAACAGCTACTGTTACTATGCTACATATTTGGTGGAGCTGTGTAAAGGTGTGCAGCTTCTCAGACAAAGTTTTCATAAATTATACATTAGTCACAGGTATCACTGTTGTAGGATCTCCTGAAATAGCACTTTTGTCTATGCTCACAGGCTCCATCAGCCACATTAAAAAGATATCCTGAGGTTTTGTGTTGCTGCGGCACGCGCAATTATCCTGAGGCTTTGGAAAACTTCAGAACAACATCTATCTACAAGTGGTATGAGCAAATGTCTGATATCTTTCATATGAAAGAACTGGCAGCTGAAAGTACTGACTCTCAGGATAGATTCAATCTGATTTGGATTGAATGGATTCTATTCCGTGACTCCCCTAATTTTCAGGAATTATTTGCGTAAATGGATGGGATTGTTGGGACCCATTGGGCAGATGTCACGGAGGGTCTTCCCCTACCCTACCCACAATCCCCCTCCTTTACTTCCCTAGTCTTTCCTCCCCTCCCTCTCTCTTTGCTTCTCTCTCTCTCTTTCCTTTTTCATACAATTTCTCTATACTTAAGCTTTCGTTACTGGTACACATCTTAGAATTGTTTAACCTCACTACGTGAATAGAACTGATTTCTTCCTGGCCTATTATTACTATTATGCTGGGTTGTTTGAAATGGCAGACTCACCAGTGTTGCCCGCGAACATATGGGCACATAATGGAATGCAAATAGAAGTGACAATGAGGTCATATTCTACACAATAGAGAAGGGCTTGATGTTGTCCTTTCATAATATTCCTCCTCATTTATTTTCCGCTTCTTCACTGGTTTTCCATTTTTTTTTCCCTTGGTACTGTTATTGAACTTAGTGGAAAGGGTTCCATGACCAATAGGTACCATATCAGAACGGTGTGTGAGGACATTTAGCGTTATTAGCGATGTCATGTGGTTTCTAATGTACAGTTTGCATTCTTTGTACAATGTACAATGTTTGGACTACCCTATGAGGAATTGCATGTATTACATGGAGCCGGCGGTACCGCTTTACTGTGACTTACGGGTACCGTTAGCTCAAACAAGCGCCTTCGCACATGTACATTTATGCAAGCAGGCGGCCAGTGGACCAATTAGAAGCCTCCTGTGACGTCACAGGAGGCTTCTGATTGGTCCGCTGGCCACCTGCTTTCATGAATGTACAGGCGCGAAGGAGCTTGTTTGAGCTGAGCCGGCTGTACCCGGAAGTCACAGTAAAGCGGTACCGCGGCGGCTCCATGTATAATGAGCCCAGGGCATCAGGTGTGTATGAGTGAGAGTTAGAGAGAGAGTGTGTGTATGTGTGAGTGTATATGTGAGTGAGTGTGTATGTGTATATGTATGAGTGTATTTGTGTGTATATGTGAGTGTGTATATGTGTATGTGTGAGTGTATTTGTGTGTATATGTGAGTGTGTATGTGTATATGTGTGAGTGTATTTGTGTGTATATGTGAGTGAGTGTATGTGTATAATAGTGAGTGTATTTGTGTGTATATGTGAGTGTGTGTGTATTTGTGTGTATATGTGAGTGAGTGTGTATGTGTATATATGTGAGTGAGTGTGTATGAGTGTATTTGTGTGTATATGTGAGTGTGTCTGTATTTGTGTGTATATATGAGTGAGTGTGTATATGTGTGAGTATTTGTGTGTATATGTGAGTGAGTGTGTATGTGTATATGTGTGAGTGTATGTGTGTGTGAATATTTCTGAGTGAGTGTGTATATGTGTGTGTATATGTGTGAGTGTGTATATGTGTGTGCATGTATATTTGTATGTGAGTGTGCATATGTGTGTGAGTGAATGTATATGTGTAAGTGTATTCCCGCGCCGCCTGAGCGGCACATCGCCGGCGGCTGGTGCCGTCTGCTGGGTTCAGGCTGGTGCCGCATGCTGGCTGGTGCCGGCTGTCGGGTGCTAGCTGGTGCCGGCTGCTGCCGGCAAGCGGAAGACTGGAAGCCACAGAGGAAGAAGCTGCCGGAATGAGAAGAGTGGAGTTAGGTAAGGCGCTGTTACAGCCGAAGATAGCAGCCTGGGGGGGGAGGGGAACGTGATCAATGAAAGTGCCTAGGGCGGCAGGAACTCCAAATATGGCCCTATGTAAGTGTGTCAATGTGTGAGTGTGTATGTGTTTGTGTGAATATGTCTGAGGATGTATGTATGTATGTATGTGAGTGTGTGTCAATGTGCGGGTGTGTATATATGGGCTTGTCCACACACCTGCGCTCTCAGTATTTAGCGCTTCTGCGCTAAATACTTAAGCTTTGACAGAGAAACGCAGGTGCGTGTATGTGGCCGCTTTCAGCAGACGCTGTCCCTGGTTACCCGATGTGTATGTGGCTGTCTAAAAGTCGCAAAACATGTGATGCAGGGACTCAAGCACAGCGCTCGAGCACCCGCAATGCTCGATTGAGTAACGAGCATACCCAACACTCCGATGCTTATGGATTAATGCTCATGGAGCATGCTGGCCACTGCTCGATACTTAATTGAGTATCGAGCAGTGATGAGCATGCTCGATGAGTGCTAATTAAGACATAAATGATGAACACATAAAAGTGAGATCTCTATTGACTGTAGCAAATGCTGTATGCAGTTTTAGAGCTTTAGAGCTGAGGGCAATATTCATACATTATTAGGGTATCTTTTTTCTGACGCTAACCAGGATCATAGAGAAAACAGCATAAACCAAAATTGTTTACCATCATTGTAGATGTAAGTTTAGCATGTGTCTGGTTGTGTTTACAACCCTCTGGCTTGTCTCCCTGGCAATCTCAGGCATTTCATACATCATTTCATGCATTTACTTTTTTCTATTCTGTCCAAGATGGCAAATTGTGTTATGCTTGTCATTAGGGCTTGTGTGCCAGGAAAAAAGATTAACTGCAATATCAGGTTTACCTCTGTTCTCAGTTGTTTTGGATGTGTAAAGGGACACAAGAGATTGGCAAATAGGTTTTCATACCTGGTTCTGTTCTACTTATTTACTGAGGCTTTCTATCAATGTCATGCATTGTGAGACCTGGAAACATCAGTGAATACATTTTCTTTATAGCAGGCAATCTGTTCACTAATTAATTAAAACAGGAATTTTACACCCCACAAGCTTCCTGATTGCACTGCCACATTTATTCTGGGATAAGTCAATTAAAAAGCACATTTTATTATTATGTTTAACAACTTGTGTGTTTGTATATCTGAGGTTAGAGTCATAATACTGGATTTTATATGTAACTGTATACGAACATTGAATATATACATTTTGAAACGCCTTACTGCTACATATTATATACTTTAAAAACTGTTGTACTTAGTACACAGATCAAATTGTGCGAACCCATCTGCCAGTGACTAGACAACCTTCTTAAATTTACATTAACAATAACTATCTGTCCTGGGGCTTCACCTTAAAATGTAAAAGGCTGCTAGAATCCAGTTATAAATAAAAGTAGATTAGAACTGAATTTCAGCAATTCATATTGGCATATACTCCATTAAAGGGAATCTATCAGGTCAAAAATCTATATGTAACTGCTATCATTTTCTAATTCCTTGCTCTACGCTCTTTCTTGTCATTCATGTATTTCTTATATTTATATTTCCCTCCTATCTCCTGTAAACGTCAAATAATGAGATTCATTCAATCTGTCAATCACAGTGAATGATCCACTTAGTTCTTTACTGTCCACTCCCCATAGGATGAATATTCATGTCACATATTTGCATCACTGCTCAGGAGAACAGTAGGGGGGTTGTATCTTCCTCTCTGTTCTCTGTGTTTACAGCCATGCAAGAGGTCAAATACAACAGAGAATCTGTCACAGCACAGCAGGGAAACCTACTTGGAGAAACAAATGGAGTAGATACCTTATCAAGATCAGGTAAGCGAGTAAGGGAAATGTGTGTCTGCAATCTCTTGGAAGCTCCTAATTAAATTGAAACCTGACTAGCAGAGAGAGCAAAGGGAGGAGGGAGGAGAGAGAGCTGCTGAGAGGGAGTACATAATTAAATGAGACAGTTTAACATGGCTGGACAATTCCTCTGTCAATATAATGGGGAGGACTAATGCAGCAGTTCCCTACAGGGTCTGAAAATGCTTATAACTAGAGAACTCCAAACGTTACAGTAATGTTTTTACATGTTTTTAAAAGGTCTGCCCAGGCTATTCAAGGGTAATATTAGTATCGTACTGAACAATTACCTTACAGTGTCTTTTTCAGTGTTAAAATTGGTCTGCAGTATTAGTGATCCATGCACAATCACTTTTTGCAGTTCCTGCAAAGTAGATTGGAGAAAATGACAAGCCAGATCATTTTAGCTCTTCCTTGAGATTTGCTGTAAGATTAATATTTAGAGACTGTAAAAATGAGAGCATTAAAGAAAATTTATTGACACGTTCCTGAAACCAATCCATGACTTTATGTCCATTGAGATCAGATGCATTAGGCTACTTAAAGGGAACCTGCGAGCTACTTTATGCCCCCCCGAGCTATCACTATCTGCCCCGACAACTTACTAGAATATTCCTAAGCATCCCTGTCTGAGCTAATACTGTCATGTTAAAGTTAATAAAAATAATTTTATAACTTACAATTTCTGATGTTAATGAGGCAGTGTGTAGACAATTAGGGATGGGCGAGTCTACTCGCTAGGACTCGGGACTCGGCGATTCTGAAGGTACTCGCAGGACTCGTTACTCGGCGAATCTCCCAGCTTGGACTCGCACAGTGACGAGTCCAATGGAATTCAATGGCAATAAGCTTGACTCGTCACAGATACCCGCTGTCAGCAGCGAGTCTGAGCGAGTCTACGATTCCGAGTCCTACGAGTCTACGATTCCGAGTCCTGTATACTGTATTCGGGATTCGGACTCTGGAATACAGAATCTTTTATGTTCCGAGTCAGCACAGCGTGCGTGTTAGGTCAGAAAACTTGTGAAGATAGCCAATCATAGTCAGTAATGGCATAGCAAAGTTGGTTGTGTCAGGACTATGATTGGCTGCTGTCCAGCGTCATGCCTATGTCATCTATGACAGGCAAGGCAGTATATAAGGCTTGTCCCCGCCATTTTGGGCACATTCCTGAGACGATCTGACCTAGTATAGGGAGAGAGAGATATATGCTGGAGCAGATCAGGGATTGTCAGTGTAGGGAAGATTCCTTTTATTAACCCAAAAAGCTCTTCTGAGAGCTAGGAGGAGGACGGAGTAGTGCTGTGTAGGCAGGCAGGCAGGGAGGGAAGGAAGGAGAAGCCTTAGAGTGCACACAGGACGGACCTCATAGCTTAGCTTACTCACTCAGCTTTGCTAACAGCTGCAGTCAGAGGCTTAGCTGAGGTGCTGTTTCCTTTTTGTTTTTTGCACCAGATCGATTTTTGTTCCTAATAAGCCATAGAGCGTTATTTTTTCTGTGGCAGACCAGTGTGTTGCTGCTAGCACGTACACCACCTTAGGGAGTGTAGTGTGCGGCTTCACTGCCAAGTGTGAGAGCGCCACACTTACCCCGCCAGCAAGTGACGCATTCAGCTAACCTAACCACATCTCGGTGGCTGTGCGCACTTCAAACCAATTTTTTTAGGGAGTGTAGTGTGCGGCTTCACTGCCAAGTGTGAAAGCGCACACTTACCCCGCCAGCAAGTGACGCATTCAGCTAACCTAACCACATCTCGGTGGCTGTGCGCACTTCAAACCAATTTTTTTAGGGAGTGTAGTGTGCGGCTTCACTGCCAAGTGTGAGAGCGCACACTTACCCCGCCAGCAAGTGACGCATTCAGCTAACCTAACCACATCTCGGTGGCTGTGCGCACTTCAAACCAATTTTTTTAGGGAGTGTAGTGTGCGGCTTCACTGCCAAGTGTGAGAGCGCACACTTACCCCGCCAGCAAGTGACGCATTCAGCTAACCTAACCACATCTCGGTGGCTGTGCGCACTTCTAACCAATTTTTTTAGGGAGTGTAGTGTGCGGTTTCACTGCCAAGTGTGAGCGCGCACACTTACCCCGCCAGCAAGTGACGCATTCAGCTAACCTAACCACATCTCGGTGGCTGTGCGCACTTCAAACCAATTTTTTTAGGGAGTGTAGTGTGCGGCTTCACTGCCAAGTGTGAGAGCGCACACTTACCCCGCCAGCAAGTGACGCATTCAGCTAACCTAACCACATCTCGGTGGCTGTGCGCACTTCAAACCAATTTTTTTAGGGAGTGTAGTGTGCGGCTTCACTGCCAAGTGTGAGAGCGCACACTTACCCCGCCAGCAAGTGACGCATTCAGCTAACCTAACCACATCTCGGTGGCTGTGCGCACTTCAAACCAATTTTTTTAGGGAGTGTAGTGTGCGGCTTCACTGCCAAGTGTGAGAGCGCACACTTACCCCGCCAGCAAGTGACGCATTCAGCTAACCTAACCACATCTCGGTGGCTGTGCGCACTTCAAACCAATTTTTTTAGGGAGTGTAGTGTGCGGCTTCACTGCCAAGTGTGAGAGCGCACACTTACCCCGCCAGCAAGTGACGCATTCAGCTAACCTAACCACATCTCGGTGGCTGTGCGCACTTCAAAACCAATTTTTTTAGGGAGTGTAGTGTGCGGCTTCACTGCCAAGTGTGAGAGCGCACACTTACCCCGCCAGCAAGTGACGCATTCAGCTAACCTAACCACATCTCGGTGGCTGTGCGCACTTCAAACCAATTTTTTTAGGGAGTGTAGTGTGCGGCTTCACTGCCAAGTGTGAGAGCGCACACTTACCCCGCCAGCAAGTGACGCATTCAGCTAACCTAACCACATCTCGGTGGCTGTGCGCACTTCAAACCAATTTTTTTAGGGAGTGTAGTGTGCGGCTTCACTGCCAAGTGTGAGAGCGCACACTTACCCCGCCAGCAAGTGACGCATTCAGCTAACCTAACCACATCTCGGTGGCTGTGCGCACTTCAAACCAATTTTTTTAGGGAGTGTAGTGTGCGGCTTCACTGCCAAGTGTGAGAGCGCACACTTACCCCGCCAGCAAGTGACGCATTCAGCTAACCTAACCACATCTCGGTGGCTGTGCGCACTTCAAACCAATTTTTTTAGGGAGTGTAGTGTGCGGCTTCACTGCCAAGTGTGAGAGCGCACACTTACCCCGCCAGCAAGTGACGCATTCAGCTAACCTAACCACATCTCGGTGGCTGTGCGCACTTCTAACCAATTTTTTTAGGGAGTGTAGTGTGCGGTTTCACTGCCAAATGTGAGCGCGCACACTTACCCCGCCAGCAAGTGACGCATACAGCAACACCTAACTCCAACTTGGTGACTGTGCATTCGTGTACAATGTCTCAAAAAAAAACAATTACCAAAAAGGATGTTGCAAAGGGACAGGGACGAGCTCGTGGCCGCAGCAGTCTTGCCCAAGAAGGCACTGGTACAAGTACACAGCCTAGGATTGATAGAACGTCCTTTTTTCTACCTAGAAATCCCAGTACTCAAAGAAAACGTGTGTTGAGGCCGGATGAGCATGACAAGATAACATCTTGGATGGCTCAGACGCCCTCGACCACTGGTTCTTGCAGTACGCAATCATCCGTGGCAAGACATTCTAGTGTCGCTACAGACAATGCAGCGCCATCCAATCCTCAAAGTCGTCATATTGCCTCAACCCATCGGCAGCCAGAGGAAAATTTGAATATGGACCTTGGTCACTCGGATGACTTATTCGGTTCTTATCAAGGGGTTTCTTTGTCACTGCCTGACGAGATACTTGAAGTAGACGAAATGTCTACTCATGGCCAAAGTTTGGAAGTAGCGCGTCCTGAGGAAAGACACTTTCACGAAATGCAAACAGTATCTCAGGAGGTGGATGATGATGAGGATGATGAGACACACATCTCATCTGGCCAGCCTGCTCAGTCAGTTTATCCAGAATCCTTTGAACTGGAAGGGGTGGATGATGACACCACAGATCCTACCTGGATTGCTGAATTGCATAGCCAAGAGAGCAGCCAGGAGGACGAAAGTGGCTATGTACCACTGGCAAAATCACAAAGGCGTACTGTCTCCAGAACACAAACTGTGAGAACAGTTGCCCAAATAGCGTCAACTGTGGCACAAACTGTGCCAACTGTTGCACAAACTGCAAACACAGTTGCCCAAAATGTGTCCACAGTTGGTGTTGAACAGAGTCATCCTCCTCTTCCTCCAATTAAAAATAAAGGACGAACAGCCAGTGTGTGGAAATTTTTTAAGGATAGCCCAACATTACCAAATATGGTTATCTGTAAGATGTGCCAGGCAAGGCTTAGCAGAGGCACGGTAAAAGGAAACCAGAGCACCAGCAGTATGCGCAAGCATATGTCTCTTAAGCACCCAATTCAGTGGGCACCCTATCAGGGTTCAAAATCAGTGCCTTCTGATCCAAACACTTCCAGGCCACCTCAGATACATCCTTCACCAGCAAGTGTTCAGGCTTCAGCTCCTGCTCAAGCGTACTCCTCCCAAGGTGCTTTACAAGACAGACATGACAGTAGTCAATCCTCTTGTCAGTCTGGTCCAAACGTGCAGTTGTCTGTGCCACAGCTGTATGAAAGACAGCGGAAGTTCCAACCGACACACCCATATTCCCAAAAAGTGACAGCGAAAAATAGCCAAGTTGTTAGCTGTGGAAATGCTGCCGTTTAGGCTTGTGGGTACAGAGTCTTTTCGGGAGTTGATGGCTGAGGCAGCACCACGATACTCTGTACCCAGCCGATACTTTTTCTCACGTAGTGCCGTTCCCGCCTTACACCAGCACGTGGTTAACAACTTAAAACGTGCTTTAACAAATGCTGTCACCGCCAAAGTCCACCTAACTACGGACACGTGGACAAGTAGTTGTGGACAGGGCAGATACATTTCACTAACGGCTCACTGGATCAACCTGGTGGAGAGTGTCCCAACTTCTAAAACTGTACCATCTGACATACTTCCAACTCCACGAATAGCGGGCCCAACATCATTCCGGGTGTCTGCCTCCTCATATATGTCCAGTGCCCAATCTGCTTCTGCCACTTCCTTGTCCACTGCTGAGCCTCAAGCACCATCACGTCCGAGTTGGGAGCTTTGCAGTACTGCTTCTGCAAGGCGACAACAGGCTCTTCTGAAGCTTATCTGCCTAGGTGACACACGTCACACTGCAACAGAGTTGTGGAAAGGTCTCAAGCAACAGACCGATGAGTGGCTGGCCCCACTGGAACTACAACCAGGTCTAGTTGTGAGCGATAATGGTGCAAACCTTGTGGCGGCAATAAAGCACGGTAAACTTGTACATGTGCCTTGCATGGCTCATGTCCTGAACCTGGTAGTTCAGAAATTCCTCAAAATATACCCAGAGTTATCTGAGCTACTGGATAAGGTGAGGCGAATTTGCGCCCACTTTAGACATTCGTCCACAGCAGCTGCAAGTCTTTCTGCCCTTCAAATCCAATTTAACTTGCCGAAACACAGGCTAATTTGCGACATGCCTACGCGATGGAACTCCACCTTCCATATGCTGGCAAGGTTTAATGAGCAGCAGAAGGCAATAGCGGAATTTCAGCTGCAACATGCCCGTCAACCTGGAAGTCATACCACACACATCACTACTTTCGAGTGGGTCTGGATCGCTGACCTTTGCGAGTTGCTGGATAACTTCGAATACTGTACCAAACTTGTCAGTGGGGATCAGTCGATTATAAGTCTCACCATCCCCATGCTCTGCCTGCTCCAAGAATCCCTATTGAATCTCAAAACAGATGCTTTGAGAGCACAGCGGATGGCTATGGAGCCAGAATTGAACATCGCTGATCCTAGCCACCCTAGCCAATATCAGCAGGCTACATTGGTTCAGGAAGATGGTGATGAGGGTGATGATGAAGAAGATTTATTTTTCTCTGGTACTGATGTGAACCCTGATGGGACTCCCAACCCTACGTTTATGTCGGTACAGCATGGGTGGGCTGAAGAGGAGGAGGCGGACACCGATTTAGAGGCCACGACGCGTAGTGATCTTCATTCTGTTGTAACTGAGGAGATGAGTCTTTGCAGCTTAGCACACATGGCTGAAGTAATGTGTCAATGTGTCTCCAAAGATCCACGCGTCATACACATCTATGACAGCGACCTCTACTGGTTGTCAACGTTTTTGGACCCACGGTACAAAGACAAATTTCAGTCGCTGCTGTCGCACTCATCCAGGGGCTTAACGATGGATCATGTAAAGAGGGTTCTTCTTGATATTTTGCTGGCAATATCACCGTCTGAATCCGCTATACATCGAAGAACCAGCTCTTTCCAACAGCAGCCTTTGGTTGGGACACAAACGCCATCAATGACAAGAAGAGGTGGGGGTAAGATGTCCGCCAACTGGGCGATGTTCAACAGACCTTCCAATCAAGAACGTAATTTGCCTACGGTGACCTTGAGTAGGAGACAACAATTGTCCAACATGGTGCAGCAGTATCTCAGTGACAGTACCAGCTTCCTAACCGACCCTTCTGTACCCTTTAATTACTGGGTTTCCAAGCTGCACACTTGGACTGAGCTGTCATTGTATGCCTTGGAGGTGCTGGCATGCCCAGCTGCTAGTGTGACATCAGAGCGTGTTTTCAGTGCCGCTGGGGGTATAGTCACTGATAGAAGGTCCCGCCTCACCACAGAAAATGCCGACAGGCTCACTCTAATTAAATTCAACAAGGATTGGATATCATCACAGTTCCTAAGCCCTCCTGACGACAGTACACAATCCTAGATTAACCTAATCATAATTAATATGATTGGGATATTGCGCTGTTAACAATATGCCCATTTTTGACAGGAATTAATGACAAGTCCCGTAGCTCTGTTGATTTGATTCGGCACCCAGTCCAAGCAATAATATGCTATGGGCCAAGCGCCCTGCTTTATGTAAAAAAATACTTTATTAAGCCCTTTGGGCTAATTTTTTGAGGCACCAAGCCTAGGACTGCATAGTTGGCCTTGCTTCTTCTATGCTCCTAGTCCAAGCAATAATATGCAATGGGCCAAGCGCCCTGCTTTATTTTTAAATAGACTTTATTAAGCCCTTTGGGCTAATTTTTTAAGCCACAAAGGCTAACAAGCTTATCATGCTTTGGGAGACACCCTGGCTAACAAGCTTTTTATGGCCCTTAGGCCTACATTTATACCAAAAATGGGAAACAGCCCCTTGGGCTAATTTTTTGAGCCACACAGGCTAACAAGCTTATCATGCTTTGGGAGACACCCTGGCTAACAAGCTTTTTATGGCCCTTAGGCCTACATTTATACCAAAAATGGGATACAGCCCCTTGGGCTAATTTTTTGAGCCACACAGGCTAACAAGCTTATCATGCTTTGGGAGACACCCTGGCTAACAAGCTTTTTATGGCCCTTAGGCCTACATTTATACCAAAAATGGGATACAGCCCCTTGGGCTAATTTTTGGAGCCACCCAGGCTAACAAGCTTATCATGCTTTGGGAGACACCCTGGCTAACAAGCTTTTTATGGCCCTTAGGCCTACATTTATACCAAAAATGGGATACAGCCCCTTGGGCTAATTTTTGGAGCCACCCAGGCTAACAAGCTTATCATGCTTTGGGAGACACCCTGGCTAACAAGCTTTTTATGGCCCTTAGGCCTACATTTATACCAAAAATGGGAAACAGCCCTTGGGCTAATTTTTTGAGCCACACAGGCTAACAAGCTTATCATGCTTTGGGAGACACCCTGGCTAACAAGCTTTTTATGGCCCTTAGGCCTACATTTATACCAAAAATGGGATACAGCCCCTTGGGCTAATTTTTGGAGCCACCCAGGCTAACAAGCTTATCATGCTTTGGGAGACACCCTGGCTAATAAGCTTTTTATGGCCCTTAGGCCTACATTTATACCAAAAATGGGATACAGCCCCTTGGGCTAATTTTTGGAGCCACCCAGGCTAACAAGCTTATCATGCTTTGGGAGACACCCTGGCTAACAAGCTTTTTATGGCCCTTAGGCCTACATTTACACCAAAAATGGGATACAGCCCCTTGGGCTAATTTTTGGAGCCACCCAGGCTAACAAGCTTATCATGCTTTGGGAGACACCCTGGCTAACAAGCTTTTTATGGCCCTTAGGCCTACATTTATACCAAAAATGGGAAACAGCCCCTTGGGCTAATTTTTTGAGCCACACAGGCTAACAAGCTTATCATGCTTTGGGAGACACCCTGGCTAACAAGCTTTTTATGGCCCTTAGGCCTACATTTATACCAAAAATGGGATACAGCCCCTTGGGCTAATTTTTGGAGCCACCCAGGCTAACAAGCTTATCATGCTTTGGGAGACACCCTGGCTAACAAGCTTTTTATGGCCCTTAGGCCTACATTTATACCAAAAATGGGAAACAGCCCCTTGGGCTAATTTTTGGAGCCACCAAGGCTAACAAGCTTATCATGGTTTGGGAGACACACTGGCTAACAAGCTTTTTATGGCCCTTAGGCCTACATTTATACCAAAAATGGGAAACAGCCCCTTGGGCTAATTTTTCCAGGCACCAATCCTATGCCTGCATCGTGGGCGTTGCTTGGACTATCATCCTGCTGGAGCCTGTTGAAGGGTCCCACTGTACGCTCCATACAAAACGCGTAGACGCGATGTGTAGCATGTAGACGTCCCAGCCTCTCACATGTGTGTTCATAGTCTTGTTGCCATAGCGAGGCAGAAAGTAACCCCCCAAACACAGGCACTGTTTGTCAGCAACAGTTGTATGTGGAGTCATGATTTGACACTTAGTAACCAAGGTGACTTCATGCGCCATGCGGGCCGTAAAGTACTTGCTAATGATGCTCTCTCCCCTGTCCCCCACGCCAAATGTCTCGGGGTAATCCTTGACTCCTCCCTCTCCTTCAAGCCCCACCTGTAGTCCCTAACCAAGTCCCTGTGACTCCAACTCAAAAATATTTAACCAATTCGGTCGTTCCTCAATCCTGACACTGCTGAAACACTCATAAATGCCCTCATCATCTCCCGCCTTGACTACTGCAACCTCCTTCGCATAGGTCTCCCTGCCAACTCTCTTGCACCTCTCCAATCTATACTAAACTCTGCTGCCCGACTAATACATCTGTCCTCACGCTACTCCCCTGCCTACCCCCTCTGCCAAGCCGTTCACTGGCCCCTCCGGCCCACAGAGAGCTCACTTTAAAACACTGACCATGACATTCAAAGCCTTACACAACCTATCCCCACCATACATCTCCGACCTGATCTCCCGATACCATCCCTCACGCAACCTGCGTTCATCCCAAGAACTTGTCCTACAGTCCACCCTCATCTCCTCTTCCCACAACCGCATACAGGATTTCTCCCGGTAATCCGCCATGCTATGGAACTCCCTGCCCCACCTCATCAGTCAGTCGCCTACCCTCTGAACCTTAAAGATACTTCTAAAGACTCACCTCTTCCGACAGGCCTACAACCTGCCATGAGACCCCGCTACACGCCCCACGACCGACACCTTCCCCACCCTATTGTATCCCCACCCACCCCTCGTAGAATGTGAGCCCACGCGTACAGGGTCCTCTACTATTGTACCTATATGACCTTATTGTCTATGTTTATTGTACTTGTCCTTCTCTACCTTTTCCTCATGTAAAGCGCCATGGAACCTATGGGCGCTATATAAATAAATAATTATAATAATTATGATGACTTGAAGCCCAACCACAAAAATAACTCCACATTCATTCCTTGAAAAAATACAGACACAAAGCTGGTTTTTAAAACTGTGTTTAAAAAAAAAAAATGGCAGCACTGTTTGGACATTCCAAAAAATACTACCTTTTAAAATTGTAGTAACAACAAGAACAACAACAAATGGAGCCCTACAGGTCCTGGTAGGTGGGCTGTCCGTCCTGCAAAAGGTCAAGGGCCCCACGTATGGCCTGGCCGAACCCTTCAGGGTGGATCCTCTGAACAGGTGTAGGGAACGGTGGTAGGTCCCTGTTAGCTGGCCACTGGCAGGGAGGCAAAGCCCTGTGGGGTGGGACATGGCTGTCCCGTGTTGTGGGCCTGCCTAGCCTGTTAGAGTTTATTTTCCACCCATCCAAATATTGGAACACATCACCGGGGTCGTTATTTGGCTGACAGGCTTCCAGCACTATCTGTAATGCTGACCTTGCCCGCAGTAGCCTGTCAAATGGAATATTATCCATGAATGGTATAATACTGCGGGCAAAGTCAGCATTACTCTGTTGCACACTTAAATGTGCTGACCCCGGGATCGGACCATAAGCTGGGCCTGCCGCTGGTGGCGTCGGTGGTGGTGCTGGCCCTGCCGCTGGTGGTGGCGGTGGTGGTGCTGGCCATGCCGCTGGTGGTGGCGGTGGTGGTGCTGGCCCTGCCGCTGGTGGGGGCGGTGGTGGTGCGGACCCTGCCGCTGGTGGCGGTGGTGGTGGTGGCGGGGACGGCGGTGGTGGTGTTGATGGCCCTGCCGCTGGTGGGGGCGGTGGTGGTGCGGACCCTGCCGCTGGTGGCGGTGGTGGTGGTGGTGGTGGCGGGGACGGCGGTGGTGGTGTTGATGGCCCTGCCGCTGGTGCCGGCGGTGGTGGTGCTGGCACGGCCGCTGGTGGCGGCGGTGGTGGTGCTGGCCCTGGAGCTGCTGGCGGCGATGCTGGTGGTGGTGGTGGCGGCGGCGACGGCGGGTGGTGGTGGTGGCGCCGGCCGTGGTGGTGGTGGTGGGTTTACTCCACGCCGCCTTCTGTTTGGAGGTGGAGGATTAGCAGCACGCCGCCCTCTGTAGTAAGCTTCTCTGTGGGTAAAGTAAAAAAAAATTTGGTGAATGCATTGCATTTGGAAACAAAAACATAGGTCAAACATTAAGTTGCACGCTTTTTAGACTCTGTGTATCTGTGTATTCTTAATCAGATATTTGTTATTATTATGAAATAATAACCAACTGTACATAACATAAAGGAATACGTGACTTTCTTTGCTAATTCCATACTAATACATAATTTTTCACCCCCTGATTACCACCCACCCCCCCCCCCCATCCCATCTAATCTAGACGATCAATAACACCAATGGTTCACATGAAAAAAAAAAGTCCCCTGACTTCACTTTTAACTTGACATACTTAATTCACAAAACTTTTAGCTTATATCATCTATATAAAGCAGGGAAGGGGTTGAAAGGTATACAATATATATATATACTAGATGGTGGCCCGATTCTAAAGAATCGGGTAGTCTAGAATCTATATAGAGTTTATTTAGTAATAGGGGAGTGCTGTGAAATTAATTGTGTGTATACAGGCGGCTCAGTGGTTAGCAGAGTATACGGTGGCTCAGTGGTCAGCAGTGAGTGCGGTGGCTCAGTGGTTAGCAGTGAGTGCGGTGGCTCAGTGGTCAGCAGTGAGTGCGGTGGCTCAGTGGTCAGCAGTGAGTGCGGTGGCTCAGTGGTCAGCAGTGAGTGCGGTGGCTCAGTGGTCAGCAGTGAGTGCGGTGGCTCAGTGGTCAGCAGTGAGTGCGGTGGCTCAGTGGTCAGCAGTGAGTGCGGTGGCTCAGTGGTCAGCAGAGAGTGCGGTGGCTCAGTGGTCAGCAGTGAGTGCAGCACAGGCTGGAGGGGGCAGAGGCTGGAGGGGGAAAGGAGGGAGGAGGCAGAGGAGGCAGAAACTGGAGGGGTTAGAGGAGGGAGGGGTCAGAGGAGGGAGGGGGCGGAGGCTGGGGGGCAGAGGAGAGCGGAGGCTGGGGGGGCAGAGGAGAGCAGAGGCTGGGGGGGCAGAGGAGAGCGGAGGCTGGGGGGGCAGAGGAGAGCGGAGGCTGGGGGGGCAGAGGAGAGCGGAGGCTGGGGGGGCAGAGGAGAGCGGAGGCTGGGGGGGCAGAGGAGAGCGGAGGCTGGGGGGGCAGAGGAGAGCGGAGGCTGAGGGGCAGAGGAGAGTGGAGGCTGGGGGGGCAGAGGAGAGCGGAGGCTGGGGGGGCAGAGGAGGGGGGAAGGCTGGGGGGCAGAGGAGAGGCTGGGGGGTCAGAGGAGAGCGGAGGCTGGGGGGTCAGAGGAGAGCGGAGGCTGGGGGGTCAGAGGAGAGCGGAGGCTGGGGGGTCAGAGGAGAGCGGAGGCTGGGGGGTCAGAGGAGAGCGGAGGCTGGGGGGTCAGAGGAGAGCGGAGGCTGGGGGTCAGAGGAGAGCGGAGGCTGGGGGGTCAGAGGAGAGCGGAGGCTGGGGGGGCAGAGGAGAGCGGAGGCTGGGGGGGCAGAGGAGAGCGGAGGCTGGGGGGGCAGAGGAGAGCGGAGGCTGGGGGGGCAGAGGAGAGCGGAGGCTGGGGGGCAGAGGAGAGCGGAGGCTGGGGGGGCAGAGGAGAGCGGAGGCTGGGGGGGCAGAGGAGAGCGGAGGCTGGGGGGGCAGAGGATAACGGAGGCTGGAGGGCTGAACACTCACTGGGCTGTTGGCGGTCAGCGGCAAGGCTGGCGGCGGTTCCGGAGGCCGGCCCCGGAGTGCGGGCGGGGCTAGCTCCGTGATGGAGGAGAGTCACCGGGTGTGTGGAGAGAGTGGCAGGACTGGGAGCGGTGCCGGCGGAGGCCGCACACCGGAGTGTGGGCCGGTCCGGGCCGGTTCCCGCATGTTGGTGGGCGCACAGCAGGCTGTGTGCGGAGCCAGTGGCGGGATGGCGGTCCCTGATGGAGAGTGGGCGGTGAGCAGCAGGGCTGTGGGCCGGATGTGGGTGGGCGCAGACGGGGCTCTGTGCAGGGCCGGTGGCGGGATAACGGCGAGTGGTGGCGCTTTAGCGCCCACGGCGAGGCGCTGTGCCATTTTGACAGCGGCTCGCGGTGAGCGCTATGCGCTCACCGCTCGTGGGTCTGGTACTTCCGGTTCCGGTCTTTGACACAGGGCGCAGGCCATCACGGAAGTTGAGCGGATTGGCGGGAAGTGGCCTTCGGTTTTTTATATATAAGATATATATATAGCAGTACGATGGTATATGGTGGTAATTAGAGCACATGTATAGCAGCACTATAGTATATGGCGGTAGATTATAGTAAATGTATAGCAGCACTATAGTATATGGCGGTACATTACAGTACATGTATAGCAGCACTATAGTATATGGTGGTACATTATAGCACATGTATAGCAGCACTATGGTATATGGCGGTACATTACAGTACATGTATAGCAGTGCTATGGTATATGGCGGTACATTACAGTACATGTATAGCAGCACTATGGTATATGGCAGTACATTATAGCACATGTATAGCAGCACTCTGGTATATGGCAATACTGCGGTGACCGCGGTCCCCCACTCCTCCTGGCCCCCGGTCGTCCACAGTAAAAATAAAAAAATCCTCAGTGAGGATACTCACCTGTCCGGCGGCTCGCTCCGCCTCCGCCTTGTAGGTCCTACAGGCCTTTAGGACCTGTAGTTGCCTGGGCAAGCAATCAGCTGAGGAGGTGAGGGGGGGCAGGATTGTGTTGGGGGGGCAGAATGGAGCGAGTGGGGAAAGAGTATGGAGGCGGGGCAACAGGATGGAGGCGGGGCAACAGGATGGAGGCGGGGCAACAGGATGGAGGCGGGGGGCAGGATGGAGGCGGGGGGGCAGGATGGAGGCGGGGGGGCAGGATGGAGCGAGCGGGGCAGGATGGAGCGAGCGGGGCAGGATGGAGGCGGGGGAGCAAGAAGAGCGGGGGGCAGGATGGATTGAGCGGGGCAGGATGGAGGCGGAGGAGCAGGATGAAGCCGAAGGGGCAGGATTGAGCAGGATGGAGCGGGAGGAGCAGGATGGAGGCAGATGAGCAGAATGGAGCAAGCGGGGCAGGATGAGTAAGCGTGAGGGCAGGATGGAGGCGGGGGAGCAAGAACAGCGGGGGTGAGGATGGAGCGAGCAGGGCAGGATGGAGCGAGCGGGCAGGATGGAGCGAGCGGGGCAGGATGGAGCGAGCAGGGCAGGATGGAGCGAGCGGGGCAGGATGGAGCGAGCGGGGCAGGATGGAGTGAGCGGGGCAGGAAGATGCAAGGGGGGCAGGAAGGTGCAAGGGGGGCAGGATGGTGGGTTGCGGAGCAGGATGGGGTGGCGGAGCAGGATGGAGGGGGCGGAGCAGGATGGAGGGGGCGGAGCAGGATGGAGGGGGCGGGGCAGGATGGAGGGGGCGGGGCAGGATGGAGGGGGCGGGGCAGGATGGAGACGGAGGGGCAGGATGGAGACGGAGGGGCAGGATGGAGACGGAGGGGCAGGATGGAGACGGAGGGGCAGGATGGAGACGGAGGGGCAGGATGGAGACGGAGGGGCAGGATGGAGGTGAGTGGCGCAGGATGGACAGAGCGAGGCAGGATGGAGAAGGCAGGGCAGGATGGAGGCAGCAGGGCAGGATGGAGATGGCAGGGCAGGATGGTGGTGGGGGAGGGGGGAGGATGTAGGGGGCGGGGCAGGATGTTGGCGGGGGGTGAGGATGGTGGTGGGGGTGCGGGATGGAGTCGGGGGGGCAGGATGGTGTTAGGGGGCAGGATGGATAGGGGGGGCAGGATGGATAGGGGGGGCAGGATGGAGGCGCTCCTCCTGACCCCTTCCGCTCCCCGCGGCACCCGTCCCTCTGGGCCTCCAGTCTCTGCGGCCGCCCTCCCTCTGGGGCTGCACACCCCCCTCCCCTTCATGGTGATAATAAAAATAAAAAAACCTCAGTGAGGATACTTACCCTGCGGCGGCTCGCTCCACCCGTCTTGTAGGTGGCAGGACAGGAGCTGTCGTTGGCTGGGAAACCGATCTGCTGGGGGTGAGTGGGCAAAGCGGGGGTCAGTGGGCAGAGTGGGGGATGAGTGGGAAGAGCAGGGGTTAGTGGGCAGAGTCATTGGGCAGAGCAGGGGTCAGTGGGCATAATCAGTAGTCAGAGCAGGGTCAGTAGGCAGAGCTGGGGTCTGTGGGCAGAGCTGGGGTCAGTGGGCATGGTCAGTAGCCAGAGGGGGGGGGGTAGGTAGGCAGAGCAGGGTCAGAGGGCAGAGCGGGGGTGAGTGGGCAGAGTGGGGGGTGAATGGGCAGAGCATGGTCAGTGAGCAGGATTGGGGCATCAGTGGTCAGAGCAGGGTCATAGCGGGGGTCAGTGGTCAGAGCAGGGGTTAATGGGCAGAGTGATTGGGCAGAGCAGGGGTCAGTGGGCACAGTCAGTAGGCACAGCAGGGGTTAGTGGGAAAAATCAGTGGGTAGAGCAGGGGTGAGTGGGCAGAGCAGGGGTGAGTGGGCACAGTCAGTGAGCAGAGCAGGGTCAGCGGGCAGAGCGGGGGTGAGTGGGCAGAGGCAGGGTTTAGTGGGCATAGCAAGGGTTATTGGGCACAGTCAGTGGGCAGAACAGGGGTTAGTGGGCAGAGCGGCGGTCAGTGGGCACAGTGAGTGGGCAGAGAAGGGTGAGTGGGTAGAGCATGGGTGAGTGGGCACGGTCAGTTGGCAGAGCAGGGGTCAGTGGGCATGGTGAAAGGGCAGAGCGGGGGGTGAGTGAACAGAGGGTGGTCAGTGGGCAGGCCAGGGTGAGTGGTAAAAGCAGGGGCGAGTGGGCAGAGCGGGGGTGAGTGGGCAGAGCGGGAGTAAATGAGCAGAGCAGGGTCAGTAGGCAGTGTGAGGGGTCAGTGGCCAGAGCATGGTCAGTGGGCAGTGTGAGGGGTAAGTGGGCATAGCATGTTCAGTGGGCAGTGTGAGGCGTGAGTGGGCAGTGTGAGGGGTCAGTGGGCAGTGTGAGGGGTCAGTGGGCAGTGTGAGGGGTCAGTGTGAGGGGTGAGTGGGCAGAGCAGGGTCAGTGGGGTGTGTGAGGGGTCAGTGGGCAGAGCAGGGTGAGTGGGCATTGAGGGGTCAGTGGGCAGAGCATGTTCAGTGGGCAGAGGAGGGTCAGTGGGCAGTGTGAGGGGTCAGTGGGCTGAGCAGGGTGAGTGGGCAGAGCAGGGTCAGTGAGGGGTCAGTGGGCAGAGCAGGGTCAGTGTGAGGGGTCAGTGGGGGGTGAGTAGGCAGAGCAGGATGAGTGGCCAGTGTGAGGGGTGAATGGGGCGAGCAGGGTGAGTGGCAGAGCATGGTCAGTGGGCATAATGGTGGGTGAGTGGACAGAGAGGGGGTGAGTGAGCAGAGAGGGGGTGAGTGGGCAGAATGTGGGTGAGGGGGCAGAGAGGGGGTGAGTGGTCAGAGTGGGGGTCAGTGGTCAGAGTGGGGGTCAGTGGGCAGAGCAGGGGCAGAGTGGGGGTGAGGGGGGCAGAGGGGGTGAGTGGGCAGAGTTGGGGGGTGAGTGGGCAGAGTTGGGGGGTGAGTGGGCAGAGTTGGGGGGTGAGTGGGCAGAGTTGGGGTCAGTGGTCAGAGTGGGGGTGAGTGGGCAGGGTCAGAGTGGGGGTCAATGGTCAGAGTGGGGGTGGGTGGGCAGAGCAGGGTCAGGGGCAGAGTGGGGGGTCAGTGTGCAGAGTGGGGGTGAGGGGGCAAAGAGGGGGTCAGGGGGAAGAGTAGGGGGGTGAGTGGGCAGAGTTTGGGGGTGAGTGGGCAGAGTGAGGGTCAGTGGTCAGAGTGGGGGTGAGTGGGCAGAGCAGGGTCAGGGGCAGAGAGAGGGTCAGTGTGCAGAGTGGGGGTGAGGGGGCAGAGAGGGGTTCAGGGGGAAGAGTAGGGGGGTGAGTGGGCAGAGTTTGGGGGTGAGTGGGCAGAGTGGGGGCCAGTGGTCAGAGTGGGGGTCAGTGGGCAGAGCAGGGGCAGAGTGGGGGTCAGTGTGCAGAGTGGGGGTGAGGGGGGCAGAGAGGGGTTCAGGGGGAAGAGTAGGGTGGTGAGTGGGCAGAGTTTGGGGGTGAGTGGGCAGAGTGGGGGCCAGTGGTCAGAGTGGGGGTCAGTGGGCAGAGCAGTGGCAGAGTGGGGGTCAGTGTGCAGAGTGGGGGTGAGTGGGCAGGGTCAGGGGCAGAGTGGGGGTCAGTGGGCAGAGCAGGGGGTGAGGGGGGCAGAGGGGGTGAGTGGGCAGAGTTGGGGGGTGAGTGGGCAGAGTTGGGGGTCAGTGGTCAGAGTGGGGGTCAGTGGTCAGAGTGGGGGTCAGTGGGCAGAGCAGGGTCAGGGGCAGAGTGGGGGTCAGTGGGCAGAGTGGGGGTGAGGGGGCAGAGTGGGGGTGAGGGGGCAGAGAGGGGGTCAGGGGGAAGAGTAGGGGGGTGAGTGGGCAGAGTTTGGGGGTGAGTGGGCAGAGTGGGGGCCAGTGGTCAGAGTGGGGGTCAGTGGGCAGAGCAGGGGCAGAGTGGGGGTGAGGGGGGCAGAGAGAGGGTGAGGGGGCAGAGTTGGGGGTGAGTGGTCAGAGTGGGGGTCAGGGGCAGAGAGGGGTTCAGGGGGAAGAGTAGGGGGGTGAGTGGGCAGAGTTTGGGGGTGAGTGGGCAGAGTGGGGGCCAGTGGTCAGAGTGGGGGTCAGTGGGCAGAGCAGGGGCAGAGTGGGGGTCAGTGGGCAGAGTGGGGGTGAGGGGGCAGAGAGGGGGTCAGGGGGAAGAGTAGGGGGGTGAGTGGGCAGAGTTTGGGGGTGAGTGGGCAGAGTGGGGGCCAGTGGTCAGAGTGGGGGTCAGTGGGCAGAGCAGGGGCAGAGTGGGGGTGAGGGGGGCAGAGAGGGGGTGAGTGGTCAGAGTGGGCGTCAGGGGCAGAGTGGGGGTCAGTGGTCAGTGTGGGGGTGGGTGGGCAGAGCGGGGGTCAGGGGCAGAGTGAGGGTCAGTGGTCAGTGTGGGGGTGGGTGGGCAGAGCGGGGGTGAGGAGATCGTGGGTCAGTGTGCAGCGCAGGGGGATGAATAGGCAGAGTAGGTGAGATCGGGACAGGACCTTTGATGACGTCACGGTCATGTGATATGTGACTCCACCCATCATCGTGACGTCATCAGAGGTCCTCAAGCCCCATGAATAGAGATCGTGGCTGGCTGGAGGGAGCTGTGGTAAGAGGCGGGGGGGTGACAGGAGAGTGGGGGGTGACCGGAGAGTGGAGGGCGGCTATGGTGACAGGCAGGGGGGTGATGGGGCAGCGGGGGGAAGTGTTGTGACAGGCGGGGAGCGCGGGCAGTGGAGGATGGCTATGGTGACAGGCAGGGGGGTGATGGGGCAGCGGGGGGAAGTGTTGTGACAGGCGGGGAGCGCGGGCAGTGGAGGATGGCTATGGTGACAGGCAGGGGGGTGATGGGGCAGCAGGGCTGTGGGCCGGATGTGGGTGGGCGCAGACGGGGCTCTGTGCAGGGCCGGTGGCTGGGGCTCTGTGGGTCTGGTGCTTCCGGTTCCGGTGTTTGACACAGGAGGGAGGCCATCACGGAAGCGGAAGCGGATTTTGGGCGGAAGTGGCCTTCGGGTTTTATATAATAGATAATATATTTATATAATCGGGAGTTTGAAATTCCGGCACTGTAGCCGAATCCCAAACTCCTTAGCGTCACTGCGAGCGGAGACGCGTATGCGCCTTCGCGAGCCACAGACGCTTAACTCACACAGCCGCTATAGCGTTTTCTCGAGCGGCCTCGCGCCCTCCGCTCACAGCAAGACCTGCGCCCCTCACAGCGCCCAATCCGCCCCGGCATGCTGGCATTTGTACTTCCCCCGTCTGTGCACCCACAGGTCTTAGCAGATCACTGATGCTGACAGCGGGGGGGGGACAACACAGACAATCAAATCAGGAGGAGGTCAGTGTCAGGAGGAGATGACAGCCGCCCGCCGGGGCCTGTGACACTGCAGAGGTCACAGCGGGGCTGTGTGTGCGGACAACGGGGAGGCCGGGGGCTACGGACGTACCGGACACGTCCTCTGCTCCTGGAGATGTGCCGCGGTTCCGCGCTCGCAGCGTATCTGACGCGGGAGCCGCGCTCACCACGCCCACACCACGCCCTCTGCCAAACAACCCACACCTTTCACTAACCTCCTGCAGCTAACCACACCCCATGTTTACCTTTGCCATGATGTCATTTAGCTGCGGCCGCTATCTTTAATAAGGTCAGTAATGATGGCAGTAATCGGATCTCTGCTCCCTCTAGCACGCCCCAACACTGTAGCACCATCTATTAACCCTATTCTCATCACCTATATACTCTGCTACCCACTGAGCCGCCTGTATACTCTGCTACCTCAGACCCGCCTGTATACTCTGCTACCCACAGACCCGCCTGTATACTCTGCTACCCACAGACCCGCCTGTATACTCTGCTACCCACAGACCCGCCTGTATACTCTGCTACCCACAGAGCCGTCTTTATACTCTGCTACCTCAGACCCGCCTGTATACTCTGCTACCCACAGACCCGCCTGTATACTCTGCTACCCACAGAGCCGTCTTTATACTCTGCTACCTCAGACCCGCCTGTATACTCTGCTACCCACAGAGACGCCTGTATACTCTGCTACCTCAGACCCGCCTGTATACTCTGCTACCCACAGACCCGCCTGTATACTCTGCTACCCACAGAGCCGTCTTTATACTCTGCTACCTCAGACCCGCCTGTATACTCTGCTACCCACAGACCCGCCTGTATACTCTGCTACCTCAGACCCGCCTGTATACTCTGCTACCTCAGACCCGCCTGTATACTCTGCTACCCACAGACCCGCCTGTATACTCTGCTACCCACAGACCCGCCTGTATACTCTGCTACCCACAGAGCCACGTGTATACTCTGCTACCCACAGAGCCGAAATGGAACCTAATGTATATATTAATAAATAATACTAAATGTACACAACAGTGCTGCAGACACATACCTTGGCATACGGGCCACCGGGTGAAGGAAGGACAGCCGGTCATAAAAGTGGTAGTGGTTGAGCAATGGAGCGGCTCCCGGTTGTCTCTCTGAGTACTGCCGGTACTGCTTCTTATGCTGGTCCCGGCAGCTCCTCCACCGTTTTTTAAGATGGTCAACTGTGAAATGATTTGAAACCAGGTTTAGAGATGTGTAATATTTGAAACAACAAAAGTATGTGTACAAATCAACAATAACATTTTATTCATTTTGTGTGTGTAATGTGTATACAAGGCACAGTGACACGACAGTGTGGAACATCATCAACAGCATTACGGACATTGAGCTCACGTGGCCACAATCACAAATGAGGCAGGACACATGTCAACGCATAGAGAATGTAATAGTGCGGGCACCAGACTCTGGTCATTAGTGGTATTTATATACACCCAACCCCTTGCCTGAAAGAGCCAGGAGGATCAGACATTAAACTCATTGTACTGTTGTGACCCCATCCAAATATAGGCAACTATGCGGTGGAGCATGATAACACATTCAGGGTCCTGTATACCCTGCTATGGGGGCCCTGTATTCCCACTGCTGGGGGTCCTGTAAACCCACTGGGCCACTGTCTACCCACTGCTGGGGGCCCTGTATACCCACTGATGGGGGGGCCTGTACACACACTGAGGGCCCTGTATACAGGGACTGACTGGCACCCTACAGTTTGGGTCGCAACCCTCCCTCACCGGCCCGACACAGGTGAGGACGGGGGGTGGGGTGATGACTGGCGGCCGCCTCACAGTCACCGCAGCTCCCGCATTCTCCTATGGCTCGCTCCCAGCCGCAGCCTCGCGCTCCTCACAGCCGCTCGCTAACAGTCGCAGCCGCACGCCACTCACAGACGCTCACTCCCGGACGCAGCCGCGTGCTGATGACGTCATCGCGCGCCCAGGAGCTTCCGTTTCCGCCTGCTGCTTCAGGGACATGCGGATTATTCATGCTCCTGCAGCCGCATGACCCGTGGCACCTGGGCCAGTCCGCCCCTGCCTGTATACCACAATATGGGGGCATGTGGGGGCCTGTATACTCTGCAGGGGGAGGTGTATACTCTGCTGGGGGGCTGTCTACCAGTGATAGCCGCTGTATACCAGGATGGCGGTGAATATGTTTTCATAGTTTTTCGGGGCAAAAATAGGGGGGTCGGCTTATACACGGGTCGGCTTATACACGAGTATATATACAGTAAATGCAATATATAACGTGTAAACTCATTTAACTTACTTAGATTGCTCTGTTCCTCATGGTCACTCCGATGGAACGCAGGGAACATCTCTTGGGCGATCTCTCTCCAGGCTGTATTAATTTGGGTCGTATCCCATAGTCAGGATCTGTAGGGAGCCATAGAAATGGACGAGCCTCCACAAGTGCAATAAGACGCAGTGTGTTCACCGTGCCACGTCCTGCTGCCATGATTGCACTGATGAATGGATTGCTCTGTGTGTGCGCCTGTCAGCGCGACTCGCTTCCTGTTTCCTTAAAGCATGGGGTGTGCTGGCGAATCGCTTCCCTCGCAACATCGGCTACAAGCCTCAAAATAAGAGAAAAACCAGCGAGTTTGGACTCGCACACTTTCAGAGACACATCAGCGAGTTGTAAATGTCATTATTCGCTATTACTCGGGTCCCTATTCATTAACATTGGACTCGCTGGACTCGCAACGAGTCCCGAGTCCTTGACTCGGACTCGTTGGGGTCTTGCGATTCCGAGTCTTTTCGGACTCGCCCATCTCTATAGACAATCACAGTGTTTGCATGGAAGCCATGCCTGCACTTCCTCTGTTATTACGCACCAGTGGGCATGTTAACCTAATTTTCTAGTCCTGCGCATTGTGGATAAGTATTGGGTGTACTTTCCTGCTTCAGAATGCTTACTGTGCATGCTCTGGAGACAGCCAGTACATCATATACTCCCCCACAATGCAGAGGACCAGAAATAGATGCAACCGACACGTCATACCTTAAGCAGCCCTACATTTTAGAATGTACAAAGAAGGGGACCAAACTTGTATATTAGGTTATCACGGCCACTGGGACTTGATAACCACAAAATAAAGGCTAGCATTTAAACACCCAGATTGTCTACACACTGCCTCATTAACAACAGAAATTGTAAGTTATAAAATGATTTTTATTAACTTTAGCATGACAGTATTAGCTCAGATAGGGATGCTTACGAATGTTCTAGTAAGGCAAGGGTCACAACAGAAGAATCTGTGTTTTTGTGGCTTCTGAAAACGGACGTTTTTTTTAGGTGCCAATAGTGTCTCCTGAGCTCCTGGCCGTTCTTTGGACTTAGTAATTTTTTACCCAAAAACGCATATGCATTGACGCATGGTACCTATATGTACCATGCGTTAACGCATGCGTTTCCCATAGGGCTCCATGTAAAAAAACTGCATGTTTTTTTTTACTGCACCCAAAAATGTTGCTAGCAATGTTTTTTTGAGCCCAGGAAAACCGGATGGCAATTTTGAATAACGCAGGTGCACCTAAGTGCACGATGCGTTAACGGATTCGTTTTTGGGAGGTGACAAAAAAAGATTTTTTCTTCACTAAAAATGGTTCAGAAGCAAAAACGGCTGGGCTGTGTGAACCTATCTTTAGCTGCAGGGACAGATATTGATAGCTTGGGGCTTAAAGTAGCTGACAGGTTCATTTTTCTGCTTTACAGTAAAAAGCTGTAATGAAGGAATATATTTGGGTGGCCATAAAACTGAAGCAATCCCCAATGTTCAAACATTTATTCACCAATGTCAATGGTCCCAGGGTTTGCTAAGAAAGCATTTAATCACACTATCACTTAGGGCTGGGCGATTAATCGAATTAATTCGATTAATTCGCCCCCTGCTTTGGCCACGATTGTTGTTTTAGTAACAATCGTGAAATTCGATTTAAAATGGCGGCATTTCCGGTCCGGCGTCACCAGGTACTTCCGGTGGGCCGGTGCACACTGCGGTGCGCTCCGCCTCCTCCCCGGCCGGTGCTGGACAGGCCCGGACACTGGGGGCCGCCGACCTCCGCCTCCTCCCCGTCCGGCGCTTGACAGGCCCGGACACTGGGGGCCGCCGACCTCCGCCTCCTCCCATGCCGGTGCTGGGCAGGCCCGGACACTGGGGGCCGCCGACCTCCGCCTCCTCCCCGTCCGGCGCTTGACAGGCCGGACACTGGGGGCCGCCGACTGGTGCGAGGAGAACTACGCCGTGTCCTGTGAGTATACATCGCCGAGTTCTGTGAGTGTCCAGTGCACTGTGTGTATGGTGTATACTGTGTGTGTGTATGGTGTATACTGTGTGTGTGTGTGTATGGTGTATACTGTGTGTGTGTGTATGGTGTATACTGTGTGTGTGTATGGTGTATACTGTGTGTGTGTGTGTATGGTGTATACTGTGTGTGTGTGTGTATGGTGTATACTGTGTGTGTGTGTATGGTGTATACTGTGTTGTGTGTGTATGGTGTATACTGTGTGTGTGTGTATGGTGTATACTGTGTGTGTGTATGGTGTATACTGTGTGTGTATGGTGTATACTGTGTGTGTGTATGGTGTATACTGTGTGTGTATGGTGTATACTGTGTGTGGTGTGGTGTATACTGTGTGTGTGTGTGGTGTATACTGTGTGTGTGTGATACATGGTGTGTGTGTGTGGTGTATACATGGTGTGTGTTGTGTGGTGTATACTGGTGTGTGTGGTGTATACGTGGGTGGTGTATACTGTGTGTGTGTGTGTAGTGGTGTATACTGTGTGTGTGTGTGTGGTGTATACTGTGTGTGTGTGTGTATGGTGTATACTGTGTGTGTGTGTGTATGGTGTATACTGTGTGTGGTGTATGGTGTATACTGTGTGTGTGTGTGTATGGTGTATACTGTGTGTGTGTGTATGGTGTATACTGTGTGTGTGTGTATGGTGTATACTGTGTGTGTGTGTATGGTGTATACTGTGTGTGTGTGTATGGTGTATACTGTGTGTGTATGGTGTATACTGTGTGTGTATGGTGTATACTGTGTGTTGTGTATGGTGTATACTGTGTGTGTATGGTGTATACTGGTGTGTGTGTGTGGTGTATACTGGTGTGTGTGGTGTGTATACATGGTGTGTAGGTGTGTGTGTGTATACATGGGTGTGTTGTGTGTGTATACATGGTGTGTGTGTGTTGGTGTATACATGGTGTGGTGTGTGTGGTGTATACATGGTGTGTGTGTGTGTGGTGTATACATGGTGTGTGTGTGTGTGGTGTATACATGGTGTGTGTGTGTGTGGTGTATACATGGTGGTGTGTGTGTGTGGTGTATACATGGTGTGTGTGTGTGTGGTGTATACATGGTGTGTGTGTGTGTGTGGTGTATACATGGTGTGTGTGTGTGTGTGGTGTATACATGGTGTGTGTGTGTGTGTGTATACATGGTGTGTGTGTGGTGTGGTGTATACATGGTGTGTGTGTGTGTGTGTGGTGTATACATGGTGTGTGTGTGTGTGTGTGTGTGTATACATGGTGTGTGTGTGTGTGGTGTATACATGGTGTGTGTGTGTAGTTGGTTGGTGTATACATGGTGTGTGTGTGTGTGGTGTATACATGGTGTGTGTGTGTGTGTGGTGTATACATGGTGTGTGTGGTGTGGTTATACATGGTGTGTGTGTGTGGTGGTGTATACATGGTGTGTGTGTGTGTGTGTGTGTGTGTGGGGGGGTGTGTGTGTGTATACGGTGTGTATGGGGTGTGTGTATGGTATATACATATATACTGTGTATGCTGTATACATATTTACAGTGTGTATGATATATACTGTATATATAAAAAAAAAAATCGAGATTTAAATCGAAAATCGTCCATAGGGTTAAATAAAATCGAGATTTTGATTTTTCCCAAAATCGCCCAGCCCTACTATCACTCTATTTCTACCAACTTTATCTCTTGATAGAATATGGTCACAATTGTATGTTGTTTGTTGCTAAATTCTGACTTTGAAAATCTTATTATTGGTGATATTTAGGAGGTAATATACTCTATTTCTATCAAATCAATCAGAATTACCAACTTAATTAAGTTAAAAATTTTAATTTTATTAATACAAAAGTTAAAAAGTCATTAACCCACAGTAAAAACAACATATACACACTATAGGGAACACGCTTTTTTGTCGCCGATATAGAGTCCTAAATTACCTTATTTCTTACTCCTGCCTAACAGTGGAGATTTATCGAATCCTATACATGTGATGCCCCAACTCAACAGTGGCTTGCCCTAAGAAGGTCCCTTTCACTATGAAAGGATAAAAGACAAGGGTTATTGAAAAGAAAGGTCCCGTTTTGAAACCTAGGTTGGAGTCCAACAATATTTTTGAGGTTTCTTTTAATGAGGGCCTTCCAATCGGTCTATAGTGGTTCCCAGGTTTTTAGACAAATCCTCCACGCTTGACGCGTTTTTCCCTTTCTTGTGCAACAGGGCTCATCAGACGTTTTGGGGATTGTGTTTATCTCTCTGTCTAGAAACAAGAGGTCAGATCATTATATTCCACATCATGGCTCAATGGAACATTAAGTGCAGACCAATCTATATTCATATTAGAACAATAATAGATGAAAATAGTCTAGCTGGTTAAATATGAGTGCTCCCGAAGATAGTCAAAGTTTTTGAAAATCTCCATATACCCATTATACAAACAGCCTACCTTATGGCCCCTAAAGCCAAATGTACTGATAATTTCAGTGGGTGATCCTACCAAGGGAAGAGGAATTGACCAAAATGAAAGGAAAAATGATTATTTCTTCTGAGGAGATGAAAAAAGAGAAAACACAAAATTTGGAAATCTATTTTAAAACTCTGCACTACTGAACAATTGTCAGGTGTGTCCTTACCCTAGATATAAGCTGTATTGCCCCAGAGCGAACATCCACTTTAATAGGCTTGAAGGCACATTGCGGCAGGTGTTTAAACTATATAAGAAGTTATATATAGAGGGCCATTTAGTACCATGTAGGCAGGTATTCCTCATGTCATTAGAGAAAGGTATATTATAAAATAATAACCTTTACTCCAGAGTAGCCATAAGACGTATTGCAGTATAGTGCAAGTATGCACAAACAGCTGGTAAACTTAGGAGGTTCCTTTAAGAATATCCATTCAACAGAGAAAGAAAGATCTGTTGGAGCTCAAAAGCAAATATAAATGTGCTGGGGATAAAAAGCAGGGCAAAGTCAGAACAAATGTATGATTATCCCTCATAGGTAAAAATGGAGAAATAAAAGGACTATATGCAGTGTTACATTCATAAATATAATGAAAAATGGATAAATGAGACAATCCCTGAATGTAAAGGGATGCCTGTGGGGTAATTACAAATAGTGCATATAGATTTAGTGCAACAAGTGGTGACTACAAGATGGTCTATATATGCAAAAAATAGATTTTACCTTATGTGCAGCAAATCTCTGCCTGTGGATGTGGCACAGAACTGAAAATGGCCCTCTATATACAAATTGTACCCTTCCTTCATTGGTGATTAGTGGGTGCAGGTGGTGGTAGCGTCATCAGGCACTTTCTTGCTTGTGTTCCACGGTTGTAAAGACTGTGGAACGCAAGCAATCCAAAAGCCCATTCGCGGTCACATCTGTGACATCAATGCGTCACATTTTACAGACGCGACCGCTTGCGCTCCAAAGGCCACCGCCCGTGGAACGCAAGCCGGTCTATTGCGCATGCGTGGCGTCCGTCTCTAGGATTAGAGTGGAGCCGTGACTCTCAGCGCCGGCCATACCAAAGCACAACAGTGGTGTCGCTCACAAATGCCTCCATAGGATGCGGAGACTCCCCAAAGGTGGGGGAACTATCCAACCTGTCGCCATCTCATTTCACCAGCAATGGCAGAATTGGTGGACTGGTGGAAATAGGAGAAAGTGGCTGGAGGAGAAAAAATCTGTTGCTGGGGTTGGCCACGTAACTTCTGACTTTCCCATGAGCAGGGAGCAACAGGAATCTTGATTTATCTGACCGGTCATTGCTTCTCCATTTACCCAAATTTTACAATCTTTTGCCAGTGGAGTTTCATTTTTTTATTTTCCTTAGAAGGCAATAACACACCAACTACTCATATACTGTAATAGTCCCCCTGTGATAAGTAACATGGAGTTGTGCGTTTATACATGAGATTTAGCACCATTATTGTATTCAGTTGAAATTAGCTTCATTGCCCACGCTGTTTGCAATTTAATTCTTGTTGACAAGTTTCCCAATTGCTGAATGTTTTCCTTCAATCGCACCATTCTCTGCATACTCTAAAACTATTTTATAACCCAGAAATACACATGGAGTATATTGCAGTAGAAAATGTTGTAATTTTTATAAATTTTTAAAAAGCATGATAAAAAGGAAAGGGAAAAGTTTGGTAAAACAAAACCCCTTGTGGTGAGAAAGAATGTACCTGTACACACTGCGTGCTCAGCATTGCAGGTACAAGCAGGCCAGGTTATACGAATAACATAGGCTCTGATATACATAATTAGTTAGAGTGTCACATGTATCATTGCAGCAGCTGCATTACAACAGATAATGAAATAACTTGGTGCATACATGTGCTTGTCAATTTAACCCAAGCCAGCAAAATACAATCGTAAAATGCTAGTGCATACAAGAAGAATTGTCATCATTGGGTCAAAGGCCTCGTACCTTACAAAACAAACCACAGGGGGGGATGATCTCAAGAAGAAGACTGGTCCTATAAAGAGCCCCTGCACATGTTTCACCTGCCGTATGCTTAGATTCCTCAGGGGAACGTAATAGAGGGTAGTGGACACAACTGCAAGAAGGCCTTAGGTGCTCTTATAACACGCTCATCCCAGGTGTGGTATTCAGCACTTCTGAGTACCAGTGACATCAATCGCGCCTGCTTGTTCGTCTGCTCTCACTCCTAGCGACAACATCACATCCACATCATACCGCGCATGCGTCTGGGTCAATTATGCATCACCAAGCAATCCGGCAACACGGCAGAGAAAGGCTAGGGTCACACTTGGCATGCTTTTTTTTGCATGTTTTAGGCAGCCTGCGTTTCTGGGCTGCTATTTTGCACTTAGGCTAGGGTCACACTTGCAGGTTTTCCATGCATTTTTAAGACTTGCGTTTTGTGAAAACGCATGCAAAAACGCATCCATAGTTCCTGATGCAAAAAACGCATGCCCCAATAGCAAAAACGCATGTCTAAATGTACCATGCGTTTTTGGGATGCGTTTTTGCCTCAGCACCAAAAAATACTACATGCAGCATTTTTTGGTGCTTTTTTTAAGGCTGCTCCACACCTATCAAAATTGTACAAAACTACTAGAAAAAGCAGCATCAAAAAAGACTTACCATCAGTGCCAAAGACAAAAACCAATACTGCACTTACAGGATGCAGTCAGACCCCACTTGTGTAGCATGCCCAGGTGCAATCTGATAAATCACCTTAACCTACAACAAGGTGTTGTCGGCGACTTGCCTTGCACACTATGGGCCTGCAAAGGACACCATTCACACTGATGCAAAATGATGTCTGAAAGCTACCCAAACGCTCCGCTGCCTGAGCAATGGGCCGCACAGTACAATGCTTCTGCACCATGGGGCCCAACTACACCCTGAAATGAATAAAACAGTACAGAAAAGTTTTTTATATGATAAACAAAAAACTTTTATAAATGGGATATTGGTTCATGTATTGGCCAAGACATTTAAGATCATGATCCTCGTCACGGATTCCCATGCTCATCAGTCCTATCAAAATTGTACAAAAACTACTAGAAAAAGCAGCATCAAAAAAGACTTACCGTATATACTCGTGTATAAGCCAAGTTACCCCCTCGGCTTATACACGAGTCAATACGGCCCCCAAATGCTGGCACTCGCCCCCCCTGTGTGGTAAGGGCCCCCCCCCCCCGCTGCTTAACTTACCATCCCCAGTATTCTGCACCCCCGGTCTTCTGTGCTCCGTCCTCCATGCTCCGAGTCCCGTCCGGCTGCATCCGGGATCCCCGGCCATCACACGATGACGTCATCGTAACTGCGACGGCCGGGGATCGCGGATGCAGCCGGACGGGACTCGGAGCATGGAGGACAGAGCACAGAAGACCGCGGTGCAGTGCAGAAGACCAGGGATGGTAAGTTAAGCAGCAGGGGGGCCCTTACCACACAGGGGGGAGCGAGTGCCAGCATTTGGGGGCTGCTGTATACCCCTGGGGCTGCTGTATAACCCCTGGGGCTGCTGTATTACCACTGGGGCTGCTGTATTACCACTGGGGCTGCTGTACTACCACTGGGGCTGCTGTATTACCACTGGGGTCTGTATATACCACTGGGGAGGCTGCTGTAATACTGCTGGGGTCTGTATATACCACTGGGGAGGCTTCTGTAATACTGCTGGGGCCTGTATATACCACTGGGGAGGCTGCTGTATACCACACTGCTGAGGGCTGTATACCTATGTTGGGGTCCACCCTCGGCTTATACACGAGTCAATAGGTTTTCCCAGGTTTTGGGGGCAAAAGTAGGGGGGTCGGCTTATAAACGGGTCGGCTTATACACGGGTATATACGGTACCATCAGTGCCAAAGACATAAACCAATACTGCACTTACAGGATGCAGTCAGACCCCACTTGTGTAGCATGCCCACACCTAACAGCAAAAACGCAGCCCAAAAACGCAGGCTGCCTAAAACATGCAAAAAAACGCATGCCAAGTATGACCCTAGCCTAAAATGCCATGCCTTTTTGGGATGCAATTTTGTGCCTAAGTGAGGAGCTGCCTTAAAAAATGCATGCAAAAACACATGGTATCATTTAATACCATGTAAAAAAGCATGCGTTTCAAATAGGGCCCCATGTTAAAAAAAGTATGCGTTTTTGAAAACGCACCAAAAAATGCAGCTTGCAGTATTCTTTGGTACTGAGTCAAAAACGCATGCAAAAACGCAGGGTGTCAAAAAACACCTTAAAAAATGCATGCAGAAACGCATGGTGCAAAAAAGCACCTTAAAAAACGCATCCCAAGTGTGACCCTAGCCTAAGGCTAGGGTCACACTTGCAGATTTTCCATGCGTTTTTGGAGACCTGCGTTTTCTGAAAACGCATGCAAAAACGCACTCATAGGGGCGGGGCCAAACTGCACGTTCTGAAAAAAAAAAACACTGTTTAATGCTGCTGAAGAGAGAGAGAATGATTGGCAGCGGTGGGCAGATTACACATGCAGGGGTGTGAATCTGCCCTTCGGCTCCAGTTTTGTATTATAGGAGAAGAAAAAGAAGTCGCACTCAGAGCTTCTATAAACAGCGGTTCTTTATTGTGCTTCAGTGCACACAGCAGGTGGTGGCATGCGGGTGGGAGGATGGGGGGCACGACGTTTCGCGCCGTATAAGACGCTTCAGCAGGTTAGTCCTCAGAGTGTATTGTTGCACTAGGCAACTTATACACCCCCACTGATGACGTCACAAACTTAATTAGTGAACATGTGTGAAGTTAAGATTATGGAGCTGAAACCAAAACAGCTCTTAAAGTGACAGTGCAATTAAGTGATCAAAGTGCATTACATACATACAGTACAGTACTATGTGCTTATAATATATACAATAAAAACCTTTTTACTCACAACCACAGGTTAAAAATATTTTTTCCAGTCATAGGCCAGTACACTACTCGACTTACCCTCTTCTCTTTCCTGATAATAAGTTTAATACCTATTCATCGGGATCACTATACTGATACCCTCGGGCTAGCTTAGGGGATCCTCTTATATTTACATTTCCCCATTTCTAACCAGGGGTGAACCTGTTAAGTTCTCATTAAACATAGGGGACTGAGCACAAGACCTTCACAGTCATCCAAACAGAGAGTTCTCATCAAACATAAGGGACTGAGCACAAGACCTTCACAGCTGTCCAAGCATAGAGAACCATGAAATTACTTATCAGATCAGTATGCAGAGTTGTGCCCCTTGCAGATTCAAGTATTCACTAACCTAAATCCACAGTACCTCATTACCCAAATCCAATTACCCATAACTGAACCTTACAAAAATACAGCAAGATCGTTCTTATCATTAAGTCCAGCCTGGCTCTGCGCCCTCAATTTTATTATCCACGCTGCCTCATTCTGCAACAACATTTTATGTAGGTTACCCCCAGATGGTGGTAACATTACCCTTTCCAAGCCGAAGAATCTTAATACAGAGGAATCCCCTCCATGCTCAGCCCTGACATGCTCTATCAACCGGGGGGAACCAACTCCTGTAGTTATTGACCTAACGTGCTCTTTAAAGCGTATGTAAAGGCAACGTATCGTTTTTCCAACATAGAAGCGACAACAATCACAGACCACGGCATACACCACAAATTTGGTTTTGCAAGAAATAAATTCTTTCACGTTATGCATAATATGCCCTATCTGCACCGGATTGGTCGTAACGTGTTTGTCGCAAACGGAGCAATTCCCACATTTAAAATTTCCTACTGGACAGCCTCTCTCTAACCAAGTTTTTTCTGCAGTAAACCGTCTCCGTACTATCATATCATCAATATTTCTGCATCGTCTATGCTTAACCAGGGGTTTTCTCAAAGCGACCTCCTTAAGATGTTTATCGCTTTCTATCATGTACCAGTTTCTAGATATGGCCGTTTTTATAGCCCTATCCATAGGTCCAAATTTGAAGTTGAATATGAACCTCTTCTCCTTTTTTCTTTCTTTTTTACTCCCTACGGTCTTTCTCCAACCCTCCTTCCAGATATCATCAACCTTTACCACGGCCTCCTCTACCAAATCATCAGGGTACACTCTCTCTCTAAGCCGTTTCTTTAACTCCTGGACCTGTTCTCTATATCTATCATCTTCGTTATTATTTCTTCTCAAACGCATTACCTGATTGAATGGCAAAGCTTTTTTAACGTGAAAGGGGTGATTACTCTCATAATGGAGTACGGAGTTAGTAGCCGTTTTTTTCCGATAATTTTCAGTGATGATCCTTCCATCTCTGATCGTAACTTTCACGTCCAGTAACTCCAGAACATCTCCGCCTAGCACTGAGGAGAATTTCATGTTCATCTCATTTTCACTGTTCAAGTAGTTAACAAACTCCAAGAATACCTCCTCTCCGCCATCCCTCACCAAGAAACCATCATCCACGTACCGATAATAGGTTTTAATAAATTTTAGGTACGGATTTTGTGATGAATAGATATATTTATTTTCAAAAAAGCCCAGAAAAATATTTGCCAGGGTGCAGGCCACTGGTGTACCCATCGCGGTCCCAACGCGCTGGGTAAACCACTGGTTCCCAAACTTGAAAGAGTTGTTAGTTAATACAAACTCCAGGGCTTCCAGAATGAAGTCCTGCAATTCCTTGGGTTTATCAGTAGCCTTCAAAGTTTCCCTCACTGCATCAATGGCGAGTTTCTGTGGAATCCTGGTATATAGATTATCCACGTCGATTGACGCCAATTTAAATCTAACCTGCCAATCCATACCTCCCAGTAGCTCTATAAAAGCGCTAGTGTCTCTTAAATAAGAGGGGATTTCCTTCATCAGAGGACGCAACTGCCAGTCGAGCCATCGTGAGAGTGGTTCAGTAATTGAACCTACTCCTGACACAATCGGTCGACCTGGCGGTGCGTCCAATGATTTGTGGATTTTTTTGACTGTGAAGGTCTTGTGCTCAGTCCCCTATGTTTAATGAGAACTTAACAGGTTCACCCCTGGTTAGAAATGGGGAAATGTAAATATAAGAGGATCCCCTAAGCTAGCCCGAGGGTATCAGTATAGTGATCCCGATGAATAGGTATTAAACTTATTATCAGGAAAGAGAAGAGGGTAAGTCGAGTAGTGTACTGGCCTATGACTGGAAAAAATATTTTTAACCTGTGGTTGGAGTAAAAAGGTTTTTATTGTATATATTATAAGCACATAGTACTGTACTGTATGTATGTAATGCACTTTGATCACTTAATTGCACTGTCACTTTAAGAGCTGTTTTGGTTTCAGCTCCATAATCTTAACTTCACACATGTTCACTAATTAAGTTTGTGACGTCATCAGTGGGGGTGTATAAGTTGCCTAGTGCAACAATACACTCTGAGGACTAACCTGCTGAAGCGTCTTATACGGCGCGAAACGTCGTGCCCCCCGTCCTCCCACCCGCATGCCACCACCTGCTGTGTGCACTGAAGCACAATAAAGAACCACTGTTTATAGAAGCTCTGAGTGCGACTTCTTTATCTTCTCCTATAATACAAAACTGGATGTGACGTATCGGACTTTTGGGAGTGAGCACCAGAGCGTGCAGAGCGGTGCAGCAAGGAGGACCCTCCTCATCATCCTCCATAGCCAAGGGCTGAAAGCTTGCAGGCAGCGGTGAAATCTCCCCAGGCTGTATGGGAGACGCTGCAAGGTGGTGCTGACCCCATCCTAATCTTCAAAACCGTGAGTGCCCTTCGGCTCCAGCCTCTAGCTACCTCCTTTCCGGCTGCAGGATGTAAGTTTTCTAAGTGTATTATCTCGGGGTACTGGGGGGCCCCTTGCCTGGATGCTGCAGACATGCTGCATCCAGTGCTGTAATTAGATCACCATGCCTGGTTTGGTGACAGGTCCTCTTTAAAAATGGTGGTAACATTGGAGATAGTATCTTAAACAGGAAACATATTTGGATAACATCTATATCCAACATGGTTATCATTTGTGTGTGATTTTCTCACTGTATCCACCTAAAATGGTATGGCAGAGATCCTTCAGTGATGAAGTCAGGGACCATGCCGGGGAATTAATAGGCAGAGTGGTTGCCAATTTTAAAGATAAGTGAAGTTAAAATCCTAAAAAAGGAATATAGAAACAGAGAGGAATTATAAAAAAAAGCAAGAAGAAGAATTCTTCAGTGGAGATAAACAAAACACTTATAAAAATAGAGAAAACATCACATTGAAGCCTTCGGGAACTAGAGTAGCAAGAATCACGATCCACTTTGTCTCCATTTCAGCCAGGAGCCTTTTGACGTCATCCTCCCTGACACTACCCTGCACTACATCAATCCCCTTCACTTGCAGGGACAATGGGCTACATCCATGGTTCTGTTTGAAATGCCTGGGTATTATCTTAATTATTTTTAAATCAGCAATTTCTCATGTCAATTACATGTTTCCTCACTCTCACCCTCAGTTCTCTAGATGTGAGTCCAATGTAAATCATAGAAAAGGCACAGACCCCAAAGTACACCACACATGTGGAACTGCAGGATATCTGGTGCCTGATCTCATACCTACGGGACCCATCAGGGGAGTGAAAGTGAGTGGAGCACTTGACATTGAGGCATGCCATACAGAGTCCACATGGATAGCTGCCAAATGACGGTCCCCAAGAGTCGATTGGGCTTGGTATATATGGTATGTAGTGTCTATCTACTAGGATGTCCCATTGTGATGTCATTAAGGGTCTGTCTGGTATACACCTCTTTAAAGTGGGATCGGTCGGTAAAAGGCTCCAATGCCTCTGGAAAATAGACCTCATTGTCTTCCACTCATGATTGAATGTTCCCATAAAGCATAGTGTTGCATAAGCTGAGGTCTTATTTTGGTGTACATCTTAATAGATGGTCCCTTGGTGTATGACTAGCTCTACGGTACCCACACTTTATGCACCGGTAGGAATAACCTTGATCCAAAAATCTTTGCCTAAGATCACATAACTGATGTTCAAAGCCCTCCAGGGTAGAACAGATCCTTCTCATCCTTAAAAACTGGCCTGTGGGGATGGAAGAAATTTTGGTTGCATTACACCCTGGAGTAATGAGGTTGACTTCCTATGGACATCTGTTTGTATCAGTCCAGAGCTATCTACCTCCATCATTAATGTCCAGGAAGTTGACCTGCTGGGAACTAAACTTATAGGTCAACTTGAGGTTGTAGTCATTCAAGTTGAGATCTTTCATAAATGCATCGAGCTGCCCCACTGAGTCATGCCAGATGAATAGGATGTCATGTATATATAGTAGCGCAACCAGCACTGCACATGGATGCAACCCGGTATGCCTCCTTCAGCAAAGATCTGTCTTTCCCAGAAACCTAGGAAGAGAATGGCATACGAGGGTGCGCAAGCTGCTCCCAATGCAGTGCCGCACTCCTAGAGATGACCACAGAAATATTTTTATGTGGCCAGTGTGGAGCGCTACATACAGTCATATGAAAAAGTTTGGGCACCCCTCTTAATCTTACTCATTTTTTTTTGTTTAAAATTGGGTTTTTGCAACAGCTATTTCAGTGTTATATATGTTATAACTGATGGACACAGTAATATTTCAGGATTGAAATGAGGTTTATTGTACTAACCGAAAATGTGAAATATGCATTATTTCAAAATTTGACAAAAGTGTGGGCACCTCAACAGAAAAGTGACATTAATATCTAGTAGATCCACCTTTGGCAAAAATAGCCTCTAGTCGCTTCCTGTAGCTGTTAATGAGTTCCTGGATCCTGGATGAAGGTATTTTTGACCATTCCTCTTTACAAAACAATTCCAGTTCAGTTAAGTTTGATGGTCGCCGAGCATGGACAGCCCGCTTCAAAACATCCCACAGATGTTCAATGATATTCAGGTCTTTCAGGTCTGGGGGCTGGGATGGCAATTCCAGAACATTGTAATTGTTCCTCTGCATGAATGCCTGAGTAGATTTGGAGCGGTGTTTTGGATTATTGTCTTGCTGAAAGATCCATCCCCGGCGTAACTTCAACTTTGACACTGATTCTTGAACATTACTCTCAAGAATCTGCTGATACTGAGTGGAATCCATGCAACCCTCAACTTTAACAAGATTCCCGGTGTCATCATTGGCCACACAGCCCCAAAGCATGATGGACCCTCCCCAAATTTGACAGTGGGTAGCAAGTGTTTTCCTTGGAATGCTGTATTTTTGTGGCGCCATGCATAACGCCTTGTTGTATGACCAAACAACTCAATCTTTGTTTCATCAGTCCACAGGACCTTCTTCCAAAATGGAACTGGCTTGTCCAAATGTGCTTTTGCATACCTCAGGTGACTCTGTTTGTGATGTGCATGCAGAAACGGCTTCTTTTGCATCACTCTCCCATACAGCTTCTTCTTGTGCAGTGTGCGCCGTATTGTTGACCGATGCACAGTGACACCATCTGCAGTAAGATGATGCTGCAGGTCTTTGGAGGTGGTCTGTGGATTGTTCTTGACTGTTCTCACCATTCTTCTTCTCTGCCTTTCTGATATTTTTGCTGGCCTGCCACTTCTGGCCTTTACAAGAACTGTCCCTGTGGTGTTCCATTATCTTACTATGTTCCTCACAGTGGAAACTGACAGGTTAAATCTCTGAGACAACTTTTTGTATCCTTCCCCTGAACAACTATGTTGAGCAATCTTTTTTTTAAGATCATTTGAGAGCTGTTTTGAGGAGCCCATGATGCCGCTCCTCAGAGAAGATGCAAATAGGAGAACAACTTGCAAGTGGACACCTGAAATAGCTTTTCTCATGATTGGATACACCGGGCTATGAAGTACAAAGCTCAAAGAGGTTACCAAACCAATTTAGTGCTTCAGTAAGTCAGTAATAAGTAAGTAGTTAGGAGTATTCAAATCATGAAAATCAGAAGGGTGCCCATACTTTTGCACCTGTCAAATTTTGAAATAATGCATATTTCAAATTTTTGGTTAGTGCAATAAACCTCATTTCAATCCTGAAATATTACTGAGTCCATCACATCAGTTATTACATATATCACACTGAAATAGCTGTTGCAAAAACCCAATTTTAAACCAAAACAAATGAGTAAGATTAAGAGGGGTGCCCAAACGTTTTCATATGACTGTATAGTGACCAGTAATCCAGTGATTTTTCAGTGATTACTGGTCACTATATGTTCCACTCCACACTGACCACATAAAAATTTTTCTGAGGTTATTAGCTCCCCTGGAGGGATTGTGGCTGGATCAGCTCGCACAATAGTAACGGGCATCCAGTCTCAATGACCTGGCGCGACCTCACCGTTAAGCTAGTCAGCTGACCAGCAATCTGTATCAAGCAACCAGAAAAGTCCCAGTGACGGCGGTGGAATCGTGGATCACACTGCAGTGCCTGCTGTCAAGCTGATTCTCTAGGTTGTGCTAGGTCTGCACAACCACACCAGGTGGGCAGTTTACCTCCCCCACCTATAAACAGCCCCCACTAGACCACCAGGTACTGTTCATATTGCGCCTCTGTCCTTCTGTTTTTCATATAAGCACTCCTAGAGATAGAAGACGTCCTTAAAAACAAACGTGTTATGGGTCAAGACAAAGAGGAGCAGCTTTAAGATGGAAACACTCAATGCACCATCCACACGTCCAGCCCCAAGGAAGAATCGGACCACTTCTAATCCATGAGTATAGAGAAAACAAGTGTAGAGGGATTCAACGTCAGCTGTGACCAACAGCATACTTGATTCCACAAAGATGCCATCAACCCAATTCAGGACATCTGTTGTGTCCTTTATAAATGACTAGTAAAAAGGCCCGATGCAATTGCATCGGGAGCGCGGTGAAATGAATTGTGTGTATACAGGCGGGTGAGTGGCTAGCAGAGTATACATGGGGCTCTGCGGGTAGCAGACTATACAGGTGGGTCTGTGGGTAGCAGAGTATACAGACTGCTCTGAGGGTAGCAGATTATACAGGCGGCTCTCTGGGTAGAAAAGTATACAGGCGGCTCAGTGGGTAGCAGAGTATACAGGCGGGTTTGTGGTTAGCAGATTATACAGGCGGCTCTGTGTGTAGCAGAGTATAGAGAAGGCTCTGTGGGTAGCAGAGTATAGAGGCGGCTCTGTGGGTAGCAGAATATAGAAACGGCTATGTGTGTAGCAGAGAATACAGGCGGGTCTGTGGGTAGGAGAGTATACAGGCGGCTCTGTGGGTAGCAGAGTATAGATGCGGCTCTGTGGGTAGCAGAGTATAGAGGCAGCTCTGTGGGTAGCAGAGTATAGAGGCAGCTCTGTGGGTAGCAGAGTATACAGGCGGCTGTGTGGGTAGGAGAGTATACAGGTGGCTCTGTGGGTGTCAGAGTATAGAGGGGGCTCTGTAGATAGCAGAGTATGATGTGGCGGGAGGCTGGAGGAGTGAGGGGAGCAGAGGCTGGAGGGGTGAGGAGAGCAGAGGCTGGAGTGGTGAGGAGAGGTCCAGATGGAGGGGTGAGGAGAGGTCCGGCTGGAGGGGTGAGGAGAGATGCGGCTGGAGGGGTGACATCACCGCTCGGCGGCAGGACGTGGCTGCGTGCTGGGGCTGATCGCAGCCCCAGTCACACGGCATTGTCCTCTGCGGCGGGTTGGGTGATGCAGAGAGGGATCAGTTCTTGCCCTCAGGTCACACATGTGACCTGAGCGGAAGGAGCGGATTGGGCGGTGTGTGGTAAAGACAGGTCGGTCATCCGATTGGTCTAGGACGCCAAGTCCTGGGCAATGGGATGGGCGTCCTGTGTGTACAACACAGCGCCCAATCCGCTTGCAGGGGCGGCGGGGGCAGGCAATGGGAGTGAGCGGGGCGTGTCAGGCTTTGCAGGCTGACACGGTCCGCTCACTCCCATTGGCTGTTGCCGGCCACAGGACGACGTCCCTGGCTCCCGGCACCCGGCCACAGCCCGTAGACCGCTACTCCACCAGCATGGCGACATTGAGAGCCCAGCGGTGAGAGAGTGGCGAGGGGCGGAAGGCTCCGGCGGCATCCGGGAAGCATGGACCTCGCGGAGGGCGCAAGGGCGGTGGCGATGGAGCGGGGCCGACGGTTGGCAGGATGGCAGCGGTGTCAGGTAGTGCGGCTGAGGATGGAGGAGGCTGAGAGGATGGAGGAGGCTGTGAGGCTGGAGGAGGCTGTGAGGCTGGAGGAGGCTGTGAGGATGTTGAGACTGTGAGGCTGGAGGAGGCTGTGAGGATGGAGGAGGCTGTGAGGATGGAGGAGGCTGTGAGGCTGGAGGAGTCTGTGAGTCTGTGAGGCTGGAGGAGGGTGTGATGCTGGAGGAGGCTGTGAGGATGGAGGAGGCTGGAAGAGGCTGTGAGGCTGGAGGAGGCTGTGAGGCTGGAGGAGGCAGTGAGGCTGGAGGAGGCTGTGCGGCTGGGGGTGGCTGTGAGGCTGGAGGAGGATGTGAGGCTGGAGGAGGCTGTGAGGCTGGAGGAGGCTGTGAGGATGGGAGGCTGTGAGGCTGGAGGAGGCTGTGAGGCTGGAAAAGGCTGTGAGGGGGAGGCTGTGAGGCTGGAGGAGGATGTGAGGCGGAGGAGACTGTGAGGCTGGAGGAGGCAGTGAGGATGGGAGGCTGTGAGGCTGGAGGAGGCTGTGAGGATGGAGGAGGCTGTGAGGATGGAGGAGGCTGTGAGGCTGGAGGAGGATGTGAGGCTGGAGGAGGCTGTGAGGATGGGGAGGCTGTGAGGCTGGAGGAGACTGTGAGGCTGGAGGAGGCTGTGAGGCTGGGGGAGGCTGTGAGGCTGGAGGAGGCTGTGAGGCTGGAGGAGGATGTGAGGCTGGAGGAGGCTGTGAGGCTGGAGGAGGCTGTGAGGATGGGGAGGCTGTGAGGCTGGAGGAGGCTGTGAGGCTGGAGGAGGCTGTGAGGATGGAGGAGGCTGTGAGGCTGGAGGAGGCTGTGAGGCTGGAGGAGGCTGTGAGGCTGGAGGAGGCTGTGAGGATGGGGAGGCTGTGAGGATGGAGGAGGATGTGAGGCTGGAGGAGGCTGTGAGGCTGGAGGAGGCTGTGAGGCTGGAGGAGGCTGTGAGGATGGAGGAGGATGTGAGGATGGGGAGGCTGTGAGGATGTTGAGGCTGTGAGGCTGGAGGAGGCTGTGAGGCTGGAGGAGGCAGTGAGGATGGGGAGGCTGTGAGGCTGGAGGAGGCTGTGAGGCTGGAGGAGGCTGTGAGGATGGGGAGGCTGTGAGGCTGGATGGCTGTGAGGCTGTAGGAGGCTGTGAGAATGGGGAGGCTGTGAGGCTGGAGGAGGCTGGAGGAGGCTGTGAGGCTGGAGGAGACTGTGAGGATGGGGAGGCTGTGAGGCTGGAGGAGGCAGTGAGGCTGGAGGAGGCTGTGAGGATGGGCAGGCTGTGAGGATGGGGAGGCTGTGAGGCTGGAGGAGGCTGTGAGGCTGGAGGAGGCTGTGAGGATGGGGAGGCTGTGAGGCTGGAGGAGACTGTGAGGCTGGAGGAGACTGTGAGGCTGGAGGAGGCAGTGAGGATGGGGAGGCTGTGAGGCTGGAGGAGGCATTTACTGTGCTGAGCATGCTCAGTACAGTAAAAGGTCTCCAAACAGGAAGGCAGGGGTTAAAAAAAAAAAAAGTTAATGCTCACCTCTCCCCGAGCCCCCGCCGTCTCCTGCCGTCTTCCTCCAAGCTTCCGGTGGCTGCTGCAGGCTGCCAGTGTCTGCAGAGCTCTTCTAGTGCAGTTCAGGACCTGCGGTGATGTCACAGTCACGTGACACCACGTTACCATGGAGTAACCTGGTGTCACGTGACTGTGACATCACCACAGGTCCTTGACTGCAGTAGAAGAGCTCTGCAGACACTGGGAGCCTGCGGCAGCCACCGGAAGCTTGGAGGAAGATGGCAGGAGACGGCGGGGGCTCGGGGAGAGGTGAGCATTAACTTTTTTTTTTTTTAAGGGTAGTGCGGCTGCGGCTCGTGATGACGCTGCGCGTCATCACTCGCAGTCCCGCAAAGCATGTTGGGATTCGGCGACAACGCCCGAATTCCCAACTGCCGATTATATAAGTAGATGGCATAGTCTCTATGAGTTTTTTTTAGATTGTAATCAATAAATTTACATATAGGTTCACAGAGCCCACCTATTCCAGACATGAGAGGGTGTCCCGGAGGGTTAAGGGCAGCTTTGTCGATTTTGGGGAGCAAACTGTAAAGAAGTGTATACCAGGCAGGCCCCTAATGACATCAGTAAGGGCCAGGAGCATGGAGGACATCCTAGTAGATAGCCACTACGTACCATATATACCAAGCTCCTTTGGCTCTCGGTGACCCACATTGGGCTGCTAACTATATGGACACTGTGTGGCATGCATCAATGTTGAGTGCCCCACTCACTTTCACTCCTCTGATGGGTCCCGTTGGTATGACATCAGGTTATTTCTACAGCTCATGAGCGGGAATAGCAGCATAGTAAACAGGGAGTTAACTGAGGTGATACGAGGGCACCGTTGCATTAGTAACCACTCGCTCGGTTACTATGGCAATGGTGGCTTCGGTGACACAACCCTTTATCCTGCCGCAGGTCTCCCCACTGTTATTCAGCAATTAGAGATTCTGGGGAGCGGCCTTGTTCTTTTTCCAGATGATCTCTAATTTAGCAGAGCTGAGTGAGGGCAGGGATAAGTTGTGGCATCAAGGCAGGAGGCCAACCGCGGGCCTCCAGCCATGATGTCATAGCCTATCCCCGCCCTGCTCCATGTTATGAATGGAGCAGGGTTGGGAAAGGCGGTGACATCATCGCAGGAGGCCGGCTGCCCAGCCTACTGCCTTGATGTCACAGCCTATCCCTGCCCTGCTCCATTTTATCTATGGAGCAGGGCGGGAAAGGTGGTGACTTCACCGCAGGAGGTGAAGCAACTGAGCAGAACAGAGTAATATGATCCCTGGCTCTGCGCCTGCATTCTGCGTCTCATACAGCAGGCAAGCAGGCGAGGGAGAACATGACTGGCAGGAGGAGGCGGCAGAGAGAGGATATTCTATCCAGGGGGCGTGAAATTACCCACTGAAGAGCATTGGCTCCAGCCACTAAGCCACACCTATTTGGCTCCACATTGTAAGTTGTTACATTCAATTATCTCGGGGTACAGGGGGGTTTAAGGGATCGGGGACCCCTTGCCTGAATGCAGCAGACAAGCTGCATTCAGTGCTGCTATTAAATTAGCATGCATGGGGGGGTGAAAGGTCCTCTTTAAGAACATCCTAAGAAGAGTGCTGCAGTCTTTTTTCCTAAATATTATTTATCTATCTATCTATCTATCTATCTATCTATCTATCTATCTATCTATTAGAAAAAAATTCTCTGCAGTACTCAGCTACTACCAATGATGCACAGATGCTAACAAGCTATATATATATAAATGAGGAAATTTTTTTAAAAAACTTACGTTTTTTTTCCAAAAATTCAAATTCTTCTTATTTTTTTTGGGGGGGTTCTTAGTACGTACATTGGCCATTTTTGTATCTATCTATCTATCTATCTATCTATCTATCTATCTATCTATCTATCTAAAAATAAACAAAAAAAACGAAACAGCACAGTAGCACACAATTGGGTGCAAGGCCCTCCTACCACTTCACTGGTACTTATTAGGATGAAAAAATGAAGGGCAGCACTTCCTTTAGTGGATCCATGTGGGTTTATTTGTCCTAGGACTGCGACGTTTCGGCACACAGTCTTCCTCAAGCAGTGACAAACAGATCTAGTGCTCACATATATATAGCTCCCATGCAAGGGGCTTACAATAATACAATTAGTGCAGTCTAGTACAAAAGCTTCATATACAGTTACCATATACAATCAATGCGTGATAATCAGTGCAAAATAAAGTGCATACAGTGATATTACATGATATTGCCATCCATATTATAACCAATATTGGACATTATACTCTAATTGGTCAATTACAACACAGATGTCACTTAACTTATAATTAGAGGACCCCACACTGCAACTGTATACTGCCTCTTCCGCCATCGTGATCTCGGCGTCCACATCATCCCATTTTTCATTTTTCAAAATTTTTCAAAATCAAAGTCCAATATAGGATTTTTTTCCCAGTTATAATTGCCCAATGTGTACACTTACACTATGCTGTGAAAGTGATTTGGATAATTCCAGGAATGATAGACTTTTTATAAAAACTTTGTTCCCTGTACCATTACGTAATTACAGGTATGTTGCGCTCATATTCTCCATATAAATGTTGAAGGCACAAGCAATAGAACTAGTGCATTTACTATTGCAAAATCGCTAAAGCACCAAGATGGCGCCCGAGATTCACGGAGGAGAGAGCGCAGGCGCGGGAACGGAACTAGGAGTAGAGACTTCATATAGACCACTGCGCAACTGCAGTGGGTGTACTCGCAAATCCTGGCACGCTTTGCGCATGCGCGGGAACTAGGAGAGGGGTACGCGATTTCATCAGAATAGGAATAAGGTTTTTTTCACACTGAGCATGCGCAATGGGATGATGTGGACGCCGAGATCACGATGGCGGAAGAGGCAGTATACAGTTGCAGCGTGGGGTCCTCTAATTATAAGTTAAGTGACATCTGTGTTGTAATTGACCAATTAGAGTATAATGTCCGATATTGGTTATAATATGGATGGCAATATCATGTAATATCACTGTATGCACTTTATTTTGCACTGATTATCACGTATTGATTGTATATGGTAACTGTATATGAAGCTTTTGTACTAGACTGCACTAATTGTATTATTGTAAGCCCCTTGCATGGGAGCTATATATATGTGAGCACTAGATCTGTTTGTCACTGCTTAAGGAAGGCTGTGTGCCGAAACGTCGCAGTCCTAGGACAAATAAACCCACATGGATCCACTAAAGGAAGTGCTGCCCTTCATTTTTTCATCCTAATAAGTACCAGTGAAGTGGTAGGAGGGCCTTGCACCCAATTGTGTGCTACTGTGCTGTTTCGTTTTTTGTTTATTTCTATTTTTTCTCACCAAAATTTGCACTGTTTTTTGTTTTTTTGTTAAGTTAAAATTTTAAATGGGTTATGGAGAATAATTACGAACCTGGAACTTTAAGCTATACAGTAGAAGATGAAGACCATATATTTAAGGGGGTTGATGGTGATGCGGTTTTTTTGAGTATTTCATCTACAATAGATTTGAAACAGAAATATGAGAATCTAGCTAAAAAGATTTTAACAATACAACTGCATTTATCCACTATGTCAGAGTACTATAAGGCAAAGATGATACCTCGTGGCTTACGGTCTAATGTAAGGCCAAATTTAATGTTTGGTGATTCATTTTTTTGTTCCCAATTTTGCAAAATTTCAAACAAATATGGGATGGATTTGTTATTGGTCAACATTGATTTTTTACAACGTGAATTAAAGAGAATATTGACCGAACATGATGGCATAGAAACCAAGTTGCAGGATATTCTGAAAGAGGAGGAGATGATAACGTTTAAAGAGCAAGTAAACACACGCATAAGTAAACTGCATTCAGACCTGGAGGAAGGTAAAAGGAGAAAGTGGTTGAGAGACACAGAGGACTATTCCCGTGGAAACATATACAACTGGCAGCGTGAGGGTGTGGGGAAGTGGCGAAATTCAGGTGGTAATAGGTCTAATCTTTTATGCACATGTGGAAAGATTTATCCTATAATGGACTTTGTTCATAGATATAGATCTAAAGAAAAACGGAGGAAAAGAAGAGGAGGAAGGCGACATCACCGGCAACAAAAAAGACAAGCGTGGAAAAGGGAAACAACAGAGGAAACCCCCACTGAAAAATTGAAGGAGGACTTGGTAGTAAACTTGTCGAGTAAGGTACTAACAGAGATGCAAAAGTCTGTTTTAAATAAGGGATTGGGCTTTGGTCCAAATGCACATACTGATTTTTTTCAACTGTCACTAGACCTGCAATATTTTTTTAGATCATTAAAATTGAAGGAATGGTTCAGTACTAAGGAGAACAAATCACAAACAATGACATGTGATTTTGACATGGGATGTTTAGGTATAAGGAAAAAAAGTAAATTTATACCTCCTGTCAATTCTACTGTAATTGATTCATTTATTACAGCTGTCACTAAGGAGGTGGATATACTAAATAAAAATAAAAGCGAGGTGTTTAGGAAACCTAATATTAAGACAGAGGAGATAACAGCCCTTAATGACCTTGTCCGTGACGACAGCATTATAGTAAAGAAAGCAGATAAAGGGGGAGCTGTTGTCGTCATGGACAAGGTCATGTATATTAAAGAGATCAGGAGGCAGTTGGATGACCCGGGGATCTACCAGAGACTGGATAGGGATCCGAAATTTGAAATAGCACGTAGGATTGAGGTGATCCTGAAAAAAGCATTGCATGAGGGTTTGATAGACCAGGATCTCCTTGATTTTATGACAATTCAGTATCCTATGACACCAGTATTATATGTGCTCCCGAAGATCCATAAGTCTCTGGTGGACCCTCCGGGTCGACCGATAGTCTCGGGTACGTATTCAATTCTTTCTAACATAGGAGTTTTTCTTGATAAGGTGTTGAATCCCATAGCAAGGGGAGCTGACTCATATGTGAAGGACACGGGGGATTTCCTACGTAAGCTAAACACTTTGTCAGTAAGTGGTGAAGTGATATTAGCGTCTTTCGACGTGGTCTCACTTTACACATCCATAGACAATGAACGAGGCCTGGCAGCCATAAAGAAGAAATTAAAGGAAACGGAGATTTCCAGGAATGCTTGCCACTTAGTGCTTGACCTTCTGGAATTAGTTTTGAAGAATAATTATTTCTTATTTGGAGACGATTATTTCTTACAATGCAGAGGTACAGCAATGGGGGCCAATATGGCCCCCGCCTATGCAAATATTGTCATGCGGGTTATTGAGGAGGACTTCGTCTATGTATCCCACCACTATGACTGTGTCGCTATGTGGTGGAGGTACATAGACGACGTCTTCCTCATATGGACAGGAACGGAGGATGCATTACATCAATTCCATGGGTTCCTTAATGAAATAGATGAGACGATAAAGTTTACTTTAGTGTGGTCGAAATCCTCTCTACAGTTTTTGGATGTGCAGGTTCTATATCAGAATGATGAATTCACAACCAAATTGTATGTGAAAGAAACAGATAATAATGACCTGTTACATTTCAGTAGCCAGCACCCGATAAACACCCTTAAATCTATTCTTTTTAGCCAAATGACTAGGGTCAAAAAAATAGTAAGTAATGAGAAAGAACAGGAATCAGCACTAAATGAAATGATAACTAAATTCTCTGTAAGGGGATACCCAAAAAAACTATTGGGGGAACAGAAAGAGAAAGTGCTGCGATTGGCTAGGTCAGATATTTTGGCAGAGAAAAATACTAATAAACAATTAAAAAGAGTGCCATTTGTTTCCACTTACAGTGAAGAGAGTAGAGAGGTTGCTAAAATAATACGCAAACACTGGAATATGTTGGGGAGATGTTTACCTCATGTGAGAGAATTTAACCTCTAGACGACAGCCTTACGTCTACAGACGTCGGAAAAAAAGGGTACTAAAGCCTAGCCGACGTCTGTAGACGTTGGCAGGAAAAAGCTCTATAGCGCCGCCCCTGGAGCTAATACCTCTAGGGTGTCAGCGTACCGATTGTAGCTGACACCCTAGAGATTAGTAATTAGCTGTTTTTGTACCCGCACCTGTAATGTGATGACCGGTAAACACCGTTTACCGGTCATCACATTACAAAAGTGAAAGTGCTCTGTAAAAAATGCTTTCACTTTGATCCGACATGAAAACACATGTCGGATCAAAGTGATCCATTAACCCCTAAGGCCCCTAAGACCCCTCGAGCCCCCCCCGGGCCCCCCACACCTCCATCCACCCCCCCACCCCCGTACCAATCAAAAATGGCGGCGGTGCGCTGCCTTCCCTGTATCTCCATGCAGCCTGACATGTCACACATGTCAGGCTGCATGGGAATGTCCTCCCCCGGTGCTCCTTAGTCCCCCTCTGGGTCCCCCAGCCTCCGGGCATCCTCCGGGCATCCCCCGGCCTCCGGGCACCGGGCATCACCCGGCCTCCGGGCACCGGGCACCGGGCACCCCCTCCCCTGATGCCTTGTGCCCGGTGCCTTTTCCCCAGAGGCCCCGCCGCCTCTAAACTCTTTGTAGGGCCCCCCCCAGCCCCAGTAAATCCCCCCTCACCACTCTTACCTACCAACGATCCTGATTCCGGTCCCGCGGTCCTCCGGTCCTGGGGGCTTCTCCTGCCGGCGGCTCCTGCTTCTTTCTCCTGCGGCGCTCGCCTCCTCTGTGCGCGCATCCTGGTGTGCGCGCACGCGTGCACTGCTGTTAACCCCTGCTGTGCGGCCCAGGGAATGACAGGTCATGAACTCAGTGAGTTCATGACCTGTCAGAATCCTCGGGTCACAAGGGGTTAAGTGTGCTATTCATGGTGGTCTCCACATCAGATCACCATCAGTGGTGATCTATCAGGATCCTGGGATCCCATAGGGATCCTGGGATCCTGGGATCACCACTGATGGTGATCTGATGTGGCGATCACCATGAAGAGCACAGTTAACAAGGGGTTAAGTGTGCTGTTCATGGTGGTCTCTACATCAGATCACCATCAGTGGTGATCTATCAGGATCCTGGGATCCCATAGGGATCCTGGGATCACCACTGATGGTGATCTGATGTGGAGATCACCATGAAGAGCACAGTTAACAAGGGGTTAAGTGTGCTGTTCATGGTGGTCTCCACATCAGATCACCATCAGTGGTGATCTATCAGGATCCTGGGATCCCATAGGGATCCTGGGATCCTGGGATCACCACTGATGGTGATCTGATGTGGAGATCACCATGAAGAGCACAGTTAACAAGGGGTTAAGTGTGCTGTTCATGGTGGTCTCCACATCAGATCACCATCAGTGGTGATCTATCAGGATCCTGGGATCCCATAGGGATCCTGGGGTCCTGGGATCACCACTGATGGTGATCTGATGTGGAGATCACCATGAAGAGCACAGTTAACAAGGGGTTAAGTGTGCTGTTCATGGTGGTCTCCACATCAGATCACCATCAGTGGTGATCTATCAGGATCCTGGGATCCCATAGGGATCCTGGGATCCTGGGATCACCACTGATGGTGATCTGATGTGGAGATCACCATGAAGAGCACAGTTAACAAGGGGTTAAGTGTGCTGTTCATGGTGGTCTCCACATCAGATCACCATCAGTGGTGATCTATCAGGATCCTGGGATCACCACTGATGGTGATCTGACGTGGAGACCACCATGAACAGCACACTTAACCCCTTGTTAACTGTGCTCTTCATGGTGATCTCCACATCAGATCACCATCAGTGGTGATCCCAGGATCCCTATGGGATCCCAGGATCCTGATAGATCACCACTGATGGTGATCTGATGTGGAGACCACCATGAACAGCACAGTTAACCACTTGTTAACTGTGCTCTTCATGGTGATCTCCACATCAGATCACCATCAGTGGTGATCCCAGGATCCCTATGGGATTCCAGGATCCTGATAGATCACCACTGATGTTGACCTGATGTGGAGACCGCCATGAAGAGCACAGTTAACCCCTTGTGACCCGAGGATTCTGATAGGTCATGAACTCACTGAGTTCATGACCTGTCATCCTCCTGGCAATAAACCTGCTTTTATAGCATATGGGGGATGCCCCATATGCTATAAAACTGAGAATCGTCGCGGGACCTCCCACTGGACTACGTCGGACCTTCCCACTGGACTACGTCGGACGTCAAAGAATAATAAAGATGGAGTCCAAATAGTGTTTGTGTTTCTTTTCTAATAAAAATATTTTTCTCTGTCTTGTGTCTTCTTTACAAATTACCAGAGATTCCTAATGGTCCGGTCTAATATTGGCCAGACGTTATGAATCTCGGGCTTAGTGCCAGCTGCGAAAAAGCTGGCATTAACCCCTTATTACCCAGTCTGCCACCGCTACACGGCAGCTGGAAGAGCTGGATACAGCACCAGAAAATGGCGCTTCTATGAATGCGCCATTTTCTGGGGCGGCTGCGAGCTGCAATTCGCAGCGGGGGGGGCCCAGAAAGCTTGGGCCTCCCTACACTGAGGATTCCAGCCCCCAGCTGCCTAGTTGTACCTGGCTGGCCCAAAAATATGGCGAAGCCCACGCCATTTTTTTTAAAAATTATTTCATGAAATAATTAAAAAAAAAAAGGGACTTCCCTATATTTTTGGTTTCCAGCCAGGTAAAACTAGGCAGAAGGGGTTGGTGGCAGCCCGTAGCTGCCTGCAGTACCTGGCTGGACCAAAAATATGGCGGAGCCCCACGTCGTTTTTTTTTTTAAATTTAATAAAGAAATACAAAAAAAAAAATGCAGGGGAGGAGACGACCAGGACACGGTGTCTCCGTGTCTTGTGCACATGCTCTAAAAGTGAGAAATTGCGTGAAAAAAAGAAAATGTTCAATATGACATTATCAAATTCTGTGAAGTAGCTGTAGGTTCCAAATGCTCACTATACCGCTAGATATAATCCTTGAGGTGTCTAGTTTCCAAAATGGGGTGACTTGTGCGGGAACTCCAATGTGTAGGCACATAGGGCCTCCCCATATGCTGCGACATGGTGTCCGCTAACTATTGGAGCTAATTTTCCATTCAAATTGTTAGCGGACACCATGTCGCATATGGAGAGCCCCTGTGTGACTAAACATTGGAGCTCCCCCACAAGTGACCACATTTTGGAAACTAGACCCCCACGGAACTTATCCAGATGCATAGTGAGCACTTTCAACCCCCAGGTGCTTCACAAATTAGTCTGTAAAAAGGAAAAAAAAGAAAATTTTTGTGAAAAAAAGTACTTTTTCATTTTTACGGATCAGTTTGTGAAGCGCCTGGGGGTTCAAAGTGCTCACTATGCATCTAGATATGTTCCTTGGGGTGTCTAGTTTCCAAAATGAGGTCACTTGTGGGGGAGCTCCAATGTTTAGGCACATATGGGCTCTCCATACGTGACATGGTGTCCACTATGAATTGGAATTGTAAGTGGATACCATGTCGTGTATGGCGAGCCCCTGTGTGTCTAAACATTAGCGCTCCCCCACAAGTGACCCCATTTTGGAAACTAGACCCCCCAAGGAACTTATCGAGATGCATAAAGAGCACTTTAAACCCCCAGGTGCTTCACAAATTGATCCGTAAAAATGAAAAAGTACTTTCTTTTCCACAAAAATTTTCTTTTTTAATTTTTACGGATTCATTTGTGAAGCACCTGGGGGTTCAAAGTGCTCACCACCAATCTAGATAAGTTCCTTGGGGGGTCTAGTTTCCAAAATGGGGTCACTTGTGGGGGAGCTGCAATGTTTAGGCACACAGGGGCTCTCCATACGTGACATGGTGTCCGCTAACAATTGGAGCTAATTTTCCATTCAAATTGTTAGCGGACACCATGTCGCATATGGAGAGCCCCTGTGTGTCTAAACATTGGAGCTCCCCCACAAGTGACCTCATTTTGGAAACCAGACCCCCCCAAGGAAGTTATCTAGATGCATAGAGAGCACTTTGAACCCCCATGTGCTTCACAAATTGATCCGTAAAAATGAAAAAGTACTTTCTTTTCCACAAAAAATTTCTTTTTTCATTTTTACGGATTCATTTGTGAAGCACCTGGGGGTTCAAAGTGCTCACCACCAATCTAGATAAGTTCCTTGGGGGGTCTAGTTTCCAAAATGGGGTCACTTGTCGGGGAGCTAAAATGTTTAGGCACACAGGGGCTCTCCATACGTGACATGGTGTCCGCTAACAATTGGAGCTAATTTTCCATTCAAATTGTTAGCGGACACCATGTCGCGTATGGAGAGCCCCTGTGTGCCTAAACATTGGGGCTCCCCCACAAGTGACCCCATTTTGGAAACTAGACCCCCCAAGGAACTTATCTAGATGCATAGAGAGCACTTTGAACCCTCTGGGGCTTTACAAATTGATCTGTAAAAATGAAAAAGTACTTTTTTTTCGCAAAAATTTTCTTTTGTCCTCAATTTTTTCATTTTCACATAAGCAACAGGATAAAACGCATCCTAAAATTTGTTTGCCAATTTCTCCTGAGTACACCAATACCTCATATGTGGTAATAAACCACTGTTTGGGCGCACGGTAGGGCTCAGAAGAGAAGGAGTGCCATTTCACTTTTTGAATGGTAAATTAGATCCAAAAGTCAAATTGCGCTCCTTCCCTTCTGAGCCCTGCCGTGCGCCCAAACAGTGGTTTATGACCACATATGAGGTATCAGTGTACTCAGGAGAAATTGGCCAACAAATTTTAGGATGCATTCTATCCTGTTGCCCATGTGAAAATGAAAAAATTGAGGCTAAAAGAACATTTTTGTTGGAAAAATTAAAATGGCCATTTTTTGTTTCCAAGTTGCTTTAGTTCCTGTGAAGCACCTGAAGGGTTAATAATCTTCTTGAATGTAATTTTGAGTAGCTTGAGGGGTGCAGTTTTTGGAATGGTGTCACTTTTGGGTGTTTTCTGTCATGTACACCCCTCAAAGAGACTTCAAATGTGATGTGGTCACTAAAAAAAAGGTTATGTAAATTTTGCTGGAAAAATGAAAAATTACTGATGAACTTTGAACCCTTATAACGTCCTAACCAAAAAATTTTTTTTTTCCAAAATTGTTGCTGATGTAAAGTAGACATGTGGGAAATGTTATTTATTAACTCTTTTGTGTCACATAAAGCTCTGGTTCAACAGAATAAAAATTACAAATTTGAAAATTGTCAAATTTTCAACATTTTTGCCAATTATTTTATATTTTCACAAATAAACACAAAAATTATCGACCAAAATTTAATACTAACATGAAGCCCAATATGTCACGAAAAAACAATCTCAGAATCGCTAGGATCTGTTGAAGCGTTCCGGAGATATAACCTCATAAAGGGACACTGGTCAGAATTGCAAAAAACGGTCTGGTCATTAAGGTGGAAATTGGCTCCGTCACTAAGGGGTTAATGAACCACCACTTTTTTCATATAGACGCAACCAATGTCTGAGGGATAAACTGATACACTCAGATATTTGTTCTATGAAAAAGGATAAGCAAATGTATTTGACAGGTGCAAAGAGAGTGGGTTGTTACCCATGTCTCTCATGTATTAACTGTAGGTTAATGAATAAAGGCTCTCATTTTGTACATCCGAAAACGGGGCAAAGGTTTGAAATTAAACATTATTTGACTTGTTCATCTGAGTATGTTGTCTACCTCCTAGAGTGTCCTTGTGCTTTGTGGTATGTCGGTGAGACAACGTGGGATTTTAAGACACGTATTGCTCATCACCGACATACCATAAAGAAAAAAAGGAAGCACACGGAAAAAGATTTGAGGTTCCGTTTGATAGATGCAATTCCCATACAAAGACGGGGAGGAGATCGACAGAAATTGTTATTAAAAAGGGAAATGGAATGGATCCATAGACTTAACACACTGAGACCGAATGGTCTAAACGTGGACTACAAAATACATAGTCTATTATAATATGTGAACCTCTAATATATTCGATTCGAATCAACTACTGTTATAGGTTGATGAACATCAGTTGAAGTTTGATCTTATGATTTTTTAAAGAAAATGTTTTTAAAAATTTGAGAGATTTTTTTGACTAAACAATATTTCTTTTAATCTGCAGATTTGTACAGAGGATTCCACAAGCTGCAACTTGACTGTATACATGTTGTTCCAATTGCAATTGTCTCTGTTGTGATATCCGATGTCCTTTCTTTGGAATATGCCCCTGTCTACTGAGTAATTTAATAAAGTATATTTCTATGATCAAGTCCATTGGTTAGTAGTTTTTTTAATGGAAGTATTGTTTGGTCACCTAAACAGAAGGACACAGTGCTGTGTTCATTTGTATGTATTTAACATACTTAACTGTAAAAAGCCCACCAGGGCGGTGACCTAATATATGGATCAGAAGGGTTCTTCCTATATTGGACTTTGATTTTTTTTCCCAGTTATAATTGCCCAATGTGTACACTTATACTATGCTGTGAAAGTGATTTGGGTAATTCCAGGAATGATAGACTTTTTATAAAAACTTTATGTTCCCTGTACCATTACGTAATTACAGGTATGGTGCGCTCAAATTCTCCATATAAATGTTGAAGGCACAAGCAATAGAACTAGTGCATTTACTATTGCAAAATCGCTAAAGCACCAAGATGGCGCCCGAGATTCACGGAGGAGAGAGCGCAGGCGCGGGAACGGAACTAGGAGTAGAGACTTCATATAGACCACTGCGCAACTGCAGTGGGTGTACTCGCAAATCCCGGCACGCTTTGCGCATGCGCGGGAACTAGGAGAGGGGTACGCGATTTCATCAGAATAGGAATAAGGGTTTTTTTCACACTGAGCATGCGCAATGGGATGATGTGGACGCCGAGATCACGATGGCGGAAGAGTCAGTATACAGTTGCAGCGTGGGGTCCTCTAATTATAAGTTAAGTGACATCTGTGTTGTAATTGACCAATTAGAGTATAATGTCCGATATTGGTTATAATATGGATGGCAATATCATGTAATATCACTGTATGCACTTTATTTTGCACTGATTATCACTAGGGATGGGCGAATCTACTCGCTAGGACTCGTTACTCGGCGAGTAGTAAGGGACTCGCAGGACTCGGTACTCTGCGAGTTTCCCAGTGATTACTCGCACGAGTCCAATACAAATCAATATCAATCCGAGTTTTGTCAGAAACGCTGACAAAACTAGGATTGCCATTGTTTGCATTAGACTCGGCTACTGTGCCAGTGATAGCAGGGAAACTCGCAAAGTAACTGCTGTTACATTGCGAGCCGAGTCCAGCTGTCTTCTCTGTGCAGCTCCAGGGTCCTAGAGCCCGCCTGCTCACAGAGATGATGTAGCAGTGCTGAGATTGTTCTCAGTCTGCTCATTCCCTGTGTACAGACATGAATGTCTGTGCACAGAGATGATGTAGCAGTGCTGAGATTGTTCTCAGTCTGCTCATTCCCTGTGTACAGACATGAATGTCTGTGCACAGAGATGATGTAGCAGTGCTGAGATTGTTCTCAGTCTGCTCATTCCCTGTGCATAGACATCTATATCTATGCACAGGGGATGTAGCAGAGAGGACATCGCGTTTTGGACTACGTCGGTCGGAAGAGGATTTTTTTAATTAAAGATGGAGTCCCTAATGGCTTTTTTTTTTATTTCAAATAAAATTTTTTCTCTGTGTTGTGTTTTTTTAACCCTTTATTGGAGATTCTTAGTGGCTGGGTCAAACGTGGCCTGACATTAAGAATCTCGGGCTTAATACCAGCTTGTATAACAAAGCTGGTATTAACCCCTTTATTACCCAGAGTGCTACCGCCACCAGGGCCGCTGGAAGAGCGGGGTTCAGCGCCAGAGGCTGGCGCTTCAATGAACGCGCCATCTCCTGGGGCGGCTGCGGGCTGCAATTTGCAGCGGGGGGTGCCCAGAAAGCTTGGGCATCCCTGCGCTGCGGATTCCAGCCCCCAGCTGCTTAGCTGTACCTGGCTAGACATAGAAATTGTGCGGAGCCCCACGCATTTTTTTTTAATTATTTCATGAATTTCAGAGTCAGAGTCTCAGAGTCAGAGTCTCAGAGTCAGAATCTCAGAATTTCATGAAATAATTTAAAAAAAATGCGTGGGGCTCCGTGCAATTTCTACGTCTAGCCAGGTACAGCTAAGCAGCTGGGGGCTGGAATCCGCAGCGCAGGGATGCCCAAGCTTTCTGGGCACCCCCCGCTGCAAATTGCAGCCCGCAGCCGCCCCTGAAGATGGCGCGTTCATTGAAGCGCCATCCTCTGGCGCTGAACCCCGCTCTTCCAGCGGCCCTGGTAGCGGTGGCACGCTGGGTAATAAAGAGGTTAGGGCCAGGTTTGTATTATCAGCTGGCCCTAAGCCCGAAATTTATGGCGGTCACGCCAATATTAGACATGACCGCCATGAATTTCTATTAAATTGTTTTAAAAAAAACACAACACAAAGAAATTTTTTTATTAGAAATAAAAAAAAAAGCCATTAGGGACTCCATCTTTAATTAAAAAAATCCTCTTCCGGCCGACGCAGTCCAAAACGCGATGTCCTCTCTGCTACATCCCCTGTGCATAAATATAGATGTCTATGCACAGGGAATAAGCAGACTGAGAACAATCTCAGCTCTGCTACATCATCTCTGTGCACAGACATTCATGTCTGTACACAGGGAATGAGCAGACTGAGAACAATCTCAGCTCTGCTACATCATCTCTGTGCACAGACATTCATGTCTGTACACAGGGAATGAGCAGACTGAGAACAATCTCAGCTCTGCTACATCATCTCTGTGCACAGACATTCATGTCTGTACACAGGGAATGAGCAGACTGAGAACAATCTCAGCACTGCTACATCAGGCAGCAGGCGGGCTCTAGGACCCGGGAGCTGGCAGCCAGCACACTGAGGAGACAGGACTCTTATCTGTGCGAGTTTCCCAGCGATTACAGTTGCAAAGTAAACGAGTCCAATGCAAATAAATGACAAAACTAGGATTGCTTCAGGCTGAAGCTTCCGACACACATCTGCGATTTGTAAATCTCACACTACTCGCTATTACTCGCTTCCCCATTCATTAACATTGGACTCGCTAGACTCGCAACGAGTAGCGAGTCCTGTGCTCGGACTCGCTAGAGTCAAGCGATTCTGAGTAATTTAGGATTCGCCCATCACTAATTATCACGTATTGATTGTATATGGTAACTGTATATGAAGCTTTTGTACTAGACTGCACTAATTGTATTATTGTAAGCCCCTTGCATGGGAGCTATATATATGTGAGCACTAGATCTGTTTGTCACTGCTTGAGGAAGGCTGTGTGCCGAAACGTCGCAGTCCCAGGACAAATAAACCCACATGGATCCACTAAAGGAAGTGCTGCCCTTTATTTTTTCATCCTATCTATCTATCTATCTATCTATCTATCTATCTATCTATCTATCTATCTATCTATCTATCGATCTATCTATAAAACAAGAAAAATGGGCAGCACTACCAAAGAAAATTATGGGTACAAAACCTGAAAGGGCAAGCCCAATACATTCACAATGTAATAAAGAAAAAAACAGGCAGCACTCCCAAATCAAAGTGAAACTGTGGATACTGTACTGATCCATGGCAACGTTTAGACGGTAACCCGTCTTTGTCAAGCTTGACAAAGACGGGTCACCGTCAAAATGTTGCCATGGATCAGTACAGTATCCACAGTTTCACTTTGATTTGGGAGTGCTGCCTGTTTTTTTCTTTATCTGTCTGCCTGTCTGTCTGTCTGTCTGTCTGTCTATCTATCTATCTATTTATCTATCTATCTGCAAAGTAGATGAAGCAGATGCAGCTCTCCAGTGCTAGATGTTTTCTTATGCCTTTATTGGCCTTGGGTACAGAGCAGGGGCTGACTGGCGACGCAAAACCTGGGTGGCAAAATTTTTTCCGGCAGCCCTTGGGTGAGGACCGGGGGGGGGGCGGTGCTGTCGGAAATTTTCGGCGGCCCGTCTCAGTCCCTCCAGCCCTTGGGTGAGGACCGGGGGGGGTTGGGGGGGGGCGGTGGTTGGGGTTGGCAGAGTGCTGTCGGAAATTCAGAAATTCTCGGCGGCCCATCTCAGTCCCTCTCCAGCCAGGCCCGTATTTGGAGTTCCTGCGCTCTGGGCACTGTCAGCGGTGCGCCCCCCTCATCGCACCACGCCCCCCTGCAGACAGAGGAGTAGCTAAAGGGAGCCTAGAGGTTCCCATTATGGTTGGAGTAGATGGTTGCTAGTTGACCGCCACCATGTCACATCAGCAAGGAGGTGGCAGTCATGTTTTGGGTCGTAATCATGTGGAGAGAGCTAGTTTGCCCCCATAGGGTCCATGAAGGCGTGAAAAGGACCACGCAAAGTATATATACTTTTAGACTGACCACTTTTTTTCTTCGTACAAAATCATCCCCATGCATGACAATGCACCATCTCTTGGTACAGAGCATAGCCCTGAGTAATTGGCTGCTATGGACATAAAAGTAGAGAAAACCATAGTGTGGCTACCAGTCTCCCCTGATCTCAACCCTATTGAGAAACTTGGAAGTACCTTTAAGCAAAAAAAATGTAAGATGCTGCAAGACATTAACCGTCAAACCAGCAGCTCTGGGAGTCAATTCTGACATCCTGCAAACAAATGCAATCAGAAAACATCCAAAACCTGACAAGTTCAATAAATGCAATATTTGTGAAGGTGATATCAAAGAAAGGCGATATACAATATGAGACATACTGGTAGGATGTTTACATTGTGAGCCCCAATGGGGACAGTGTTGATGATGTATGTAAAGTGCTGTGGAGTTCATAGTGTAATGTAAATGTAAAAAAATATTTCTTCATATGTCGTCACAATACCGGGATCTGAGGATCTTCTATTTCGAGGTCAGGGGCTCTCTGATGCGCTGTCGCTGCCTGTCTTGCTGTCTTCCTCTTTTGACACTGCAGTGTGGTGGACAAGAGAGCATTAACTGGTTAATAACAAGAAGTATGGAGTGTGTACTGAGCCATAAACCCTCCCATACCATGTCCAGCAGACATTGTAGGATTACTATATGGATTTTATTATTAGGGCACGGACACACTGGCGTAAAGCTCGGATGAGTGCAATGTGTGATTTTATCGCAGTGCAGTCAGTTAATCAACGTCTGAAACACATTGACGAGTGTCGGACGCTTTTTTCTCATCCAGATTCTGGATAGGAAAAAAGTCACAACATGCTGCGACAGTCTGCGATTCATGTGCGAGACTCGCCAATGCAAGTCTATGAGTCTGACAAAATCATGGACCGCACACGGACAGCACAGGGACCGTCCGAGAGGCATCACTTTTTTTCACTGATACATTCTCATTCTTCAGCTGAGACAACTGTAAAATGCTCCTGTAAATGATTCTACACTACTAGCTTCTGAGAAACAAAACAGATTGCACATGGATGTGATCCAAGAAAACTGTCGGACACTCGCACAGCATTTGGATGTCCCAGTGGCCAGCTACACAGACAGACCGCCACAGCCACACACAGAGCCACAACCACACAAAAACAGTTAGCCACATAGACAGCCAGCCACATAGACAGCTACACAGACGCAGAGAGCCACACAGAGAGACACAGCCACATAGACAGCCACACACAGAGCCATAGCCAGCCACACACAAGCACACACAGACACAGCCAGCCAAACACAGCCAAAGTCAGCCAGCCACACATACAGCCAGCCACATAGACAGCCACACACACAGCCAAAGCCAGCCACACACAGGCGCAGCTACCCACACACACAGACACAGCCAGCCACACACACAGCGAGCAATATAGACAGCCATAGCCAGCCACACACACACATACAGCCAACCACACAGCCAGCCACACACACAGTCAGCCACACACAGCCAAGCAGCCCCAGCCACACACTCACAGTCAGCCACACACACAGCCAAACGCAGCCTCAGCCACAGCCATGCAGCCACAGCCAACCCCAGCCAGCCACAACCACGCAGCCCCAGCCAGACACAGACATAGTTAGGCACACACAGCCAGCCACAGCCACATAAAGACACAGTCAGACACACAGACAGCCACGCAGCCCTAGCCACACATAGACACAGTCAGCCACACAGACACATTTTGCCACACACAGCCAGCCACGCAGCCTCAGCCACAGTCAGCCACAGACAGCCCCAGCAACACAGACACATAGTCAGCCACAGCCACGCAGCCCCAGCCACACACAACCAGCCACAAAGCCCCAGCCACACACAACCAGCCACACAAAGCCCCAGCCACACACAACCAGCCACACAAAACCCCAGCCACATACAACCAGCCACAAAACCCCAGCCACATACAGACAGTCAGCCACACAGACACAGCCCCAGCCATACACAGACCCATAGACAGAAAGACACACACACACACACTACCCACCACCACCAGCTGCTGCAGCTCATCATGATATGTGCAGCCAGAGCTGCACAATCAAATTTGGAATAGTATGGCAGCCATCACTGTCTGCGCTCCGCTCTGGAGGGACTGGGTGGGTTCACATAAGGTTCTTCACTGCCTGCGTGCTGACGTAGCACGCAGGCTACACATACCCACCGCTCTGAATCCTCCCTGTCTTTGCTGGGCTGGGCTGGCCTGGCTGACGCAGTGGCACAGGCGCCCTCTCATCCAATCCCGCAGGCCAGCCGGGTGCCATGACAACACCCGCTGCTGCCGGAAGCCCGGACCGGCCCCGCGATGGCGCAGCCTGCTGAGAGCTCTGCTCAGAGGTGAGTGCGGCGGTTGCGGCCGAGCCGCCAAACGGCCACCCGCTAGCACTGTCTCAGTTAGTGCTTTAATCGCGCCCGGCGTCCCGCCGGTTACCAGGACGACGCAGCCCTTGCTGCGATTTGAAGCTCGGGCGGTCCCACTGCGGCCGCACCGCGCTGACAGCCGGCCACTCAGTCAGATCCTTTCGCTATTCCGGGCGGCTGCCAGCAGTACCGGGCGGCCCTAAACTGTCACCACACCGGCGGCCCGGAGGGCAGTTGCCCCCCAGGAACCCGGCCCAGTCCGCCCCTGGTACAGAGTGACTACGTTTCGGGCACACACACCCTTTGATCAGCCAAAGCAAATTCCAGCAGTGGAGCCAGTACTCCACACACAATAAATGAAGAAAAAAAACTTTTTAATTTTTATTTTTTCTCAAAAAACGTCTACTAACATCATCCTGGAACATCATTGTTTGCATGTGATTAGCATTACCAGTGTGCTGCTATTGTTTTGATATATATGTAATCCAGTATATAGAGTTGCACTTGAGACCGAAAGGTTAAAGGAAGTGCTGTCTGGCTTTTCTTCTCCATTTAATGTGTGTGGATTTCTGGCTCCACTGCTGGAATTTGCACTCCTTCCTCCCTAATATGCCACGGGGGCCATCTGATGTGGTATGTATCCTGCTACTGCCCATTGTAACAGAGACCCCTAGGGTACGAGAGAGGTTTTGAGTGTAGACAGGAACCCTTCAGATTTAAGGTCACCTAGCCATGGTTGAAGGGCAGGCATTTTTTGGCCAATACAAGCGCTAAGAACCTTATTATAAGACAAGCAGTTTTTCATAAAAGAAAAATTCCATCTGAGTTTTTTTGAAAAAACTTTTTAGTTTTTATTTTTTCTCAAAAAAAGACATCTACTGGCATCATCCGGGAACATCATTGTTTGCATGTGATTGGCATTAACAGTGTGCTGTTATTATTTTGATATACAGTATATCTATCTATCCTATCTATTTGTCTATTTATCTATCTATCTGATTTTCTATCTATCGCCCTATCTTCTCTAACTTTCAACAGCATGAGATTTACCATGTTAAAAATGCATATCATACTTATGACATGCGCATGACATGCGGATGCTAGGTGCGGGGAAACCGCACACAGGCATGTCATACAGGTATCAAAATGCTTGAATCCGAATGACACACTGATACTTTACTCGCTGCTATCCGTCACAAGAAAAAAATCAGATGTGAGCACACCCTTAATCTGAAACTGATTAATGGAAGACCTACCCACTTGATTTCATGCTGCATGCTGGGATAACATGTAAGATTGAGCAAAGTAATTTCAGAGTAATCAAATGTGCAAACCATTCAAGCCATGATAAATGGCAGCAGTCATTTTGCTACATTCTAAAAGAGATAAACACAAATAAAAAAAATGATACTCACTCAATGTCATGAGCGTGCCACTTCCTGGTGTCATCTCTGGGGTACCTGAGGTTAGACAGTCTCAATATTTAATTAATCACAGGTCTGCTGTAGAACTGCACAGGTCTGCTGTAGGGATTAAGGAGGTTACTGCGGGATTAGTATTCCATTAGTTTTTGGCTATAGCTCTGATTACCCTCCCCTTCAACTATATCTACCTGCCTCTGACCTCACTTCAAGCCAGTGAGAAAATGTGTGTACTTCCCTGTTGTAAAGCTTGCTATTGTTCAGCTATGGTGTAATTTATCTGGAAGCAGATTAGCTTCTATTTGGAGATCCTCTGAAACCCTACTATACCTGTTGCCTTAGATGAGTTCTCTCCATTCTTCCTCTCTCCAGCCCCTGCACTTCCTTGGGAGAAAAGACATTTAGGTGAGTCTTATCCAGGAGCCTAGTTAATTATGAGACCCAGGCATCTCCATCTTCAAAAGTAATTTTATGAACAGGTATTAGCCTAGGATTTTCTAGCTGCAGATACTGCTCAGGTATACAATATCCATGCTACCACAGAGTCATGTTTGTATTGTCTGCCTCTGTATGCTTTCCCTTTTGTGGTTGTTGCACTTAGCAACCTCGCCCATGTTTCCTTAGGAGGTACGGGAAACTCTTTTTGGCCTGTCAAGTAGCGAGGCCAAAGCAGTCATCTTCTAGTCCTGGTGTTAGGAATATTCTATTAATATTCTATCCTATCTGTGCAGGGGCCTTTAGCAACTGTGCAGTTTAAGTTCTAGCCTCTACAGTAACCAGCTGGAAGTAGGTGAGGCTACAGGGAAACTGTGATATCCTGTGTGTGACTTGCTCTTCCCAAACCTATATTCTTAATCAACCGCTCTCCAATTTAGACATCTTATTTGGTCCAATATTCACTGAATGACACACATCTTGATGTTACAAGGTAGGAGATTCCAAAGATTGCTGGTTTCATAAGATGATGAAGATGGATGAACGCTAGAAGACACCAAAGATAGCCTTGTGAAGTGTGGACCATGATGCCTGGACCACAGCAGGGCTATGTGGCGGAACGGGGGAGGGCTGAGTGTTTTTTTTCTTCCATATTTATTAAGTTCTGGGGTCTCTTTAGACTGTAGAGCCAAAAAAATCTTCTTTTGCTTCAACATGAATCAACTTTATAGGAAATGTGAAATATTATGTGAATATTTAGTATTGGAGACATTTTTTGCAGCATCTCTATACTCTGGTTAATAGGAAAAGAACTCACTTGTATGATGTCTATATAACCTAATATGGCATATTTAAATTGATTAAACTGATGGATTGAACACTTTTAAAAACTCAACTCAGCCATAGGAAATTAATATGATATTGTCATCATCTAGGAAGTACCATGCATTGCATACACGTTTCATGTATATAAAATCATAATGGAGCACACCTGAACATAGCTAAGGAGTGTGTAAGGGGTGTATGGTAGCAAGCAGAGAGTAAGAGGCTTTGTGGGTTTGCATTACATGTAAATAAGGCAAAATCTGGTTAATTCAATATTTTTTTTCCTTTCAGATTTACACTATACTTCGGGTGCATTGTTATATTTTCCTTCAATTCAGAGGTTATACAGAGTTATAACATGGCCTAAGCTTAAAGCCAGCATTTTTTTATTTCACCGATGGAGGGGTGCTTTAACGGGATCCTGTCACCTCCAGAACGCCTCCTAAGCTACCAAAACATGTCCTTGCAGCATCCTATCACTAATCTCACACTCCTTTTGTCTCCTAAAAGCATCCTGTGAAAGCGCATAAAAACGTTTTAATACTCACTCATTAGTGATTATAATTAGCAGGGGCTATTTTCTTTAGCCCTTAGGGCGTGTTATTTTGCAGCCTGAATGATCCACCCTCTCTCTGTCTGTGTGCTCTGCTTGTGCAGGCTTTACCCTCCCCCCCTCTCTATCACACACAGAATGCAAATCATTAGTCCTGCCTTCAGCTGCACATCACAGCAGCACAGACAGAGAGAGGGTGGATCATTCGGGGGCGTTAAAATGAGCACCTAGGGAGGGCTTAGAGTCTTAGGGGATACCCTGTGAGACTTATTCAGGGACAAGAAGTCTCAGATTTGTAAGTGTATATTGTTGATTATTCCAATGTTACAGAGCGCTTTTTTTTTTTTTTATAGAAAAGGATCACTAATACTGATATGTTAGGGTGCAGGGACAGGTATTAATAGGGTTGGGGGTGATTTGGAGGGGTCAGGTTCCCTTTAAATCTAAGTCCCTTGCCCCTAGTCTTATACTCACCTTCTGGCATCTACATCCTTTTTCCCCATTGCTCACATCAGTCTCCAACTGTGTGTGAGCTGTAGGCTGCTCCAGTGAAAGTCTGAGAGTCTCTTTCTGGCCTCATTCTTGCCTCATAGAGATGCATTAAGAGCTTTTAAAATAACTTCTGACTTCCAGCCAATCAGAAGTTACGATCACAAAATGACTCTGCAAAAAAGTCCAATGACCGGGCACTACACACCATAGAGCTCTGATATATGCCAATTTTGGCTAACCCCGGTGCCTGGTGTTGCACAGCCTTGAAAAAGTAATATGAAGTTCATAAAGAAAATAAATAAAGAAAGGCGGCACTCACCGTATAGGCTGGTGGAAGAGTGTTTTAATCCAGGTAAATTAGTCCATTAAAACAGTGCTGGTGCGGTGGGGAGAGGGAGTGAGAGGCCGTCGGAACGACGGTACCGTTTCGTATCGTGTAGCGATACTTCTGCGGGTTCCAGTACTGGATTATTTTCTTTATGAAACACAAAATGGCTCTGCTGGACCGAAGCAAAGTAGAAAAAAACATGAAACACGAGGGTACGTATAAAAACAAGGGCAGGGCACTTAGATTTAAAGAACCACTTCAATGCAGAAAAAACAACAGAACTATGGAGTAGTGCTTTAAATGCTAAGGCTACTTTTGAGTGTGTGCTAAATTCATGAACCATATGAATTATGAAGAACCTGGAAATTACTACTACAAGACAATAAAGCAAAGTGACTTATAAAATAAATGATGACTCAGAATCTAATTGGTCATTTTCACAAGCAAATAATTGGGTTTTTTTGCTCTAGACTCCAGAGCCACCCGCCGGTTTGCCAAGCAAATGTTAATCCGAAATTAATATTCAGTTCTTCCCTTTCCCATATTCCCGCCAACCTCTCTGCGCCAGTGTGAGTGAAAATAAAAATCTTCACGGTCACTTATTATCACTATCCTCCATGTATAGAGGTAATTGGGATTATGGGTGAGGCGAGCAGTGAATATTAATTTTGGATTAACATCAGCATGAGAAGCTTGCACTGGAGTTTACAGGAAGAAAATCTGCTACTGCCACTGCCAAGTTCCTGCAATGGTGATCCTGCTCCTGCTTCCTATGACAATGCTCCACTACCACTTCCCCATACAGCCAGCCTGGTAGTATATTTAGACATAAGATTCACCCCTATTTCCCTCCCAAATTTTTGGGGAAAAGTGTCTTAGTCTGGCTTCACACCACGGTAAGATCCGATCCGGGGCTGTTCGCTATAGACCTGACAGCCCTGGACTGGATCAGCACACAGAACCGGAGGGCCAAATATGCCCTACGGTCCGGTGTGCTGCTGGACGCAGCTGCAGCTGCTAATGACTCAGGACCGCGGCTCACAGGGAGCTAGCCGCGGTCCTGAAAGAACAGCAGCGTGCAGCCGCAGGTGTCCGGTTCCCGGATCCTCCCGGACCGGGGCAATCCAGCCCCATAGGCTCCCATGTTAGGGAGTGCCAGATTGCCCCATATCGGGGAGGATCCGGGAGAATCCGGGCGAATCCGGGATTCGGCAAATTGGGGAGATTTTTCTCCCCAGACACAAAAATGTTGCAAGCAACATTTTTGTGACCGGAGAGAATAATCCGAATTCTCCCGGATTCCAACGCAAAGATGAAACCGGATGGCAGAGAGCTGCCATTCGGCCCCATAGGCTACTATGGGGCCAAAAACTGGTCCGGGGCTATCTGGTGTGAAGCCAGCCTTATTGATCAAAAATACTGTAGGTTTCTATCATGTGGTACCGTGCCAACACAACCATATATGTAAAAATGGTACATGCAAGAATCTAGCATGTACCATTTTTCAGGTATGGCTGTCTTGGTGTTTCCCAAACCTCATGGCCCTCAACAGGTCATGTTTTCAGGATCTCCTTAGCTTTGAACAGGTGATCGAATCATTACCAAGATATCTCCTGTGTAATACTAAGGAAATCATGAAAACATGACCTGTTGGGGCTGTGAGGACTAGAGTTTGAGAAACAGTGTAGATAGTGATTTTTTTCACTACTGTTTTTACTACCATCTTAGTTTAATTAAAGGAGTTTGCACATTCTTGATCCATTCACTTTGCCAAAGTAATAATCTCTAAAATCCCTCAAAAGCAAGAGTGTGTTTTGCATAGGCATAGTAGCAAGTAACAAGGTCATGTAAAAGACAAGAACTGACATAAATAAATGGTGATACACTTGTTCCTCAGTGGATTCATTGTTAGTCCCTGAGGATAGTCTGCAATAAGAAGAGCTGTGTTTCCTCTGGAGCAATCACTGGGAAATTCCTTTCTTTTTCCTGCAAAACATTTAAGCCCTTGGCAGACAGCTTTCAAAGGGAGAAAACCAAGCAGCAAGATGAAGCCAAGTGGTAAGTTTCTATTTTCTTTATTTGTCCCATTTTTGCTGATCATGTTTTTATTAGATTTTTTCTTACTTTATGAAGCTGAGATGGTGTGTAATAAATTTAATTAACACCCCCAGCAATCTTTAGAAGTGAACTCACAGGAGACCCTTCAGAAAGCAGAGAATTATTACGCTGTATACAAGAATAAAATCTAGTGCTGATGGCAATACTTGATTAGTTTTACAGAAAGTAGGTGAAAAAAGTCTGAATTTTACAGAACAATTAGCCTAATGGCATCATCAAATGACACAATCCCTATTATATGTCTGACATATCCTAAAGGAACATCCTTCTTTACTTACAGATCAGTTTCTAAAATTTCATTAGCCTTTATTACTGGTTTAAGCAGTTTTTCAATCACAAGTCATAACTACAGTAACATTATTATACCTCTGGTGTAAGACAGCGCAAACTAAAGAGAAAGTAGTCAAATTAGGAGTAGACAGATTATACTATTACAATTGCATAGGTGAGTATATAGTAAAGTATATTTGCATGGTAGCAATGCAGCAATATAAACGTTAAAAGATAGATACTGAAACAATAGGGGTAAAATGGCTAAAATGGCTACTGGACCCAAGAGGAGGAGAAAAATGAAAAGCATTTAATTAAAGTGCCTACAGGTTTAGAAATGGGTCTAATCTCTTCATCAGGTCAGACTGATTAAGAAACGCGTAATTATTACAATTGTTGATTGTTCCGCCAGGCTGATCAACAGCGACCACTTTTTAATCCTATTTCTCTTTTTCATCTTCCTTATCCTGAAGCCTTTATAGCTGAGCAGCTGATGCAACAGTCTAGACCAGGGGCATAAATACAATGGGTGCAGGGGTTGCAATCACATCTAGACCAAGGGGGCCCCAAAAGTCCCTTTGATTAATAGAAAAAGACTTTTACTAATAAAGATTTGTGATTATTGGGGGCCCCATTGGAGCTTTCACACCAGGGCCCGTGAGCCTAAAGTTATGCCACTTGTAGTGAAATATGTATCTCAGGGACTGGACACTAGACCAGTGAAGGGTTAAATCCCATGTCCATCCACAAGAGGTCACAACCTGCTTTATATAAGCACACACTAACTTCCGCAGTCACACTGACTCTAGTCTCCCCAGGGGGCCATGATGGGAAAAGCAGAGAGTGACAAAATTCATACATATCGGGAGCTTCAAAGAGGAAGATAATTGATAAGAGAAAGAAGCCATCTCCAATAGTCAGCTTCAAACAGATCCACAGATGGAAAGCAAAATCATGAGACCTAGTCAGAAGACAAAGAACATTTTAAAACATAATATATGCATGGCTAAATTAGTGAGTGTCCAATCATAGACCCAGAAGTAGAATGTTAAACTAGAAGGCCGGTCTAGAATCTGACCCCCCCCAGTCTGAGTCTATCTCTGAGCTCTCACAGCTACGGCTCCGTGTCACAGAGATGGGTCGGCCAAAGTTGCTATGAACCTCTTTCCATATACCTCTGCTCTCCCCATCGGGCAACAGAAGCAAAGTTTAGGTTTCTTTAAGTTTCTCCTTTTTATTTCATTGCATATGTGTATGTCATTTTATTATTTCTATTTTTATATCTTTTTATGTAAGCACTGTACTTTTTATATTAAAGCATAAAACTTTAATAAGTTGAAACCTTGTATGTTCTAAAAGAATTCATAGCCCTAAGAAGTGTGTGATCCTGTTGATTGTCTGATAAGTCTTAGTTTAGGGGAACTCATCGCCCCCCCCCCAAATCTGATGAGTGGTGGCAGCGTGTGTGAAGCAGGGTTCGCGGTGTGAGTCGTAGTGTGATTGATGCTCCCTTTCAGCATAGGACAGAGGTCGAGTGCTGGATTGAGTGAGAGGAGATAGATTAACCCTTGCAGGCGCAACCCCAAGTCACGTGCTGAGAAGTGGGTACGTAACACCATTGATTATTCCTACCAATGCCATTCCTAGAGTTATTTTTTGTTAACACCTATTTTTGCATTACTGACTTTAACGCTATGGATGTGCCTAATTTTTCTTTTATTAAAATATACATTGTGGGTTTTTTTATGAAATATTTACATAAACTCTGAATATGCCCATTCCAATGTATGATTTTTTTAGTCATTTGGCTGATGCACATGTATATTCACTTGCTACTCTTTCAGAGTCCACATTGCAAGCAGGATCCCCGTGCAGTATGTGAACAAAGCTGGATTAATGGAGTGTCAACACTTCATAAAAAGGAAGTTGGTGTAGAATTCGAATAAGTAGTTATGGTGCAAAAAAAAGTCTTAACAAGCATCTATTAAAATAAAGATAAAAAGGACAATCCCTGTAAATACACACCATATGAAAGGAAGATGACAACATACCATGAAATGAATAAAATGTTCAAATTATGGATGTGCAGCATAACTCAATCTTATGATTTGATACATGGACTTCTTAAATGAAGCATTGCTAAATGTCTTTTACTTATCAGTACAACAAACATATGGCTGTCATAATGAAAGATGTGACTATCATCTTTATCATCTCTTCATCTCTAATAATGGTAATTAGTCTCCTATTCAATTACCTGTTTAACTGTCTGGCAGCCAAGGCAAGATTAACTATGTTACAGACGTGAAATATATCACTATTGTATTTCATGGTGATAGAATCAAACAATACAAATCTGCAGAGTTCTGGCATGTATCATTGCTACTAGCAATCAAAAGTGTTTCAATTGTTAAACTACGACTACATCAGATTATAAGTAGTGGTGGGCGAACCCGAACTGTAAAGTTCAGGGTCCGTACCAAACACTATTAGATATAGTGTATACTGGAAATTAAATTATAACTTTTAATATTACCATTTAAAAAGTGGCTTTGTCCTCTCCACCTTTGGGCAGACACACATATACACTGTGAGAATATCACCCACAAACTAACAAACACTTATAAAATCCAACAGAAACAAAAAGGGGCACCACTATGACCAGTAATCCTTCTTAGGCAGTGGAATATGCATGTGAGGCGGGAAGCACTAGTGCGACCGGTGGTGCCAGTATAGCAAAGCAATTCATCATCAAAAATGTAAGAAAAACGGCACTCACCAGGTCAGCAGGTAACGAGGTCTTTATTGCGGGAACATACAAAGTGCAGGGAGGGGGTGCCGAGGTGACAACGGTTCCGTTTCGGGCGAAAGCCCTTCTACCGGACCGGTAGAAGGGCTTTCGCCCGAAACGGAGCCGTTGTCACCTCGGCACCCCTTCCCTGCACTTTGTATGTTCCCGCAATAAAGACCTCGTTACCTGCTGACCTGGTGAGTGCCGTTTTTCTTACATTTTTGATAACAAACACTTATGGTGTCACTCTCCTCCCTGCTGGATCACTACTTAATCAGTGATTCTCATCAGGGATAGTTTCTTTTGACACTTTATGTGCGCTGGGTCAAGCCCACATGGTGATATTAAAAGTTATATTTTAATTTCCGGTATATACAATACGCTATATCTAATACTTGAATCTATTGTGAAAAAAGACCAATAAGGTCAATGGTTAGGGTATAAACCAAAACCCTGTTCTTTATCAGATCCGTACTAAACACCCAGTGTTCGGGCATAGATACTTAACACAGATTTACCTGGGAAATCAGTATTACAGTTTGGGTTCGGTTCGTTCGGGGGTGGGGGCCTGTAAAAAAAAAGAAAATAGTTATTAAATGGCAGCATCATACTTACTGCATCCTGCCACTTGTACTGTCATTAACTTCCTGGATATTCATTGCAGATGGGCTTAACAGCCAATCACAGATGCAGTGACAGAGAATGGGTGTCTGTGATTAGCTGTTGGAGTAATCTGGAAACTGCCCATGAATTCTAGATGGTAGAATATATGGGCTGGAATCTATGGGCCTTACCACGCTGAGAATCCCAGCCCCCAGCTACCTTGTTCTACCTTGGCTGGCGATCAAAAACAGGGCGAAGCCCCCACATTTTTCTTTAATTATTCATTTAAAAATCCCTGTACTTTTATTGCCAGCCAAGGTAAAACCAGGTAGCTGGGGATGGCAGTCCTTAGCTCTCCATTTTATCTGTGCTGAGAATCAAAAATACAGTGAAGCGCTGCGCAATTTTTTAAAAATATTTATCTATTTTTACAATACTATGTTGTCAGTCAGTGGGTGAGAGGCCCAACAGCCAATCATAGACGCTGTCATAGAGAATGGGCATCTATGATTGGCTGCTGGGGTAACCAGAAACCTACCCATACATTCTAACATCTAGAAAGTTTTGTTTTTAATCATTTGTTATTGGTATTTAAGGCATAACAATAAAGTATGGATACTTTCATAACATATGACATTATGTAACATAACTTGGGAATATGTATAGTGCACTCTAATTGCAAATAGGCAAATAAAGATTACAATGATCAAAGTTCCGAGGTATAAGGCGTGTACTCTATGCCCATATCCACTCTGGGTCCTTCATAAAGTCCAAGGGTAGATGAGGATCCCTGTTTCTGTTGCTATTAAGTTTGATTGTTCTTTGTTCTCCTTTACTTTGCAGCATAACTCTTTTGATCAAATGAGTCTGTTATGGATGTGGTAAATTTTCTGAAGTATTAATATATTGAAACATACAGTCATGGCCAAACGTTTTGAGAATGACACCAAAATTATATTTCCACATGATCTGCTGCCCTCTGGTTTTTATTTGTGTTTGTCTGATCTTTACATCACATACAGAAATATAATTGCAATCATATTATGAGTACCAAAAGGTTATATTGACAGTTAGAATGAGTTAATGCAGCAAGTCAATATTTGCAGTGTTGACCCTTCTTCTTCAGGACCTCTGCAATTCTCCCTGGCATGCTCTCAATCAGCTTCTGGACCAAATCCTGACTGATAGCAGTCAATTCTTGCATAATCAATGCTTGCATTTTGCCAGAATTTGTTGTTTTTTTGTTTGTCCACTCGTCTCTTGATGATTGACTACAAGTTCTCAATGGGATTAAGATCTAGGGAGTTTCCAGGCCATGGACCCAAAATCTCTATGTTTTGTTCTCTGAGCCATTTAGTTATCACCTTTGCTTTATGGCAAGATGCTCCATCATGCTGGAAAAGGCATTGTTGGGCGCCAAACTGCTCTTGGACGGTTGGGAGAAGTTGCTCTCGGAGGACATTCTGGTACCATTCTTTATTCATGGCTGTGTTTTTAGGCAAGACTGTGAGTGAGCCGATTCCTTTAGCTGAGAAGCAACCCCACACATGAATCGTTTCAGGATGCTTTACAGTTGGCATGAGACAAGACTGGTGGTAGCGCTCACCTTTTCTTCTCCGAATAAGCTGTTTTCCAGATGTCCCAAACAATCGAAAAGGGGATTCATCAGAGAAAATGACTTTACCCCAGTCCTCAGCAGTCCACTCCCTGTACCTTTTGCAGAATATCAGTTGGCCCCTGATGTTTTTTCTGGAGAGAAGTGGCTTCTTTGCTGCCCTCCTTGAAACCAGGCCTTGCTCAAAGAGTCTCCGCCTCACAGTGCGTGCAGAAGCACTCACACCAGCCTGCTGCCATTCCTGAGCAAGCTCGGCACTGCTGGTAGTCCGATCCCGCAGCTGAAACAGTTTTAAGATATGGTCCTGGCGCTTGCTGGTCTTTCTTGGGCGCCCTGGAGCCTTTTTGACAACAATGGAAGCTCTCTCCTTGAAGTTCTTGATGATGCGATAGATTGTTGACTGAGGTGCAATCTTTCTAGCTGTGATACTCTTCCCTGTTAGGCCATTTTTGTGCAGTGCAATGATGGCTGCACGTGTTTCTTTAGAGATAACCATGGTTAACTGAAGAGAAACAATGATACCAAGCACCAGCCTACTTTTAAAGTGTCCAGTGGTGTCATTCTTACTTAATCATGTCTGATTGTTCGCCAGCCCTGTCCTCATCAACACCCACACCTGTGTTAATGGAACAATCACTAAAACGATGTTAGCTGCTCCTTTTAAGGCAGGACTGCAATGATGTTGAAATGTGTTTTGGGGGTTAAAGTTCATTGTCTAGGCAAATATTGACTTAGCAATTAATTGCTGTTAAGCTGATCACTCTTTATGACATTCTGGAGTGTATGCAAATTGCCATTAGAAAAACTGAAGCAGTAGACTTTGTTAAAATTAATATTTGTATCATTCTCAAAACTTTTGGCCATGACTATAGAAAAGGAGGAAAAGGAAAGAGTGGAATAGGAGTGAAAAGCTTCATAAAGTGTAGAAGAGTAGAGGTGGGGGAGGAAGGAGGTTAGTGTGGTTTTAAGACATCTGGGCATGCTAAGAGGAAGCACGTCTAAGAGACTCGTTCATGGATTGATCATTTGGTACCTTGTGGGGTAGATTGGATAGGGCAACCACAGGGAGTGAAAATAATATTGAAACTGCATCCAGACTAGTGCATGTGTTCACAGTGTAAAGGTGTCCTGTCTCCTCGTGTCCTGTGTTTTGCAAAGTCAATAGTGTCCGTGATGAAGCTTATGCATCTAAGTAAGTGGGGGGGGGGGAGGCATGTGCCCCTGCTAAGCCTGTATATTCCTTAGATCTCCTGTATTTTAACCATGGGGCTTACACTCTTCTAAATTTGTCATGTGAGTGGTGAGTGTAAGCAGCTATTTCTTTGATATGATAAAGCTGATCTACCTTAAGCACCCATTCTGTGATGTTCGGGCAGCTTTGGGTGAGCCACTGCGAGGATATTAATGGCTTGGCTACTGCCAGCAGAAATAATAGTATAATTTTATGTTTGAATTGGGTTAGGCTGCTTGTCCAGTTGATGAAAATAAGGCTTGGTTGTGGAGGTTCAAGAAGTGAGCATATTTTAGTTATAATTTTCAGGGTGTTCTTCCAGAATGGCTTAGTCTTCTAACAGGACCACCAAATATGGCGGAACTTCCCAGTTTACTTCCCAAAGCCCCAACATGTTGGGGGTACGTTGAGGAACAATATATGTGCTTTATCAGAGGTAGTGCACCTCATTGAGATTATTTTATTAAGAGTTTTTTGGTACTCTAATACATTTGGATGGTCCCAATGAGCCCTTCTAAATTTGCTCCACTTCTTCATTCTGTGGTATGTGTCCTAGATCCTTTTCCCACCCCAAAAGTCTATGCTCTTTTTATGGGTATGGAGTCGGTTATGAGAGCCTGGTATAAATTGGTCAGTAAGCCTTTCGACGATTTAATTAGCATTAATAGTGATTCAAAAAAGTTGGTTCCTTAGTTTGGAAGCCCGCTGGCAGGTAGGAATCAATGGCTTTTTTCAGCCTGGTGTATTGGAGGAAATTTATCGGATGTTCTGAGATGGTGGTTTGTATGTCTGGGAAGAGTAGCAGTGCACCGTCTTCAAATAGCGATTATACTTGGGTCTTTATCGTATGAAATAGATCAAATATTTTGTTCAAGTTTGGTCAAGATAGAGCCCTAATATGTCCATTACTTTAACTAATGGTTATGGGGGAATCAGTATACTAGAATGGTTCAAACACATGTGTAGTGCATTCCTAATTACTACATTTGGGATCTCCAGTCTGTGTATGAATTCTTGGGGGAAAGGAGTGTAGTGTCAACAGGGACTGGTATCATGTCGTCTGTTATTTTGGTCCATAGTTTGTGTTTGGGGCTTCTCGCTCAGTTAACTAACATACGCAGGATGGCAGCCATGTGGTATTTCTGTAGGACTGGTACTCCCATTTCCTTTTATATTCTAGGTAGCGAGAGAGTATTAAAATTGGGTCTAGCTTTCGTTTCTTTCCAAATGTATATACCCAACATGTTTCATGTTTTGTTGAAGAATATGATGAGGATTTTTATAGGGCGCGATACGTAACTAAATTTGGGCAGTATAAGTCTTCTGAGCAGGTTTTTGCATCCCATCCATGAGACGAACGGTTCTGTCATAGTCTCCACACTGTCCTTGTCTGCTATGTTACTATTGTGTGGAGGCTGTCAGTTTGTTTTGGTTTTGCTTAGTCTGTGCTGCAATCAGCTGTGTTCACATGCCTTGTTTAGTCCTCTACTACAGCATGCTAACTCCTCCACCCAGTATCAATTGTACACTTGCTGCTGCCTGTGTAGGACTGATCTCTCTGTGCTCTGTGCGTGACCCAGCTTGACTTATTCCCTTACCTGGGATTTTGACCCTTTGCCTATGACCTGACTATTATTTTGTCTGCCCCCTGTAAACTGTTTTGTCTTTCTGGTTTTCCTGACCCTGGCTTGTGAAGTGTACTCCTTGTTGTACTGTACCATTTCCTGGACCTGATCTTGGTTCGCTTGAACTCTGTCGTGGAAACCCCTTTCCAGGGAGAGCTAATTTGGAGTGAGATACAAGGGGTCTTTACATCTTCCCGTTCTGGTCCTTATTCAGGTATGTTGATCGATCAGACAGCAAGCACACACAGCCTTCTATGTCAGTGTGTTTGGCTTGTCTAATGAATTTTTGCCGAATCATACATTTTTTTGAAATTATGAACAATATAATGGATTAGCAATTATCCAAAAACATACATGTTTGGAAACAAAGTCCATGAGACATGGATACTGCTGAGAACAGGTTAAGCAAAGGCAAGATCCAGTCAACCTAGCCAGGGCCGATGCTAGCACCCGGCATAGCCGGGCCCTAAAGAAGTGAGGGGGCCCACTCGCTGTCTGTGAGCGGAAGCTGGGAGGAGACCCAATCACAGACTGTGCCCTCTCTCCCTCTCTTCTTTTCTGCTCTGCACTGATTTATATGATCGGTACACAGCAGAAAAGAAAGATTACCATGAGCTGAATGGAGGTTGAAGGACCTTTAATTTCCAGTCATGTGACTGATTACATGACTGAAATCAAGGCCCTGGAAGATACTACTGTTGCTCATGTTCTGCTGCCTCCATGCAGCTCACAATGGCTCCTCTTCTGCTCTGCACTGAACAAGAACAGCTGGATGTGGTAAGGTATATAGTAGTATGTGGTGTGTGTATGTATGTGTGTGGGGGGATGTATGTGTGTGTGTGTATCTGTTTGTGCATTATATGTATTGACCATGTAATAGAGCTGTGTGTGTGTATCTGTATGTGCTTTATATGTATTATCCATGTAATAGAGCTGTATGTGTGTGTATCTGTATGTACATTATATGTATTGTACATGTAAGTCTAGGGTCACACTTGCATCAGCCCTTGCAGCTGACACAAGCACTAAAAACGTAGTACGTTTCCGAGATATGCGCTGCGGGAGAACGCTGCTCCAAGTTACCCTATATTTACCTTCCTATCCAGCCACACACAAAGCTGCTGGGAGTACACTTTAAAACAGCGCACAGGAAACATTGTCTGTGACATTTCCTGTGCGCTCTGCTGAAGCGCACTCCCAGCAGCTTTGTGTGTGGCTGGTTGGAAAGGTAAATATCGGGTAACTAGGGGCAGCATTTTCCCGCAGCGCATAACGTTAACACTAAGTGCTTCTTGGGAAAGTACTACGTTTTTAGCACTTGCTTCAGCAGCAAGGGCTGACACAAGTGGGACCCTAGCCTAATAGAGCTGTGTGTGTGTATCTGTATGTGCATTATATGTATTATTCATATAACAGAGCTGTGTGTGTATCTGTCCACATAGCAGAGCTGTGTTTATTAGTACATGTATTGTCCATGTAATGTAGCGGAGCTGCGTTTGTGTGTCCTTCTCATGTAGTGTCCACGTAGCAGAATTGTTTGTTTGCACGAGCATGTAATGTGCATGTATAAGAGCTACACTATGTGTGTAAGTATGCATGTAGCAGAGCTCTGTGTGTCTGTATGTGCATGTACCATGCATTTAACAGAGCTGTGTATGTAGTGTGCATGTAGCAGAGCTGTGTGTATCTGTATGTACATGCAGTGTGTATGTAGCAGAGCTGTGTGTAGTGTGCATGTGACAAAAATGTGTGTGCTATATAGCAGAGCTGTGTGAGGTGTGCATGTAGCAGTGCTGTGTCTGCCTAAATGTTCATGTAGCAGAGCTCTGTGTGTCTATATGTGAACATAGCAGAACCGTATGTGTCTATATGTGCATGCAGTGTGCATATAACAGAGCTGTATTTGTCTAAATGTTTATGTAGCAGAGCTGTATGTGTCTATATGTTCATGTAGCAGTGCTGTGTGTGTCTATATGATATGTTCATGTAGTAGAGCGCTGTGTGTCTATATGTGCATGTAGCAGAACCACATGTGTCTATATGTTCATGTAGCAGAGCAGTATGTGTCTACATGTGCATGTAGACACATGCAGCTGAGCCATGTACAGTATGTCAATTGGCCTATAGCAAAGTTGTGTGTCTAATAAATAATTTGCAGAAAGACACCATAGATTTATTTCTTCCGTATTCTACTCTAATACATTAAAATTAACGCTGATGATCCCACCCCCTGTTGCACTGCCAGGGAAGCTTCAATTAATAGGAAGAAAGTTTTGACTATTTTCAGCCGTTTAAACTTGAAGTGCGGCCTACGGTGGACAAACAGCAGTGGTGAGGGATGGACACAGTGTCAAAGGGGCCCACTGAGACTTTATTGCCCGGGACCCACAAAAACCTAGAGCTGGCTCTGAACCTAGCCATACAATGTAGCAAACATACAGACAAATGCAAATACTTTCATATCATTAATTTTCTGCTTCCATTACAGATATAATACAAACCTGGTACCACACAAGTTATCAAAGACATATAAATTGCATAAATGATAATCAAAACAAGGTATAAAATATTAACCTTAACACGTCCTCCCTTTTTATTATTATTTACAGACAATTTATCCATCAGCTAATTACCCATGGTATGGTAGCCTGGAGGAGACACATCCCGTTCACCAACAGATATCTTATTTGTAAACCTCTTCATATATATTTACTCTAGGAATGCTATGACATTTTACAGATCTGTTAACTGATGACCTGTGATGCTTGATCTTACAAGTCTTTGTAAAGTGTCATTATAACAAATATACCAATTCTATCAGCTACATCCACTAGTAGTACTAACATTCCCATCTGTAAGATGTTTTGCAAAATGCCCATCATCCACCCACCCATACCCTTGAACCAACTGGTGGGATATTGAACAATGGATGAATATCCAGCAGTTCTTAGGACTGTCTTGAGAGTACATGTCTCAAGGAAGGACTTAAGGTGCTGTCACACGCGGCGATCTGGCCTCCGATGTCGGAAACGATGTGCGGGTGCCCGCTCGCTTCCGACATCGCAGGCCAGCTGTCACAACGGCACGACGTTGCCGGTGACGCGGCGGCGATGTGGGCGAAGACATCGCTCGCTGGCTGGGCTCACAACTCAGTCTCCTGGTGCCAGCGTATATGTGCCACTTATGCAGATGAGGTCTAAGATAAAGGAAAGAACACAATTATGAGTAACGATCAAATGTTTGTGCAACTTCAAAACATATTTAGTGAGGGAACTGTAGCCTGTAGCTGCTTTAAAAAATGCAACTCTAATGGTACCTTTACACGCAGCTACAGGTAACAGGTTTTCCACAGGTAACTTACTGGTTGCAGTGAAATCATGGAGACATGGTGCTATCTTGTTGCTGTGTACAAATGGAACTATGTCTCCATGATTTCACTGCAGCCAGTAAGTTACCTGTGGAAAACCTGTCACCTGTAGCTGCGTGTAAAGGTACCATTACTTCGGGACACAACTAAACAGTGTTTCATAGGAGGACAACTTCTCTCTACCCTTTGGAGTGGTCCTCATTGAATGCAATGTGATGGGTAAACAATCTACCCAGGAAAAGTATGTTTTTTCATACACTTTTTGGATTTTTAATTCAAGAGTACTATCAAAGCATTCCACCTTCTTACCACTTTGTGTGATATAAAATGTATAAAGCCTGTAAAGTGAGTGTCTCTGTCACTCTCTATATTTTTGGGTACCCCATACCTACAGACTATCTCACTGATTAATTTCTCTGCAGTGGGGTGGTCTTTGTATTATTTTTGATCACTTTTGATCACAACCAAACATTTAGACAATCCAAAGAAAATAAAAATGCATACCAGGACGTATTCATAACTACCCACCTTAGGTAGCCGGATGTAGTCCACCTACAGTCTCTGGAACGGGTAATCTAGTTTTGGTGTGAATTTCTTCAAACCCAAATAGGCCTACCAGGGCTATAGGTTGCACAAACAAGACATAACCTACTTTGCAGCAGCAGTTGGAAACCCTGTGGCACAATAATTTGTAGCACTACTGCACACATCACACCTTTTGAGTTCTGCACTGAGGAATGTGCCTGGGCAGCCATCATGGGGAACAGGAGAGAGAGAGGCAAATCCTGTTGTTCACTAGCCCATACCCCAGACTCAGAACGTACAGTACCTGCTTTGGCCCATGGGTTACATTTGTTTGGGGAACCTGCGGTAGTTCGAGGTCAACGGCCACTGGGACTGGTGCTGGGGATGTCTCCTTCTCTGAAAGGGGCTCCCAGCACTCCCTGACTCTGAGTCTCCTGGGGCTCCTACAACTGATATTGTGGCACCCCTGTGACCAGGGTGGCCACATAGGGAACTGCAGCCAGGCAGAAAGATAGGCAGTTTGTGCATCAAACACCCTCACAGCACACACACACACCACAAGAACATAGCACCCAACCCGGGACTCAAGGCGGGAAAGGGGTGGTGTGGTTTAGAGAAAAGTGGGTGGGAAGGAAGGAAGGTCAGGTGGTAGACTAGTACAAAAGGAGAAAAAGAGGAGGAAGGAGTTAGTAGACCAGAGTGAGCCAAGCAGCCAAGACCAGACAGACAGTGACACATCCGGGTGGGGTTGGGCTCCCTGGAGACGCAGAATCCACAGAGACATAGATCCATGGAGAGAAAGCTCGTCCATAGTCGGCATCTCAGGGGAGTGTGAGGACAGAGACCGGACCGGTATCACCAGGTCCGAGGAACACGGCAACACCGACCAACTACAGGCGGAGTAGATTCCCCTTGAAGTAACTGGGATCCACAAGGGTTAGAAGGAGCCTGGTAACACCTTGGGAGACAGGGTTACTGCAGGCTAGGCAAATACCAGAGGGTCGGCTCTGAGGGGGACTGAAGTTTCACGAAGGCTTCCCAGACAAACTGACGGGGAGCTTTAATTCAAGGTTGGAGTAACTACCAACGGGGTTGGAGGCACAGCAGCAATCACGAGGACCCGGCCTACCGCCCACACACACAGGGGAAATCTACATACAAGGGGCCGAGCTGCCGCCATACAATCCGCGGAGAGAACATAGAGGGAGAGAATAGCCTGAAACGCCATATAGAAGGAGTGAGGGATCTCAGAGCGACAGCCTAGCTGCAAAGGTTTGAGTGTTCCCGGAGTTAACTGAAATGTGAACTGTGTTGAGAACTGTACCGTGACTTGTGTGACTTTGAAGAACTTGAAACTAAACCCGGTGAATCCTGCTTCAGTTTCTGTGTCTGATTCCAGGTATACAGAACTGCTGTTGTCCTTCCTACCCTGCCAGGAGCAGCCCAACCTGCAGCGGACTCATCCATCTAGCTGCAGCCCATCCATCTCTCCATCCTCCTGGCAGTGCTGCGCTGCAGCGGTGGTCCCATTACTGACTACAACCCGTGGGTGGCGTCACGACAAACTAATTCCTGTAAATACCCCTTTACTTGTGAGAACCCGGAACACGGTCCAGACCAGGACCTCCGTGACATCCCAGCAGTACCCCGATCTGGTACCGAGTACCCCGTCCCAGTGGGCTCCACACTATAGCCAGTATATCTGTTAGAGGTAGTTGTGCTGCTTCCTTAGCTGCCAGGTCGGCCAAGGCATTCCCAACTGCAAGGCAAGTCTGTTCCTGTGTGTGCACTATACTATGGCTGTCCTTCGGAGTATGGTGAGTGCTGTGAGTAGCTACTCTATCGCTTGCACATGTTTGCCAGCAGAGGTCAGGAATTTATGGTTTTGCCAAATGGTGCCTTAGTCATGTGCAACCCTGAAAGCATATATCGAGTCCAAAAAATTAATTAATCTTCTTACTTTTTCCCAAATTGCACATTACAGCGAATGTTTTCAGCTCACAATGTTGCGCACAGAGCAGCTGGAGGAGAGTATTTTTTATATTACTGCCTTACCATTGTGGACTACTGCATACCCAGTGATGAATTATCCTTGATCATTGCCATAAGCTCTGGAACCATCTACAAAAATACTTAACAATAGGGTTAGTGAGTGGCACATCAGCAATATTTGCCAAACCCTATGATTCTGCCTCCTGGAATGACTGAAATTTTCATATCAAACTGAGCATTCCTCATCTACTAATTTGAAAAACAGAGGCAGGCAGGTCTTGGCTCACCATTGCTCTAGGTCTTGGCTCACTGTCCCTCCCTCTTCCCCAGGTCTAATATTTTCCTCCCTTTTCTAAGTCCACTGATAATAGTGTAGTTGGTTTTAGAACATTACAGAGTTAGATAACAATATGGGGGATAAGGGGGAAAAAACTTTTTTGTCAGTCTATATGCTGAGAGAAGGAGGGTCTGGGCTTGTTGTAGTTACAGCATGTGAAGCTTGTAGAGTGAAGGGCGGCTTAACATTATATTCTCTGTCTTCTGAGTTCTGAAGCAGCCACTACAGCTCCCACACAAGCAGGGGACCCATGATAACAAGAACTAGGGTCAGAGAGTAATACCATAGAGGGCGCTGTACTGACAGCCTGTCTTTAGCAGTACAAGGTAAAAGGGTTTTACCACATTAATTTTGCTATGCTCCCTCAGCTCGCTTGGAATATTCTCAAGCCAAGTAGCTGTGGGAATTTGTCAGGGACAGGAGACCACATGGCTGCCTTTATCTGGAGTTGTCATCTTGGGGCAATTTGAGTGAATTCTATGAAGGCCCCAATCTGCTGTCACCAACAAATTAATAGGTGAATCAGGAAAAAACTAAACCTGGGTCACAATTCTATCATGCAGATTCAATGGTTGGGCTTACATAATGTAATATAACCTCCCACTATCTTTTCACAGGTTAAATATTAAAGGGATTCTGTCAACTCCAAAACACCACCTGAGCTACCAAAACATGTCCCTGCAGCATCCTATCACTAATCTCACACTCCTTTTGTCTCCTAAAAGCATCCTGTGAAAGTGGTTAAAAACGATTTTATACTCACTCATTAGGCATTATAATTAGCAGGGGCTATATTCTTTAGCCCTCTCTGTCTGGTTGCTCTGCTTGTGCTGGCTTTGCACTCCCCCCTCTCTGTCACTCACAGAATGCAAATCATAAGTCCTGCCTTCAGCTCCACATCCCAGCAGAAGCTGCACAGAGAAGGTGGATCATTCAGGCTGCAAAGCAACACACCCTAAGGGCCCCTTTACACGCAGCTACATTTCTTGGGTGGCTACAGTACTTACTGGTTGCAGTGAAATCATGGAGACAAGTTCTATCTTGTTGCTGTGTCCCAAATGGATAATCTCACACATGATTTCACTGCAACAGTATACTGTAGCACCCAAATTGCAGTAAGGCCTAAGGGCTAAAGAATATGGCCCCTGCTAATTATAATCCCTAATGAGTATTAAAACGTTTTTATGCACTTTCACAGGATGCTTTTAGGAGACAAAAGGAGTGTGAGATTAGTGATGGGATGCTGTAAGGACATGTTTTGGTAGCTTAGGAGGCGTTTTGGAGGTAACAGATTCCCTTTAAGGAGACAGTGCATTCTTTATTTTTTTTAATTATTTTTGCATTAACCTCTTAATCTAGATAGTCACAATATATATAAAAAAAACAAAAACAAACAAAAACATTTCCCTCATCTTTGCTTTATATTGGCACAATTATTAGCAGTATTCTTATATTCTGTTTGGATGTTAGAAGGTTTTCTTTTTTAAAAAAATGTAGCGGCAACTTCTCTTTTTTTATTTTCAAGGAAATTTACAAAACATATTTATTTATTTATTTATTTTTTTAAACTATTCAGTTTTGACATGGCTTTGGGGGACCAGTATTTGGTAAATCCCCCGAAGTGATACCATTGTAAAAATGGCACTCCCAACATATTCAACACCACTGTCAGGTAGCAGTATTAACTCTTCTGCTGCCTTTCAGGAATTAATGCAAGATGGAATGACAGATAGAAAAATTTTATTTCTACCACCTAAATTTTGGCAACTTCTGAAAAGGTCACTATAGCTGGCAGACTCTAAGGCAGTTATTTGACCATGAATTACAATGTCAACCATCAATACCTTACAATCATGATCTCAGGATGCTGATGGGGTTAAGAAGAGTCCCCACACTGTTAACCATCTAGATGACATAATCACTATTGATAGCAGCATCTAAAAGGTCAAACGGCCATGGTCGGTGCCAATTCCAATTGTAACTGATGCAGCAGGGTGTTCGCTATAGTGTATGACCCACAGATGTTGCATTTTCACCCGTGGAGGGATGATATTCACTTATATCTTAAATCAGTAAAAAGACGTATTGGCCGTCACTAAGTGGTTAATAATTTACAGGCTGCTCCAGTGTCCAACAGGTAAAACAGTTCATCCCTTCCCCAGGAAAATAGGTAAGAGTGAATGTGGGTTCCTGAGGGTGACAAAAGGGCAAAGGGAGACAGCTGGATTGATACGTTCTTATGGAGGGGTGAGAGCAGAAGCTGTTGACTTTGCGGAACATTTGGCCGAAAAATGAACTTTCTATCCACAAGACCAACATTCTATATTGCTGTAGACTCTGTCTCCTCCTCGTCGGCAGTTTCACCCTCTTCCCTTCCCTTTTTTTAGTTGAGTATTAAGGGAAATAAACTCACTGGGGACATAACTTGAGGTCTTCATTGGCAATAAAAGCACCTTGTGCAATATCTCTGGGCTTGGCGATGCAGAAAACAAGCAATAGTTTGCCACAGGGGAATGCTGTTGATCACAAGAATCTGCATGTCCATTCTTTGATCTTGTATAAGGTGGGGTGCCAAAGGGAATGAAGGTTTAACATTTTAAACAGGGACTTCATATTTTTTCCTACTGTCATAGATTTAATACACAGTACCATGCCTGGTTTCTTCTGATTTATGCTCACTCATTGAGACACGCTTGGCTAATTCTAACCACATCCTAGCTTGTTCAAATTTGTTCTCATCCATCTTTCAACTATCCTTTCCAATTGCAGATACATTCCTCCCATTCCTTTTCTTCCAAATTCCCCTACTTGTCCATGACAAATTTCATCAGTATGATTTCACATCTATCTACTGCTTCCCTTCCTTTCAGTATCCCCACTATCTCACATGTTGACACTGGAACCACGCCCTTTAGGTGAGTGAACTCCTTACTATTATCAGTCCCCATTACTGTAACAGCTGTGCAGGTGAGTTAACCTTAAAACTCGTTTAGCTCAGATTTGAGCATCCAAAACCATTTTGTTTTATAATCCTTTCCTTGCCCACCTTCGGGACTTACAAAAGAGTGTATTAAAAGTAGCACTAACACCAGGTGTCCAGCCTTGCGAGCTAGTGAGATTCTTACACACAACAAAAAGGAACTGCAATAACAACTCTACTGCTACTTAGGCTATGGCAATGATCTCTATATGGTCATATAATATCAGAAGAATCTGCAACTGTTTAATTCCTTCTTCTGCAGGTAGGGGTGTAGTGATTTGTTTCTTTTGTGGTCGAGCTGGACATCTCTTAAAGGATTGCTGACACAACCTGCAGCGAACAAGCCATCAGGGAGCACCTAAGTCAGGTTGATTGTCGAGGAGGTCACTCAGACTTACAGGTACCCTTTTACTCCTCTAATAAAGTGTTGATGAATGTTGAACTTCTCTTTCAAAAACAGTGCCTGTCAACATTTGCCTTTATTAACTGTGGATCCACACCAAATTTCATTGATTCGGAACTTGTTCAGAAGTTAGGATTAGGGTCAGTTAAATTGACCTTATTCAAATTGTGGCCATTAATAGAACAAAGTTGCTAAAAAAATCTAGTTCAGCTAGTTAAGGTGGAGTTTACACTCAAGGTTGGGTCTCTTCTAGTGATGAGCGAGTATGCTCTGCGCTGCTCGGTACTCGCACGAGTATCACTGTACTCGGGCTACTCGGCGAGTACCGAGTAATCTCGCAATACTCGTGCTGTGCTCGTGGTCCTCATCCCTGCATGTAGGTGCTCTTTAGAGAGCCAGCCCACATGCAGGGATTGGCTGGCAGTCACTGCAATGCCACAGCCATGTTAGTGGTGGCATTGCAGTGATTGGCCGGCCCGCACAGCGTGACCGAGCCTTTATAAGACCCAGCCACGATGTGCTCTGCACACAGCCATCCAGACAGTGAGTGTAGGGAGAGTGTCTGCTGCTGCTTAGGGACAGATTTGCGGCCCTAATAGGGAGATCCGGAGCAGGGCTGCAAACTGCTGCTGACCACAACAGTCCTTCTCAGGACTAATCTAGGAGGATATAGGCAGGGTGATCCAGATCGGAGTCCAAGCTTTCCTGTGACCTGAACAGTCACCAGACTGTTATACTTAATAGCTTTATACAGGCAGGTTCTAAAATCCAAATTTCCTGTGACCTGAACAGTCACCAGACTGTTATACTTAATAGCTTTATACAGGCAGGTTCTAAAATCCAGCTTTCCTGTGACCTGAACAGTCACCAGACTGTTGTATTTAATAGCTTTATACAGGCAGGTTCTAAAATCCAACTTTCCTGTGACCTTAACAGTCACCAGACTGTTATACTTAATAGCTGTATACAGGCAGGTTCTAAAATCCAACTTTCCTGTGACCTGAACAGTCACCAGACTGTTGTACTTGATAGCTTTATACAGGTTAGGGTCTAAAATCCCACTTTCCTGTGACCTGAACAGTCACCAGACTGTAATACTTAATAGCTTTATACAGGCAGGTTCTAAAATCCAACTTTCCTGTGACCTGAACAGTCACCAGACTGTAATACTTACCGTATATACTCGTGTATAAGCCGACCCGTGTATAAGCTGACCCCCCTACTTTTGCCCCCAAGACCTGGGAAAACCTATTGACTCGTGTATAAGCCGAGGGTGGACCTCAGCACAGGTATACAGCCCCCAGCAGTGTGGTATACAGGCCTCCCCAGTGGTATATACAGGCCCCAGCAGTGTTACAGCAGCAGCCCCAATGGTATATACAGCAGTAGCCCCAATGGTATATACAGCAGCAGCCCCAATGGTATATACAGCAGCAGCCCAGAGGTATATACAGCAGCAGCCCCAGAGGTATATACAGCAGCAGCCCCAGTGGTATATATAGCAGCAGCCCCAGAGGTATATACAGCAGCAGCCCCAGTGGTATATATAGCAGCAGCCCCAGAGGTATATACAGCAGCAGCCCAGTGGTATATATAGCAGCAGCCCCAGAGGTATATATAGCAGCAGCCCCAGTGGTATATATAGCAGCAGCCCCAGTGGTATATATAGCAGAAGCCCCAGTGGTATATATAGCAGCAGCCCAGCGGTATACCGGCCCCGCCCACCATCAGTATACATGCGCCCCCCCTATCAGTATCCAGGGCCCCCCCTTGCAGCCCAAACCTGTAAAGTAAAATCATTATACTTACACCTGTGGCCGCCGCCGTCCCCGCTCTGCACCGCGCTCCTCCATCTTCTTCGGTCTTCCTCCTCTGGCGCAGACAATGACGTCATTGCCTGCGTCCATCGGAGGAAGCCGGAAGAAGATGGAGGAGCGCGGTGCAGAGCGGGGACGGCGGCGGCCACAGGTGTAAGTATAATGATCTTGCTTTACAGGTTTGGGCTGCAAGGGGGGGCCCTGGATACTGATGGGGGGGATGCATGTATACTGATGGTAGCGGGCGGACGGCCTGTGTACTCGCGTATAAGCCGAGGGGGTACTTTTCAGCCCAATTTTTGGGCTGAAAAACTCGGCTTATACGCGAGTATATACGGTAATAGCTTTATACAGGCAGGTTCTAAAATCCAACTTTCCTGTGACCTGAACAGTCACCAGACTGTTGTACTTGATAGCTTTATACAGGTTAGGTTCTAAAATCCAACTTTCCTGTGACCTGAACAGTCACCAGACTGTTATACTTAATAGCTTTATACAGGTTAGGTTCTAAAATCCAACTTTCCTGTGACCTGAACAGTCACCAGACTGTGATACTTGATAGCTTTATACAGGTTAGGGTCTAAAATCCAACTTTACTGTGACCTGAACAGTCACCAGACTGTAATACTTAATAGCTTTATACAGGCAGGTTCTAAAATCCAACTTTCCTGTGACCTGAACAGTCACCAGACTGTAATACTTAATAGCTTTATACAGGTTAGGGTCTAAAATCCAACTTTCCTGTGACCTGAACAGTCACCAGACTGTTGTACTTGATAGCTTTATACAGGTTAGGGTCTAAAATCCAACTTTCCTGTGAGCCGAACAGTCACCAGACTGTAAGACTTAATAGCTCTATACAGGTAGGTTCTAAAATCCAACTTTCCTGTGACCTGAACAGTCACCAGACTGTAATACTTAATAGCTTTATACAGGCAGGTTCTAAAATCCAACTTTCCTGTGACCTGAACAGTCACCAGACTGTAATACTTAATAGCTTTATACAGGCAGGTTCTAAAATCCAACTTTCCTGTGACCTGAACAGTCACCAGACTGTTGTACTTGATAGCTTTATACAGGTTAGGGTCTATGTCCAACTTTCCTGTGACCTGAACAGTCACCAGACTGTAATACTTAATAGCTTTATACAGGTTAGGGTCTAAAATCCAACTTTCCTGTGACCTGAACAGTCACCAAACTGTTGTACTTGATAGCTTTATACGGGTTAGGGTCTAAAATCCAACTTTCCTGTGAGCTGAACAGTCACCAGACTGTAATACTTAATAGCTTTATACAGGTAGGATCTAAAATCCAACTTTCCTGTGACCTGAACAGTCACCAGAGTGTAATACTTGATAGCTCTATACAGGTTAGGGTCTAAAATCCAACTTTCCTGTGACCTGAACAGTCACCAGACTGTAATACTTTATAGCTTTATACAGGCAGGTTCTAAAATCCAACTTTCCTGTGACCTGAACAGTCACCAGACTGTAATACTTAATAGCTTTAAACATGCAGGTTTTAAAATCCAACTTTCCTGTGACCTGAACAGTCACCAGACTGTAATACTTAATAGCTTTATGCAGGCATGTTGTAAAATCCAACTTTCCTGTGACCTGAACAGTCACCAGACTGTAATGCGTAATAGCTTTATACAGGTTAGGGTCTAAAATCCAACTTTCCTGTGACCTGAACAGTCACCAGACTGTTGTACTTAATAGGTTTATACAGGCATGAAATATTTTCTAGACATTGGTCTATTTTAAAGACCTACCCGGTCCTGGCTGAAACCATCTCTGATGTGCCCTTGATGACCGCACAGCGTGCAAGAAATCTTAAAGATTTGCTTGTAGATAGCCACTACGTCCCTCAGAAGCAATTACCATTTGGCCCCCGGACTCAGCGTCTAGGATATTTCCAATGCGGTGACTGTTCCGCCTACCCCAATGTTCTCCACACTGGAATTTTTCACTCGAGTGATGGTAAGAGAACTTACAACATTCGACACTACATCTCATGTAGTACCACTCACGTGGTTTATTTTGCAACATGCGGTTGTCCACGGATTTATGTGAGCTTCACGTCATGTGAGTTAGCCAGAGGTTCAGAGGATTTGACCCTACTCACAACTCTACCTAGGCACTTTAAAATCCATCATAATTGTGATGCCAGTAGCCTTAAAGTTAGAGATATCGGTGTAATCCACGCAGGGATTAGGGTGGGAGACCTGAAGGGGATTCCGGCCAGGTGTGAGGCTAAGTGGATTTCCACCCTTGATACTTTGGTTCCTAGGGGCCTAAATTAAATTATCAGCTATGCTCCATTCTTATGACTATGTAGTTGTCCATCCTCTCTTCTTTTTCACTGGCCTCACTTGACCTTTAGTGTTATATTTTTGTGTTTGTGATAATGGAAAAATTATTTTCTGTCCTTTTAGTACTATGGATTACCACGAACTGTAGCCTAGAATACCTGCGTCTGATCTCTTCAGATATGGACCGCAACTAGGAGAGAGATTGTTGGAGAGATATTGTGGATCCCCTTGGATCTTCTACAGAGGACACTTGTTAACGCACATTGTGATAATTGTATGCTGCTAGTTTTTGGGATCACTTTACAGTTTGGTACCGGCATTCTCTCCCTTTGATAATCTGTTTCAGTCTCCTTTCCGGTGTGCGCACGCACGCTGAGGCCCGCTGCTGCTGGCGATCTAACTCGCGACCAATCGGAGGTGCGCATGTGCGCGGTGCCATGGCAACTGCCTGACTCCGTGCATGTCATTACATCGCGCACTTCCTGGATGCTGGGAGGACTTCCGGCGCTGTATATTCCTCAGCGCGTGTGCGCCGACATTCTGGTTGGAGCAGGTCCAGGTGATTTTCATTCACAGGTAGTGATAAGGATATATAAAGCAGTGGCCATAGGGTGAATTTAGACCTTTCCCTGAGGAAAAAAAGAGTACTAAAAAGCGAAACTCGCGTAGGATTTGAGCATTTTGTGTCTTGTTCGTCCTGAGCCCAGTACTTCCTTTCTTCAACATTGGACCTCATGGGTAATATGAGTATACTTGCAAATTACGCACTTTGGAGATTCTACTCCCAATTTGAGATCTTACAGCAAATTAGCACCCAATGTATTATGGTCCAATAGCTGTGGAACTTTGACTAGGAATATGCTCATGAACTAGCAGACTTTTTTGGCACATGGTGGTAATCTAAATTTCACATAGAGAGATGTATACAGGGTTACCTGAGACTATACAGTTGTGGCCAAAAGTATTGACACTCCTGCAGTTCTGTCAGATAATACTCAGTTTCTTCCTGAAAATGATTGCAATCACAAATTCTTTGGTATTATTATCTTCATTTAATTTGTCTTCAATGAAAAAACACAAAAAGAATTGTCCTAAAGCTAAATTGGATATAATTCCACACCAAACATAAAAAAGGGGGTGGACAAAAGTATTGGCACTGTTAGAAAAATCATGTGATGCTTCTCTAATTTATGTAATTAACAGCACCTGTAACTTACCTATGCCACATAACAAATGTTGACAATAATTAAATCACACTTGCAGCCAGTTGATATGGATTAAAGTTGACTCAACCTCTGTCCTGTGTCCTTGTGTGTACCACATTGAGCATGGAGAAAAGAAAGAAGACCAAAGAACTGTCTGAGGACTTGAGAAACCAAATTGTGAGGAAGCATGAGTAATCTCAAGGCTACAAGTCCATCTCCAAAGACCTGAATGTTCCTGTGTCTACCGTTCGCAATCAAGATGTTTAAAGCCCATGGCACTGTGGCTATCCTCCCTAGATGTGGACGGAAAAGAAAAATTGACGAGAGATTTCAATGCAAGATTGTGCAGATGGTGGATACACAACCTCGACCAACATCCAAAGAAGTTCAAGCTGCCCTGCAGTCTGAGGGTACAACAGTGTAAACTGTACTATCCGTCAGCATCTGAATGAAAAGAGACTGTATGGTAGGATACCCAGGAAGACCCCACTTCTTACCCCGAGACATAAAAAAGCCAGGCTGGGGTTTGCCAAAATTTACCTGAGAAAGCCTAAAACGTTTTGGAAGAATGTTCTCTGGTAAGATGAGACAAAAGTCGAGCTTTTTGGGCAAAGGCATCAACATAGAGTTTACAAGAGAAAAAAAGAGGCATTCAAAGAAAAGAACACGGTCCCTACAGTCAAACATGGCAGAGGTTCCCTGATGTTTTGGGGTTGCTTTGCTGCCTCTGGCACTGGACTGCTTGACCGTGTGCATGGCATTATGAAGTCTGAAGACTACCAACAAATTTTGCAGCATAATGTAGGGCCCAGTGTGAGAAAGCTGGGTCTCCCTCAGAAGTCATGGGCTTCCAGCAGGACAATGACTCAAAACACACTTCAAAAAGCACTAGAAAATGGTTTGAGAGAAAGCACTGGAGACGTCTAAAGCAATGAGTCCAGACCTGAATCCCATAGAACACCTGTGGAGAGATCTAAAATGGCAGTTTGGAGAAGGCACCCTTCAAATATCAGGGACCTGGAGCAGTTTGCCAAAGAAGAATGGTCTAAAATTCCAGCAGAGCATTGTAAGAAACTCATTGATGGTTACCGGAAATGGTTGATCGCAGTTATTTTGGCTAAAGGTTGTGCAATTAAGTATTAGGCTGAGGGTGCCAATACTTTTGTCTGGCCCATTTTTGGAGTTGTGTGTGAAATGATCAATGTTTTGCTTTTTGCTTCATTCTCTTTTGTGTTTTTTTCATTGAAGACAAATTAAATGAAGATAATAATACCAAAGAATGTGTGATTGCAATCACTAATTTGTGATTGCAATCACTAAGAACTGGCTTAGTGATAGGAAACAAAGGGTGGTTATTAATGGAACACACTCAGAATGGGTCACAGTTAACAGTGGGGTACCACAGGGGTCAGTGTTGGGCCCGCTTCTATTTAATATATTTATTAATGACCTTGTAGGGGGCATACAGTGTAGAATCTCAATATTTGCAGATGACACTAAACTCTGCAGGGTAATCAATACAGAGGAGGACAATTTTATATTACAGGAGGATTTATGTAAACTAGAAGCTTGGGCTGCTAAATGGCAAATGCGCTTTAATGGGGATAAATGTAAAGTCATGCACTTGGGCAGAGGAAACAAAAGGTATAATTATGTGCTTAATTGTAAAACACTGGGCAAAACTGTCACTGAAAAAGACCTGGGTGTATGGGTAGATGACAAACTCACATTTAGTGGCCAGTGTCAGGCAGCTGCTGCAAAGGCAAATAAAATAATGGGATGTATTAAAAGAGGCATAGATGCTCATGAGGAGAACATAATTTTACCTCTATACAAGTCACTAGTGCGACCACACTTAGAATACTGTGTACAATTCTGGTCTCCGGTGTATAAGAAAGACATAGCTGAACTAGAGCGGGTCCAGAGAAGAGCGACAAAAGTTATTAGAGGACTAAGGGGTCTGCAATACCAAGACAGGTTATTAAACTTGGGGTTATTTAGCTTGGAAAAACGAAGGCTTAGGGGTGATCTTATAATAATGTATAAATATATGAGGGGGCAGTACAGAGACCTTTCTAATGATCTCTTTACTCTTAGGCCTGAGACTGGGACAAGGGGGCATCCTCTACGTCTGGAGGGAAGAAGGTTTAATCATAATCACAGACGCGGATTCTTTACTGTAAGAGCAGTGAGACTATGGAACTCTCTGCCACATGATGTTGTAATGAGTGAGTCACTACTAACATTTAAGAAGGGCCTGGATGCCTTTCTTGAAAACTATAATATTACCAGTTATATATACTAGATTCTTTGATAGGGCGTTGATCCAGGGAATTAGTCTGATTGCCGTATCTGGAGTCAGGAAGGAATTTTTTCCCCCAATGTGGAGCTTAGTGTTGCCACATGGTTTTTTTTTTGCCTTCCTCTGGATCAATATGTTAGGCTATGGGTTGAACTAGATGGACTTAAAGTCTTCCTTCAACCTTAAAAACTATGTTACTATGTTACTATGTTACTATTTTCAGGAAGAAACTGAGTATTATCCGACAGAATTGCAGGGGTGTCAATACTTTTGGCCACAACTGTAATTTACTATACAATGTTTACTTTGAAGTATGTTCTAAAATGGCCATAGATTGTATGGTCTCAGGTTATGAGATTTGTCCCCTCTCTAAGGATATTGTTTTTGACCATGTGTGTATTCTTAACAGATAGTTCTGAGATTTTACACTGTAACCGGACTTTTCTTGTTATATGTTTGCACCAATTGTACTGCCTTTGAGTATATACACTTATGTAATTGTTTGTAAAGTTTTTATGGAACTAAATAATAAATGAATTTTGATATTTTTGCACTATAAACGCCAGTTGTTCTCCTGGTATTTAATTCAAGAGGCACAAAAACAGCAGGTGCTTGAACGGATCGCAAGTGTTCCATCAAGTGGCCTCTCCTCCACCTCAACTTCTACATCACAAATAATCCGGTCATCTGAGGTGTCAGCCCAATCGCCCTTCATTCCTCCCAGCTCCCAAGTCTCCAGCCGCCCTACTGAGTATGGGGTAACAGACATGGTTGAGTCTGAGGAGCTGTTCAGTCACACAATAGCCTGGGAATCTGAGGTCTGCTCCAAAGCTGCAGTGAGTCCAGACGAGTTAATGATCTGCTCTGATGCCCAGAAGCTTTGTGAGTCAGTTTCAGGCCAGGCCCCAGAGGAAGAAGGTTCTGACCTTCGTGTTGACCCTCATTCCCTAACAGTAACTACTCTTGGTGGACACAAGGAGGATGATGCTGATGAGACTCAGATACCGGATTGGATTGACAAATTAAGTTTTCGGTCAAGGCAGGAAGACATTGTCTCTGAAGACGAGAGGTTTGACAACACAGAGGATGATGATGAGGTTGGCGATCCCACTTCCTTCAACCCACAGTTAGCCAGTCGATGAGGTCAGCAGAGATGGTGGAGGAGGATGCCACTGATGACGAGGTTAGGTTGCGCCTTACTGGACATAGACAGAGTACTGGAACTGCATCCTCAGCCACAACTCTGCCTCTGAGCAGAAGTCGTGGTGGCTCTGCAGGTCGCATGGGCTCCAAGCTTTTTTAACATCGCAAAGGATCTCCCAACTCATTTCATCTGCAAGATTTGTTACCAATCTCTGAGTAGAGGCCAAAAACTCACTAGCTTGAGTACTTCTTGTATTAAGCGCCACATGGACATGAAGCACAAGTCGCAGTGGGAAGCTCACTGTGCTAGAATGCGGGATAGCGGGGCGGGCCTACCACCGTGTGCCCCATCAAGTGCATCCGTGTGCTCTTCATCATCTGTGACTGTGGTGACAGCTATCACACAGGCATTTGGACGCAGACCTTCCACCTCTTTACCCGCAACAGGCACTGTGATTAGCAGGTCGTCATTTGATTTTCAAGTGGACAATGCTGCAGGTGTTGAGCTCTCACAGACATCAATAGCAGCACCTTTGGATGAAGGCAACATTACATCTTCGCCTGCACCTCCCTCACAGACCTGCAGTTTGCCGGGGACACCCTACTCAACCCCATCTCAGGACAGCAGCCAGCCCTCCGTCCCTCAGATGTGGGCAAGTAAAATACCATTTCCTCCTAGCCATGAGAAGGCTAAGTGCTTGAATTTCACCATCTGCAAGCTGTTGGCTACAGAAATGCTACCTTTCCGCCTGGTGGACTCAGAAAATTTTAGAGACCTTATGTCCGTCGCAGTGCCCCAGTACCAGATGCCCAGTCAACACTACTTTTCCAAGAAAGGTGTGCCTGCATTACACCAGCAGGTCGCAGACAACATCACCATTTCCTTGACAAACTCAGTGTGTGACAGGTTGCATTTCACCACAGACACTTGGACCAGTAAGCATGGACAGGGGCGTTACATGTAGCTGACTGGGAACTGGTTAACTATGAGGAGATTTGGAGAAGGGTCAGCTGTCCAAGTCTTGCCGTCCCCACGAGTTGTGCATCCATCCTCTGTAGGTAGACGTTCCTCCACTGCTTCTGCCTCCTCAACCTCGTCTCAGTCCTCCACCTCCGCCCAAAGCGCGTCTGGTAATGCCACCCGCATTGTAACTGCACAGAAGGAATTCTGCACACCTCCTTACTATGCTGGCAGCAACGACATCAGGCGGTCTTTACCCTTAAATGCCTAGGAAATGTGAGTCACAAAGCTGAGGAGTTGTGGTCAGCTCTGGCGAATGAGTTTCAGCAATGGTTGTCTCTACTCAACCTGCAACCAGGGAAGGCCGTGTGCGACAATGCTGCAAACCTGTGTGCGACCCTTCGCTGGGGCAATATCACACACGTACCTTATATAGCTCACGTGTTGAATCTGGTTGTCCAGCAATTTTTTAGACACTATCCTGGCCTAGATGGGCTTCTGCAGAGGGCACGGTCGCTGTGTGCTCACTTCCGGCGTTCGCATCCTGCAGCTCAACAATTTGCTTCTTTCCAGAAATCTTTCATCTTGCCCGTTCACCGGCTGAAATACGATGTGACGACACGCTGGAATTCTACTCTGAACATGTTGCAGCGACTGTGGCAGCCCTGGTGCAATACATTATTACATATAGCCTGGGCCAACGAGATCCAGAGGTGGGGCAGATCACGCTGCAGGAGTGGTCTCAGATCAAGGACCTATGCACCCTTCGGCACAGTTTTGAGATGGCAACGAAGATGTTTAGTGCTGACGATGCCATTATCAGTATGACTATTCCGGTCATCTACATGCTGGAGCACACTCTAAACAATATTCAGAGTCAGGTGGTGGGACAAGAGGAGGTGGAGGAAGTACATGAGGAGTCCTATGCGGAAGGGATGACAACATCTTCAAGGTCCTCGCGGTCGACAGCACCAATACGGCAGGCATGGGAGGGTGGTGGAGATGTATTAACGAGGGCGCATGGTAGCAACCAAACTCTTGAGGAAGGTGCAGGAGCCTAGGAAGAAATGGAGGACAAACTGGCGATGGGCAAGGAAGAGTCAGCAGATGAGGGAGGCCTTGATGACATTTATGTTGTGCGAGGTTGGGGGGAGAGAGCAGAGGAAGCAAGCATGATTCTCACCTCACCACCACCAACACAACAAGGATTTGGTCCTCCTGGATGCGGAAGACACATGAACGCCTTCTTGCTGCACTACCTGCAACATGACCCTCGGATTGTCCGAATTAGAAGCAATGCCGACTAGTGAGTTGCCACTCTCTTAGATCCCCAGTACAAGACCAAATTTGCCAAAATAATTCCAGCCATACAAAGGGATGCACGCATGCAGGAGTATGAGCAGAAGCTGATACATAATCTCGGATCAGCTTTTCCACCAAACAACAGTGGTACACAGAATGAATCTCACAGTTCTGTCTTAGCAACCGTGGGACTGTCGAGTCATCATCACTCACACTGTACCAGTAACACCGTATCTAGTGTTGGTAACAGCAATTTTGTGGCCTAGTTTCACAATTTTTTTCGACCATCATTTGCAAGGCCTGAAGACACGAGAAGTCTGACACATAGTCAATGCCTGGAGTGGATGGTACACGAGTATCTCCAACTTAACATCAATGCCATGACTGGGGAACTGGAGCCTTACTCATTTTGGGCTTCCAATCTGGAAAAATGGCGTGAGCTCGCCACTGATGCCTTGGAGATATTGTCGTGCCCCGCAGCCAGCGTTCTCTCTGTCTTCAGCGCTGCTGGTGGAGTGCTGGCAGATAAGCTCACGCGTCTGCCCACCCAGAATGTGGACAGACTAACGTTCATAAAGATGAACAAGGCATGGATCCCCAAGGTCTAATCTACCCCTCTGTCATCCTGGGGAGAATAAAGCCTTGTGAATTTTTAACTAAAAGTCAACATTTTAAGTTTGCAACTGTGCAATTGATGCCACTGAAGTGGTGTCTGTGCCCAAATTTTTGGAAAAAATGGAGACTCTTCTTGTAGTCCCCTAAATGTGACATAATACTTCTCATCAGCACGAGGCCTTACAGATACTGAGGTAAAAACCTCACCAAATACTCATCGCATGCACATGGCCTTCCAGATACTGAAGTAAAACGCACCAAATGCTCATCTTCTGAACGTGGCCTTACAGAGACTGAAGTAAAACGCACCAAATACTCATCTTCTGAACATGGCCTTACATATACTGAAGTAAAACGCACCAAATACTCACCTTCTGAACATGGCCTTACAAATACTGAAATAAAACGCACCAAATACTCATCTTCTGAGCGTGGACTTACAGATACTGAACTAAAACTCACAAAATACTCATCGCCTGCACATGGCTTTACAGATACTGAAGTAAAACTTACCAAATACTCATCGCCTGCACGAGGCCTTACAGATACTGAGGAATAACATCACCAAATACTAATTGTCTGCACTAGGCCTTACAGATACTGAGGTAAAAACCTCACCAAATACTCATCGCATGCACATGGCCTTAGAGATACTGAAGTAAAGCGCACCAAATACTCATCTTCTGAACGTAGACTTACTGATACCGAAAGTAAAACGCACCAAATACTCATTGCCTGCACATGGCCTCACAAATACTGAAGTAAAACTCATCAAATACTCATCTTCAGAACATGGCCTTACAGATACTGAAGGAAAACGCACCAAATACTCATCTTCTGAACGTGGCCTTACAGATACTGAAGTAAAACTCACCAAATACTCATCGTCTGCACGAGGACTTACAGATAGTGAGGTAAAAACCTCATCAAATACTCATCGTATGCACCAGGCCTTAGAAATACTGAGGTTAAACTCACCAAATACTCATCGTGTGCATGATGCCTTACAAATGCTGTTGTAAAAAACTGATTTTGGAAGGGCATGACATGCCTATATCTGTGTCTCCTCCACCTTTTACTAGTCTATCTCTTTTCTTTTCGCATTTTTATATGTACCGTATATACTCGAGTATAAGCCAAGTTTTTCAGCACAAAAATTGTGCTGGAAAGTGCCCCCCTCGGCTTATACTCGAGTCAGTGGTACTGGCTCAGTGGGTGGGTGGTGTCCGGGGGCTGGAGGAGGCAGAGGGAGGCTGTAGTATGTCACAGTCACATGGGGATGCTCATTAGTGCAATGCAATATGCACTGCATCCCCCTGTCCATCAGCGGCAGGGGGAGCGGTGCATACTACATTGCACCATGTAAGCGCCCCCCCCTCAGTGGTATACAGGCCCCCCCCCACAGTGGTATACAGGCCCCCCACCCCCCCCTGCAGCGGTATACAGGCCGCCCACCCCCCATCAGTGGTATACAGGCCCCCCGCAGTGATATACAGGCCTGTCGCTGTCACCACTCTGACACCGCACCTCCTCCGGTCTTCATGCTTCTTCCTGCTTGTGACCGGCGCACAAGCAATGATGTCATCGCTGCGGCGCACGCCGGTCACAAGCAGGAAGAAGCATAAAGAATGGAGGAGGTGCGGTGTCAGAGCGGTGACAGCGATGGGGATAAGTATAAATGATGTATTATTTTACAGGTGTGCGGCAGGAAGGGGGGCCTGTATATATCATTGATGGGGGGGGGTGTGGCCTGTATACCACTGATGGGGGGCCTGTATACCACTGATGGGGGGTGGACCTCTATACCACTGATGGGGGGCTTTATATACCACTGATGGAGCTGTAACCACTGAGGGGGGGGCTGTATATACCACTGATGGTGGGGCCTGTATATACCACTGATGGGGGCTGTAACCACTGAGGGGGGCATGTATATACCACTGATGGTGTGGCCTGTATATACCACTGATGAGGGCTGTAACCACTGATGAGGGGCCTGTATACCACTGATGTGGGGCCTGTATATACCACTGATGGGGGCTGTATATACCACTGATGGTGGGGCCTGTATATACCACTGATGGGGGCTGTAACCACTGATGAGTGGCCTGTATATACCACTGATGTGGGGCCTGTATATACCACTGATGGGGGGCTGTATATACCACTGATGGGGGCAGTAACCTCTGATGGGAGGCCTGTATATACCACTGGTGGGGGGCCTGTATATATCACTGATGGGGAGCCTGTATATACCACTGATGGGGGCTGTATTCCACTGATGGGGGCTGTAACCTCTGATGGGGGGAATTGTATACCAGTGATGAAGGTCCTATATACCAGTGATGGGGGATTATATACCAATAATGGGGGACCATTTATCATGATGAGAGGGGCTGTATACCGTGATGAGAGTCTGCTTCATTTCCCCCCCTAGGCTTATACTCGAGTCAATAAGTTTCCCAAGTTTTGGAGGGTAAAATTAGGGGCCTCGGCTTATACTCGGGTCAGCTTATATTCAAGTATATACGGTATTTGTCACTTTTCCATGTCTTTATTGTATCTTCTGAGTAGTTTGTCACCTTTTGGACACCTTAGAAGGTTTTTTCTATGTGTTTTCTATGTGTTTGTATATGTTTGTGTTTGCCTGCCATTGTTTTTAATGGTATTCGACGGTGTTCAACGAACATTCGACGAACATTCGACGAACAACCACCCAATTCGACGAATCAAATCGAATTCGAACACTAGGGTGGTGGCTCATCTCTATTCAGGAGACAAATGGTTTTCCAAACTGGATCTAAGAGGTGCATATAATCTGATACTTATTCAGGAGAGTGATGAGTGGAAGACAACATTTTAACATCTGAAGGTCTCTTTGAAAATCTCATCATGCCTTTTGGTCTATCAAATGCACCCGCGGTCTCTGATATATATTGAGGGGATTTATTGTGGTTTATTTAGATGATATTCTAATTTTCTCACCTGACCTGGATTCATATTGTAAATATGTCCGTTTGGTTCTGCAAAGGTTAAGAGATAATTGTTTGTTCTCCAAAATTGAAAAATGTACCTTTTCTGTTCAAGAAATATCATTCTTGGGCTTCATTGTGTCAGCCTCCTGGTTTAAGATGGATCCTGGGAAGTTTCAGGTCATCATTGATTGGTTTCAACCTAGCGACCTCAAGGCTCTGCAATGCTTGTTAGGGTTCAAAAATTATTTCAGAAATTTTATCAAAGGTTTTTCTCAGATTGTCAAGCCTCTTACGGACCTAACCCGTAAAGGGACGGAGCTAAACATTTGGATACCAGAAGTGGTTGGGACTTTTGAAAACTTGTAGAAGTTTTTATGTCTTCTCCTGTTCTTGTTCAACCAGACCTCCAGAGGCTGTTCATTGTGGAGGTAGATGCTTCTGAGGTTGGGTTGGGGGCAGTATTATCTTAAGGTCCTAAAACTAACCTGTGACCATGCGTCTTTTTCTCTAAAAAAATTTCTCTTCTGAAAGAAACTATGATGTGGGTAATCGAGAGTTACTTGCTGTCAAATTGGCTTTTGAAGAATGGAGGAATTTTTTGGAAAGAGCCGTTCATCAGGTCACTGTTGTGACGGATCACAAGAATCTAGCTTACATTGAATCTGTCAAGCAATTGACACCTAGACAGTACAGATGGTCTTTATTTTTTTCATGATTCAATTTTTCAATTACGTTCAGACCGGGGTCTAAGAACGTGAGGGTGGATGCCCTGTCTCGTAGTCTTGATTCTGTGTCTCCTCCAGACCCTCCTTCCTCCATTCTTCCTTTGGGTATTGTTGTGTCCAGTGTTTCCTCTGAGCTGGAAGCTGAAATCCATACTGCTCATTCCTTGGCTCCTTCCAATACTCCTGAATGCAAGTTGTTTGTCCCTGTGTATCTCAAATTACACCTTTTGCATTAATTCCATGATTCTGTGTTGAGTAGTCACTCTGGAGTAACTGCCACCCAGAAGGCAGTTGCTAGACTCTTTTGGTAGTCCGCTATGCATAGGGATATTAATGATTTTGTGTCTGCTTGTGAAACTTGCGCCAAAGTACAACATTGCCGGCCAGCCAGGGAATTGGCTCCTTTGCCAATTTTGGAAAGACCATGGACTTATTTGTCCATGGATTTCATTTCTGATTTAGCTCTGTCTGGGGGGATGACTGCTATTTGGGTGGTAGTTAGTGATGGGCGAATCCTAAATTACTCGGAATCGCTTGACTCTAGCGAGTCCGAGCACAGGACTCGCTACTCGTTGCGAGTCTAGCGAGTCCAATGTTAATGAATGGGGAAGCGAGTAATAGCGAGTAGTGTGAGATTTACAAATCGCAGATGTGTCTCGGAAGCTTCAGCCTGAAGCAATCCTAGTTTTGACGTTTATTTGCATTGGACTCGTTTACTTTGCAACTGTAATCGCTGGGAAACTCGCACAGATAAGAGTCCTGTCTTCTCTGTGTGCTGGCTGCCAGCTCCAGGGTCCTAGAGCCTGCCTGCTGCCTGATGTAGCAGAGCTGAGATTGTTCTCAGTCTGCTCATTCCCTGTGTACAGACATGAATGTCTGTGCACAGAGATGATGTAGCAGTGCTGAGATTGTTCTCAGTCTGCTCATTCCCTGTGCATAGACATCTATATCTATGCACAGGGAATGTAGCAGAGAGGACATCGCGTTTTGGACTGCGTTGGACGGAAGAGGATTTTTTTAATTAAAGATGGAGTCCCTAATGGCTTTTTTTTTATTTCTAATAAAAAATTTTCTTTGTGTTGTGTTTTTTTTAAAACAATTTAATAGAAATTCATGGCGGTCATGTCTAATATTGGCGTGACCGCCATAAATTTCGGGCTTAGGGCCAGCTGATAATACAAAGCTGGCCCTAACCTCTTTATTACCCAGCGTGCCACCGCCACCAGGGCCGCTGGAAGAGCGGGGTTCAGCGCCAGAGGATGGCGCTTCAATGAACGCGCCATCTTCTGGGGCGGCTGCAGGCTGCAATTTGCAGTGGGGGGTGCCCAGAAAGCTTGGGCATCCCTGCGCTGCGGATTCCAGCCCCCAGCTGCTTAGCTGTACCTGACTAGACATAGAAATTGCGCGGAGCCCCACGCATTTTTTTAAAATTATTTCATGAAATTCTGAGATTCTGACTCTGAGACTCTGAGACTCTGACTCTGAGACTCTGACTCTGAAATTCATGAAATAATTAAAAAAAAATGCGTGGGGCTCCGCGCAATTTCTATGTCTAGCCAGGTACAGCTAAGCAGCTGGGGGCTGGAATCCGCAGCGCAGGGATGCCCAAGCTTTCTGGGCACCCCCCGCTGCAAATTGCAGCCCACAGCCGCCCCAGAAGATGGCGCGTTCATTGAAGCGCCATCCTCTGGCGCTGAACCCCGCTCTTCCAGCGGCCCTGGTGGCGGTAGCACGCTGGGTAATAAAGGGGTTAATACCAGCTTTGTTATACAAGCTGGTATTAAGCCCGAGATTCTTAATGTCAGGCCACGTTTGACCCAGCCACTAAGAATCTCCAATAAAGGGTTAAAAAAACACAAAACAGAGAAAAAATTTTATTTGAAATAAAAAAAAGCCATTAGGGACTCCATCTTTAATTTAAAAAATCCTCTTCCGTCCGACGTAGTCCAAAACGCGATGTCCTCTCTGCTACATCCCCTGTGCATAGATAGATGTCTATCCACAGGGAATGAGCAGACTGAGAACAATCTCAGCACTGCTACATCATGTCTGTGAGCAGGCAGGCTCTAGGACCCTGGAGCTGGCAGCCTGCACAGAGAAGACAGCTGGACTCGGCTCGCAATGTAACAGCAGTTACTTTGCGAGTTTCCCTGCTATCACTGGCACAGTAGCCGAGTCTAATGCAAACAATGGCAATCCTAGTTTTGTCAGCGTTTCTGACAAAACTAGGATTGATATTGATTTGCATTGGACTCGTGCGAGTAATCACTGGGAAACTCGCAGAGTACCGAGTCCTGCGAGTCCCTTACTACTCGCCGAGTAACGAGTCCTAGCGAGTAGATTCGCCCATCCCTAGTGGTAGTCAATTGATTTAGCAAACAAGCTCAATTTGTCCCATTATCTGGGTTACTCATTGCTTAGACTCTCTCCAAACTGTTTATTATTCATGGGATTGCTCTGAATATTTTATCTGATACAATATCTGAGTACAATTTGTCTGTACATTTTGGAGGGCTTTCTGCAGAAGATTAGGGATTGATTTGGCATTTTCCTTTGCTCATCACCCTGAAGCGATCAGTCAGACCGAGAAGACAAATAATTTCAGAACAAATTTTAAGATGTTTTGTCGTTGATCAGCAGGAGATTTGGACATTTTTTCTTCCTCTGGCTGAGTTTGCCTTTAACAGTCGGGTTAATCATTCCACGGGGACCTCGATGTTTTTCTGTAATTATGGGTTTCATCCTCATTTTGATGAGTTCTCCAGGATAAGTTCTGGTTGTCCTGGGGTAGATGTAACCATTCAAGAGCTGGGGGATGTCTGGAGCGATGTTAAAAAAAATATTGGGGTGGCTCAGCATCGACAGAAACAGAAGGTTGATAGGAGACACTCGTCAGGAGCCGCCTTCAAGATAGGAGATAAGGTATGGCTATCCTCTAAAAATATTAGAATGAAGATGCCCCCAATGAAGTTGGGTCCTAGATTCATTGGTCCATATGAGATTTTGGAGGTGGTCAATCCGGTTGCTTTCCAAGTATGACTCCCTCAAACTTTCTGAATTCCTAATGTGTTCCACAATTCTTTGTTGAAGAAGTTTATTCCCCCTGATCTGTTTCCCTCACCCCGCCTTCTCTGGTGTCTATTGAGGGAAGCTTAGAATATGAGGTACAAAGGATCATTGATTCCCGAATGGTCCGGAATTCTTTCAATATCTGGTACATTGGAAGGTGTATGGACCCGAAGAATGTCCTGGGTTCTAGCTCATCCTGTCAGGGCTGATCAGTTGGTCCGGGCTTTTCATCAGAGGTTTCCTGGGAAGCATGGGGCTCTGGTGGCCCCCCATTAAGAGGGGGTACTTTCACGGTATCCACACTGTCCTTGTCTGCTATGTTACTATTGTGTGGAGGCTGTCAGTCTTTTTTGGATTTGCTGGGTCTGTGTTCACATCCCTTGATTAGTCCTCTACTTAAGCATGCTAGCTCCTCTGTTATGATCCGATAACCTAGGAGTAACATCAACAGACTTCACAGAAGTGGTTGGCAACTATACTGACCGGCAGTCCCTGACTAAATACCGCAACTAGAAGAAGCCGTTGGATGTAACTAACCATGCCCTAGACACTTCGACATGGCCGGAGAACTAGCTACCCCTAAAGATGGAAACAGGAAAGTCTATCTTGCCTCAGAGCAGAACCCCAAAAGAATAGCAAGCCCCCCACGGATATTGACTGGTAAACATGAGAGGAAAAAACACACACAGGCAGATAATAGAGTTTAGCAAAAGAGGCCACACTAGCTAGATATTAAGGACAGGGTAGAATACTATTGCGGTCCGTATTAAAAATACTATCAAAAACCTCCAACAGCAGATAGTACCAAAAAATAACCCTGAGTCTGCTAAGACACGCGCACACTATATCTGCAGGAACTTCTGTGAATCAAACTAGAATAAATAGGTTGTAACACCACCAGAACTGGAAGCAGCAAACAACAGTGAATATAAAATTCATACCTAGGAAGAAAACCCCCTAACTGAGAGCAGGTAAACAAATATGCAGACTAAATATCAACCCACAACTCAGAGCAAGATAAGCAATAAGCAGATCCTTAAGCACACAACATGTGTGCCACAAAATAAGAAAAACCCATTCACTTAGCTTTCAAGGATTCAGCAGAGCAGGAAGAAACCAGGGAGAGATGTGAAGACCTCCAGGAATAATTACAACTGGCAGAGATTGATCAGCTCCAACCACCTATATGTTCCAATCCGAAGTGGACTGCCAATCACCAAGATCAGCTGAGGAACTTACTAAAACACAACCAGCTGCATCACTAACAACGACCACAGGAGGGAGCTCAAACCAGAATTCTTAGTCAATGAATTCACAACACTCCTCCACCCAGTGTCAATTGTACACTTGCTGCTGCCTGTGTAGAGCTGATCTCTCTGTGCTCTGTGCCTGACCCAGCTTGACTTTATTTCCTTATCTGGATTTTGACCCTTTGCCAGTGACCTGACTATTCTTTTGTCTGCTCCCTGTGAACTGTCTTGTTTTTCTGGTTTTCCTGACCCCGGCTTGCGAAGTGGATTTTGTCTCTGACTACTCCTTGTTTTACTGCGCCATTTCCTGCACCTGATGTCAGAACACTTGATCTCCCTTTACTTATCCAGTAAGTAGTACAATAATAATAATTGTCTATCAGTTTTGTAGTCCTATCTTTCCACTTCTGGGACTGTTATTACTGTACTCGCGTCACAGGTGCCTTCCATGATCTGATTGTCTCTAGTGTGGAGTTAAGGAGTGGTAAGAAAATAAGTGAGAACAGCGAGTGCTTAAGTGGGCTTCACTTGATACCCAGATATGTGATATCTAGAGTCGAGAACGAATGTTCAAACTCATCGCTTTAGACTTGTCCAAATTAATTTTAAAATTGTACATACTACATTGTTAGTAGTAATAGTAGGTCATCCGCAAAGGCTGTGGCTATGTGGTTCATCCCCGCTATTCTAATGCCTTCTATATCTGGGTATTGCCTAATGCAGGGTTTCAATAACTAATTTAACTAGAAACTGAGATAGCGGGCAACCCTGCCGAGTACTGTTTTTAATGGCGAAAGGCGAGGATAGGTCTCTATTTACTCTCCCTCTTGCGGTTGGGCATGTGTATATTTTTTAAATGGCATTTATTATTAGTGTGGGGAAGCTGACTTTCTTTACTGTTTCTTGCATATAGGCTCAGTCCACCCTGTCAAATGCTTTCTCTGCAACCATGCCCAGCAATACTAGAGAATTATGGTGTATGTTTGCGTGTTGCATCAGGTGTAGCACCCAAATTAAGTTGCCTCTGCCTTCCCTGCCTCAGAAAATGCCTGTTTGTTCTGGAAAAATAAGCATGCCCATGATCATGCTCAACCTTTTGGCTAATATATTTGCAAATAGATTTAAGTCATTGTTTAACAATGAGATAGGTCTGTAGTTTCCACACAGCTCAGGGTCTTTATCCTCCTTGTGTATTAATGAAATATATGCTTTATGAGTCTGTTTTGAGAACGTGGCTCTTGTTAGCACTGCATTCAATAGGTTGAGAAGGTGTAGGCTTAGAATATCTTGGAAGACCTTGTAGTAGGAGGCCATCTGGGCCCAAGCTTTTTCCTATGGGGCTTCTCGACAGATCAGATATGAGCTTATGCAAGGTGAAGTGATTGCTTAGGCTGAGTTGTTGCTTTCCGGAGAGTTTTGGCAGTTTAATAGTTTGGAGGAGGGCTCTTATGTCCATGTGTCGTTTTTCCGCTTGTTCTGAGTTTTTGTGCATGTGTAGGTTGTATAGTCAACAGTAGAAATTAAAGAAAGCCGCTGATATACTGGTGGGGTTATTTAGTTTGATACTGTTTGAGTCCCTTATAGTCTATATGAGTGAGTGCATTTACCTCTTCTTTATGAGTGAAACCATAAATGTTGACACCTTGTTCCCATGAGCGAACAGGCGGTATTTACAGTTCACAAAGATTTTGGCTGCATCTTTATTTAGTATGTTTTTGAGAGTTTGCCTCTTCAGCTTCGGTAGGGCCAAGGTGTCATGTGATTCAATCTTATTATGGATTGCTTCCAATGTTTGGATTTTGCTATAGAGGAATTCAATAATGTTTTGTTTTGACTTTTTTAGGTAGGAAGAGATAGATATTATCTCTCCTCTCACCATGGCTTTATGAGCTTCCCAGACCATGGGGAATGGTGTCTGATACTGAGTATTCATGTCAAAGTAAGTGGTAAATGTGTTGGTTAACCTCTCCTTGTATGTCTGATTGTACCTAAGAGATTAATTTTGCCTCCACACTTGGTTATTGGGTCTGTGGCCTGTAGCTATCTATAAAAGAAGCATGGAGTGGTCAGAGTGGACAGTAGGTACAATCCGGATGTCTTTCAAGTCTAATAGTGCTAAAAGGTGTATGAATAGATAATCTATGCAGCTGAACGATATCTAAACCTGTGCATAATGAGTGTAGTCTTTTGTGGTTGATTATTGGTGACTCCAGATACCTGTCAGTTGCATTAAATTTAATGATGTAGAGAAACATCATAGCGCTCTCTAGGACAGACTTGTTTTTCCCATGGATGAATCAAGTGTTGGGTCTAAAGGTGTATTTAGGTCTCCCCCTAGGATTAATGTGCCCATCCACAAACTGTGTTTGTGAGCCAGGTGTCTTGTTTCGTTTTTGTTGTAATTAATTTGTGAGCACGTTTCCCTTTAATAAAGATACCGTTCGTTGGCATCCCTGAGAGTGTCTGAGGGTACCGTTCCACGTCGCAACATTGCATGCAATTTCACTTGCAATTTGCTGGTTGCAGTGAAATCATGGACTCATTGTTCTATTTTGTTGCCGTGTACAAATAGAAAAATGTGTCCATGATTTCACTGCAACCAGCAAATTGCAAGTGAAATTGCATGCAATGTTGCGATGTGTAAGGGCCACATCACACACACAGATATCTGTGCAGATATTGTTCGCAGATCTCTGGTTGCAGTGAAATCATGGACACATTGTTCCAGTTGTACACGGCCACATAATGGACCAATGTGTCCATGATTTCACTGCAACCAGAGATCTGCGAACAATATCTGCACAGATATCTGTGTGTGTGACGTGGCCCTAACAGTACCTTAATAGTAGGAATGGAGCATGTTTGGATATTGCTATCGCAGCTCCTCTCAATTTACTGGACAATGATAATGAGTAGGGATGGGCGAATCTACTCGCTAGGACTCGTTACTCGGCGAGTAGTAAGGGACTCGCAGGACTCGGTAGTCTGCGAGTTTCCCAGTGATTACTCGCACGAGTCCAATGCAAATCAATATCAATCCTAGTTTTGTCAGAAACGCTGACAAAACTAGGATTGCCATTGTTTGCATTAGACTCGGCTACTGTGCCAGTGATAGCAGGGAAACTCGCAAAGTAACTGCTGTTACATTGCGAGCCGAGTCCAGCTGTCTTCTCTGTGCAGCTCCAGGGTCCTAGAGCCCGCCTGCTCACAGACATGATGTAGCAGTGCTGAGATTGTTCTCAGTCTGCTCATTCCCTGTGCATAGACATCTATATCTATGCACAGGGGATGTAGCAGAGAGGACATCGCGTTTTGGACTACGTCGGACGGAAGAGGATTTTTTTAATTAAAGATGGAGTCCCTAATGGCTTTTTTTTTTATTTCAAATAAAATTTTTTCTCTGTGTTGTGTTTTTTTAACCCTTTATTGGAGATTCTTAGTGGCTGGGTCAAACGTGGCCTGACATTAAGAATCTCGGGCTTAATACCAGCTTGTATAACAAAGCTGGTATTAACCCCTTTATTACCCAGCATGCTACCGCCACCAGGGCCGCTAGAAGAGCGGGGTTCAGCGCCAGAGGATGGCGCTTCAATGAACGCACCATCTTCTGGGGCGGCTGCGGGCTGCATTTTGCAGCGGGGGGTGCTCAGAAAGCTTGGGCATCCCTGCGCTGCGGATTCCAGCCCCCAGCTGCTTAGCTGTACCTGGCTAGACATAGAAATTGCGCGGAGCCCCACGCATTTTTTTTTATTATTTCATGAATTTCAGAGTCAGAGTCTCAGAGTCTCAGAGTCAGAATCTCAGAATTTCATGAAATAATTTAAAAAAAATGCGTGGGGCTCCGCGCAATTTCTATGTCTAGCCAGGTACAGCTAAGCAGCTGGGGGCTGGAATCCGCAGCGCAGGGATGCCCAAGCTTTCTGGGCACCCCCCGCTGCAAATTGCAGCCCGCAGCCACCCCAGAAGATGGCGCGTTCATTGAAGCGCCATCCTCTGGCGCTGAACCCTGCTCTTCCAGCGGCCCTGGTAGCGATGGCACGCTGGGTAATAAAGAGGTTAGGGCCAGCTTTGTATTATCAGCTGGCCCTAAGCCCGAAATTTATGGCGTCACGCCAATATTAGACATGACCGCCATGAATTTCTATTAAATTGTTTTAAAAAAAACACAACACAAAGAAAAATTTTATTAGAAATAAAAAAAAAAGCCATTAGGGACTCCATCTTTAATTAAAAAAATCCTCTTCCGTCCGACGCAGTCCAAAACGCGATATCCTCTCTGCTCATCCCCTGTGCTTAGATATAGATGTCTATGCACAGGGAATGAGCAGACTGAGAACAATCTCAGCTCTGCTACATCATCTCTGTGCACAGACATTCATGTCTGTACACAAGGAATGAGCAGACTGAGAACAATCTCAGCTCTGCTACATCAGGCAGCAGGCGGGCTCTAGGACCCTGGAGCTGGCAGCCAGCACAGAGGAGACAGGACTCTTATCTGTGCGAGTTTTCCAGCGATTACAGTTGCAAAGTAAACGAGCAATGCAAATAAATGGCAAAACTAGGATTGCTTCAGGCTGAAGCTTCCGAGACACATCTGCGATTTGTAAATCTCACACTACTCGCTATTACTCGCTTCCCCATTCATTAACATTGGACTCGCTAGACTCGCAACGAGTAGCGAGTCCCGGGCTCGGACTCGCTAGAGTCAAGCAATTCCGAGTAATTTAGGATTCGCCCATCACTAATAATGAGTGGAACCAGTGATTGTAATGTTTTGTCTCAAATGTGGAGATTTCTCCTGTGTCCCCTGTATCAATGCTATGTCTATTTTTAATTTTTTGAGATGTGATAGGTTCTGTCTGTTTAATTGGCGAATTCAACCTTCTCATGTTATAGGATGTTATCGTGGTTATTTGTGTTTAATTATCCATGTGTTTGTCATCTTGTAATGTGGCCTCGCTCAAACGCCAAATACAGTAGAAACAAGAGAGAAAAAGAACAGAATAAGTCTAGCGTCACACTTGGGAGGCCGTTTTTGGGAAGGCTGCGTTAATGCTAGGCATATTTTTGCCGCACCTGCCGCAAGCCCCACAGACATCGTATGGGCTTGCCGCAAGTGTGCCGCTACCGCGGCCGTTATGCGGTGATCGCGGCAGTTGCAGTTTTTTCACCGCAACTGCCGTGATCAGCGTAAAACGCTAATGTGAAAGGGGGCCTTACCCATATTAAGAAAAGCATGCGTTCTTGCAAAAACACCAAAAAACGCTGCTAGCAACATTTTTTGTGGCTTTTGCAAAAGTGCCTAGCATTAAACACATTGCACTTTTGCTATGGTTTTTTAAAATTGGAGCCTATGGAGGCATTAAAGCTTTTTTCACAATTTACATTCGTGAAAAACGTTGGCTTTTAGCGCTAATGTGACCCTAGCCTTAGAGAACAAACATGAAAACTTAATTGTTTTTGCTATAGTTTGGGCTTGGTGTCCTTGCTTACATGCCATATCTATCTCAGATGAAACATTTAAATCAACCGGGGAAATCTACACCAGAATTGACATAGACATATACTGTTCAACCTATGTAATGCTAATTTGCAGAGATAAACAGAGACCTATCCGTTTCCTTATAATAAACATTATACTCATCATGTCCCGCCGAGATGTCAGGTATTCTTGAATAGTTTCGTCGTTCTCTGCTTGGTCCTCTCGCTCTTTCGGGGGCCAACTTTCTTCCATTGGCCCTGGACAGGAAGCTTTGGGAGTTGAATGTTTGTGTGCACAGACCTCAGATCCGGTATTGGTTTTAAACGATGTTTCAAGCACTTCACAGATCCTGGCGATGTCTGTCGATGTTCTCGCTGTGTATTTCTTGATTTTTGCTGTTATTAAAATTCCAAATGGGAGTAAGTGAAGGTGTATTCAATTGCAGCAGCCTCTAGTATGCCCCTGACCCTAAGGTTAGTACAGCTGTTTCAGTTCTCTATATCTTCAAAGGCTGAGTACAAAATGTAAATATGGTCTTCATTTAGTAGTAGAGCTGTAGTCAGTTCACCTGCATAAGTAGCCAAGCTGGCTTGTGCTCCTTCCAGCTCTTCTACCCTATGGCCTATTTGTTGAACGTCCTGTTTGATTTCAGTTAAGTCTTTGACTAGGGGGCAAGAACTGAAGTCAGGATGTTTTTGATGAATTCTCCAGAAATGGGTTTATCATCATCTACAGTATTGCAGCTCTCTTCATCCTCCACTTCTGCCTCCGGTTCGTTTAATGGGTCTTTAGATCATGCTAGGCTTTGTTTGGGCCCAATTTTTTTGTGAGGAATTTCTCCATTTGTATTTGGCATGCAAGAGTTGGTCCGTTATGATGTGCATACGATGTCGACCATGCTGCTACTCCAGCAGTTTGTTATGGTCAAATTTCTGATTTCTCCTTGTTGAGTAAAAGTTGACAGGGCTACATTATCTTTAGTTACTGTCTGTTGGTTTCCAGGAAATCTTGCCTCTTGTGACCAGTGTACTTGGTGGCTTGTTTGTATTTGGCCACTAGAAGTTGTACTCCTCTGTTTATAACTAGCAGTCTCAAGGTCATGTATCCTTCTGGACCTAGTCACTTCTTCTTATATGGGTCTATAAGGATCAGGATTCTTTATTGGCTGTGAAGCGTTAATCCCTTCCCAAGTGATTGTCTTCTTCCTGTGTGTTTTAGCTGTGGTCAGACACCAGAATCTTCATCTTGGGGCTTCAGCTAGTGGCTGTTAAACTGGGCTGATTATGTATGGCTGGTGTTGTCACCAAAAACAGAGTGTGGGCGTGATGTTGTTATTATTTCAGATTGTCTTGCTGTGCTCCTCTATCCTGTTCAATGCACTCAGATTACCTCACCCACAGCCCGCTCTCCTTCAGGGCGTCCCCATTACTCACCACCTCCCGACTTCACTATGCAGAGCTGATTCTGTCCGGCTACTGTTCCTATGCTCCCCGGGTTCTGCGGGTTTAGCTTCACTAACCTCCAATATCGGATGGTCCTCTTATGATGTCTCAGGCTAGTTTCACGGTCCAAGTGGTATGGTGGGTCTCTCCTCTTACTCGTCGGGTGTAGCAATCTTATACATGCTGCAGCACAAAGCGCAGAAACTGACAGAGGTTACCAGCAGGGGGCGGGCCACCGGTGCTCCTCTCCGCTGCCTGTCACGCCTCAACCACCTCTACTGAATTGCTGTGCAGAAGCAAAGGTCCAGAAGCATTACACAGCGGGAGGAAGGGTCATCAACGTGTTGGCTTTCACTCTTCACACCGGTAGCCACCTACTAGATTCCTCTGTCGTTCCAGGGAAGAGCTAGATAGCAAAAGATATGGGTTGCTGTGGCCCCTCTGCAGTGAATATCCAGGAAGTTAATGGCAGCCTAGAATTACAAGCACGCAAGACGCCCGGGCGCTTGTATGAGGCTGCTGTTTAATGACTATTTTCCTTCTTTTTGCAGCCCCCAACCCTCATCCCATAACTTTAAAGTCCGAGTTCGGGTTTGCACTCAAGTTCGAGTCACCTTTGGCCCCGAACTCGGACTTTAAAAAAAGTGAGTCCACCTAGCCCAAACATCAGCAAGTTCACCCATCACATTTTAAGAGTCTGTATTTTCCATTAAGATGAATTTAGGAAATGCCAAATGTAAAGGTAATAAGTACTGCATGTCTAAGGTACTAAAGTGAGGTGTACACTGCTGAAATAAACAGAAATTACATTTTCGCTCAACAAAATTGAGAACTGTTACAATTTTTTCACACACAGGCAACTGTTTTTTGAGCCACACAAAACTCTGGATGGGAAAGATTGTTAAAGTAATATAGTTATTACAGCCGTCTGTCCTGGATTAATTCATTGCTATGTTTTATTTCCCCTGTTGTTTCGTTGATTGCATTAGTAAGTCAACAAGATGTTTTCCGAAATCTAAGTAGTAAAATGTATCTTAAAATTACTGCAATCAACAAACCACACAGACAGCTCAACTGAATGTAAAATGCCCTAAAAAGCTTTAATTCATTTATAAAAATCTGTATTTTATTGTGTAAAATGAAAATTAAATGGACCTCAGTATGCTAAGAGGAGTTACTGATATATTAAATATAGTGATTATGCTATTTACGATTTCAAAGTGTGTTTATGTGAACTGGCAAAAGCGTGCCAATGTCTGAGAGCTTACAGTGATTGGAAAATAATTTGTCCCCTTGCAGATGCCAGTGATAATGTTTATATACTAGTCCTATTCATTCATCCATTTTGTTTTACTTAGAAAATGTAAAAATAATAAAAAGTAACTAGTATTTTGACTTCTACTTGGAATTTATACTTACAGTGCTTCATTTCTCTGCACATAAACGGATGGGGAGGAGCTCTTTCTACAATAATATTACTCAACTGTCCTGGCTCTAGTGCAGAGCACTGACCCCCAACTTACTATCGGACACTCTTCTCTGTTTTTCTTCATACTTCATAGTTTTTAAGGTTGAATTTAGACTTTAGGTCCATCTAGTTCAACTTGTAGCCTAACATGTTGATCCAGAGGAAGGCACTGGAGCTAATGGCAGGTCACAAATCACAGGAGACCAATCAGTGGGACGCTGGAAAACGATGAAGATGCCGTAAGGTGAGTATAAGCCAGGGAAAAAGCAATTAGAATCAATGCACCACTCCAGCAATGCAATGAAAAAATGCTGCAATGGTGTTTTAATGGTAGCTGTTCAAATGTTATTAATCTGTAGAATAACAGAATTATAGTTTTTCCAGCCAATTTGCATAAAGTGCTGCTACCGGCAGAAAATGAACTTTATTCTTTCAGGAGGTGTTAGCTATTAAGCTATTAGTCATTGAGGCATTTCAAAAGCACCATAAATTATATTAAGTCCATATTCTATTCGTGAAAAAACATGGGGAGAACATGTATGTGAAATATGGCCATGTGAATAAGGTCAAATAGTCCCCATGGACACATGCATTGCATCTACAATGTCCAATTGTGGGTGTTAAAGCAGAGACACATTATGCGAGATGCATGCAGGACACTCGCATGACTCTCGCATGACTCACCCAAAATGGCATCCCCCTCTCTGGATGGGAACGTGTAAGCTGCTTGTCTTTCTATGGAGCTGACAAACGTCTGTTTCAGAGAGCCAGGGGCCATTCGAGTGAGTCATGGAGACGTATGGAAGTATCTCACGTGCGTCTTTCTCAGTGTGCCTCTGTCTTTATATAACTGCTGGTGGGCTACATTCAAGCCAGTCAGTGTTTGTTTAATAGACTGTCTTCATAGGAAGATTGAACAGCCTTGTGCACAGACTGATTGCTAAAAGATCAAATAAACGGTCATTATTCTTGGCATCACATATACTGTTTATACAGTACTAAATGCTGTTAAAGAGGACCTGTCACCAAACCAGGCATGGTGATCTAATTACAGCACTGGATGCAGCATGTCTACAGCATGCAGACAAGGGGTCCCCCAGCACTTGAGCAGCCCTGTACCCCGAGATAATACAGTTAGAAAACTTACATGCCACAGCCACTAAGGAGGTGGCTAGGGGCTGCAGCCAAGGGCAGATTCACACCACCTGGATGTTTAATCTGCCCACCGCTGCCAATCATTCTCTCCCTGTCTGCAGCATTTAAACAGTTTTTTTTCTCTCCCGTTTAGCCCCGCCCCTCAGGGGCGGGGCTAACAGACTTTCTGGGAGAGAGAAATAAAAACTCTGTTTAAATGCTGCAGACAGGGAGAGAATGATTGGCAGCGGTGGGCAGATTACACATGCAGGGGGTGTGAATCTGCCCTTGGCTGCAGCCCCTAGCCACCTCCTTAGTGGCTGTGGCATGTAAGTTTTCTAAGTGTATTATCTCGGGTACAGGGCTGCTCAAGGGCTCGGGGACCCCTTGTCTGCATGCTGCAGACATGCTGTATCCAGTGCTATAATTAGATCACCATGCCTGGTTTGGTGACAGGTCCTCTTTAAATATGGTCAATTTTAAGAAAGCTTAAAAATCATTTCAGCATTTTGCTCATGCATTTGGTAATTGGTTGGCTGCTTAAACTAGCTGAACATTGGAAAAGACCAAAATGATCAACTAGAAGTCTGAAGATGTCTGAATTCAACTGTTAATAGATAGAATTAAAGGGAATCTGTCAGGCCAAAAAATATGCAACTGATATAATTTTGTAATTCCTTTCTCTCTAACCTCTCCCTACTCATGTATTTCTATTATTTATACTTCCCTACTATCCTCTGTAATCTTCAAATTAATAGCTTAATTCTATCTCTGCTGCCAACTCCCCAAGGAATTAATATTCATGAATCATTACACTGCCCTGCCTTCTTCTCTGATCTGCATGATGTGTGGCTCCTTCACTGCAGAGGAGAAGATAGGGGTGAGGAGTGGTGATCTTAGCTGCAGCTATGAGCTCTTCATTTATTTGTGTGTATCTGAGACATATGTGCAGTCTGAGATATTTCTATGTGATTATAAGGACATTTAATCATTTGCTAAGCAGATACACATTACATGTATGCAGGAAAACCAAGTTCATCTATACACATATAAATCTTACAGACAGCACAGGCTGCAGCACAAAACACTTCCCCCTCCCAGCACAGAGCACAGAGTGTAGGGTCAGAACACCAGCTTGGGTGGGTGTGGATATTTAAATAACACTTATACAGCAACTGGACATTTGGCTGTTAATATAATGGAGAGGACTAAAGTACTAGCTCCTGCAGGGTGTGAAAATGCTCATAGCATGGAAACTAGAAAATATAAAATAATGATTTTATATATATTTAAAAGGTCTGCCCATGCACTGCTCATGGGTACTATTAGTATCCTACTGAAAATGACCTGACAGAGTCCCTTTAAATGGAATCTGTCTCCAGGTTTTTGCCATCCTATCTGAGTGCAGCATAATGTAGAGACAGAGACCCTGATTCCCGCTACATATCACTTACTGAGCTACTTGCTGTCATTTAATGACTGTTTCTAGTTCTGCAGATTTAACAGTTCATGAATATGCTGGACTACCTACCTGACAGCCGGCCAAATAGTTATTTAATGATGATCTCCAGGTGATTAAACTGTGATTTTATCAAAACTAAACTGGGCAGCCCAGTAAGTGATACATCTCTAGAATCAGGATCTCTGTCTTTACTTTATTCGGCTCTCAGATTTGGTGGCAAAAACCTGGTGACAGATTCTCTTTAAAGCCACTTGTACATAGTGGTGGCAGTTCCATCCGAATGTCCTTGTAATAAAATAATAATAATAATAATAATAATAATTTTATTTATATAGCGCCAACATATCTACAGCCCTTTACAATTCAGAGGGGACATGTACAGACAATATGATACAATACAGAGTAACAAAAAAATTAAAAAACCATAAGGAGTGAGGGCCCAACTCGCAAGCTTACAATCTATGAGGAAATAGGGGAGGTACAAAAGGTAAATGGTAAAGCATGCCGACAGATATGGTCCAGCCATCAATACAAAAAATAGGATGTTCACGTAACACTACATGAACCAGTCACCGGTCGGGATCTGTACAGTACAGATAAAGTTCTTATGCTATAATAATGCAATGATTTTTTTGTCTATGGATTTTATATAAAAATATTTAGCTGGTCTCTGTTTCACTGTGTCATTAACCCCCTCCCGACCCATGACGTAGGAGGACATCATGGGTTGGGTCCCAGTGTTTGATGTGAGCTCCGACGCAGGGACTCGCATCAAACACCCAACATCTCAGCTGATCTCATCAGCTGAGATGTCAGGCTTCTAGCACCGATCGGATCTGGATCCGATCGGTGTTGTTAACCCTTGGATCCCAATTATCAATTACTGACAGCGGGATCCAAAAATTGTTGTGGCATGGAACGCGCTGTTCCACGTCCACACCAGAGATCCCACGATAATATCATGAGATCTCTGGTGCTCACGTGACAGCCCTGGGTCCTGGTGTGAACCCGGAAGTTATCACGGTTCACTCCTTCTCAGTAGTTGGCGAGCGCTGCCAACCACTGAAAATGTAACCAAATGCAATGTCCCCATGTGCTGCAGCTCATCAGGACATCGGGACATGGCAGAAGCGATCAGATGCTGCAGCACTGTGGCGCCCTATGGGGCAGTGTAAAAACAAGAATTAATTAAAAAATAAAGTTTTAAAAATTATGAAAAAAAAACCCACAAAAGTTCAAACCACCCTTGTTTTCCCCCATTCAAAATAAAAGTATTAAAAAAAATATATACACATATTTGGTATCGCTGCGTTCAGAAATGCCCGATCTATCAAGATATAAAATCAATTAATGAGAGCCGTAAACTGCATAATGGAAAAAAAGGTTCAACCGCCAAAATTACGTTTTGCTGCAACATTGCTATAGAATGCAATATCGCACGATCAAAACAGCGCATCCACCCAAAATTGGTATCATTAGAAACGTCAACTCAAGATACAAAAAATAAGCCATCACACAGCCCCAGATCCTGAGATCCTAAGTGTCGTCATCATGCAAAAAGTGTGATTCTTTTTTTTTAAAAAAATTTCTGAATTTTTTCCCCACTTAGATACCAGTAAAAGTAAACATGCTTTAGTATCTATCAACTCATACCGACCTAAGGTATCGTATCGTCACATCAGTTTTACCATATAGTGATCATGGCAAATAAAAAAAACGAAAACAAAGTGAAATTGCACTTTTTTGCAATTTCACCGCATTTGGATTTTTTTTTCCATTTTCTGTACACTTATATTTTAAAATAAATGGTTGCATCGGAAAGTACAACAAAACACAGCCCTCATATGTCTATATTGACGGAAAAAAAAAGTTCTGGCTCTTGGAAGCAGGGGAGCAAAAAACGAAAATGAAAAATCCCCAGGTGGTGAAGGGGTTACGGCTGTGTGCCCACGATGACTTTGTGGTGCAGATATGTGATGCAAAAAATCTGCACCCTCTGGCAGAATAATGCACTAAAAACTACCTTGTGCCCACGCTGCGCCTTTGCTGTGTTTTTGATGCAGATTTGTGTTTTGCGCTTTCCAGCGTCAAGTCCATGGCTTGATGGGCTGGAAAACACTGAAAAACCTGCAGAAAGAATTGACATGTTGCAAATTTTCTCACAGCAAAATACACACCATTTTTGCAGCAAGAAAAACGCAGCATGGGCACAACACTTCAGAATTCGCATAGACTTTGCTGGTACTTAGCTGTGTTGCAGATTATACACAAATCTGTGACAAAAAACGCAATACAAATGTGTCAAAATGGGGCGAATTAATCCACAACATCGTTATCACGGTGTCACACAGAACGATGCAGCAGGTTGCTGGTGTTGAGATCATCAGGTTTTCCAACATGTTGATAAACCTGTCAACTCCGATCCAACGATTTATCGTAGCAACTTGCCACTGTCACACGCAACGATGTCACAACAACGTCGCTGGTACACCACCAAACCCGTGACGTTTCAACGATGTTGTTGATGATGTTGTGCCATGTAACAGGGCCTTAACAGTTTTGTGAATAGGTCCATTCAACCTGCGGCTGTTAACAGCAGGTCCAGACTGTGTGTCACAGTCATTATCTGCCAGGAATGGAGCGATCTAACCTAGTGAGCCCACTTCATACTGCAGACTTGCACTGTACATGTGAAGTGGATGTTGGTAGGGGGTTATATAAAAATATATAATTCAATATGGAAGAAAAAGCTGGGCAGCACTCACCATAATTCAATGATCCTTTATTCAAATGTCATATGGAGACGATAGATTCAGCGGGGAGAGGGAGTGAGGATCAGCAGACGACGACTGCTGTTTCGCTGTTGTCCACTTATCCTCACTCCCTCTCCCCACTGAATCTATCGTCTTCATATGACGTTTGAAAAAAGGATCATTGAATTATGGTGAGTGCCGCTCAGCTTTTTCTTCTATATTGACTTGTGTCTTGTATCTGGAAGGCGTGCAAAACCTGTCACCGAGTGGCTTATGTTTACTGCAGCAGTTAGCGATTAGCTGAGTTTCTCCAGCCCAAAGAAAGGTGCTCCCCTCCACGCTCCCTGGTCTCCCCTCCACCCTCCCTGGTCTCCCCTTCATCCTCCCCAGTCTCCCCTCCATGCTCCCTGGTCTCTCCTCCATCCTCCCCGGTCTCTCCTCACGTACCGGCATTGTTGATGATGATCAGCCTCTCCGGTTCTCCTCCTCCCATCTCCGCGGCCGTGGTCACCGTCCTCCTCACCCCGTCCTCTGTGCTGAGATTCGCCGCCGTCCAGTGGACCCGGAGCCCCGGGCAGATCTCCCGCAGCTCCTCAGCCTCCTGCCGCAGACAGTCCCCAGAGTGGGACACCAGGAGCAGCGCTGACCCCGGGGCCACCCAAGCCATCAGCTGCCGGGACACAACCAGCCCGAACCCGCGGGAGGCTCTGGATATCACACACAAGACCTGCCCGAGACACATCACCCGAGATCCTAGATGCTCCGGCTCCATCCTGCCCCCCCCGGCTCCATCCTGCCCTGCTCGCTCCATCCTACCCCCCTGGCTCCATCCTGCCCTGCTCGATCCATCCTGCCCCCTAGCTCCATCCTGCCCGCTTCCTCCATGCTGCCCCGCTTGCTCCATGCTGTCCCGCTTGCTCCATGTTGCCCCACTCGCTCCATCCTGCCCCAAACACTCCATCCTGCCCCCCTGCATCCATCCTGCCCCCCCGCATCCATCCTGCCCCCCACGCATCCATCCTGCCCTCCCACACATCCATCCTGCCCCCCCGCATCCATCCTGCCCCCCCTGCTCCATCCTGCCCCCCCGCATCCATCCTGCCCCCCCGCATAAAATCCTGCCCCCCCGCATCCATCCTGCCCCCCGCATCCATCCTGCCCCTCCTGCTCCATCCTGCCCCCCCGCATCCATCCTGCCCCTTGCATCCATCCTGCCCCTCCTTCTTGGCTCCATCCTGCCCCCCTGGCTACATCCTGTCCCCCCGCATCCATCCACTCCCCCGGCTCCATCCTGTCCCTCCGCATCCATCCTGCCCCCCCCCGGCTCCATCCTGCCCCTCCCGGCTCCATCCTGCCCCCCCCCAGCTCCAACCTACCTCCCTCGGCTCCATCCTGACCCCCCACCCACCCCGGCTCCATCCTGCCTCTCTCGGTTCCATCCGGACCCCCCGGCTCCATCCTGCACCCTTCCAGCGTCATCCTGCCCCCCGCATCCATCCTGCCCCCCCCCTGCCTCCATCCTGTCCCCCTTGGCTCCATCCTGTCCCCCTTGGCTCCATCCTGCCCCCCTCGGCTCCATTCTCCCCCCCCGGCTCCATCCTGCCCCCCCCGGCTTCATCCAAACCCCTGCATCCATCCTGCCCCCCTCGGTTCCATCCTGCCCCCCCGGCTCCATCCTGCCCCGCTCGCTCCATTCTGCCCCCCCGGCTCTATCCTGCCTCGCTCGCTCCATCCTACCCTGCTCGCTCCATCTTGCCCCCCGACTCCATCCTGCCCCGCTCGCTCCATCCTGTCCCGCTCGCTCCATCCTGCCCCCCGGCTCCATCCTGCCCCCCCCCGGCTCCATGCTGCCCCGCTTGTTCCATGCTGCCCTGCTTGCTCCATGTTGTCCCGCTCGCTCCATCCTGCCCCAAATGCTCCATCCTGCCCCCCCCTGACACCATCCTGACCCCCCACCACCCCCACCATCCTGCCTCCCTGCTCAATCCTGCCCCCCTACTCCATCCTGCCGCCCCGGCAGTTAGCGGTCATGTTAACGGTTTCACAGGCAACGACAGGTCCTAAAGGCCTGTAGGACCTAGAAGACGGAGGTGGAGCGAGCCGGTGGACAGGTGAGTATCCTCACTGAGGAATTTTTTTATTTTTACTTTTATTGTGGAGGAGCGGGGACCAGGAGGAACAGGGGGCCGCGGAGAGCGGGGGGCCGCAGGGAGCGGAGTATCGCCATATATCATAGTGCTGATATACATGTACTGTAATGTACCGCCATATATTATAGTGCTGCAAGCATGTGCTGTAATGTACCACCATATACTATAGTGCTGCTATACATGTACTGTAATGTACCGCCATATACTATAGTGCTGCTATACATGTACTGTAATGTACCACCATATACTATAGTGCTGCTACACATGTACTGTAATGTACCGCCATATGCTATAACACTGCTATACATGTACTGTAATGTACTGCCATATACTATAGTGCTGCTATACAAGTGCTGTAATGTACCGCCATATACTATAGTGCTGCTCTACATGTACTGTAATGTACCGCCATATACTATAGTGCTGCTACACATGTACTGTAATGTACCGCCATATGCTATAACACTGCTATACATGTACTCTAATGTACTGCCATATACTATAGTGCTGCTATACAAGTGCTGTAATGTACCACCATATACTATAGTGCTGCTATACATGTACTGTAATGTACCGCCATATACTATAGTGCTGCTACACATGTACTGTAATGTACCGCCATATGCTATAACACTGCTATACATGTACTCTAATGTACCACCATATACTATAACATTGCTATACATGTATAGCAGCACTATAGTATATGGTGGCACACATGTATAGCAGCGCTATGGTATATGGCGGTACATTACAGCAATGTATAGCAGAACTATAGTATATGGCAGTACATTACAGTACATGTATAGCAGCACTATAGTATATGGCGGTACAATACAGCACATGTATAGCAGTGTTATAGTATATGGCTGTACATTACAGCACATGTAATAGCAGCACTATAGTATATGGCAGTACATTACAGTACATGTGCTGTAATGTACAGCCATATACTATAACACTGCTATACATGTGCTGTATTGTACCGCCATATACTATAACACTGCTATACATGTGCTGTATTGTACCGCCATATACTATAGTTCTGCTATACATTGCTGTAATGTACCGCCATATACCATAGCGCTGCTATACATGTGTGCCGCCATATACTATAGTGCTGCTATACATGTACTGTAATGTACCACCATATACCATAGCGCTGCTATACATGTACTGTAATGTACCGCCATATACCATAGCGCTGCTATACATGTACTGTAATGTACCGCCATATACTATAGTGCTGGTATACATTTACTATAATGTATCACCATATACTATAGTGCTGCTATACATGTGCTGTAATGTACCACCATATACCATAGCGCTGCCATATATATATGTAGATCACTCACGTTGACTGAACAAGTTCTGTCAGTCACAGTATGTCAACTACATACATATTCTAGAATACCCGATGCGTTAGAATCGGGCCACCATCTAATAGTCTATATCAGCACACTTTATACCGATTATGTGCATGTATAGATGATCAAAGAGTTTAAAACCTTGGTGTTTGATAAAAAAAAACAAAAAAAAAACATGCATTTAAAAAAAAAAAAAAACTCAAATTGAAAAATATTTTTTATACTTATTTTAAAAATAAGGTTGTTGGTGTATATATTGGCCAATAGATACCTGCCCATCAACTGCGGCAAGGTGACCTTAGATATTTTAGATCACCTTGTCGCAGTTTATGGGCAGGTATCTATTGCCCAATATATGCACCAAGAACCTTATATTTAAAATAAATATAAAAAATGCTTTTCCATTTGAGTTGTTTTGAAAAAATACATTTTTTTTTTTTCTCAAAAGGTGTTAATCTCATTGATCATCTATGCATGCATATAATTGGTATAACAGTGCGCTAATATAAATTAGTCATTTAGAAATGTCCTTTTTTTTAAAGAAAAGCCCTTTTTTTTTTCAATGACGCTACTGTTAATGTGGTAAATAACTATTCTGGCTGTAAACCTCTGATTTTTATTGCAATATCTTCAGTACACTAGTGTATAGAGGCCCATTTCCAACAACCACCAATCCAGTGTTTTAATGGTACATTGTGTTTGCTAACTGTCTAAGGCTGGTTTCACACTGCAGTTTTTTTCCTGATCTGGTACGATCTGGTTTATGTGCCAAAACCAGGAGTGTCTCTAAAACTCAGAACAGGTGTCAATCTTTCAATTATAGTTTTTCTCTGCAAGTTCCTCTCCTGGTTCCTCTCCTGGTTTTGGCACACAAACCTGATCGAGCCTGATCAGCAAAAAAACTGAATTGGGAAACCAGCCTTAGGGTGACTTCACACTGCGGTCAGGTCCGGTCTGGGGCTGTCATGGATGATCCTGACAGCCCCGGACCAGATCTGAACACAGAACCAGGGGGCAATCCAGCCTCATAGACTCCCATGTTAGGGAGCGCCGGATTGCCCTGGATCCTCCCGGACAGATGGAAACTGGATGGCGGATAGCTGCCATCCGGTTCCATCTGGCCCCATAGGATACTATGAGGCCAAAATCCAGTCTGGAGCTGTCCTGTTTAGACCGGAGAGCCCCGGACTAGACCTGACCGCAGTGTGAAGCCGCCCTTCAGACGGCTAATAGATGTTTAGAAAACCCTAGAAAACCCTTGCACAAGTATGTTAGCAGAGCTGACAATGGTTTGGCTGATTAGAGAAGCTATAAAACTTACCTTCCTTTGAGATAGAGGTTGAAAATCTGGAGCATTACATTTGTTTGGTCTATGAAACTCTCAAAATGGCCAGAAAAAGAGAACTTTCATGTGAAACTCAACAGTCTATTCTTGTTCTTAGAAATGAAGGCTATACCAATGCGAGAAGCTGCCAAGAAACTGAATATTTCTTACAACGGTGTGTACTACTCCCTTCAGAGGAGAGCACAAACAGGCTCTAACCAGAGCAGAAAGAGAAGTGGGAGGCCCCGCTGCACAACAGAGCAACAAGACAAGTTCATTAGAGCCTCTAGTATGAGAAATTGACGCCTCACAGCTCCTCATCTGGCTGCTTCATTAAAATAGTACCCGCCAAAGGTCTGCAATGCTGTAATTACTGCAAAGGGAGCATTTTTTAACGAAAGCAAAGTATTAAGGAGAAAATTATTATTTCAAATAAAAAACATTGTTTCTAACCTTGTCAATGTCTGGACTATATTTTCTATTAATTTTGCAACTCATTTCATAAATAAAAGTATGAGTTGTCATGTAAAAACAAAATTGACTGGGTGACCCCAAATGTTTGAACGGTAGTGTATATCTATTATATAATTGCGAATGGGTTTTTTGCCCCTTCTGAGTCCACTCGCTATGCGAGTCGCGCGTGGTCATGTGGATACGCCCGAAGCATTGGCCGCGCAGCGGCCATTGCGAGCAGTTCTAAGGCGACTCGCTATGCCCGCGCAGCGGGCATGGCGAGTCGCCTTAGCAGCGCGAAGCATTGGCCGCGAAGCGGCCATTGCGAGTCAGAGACTCGCTCTTCTAGAATCCCGATGCATGTGCATCGGGCACCCAGCTAGTATATATATATATGTGTTTCTCAAATGTACATAATATATATATATATATAACTTTTGCATTTGTACAATGAATTTAATAATTGAGCCACAGCAAAACGTGCTGCTTAATGTGTGGTTTTTTTTTTATTAACTACTGCAAGAATTTCTTGATTAGATAGATATTCACATTCTGTTTGTCTTGCACAGTTCTGAGTGAAATCAACAATGACAACAAATAAATAGATTCCTACAAAAGTATCTCAAATACAAAAAATATTACAACATCAAGAACCAAGTGAACAATAGAACCCGTCCCACACACTATATTGAATATCAATAGAAAAGCTAAATGAGAGTAAATTAAAATGAATGTTTTCTATAAATGTAACTGAAAATGGATGCTGTTTCTGTCCAAGAGTAATAATGTTTTTTAGAAAGGAAATTGTAACTATTGATATATGTCCCTGTACTCTGTGTACATTGATGTCTGATTGATATTGATGCCTGGACCATATATGATGGCATTTCTTACCATTTACCTTTTGTGTCTCCCTTATTTCATCATAGATTGTAGCTTGTGAGCAGGACCTTTACTCCTCATGGTTTATTAGATTTTTGTTACTATGTTTTGTTTCAAATTGTCTGTACATGTCCCCTCCAAATTGTAAAGCACTGTGGAATATGTTGGCACTATATAAATAAAATTATTATTATATGCATAGGATTTACCAGTCCAATGAAGTATACTCACATTTTCCTCAAAGTCCTACAAATATTTTGCTCGCTCCTATAGATTGACATTATCTGGTGTTACCATTAAAGGGTCAAATATTTGGTGCACTTATGAAGTAGAGTGAAATGGACCACCAAATGATGCTAATTAATTACATTTATCAGAACTTTACAAGATTGTTTTTATAATAACTATAGAAACATTTTATTCACTTAAAATGAAGGGTTTCAGTTTTTCATGGGGAAAAAATGAAAACTAGAAGTAATCATAAAGTAAATGGGAGAATTAATTTACCCAATTCATAACTAGTAAATTTTGTCCAGTTCCTAACTAGAGATTAGTGAAAATTCCTCAAACATGTTCGCCAATTTCAAGTTCAGCACGAAAAATGCAAATTCGGGATCGTAATCCAGAACATTTTGCTAAAAAGTCGTCGAACGCGGCTTTGTTCAGAAACTGATCAGATGAATGCATTACTGTGTTTAAGTGATTGTTTTCTTCTACCTTCTGACTGTGTAGGATAGCGGGTGGGATATGTTTCATGAAAATAGAGAATGGTGAAAGGTTACAGAAGTTTCAGACTCCATTTTTTCCCCGACACTTTGCGTGGATTTTCTAGTCCGGAAGCCAATAAGGGATCATGAAACAGCAACAAGTTGTAGACATTAGTATTTGTGTCATTCACTGCCTAAGTGACATGTCCCTCGGGATATAAAAGTGGCCATTTGTCGTCACTACTTTTATAGTGTTACTGCTAGGGAGAGTGCTGTTGCCGCTTTGTGTTGCCCTGTCCTGCTCCATCCATGCTACACTAACAAATAGCAAGCTACTTGATTGTTTTCCCAAAAAAGCCTTTTTTGGCCTCAAACTGGTGATGGCCAAATCCTTCTGTTTTCCATAAAAATGCTTTTTTTGACCTCTAACAAGTGATTAATATCTACCTATAATTGCTATAATATACTGTATATAATTTCTATTTAAGCATCTGTTATTTTTTTATTTACCCTGATGTACCCCTCTTCTGCCCTACGTATTAAGGAACCAGCTTGATCCTGTACTCTAAATTGCATTTACTTTATCTCTCATTTAATTGACTTTTCAATTTTTGATACATGTTCCCAGAGGAATACTGATTGTAAAACATACAACTGTTTTGTAAAAAAAATTGGCATCTATGGGATTTTCTGTCTCAGTATATTTTCAAACACTATTAATATATGTGTCCTGTCAGGCACTGTCACTGAGAGCAATCTGTGATAGCCTGAGGATGAAGCAAACTCACCAGGAAGCCATATTATCCTTTTCAAGTAATTTCAAGGACTTTGTAAGTTCTTCTGCCTCCTTGTCTCTATCTAATTATAATACAATTGAGTCATCATACCATATCTCTAGATAAACACTTTTGAAATTCTTTGCAAAGTTTTCAAAACTAGCCCCGAATGTGTATTTCATTATTATACACACCATAACTCTGATGTATAATTTTGGTGATTTGCATTTTACAATTATGGTAGTTTGCACATGCATCTTTGCCACTGTTTAGCGCAATGTCACAGGACATTGAGGACTTAAACTTTCAATAATTTAATCTAATGGAAACAAAGATTTTTTTCAGTATCGACAGCAGACAGAAAAAGTTAACTCTATACGTAATACTATACGTAATCTTTTTCTTTTATGGTATGTTGTGCTCCTGAATGAATACCGTCTACCTTTATTCACACCTGATTCTCAATGTGCAACAAAATCCTCTTTGAACTGAGCACCAAATTCAAATCTTTTTCTTTAATGGTATAATGCCTGTCTCCTGCTGCATAATTAGCTAAGTTGTATCTTCTTTCCCGCTAAAGTTAATTTATACTGTTTGTTTATGTTTAGCATACACCCTGCTTGCACCTCCTCTTTAAGTTCAGCTGGGCACATTTCTGGACACTTCAATGACTCTACTAGGACTCATTTGCAGGGGCGTAACTACAACAGATGCAGGGGTTGCGATCGCACCCGGGCCCTGCAGCCTAAGGGGGCCCCAAAAGTCCCTTTGGCCCATAGAAAAAGACTATTAATATTAAAGATTTGCAATAATTGGGGGCCCCGTTGGAGCTTTCGCATTGGGGCCCCAGGGCCTGAAGTTACACCACTGCTCACATGACCATAGGTCTCCTAATTATCTCATTAAGTGTCACTTAAGTGTCCATAAATATTCCAGAAAGGGTCAAAAGGTAGGACCCATAGATCTACATGTGCTACAATTGTTACATTTGACACTCTCACTTGATATTAACTAAAAATATAGAAGCAAACACAAAACAATTAGAGACTAGAAAAACGTGACCCAAACAGTTTTCTTTTATTACCATATTTTTTGGACCAAAAGACACACTTTTTTTCCTCCAAATTCTGGAGGAAAGTGTGGGATGCATCTTATGGTCCGAATGTACTGTGGCTGGGTGTAGGGAGGGGGCAGCAGAGGAGTGGGAGCATGGGGGAGGCAGGATAATGTCCCCGCTGCTGGATTCAGTGCTGTGGAAACCACGTGGTGCCGATACTTAAGGCCACAATACACACACAGATATATTGGTCACAGATCTCTGGTTGCAGTGAAATCATGGACACATTGTTACATTTGTACACAGCCACAAAATGGAGCAATGTGTCCATGATTTCACTGCAACCAGATATCTGTGACCAATATATTTGTGTGTAACGTGGCCTTTAGAGTTGAGAAATATTCATTCCTCCCTACCTGTCAGCGCAGATCAGTCAGCAGGGACCAGCTAGTGACTATTCCTCTACTCAGAAGAACCACATGGTTTCTCCAGCACCAGATCCAGCAGCGCTAGGGAGATCGGGAGTCCACTGTGCTGGGGAGAGCAGCCAGAGCTGGGATCGCTGCAGAGGTGACAGCATACCTCGGGAGCACAGCGTGTGCTCAGATTAACTGCTGCTGTCACTGTCATCTTGCAGCCGATCTCTTAGGCCCTTTCCCATCTAATGCAGGGCTGCGTTTTGATTCATTTGCATTTCTCTGCATTTTTACCGCTAAAAATGCATCTAAACGCATGCGTTTTTGCCCCTATTGATTTTATTGGAATGCATGTAAAAACGCATGCAACAACGCATGTGTGTCACAAGCAACGTTTTGGTCTGCTTTTCCAAAAACGCATGCGTTTTACGTTTTTGAAAATGCACATGCGTTTTTGCATGCGTTTTTACATGCATTACCATTAAAATCAATGGGGGCAAAAACGCATGCGTTTTGATGTGTTTTTAGCGGTAAAAACGCATAGAATCGCAAATGAAGCAAAACGCAGCCCAGCATTAGATGTGAAAGGGGCCTTACACTTCTTTCTCAAATTGCAGGACCAGGACCTGTGATGAGGTAATGAAGAGGGCGGGCTGGAGCATCACATGTAATGATGGAGTGCTGTCATGCAATTCTCCAGCCCTTCCTCTTCATTACCTCATCACAGGTCCGGCAATTTAAGATAGAAGTGTTATAGATCGGCTGCAGGATGACATTGACAGATGTTAATGTAAGGGTAAAAGCTAAGAATGAATTGTAATTGTTAATAGAACTGCACATAAAGGCTTTCTACCACTCCTGTGGTGAATTATAACTCCCAGCATGAAAAAGGATCTGCAAGAGGTTTTCATCCAGGATATCTCTGTACTTGGCTGCATTCATGTTTCCTTCAATTGCAAATAGGGATGAGCGAGCACACTCGCTACTATTCGAACTCGCTGACTGAATAATAGCGATATTCGAGTACTCACTACTCTCCGAGTACCTTATGATTACTCGGGAGTAGCGAGTAGTCCATTCACATTCGCAGTGTATCTATAGATACACTGTGAAAGTACCCTAAAAGTGAATAAAAGTGGATAAAAATAATAAAATTACATACTCACTTGTCTGACGCCTGCATCGAGACCGGCAAAGAAGACCCCGGGACCATCCCAGAAGACCTGCGATCACTGGACGACAAGGACCTGTGACTTCCTAGGTGTACTGCCAGGACCTTGCAATCTGGCCAATCAGGTGGCTGCTAGCGATCACGTGGTTGTGACATCTCGCTGTCTGATTGGCCTGATCATTACCGGCCATCTGATTGGCTGGAAGTCACAGGTTCTTGTTGTCCGGTGATCGCAGGTATTCTGGGATAGTCCCGGGGTCTTCTTTGCCAGTCCCGATGCAGCCGTCGGACAGCTGAGTATGTAATTTTATTATTTTTAACAACTTTTACTCACTTTTAGGGTACTTTCATAGTGTATCTATAGATATACTGCAAAAGTAATCGGACTTGCTATACTCGTAATGAGTACCGAGTACTGGTACCTACTTGTTGCGATTATTGCAGTACTCGCTCATCCCTAATTGCAAACAGTCATCCTGTGTCTGCAGCTGAAAAACACCCAACAACATTGGGGAACAATGACGAGGAGGAGGATGAGGAAGAGGAGTTAGAAGAACAGGAGATAGTTTCAAGCAGAAATGATGGTACTACCTGCACAACCATCATATTGTTGGTCCAGTGTGGATGGCCAGAGGACAGAGACAAGGAGGAGGAGGTTGGAGGATGAAGCCAGCATGGTAAGTCATCCTGTTGTTGATGACTGCGACATTTCGACCTTATGGTCTTTCTCAAGCAGTGCCCACTGCTTGAGAAAGACCATAAGGTCGAAACGTCGCGGTCCCGGGAATAAAGCCCATATGACTGAATTTGAAAGAAGTGCTGCCTCTATTTTTTCTTGGATCTGTGGTACCAGTATGGTAGGGGGGCTCTGCACCTGTTGAATAACAGTTGTGCTGTTTTGTTTTTTCATTATTCCTAGTACAACCTAACTAGATTAGCAATATTTTACTATTTACAAAGTATTTTGCCTAAGTGTTGCCCTATTGTGTGCTTTTTGAAACTTTTAGATTTTTTAGCTATAACAAAAGAACGTAAAGTTTTTAAAATAAAAATAGTACTATCTATATTGTTGTTGTTTTACCATAGTAAATAAAATGTAATTAAATTATTTTTTTATTCTTAAAAAAAAGCCTTTTCCTATAGGAAAGGTCTTAGCTTCATTGGTCAAGCTCCTAAAAAGTGACCATTGTCGTGACAAGCCAGCTCAACCTGCAGAAGTGAGCTTTTCAATGTATGTGTATGAGACTCAAAACAAAGCTCTCCTAAGGTTACATTAAGAAAGCAGGTAATGGTCCACTGTGTGAGCCAGCAGCAAAGAGCTACAATCACATGATGTCGTAGGAGTACCGGAGCAGCCCTAGAAATAACAGAATACTGTAATAGGTAAGGATTTTACATATATTACAAGATTTGAACATATATTACTGATAGGGGAAATGAAAAAAAGTGCAGAACCATTATTTTAACCCCTTTACGACTAATGACGAGTATACTCGTCATGAAAAGATGTCAGTTCCCGCATCATGACGAGTATACTCGTCATGGCTTTGAACTGTCACTGCTTCTAAAAGCTGTCAGTGACAGCCAAGGGTTAGGGGAAGAGGTGTGGGCACCCCTGTTAACCCCTTCACCCCCCCCTCCCCAATCATACTTATCTGCCGGCGGGCTGCACCGCACCCGCCGGCCATGAACTAATGCTCCAGCTCCCCCTGTGTCCTGTCCCCGTCCCCTGTGTCCAGAGCCCCCTGTGTCCTGTAGCCCCCCCTGTGTCCCGAGCCCCCTGTGTCCTGTCCCCGTCCCCTGTGCAGCCCCTCTTGTGTACTGTCCCCGTCCCCTGTGCAGCCCCTCCTGTGTCCTGTCCCCGTCCCCTGTGCAGCCCCTCCTGTGTCCTGTCCCCGCCCCCTGTGTCCAGAGCCCCCTGTGTCCTGTAGCCCCCCCTGTGTCCAGAGCCCCCTGTGTCCTGTCCCCATCCCCTGTGCAGCCCCTCCTGTGTCATGTCCATCCCCGCCCTCCACCTTGCATACTTTGTCTGCCGGCGGGCTCATGCGTCCGCCGGCGAAGCTGCAGGGCCCCCTCCTCCTCCCTGCTGGTCCCCAGCCCCTGGTTCCCAGCCCCTGGTCCCCAGCCCCTGGTCCCCAGCCCCGCTCACCTATTCCGGCGGGCTGCACGCGCGGTGCACCCGCCCGCACCGTCGGCCTCCTCTGCAGTCCGGTGTGGCCCCTCCTCTTCTCAGGGGCTCCTCCTCCTCATCGCTGGGTAAGAATGAATGAATGAATGGGTGGATGGGTGGATGGGTGGATGGATGGATGGGTGGATGGATGGGTGAATGGATGGATGAATGTGTGCGTGCGTGGATGTGCGTGCTTGGATGTGCGGGCATGGATGTGCGTGCGTGGATGTGCGTGCGTGGATGTGTGCGTACGTGGATGTGCGTGGATGTGTGTGTGGATGTGTTTGGATGTCAGCATGCGTGCGTGGATGTCAGCGTGCGTGAATGTCAGCGTGCGTGGATGTGCATGTGTGGATGTGCGTGCATGGATGTGCCTGCATGTATGTGTGCGTGCGTGGATGTGTGCGTACGTGGATGTGTGCGTGGATGTGCGTGGATGTGTGTGTGGATGTGCGTGGATGTCAGCATGCGTGCGTGGATTTGTGCATGCGTGGATGTGTGCATGCGTGGATGTCAGCGTGCGTGGATGTCAGCATGCGTGGATGTGCGTGCATGGATGTGCGTGGATGTCAGCGTGCGTGGATGTGCGTGCGTGGATGTGTGCATGCGTGGATGTGCGTGTGTGGATGTGTGTGCGTGGTTGTGTGCGTGCGTGGATGATGGGTGCATAGGTGGATGGATGGGTGCAACAAGGGATCAAGTGTCCTCTTGTTATAGTCTCTGGGATCATAGTCATGGTGCACTGTATAACTGATCATTGTCATACAGTGCACCATAACTCTGACCCCTGAGACTGTAGGAAGAGGACACTTGATCCCTTGCTGCAGTCTCTGGATTGAGCAGAGGCGATCGAGTGTCGTGGGACCTTAGTTGTGGACTACGTCGGAGGCGATCGAGCGTCGTGGGACCTTCGTTGTGGAGTACGTCGGATCCTTATAATAAAGATGGAGTCCGAATTTTGTTTGTGTTTTTTTTTTAAATAAAAAGATTTTTCTATGTGTGTATTTTCTGACTGTTTACCAGAGATTCCTAATGGCGGGTCTAACATTGGCCCTATATTATGAATCTCGGGCTTAGTGCCAGCTGCCAATAAAAAGCTGGCATTAACCCCCTTATTACCCAGTTTGCCACCGGCACCAGGGCAACTGGAAGAGCATGGGTACAGTGCCAGAAAATGGCGCTTCAATGAATGCGCCATTTTCTGGGGCGGCTGCGGGCTGCAATTCGCAGCATGGGGGGCCCAGAACGCTTGGGCCTTTCCATGCTGAGGATTCCAGCCACCAGCTGCCTAGTTGTACCTGGCTGGGCCAAAAATATGGCAGAGCCCTATGTCATTTTTTTTTTCTAGAATTAATTCTAGAAATAAAAAAAAATGTGCTTTGCTGTATTTTTGGTTGCAGCCAGGTACAACGAGGCAGCTGGGGGTTGCTGGCAGTCTGTAGCTGCCAAGTTGTACCTGGCTGGACCAAAAATATGGCGGAGCCCTACGTCATTTTTTTTTTCTAGAATTAGTTCTAGAAATAAAAAAAAATGGGCTTCGCTGTATTTTTTGTAGCCAGCCATGTACAACTTGGTAGCTGGCTGACTGGAATCCTCAGCGTGGAGAGACCCAAATGTTGTGGGTCCCCAGCGCTGCAAATTTCAACCCACAGCCACCAAAGAAAATAGCGTATTCATTAGAGGCGGCATTTTCTGGTGCTGTACCCCAACTCTACCAGTTGCCCTTGTGCTGGTGACACACGGGTTCTCCATATGCGACATGGTGTCCGCTAACAATTTCAATAGAAAATTAGCTCCAATTAGCGGAAACCATGTCGGGTATGGAGAGACCCTCCCTGTGTGCCTGAACATTGGAGCTCCCCCACAAGTGACCCCATTTTGGAAACTAGACCCCCGAAGGAACATATCTAGATGCATAGTGAGCACTTTGAACCCCCAGATGCTTCACAAATTCATCCATAAAAATGAAAAAGTACTTTTTTTTTCCACCAAAAAGTTTCGTTTTTCATTTTTACGGATCAATTTGTGAAGCACCTGGGGGTTCAAAGTCATCTAGATATAATCCTTGGGGGGACTAGTTTCCAAAATGGGGTCACTTGTGGGGAGCTCCAATGTTTAGGCACATAGGGGCTCTTTATATCCTACAAGGTGTCCGCTAACAATTCCAATTGTTAGTGGACACCATGTTGCGTATGGAGAGCCCCTGTGTGTCTCCACATTGGAGATCCCCCCCAAGTGACCCCATTTTGGAAACTAGACCCCCCAAGGAATGTATCTAGATGCATAATGAGCAGTTTGAACCCCCAGATGCTTCACAAATTCATCCATAAAAATGAAAAAGCACTTTTTTTTTCCACAAAAAGTTTCTTTTTTCATTTTTACGGATCAATTTGTGAAGCACCTGGGGGTTCAAAGTGCTCACTATGCATCTAGATACGTTCCTTTGGGGGTCTAGTTTCCAAAATGGGGTGACTTGTGGGGGAGCTCCAATGTGGACACACACAGGGACCCTCCAAACGCAACATGGTGTCCGCTAACAATTTGAATGGAAAATGAGCTCAGTTTGTTAGCGGACACCATGTCGCGTTTGGAGGGTCCCGGTGTGTCTCCACATTGGAGCTCCCCCACAAGTCACCCCATTTTGGAAACTAGACCCCAAAGGAACATATCTAGATGCATAGTGAGCACTTTGAACCTCCAGGTGCTTCACAAATTGATCCGTAAAAATGAAAAAAGAAACTTTTTGTGGAAAAAAAAGTGCTTTTTCGTTTTTATGGATGAATTTGTGAAGCATCTGGGGGTTCAAAGTGCTCACTATGCATCTAGATACGTTCCTTAGGGGGTCTAGTTTCCAAAATGGGGTCACTTGTGGGGGAGCTCCAATGTGGAGACACACAGGGACCCTCCAAACGCGACATGGTGTCCGCTAACAATTTGGAAAATTAGCTCAATTTGTTAGCGGACACCATGTCGCGTTTGGAGGGTCCCTGTGTGTCTCCACATTGGAGCTCCCCCACAAGTGACCCTATTTTGGAAACTAGACCCCCAAAGGAACGTATCTAGATGCATAGTGAGCACTTTGAACCCCCAGATGCTTCAGAAATTCATCTGTAAAAATGAAAAAGCACTTTTTTTTTCCACAAATAATTTCTTTTTTCATTATTACGGATCAATTTTTGAAGCATCTGGGGGTTCAAAGTGCTCACTATGCATCTAGATATAATCCTTTGGGGGTCTAGTTTCCAAAATGGGGATACTTGTGGGGGAGCTCTAATGTGGAGACACACAGTGACCCTCCCAACGCGACATGGTATCCGCTAACAATTTGAGCTCATTTTCCATTCAAATTGTTAGCGGACACCATGTCGCGATGGGAGGGTCCCCGTGTGTCTCCACATTGGAGCTCCCCCATAAGTGACCCCATTTGGAAACTAGACCCCCCAAGGAACTTATCTAGATGCATAGTGAGCACTTTGAACCCCCAGGTGCTTCACAAATTGATCCGTAATAATGAAAAAAGAAACTTTTTGTGGAAAAAAAGTGCTTTTTCATTTTTATGGATGAATTTGTGAAGCATCTGGGGGTTCAAAGTGCTCACTATGCATCTAGATACGTTCCGTGGGGGGTGTAGTTTCCAAAATGGGGTCACTTGCTGGGGAGCTCCAATGTGGAGATACACAGGGACCCTACAAACGCGACATGGTGTCCGCTAACAAATTGAGCTCATTTTCCATTAAAATTGTTAGCGGACACCATGTCGCGTATGGAGGGTCCCCGTGTGTCTCCACATTGGAGCTCCCCCACAAATGACCCCATTTTGGAAACTAGACCCCCTAAGGAAAGTATCTAGATGCATAGTGAGCAGTTTTAACCCTCAGACGCTTCACAAATTTATCCATAAAAATGAAAAAGCACTTTTTTTTCACCAAAAATTTATTTTTGCCTACGTTTTTTCAGTTTCACATGGGCAAAGTGATAAAATACATCCCAAAAATTGTTGGGCAATTGTTCCTGAGCACACTGATACCTTATATGTGGTCATAAACCATTGTTTGGGCGCACGGCAGGGCTCAGAGGTGAAGGAGCGCCATTTCACTTTTTGAACGGAAAATTGGCTCTAAAATTCAAATTGCGCTCCTTCCCTTCTGAGCCCTGCCGTGCGCCCAAACAGTGGTTTATGACCATATATGAGGTATCGGTGTACTCAGGAGAAATTGCCCAACAAATTTTAGGATGCATTTTATCCTGTTGCCCATGTGAAAATGAAAAAATTGAGGCTAAAAGAACATTTTTGTTACAAAAATTAAAATGTCCATTTTTTTCCTTCAACTTTATTTTAGTTCCTGTGAAGCACCTGAAGGGTTAATAATCTTCTTGAATGTAGTTTTGAGTAGCTTGAAGGGTGCAGTTTTTGGAATGGTGTCACTTTTAGGTGTTTTCTGTCATGTACACCCCTCAAAGGGACTTCAAATGTGATGTGGTCACTAAAAAAATGGTTTTGTAAATTTTGCTGGAAAAATGAGAAATTGCTGATGAACTTTGAACCCTTATAACGTCCTACCAATTTTTCATTTTTCTTCCAAAATTGTGCTGATGTGATGTAGACATGTGGGAAATGTGATTTATTAACTATTTTGTGGCACATAACTCCCTGGTTTAGCAGAATAAAAATTAAAAATATGAAAATTGCCATATTTTCAAAATTTTTGCCAAATTTTTGATTTTTTCACAAATAAACGCTAAAATTATCGACCTAAATTTAATACTAACATGAAGCCCAATATGTCACGAAAAAACAATCTCAGAATCGCTAGGATCGGTTGAAGCGTTCCAGAGATATTACCTCATAAAGGGAAGATGGTCAGAATTACAAAAAATGGTCCGGTCATTAGGGTGCAAAGTGACTCGGTCCTTAAGGGGTTAAGTAAATCTTCAGTATTATGCTATTGATCTACAGTACACTGGCAAAATATCAATTAAATTGTCATGACAATGTAACAGCTTAAATTGACTTTACACCCAGACACTGAAAAGTGACCATACATTTGGCAAGTATAGTCAGTCTACGTGGCTGAAAATTGATCATTTTGTAGAACTCACGATTAGGATGAGGAGCTGATGAATATTACGGTATATTAAATAGACACAGTACTTCTAAACTACTACTTGACACTATACTGCTACTATATTAATTTGATTTGCAAAATAATATAATAACTCACACCTTATCAAATAACGAAATGTTATTTCACTGTGCTATATTAAATCTCTATGAATTGTGAGATGATACAAACAGATATTAAATGTGTGTTTAGGTTATTTATCATGTATAATTTATGGTCAAATTTTATCTTCTTGCATTCTGTATTATGTTTTCAGATGATATTTACTAGTTTTCAGATACCTGTCTGTCTAAAGACCAAAAATACATTCCATAGAAATCATTATTTAAGCTCCTACATTCATATTCTTCTCTTGGGTTTGCCACTAAAGGTCAACACAAAACTGACATTTACTTTAACTCTAAAAGTTCAAGGGTTCACAAATACATTTTATGGTTGTAAATGACCTAATATAAATGTTTAATCTCTCTTAAACTCAGCTATTCTAATGTGAGCTGTAAGTATAGACCCTGTTGATAATTTATGAATCGGTGACTTCTACATTAAATGCTTTCTATTGTTAAAATGGTACTTCAAAATCACCCAGACTTCCCTCACTAAAAGGGGGACCTTAGATGAATAATGAGTAAAAAGTACCCTACTTTTTTATGTAAATTATTTTAATGATTTTATGAATTAAATGTAAATTGACTAATAAAGTGATCACTTAATTGATAAAGAAAGTGTACTCATTATTCATCTAAGGTCCCCCTTTTAGTGAGGGAAGTCTGGGTGATTTTGAAGTATTGTTTGTTAAAGGTGAGACATTAATTATTGGTGGACTATTGAGGTGACTATTGTTAAAATGGTGTCTGATTCTTTAGAGAGTGATGTATCTCAGAGATGAAGTGTCTGACTTATCAAGACGATATTGAGAAGACTCCTAACATAGAATAGCTCATCCTGTAATGAGAGGAGTATGAAGCTGTCTCTGACATTATTAAGTTTCAAAAATGATTAAAACATTCAATGTTTTACAGACACATAGTTTACTTTGCTATTCAATGTAAAATATATTAGCAAAAAGTGCAGCAAAAAAAGTACAGAAGACACTTTGAGATAGTGAAATATATTACAGATAGAGAAGCATTTGACTTTAATTCAGGTTTATGATGCACTTGCTAATTTAGTTTTCCTGCCAATACTACTTACATCTTTGAAATGTTTTTATTTCTACAACTGGATCTGCAACAAACACCTTAAAGGGGTTGTCTAGGCTTGGCATGATATTCTTCAGTCACTCTATTTGAAGATGAATCCTCACAGTGTGCACGTTGCACTTTGTCAGAGTACACCGATGATGCAGGCAACAAGACAGGGTAGTGATGTAACTGCATGTATGATGGATACGGTCAGCCACGTTTCTACTAAACATGCACAGCCTCACTCATTTCACTCATATTGAAACACACATCTAGTTAGAATATGGCTGGGAGTATGCATATTGCTTATATGCAGTCACATGACCACCCAGTCTCACTGCCAGAACCAGAGAATCCTTACAGCATGTGCTGGGAGGAATCACAAGACAGCAGTCACATAGAGTGACTATAAACTTTTGTGCCAAACCTGAACAACTCCTTTAAATAACATGACATTTTTATACTGAATGTCATATTTCTGAAACTTTTTTGCTTAATGGTGCTCTAGATTTACTGGTAACACCCTCCCCCCACTCACCATTCAAATAAAATAACCCCTGGAGGCTGATTCTCAGGTAGATCTCAAGTAGATCTGGGTGTAGATCTTGAAGAGAAGCTGTCAGACAGATTTAGCACTATATATTCCCCTAGACCTCGTAACAGCCACTCATACAGCCAGATCAGAATCCTATACACTGCACTGATGAGAAGCAATCACCCTGAAACGCAACATCGGCAGTTTGGGGTTCTTATCTGGCACAAATCCTAAGTCATATTAAAAGGCTTGTTAAAGAGTCAATTATGACTTTTACGATTGCTACCTTTATTAGGTGGCATAAGAGTTTGTCTACATCCTCACTGAAGTGACAATTTGCATATTTCCCAAAGGAGCATTGCAGCTATAGGTCTCCTTAGCCAGCAGGCAGAATGCTCTCCACAAGGAGAATAGCCAGTCCCCCAGACCTCGACTTAGCCTCTCATACTGCCAGATCAGAATCCCATACACTGCACTGATGAGGGGTAAATATCTCAAAACATAGTGTTTGCAGTTGGGAGTTCTGATGTGGCACAAATCCTAAATCATTTTAAAAGGATTGTTAAAGAGTCAATTATGACTTTTAGGATTGCTACCTTTGTTAGGTGGCATTAGAGTTCATCTACTTTCTCACTGAAGTGACAATTTGATTACATTTGTGAAATGCAGTAGTGGTTGTGTGTATGATTTTTCAAAATCTTTTGATATGGTGGCACTCAAAAGGTTGATACAAAAATTAGAATAATGGGGATAGGGATAAATATGTGTAACTGGGTTAGTAACTGGCTGATAGGAAACAAACGGTGGTTAATAATGGAACACACTCGGACCGGGTCACAGTTAACAATGGGGTACCACAGGGGTCAGTATTGGGTTCGCTTTTTTTCTTTTGGTAAATATGTTTTTATTGAACAAGTAAAAAAAAATTTTAACAACACAGTCAGTATTCATCTTTCGTAATACTTGTACAATGGAGTACTTGGCACATAACACTTTTTCCATTATGATAAAGTACATAGATTTATCTACTCTTTAGAGTTTTTTCTTTACAATGAGACAAGTATTATACTAAAGAACAAGAAATACAAAGTTTATATAGGTATTTACAAATATCCTCTACGAATCAAGGATTTTAACAAGTGTCATGTTGATCATATTTATTTTAAAAAACTTTTAGTAGGTAATTTCTGACCTTTGTTCATACTGTTAGCCCCCAGCCGCTCAGGGGGATGGGGAAAGGGAGGAATAGGAAAAAGGAAAGAGAGAAAGAATAAAGAGATCAGAACCCAGTGACATGGCAATTGAGAACTAGAAAGTGGAATTTATAAGGTCTGACATGAACAATTAAAGGGGTACGCCTTTCTCAATTCAGGAAAACAGCTCATTATAATTAGGGGCATCTTAAAATAAGATCCACTCGGACCAAGTGATAGTAATGACATTCATTGTCTGTTGAAGCCCAGCTGAGATCTCTTCCATTCTATAAATGGACTCCAACTCTGAGTACCATTGAAATATAGTAGGTGGATTCTGGTCCTTCCAGTGGCAAGGAATCACCGCTCTAGCTGCAGAAAGGCAGAATCTTAGAATGTCTCTCTTTTGGGTCCTCACCGAACCAGGCAGCATTGAGACTAAGGCCATCTCTGGATTTCCCTCTACATGTTTTCCTGTCACCAACGTGTAGTTTCGGAACACCTTCTCGCAAAACTCTCTGATCAGGGAGCAATCCCACCAAATATGGAGCAATGTACCCTCTTTGAACCCACACCTCCAGCAATATTTGGAGGCTGTTGATGAGAACCTGTGCAACCTGTCTGCGGTAATATACCATCTAAATTGCAGTTTATAACACTTCTCCTGCACGTCGTATGAGCCAGGCAACTTATGAACCATTAGGAAGCCTCTCTCCCAGTCGTCACTGGAAATGGGCCCTTAATCAGTACTCTCTCCCAGGCAATCTTTTATTTATGCTTGTCGTTGCTCTCTTGTGGTGCCCTGGGGTCCAGTAATCACATTACAAGCTTGGAGGCAATTCATCCACCAGGTGAAGCACGCATATAACATATCCCAACCAGGGCCTGTAGGGGGTGCTAACAGCTGAGGTCAGGTCAGTTGCTGACATCAGTAGAGGTCACCTAGATATGCAAGTGCAGGGGGCGGAGCTAGTCAGTTCCTGTCAGGAGAGCTGAGGTGACAGTTGAGCAGAAAGAGGAGAGGAAAGTGATCTTGGGGACAGGAGCCGTGTTAGGCCAGTCCAAGGAAACTGACAGTATGTGGAGCCCATAGCGAGGGCCTGAGGAGGAGAGAAGGAAGATCTGAGAGTGGTAGTAGTGCCAGCAAGCCCAGAATTAAGTATCGTACGGTCACCGGAGACTGAGATCGTAAGGGATTATACACCCAGCGGCAAATCTGGAGAACAGATAGTTATACACCGCCCCGTTCACTGTAAAGCTAAAGAGACACAGCCGCACTACAGAGCCCAGGAGAGCTAAGTAGAAATACAGCCAAGAGAAGGGTTCACGCTGCTTGTTCTACAGCTAGTACAGAACAGAGTAGGTCATAGCATTGCTTTATGCAGCCAGGGCCCAACGGACACAATCTAAAAGGAAAGCCTCAGGACTTACCTGGCGTGGAAAGCCTAAAATTACCTCCAAGCTCTGGACCCTGTGAACTTTAGAAAACAGTACCGGGTACTACCTGAGTTCCACCATTAAAGGTAAAGAAAAGACTGTTACTCTTGTGTCTCCACATCATTGTTTGAGCTAATTCCTGCATCCCCATCAACACCAATAACAATTATTATCACCAGCTCAGGGATGATACTAGCCCTACCTGTGGAGGGTTTATCATCCTGCTGCATCCCAACATCATCCCCTGAAGCTGAGATAAGCAGCGGTGGTCATATCCGGCCGCATCCCACAGGTGGCGTCACTGACAAACTCTTATTTGTATTTTTATTTTTTTCCCTTTTTAATTGCGGTCCCTGCAGGGCCACGGAACCAGTCCACGGCCACCACCGTGACATCCCCCTGTAAGCAGAGAATAAGGACCGGTACTGAGTCACCCATAGCCCTGAGGGCGATACACTCTTTTATTGTTAAAATTTGATAAATGGCAGATATCCCTTGGGATGGTGGAGCTTCACAAGTAAAGAGTGTTTCAATGGGTGATAGCCGCAGATCAGGGCCCCCTGACAATTTTACAGATTGCAGAAAAGAACGTATTTGTAGGTACTCCCACCAGTTTAGTTTAGTGCCGACCATATTGTTTTGCAATGCATTAAATGTGGGAAGCTCTTCGTGTTATAGGATGTGCCTGATGTGTGTATCACCGCTGAACTGCCAACCCAAGAAGGTCTGCCTCTTCATGCCTGGGGAGAAAGCTGTGGCTGTATTTTCTAAGTACCGTATATACTCGTGTATAAGCCGACCCGTGTATAAGCCGACCCCCCTACTTTTGCCCCCAAAACCTGGGAAAACCTATTGACTCGTGTATAAGCCGAGGGTGGACTCCAGCACAGGTATACAGCCCCTAGCAGTGTGGTATACAGGCCCCCCAATGGTAGTATACAGCAGCCTCCCCAGTGGTAGTATACAGCAGCAGCCCCAGTGGTATATACAGCAGCAGCTCCAGTAGTTAGTATACAGCAGCCCCAGAGGTATATACAGCCCCAGTGGTAGTATACAGAATCCCCAGAGGTATATACAGCCCCAGTGGTAGTATACAGCATCCCCAGAGGTAGTATACAGCAGCCCCAAAGGTATATACAGCAGCCCCAGTGGTATATACAGCAGCCCCAGAGGTAGTATACAGCCCCAGTGGTAGTATACAGCAGCCCCAGAGGTAGTATACAGCAGCCCCAGAGGTATATACAGCCCCATTGGTAGTATACAGCAGCCCCAGAGGTATATACAGCCCAAGTGGTAGCATCCAGCAGCCCCAGAGGTATATACAGCCCAGTGGTAGTATCCAGCAGCCCCAGAGGTATATACAGCCCCAGTGGTAGTATCCAGCAGCCCCAGAGGTATATACAGCCCCAGTGGTAGTATCCAGCAGCCCCACAGGTATATACAGCCCCAGTGGTAGTATACAGCAGCCGCAGAGGTAGTATACAGCAGCCCCAGAGGTATATACAGCCCCATTGGTAGTATACAGCAGCCCCAGAGGTATATACAGCCCCAGTGGTAGCATCCAGCAGCCCCAGAGGTATATACAGCCCCAGTGGTAGTATCCAGCAACCCCAGAGGTATATACAGCCCCAGTGGTAGTATAGAGCAGCCCCACAGGTATATACAGCCCCAGTGGTAGTATACAGCAGCCCCAGAGGTATATACAGCCCCAGTGGTAGTATACAGCAGCCCCAGAGGTATATACAGCCCCAGTGGTAGTATACAGCAGCCCCAGAGGTATATACAGCCCCAGTGGTAGTATACAGCAGCCCCAGAGGTATATACAGCCCCAGTGTAGTATACAGCAGCCCCACAGGTATATACAGCCCCAGTGGTAGTATACAGCAGCCCCACAGGTATATACAGCCCCAGTGGTAGTATACAGCAGCCCCAGAGGTATATACAGCCCCAGTGGTAGTATACAGCAGCCCCAGAGGTATATACAGCCCCAGTGGTAGTATACAGCAGCCCCAGAGGTATATACAGCCCCAGTGTAGTATACAGCAGCCCCACAGGTATATACAGCCCCAGTGGTAGTATACAGCAGCCCCACAGGTATATACAGCCCCAGTGGTAGTATACAGCAGCCCCACAGGTATATACAGCCCCAGTGTAGTATACAGCAGCCCCACAGGTATATACAGCCCCAGTGGTAGTATACAGCAGCCCCACAGGTATATACAGCCCCAGTGGTAGTATACAGCAGCCCCACAGGTATATACAGCCCCAATGTAGTATCCAGCAGCCCCAGTGGTAGTATACAGGGCCCCAGAGGTATATACAGCCCCAGTGTAGTATCCAGCAGCCCCAGTGTAGTATACAGCCCCCCTCCTTATCATGTCCCCCCCAGGCTGCGGCAGCTGTCAAAATAACAAACACTTTATACATCACCTTCCGGCGCAGCTCCTCCGCTCCTCCGGTCCTCCGCTCCTCCGCTCGCCGGCTTCTTCTTCCTTGTTGTGCCGGCTTCTGTGACCGCGCGCAGGAAATGACGTCATCTCCTGCGCCCGGTCACATGACACCGGCACAACAAGGAAGAAGAAGCCGGCGAGCGGAGGAGCTGCGGCGGAAGGTGATGTATAAAGTGTTTGTTATTTTGAGAGCTGCCGCAGCCTGGGGGGGACATGAAAAAGGGGGGGGCTGTTTAATACTACTGGGGGACCCATATTAAGGAGGGGGGGCTGTGTAGTGCAATATGCACGGCATCCCCCGCCGCTGATGGACGGGGGATGCCGTGCATATTCATTACACTAATGAGGCGGCCCCACGTGACCGCCTGCGGTCACCGCGGCCCCCTCCTGCCTCCTCCAGCCCCCGGTCACAGCCCCCCTCCCACAGCATACCGTATGACCCGTGTATAAGCCGAGGGGGGGACTTTTCAGCCCAATTTTTGGGCTGAAAAACTCGGCTTATACACGAGTATATACGGTATGTAGCGCTTGCGTCAGGCTAGGGTCTTAACGCAAGTGTGATCCTAGCTGATGTCTTATTTTTCCATGATCGCCATCATCCCCTTGCAGCCTCCAATATCCCCATCATCTCCTTGCAGCCCCCATCATCCCTATGCAGCCCCCAATATGCCATTGCAGCCCCCAATATCCCCATGCATTCAACAAGATCCCCTCGTAACCTCAATATCCCCAATGCAGCCCCTAATATCTGCTGCCCATCTCATTACTGTTGTCACCAACCATAAGAACTTATCTTACAATGACTCAAGTGTCTGAACCCCAGGCAGGCTTGATGGTCTTTGTTATTTTTTACAAGATTTAACTTCACCATCACTTACCATCCAGGGGTTGAGAATGTTAAGGCAGATGCGTTGTCACATAGTTTCTCCGCTGGTAGTAATCAAGAGAGTCACATTCCCATTTTGCAGAGAGGGGTGGTTGTTTCAGCTCTTTACCCAGACTTAGAGCAAAAGGTGTTGAAGGCTCAGGGGGAAGCTCCGGTTTCCTGCCCTTCAGAGAGACTCTTTGTACTGCCTAATTTGTGCCTCAAAGTAATCAAAGAACATCATGACTCTGTACTGGGTAATAAGACAACCGTGAATCTTTTGCGTCATCATTTTTGGTGGCCAGGGATGCAAAAGGATGTAACTAACTAAAATTTCTGCTTGTAGTGTTTATGCATGCACTAAAGTTACACATACCCATCCGTAAGAACCTCTCCTACCATTGTCCATCCCTGATAGATCGTGGACGCCTTTTATCCCGTATCTCCCTGTGTCAACAGGCAAGACAGTGGTTTTGGTAGTGGTTCAAAGATTTAGCAAGGTGGTACACTTTGAGGCAAGACTATCACTTCCAATGCTAAGACACTGGCACAGGTATTTGTCAGTGAGATTATGAGACTTCATGGGGTTCCCTCCGTTGTGGTCTCAAATCACACTACACAGTTTGTTTCCAAGTTTTAAATAAGCTTGTTATACTCAATTGGGTATGCAGTTGTCCTACTCTTCTGTTTTCTATCCTCAGTTAACCCCTTCACGACCCTTGGCCCACCGTTTGGGCCATGAAAACAAGTGCCTTCCCGACCCTTGGCCCACCCCCTGGGCCATGGAATGAACGGGCTCCTGCAGGCCGAGTGAGGGTCTCACTGACCTGTCACTCGGCCTGCAGGTACATGGGGAGTTGTACTACACCCCAGGGGGGTCGATTTGCCCCCACTCCTACCCCCCCCGGCTACAGGCGCGGTGATTGGCGCTCAAAAGTGAAAGTGAAAATCACCGCGCCTGTCATGTTTCCCTGCCTGCCGCTGCTCTCCCTACCCTCCAATCTGCTCCCCTGTCATACTATAACATCCCCCCTGTCCCCCACCTCTCTTTCCTGCCCCCCCCCATCATCTTTCTACCCCCCCTCCCCCCCGCTTCCTGTCCCTGCCGCCCGCTTCCTGTCCCTGCCTCCCGCTTCCTCTAGCTGCCGCCCGCCTCCTCCTGACTGCCCCCGCTTCCTCTAAGTGCCCCCCCACATCTAGTACCAGCCCCCCCACTGCCCCCTTCCTGCCCCCCCCGATCACCGGAGCGGCGATCGCCTCTCCCACTCACCCCTCCGGCGGGCCGCTCCGTCCTGTGACTGCTGCGTCCCGCTCCTCTTCTGCTGTGAGTCTCTCCTCTTCTGCGCCGCCTCCGATCTGACTGCTCTGTGCTGGAGCTGCCAGATCACTTCTACAGCTGGATCCTGAGGATCCAGCTGTAGAAGTGATCTGACAGCTCCAGCACAGTGATCCACAGTGACCATTATGTGATCACTGTAGATCACTGTGCTGGATCTGTCAGATCACTTCTACAGCTGGATCCTGAGGATCTAGGTGCAGGAAGTGATCTGACAGCTCCAGCACAGTGATCCACAGTGACCATTATGTGATCACTGTAGATCACTGTGCTGGATCTGTCAGATCACTTCTACAGCTGGATCCTGAGGATCTAGGTGCAGGAAGTGATCTGACAGATCCAGCACAGTGATCACATAATGGTCACTGTGGATCACTGTGCTGGATCTGTCAGATCACTTTCTACAGCTGGATCCTGAGGATCTAGCTGCAGAAAGTGATCTGACACCCCGGGCGCAGTGACCCACTATGTGCATCACTGCGCCTGGGCTGCCAGATCGCTTTCCGCAGCTTGATCCCCATGCATGGGGATCAAGCTGCAGAAAGCAATCTGACAGCCCGGGCGCAGTGATGCACATAGTGGGTCACTGCGCCCAGGCTCTTAGGGCGCCTTCACACTGGCGTTCCCCTCGGCAGCGTTCTGCGGAGGGGAATCGCCATGTGTGCGCCGCGGCCGCCAGCTCCTATCTTTAGAATGGGAGCACACGGTGCTGCGCTTGACAGCGCATGACCGTGCGCACCCAGTCACTCCCATATGTGATCTGTGTGCAGGCGTATGCCTGCGCACAAATCACACACTCCCGCCCGCACCAGGACGCAACATGTTGCGTCCTGGTGCGGGCAGGAGTGTGTGATTTGTGCGCAGGCGGATGCCTGCGCACAGATCACATATGGGAGTGAATGGGTGCGCACGGTCATGCGCTGTCAAGCGCAGCACCGTGCACTCCCATTCTAAAGATAGGAGCTGGCGGCCGCGGCGCACACATGGCGATTCCCCTCCGCAGAACGCTGCCGAGGGGAACGCCAGTGTGAAGGCGCCCTTAGATCGCTGCTCTGCAGCCCGATCTCCCTGCATGGGCATCGAGCTGCAGAAAGCAATCTGACAGCCCGCACGCAGTGATTCACATAGTGGGTCAATGCGCCTGTGCTGCCAGATCGGTTTCCGCAGCTCGATCCCCATGCATGGGGATCGAGCTGCGGAAATCGATCTGGCAGGCGCAGTGATGCACATAGTGGGTCACTGCGCCAGGGGTGTCAGATCACTTTCTGCAGCTCGATCACCATGCTGGCGGATCGGGCTCCAGAGTAGCGATCTAAAAGCAAAGGCGATCGAGCGTCGTGGGACCTTCGTTATGGACTACGTCGGAGCGATCGAGCGTCGTGGGACCTTCGTTGTGGACTACGTCGGATCTTTTTATAATAAAGATGGAGTCCGAATTGTGTCTGTGTTTTTTTTTCAAATAAAAAGATTTTTCTCTGTGTGTATTTATTGACTATTTACCATACTAGAGATTCCTAATGGCGGGTCTAACATTGGCCCTATATTATGAATCTCGGGCTTAGTGCCAGCTGCCAATAAAAAGCTGGCATTAACCCCTTTATTACCCAGTTAGCCACCGGCACCAGGGCAACTGGAAGAGCGTGGGTACAGCGCCAGAAAATGGCGCTTCAATGAATGCGCCATTTTCTGGGGCGGCTGCGGGCTGCAATTCGCAGCATGGGGGGCCCAGAACGCTTGGGCCTCTCTATGCTGAGGATTCCAGCCCCCAGCTGCCTAGTTGTACCTGGCTGGACCAAAAATATGGCGGAGCCCCACGTAATTTTTTTTCTAGAATTAGTTCTAGAAATTAAAAAAAAAATGGGCTTCGCTGTATTTTTGGTTCCAGCCAGGTATGACGAGGCAGCTGGGGGCTGGTGGCAGTCCGTAGCTGCCAAGTTGTACCTGGCTGGACCAAAAATATGGCGGAGCCCTATGTCATTTTTTTTCTAGAAATAATTCTAGAAATAAAAAAAAAATAGGCTTCGCTGTATTTTTGGTTCCAGCCAGGTATGACGAGGCAGCTGGGGGCTGGCGGCAGTCCGTAGCTGCCAAGTTGTACCTGGCTGGACCAAAAATATGGCGGAGCCCTATGTCATTTTTTTTCTAGAAATAATTCTAGAAATAAAAAAAAAATAGGCTTCGCTGTATTTTTGGTTCCAGCCAGGTATGACGAGGCAGCTGGGGGCTGGCGGCAGTCCGTAGCTGCCAAGTTGTACCTGGCTGGACCAAAAATATGGCGGAGCCCTATGTCATTTTTTTTCTAGAAATAAAAAAAAAATAGGCTTCGCTGTATTTTTGGTTCCAGCCAGGTATGACGAGGCAGCTGGGGGCTGGCGGCAGTCCGTAGCTGCCAAGTTGTACCTGGCTGGACCAAAAATATGGCAGAGCCCCATGGGTCCCCCATGCTGCGAATTGCAACTACTAGACTAGTATGTTTATTTACAAAAAGTTTCTTTATTCATTTATACGTCTCAATTTGTGAAGCACATGGTGGTTCAAAGTGCTCACTGTGCATCTAGATATGTTACTTGGGGGGTCTAGTTTCCAAAATGGGGTCACTTGTGGGGGAGCTCTAATGTTTAGTCACACAGTGGCTCTCCATACGCAACATGGTGTCCGCTAACAATTCCAATTGTTAGCGGACACTATGTCGCGTATGGAGAGCCCCCGTGTGCCTAAACATTGGAGCTCCCCCACAAGTGACCCCATTTTGGAAACTACACCCCCAAGGAACGTATCTAGATGCATAGTGAGTACTTGAACCCCCAGGTGCTTCACAAATTGATCCGTAAAAATGAAAAAATAAATATTTTGTGGAAAAAAAGTACTTTTTCATTTTTACGGATCAATTTGTGAAGCACCTGGGGGTTCAAAGTGCTCACTATACATCTAGATACGTTCCCTGGGGGGTCTAGTTTCCAAAATGGGGTCACTTGTGGGGGAGCTCCAATGTTTAGGCACACAGGGGCTCTCCAAACGCGACATGGTGTCTGTTAACAATTTGAATGGAAATCAACCCAAATTGTTAGCGGACATCATGTCACGTTTGGAGAGCCCCTATGTGCCTAAACATTGGAGCTCCCCTACAAGTGACCCCATTTTGGAAACTAGACCCCCAGGGAACTTATCTAGATGGGTGGTGAGCATTTTGAACACCCCAGTGCTTCACAAATTAATCTGTAAATATGAAAAAAGAAAATTTTTGTGGAAATAAAAGTACTTTTTTATTTTTACGGATGAATTTGTGAAGCACCTGGGGGTTCAAAGTGCTCACTATGCATCTAGATACGTTCCCTGGGGGGTCTAGTTTCCAAAATGGGGTCACTTGTGGGGGAGCCCCAATGTTTAGGCACACAGGGGCTCACCAAACGCAACATGGTGACAGCTAACAATTTGAGCTGATTTTTATTCAAATTGTGAGCGGACACCATGTCGCGTTTGGAGAGCCCCTGTGTGCCTAAACATTGGAGCTCCCCCACAAGTGACCCCATTTTGGAAACTAGACCCCCCAGGGAACATATCTAGATGGGTAGTGAGCATATTGAACCCCCAGGTGCTTCACAAATTATTGAAAAAAAAAGATTTTTGTGGAAAAAAAGTACTTTTTCATTTTTACAGATTAATTTGTGAAGCACCTGGGGCTTCAAAGTGCTCACTATGCATCTAGATACGTTCCCTTGGGGGTCTAGTTTCCAAAATGGGGTCACTTGTGGATGAGCTCCTATGTGGAGACGCACAGGGGCTCTCCAAACGCAACATGGTGTCCGCTAACAATTTGAGCTCATTTTGCATTCAAATTGTTAGCGGACACCATGTCGCGTTTGGAGAGCCCCTGTGCGTCTCCACATTGGAGCTCCCCTACAAGTGACCCCATTTTGGAAACTAGACCCCCAAAGGAACGTATCTAGATGCATAGTGAGCACTTTGAACCCCCAGGTGCTTCACAAATTGATCCATAATAATGAAAAAAGAATTTTTTTGTGGAAAAAAAAGTTCTTTTTCATTTTTATGGATGAATTTGTGAAGCACTGGGGGTTCAAAGTGCTCACTATGCATCTAGATACGTTCCTTGGGGGGTCTAGTTTCCAAAATGGGGTCACTTGTGGGGGAGCCCCAATGTTTAGGCACACAGGGGCTCACTAAACACAACATGGTTACAGCTAACAATTTGAGCTGATTTTTATTCAAATTGTTAGCGGACACCATGTCGCGTTTGGAGAGCCCCTGCGTGCCTAAACATTGGAGCTCCCCCACAAGTGACCCCATTTTGGAAACTAGACCCCCCAGGGAACATATCTAGATGGGTAGTGAGCATATTGAACCCCCAGGTGCTTTACAAATTGATCTGTGAAAATGAAATAGTATTTTTGTTTTCACAAAAATTTTCTTTTAGCCTAAATTTTTTCGTTTTCACATGGCAACAGCATAAAATTCATCCTAAAATTTGTTGGGCAATTTCTCCTGAGTACACCGATACCTCATATGTGGTCATAAACCACTGTTTGGGCGCACGGCAAGGGTCAGAAGGGAAGGAGCGCAATTTCACTTTTTGAATGTAAAATTAGCTCCAAAAGTCAAATTGCGCTCCTTCACTTCTGAGCCCTGCCGTGCGCCCAAACAGTGGTTTATGACCACTTATGAGGTATCGATGTACTCGGGAGAATTTGCACAACACATTTTAAGATCCATTTTATCCTGTTGCCCATGTGAAAATGAAAGAATTGAGGCTAAAAGAACATTTTTGATAAAAAAATAAAAATATCCATTTTTTGTTTCCACTTTGCTTTAGTTCCTGTGAAGCACCTGAAGGGTTAATAATCTTCTCGAATGTAGTTTTGAGTAGCTTGAGGGGTGCAGTTTTTGGAATGGTGTCACTTTTGGGTGTTTTCTGTCATGTACACCCCTCAAAAGGACTTCAAATGTGATGTGGTCACTAAAAGAAATGGTTTTGTAAATTTTGGTTGAAAAATGAAAAATTGCTCATGAACTTTGAACTCTTATAACGTCCTAACAAAAAATTTTTTTTTTTCCAAAATTGTGCTGATGTGAAGTAGACATGTGGGAAATATTATTTAATAACTTTTTTCTGTCACATATCTCTCTTGTTTATCAGGAAAAAAAAATTAAAAATGTGAAAATTGTGAAATTTTCAAAATTTTTGCCATATTTTTGATTTTTTCACAAATAAACGCAAAAATTATCGACTTAAATTTAACACTAGCATGAAGCCCAATATGTCACGAAAAAACAATCTCAGAATCGCTAGGATCGGTTGAAGCGTTCCCGAGTTATAACCTCATAAAGGGACACTGGTCAGAATTGCAAAAAAGGCCAAGGTCTTTAGGGTCAAAATAGGCTGGGTCATGAAGGGGTTAATGGATAGACTGAGCGAACAAAATTTGGAAACTTATCTTAGATGTTTTGTCTCTGAAAATCAGAAGGATTGGGCATCTTATTTATCTTTAGCCGAATTTGCCATAAACCATCGTCACTCTACTGGCAAGTTATCATTCCCTGGTGCATACGGGTTTCATCCTCAATCTGGTACCTTTAGTGGTAGAGCTTCTTTGGGAGTTCCTGAGGAGGAGCAATTCGCTTATTTTCTCTCGTCTGTATGGTAAGGGGTGCAGAGTAACTTGAGACTTATGGGTGACACATACAAACATATGGCTGACAGGAAGCGCTCGCCAGGTCCTGTGTGTGAATGACTTTATGTGGTTGTCTACCAGGAATATCAAGCTGAAGGTACCTTCATGGAAGTTGGGACCTAGGTTTATTGGTCCTTATAAGATAACCGTCATCATTAACCCTGTAGTGTTTTTTGTTTGGAATTACCTCAAGCACTCAGGAGGATTCACAATGTTTTACATAGATCCCTTGTAAAAAAAAAATATGTGCCTTTGTCAGAGCCATCCCTATTGCCCCTTGCCTCTAGCACCAATCTATGTGGATGGGAATTTGGAGTTTCAAATTTCTAATATTGTGGATTGTGATGAATAAGCAGTATTGGTAGGAATTATTGCCATATTCCCCAGATTCCATTTCATCCCAGAAAGCAATTTGATAAGACACATCTCACTCATAAAGAGATAAGCCCCCACCTTTTTCTGGCCAGAGGCCATTCCACTCTGGCCAGAAGTAGATCAATTAGCATGAACATGCCAGCCAACAGGCAACACAAAAGACGCTCTTCCTCAACTTTGATATGGTAATCAGTTAGGGAACTTCCTAGGAGATGGAGACAAGGTGACACTTCCAAATCCCCTTAATGCCAGTGGAAGAGGAAACCCATTCAGACAGCTAGACTGAGAGGAGAGGAGTTATAACTTTTAATATCTCATAAGCTGTCCATCCTGTGATAATATCGAATGTAAATATGAACTCTACATATCTAGATGGTAATAGGGCTATATTTATATGAATGTAGGATGACTGTAAGTCATGTAAACGTGATATTGGCTAGTAGGGTGCTCTCAGAGTAGCCATGTTTCATATCCAGACGAAGATAAAATCATAACTAAAAATATGAAAGTATTGTCTTCCGTCTGTGATGCCCACGGACAAGGCTGGGTCAGATTATAGAATTTGGGTGTCTATATCTCCCCTCAGAGGGGTGGGAATTGTGAGACAGCCCAGAGATGCGAGATGGGTGGAGACAGGAGTCAGCCCATACTGTATAAAAATCATCTGCCCCATCTCCATATTGTATTTCTTCTGAAGAGCCATTATTCCACCAAAGCCAGAGATTACCCAAGGAACAGATTGGCATTAGCCGCCCTTGTGGTGCCATCAGCACAAAGGTAACTGCTCACATGTGTGTGTAATTCTGTGTATTCCATTTACCCTTTTATTGGCATATCTGACTGTACTATTTATAACATCTTAATAATAACTGTAAATATATCTAGTGTACCATTAGCGTGATTAAATATATAAATTTAATCTTGAGTTGCTCTTTTTATCTTGACGATTCCGACGTCCATGTGCTCATTTAACGCTACCTGGGTTGGTTTCTGACCCGATATAAGCCCGACCACGGACCGGACTTTATTAAACGAGAAGCTGGTGGCAGCATTTGTGCTTGGGGTTATTCAGTGCCTCTGTCAGTGACGGGGTGGAAGAGATTATATGTGCTTCTGGCTGCGGGCTAGAAGGCATATACCACACTCACTGAGGGGTGCCTTAATAAACCAGCACAGGCAGGGCAGCTGTGGCCCTTCTTTATCCTCAGCCAGTTCTCTGACTGACCAGGGTTTAACTGGAGGCGCTGTGGAGCTGCCAGGTTCGGTGGCCGATTTCACCACATGGATTCTCGCATGTCGTATTTGAATCACTGGAAGGACTTCAGTCACAACGGAAGAATATGGGTGCCAGCATCAAAGGAGAATGCTGTAAGGCTGGTCAATGCATTTCTCTTTTCCCATCCTGACAAGTCTGGCTCTGAGTGTCCAGAGACCACTCATAGAAGGAGGAGTATTGTCACGGATGTATAAGGAGCCACAGACGAGGTTTCTGTGGTCACTTGCAGAAGGTAGCAGTGTCTGGCCAATTTGTCAGAATGCTAAATTGTTCTGTTTCTTAAAGTGGTATTTCTCTGCTTGGTGGTCACTAGGCCCCAGCAGGTCTCCTACCTGCTGACCTTTTCAGCTGTTTCTATTTATACCCTTTGGCTTCCCTGTTGCATTGCTGGTGATAGGGTGTTTGGAGGTGGTGTTCCTTTCTGGTTTTGCAATGCATTATGGATTTCTGGTGTGGTTTGCTGTTTTTCTCTTCGTTCAGCTAAGTGTTTCTTCCTCTCCCCTTCTTTGTGTCACGCTGGGACAAGGGACAAGGGAATGTGACAGTGAGCACGAACCTACAATGTCAAACAACGGAAAACCACAGACAGGGAGACACCAGAGGGATAAATACAGAGGATGGCCCTGCTCATAGGGAACAGGGTAGAGGTGACCTCCTGCACTCACCTGCAGCTGTGCCCTGATCTTCCTATACGAGTTCTTTCAACTCGTTGCCGAGCAGGATAATTAGGCCCTCTGCTGGCACTGATGTTAGCCCTCAACAGGGAATGGCTGGCGGGAGCGCTAGTCCCATCCACTACAAGAAAATAGACAAGAGTGAAGGGGAGACAGACAGGGAACAACAGGGCAGCAACTTCACGCATGCAGTCACTTCCCCAGACAGCAGACGGCTTGGCAACAAGAAATTCTCCAGAGATCTCCCTTCACCTCAGGAGCTTGGCTAGGAATGAAGTACAATCACCAGTAGAGCATGCTGGGACTATGGGATATATAAAGAGGAAAGAGTAATTACAGAATGGCCACACCTGAACAAGACCTGACTAGCTTGCTGGCAGCAGACTGACACTAACTCCTCAAGTGTCAAAGGAAAAAATCTTGTTTAATATGAAGTCTTAATATAGACATGAGACAGAGGGCCCAAAGCCATCACAAGTCTTTCAGGTAAGAAAGACCATCGTGACAGTATCCTCCCCCCTTTAACAAGGTGCCTCTGAACCCTTGAAAGCAGAATAGACAGGATGACACCTACAGAAAGAACGCCGCGAACTACCAGTGTCCACTTTCCTAACCCCCTGTCCTGCAAGGATATCACCTGCACAGCGAGGTAAGGATGCATTAAACATCAGCTCTGGAGACAAGACACATCTCCAGAGCCATGACCTGTGAAACATGGTACGGGTACCAAGCACTAAGGGTAGCTCCAACTGGACAGCTGAAGGGTTAACAATGTCCATCACTCAATACAGACCGACGAACCCAGAGCCAAGAGCTTCAGAAGCACACGTCCACTTGATGGTATTAGTGGACACCCACATACAGTCATTCACACAGAGGTCCGGACCTGCACATTTATTACCAGGCATGCATCTGTTTGAACGTGAACATCCTCTTGAAGGAACGACAACTGAGGTGTCACCCCGAAACCTACAACTCCCACACTCAGGATGAGGAACTTCCATAGGGACAACCCCCCCCTCCACCACGTCTCCTGGGGGGACACATAGGTCCAGAAAGAACCTGGGCATAAGAGAAACCGTGCACCTTCTCTCTGGTTGCACCTTGTGCACATTAACCGGAGATGAGGGAAGTACAGAGGAAATGTACAGTTAGGGCCAGAAATATTTGGACAGTGACACAAGTTTTGTTTTTTTAGCTGTTTACAAAAACATGTTCAGAAAGACAATTATATATATAATATGGGCTGAAAGTGCACACTCCCAGCTGCAATATGAGAGTTTCCACATCCAAATTGGAGAAAGGGTTTAGGAATCATAGCTCTGTAATGCATAGCCTCCTCTTTTTCAAGGGACCAAAAGTAATTGGACAATGGACTCTAACGGCTGCAATTAACTCTGAAGGCGTCTCCCTCGTTAACCTGTAATCAATGAAGTAGTTAAAAGGTCAGGGGTGGATTCCAGGTGTGTGGTTTTGCATTTGGAAGCTGTTGCTGTGACCAGACAACATGCGGTCAAAGGAACTCTCAATTGAGGTGAAGCAGAACATCCTGAGGCTGAAAAAAAAGAAAAAAATCCATCAGAGAGATAGCAGACATGCTTGGAGTAGCAAAATCAACAGTTGGGTACATTCTGAGAAACAAGGAATTGACTGGTGAGCTTGGGAACTCACAAAGGCCTGGGCGTCCATGGATGACAAAAAGTGGTGGATGATCGCCGCATACTTTATTTGGTGAAGAAGAACCCGTTCACAACATCAACTGAAGTCCAGAACACTCTCAGTGAAGTAGGTGTATCTGTCTCTAAGTCAACAGTAAAGAGAAGACTCCATGACAGTAAATACAAAGGGTTCACATCTAGATGCAAACAATTCATCAATTCCAAAAATAGACAGGCCAGAGTTAAATTTGCTGAAAATCACCTCAAGAAGCCAGCTCAGTTCTGGAAAAGTATTCTATGGACAGATGAGACAAAGATCAACCTGTACCAGAATGATGGGAAGAAAAAAGTTTGGAGAAGAAAGGGAACGGCACATGATCCAAGGCACACCACATCCTCTGTAAAACATGGTGGAGGCAACGTGATGGCATGGGTATGCATGGCTTTCAATGGCACTGGGTCACTTGTGTTTATTGATGACATAACAGCAGACAAGAATAGCCGGATGAATTCTGAAGTGTACCGGGATATACTTTCAGCCCAGATTCAGCCAAATGCTGCAAAGTTGATTGGACGGCGCTTCATAGTACAGATGGACAATGACCCCAAGCATACAGCCAAAGCTACCCAGGAGTTCATGAGTGCAAAAAAGTGGAACATTCTGCAATGGCCAAGTCAATCACCAGATCTTAACCCAATTGAGCATGTATTTCACTTGCTCAAATCCAAACTCGCCCCCATCCCATGGTGTTCTACAGGTGACTTAACACACGGGGACACCCCCTATCTGCATAGGTTCTTCTACCTGCATCTGTGGGACCTCCTCCATGGGGAGAACAGGGGGATGACTCCTTCCCTGAGGCATCAATGTATTCTGATGTCAAGGGACATAGCGGCCTCCAGTGACTCTGAAGTAGAATACTAAGCCATGGAGTCCTAGTGCCTACTAGACAACCCATGAAAGAACTGACTCCTAATATCCGGTTCATTCCATTGGGTGTCTGTGGCCCACCTCCGGAACTCCAAACAGTACTCCTCAGCCGGCCGCATTCCCTGCCGAAGTCTACGGATGTTCGACTCTGCCAGAGAGACACCATCAGGATCCCCATAGACAAGGGTCAAAGCCGCAAAAAATTAATCTACCCACCGCCTAGATGGAGAGTCGATCAGCAGAGAGAAAGCCCAGGACTCGGTATCTCCTCGCAACAGTGAGACAACGATCCACACTCTCTGTTCTTCGCTCTCTGAAGAATGTGGGCAGAGCTTGCAGTATAACTTGCAGGCCTCCCGGATTGCCCGAAACGTATCACGCCCCTCATAAAACCTATCAGGAAGGGAAATCTTGGGTTCCAGCCGGGTCTGAGCCTTGGCAGAGATCAGCAAACCCGCTTTATAACTGAGCTGATGCACCACCTGTTCCCGCAAATCCATCACCACCTAGGACAGTCTGCTTAAACTGGGCGAACGGATCCATAATGGGTCAAAGAGAAAAAAGTATAGGGGCTAGTGATTATGTCACGCTTGGACAAGGGTATATCCGACTACCGGACGTGACAGTGAGCACGGACCTACAATATCCAGCAAACAATGGAAAACCACAGACAGAGAGATACCAGAGGGATAAATACAGAGGATGGCCCTGCTCATAGGAAATGGAGGAGAGGTGACCTCCTGCACTTACTGCAGCTGTGCCCTGATCACCCTACAATCCCTATACAAGTTCTTTCAACTCATCACCGAGCAGGATACCTAGGCTCTCTGCTGGCCCTGATGTTAGCCCTCAATAGGGATAGGCCATGAGGAGCGCTAGTCCCATCCACTACAAAAAAAAAGACTAGAAGGAAGTCAGGGAACAACAGGGCAGCAACTTCATGCCTGTATTCACTTCCCCAGACAGCAGATGGTTTGGCAACAAGAGGTTCCCCTGAGAGCTCTCTTTACTTCAGGAGCTTGGCAAGAAATTAAGTTCAATCACCAACAGAGCAAGCTGGGACTATGGGATATATAAAGGGGAAAGAGTAATTACAGAATGGCCACACCTGAACAAGACCTGACTAGCTTGCTGGCAACGGACTGACATTAACTCTTCAAGTGAAGAAGGGAAAAAGAACGTTTAATATGAAGTCTCAATACTGGCAGACAGAGGGCCCAAATCCATCACAAGTCTCCCAGGTTAAAGAGACCATCGTGAAAGTTTGTCTCCTTGGTGTTTTCCTTTAGTTGTTAGCTGGCTAGACCTGTTGTTCACCCTGTCTGATCCCTAAGTAAGCTTTGTTAGGGACAGACAGGGAAGAGGTATCCTACTGGGTGACAGTTGCGGAGACTGTGGGTTGTCAAGGGAGCCAGATTTTGGCTCTAGTTTTTCTAGGGATCACCATCTCACCTGCCCTTAGTTTCAGGGTCTCCTTTTTCCCCCTTGTTTTCCTGCGCTGGGTGTCTTCCTATGCCCAGAGTCACAGGTAAAACCCATTCCTAGCATAGAGCTGGTAGCCAACAGAGAAGTCGGCCCAGTTCTCAAGAAACCCAAAACCAACCTTCTTACACCAATTCCTGAGCCACTTATTTAACTCTCTAATTTCCCACTGGCTCTCTGCTGTGGAACTTGGTACAGGCAGTATTTCAGAAAATATCACCTGGTACAGGCAGTATTTCAGAAAATATCACCTTCAAGGTCCCTGCTTAAAACTTACAGCCCAATTCTCAGAATAATCTTTATAGAGCTTCCATCTACCTCTAACTTTGTCATTGGTGCTGATGTGCATCATTACCGCTGATTCCTCACCAGCCCTTCCCAGTAATCTATCAACCCCTTCAACAATGTGCCGAAATCGAATGCCAGGAAGACAACATACGAAATGGCAAAACCTTTCTTTGTGAAAGATTGCCTTATCTGTTCCCTTAATAATGAGGTGGCCCACTACCAGCACCAGTCTTTCCGCCCTGCACTCTTATTTAAATCTTAATAGAGTAGACACTCCCCAGGCTTTCAGAGGATGTGTCTTTCTTCGGCAGTGCTATCCCTTTTCTGAGACCCCCACATCTGCCAACTTCGCAAATTTGTTGGTGTGTGGCAGAGCAAGACTAGCCTCTCTGGCACGCTTCCTTCTACCCTCCTTTTAACTGTTACTCAGCTAGCTGCCTCACTGTCCTGGAGCCGCACACTACAATCCACCCTGACTTCTACCCCATCGAGCATCTGCTCAGTGAGAATCAAACAGCTTTCCATATTGTCTATAAAACATAGGGTTGCCAGTAGGGATGAGCGAGTACCGTAATATTTGTACTCGCTATACTCGCAACGAGTAGGTACCGGTACTTGGTACTCATTGCGAGTATAGCGAGTACGAAAACGTTCGCAGTGTATCTGCGAAAGTACCCTAAAAGTGATTAAAAGTTGTTAATAATAATAAAATTACATATTCACTTGTCTGACGCCTGCACCGGGACCGGCAAAGAAGACATCCGATCACTGGACAAGGACCTGTGACTACCAGCCAATCAGATGGCTCCACGTCACAACCACATGATTGCTAGGGGCCACCTAATTGGCCAGATTGCAAGGTCCTAGGTGTACTGTCAGGACCTTGCAAACTGGCCAATCAGTTGGCTGCTAGCGATCATGTGGTTGTGATGTTGCGCCATCTGATTGGCCAGATCGCTACCGGCCATCTGATTGGCTGGTAGTCACAGGTCCTTGTCCAGCGATCGGATGTCTTCTTTTGCGGTCCCGGTGCAGGCGTCAGACAGGTGAGTATGTAATTTTATTATTTTTAACAACTTTTAATCACTTTTAGGCTAATTTCGCAGTGTATTTATACATACACTGCAAAAGTATTAGGACTACTCGCTACTCCTGAGTACACATAAGATACTCGGAGAGTAGCGAGTAGCCGAATACCGCTACTATTCGGTGAGTTCCAAATAGTAGTGAGTATACTCGCTCATCCCTAGTTGCCAGCTGTTCATTTAGATGATATACTTGGTCTTTAAAATGTACAACATTTATATATATCACACAGCATATGAAACATCAAATTTCTTTTCAAGGCCTGCACACATGTGACAAGATTTTCACTGGATGACATTGTTAATAATGGAGCTCATATTCATAATGGAGATTACACAAAAAGAGAAAAATAATCAAGTAAATACAAAAAGTGATTCAGTATGTTTTACTCAAATCGAAACTCCCTGAATACCAAGTTGATGAAGCACAAGTCACAAACTTAAGCCACATCACACTTAAAAACAAAACACACTCATAAGTTTTTTTTATATTTGCTATAAAAATGTTTTAAATACAGTTGATTTTTCAACACGCACGTCATTTTCAGCAAAGGCAAAAACGCATGAGTTTTTGCGTTGGCAGAAAATGACATGCATTTTTGCATGCGTTTCCATTAAAACCTATGGGGCCAAAAACGTATGCGTTTTTAGCGGTAAAAACGCAAAGAAATGCATATGAAAGCAAACGCAACCCAGCATTAGATGTGCAACAGGCCTGATACCCCCAAATAAAATCCTGAGTGACCAATGGTTCCCAGATGTTATCTAATTAGCAAATTGAGTCCATATTTGTGGAATCTATTCCCAGTATAACTATAGATGCTCTGTGAAGGCCTCAGAAATTTGTTTGAGAACATTACTGATTAAACAGCATCGTGAAAACTAAGGAACATACCAAACAGATCAGGGTAAAGTTATAAAGAAAAGTAAAGCAGGGTTAGGTAGTTAAAAAAAATAGCCCAAGCTCTGAACTATACTCCAAAAATCTGTCCTTTATGGAAGAGTCATAAGAGGAAAGATATTTTTGAAATCAAGCCAAGAAACCAAGTATGGAATACAGATAGAATGTGGAAAAGCAGACTTTGGTCAGATGACACCAAAGTAGAACTTTGTGGGCTAAATGTAAAATGCTATGAGTAGTAGAAAACTAATACTGCACATCACACTAAAAACACCATCTAAACAGTCAAACATGGTGGTGGCTCAATTAAGGTTATTCTATAGCGAGCTCAGGGGCACGAATAAGGCAGGTAGTTATGGATCAAGAATCCTCTTTATTCAACAACATGTTTCCACGAAGGCTTATCGTTTTCCTAAGGTGAATTTATAATAGTATATCCCTGGACAACTTAAATACTCCATCCCACCAATTAACAAACATCAATCAGTGAGGTCATCATATTAACCATATCCTCCCTGTGGAACTAGTATTCAATATACTTTAAACAAGATTGTGCAGACTTAAAATAAATAAAAATATTCATAAATTACAAAATAATTTACAATATACATCAATAAAAACATGGTGGTGGCAGCATCAGGACGTGAGGATGCTTCTCTTCAGCAGGGACAAGGAATCTGCTCAGAGTTGATAGGAAGATGGATGGCAATAAAAGTATTTAGTCTATCTTGAGTTAAAACCTGCTAGAGGCTTAAGACTGGGCCTAAGGCTTGCGTCTGCCCTCAGCCTGAGGGATCCACTTAAAACTTAGTCCTTGTCAGTGCATAGGGTTAACGGCATGTAACGCTATGCGCCACCTGCCTATGCATCTCTGTGGCAACCTGATGCTTACCGCAGCCGCCGGCTCCACAGAGAATTTCTGAATATGCAGGAAAGGCAGTTTGCAGCGTTTTCCTATGCGCTCTGCAATAGCGTATATCCAGGGACTCTTGTGTGGAGCCGGTGGCCACGGTATTCATCAGGTTGCCATAGAGATGCATAGGCAGGAAGTGCATAGTATTACATGCCGTTAACGCTATGCACTGAGCCTGCCAGGGGCTACATTTTTAACGGAATCGTCAGCCTGACTGCTGACGCTAATCTGACCCTAGCCTAAAGGCCACGTTACACACACAGATGTCTGTGACCAACTTCTGAACAGATCTCTGGTTGCAGTGAAATCATGGACACATTGCTCCATTTGTACACAGCCACAAGATGGAACAATGTGTCCATGATTTCACTGCAACCAGAGATCTATTCAGAAGTTGGTCACAGATATCTGTGTGTGTAAAGTGGCCTTAAGGTACAACTTCCAGTAGGACAACAACCTTAAACATACTGCCAGAGCTACAATGGAATGGTTTAGTTAAAAACATATTCATGTGCTTGAATAGTCTAATCAACGTCCAAACCTATATCACATTGAGAATCTGAGGCAAGACATTAAAATTGCTGATCACAGATGCTCCTCATCCAACTGTACTGAGCTAGAGCTGTTTTACAAAGAGGAATGGGCAAAAATGTTATCTTCTAGATGTACAAAGCTGGTAGAGACCATACCAAGAAAAGCTTGCATCAGTAATTTCAGCAACAGGTGGTCCTAAAAAGTATTGACTCAGGGGGCTGCATCCAAAGCACATCACAATCTTCAGGTTTGTATTTTTTAAAATATTGAGAAAACCATGGATCTTTTTCTTTACTTTTCCCAAATACTTGCTATTTTGTGTTGGCATATCACATTACATACTGATAAAACACATTTAGGCTACACTTACACGGTGCGTTTTTCGTCTGTTTTTGCTCATCAGTTTTTGTATCCAACACCAGGTGTGGGACAATCAGAAGAAAAGTAAAATAGAAACACGTCACCCCCTCTGTATTTATCACCCACTCCTGGTTTTGGTTACAAAAACTGATGAGCAAAAACAGACCAAAAACGCACAGTGAGAGTGGAGCTTTAATTTTGTGGGTTTACCCAAAAAAAGGTGGACAATGAAAAGTGTATGGGAAATGAATAATTTTTTGAGACACTGTATATATATATCATTTTTTAAAAGTTACTTAAATTTGTAGTCTGTGGGTAATTTGCTGCTAGAGTTAAAGACTTTAAAGGGCCTGTCACACGTGTCAATGTTGTCAGCGATCTGATCGCTGACGACATTGACGGCTGATCGCTGGTGAGCTGTCACACAGACAGACTCACCAGCAATCAATTGACCAGAAACATCGTGGAAACGATTTAAATATCGTTTCCACGATGTCTTGCTCCCGCTGCCAGCCTGCTGGAAGTGGGAGCAGGCTGGTCTCCAAGGTAAACTGCGGGTATCTAGGCAGCGCGCACTGCCTAGATACCCGATGTGTACCTTAGTTACCAGCCTCCTCCGCTCACCGGCTGGTATCTAAGGTACACAGCGGGTAACTAGGGACCCTAGTTACCCGCTGTGTACCTTAGATACCAGCGGGTGAGCGGAGGAGGCTGGTAACTAAGGTACACGTCGGGTATCTAGGCAGCGCGCGCTGCCTAGATACCCGCAGTTTACCTTGGATACCAGCTCCCAGCGCTTGTGAGAGGCGCTGGGAGCTGGAATATCGCTACTCCCGGTGTCACACGCAGCGATGCTGCGTGTCCACCGGGCGACAATCGCCAGGTTTTAGGACAGATTCTAAAACCTGGCGATCATCAACCAGCGATTAAGGTTCTCTAATATCTGTGACATTTCTTTCGAAGTGACAGACTTTACGTACTGAGCATAGTTGTTATCAATGCCTTTTGTGCTAGTGAAGTATATTCTTATTTCTACAGACCTACACCTATTGACACATACTGGCCTTTTTTAATTGTTATTTTTTTTTTTAGTAAATTGGTGAGTGATCCTACAGTTTGATAGTTAACAGATGCAAGATTTCTGTGTTTATTACTCCGATTTCTGCATGTACTGTACTTGACAGTCACTTTTCTCCATTTGAAATTTCTTACAATAAAACATTATAATAAATTTTACAGGACTTAAAACTCTAGTGATTACATGCTGACTACAGAGACTTGCTAATCATATTGACAATGAAGGGATTACAGCTTCTATTATTGCCTTCATGGGAATGTTTTGCGCATTGTTTTTCTGATCACCCCCTTTCCAAAGTGCAAATCCCATATTCCATGGCTATTGATTCTTTAGAATTTGATCAGTGTTTACTTGTAATGCTAACATTGATGAAAATAGGCATAGAAAAGCAGCATTTGTTCTCTTCAGTGTATTAAATGGTTCGTTACCGCATTCTTTGCAATTTCATTTTACCCTCTCTTAAGTCTATTATTGTTTTAGTGATTTGGAAACAAATTGCATTTCCGGAGATAGATTATATTTACAACTTTAGCTGAGAATGGCAGGAGAACAGGGTAATTCTGACTTCTGCAGTCTGGTCTGACATGTTGCCACTGATAAGTACACCCTCATGCTGTTGAACAATGGGGTATATGGATTAAACAATAGACAACAGTTTTCAAATCAAAAGAATTGAAATAATGGTAAAATACACTTTACTTAAGATAAAAAAAAAGTTCTGTATATAATTTTATTTACTAATTTGGTTTAGTTATACTACCATCTATTTTATTAAGCCAGATTTGTGCTTCCTGCTGGATTAATCCATTTGAAATATCACCCTAGTATGCATTTTCACAAACAGACCCATGACTATGGGCAAGAAATGAAAAAGTATATATTTAAGACCTCTTTGTTCAGTGGACAATAAGAATTTTTTATAAAAGTTGATTTTTTGAGATACTATGTTATACAGATGAGATTTCTAAGTATAAGCATTATTTTTATTAAGGTGGGTGGTAAGCTTCTTTGTGATAACTTTGCAAGATTCCAAGGTAATTAAATAAATCATAAATAGGCCATGTTCACACACATGCGTTTTTTTGCCCATCCCTGCGTTTTTGGTGTGTTAAAAAAAACGCAGGTGCGCTAGCGCAGGGCACATATGAGTGCAGGGCACATGCGTTTTTCAGGAACACTTGCGTTTTTTTCCTATAACCCAAAAAAGGAGTCATCAAAAATGAAATAATTTTTTTTTCAATTGCACCCCCCCCCCTATATAATTAAGAAAATACAAAAAAAAATTTTTATGATACCACCCCCCTTGGTCGGCAGGAAAACGGAAAAATAAATTTCTTCAGCAAAAACACAAATTTTTATGCCATGCGTTTTTTGTTATTTGGGTGTTTGGTGAAAAAAATGACTAAGGCCAGGGTCACTTCTCCGTTTTTTCAAAAGAATCCTGATCCGGTTTTGAGCTTTCAAAAAGCTCAAAACCGGACCAGGAAACGCTCCTCATAGGAGCCAATGCAAAACACCAGATGGCTTCACAAGCCATCCGGTGTCCGTGTCCGGCACTGCTGCCTGCGTTAAAAATCATGCAGGCAGCAGTTTTCGCAGCGGTTCTCTGTACCGCACTGCAGTAACCGGATGGCTCAGGATGTGTAATCCTGAGCCATCCGGCAACTGCATAGTTTGCTGATCCCGGCTAGCCGGGATGAGCAGACTGTACTATCTCTAGTAAAGTGTTAAATTTACTAACTAAAGTAATTTTTGAGGTCTCTAGGGGGGGCTTAGACCCCCCTAGAGACCTGCCGTCCACTCCGGTGGGCTTCTACTATAATTTCCCCCATGGCACAGGCTCCTCGGAGCTCCGTGCAAGTCCCCAAAACTCCCGTCCCCCGTATCACTATACAGGGGTGCCTGTACCCCTCTTGTATAGTGATTCCTCTATGTGCCCATAACGAATGAATACAGTATACATGTAAGCTCATACTTACATGTTCTCGTAGCCAGTGTTCTTGTAAATCCATGGGTGGGGCTGTTTGCTGCAGCCTCCGCCCCCTCATTCATTATGGCCGCCCCCTCCGGGCTTCATCCACTGTTGTGAGGGCGGCCGCGTCATGAAATGGGCGGGGCTAACGGTGTGCCGTGGTTAGCCCCGCCCCTTTCATGACGCGGCCGCCCTCACACTGGCTACGAGAACATGTAAGTATGAGCTTACATGTATACTGTATTCATTCGTTATGGGCACATAGAGGAATCACTATACAAGAGGGGTGCAGGCACCCCTGTATAGTGATACGGGGGGCGGGAGTTTTGGGGACTTGCACGGAGCTCCGAGGAGCCCGTGCCATGGGGGAAATTATAGTAGAAGCCCACCGGAGTGGGCGGCCGGTCTCTAGGGGGGTCTAAGCCCCCCCTAGAGACCTCAAACATTACTTTAGTTATTAAATTTAACACTTTACTAGAGATAGTACAGTCTGCTCATCCCGGCAATAGCCGGGATCAGCAAACTATGCAGTTGCCGGATGGCTCAGGATTACACATCCTGAGCCATCCGGTTACTGCAGTGCGGTATACTGCACACATTTTTGTAAAAAAATGTGTGTGCCCGGCATTGCGTTCACCGCATCCGGATCTGGATGCGGTGAATGCAATTCTTGTTTTAAATATGACCCTAGCCTAAGTCCAAAAACGTTTTTGGAGCTTTCAGACACACAAGGCACATTTTTTGGCACTCTTAAAAAAACGCAAGTGCTTTTAGGAGTGCTAAAAAAAACGCAAATTGTGTGTGAACATAGCCACACTACCATGACGATTGTTCATTTTGTATTATAGGCCTTGTTCACACAAACCTGAGTTTTTGGCATTCTCTGCGTTTTTTAGCTGTTTATAAAAAATGCAGATGTGTTAACACATGGTGCACTTAAGTGTAACTGCGTTTTTTTTGCAACACATGCGTTTTTTTTTCCCCATTCCAAAAAACACTGCATGCAGCGTTTTTTGGGTGCTGTAAAAAACGCATGCGTTTTTTTTAACATGGGGCCCTATGGGAAACGCATGTGTTAATGCATGGCACATATAAACACCTGCGTTAACGCATGCGTTAACGCATATGCGTTTTAATGAAAAGTCCAAAAACTTCTGAAAAACGTTCAGAACCACAGGGGACACTATTTGGCACCCTTAGAAAAACTGATCAGTTTTTCTGAGGGCTAAAAAAATGCATTGGTATGTGTGAACAAGGCCATAAAGAGTAGAGATAGGTGAACCTTCCCCGAACATGTTCACTAATTTCTAATTTGGCACGAACATTTTAGATTCATATTAAGATCAAAAAACCAAGCTTTTTGAAAAAAAAATGCCGAAAGTGGGGTTTTTTTTGGCAATAAGTTCAAAATTTAAAATGGCCCAAAAATGTTTCCTGTTTGTTTGAGGCCAAAACCCTCACTGGAAGACCTGCTGGCTGGGGACAACATCTAATATGGTTAGGAATGTACCCAGCCATCTGGTCTATCGACTTGTATTAAAGTGTAGATTTTTTACAGTTTTAAATGAATTTTTTTAAGCTTCCTTGACTTTGCAGGTGTTTTAACACTTGCAGGGTGTGAATTTAGGAAACAGTGCCAGATGCAACAGCAGATGGGAAATTCAAGAACCTTACCATGCCCTTAAAACATCTAGATTTATATATATATATATATGTATATATATATAGTATTATTGCAGAGGTAAGAAGCATGTGAGGCCATCTGTCCTACACTTATAGGATAGTGGTTCTTAAAAATGTGCAATCAGTATTTCCTGTCATAATAAAAATAATAATAATATTTATTCATTTATACAGCGTTATTAATTTCATAGCACCTTACATACATTTGCAACACTGCCCCTTTGGACCTCACATTTTATGCCACACATTTACAACACAGATGTTTGGCCAGTGCATAACTGTGTTTTATGCATAATTCATGTTAACATTGTCCTTGCATTGCTGCAGTGCCCACTAGCCTTATTCAGCATTCCAGATGAATTATTGGTGAACGGTGACCATAATCTGAATACACCTTTTTGTTTTCATAATTATGTCTCCTACAAAGATGTCACACTTCAATAATCACTGCATCCTGTTGTTATAACTTTGGGACTGGGGAATAGGTTTTGTGACAGACAGCAACGTTAGTTATGCAGCCAAAACACATAGAGGGGTTAATGAGGAGCTAGGTAACAAGATAGTGCAAACATTAACATCCTGAAGTGATTACTTGGGTCCGAATCCTGTCAGTAGAAAACGTGGTCTCCTTAGGCAAAGCAAACACACAAAACCAATGAGCTTAGTCAGCATCTCACTGCCATCTTACCAGTGCAGTACAACACAGATACACTGCTACTACTGTTGAACTTGCTACCATGTGCTGGCAATTTTCAGTAGTTTGGCGATGGATCCCCTGTAAGGCATGACTGATCTGGAGGAGGTCAGCTTCCTAACCAACCCAGGGGCTGAGGGTGCTTCATCATCATCAGCACCAGACCTGGAGCGACATGTAGAGAAGATGGACACATATGACCTAGAGTGTCACTGGACTACCCACTTTTGACCTAATCTGTCATGAGAGGCGGATCTGATCCCAGACTCCGATGCCAGACAAGGACCTGAGGAGCTCACAGTCAAGAGGTGACCCTTTACCTATGACATCCGAGATGGGGAGCCCCAGATGACAGACTGCACATGATCTTGCAGCATGCCTGGCTTGATTCCACCTGCAGCAGGTGCTGCAGCTACTGGATCTCCAATATCACCAGGACCAGGAGTATGATGTGGAGCCCGAGATGGGGTCTGAGGAGGAGGTTGAAGTAAAAGAGGCAAAAGGCCCTATTTCCCTGCCATGTATAGCACCCCTGCCAATGGCCTTTGACTGAGGCAATGCAATGTGGGGACCTTACCCCCTCCAAGCAACTATCTGACAAGCCATGAACCATCCTGTCCTGTGTCCTTTATGGAGGGGATTCAACTCACAGAAGCCATCAGCCAGGACTTGTTGCATAGGCGTATGGTCAAACACTTCTACAACCAGTGTACCCACAGTAAGGTGCTAGCAATCTTGCAGGATAAGGGGTTTAATTTCATAGTGGAACAAGGCACTGGGCAGTGGTGCTACATCAAAGACTATAATACCACTTTTGTCAGGGAGGTCACTTTCATGATTGTGTGAAGCAGCAAGGGGTTGCTCACAGTTGGCGTAAGTTGGGTTGGCACCACCGACAACTTTGCAAAGTGGCAGGAGGAGGATGACCCAATGTAGCATTGGGTGCAGCCCATGTCTCTCTTAGTTGGTCAGCCATCTGCACCCAAACCCACAGGTCCTGTTGGTGTTCCCCAAGCTAGTCCTGTCTGTCCCAGTGGACATGGTCATCTCCTAGTTCCTCCATTGTTTTCTCCAGTGGTGGCCATGATGGAGGGTCCTGAGGGGGCAGATGGTGATGGAGAATGCCCTGCTGGAGCAGCTCTTGCGACCCCCCTGAGACCATACTGCAGCGGAGTACCAACACCAACCCCAACCTTCAGCCTGGGAAATTCTAGGAAAACTGCAAGAGAGTTTGTATGAGAAGTACAGTGGACTTTCCTAAAAAAAAAGGTATCTTGTTTGGTCAAAAAAAAGTCATCTTGTTTGGTCGATGACCCATTCCTTAATTGACATATTAGCTAGAGAAGGACTTCTTTGGGTTGTTTTTTTTTTCAGTTCTTTCTTGAGCAAGGCCTGAGTTTTTGTTAATGTCAACTTTCCCCTTCCCAAGCTTTGCACCATTTTTGCTTCCCCCTACTGGATAAGTGGGTATGGATACTTCCTTTGAGATACAATTCAGAAACCTTATTGGACTTTCAAATACTTTAATAGTCTGTGTGCTGCTGATCTCTGTGGGACTTTCATTATATTTATATACTATGTATATTGTTATGTTTGTGCTTGAGACTTATAGTCTTTGTAACAGTAAAGTTTTTTGAGATCACTCCTTGTGTGCTGGACAGTTTCTCAAAACAGGTGCTTTGATACTGCCCTTCAGAGACTGGTGAACAAGCTGCAGGCCTTTGCCCTGAAGGTCTAAGGTATGAAAATGCAAGACACTACACCCACTCCAGTAGAACAGGGCTGACCAAGAGCAGTTCTCAAGGGCTGCAAACGTTGACTGCTTTCAGAAATTCCTCAGCATTGCACAAAAAGTTGGAATCATCACTACTGCAAGTGATGAAATTAGTGCCTGTGCTGTGCTAAGGAAATCCTGAAAACTTGCATTGTTTTAAGACCTAGAGGACTGTAGACGGCCACCCTTGCCCTAGATGTCTCTGTGGAAGTAGCCAGGAGGCAAAAGGCATCCTTGAGCCCTTTCACCACAACTATGGCTCTCCTGGACCTTCATAGACCATGTATGTTTAATTATTTTTTGAGAATCTGCATCAAAATCTGCATGTCTATTCTGAGGCCAGCAAAGTCTAGGGCACACATTGTTTTTTTTTCCTTGCATATGTGGTTCAGATTTCTTTTTCTGCCCCAAAATCTGCACCAAATCTGCAAGGAAAAAAAACACGCTGTCACAACACTTCTGAACACTTAAAGACTCAGACCTCAGGATAGACACTCAAATTTTGATGCAGATTCTTAAAATCTGCTTAAAAAGTAGCATCAATCAACATACTGTGGGCACAGTAGGGTTCTCTACTGCATTTTACCTGCTGTGTAACCTGAGACTATCTCAGAAAAGTCATTAGGATGTCTCAGATTCATGACTGAGCCTGCAAGAATGGTGAGTGTGACAGCAGCGCTGAAGCTTGCTAAGTAAGGCTGGCTTCACACTTGCAGATGCATCTGCAGCGTTTTGCAGATGCATCTGCAAGTATCAGCATGCAGACCACGGCCGTGGTGTGAATGCTCTCATTGATTCCTATATGTGAGCCGTAAGCAGGCGTATGCCTGCTTACAGATCACACTCTCCCGCCCGCACTATGGACGCGAGATGTTGCGTCCAAGGTGCGGGGCGGGAGTGTGTGATCTGTCAGCAGGCATACGCCTGCTTACGGCTCACATATAGGAATCAATGAGAGCATTCAGACCGCGGTGCGCCCTATTATAAACATAGGGACCGCGCGGTCTGCATGCTGATACTTGCAGATGCATCTGCAAAACGCTGCAGATGCATCTGCAAGTGTGAAGGCAGCCTTATAGTGTATGAAGATAATTTCTGTTCCAAAACAGCGGGGCTTTACTGTAAAATGGTTTGAGCTCTGTTTGGAAGCTTTTGGGCCCCTTTGAAGGTGTTTTCTAGGCCCTTGATTTAGCCTTTTATTGATTTGCAGGGGGTTCGGATGTTCAACGAACTGTTCAGCAAACATTGTTAATTTGACGAACCGAGCTGTATTTGAACTACCAAAGGTATGCTGATCTCTAGTAAAGAGTAAAAGTTTTAATCACTACAAGAAAGTTTGGTGTGATTATCCTGATTGGTGTTCCACAACACAAGCGTGGAGCACCAATGACAGTGGACATAAGTTTAAACTTTGGTATTCCAATGTTATGAAATATTATGGAGAGAACCATTATAACTACCATGATGATTATTCTTTTTGTTTGCAAAGATTAAAAGCTTTAATCGTTGCAAGACAATTTGGTGGGATTATCCTGATTTGCACTCAGCAAGAAGACATATTCTAAATGTCTTGTACGGTATGTACAAAGAACAGGGTGCACTAAAACTGCCCAATTAAATCATAATTCAAGGGTGCCACATAATGCAGAGAGTGGGACAAAATGACAAAGCACAGAAAAAGATTCTGCATAAACAATGTGCACGCCTATGTAAAATGAGTTATAAAGGTTTTCATCAGTATCAAAAAAACACACATAAAACATTAAAAACAATATACCAGATTCCAACAAATTCATGTATAATAAATGGAAAAATACCATAATTATGTCTCCACTATAATTGGAGGGCTCACATAAAGATACTAGCAATATCCAAAATTACAAGACCAATACACAAAAATTATGCATATTGTACTTATACATAGAGATGAGCGAACCTTTTGAAGTTCGGATAAAGTTCGGTTCGTCGAACGGGCATACAACATGTTCCAAATTGTTATGCAAATTGGTTTTAAGTGTCATAGGGTTTTTTTTGTTTTTTTTTCAATGAAACCCATTGATGGTATTGTGTCTCAGGTTCTTTGGGTCACTGAAATCAATCTCAGATACCTGTGATAATTAGTTTGGCAGGTGAGCCCAATAAAAGGAAAACTGGGTGTTCCACAATATTACGCAGGCCACAGTTTTCAAGTAACATGGGAAACAAAAAGGATGTCTCTGCTGCCGAAAAGCAACAAGTAGTGCAATGCCTTGGACAAGGGATGAAAACATTAGATATTGCATGAAAACCTAAGCGTCATCATCGTACTGTGAAGAGATTTGTGGCTGATTCTGAGCACAGACGTGTTCGTGCAGATAAAGGCAGAATGAGGAAGGTTTCTTTCAGGCAAGTTCATCGGGTTAAGAGAGCAGCTGCTAAAAAGGCCTTACAAACCAGCAAACAGATATTTGAAGCTGCTGGTGCCTCTGGAGTCCCTCGAACTTCAAGGTGTAGGATCCTTCAAAGTCTTGCTGTGGTGCATAAACTTACTATTCGGCCACCCCTAAACAGTGCTCACAAGCAGAAACAGTTGCCGTGGGTCCAGATATACATGAAGACTAATTTTCAAACAGTCTTGTTTACTGATGAGTGCTGAGCAACCCTGGATGGTCCAGATGGATGAAGTAGTGGATGGTTGGTGGATGGCCACCATGTCCCAACAAGGCTGTGATGTCAGCAAGGAGGTGGAGGAGTCATGTTTTGGGCCGGAATTATGGGGAAACAATTGGTAGGCCCCTTTAAGGTTCTTGAAGGTGTGAAAATGACCTCTGCAAAGTATATAGAGTTTCTGACTGAGAACTTTCTTCCATGGTATAAAAAGCAGAAACGTGCTTTCAGGAGCAAAATCATCTTCATGCATGACAATGCATCAGCTCATGCTGTAAATTGTGTCATTGGCTTCTATAGGCATTAAAGGAGATAAACTCATGGTGTGGCCATCATCTTCCCCAGACCTCAGCCCTATAGAGAACCTTTGGAGTATAATGAAGCAAAAGATCTATGAGGCTGGGAGGCAGTTCACATCAAAACAGCAGCTCTGGGAGGCTATTCTGACATCATGCAAAGAAATACAAGCAGAAACTCTCCAGAAACTCACAAGTTCAATGGATGCAAGAATTGTGAAGGTGATATCAAAGAAGGGTTCCTATGTTAACATGTAACTTGGCCTGTTATGCTGTTTTGGAGTAAAATAGCTTTTTATTTCAGTGAATGTGACCTCCTAAAGCAGCAAATTCAACAAATGAGCATTTTCAGTTCTTTAAAATATCAAAGGGTTTGAAACTCTACTGTGCCTAATAATTTGGAACAGTGCATTTAGAGTTTGTTTTAATTTTGAAGATTATATTGTTATCATTGGGAGGTTTCTTCAATAAAATGTGATATATACTCTAATGGGTGATGACTTTTATTCCACTGACTGTCATTTGCACTGACCATTTAGGAGAATCAGAGAAAAAGAGCATTTGCATAATAATTTGGAACATGGTGTATGTTCACCAAATAGATCAGCGAACAGTTCGCCAAACGTCCGAACCCCATCAAAATCAATGGGAGGCAACATCGAGCGCCTAGAAAACACGTTCAAAAGAGCCCCAAAACTGCCAAACACAGCTCAAACCGTTTTACAGTGAAGCCCCACTGTTTTGGCACAGATATTATCTTCCTACACTATTACTTAGCAAGCTTCAGCGCTGCTGTCATCGCGCACCAAGCTCCTGGACCCGCTCATGACATCCTCAGACATCCTCATGACTTCCCTGAGGTTGTCTCAGTTTACATAGTGGGTATCATGCAACAGGGAATCTTAGATAACCTCAGTGGCATCAGCACTCATAAAACTATCTGTCTTGTGAGAGCTGAGATATCATGCAACAGGTAGCAGATAAATCTCTTATCGTGAACAGCGCGTGTGCTGAGCCGTGACGCTAGGGTGTGCAACACAGTTCAAATTTGTGGGATAGCCCGTGTGTGAACCCTGGTCTCTGAACTGCAGTAATTTTTGTGATGGCACTGCTTGTCACATTCTCAAGTGTGCCTGCCTGCGTGCCCATGTTACATTGTTTGATGCTTCTTTTGAAGCACATTTTTAGAATCTGCATCAAAATCTGCATGTCTATTCTGAAGCCAGCGAAGTCTAGGAGAGTTCAGAAGTGCTCTGCCAACATGTTTTTTTCTTGCAGATTTGGTGCAGATTTTGAGGCAGAAAACAAAAATCTGAACAACATGTGCAAAAAAAAAAAGCAACATGGGTACGGCACTTTTAACATGAAATAGACTTTGTTGACTTCAGGATACACATGTGGATTTTGATGTAGATTCTCAAAATCTGCGTCAAAAAAAGTATCAAACAATGTACCGTGGTCATATGGCCTAAGAGGGAGAGCTACAGTTGTGGTGTAAAGGCTCGGGATGCCTCTTGCCCCCTGTCACGCGCTTACATGGCGCTGACATTGCTGGATGGTGCTGTGTATGTGTTTGTCTTTAAGAGCTCCATGGTTGATAGTTGTGAAGGTCTTTGCCTCCTATGTTGTGCTCCAGAACTGAATTCATTATTAGGTTCAACTACTGGTTGAGGGGTTAATGTGTGACTCACCTGAACTGCTCTCCCCCTAGCCTTTAAGTAGCCTTTCCTTCCACCAGGTGGTGCTGCTGATAGAGTCTCACTCTATGCCTGGACACTATGCTGGTCTGACCTGTGTTTTTGTGTGGCTGATATCCTTTCCTTTGGAGTTGCTGTATCCCAGTTCAGTGGAGGGAGGTGAGGGGGAATAGTGCAGGGCTGGTGGAGGAGTTTTAGGAAGAGGCTTCTCACCATCAGAGATACTTTCAGGATCAGGGCCATTCTAGGGTTCCTAGACTAGGGTCAGACTAGTCTTCTCTGGTCTCCCTGCCCATAACTGCCATTCCCTCATCAGTATTCACTATACCGTGACACCCCCTGGCTACTTCCACAGAGACGTTTAGGGCAGGTGTGGCCAACTACAGTCTTGAAGATCTGAAAACAGTGCAAGTTTTCAGGATTTCCTTAGCATTGCACAGGTTCTAATTGTATCACCTGCAGATGTTATGATTCCAGTACCTTGTACAATGCCAAGTGAATCCTGTTTGAGGCCCCTGAGGACTTCACTTGATCAGCCCTGTGCTACAGGAGTGTGTATAGTGTCTTGCATTTCCATATCTCATATTTCAGGTCAGAGGCATGCGGCTTGTTCATAAGTCTTTGAAGGGCCATATCAAAGCACCTGTTTGCAGAAACAGTCCATCACACAAGGAGTAAAGTACAAAAAAAATTTACTGTAACATATGCTGTCATAAGTCTCACACAAAATATATGAATATATTTAGTATATCAAATGCAAGTCCCACATGGATTAGCAGTCTCTTAAAATGGTGGGAAGTCCATGAAGTGCTTTGAGTTGTATTCCAAAGTCTGCATGCATGCCCTCTAATTCAGCAGGGGATGCACAAATGGTGCAAAACTTGGGAAAGAGAAAAATACAATGAACAAAAAAAACAGGTCTTGGTCAAGGAAGAACTGAAGAACAACTCAAAAAAGTACTTTTCTACAAAAAATTCCAACTAAGGGATCGATCCAACGACCCAACAACATGCCTTTTTTTAGGAAAGTTCACTGTACATAGCGTTAATATGGTCTGACAGCTTTCTCAGCGCTGCCCTGGCTGAAGGTCACCGTTGGTCATTGTATTCCACTGATGGAGGTATGGGGCGGTTGCAGGGGTACTCCTGCAGAAATTTCTACTTAAGTACATTAGAAAGCTTATAAAAATCACTTGCTCTACATTATTATTATATAAAAAATTAAATGATGGTTAGGCTTTAAAGCATAATGAAAACATAAAAATCGAATTACAGAAAATCCATTATCATCAACTAAGGCTGGGGTTACACTTGCGTTTTTTTCATGCTTTTTTGGAGACCTGCGTTTTTAAACAAACATGTAAAAACGCACCCATAGGCCCCCATGTTAAAAAGCGCATGCCCTAATAGCAAAAACGCATGTGTGACAGTGCCATGCGTTTTTGTGTCTGTTTTTGCTATTATGTGATTAGCTGACATCAAAAACGCATGCAAAAACGCATGGTACATTAGTACCATTTAGTGCCATTCAAAAACGCATGCGTTTTTTTAACATGGGCTCCTATGGAAAACGCATGTGTTTTTAAAAACGCACCAAAAATAGTGCATGCACTATTTTTTGGTGCCGATTTAAAGACGCATGCAAATACGCAGGGAGCCATAACACACCTTAAAAAACTCATGCTGACATGAAAAAAACGCGTGGAAAAACGCATGCGTTTTTTTAAGTCACTAAAAAAACTCATGTCAAGTGTGACCCCAGCCTTAGGTGCTAAATTTGTGTTGATCTAAAGATGAATAAAGGTGAATAAACAAAATACCCACACTTCATGAGCCCCTGAGATATCAGGGCAAAGCAAGATCATTGTACCAAAGTGTCATGGTCTACAAGGGAAGAAATGGCCTTGTTCACACACAATTTGCATTTTTTTTAGCACTTAAAAAACCACATGCGTTTTTCTAAGTGTGCCAAAAAGTGTCCCTTGTGTGTCTGAACGTTTTTTGAAGTTTTTGAATTTTGCCATTTTTTCATTAAAAACGCATATGCGTTAACGCAGGTGCCCATATGTGCCATGCATTAATGCATGCGTTTCCCATAGGGCCCCATGTTAAAAAAACGCATGCGGTTTTGGAAACAACCGCTGCGTTTTTTTACAGCACCCAAAAATCGCTGCATGCAGCGCTTTTTGGACTGGGGGAAAAAAATGCAAGTGTAGTGAAAAAACACATCTACACTCAATTGCATCCTGCGTTAACGCATCTGCGTTTTTTTTGACAGCTACAAAAACGCAGAGAAGCCCAAAAAAGCTGATATGTGTGAACAAGGCCAATGACTGTTGGTGCTGCAAATATCAACAAGCAGCTGGTGTCCAAGAACAAAATCATTCCACCACTACTACATATTAAGCTAGGATTATTAAAGCAATTTGTTATGGCCACTTTACACGTCCCGATATCGTCGTCCAACTTCGATAAAAAGTCACGTGGTTCGTGCGTTGGCGCCGATATCGTTCGTGCGTTGTATGGTGTAAATGACCAATTCGATGCAAGAATGATGCTAAAACGATATCGGGGAAGAATTGTGCAAGCTCTCCAACTGCCCGATATTGGATGGACAATCTGGCAGGATCGTGCTGTGTGACAGCCCAACACCAACTTGGAGAGCAACTTCCCCTATTCATTCCCATGTTAAATGGTCGTTTCCTGGTTTGCACGTACAAGGGGGCGTACACATCGCAGTTGTGTTGCCTGCCGATATCTCCCTGTGTGACAGCTCCTATGCGATCTTGGATTTCAGCCAAAAAAGTGCGCGCTCCCGTGCCGTTGTATACAATATCGAAACGATGTTGGGACGTGTAAAGTGGCCATCAGGGCTTTGGACAAATGGGGTAATTGCTTCAATTATTATTTGTTTATCATGCCCTGGTCTGAGCATGGTAAAACTAAAAGCTGGAATCTTTGATGATCTTCATGCTTGTAAACTCATGAACGATTCCAGTTTTACTTCATGCATGAATGACACTGAGGTTCAGGCCTGGAAGAGTTTTGTCTCTGCTGTGAAGAACTTTTTGGGTAATCACAGAGCAGACAGTTATGAAGGATTTCTGCAAGATATGCTCGTTAACTTCAGAAATTTGGGAATTTATATGTGCATAAAGATGCACAATCTCCATAGCCAATTAACTTTGGACATCAGTGAGGAACAAGGCGAGATGTTCCATCAGGATATGAAGATGATGGAGGAAAGATACCATGGCAGATGGGACATACACAGGATGGCAGACTACTGTAAAGGCCTCGTTGCACACTACGATATCGTGAACGATATCGTTGCAACGTCACCGGTTTGGTGACGTTGCAGCGATGTCGCATTGACATCGTTGCGTGTAAGACGTATCAACAATCAACGATAAGTCAGTTGATCGTTGATTTCTGGCCAGGACCATAAATCTATCATTGGTCTCCCGCTGGTCGGCCAACATCGGCGCGTGTGACAGCGGGAGACCAACAATGAACGAGCTCCCAGCAACGCACAGCAAGCGCTGGGAGCTGGTAACCAGGGTAAACAGCGGGTAACTAAGCGCTGCACTCTGCTTAGTTACCCGCTGTTTACCCTGGATACCAGCGTTCTCGCTGGTCCTGATCACTGCCTGTGTGACAGCTCACCAGCGATCAGCTGACGATGTCCCAGCAAATCCCAGCCAGGTGGGATCTTTAGTGGGATCGCTGGGACATTGAAGCGTGTAACGGGGCCTTTAAAAATGTATAATTTGATTGTCATGATGACACATATAAATGGAAAGAATCGCAAAAACACTGTTTTTTAAGAATTGATATTAATAACAATTAATAACTAATTTATATTGTATTTATTAATCAAATCTTATATATCTTTTTCATGTGACTGCTATATATTTTTAATATATTTTTTTTTCTATGATTTTAGATTGCCTACATTCAAGTTGTAACAAACATAATTATATTCTTGCATTTCTGAATGCTTTTAATTGTATTGCATTGTATTAATTAACTATTAAATATCTCAAAAACTAGAGCCATTGTGGCAAAACCGAAGTCATATTCTTAATCAGCACCATAAACGTAATATAAAATTGGTCAGACATCATTTTCACTAAAATCATTGTATGCCAGTGTTATTCATTTGACACGCTCCCCAGGGCCGTGGGATACTCAAAACTGAGCAACAGTACTGCTGGGGAGTCACAGGGGTCGAGACGTGGCTCCGTGACCCTGGCGGTGACAATAAAAATGCAGGGGTTATGGTTTTGGGGATAGAAGTTGTGATGTTCAGCTATTGATGGCCGACGTTGCGGTGCCTCTGGGGGTGATGGATTCGCAGCTAAGGTGTTATCGCTCCCCACTGGTGGAACAGTTCTCGAGGGTAACCGGTATAGTCTATAGTGCTGAAAGGCCGTTGGTTTGCAGAACTGAGGGCGCGGAATAACCACCAGACACACAGTACATAGGCTCCATTACCTTTACTGGTAGTTGCAGGTTGAAACCAGGACACTGTCCACAGCTAATGTTGTGAATCCGGGCGGCCTGGAAGCAAGTTGGGGATCTCCTCACCCGGTGAGTTCTGAGTCCTCCCTTCTGCATTCCTCTTTACTGGTCCTGGCTGCCTGTAGCTAAGTTGTAACTCTCTCTTCCTGCTGGTAAGTCTCTCACTTGTATGGTAGGCAGCCTGAGCCCTTCTATGGCACCATTCCACTAGCAACTGTCCCTGAGCTCTCGGGTGCCGCTGTGCCTCCAGGTGCTTTGTCAGTGGTACCCGCACAACCTCAGACTCTGGTGTCCGTCTCTGGCGCTCTGCTCTGGGGTGAGCTAGTAGCTGGCTCTGTTTTCCAGGCCCTCTTCTCTCCTTCCTCAGACCCTCTCCGATGGGTCCTCACGATTGCTGCTCTCTCTACTCTGCCTAGGACGAGCCTGGCAATGCTCCAGTCCACAGGTCGTCTTCACAGTCCTCCTAGGAACTGAACTGACTCACCCACGCCTCCATGCCAGAATTTATAGGGGAGCTCCCCTGAACCTGGGTCTTGAGTTCCCCCTTCAGGCCTGGAGTAAGGAAATGTGTTACATGCTGTGGGTTTACCTGGTGTGAATACCCCTTCTTGCTTCCAAGTGTGACATCACTCCATGAGGGAGGCAATGCCATTGTGGCAACCGGACTCTGGTGGGCCACATTCCCCCTAGTGAATTTCAGTACTCCTGGACTGAGGAAACATTTAAAGAAATAACAATAGTAAAATGTGCAAAGTCTCAAAAATGAAAAATTACAAAAAACAATAAAATATGAAAAACACAGACACTACGGCGCTTAGTCCTTCTGCCATTATTCAATGGTGAACTTTATACAAAAATAGCTTTGACCACACCCAGTCCTGTGGTCTATTGGTGCATTTTTAAATTAAATGTTCAAGAATGCTCAAAAGTTCACACAGTAGGTCTTGTAGGCATGGTGAGCTTGGTGGTTGCTTGTTTACACAGTTAAGTGAAAACAAAACATATTTACATTTTAACCTGGTTAACCCCTTCACGACCCATGACGTAAATGTACGTCATGGGTCGGTTTCCAGTCTTTGATGTGAGCTCTGGCATGGAGCTCATATCATTTCCCCGACATCTAAGCTGATCTCATCAGCTGAGATGTTGGGCTTACAGCACCGATCGGATCCGCGAACCGATTGGTGCTATTAACCCTTTGGATCCCATTTTCGTTCACTGCTAGTGGGATTCAAAACGATCACGGCGAGGATCTCGCTATACCCTGCCTACATCGGAGATCCAGCGATAAGATTGCAGGATCTCTGATGGTCACCTGATAGCCTGGAGTCCTGGTGTGACCACAGAAGCTATAAGGGAACAGTACCTGTCAGTGGTTGGCAAGCGCTGCTAACCACTGAAAGTGAAACCAAGTTCCATGTCCCGATGTGCCGCAGCTCATCGGGACATGGCATAAGGGATCGGATGCTGCAGCAATGTGGCGCCCTATGGAGCAGTGTAAAAGAAAGAATGAATTAAAAATTAAAGTTTAAAAAAATATGAAAAATAAGCACAAAAGTTCAAATCACCGACCTTTTCCCCCATTCAAAATAAAAGTATTAAAAAAAACACATACTTGGTATCGTCGCGTTCAGAAATGCCCGATCGATCAATTTAGAAAAAAAATTAATCAGAGCTATAAACTGCTTAACGGAAAAAAAAGGTCCAAACGACAAAATTAAATTTTTTTTGGTCGCTGCAACATTGCAATAAAATGCAAAAACGGGCGATCAAAACAGTGCTTCCACCCAAAAATGGTATCATTAGAAACATCAGCTCAAGACACAAAAAATAAGCCATCACACAGCACCAGATCCCGAAAAATGAGGACATTAGAGGTTGCAAAACATGGCGCAAAAAGTGCAATACTTTTTTTTTCAAACTCATGTATTTTTTTAACTGCTTAGATAAGAGTAAAAGTATACATATTTGGCATCTGTGAACTCATACTAACCAGAGGCATCACAATGTCATGTCAGTTTTATCATATAGTGATCATGGTGAATAAAAAACCCAAAGAACAAACGTGTAATTGCACTTTTTTGATTGCATCTGAAAGCACTTTTTTGATTGCATCTGAAAGTATAACTCCTTGACTAAGCGGACAGCTGGGTCGCTATCTTGCATCTCTGACCAACAGTGGTGGGGTAACAGGTTAAATGTGGATTCTTGCATGACAGGCCGCTTGCCTCTCACACCATGTGAACACTGCGCACTGCAGCTCACTGCCCATTGAGTCGATGAACAGCTCTATCTCTTCCAGCTCTTCCGGGTCTTCTCTAACATCTGGCAAGTTGGGCATTCTTGACAGCGCATCAGCTTTGGCATTCTTATGCCCTGCCTGGTACTTTATGGTAAAGTTGTAATTGGGCAACCGGGCCATCCATCGCTGTTCCAGGGCACCTAACTTCGCGGTTTCTAAATGGGTCAGCGGATTATTGTCCATATACATGGTAAACTTTGCTGAAGCCAGGTAATGTTTAAAACATTCAGATACAGCCCAGACAATGGCAAGTAACTATAGCTTGAAGGAGCAATAGTTGTCGAGGTTCCTTTCTGTAGGATGGAGCTTCCTGCTGACTTAGGCTATCACTCTCTCCTTGCCTTTCTGCACTTGGGATAACACGGCTCCCAATCCCACATTGCTCGCATCTGTGTGAAGCACAAACGGTTGGTCATAGTCCGAGTACACCTGGATCTCGTCCCCCTTAAGGGCCCACTTCAATGGGGTGAAGAAGTCTTCTACTCTGCTGTCCCATTTGAGCGGAGGACTTGGGTTCTTAGCCTTCTTGGACTGGCCTACCAAGAGGTCTTGCAAAGGCACTGCTATTTTTATGCAGCCCTTGATAAACCTCCGGTAGTAGCCTACCATTCCCAGTAGCTGTCGCACCTCTTTGATGGTAGTGGGCCACGGCCAATCCCTGATTTTGATGACTTTATCAGGGTTTGGTGACACACCTTCAGTGCTGACCACTTGTCCTAGGTACTGTACCCTGGGCTTCAGTAAGTGGTACTTGGACGTCTTCACTTTCAGGCCAAACTTGGACAATGCCTCGAACACTTCAGCCAGGCGCTTCAGATGATCTTCATACGTCTTTCAGTAGACGATTATGTCATCCAAGTACAGTATGACGGTTTCAAAGCTTCTATGCCCCAGACAACACTCCATCAACCTCTGGAAAGTTCCCGGTGCATTGCAGAGTCCAAACGGCATGTAGTTTAACTCACAGAGTCCAATCGGTGTCATGAACCCGGTCTTTTCTCTGTCCGCCTCTGCAACTGGAACATGACATTACCCATTGGTGAGATCTAAGGTGGAAAAATAATAGCAGTTCTCAGTGCAGCTAATGAATCTTCAATTCTTGGTAATGGGTAATCATCCTTATGTGTAATGCGATTAATCTGCTGTAATCAACACACATTCTCATTGTGCCGTCTGTTTTCTTTACCAGGACTAATGGAGCTGTCCAGGGGCTACAACTATCTCTGATCATCCCAGCCTCCTTTGTTTCCCATAACATTTCTTTGGCACATTGATAGTGAGCTGGTGCTACAGGCCGGTACCTCTCTTTAATGGGCATATGGTCTCCAGTGGGGATGTGATGTTGTACCCCTTTCACCTGCCCAACATCTAAAGAATGTTTACTAAAGACCCATTCATATTCTTGAACTACCTGGTAAACTCCATGCTTTTGGTGTGACGGGGTGGAGTCAGTGTCTACGTGTAGCTTATGACACCAGTCCTCCAGCTGCCCCTCAGAGCCATTGTCCTCCACCTGGTCGGATGGAATAAAAGGTTCAACTGCCTTTATTGCATTGCTAGTGACAGTGAATAGCTTAGCAATGGTAGCACACGAAGGTAGTTTGACCTCTTCTTCTCCACAGTTCAACGAACGTATGTATGTACATGTACTCTCCCCTTGCAGACATCGACTACCCCCCTGGCTGTTAGGACAAAGGGCCTACTATCTGAGTATGTGCCGCCCTATGGGAAGGCGCCACAGGGAGGTACTGCACCCAAAACAGAAGATGTAGTGCCTCCATAGTCTTGGATATGGGGTTTCATACAGAGTCTGTCATAAACACCCATACACTAGGCCACCTTAGGATAGGGGACCGTATATTCAGTGGGTCCCAGGGGGTGGAGCCTAGAGTACAGCGGGAGACTTGAGTGACAGTGAGTGACAGTTAGTTTAAGTCAGCGAGTGAGTCAGCAGGAGGACAGACGTCAGGAGACTGTGTCCGTGACAGGAGGGCACCTCTTTGGAGAGAGATGACCCAGACACTGGAGATGACAAACCAGGTCCGGTTGGAGCTGGCTGGGGAGCCCGGAGTCGTCACCGGCATACCGAAGCCTAGGCAGTCAGTCGGTCTACCCCTGACTGCAAACCGACAAGCTGTGGGACCGACATTAGGAAGCCATAGCACCACGGACTGAATCCCTACCTCAGTTCCAAATTGGGTCCAGTACACTTTAGGGAAAGGACCCAATTCTGGTGGCGGGAGGATTACTCATCTGTCGCTCCCGTCCATACCGGTAAGGAACCGAATGTACCTAACAGTAACAGACCAGGGGACTGGCGAAATGGCTCTTCAGGGTGGTTAAAGAGAGTTGAAGAGGAACCCAGACCCAGAAAGCTATTACAAAAGGGACCACCGACAGACAGTTACCTCAAAATCTGTGGCTACGCCCTCGGTAAACCAGACTGTAATGTGTACCTGTTTTTCATCTGGAGACAGTAAAGAACTTCTTGAGCTGATCTGGTGTCTGTTCTCATCTCCTCCGTAGCCCGGAGGGCTCCTACAGCATCAAAACTGTGAGGACTACTACTCCCCTCATCTACCCCCACTGCCCTGAGATAAAGCTCCACCTGTGTACTACTCTGAGCTGCACCTCCATCACCTCAGTGGCCGGCCGCAGCACTGGTATCCACATTACCATGTACCACAGGTGGCGTCACGTTACCGTTTCCCCATCCATCATCATCTTCCCCCACCATCCCTGCCATTGAGGGTCCAGGGCACAGAATCGGGAACTGACCAGCCATGATCCCCCATCGAGATAACCATCTGTCCTGGTAACTGAGTACCCCCCTACCCTGTCGACCGACTCAAGTACACAGGCTCCACCAGGGCCTGATAATCTTGCCCCCTAGGACTATTGCTGCCTGACACCAGATTACCATTTCACTTCTCGGGGGTATTGCAAAGGGAAATGGGTCACTTACTCCTACACTACCAGACAGTTCCACCTGCTGCCTCTGCATCAGGGCCTTTAACTCTTTCTGCAGGACTCTCTGCTGCCCAATGCTGGCAGTTTCAGCTACCTGTTGTAACAAAGAAATAATTTCTCCTAGACAATTCTCAATTACATTAGTGCCTAGCATAATCATTGGGTTACATTCTCGCCGGTCAACATTCACAAGTATCATTCCCTGGGCATTTAGTTCTGCACGTCCCACCTAAATGTCACCTGTTTGAACCCCACTTGTGGCAGAGATTGACATAGCTGGCGTATATGGTAAAGCTATCATCTGGGTGATGGGTGAGGTCAAAATCGGTTCAGTACAATTTATAAAGCATATAAGGCATCCTTGTTGCCTGGGAACTGGTGTCCAATAAACCATCCAGCATGACAGGCAGGACCGGTCAGTCTCCCACATACCTGTCACACCAGGTCTGTGGGCCAGGTTGTCTCATTCCTGGGGGTTGGCCCACTGCCCCAGGGTTTCTTGTTTAAAGTACAAAATCTTGCTATGTGACTCACTTTGTTTCCCTGAAGAATCATAGCGATCAATGGCTCCTCCTGTGGTCGATCGACTAATGCTCTAGCGCATCCACGGGACATCACCAGGGCTTAATGTCAACTGTATCTTCTCCGATGGTTTGTAGCCCTGCATGAACTATACAGCGTTTGTTAGTTTAGCCATATTTTTTGTTAGCTCCTGCACCTGCAATCATAAATCCTCAGAGGTAACAGTTTCTAAAGTCTGTGCACTGGCCCCCACTGTGGCCGGGGAAGAGGGCGCCACCTCTAGGTAGTATGTTAGAGCCAGTCGCTATGAGGGTGCTGTGCTACTGGCAGTTGATTCTCGCAGCATTCAAATGGCCTGATCTTTGAAGTGTACAAAGTCCAGGTCAGGGTTTGCAGGGCCAATATACGTAGCTGTGTCTGGTGGGCATGAGACCGGAGCCCTTCTATCAACTGCTCAGTTAACAGCTTGTTTTCATCTCGTGCACTATCGGGGTCTACCTGCTTCATGGCCCTCAGTGCCTTTTGGAGGATAAATGCATAGTCCCATATACTGTCCTGCACCCGTTGTTTCTCTTTTTAATTTCTGCTGCTGTACAGGTGTCAAAGGCTTCTTTCAACCTGGCTAAAATAAGTTTAACAGTTCTTTTGTCAGTGTCCAGCCAGGACTTTACCTCTCTTTGGGCTGCACCAGTCAAGTGTCCTATTAGAATGGTAACTTTCTGGCTCTCAGTCAGTGAATACACTTCAAATAAACTTTTCAGTCTCTCCCTGAAGTCGTTCAGGGTGTCCGATTCCTCTGAACATTGCAGTAACCATGTTGCTCCTGGAATATACGGCATCGAGAACTGGCGCTGCTGCTGCTGGTTCCGCGGCGATGGCTGCAGCCGGGGCTTAGGCTGGCACCATCGCAAGTTCTTCTCCCTCTGAATCTGACATCTTTCTCTCCCCTAGTAAACAGCAGCCAGGTTCTCAGTCTCTGTTGGCTTATTAGTCTGCGGCTCCGCAGGCAGGGAGTCGAGCATACAGGATTTTTTCGGGTCTTCGCGCCCTTTCTAGGGTTCCGCCCAAGACGGCACAACCCTTTTGGCTTCCCTCACGCCATGTGGTAATGGCGGTTATCCCTCAGTTCAATAAAGCCTATGGCACACAGTACCCGTTAACACCAGGCACGAAATCCTGTTCGTGATGTCAGGAAAAGGACACGCCTCCAGGGCCATGGGATGCTCGGAAACTGGCAACAGTACAGCTGGGGAATCCCAGGGGTCGAAATCTGGCTCTGTTACAATAAAAATGTTATGGTTTTGGTATAGAAGTCGTGACGCCACCCATGATGTTCAGCTATTGATGGTTGATGCTGCGGTGTGGGACCTCCGGGGAAGATGGATTCGCAGCTAAAGTGTTATTGCTCCCCAAGGGTGGAGCGGTTCCCCAGAGCAACTGGTATATGGTGGTGGTAGGGCATTGGGGTGCAGGACTGAGGCCATGGAATAACCGAAAGACACACAGTACGTAGTCTCCGTTACCTTTACTGGTAGATGCAGGTTGAAACCAGGAGACTGTCCACAGCTAATGTTGTGAATCCGGGTAGCCTGGAAGCAAGTTGGGGATCTCCTCACCCGGTGAGTTCTGAGGCCTCCCTGCTGTGCTCCTCTTTACTGGTCCTGGCTACCTGTAGCTAAGTTGCGACCCTCTTTTCCTGCTGTTAAGTCTCTCACCCATATGGCTGGCAGCCTGAGCTGTTCTATGGCACCACTCCTCTGACAACTGTCCCTGAGCTCTTGGGTGTTGCTGTGCCTTCAGGTGCTTTGCTGTGTCCAGGAGACATGGAGTCTCCCGTCCTCCGGTTTTGGCTGCTGGGTCAGTGGTACCCGCACAACCTCAGACTCGGTGTCCGTCTCTGTTGCTCTACTCTGTGGTGAGTTGGTAGCTGGATCTGCTCCCCAGGTCCTCTTCTCTCCTTCCTCAGACCCTGTCCGATGGGTCCTCACGCTTGCTGCTCTCTCTACTCTGCCTGGGACCAGCCTGACAATGCTCTAGTCCACAGGTTGTCTTCACACTCCTCCTAGGAACTGAACTGCCTAAACCTCTCCCCCAGGCCGGAATTTATAGGTGAGCTCCCCTGAACCCAGGTCTCAAGATTCCCCTTCAGGCCTGGAGTCAGGAAATGTGTTGCATGTTGTGGGTTTACCTGGTGTGGATACCCCTTCTTGCTTTCAAGCGTGGAATCCCCCCCGAAGAAGACAATGCTATTGTGGCAACCGGACTCTAGGGTACCAAACATTCACTTTGGGATTATGGCTCCCACAGTTGAATTGCGTATAATTCCGCCATCTAGAAAAAATGTAGCAGAGGGGATAGAGTGCTGTCAGTTTTTGGGCTGCTGTTCTTAGCCTGAGGAGGGCCCAACCACCATAGACCTTCCCAGCCAGAGAATACCAACCTACTAGCTATCTGCTTTATCATCTTTTATTTGTGGGTATCAAAATTGGGGGTCCCATGCCATTTTTTAAAATTATTAATGTAAATAATGTAAAAAAAAAATTACATGAGGTCCCCCGGATTTTGATACCCAGTCAAAATAAAGACACAGCTGGGGCTGCAGCCTGCAGGTGTCTCCTTTATCTGCACTGGGCATAAAAATATGGGAGACCCCATGTCATTTTTTTTATTTTTTATTTAATTTTACACTAGTGTGTAGGTCAACCAATTACAAACACTGGTACAGAGGGTGGATGTGCAATCCTATTGCAATCAATCACATACGCTCTCACAGAGGGTAGGCGGGGAAAGCAGGGGGATATTCATAAGATTTAATGAGTGGGCCCAGATGCAGTGTGACAGAAGCTAAGGTAAGTATAATTGTGCCGATTTAATTCCCATTTTGCACCAGTAAAGCTGCAGCACTTCAACCAGCTTTATCTGGGCAGCAGAAACAAAGACTTCCCTGAGACATGCGTGTTTAAGGTCCATGCATGGACATTTGACATCCGGTATGGACTGCAAACTCTACTGTTCGGGTTTGTCCATCACTAGTGATGACAGTGGCTGGTTTCACACTGCAGTTTTTTCACTGATCAGTGTCCATCAGATTTGTGTGCCAAAACTAGGAGAGGAACTTGCAGAGAAAAAGTATAATTGAAAGATTGACACCTGTTCTGAATTTTGGAGACGCTCCTGGTTTTGGCACACAAACACTGATGGACACTGATCAGTGAAAAACTGCAGTGTGAAAACAGCCAGTGTCAAATGCCTCCTGTATGGAGAAACTAGTCGCAGTTATTGCTCAGGTGTGATTTTGGCCTATTCTTCAACACAAACCCTCTTCATATCATGAAGGTTCTGTGAGCTCCTTCTACTGTATGAACTCCGAGCTTTAGTTTCTGAGGAAACATACCTTGTGTGGGAAACTGTGAGAGCATTATATTTTGTGGGGAAAGGATTAAGGCAGCATGGATCTGTGTGTAGGGAGCTGTAGGGGATTACATTGGACAAGAACAGAGGGAGCATCAGACTGTGCGTAGGGGATTATGAGAAAATCCAACTGTGTGAGGGCCATTTTGGAACATGTAAGGAACATCATACTGTGTGAGAGGGGCTGTGATGACATCATAGTTTGTGAGAGTGGGCTGTAAAAGTATCATACTTTGAGTAAGAGTTGTGTGGCATCATATTGTGTGCAAGGGAATTTCCTGTGGGGGACATTACACTGTGAGTGGAGGGCACTGTGAAGAGATATCCACTCAATATAAGGCTGAAATCACACGCTCTGTGTGATATTCAACTAAGTCAGACGTGTCACGGATGATTAACTTGGAATGGCCTTCCCCTCTCAGGATGGGAGCATCAGCTGCTTGTGTTTCACAGTCCCGTCCTGACAGGGGGGAGGCCATTCCAAGTTTATCATCCGTGACACGTCTGACTTAGTTGCATATCACACAGATAGTGTGATTCCAGCCTAATACTGTGTAGTAACATCAATTGGAGTCAGTTGGAGTAATAGCCAATTGTGTTATGCCTCCATTCATTTCACTACCTCTGAGTGGGAAACAACCAAAATATCTTTTATAAAAGATCTGATGAGACACACTTATAAAAGATGTGATGTCCTCCACCACATGAAGGTAGATAAACATACTTTGTGCATCTCCAAGTTGATTCATTTTCCATTGCTACAAGAGCTACTAATTTTTTAACACTAGCACGTTTTAAGACTGGCTAGATGTCATGGAGAAGTAAGAGCATTGTTTATGTTTCATGTAATTTCATATATATATATATATATATATATATATATATATATATACACTAGATTTGTTGCTGAATTTTTTCAACAATCCAATTTAACTGAATGGAGCTAGTAAGAATGTGCTCACTGATAAAGTATCTCCACTTATATGAATGGAACTTATTTTCTGTCGGAGAACACTCAAACAAAAATCCACAGTCCACCTAAAGTATAAGCAAGTTTTTGTATGCACCTATTGAAGTCCAATCAGTTCACTTTCCTTTTAGTGCCATAAAAAATCCAGTCTCTCTTTTTCTATTGATTCAAGCTGAGAAGCTTGAGACAGTAAATCTAATTTTAAGTTGTCTGATTTCTATGAATATATAATAACTGGACCTTACCTCTTGAATAAGGTTGTCTTCAGATAGAAGCAAACACAGCTGACAGCGAGGTGTTGTATGAAGAAAATAAATCATCTGGAGTTTTCTATCACAATTCACACATACCACATCAACAGAATATTAATAAGTCAGCTTTTGAGATTTGTACTAGAACTTGACGGATAAGAAATACATAGCTGCATATACAAGTAAATGAAATCTTTTTGGCTTCCATCTAGTTGTAGAAATAATTTAATGTTTGCTACATAAAAGTCAAAATGTTGAGAATCCTATATACGGTAATTCAGAAATTTTTAAATACTTAAAAGTTTACCTAATTAGCAGTGGCAAATCTCATATTAAACCTATTGGTCCCCCATTATATGCTGTAAACAGAAGTCTTTTATAGGGCAGAGCAGCTTTTTTGGCCACTTAGGTGTCAACGTTTTGGTTGAAGTGCAACTTTTTAACCTTCGTCACTGACCTGTATTTATTTATATAAATTACATGGACAAAGTATTTATCTATGTAGCCTAGAACATCACCAGTGTAGCCTCAAACATATGCTGAAAACCAATGAAAGGTCAAGAGACAAAAAAAAAAAAAAAATGATTATCTAGTTATGGCACCTGTCAAGTGGTTCATGGAGCAAAAGCTCAATCAGTTAGTGAAGATTATGTGGCACTACTAGGACAAAACACGCTAGGATATCGTTAACGATCTCCTTAGAACAATCACGTGACAGTGATCGTTCTGACATCGTTAGTGCATTGAAAAATGATGGGAGTGATGGTGTGCCACGGTCCGCGCTGCTTCTGGATTAAAAACTCACCAAAGAGCCCAACAACCTTTCATCCTCTTTATTCCAACGCGTTTCAACGCCACAACCCAGCGTCTTCCTCAGGGATCTCAGATCCCTGAGGAAGACGCCGTGTTGTGGCGTTGAAACGCGTTGGAATAAAGAGGATGAAATGTTGTTGGGCTCTTTGGTGAGTTTTTAATCCAGAAGCAGCGCGGACCGTGGCACACCATCACTCCCATCATTTTTCTTGGAACATACCACGATCCAGTGGTAGGTGGAGGTCCTGCAGCAGCTTGGAACATTGATTCCTAAACGCAGTTAAACCAGTTGTGGGGTCCACAACTGGATCAGGTGAGCGGCCACACAGCACCACCGTTTACATACTAGTGTCACTAGTGATAGGGCACTATTGCGCCTCTTGTCCCCTCCCTTTATATTTTGCAATTTATCGTTAGTGCATTGTCACACACAAGGATATTGTTAACGATATCTCCTTTGGCAACACACCAATTAAATAGGAGAGCAAGGACTGAACAATCTTTTAAAGCGGCAGGAATAGGAGATTTTTGAACAACATCGTTCAAAAAGGTGTCACATTGAACGATGTAGCTTCTCCTCAGTTCCTTGATTGGACGACGAACGATAGATTTGAGGTCAGGATCTCATTTTTTGTGATGAACGTTCCAACGATTTTTCCATTCTACACCGTCCGTTTACACGCAACTAACGATATCGTTAGAACGTTCAAAAACGAGATCCTACCTAGTGTGTGAAGTGGCCTTTACATTTTGGATTGGTTTCTTTTTTCCACTCCAAAGTCTAAATATTTCTTATTTTTTGCTGCATAATATATTTATTTTTCTATAGGTGTGTTTTAGGTACATTTCGAGGACAAGTTTTAATGCCAGCATCAAGTGTAAACAATTTTCAGTAATTTTTCAAACTAACAAATATTTACCCAAGAAAGATTAGAAAGTTAGTATTTGTCTACAAAATTAATCAAACTATAGTATAGTGAAAATTATTTATCCCATGGAAAAGAATTGTTATAATGATACATAGTTACATATTTAATATAGTTGAATAAAGACAAAGCGCTTTATTATAATCGAAGCAAACTCCTCCACCGATGACCTCACATTCTCAGCATTCTTTTCTGGTTTTCAGGTTTTATCCACCACCATTATTCTTGAGTTGGCTCATATATGCCTCTATGTTTGAAATAGTCACCATTCCTTGTCCACTCCTTTCCCCAACTGAATCCCAGTTCAATATTTGCCCTGGCTCAGAGTGCTACAACCACTTATAGTGTCCCTACTACCTGTATTTCCTCTACCAGAGCCTTCAACACATCACATCAATAAAATGGTATTTTCCATCTTGTCCGCCACCATGTCTTCCAAAAACAAAGGTTGTCTTTTCATCTCTTACTAAAAATCAACTGGAATATATTTTTTTGTGTACTATGTTCCTTAACTTCCAGGGTGCAGTGGATTAAACGATAATGGGCCAGTTGAGTAATGGGAAATAAACTGTATTATGCCCTCCACTTCCTTTCCTAATATTCTTGCCAGAGGCGATGGAAGCCAAAAGTAACCTGAGTTTGGTACTACTAATGCCAGGACGGTTACTACCATTAGTGCCAGTTGTGTTGCTGCTGCTTACAGGAAACACATTCATATCTGTGATTTAGTTTTTGTATTTCATCCCACCACTTCTATTGCCTGGGCCACTGTATGGCTTAGCTTACATTTTGGATGCAAGGACAAAATTTTATTTAATTATGAACTTTGTGAACAAATTTAGCCAACTTGAGAAAAATATGACATCAAACAGAAATGCTAGGTACCGGCAGGGTTCATGTGACAGACAAAAAAAAATAATTCAACAAAAGCTATTCCATATTATCCATATGGCATGTACGTGTTTCTAATTTTACAATTTTAACAAGTGCGGCAAAACAGATCTGTACAGTAAAAGCGTAACAGTTGTTCATTTTTATTTCAGAAATCAATAGTACACATGAAAATAAGAAACTTTACAATATACACTGGTGATCAAAATGAGAGAACAACACACAATTTCTATAATGTTAAGGTCATTGTGTTGTCCTATGTATAAATATCCTAACATGAGTAAATTAGTAGTATCTTAGGCTAGGGTCACACTTGCAGATTTTACATGCTTTTTTGGAGACCTGTGTTTTTAAAAATGCATGTAAAAACGCACCCATAGGCCCCCATGCAAAAAACGCATGCCCCAATAGCAAAAACGCATGCCTAAAGTGCCATGCGTTTTTGGCATGCATTTTTGCACTTATGTGAGGAGCTGCCATTAAAAATGCAAGCAAAAACGCATGGTACCTTAGTACCATTTAGTACCATCCAAAAACGCATGTGTTTCTATAACATGGGGCCCTATGGGAAACGCATGCATTTTTAAATGGCACATTTATGCACCCCGCGTTAACGCATGCGTTTTTGGGCAAAAAATGACTAAGTCCAAAAAGGATGAAAATCCTTTCAGACACACAAGGGACATTTTTTAGCACTCTTAAAAAAACGCATGTGGTTTTAGGAGTGCTAAAGAAATGCAAATTATGTGTGAACAATGCCTAAGGCTAGAATCACCTTTGGTGAGGAACATGATGTGTGGATAGAGGAGAAGTGGTCCACAGTTTGAGTGTAAAGAAGTCAGTGAAAAGTGGTGGATGAAACGTTATGGTTTGGGGAATATTTTCTGCTGCATGGGGTTGGATCTCTCATACAGCTATATGGCAGAGTGAATGCAAGTGTGTATCAGAACCTTCTTCAACAACACGTGGTTCCTTACTTGCATGATTCAGCAATTAATCAGCCAGCAATTTTCATCCAGAACACTGCCCCCTGTCACTCAGCAAAACGGATAAAGCAGTTCCTTGAAGCAGAAAACATGGAAGCTATGAAATAGCCCGCTCAGAGTCCTGATCTAAACCTAACAGAAAACCTTTGGAAAATCCTTGGTGACAAAGTTATAGCCAAGAAACCCACAACAGTTACAGAATCCCACTCTATCCCAGTGATGGCAAACCTATGGCACTCAGAGTCCTCTCTTCTGGCATACGGCATCGCTTCTCTACTGCTGCTTTGAACTGCTAGCTCAATAGCTCTAGCAGTAGAGAGGAGCGAGCACTAAAATGCTCGGGTGCTCAATGCTCTGGCCGAGCATCCCAAGATACTCGTGCACTCGGCCAGAGCACCGAGCCCAATGTAAGTAAATTAGTGACAGGCTCCGCCCACAGACGTCCGGTTATAAAACGAGTATTTCTGGGAAAGGGCAGGAGGGTGGGCTTTTTCAAATCACCGCAGCTTATAACACCTTGCTGTGGCCCCCAGAGGGATCCGAACAATTAATCTGCTCTCTGTGAGGTGCCAGCTCACTGTGTGCCCTGAAGGGAGCAGTGTATGTGTGTCAGATGGCTAATTATTAGCGAGGAGTCCGAGCATCTCGGCAGTACTTGGTGCTCGCCAAGCATCCCGAGTACCGGGATATTCGTGCGAGTAACGAGTAGCGCTGAGCATACTCGCTTATCCCTAGCTAGCAGCTCAAAGTTTTGTTGGACCAGAGGAAACATTTTTCCTCCCTCCAACACTCACTTTTCTAGCCCAGCACCATTGCATAAAGTCATGAGGCAATGCTGGCGTCATGTGATGTCAGGATGCAGACATAAAAGAAGGGGACAAGATACTGAAATACAAGGTGGGGGTAGGATAAGGACATTACTGCTAGGAGGGGGCAAGATGGGGCATTACTACAAGAAGGTGGTAAGATGTAGATATACAAAAAGGAGGCAGGATGTGGACATTACTGCTAGGATGGGATATTACTGCTAGGAAGGGGCAGGATGCGGACATTACTGCTAGCAAGAGAAAGTATGCAGTCTTTACTACTAGGATGGGGAAGGATAAGGCCATTACTGCTAGGAGGGGCAAGAAACACACTTTACTACTGGTATGGGGCAGGATACGGATATTACTGCTTGAAATCCACAGCCTCTATATTATATACAGGGTGGGCCATTTATATGGATTCACCTTAATAAAATGGGAATGGTTGGTGATATCGACTTCCTCTTTGTGGCACATTAGTATATGGGAGGGGGTCAACTTTTCCAGATGGGTGGTGATCATGGCGGCTATTTTGAACTCAGTCATTTTGGATCCAACTTTATTTTCTTCAATGGGAAGAGGGTCATGTGACACATCAAACGCATTGAGAATTTCATAAAAAAAAACAATGGTGTGTTTGGTTTTAGCGTATCATTATTCTTTCATGCGTTATTTACAAGTTCATTACCACTTATAAAATGTGTTCAAAGTGCTGCCCATTGTGTTGGATTGTCAATGCAACCCTCTTCTCTCACATTGCCACTGGATATCTGAATCATGTAGCAATTTCAGATATCCAGTGGTGTTGAGGTTTCCATTGATGAAGAATGGCCCCAATATCTTTGTACCCTATATACCACACCATACCATCATTTTTTGCGTTCCAACAGTTTTGGAGGGATTTATCCTCTTTGGGTTAGTGTCAGACCAATAGCAGTGGTTTTGTTTGTTAACTTCACCATTCACAAAAAAAGTTTGCCTCATCACTCATCTGAAGTCAATTGTCTATGCTGTGAAGATACGAGATGTGCAACATCTGAAACAATGGATACTGGAAGCCTGTGCTAGCATTTCTTCTGCGGTGTTGCTATCAGTGTGTCAAGAGTGGGAGAAGAGGATTGCATTGACAATCCAACACAATGGGCAGCACTTTGAACACATTTTATTAGTGGTCATAAACTTATAAATAACTCATGAAAGAATAAAGTTACGTTAAAACCAAGCACTCTATTGTTTTGCTTATGACACTCTCAATACGTTTGAAAAAAAAATAAATTTGGATCCAAAATGGCTAACTTCAAATGGCCGCCATGGTCACCACCCATCTGGTAAAGTTTTCCCCCTCCCATATATTTCTACATATTTTAGTTATACTACTGGACAAGATTTTTCTAGAAAGATGAACATGAAAAAATGTCTGAAAATAAAAGCTTTTCAGGGTTTTAATGTTGCTTTTTAAATTCTGTAACTATTAAACAGGATTTGATAGACTGTAAGCGACATTTGTGTAACACGCTTTGTGGAACATCAGCGTGGAGACAGCTAATATGAGAAGATCAATGTTGGCAGAATATAAGCAGAATAATCTAGTCCTCTAAGAAATAGGGAACCTGCATTGATTTTCACATCTTCTGCAGAATTATCTGAAAAGACATTTTCACAAAATCAGCAGAAATTAGCCACTGCAAATCAATGAACAGCAATCTTCTTTGTGTCATATTACACAACACTAGGGCTCTTTAAACCATTTTATTATGTATTAAAATTTAGACATTTTCTTTAACCCTTTCTGATATTAGACGTATCTTGTATGTCATGATTTTTGAGGTGTTCCCATTTGTCGACATTTGGGGCATATAATGGCGATTTTGCGATCGCTGATGGGTCTTCGGCTTATGTGAATGCCGAGACCTGACTCTTGCAGGCTGGAGTGGTTTCTGCACTGCCCTGGGTTATTTAACACCTTAAATGCTATGATCAATAGCGATTGCAGCATTTAGGAGGCTCAAGAGAAGGCCTGATCGCTGCCATGGCAACCTGAGTTCACACAACATTTTAGGGCCATTTTAAAATTTCAAACTCTGGGGAGGGTGGTGACATCACGATGGTGATGGGCTCTGTGGCACTGGGGGTGGGCTTGAGCAGTGGTGTCATCCCTTATAGAAGCTGTGGGCTATATATATATATATATATATATATATATATATATATACTAGCTGGGTGCCCGATGCACATGCATCGGGATTCTAGAAGAGCGAGTCTCTGACTCGCAATGGCCGCTTCGCTGCTAATGCTTCGCGCTGCTAAGGCGACTCGCCATGCCCGCTGCGCGGGCATAGCAAGTCGCCTTAGAACTGCTCGCAATGGCCGCTGCGCGGCCAATGCTTCGGGCGTATCCACATGACCACGCTGACTCGCAGCGCGAGCGGTCTCAAAAGGGGCAAAAAACCCATTCGTGATTATATAATAGACTAGCTGGGTGCCTGATGCAGATGCATCGGGATTCTAGAAGAGCGAGTCTCTGACTCGCAATGGCCACTTCGCGGCCAATGCTTCGCGCTGCTAAGGCGACTCGCCATGCCCGCTGCGCGGGCATAGCGAGTCGCCTTAGAACTGCTCGCAATGGCCGCTGCGTGAGCGGACTCAAAAGGGGCAAAAAACCCATTCGTGATTATATAATAGATATACAGAGTGGGCCATTTATATGGGTGCACCTAAATAAAATGGGAGTGGTTGGTGATATCAACTTCCTGTTTGTGGCACACTAGTAAATGGATATCTAGGTACAATTTTATGGTGTGTACCTGAATATAATAAATGCATGGGTGGCTTAGAGGTTATCACTGTTGCTTTGTAGCACTGGGGTAGAGATGTTCGGGTTCACCAGGTTTGGCCAGACTTTAAAAAGAAGTTCGGTTCCACAATCTGACTTGACCTAAACTTTACCCTGGACATCGAACCTTATACAAGTCAAAGGGGGCAAGACCGTCTGTGCTGAGAAATGGATGAAAAATGGTCTAAGTAGGGGCTAGGGTGCTGAAACAGCAAGAAAAATGGGAGTAAGAGAATTACAATTGTTCTGCAAACAACTGGAAATAGGGAAATTACTTAAAGAGGTCCTGTCACAATAGCAATCATGGTCATATAGCAAGTAAACAAAGACAGAGAAAGATTTCACAGTTATCCCACAGAGCAACAATTTAAAATAAGGCACTTACCCAGCAAATAGTTGTCAAAAAAGGCCCCCACAGGGCCTGTTGTCAGATTTCAACCACACAGCCAATATAGGAAGAGTTACCAGACAGAACAACAATTATAAAAAAAGGCCCCTACAGAGCCAGTTTTCATAGTTGACCCAGAGATAGCCTTTATTGGCATAGCTCCCCTTTTAAAGCATTAAATCAACAATTTTTAAGAAAGGCCCCTACAGAGCCTGTTATATATATCCTAGTGCATCTCAATAAATAAGAATATCATCAAAAAGTTAATTTATTTTAGTATTTCAATACATAAAGTCAAGCACATATATTATGTAGAGCCATTACAAACCGAGAGATGTACAGTATATCCAGTGTTTATTTCTGTCAATGTTGATGATTATGGCTTACAGCCAATGGAAACCAAAAAGGTCACTATCTCAGAAAATTTAAGTAGGGAGGATGAAGGGTCTGAGAGATAAAATATTACCTAAATAGAAAGAACCATACATTTATCACACGTGGACTACAAAAAATTGTATGGTATAAACGTTACAATAGTAAGAGTTTTGACAAAGGACAAGGCAGTGAGGAAGGAGACAAAAGGACATGCACTGGAGGAAGCCCACCAAAGCAGCCTGATGCAAAACATGTGGCGGGGCTATCTGACACATACTGACTGACGGAGAATTTCACCTCTGGGATTCCATGGCAGGACGCAACACAGAATCAAATCAAGGCGAGCAGCAGACCCAAATAAATCTCCAAAGCATGAGGAGGCTTTTGAAAAACCATATGCTTGAAGTTTTATGGCAAGAGGTAAGTCCATAAAACTTTATTAAAAGGACACCAGAGAGTTCTATTGGTAACGCACTGAGATTGGCGCCGCATGTTTGGTTTTTTACCCTACAGGGAATCACCTTACTTCAAAACTCTTACTATTGTAACGTTGATGCCATGCAATTGTTTGTAGTCCACGTGTGATAAATAAATTACTCTTTATTGCATTTGAACACTTGTGTGGACTCTTACTGGTGTCAATATATACTTTTGGCCAATAATTCAGCTTACCCTCTTTACAGCACCATGTCCAAGGAAGGTCCTTCTTCTCTTCTCATATTACCTAAATAGGTATCAGAGGCTCACCTTTTGTGGTTGTGAGAGTCACAACCACTACAAAAGCATATCACGGCTGCTGCACATTGAGTAGGGAGGATGAAGGGTTAAAAACAGTGCTGCCATATTCTACGAGATATCAAAGGGTGAATATAATATTGATTTATTAGCCAACGAACTTCATGGCTCCCTGGCCCTTTCCTCAGGACAAATCAGTATCATATTTTCATATTTCAGGGCGTTTCAGGAAACCCTGAAATGCATTGACTAATAAATCAATATGATATTCACTATGTGATGTCCAGTGGAATAAGGCAGTGCGATTTTTCACCCTTCATCCTCAATACTAATTTTCTGAGATAATGACTTTTGGGTTTTCATTGGCTGTAAGCCATATTCATCAACATTTACAGAAATAAACACTTGAAATAGACTACTCTGTGTGTAATGACTCTATATAGTACACTGTGTACAGAATTATTGAGCAAGTTATATTGTAGAGGATTATTTGTATTATTGATCAAGAACTATGTTCTCAATCAACCCAAAAGACTCAAATATCAAAGCTTAATTTTTTGGAAGTTGGAGATGTTGTTTTTTACATTTGGCTATCTTAGGAGGATATCTGTTTGTGCAGGTAACTATTACTGTGCAGAATTATTAGGCAACTTAATAAAAACCTAATATATTCCCATCTCACTTGTTTATTTTCACCAGGTAAACTAATATAATTGTACAAAATTTAGAAAAAAAACATTCTGACATGCAAAAACAAAATACAAAAAAATTAGTGACCAATATAGCCACCTTTCTTTATGATGACACTCAACAGCCTTCCATCCATAGATTCTGTCAGTTGCTTGATCTGTTTACGATCAACATTGCGTGCAGCAGCCACCACAGCCTCCCAGATACTGTTCTGAGAGGTGATGGTGTGGGGTGCTTTGCTGGTGACACTGTTAGGGATTTATTAAAAATTGAAGGCATACTGAACCAGCATGGCTACCACAGCATCTTGCAGTGGCATGCTATTCCATTCAGTTTGCGTTTCGTTGGACTATCACTTATTTTTCAACAGGACAATGACTCCAAACACACCTCCAGGCTGTGTAAGGGCTATTTGACAAAGAAGGAGAGTGATGGGGTGCTACGCCAGATGACCTGACCTCCACAGTCACCAGACCTGAACCCAATCTAGATGGTTTGGGGTGAGCTGGACCGCAGAGTGAAGGCAAAAGGGCCAACAAGTGCTAAATATCTCTGGGAACTCCTTCAAGACTGTTGGAAGACCATTTCCGGTGACTACCTCTTGAAGCTCATCAAGAGAATGACAAGAGTGTGCAAAGTAGCAATCAAAGCAAAAGTTGACTACTTTGAAGAACCTAGAATATAAGACAGATTTTCAGTTGTTTCACACTTTTTTGTTAAGTAAATAATTCCACATGTGTTAATTCATAGTTTTGATGCCTTCAGTGTGAATCTACAATTTTCATAGTCATGAAAATAAAGAAAACTCTTTGAATGAGAAGGTATGTCCAAACTTTTGGTCTGTACTGTATATGTGGTGCCCCACTGGTCAGTGTGCCACAGTAGGGGTACTGCACCCATAGCTGAGTGTGCAGTATTCCTGTCATTGGGGAGTGTAACGTCAACCTAAGGTTCTCATCCTGCATGCACACACTCTAGAGGAGGGGAATACAAGGTTAAATCCTTTGGAAAGAGACGCAGTCCTGAGGGGAGGAGTTCAGAGCAGAGTGTGAGAGCGGGAAACACACAGACAGTTTAGTTTGGTCTGAGGAGCGAAGCAAGGAGGGAGCCCTAGAGGGGTCTCCCAGGGAGGGCACCTAGAGGAAAAGTTAACCCAGGAAAGAAGAAGGAAACCCAGTGCCAGACCACCGGACAGGTCTGTGGGAATCCTGGTCCACAACGGAGTGCCGACTCCGAGTCGCGGTACAGGCGAGTTCATCCCTGAGCCATCAAAAGCGGTAGATCGTGGATCTAACTATAGCCCAGTCCCCCCCGTCCAGAAAGTGCAACCCCACCAGGGACACCAAACAGGGTTGAGCCCCTTAGAAAAGAATAAGCGTACTTCATAGCACCCAAAAGGCCTGGCAGTCAAGCGGGCTCTCTAGGGCAGCGCAAGGATAGTGAAGAGGCACAAGTGAAAGCAGCGGGACAAGAGAAAAACAGCAGAAGGTACACTACGGGAGCCTCAGAGAGACTTTATTCCCCTCAGTGACTGCCCAGACAGCTACCCGCTCAAAGACTGTATAAACTGTGAACTGAAGTGCCATCTGAACCAGTTACCAGTAAAGCTCCTGTACAGAGTCTAAAGGCCTCGAGTCTCCTTTCTACATAAACTGCTAGGCAGCTGCGCTGCCCACATCCAGCACTACAACAACAAGTGCTACGGCATTCTGCCCCGGGGACCCGACTCCACCTGCAGGGAGCCATATCATCCAATCTGCAATACCATCGTCCCCGGCGGTCTGACAGCGGCGCTGGTAAACATCATCAGAAACTGCAGGTGACGTCACAAAACTTTTATTCCCTTTTCCCTTTTACTTTTATTTTTAGCTGACCACAAGGGCTACGGGTCTGGGCAGGCCACCACTGACATCCCTCCAACTCCATGCCGTTGAATCATATAAAATACTTATTTTGCCCACTGTATGTATGTGTTGTGGTGCGTGTTACAATGTAAAAAATAAAGGAGGAGCATTAGTTACTTAAGCACCACATTCCCATTAAACAACTGAATTTCACAGGTGTTCAATCAGATCGCCACAGATTTGAAAATATTGGCCCATTCTTAGGATAGACCATCAATATTATGGTTTTGGAAAACCCTTTATGTTTTCTCTTAGGCACCTTTCACATCAGCGGTATTTGAAATTTGTGGCAGATCTGGCAGGTTTCCATCATCTGCCGAATAATGGAACACTAGCAGCTTTTTTTTTTCCTTCACTGCAAGTGCCGGATCCGGCAAAACCACACTTGCCGCACCTGACCCCAAGTCCCAGTGAGCCGTTACGCGGCAGATGCAGCAGATGTGGGAAAATCTGCTGCGAATTACAAAAAACACTGATGTGACAGCAGCTTTAGATTAATGCAATTTATTGTATATTGTTCACATTGCCATAAAATGGTCAGTCATGCTTTGAAAACCATCCAAATGAACTCCATTCAAACAATAAAATTTATTGTACTGACAATAGTAACCTTTGCTAACCTTTCTTTTGTTAAAATGACACAATCCTCAAAAGCCATTCAAACAAAGAAACAGACTTAGTTTTTAAAAATGACTTTCCATTTAATCTGTTTCCAGCACTTACTCAATCTTTCTGCCAGTTGACCTTTTTATTTCATTTTCCAACGGCATTATCATTTTTTATCTGTTACAAATGTGCATTGTAAGTTCCATTTTAACCTTTACACAACCAACTACATTGAGAAAAGTTTGTTTACTGAAAGAGTACCTGTCACCTCCTCGGAAACATCACTAAGTAAAAATAGAAAGAGACTACAACATAACTAAAATGAACAAACCTTTCGGGTTCAGTTCGATTCACCGAACCGCATTTGCACACCAAATAGATTGGCAAAAAGTTCACCAAACTTCCGAAAGTCATTCAAATCAATGGGAGGCAAAATTCAAGGGACACCATCAAGTCATTTTTCAGTATGATACTAATATTGCCCTTGAATAGTGCCTGGGCAGCTCTTTTAAAACATGTAAAATCATTATTGTACCATTTGTAGTTTTCATGTTATCAGCATAGTCAGACCCTGCAGTAAGCTCCTGGATTAATCCTCTCCATTATAACCAAACAGGAATAGTCCTGTGCTGTATTAACTGTCATGTAATTATGCACTCTAAGCAGCTCTGTCCTCCCACCTCCCTCCTACCTCTGATAACAGTGCAGTGTCAGGTTTCAGGATCCTCTGTTCTGATGAAGATATGGAGGGAAAGAGCTATTGCCGATCTGACTTATCTAGATTCTATTTGTTCCTGTAAGCAGGAATCCTGCTGTGACAGTTTCTGTGTTGTATTTCATCTCTTTCGTGGCTGCAGACACAGAGAGCAGAGAGGAGGATACAGCCTCCCTACCACACTGATTTCCTGTGCTGTGATGTGGTGTCAGTATGTGGCCTGCACATTCATGCATGGGGAGTGGACAGCAGAGAACTAAGTATCATTCACTGTTAGTTAATTTGAAGTTTACAGAAGATAGGAGAATATAAATAAAAGAAATACATCAATAAAGAGAAAGCTTAGAGAAAGGAATTAGAAAATGATAGCAGTTACATATTGATTTTTGATCTGACAGTTGTCCTTTAAGGGCCTACAAAACACCTTCAAAGGTGCACAAAAGCTGCCAAACACAGCTTAAACCATTTCACAGTGGAGCCCCGCTGTTCTGGCAATGACAATATCTTCGTACACTTTTACTTAGAAAGCTTCAGTGCCGGTGTCACCATGCTTCTGGGCCCGCTCATGAACCTCAGACATCCTCGTCATAATGAGGTTGTCTCTGGCTTATATATAAATAGTTTATGTTCCACCTTTATTTACATAAAATTACTGCTGATACTTATCAAAGTCCTGAGGAGGTCACAGTCAGGAAGTGAGCCATTCCACAAGTCAGTCGTGAGCAGCAGATGTCATACTCAGGAGCATCTTGTAGCATGCCTGGTGTTATTACACTTGCAGCCGATGTTGCAACTGCTAGTTTGGCAAATTCAGGACCAGGAGCATGATGTGGAGGATGAGGATGATGAGGATGCCCAGGAGGATGAATAAGAGGAGGTAGTAGAGGCAGAAGGCCCTGTTTCTAAGTCTTGTGTTGCACCCTCATCAGAGGCATTAAACTAGTAGAATACCATTTGATGACCCCTTTCCCCTCCAAGTAACTATTCAATACGGCGTGAACCACAACGTCCTGTCTCCTTTCTTGATGAGATTCAGCTTGCAGATGCCATCGCCCGAGAGTGGTTGCATGAGCCTACTACGGCCAATGACTTTGACTACCAATGTATCCGAGCAATGTGTTGGCATTCATCCAGCAGAGGGGGTTTGACTTCATAGCCGAAGATGGTACTGGTCATCAGTGCTACGTCAACCGGTACACCTTGGTGTGTGATCAAATTACCAAAAGATTCCACACAATCTATGTTGGGGAGGACGTCACTTTCATGAAGATGATGGGCAGCAATGGGTGGTTCGCGGTTGGCGTAAGTTGGATTACCACTGCCGACAAGTTTGAAAAGTGGCAGCAGGAGGCTGACCTGGAGAGAAGAATGACAAGTCAAATGGAGGCCAGGTCTCTCTTGGTTAGCCTTACAAGAATAGGATATCTGCCGCGACACTACTGTATATATAAGAAATGTAAATTCATGAGTGGCACTAGAGAAAAGAAGATCAGACTGAATTGTGCAAATGGGTAATGCAGAAACTGCCCTGTGCTAAAGATGAAAATCAGAGGTCTTAGTCTCATTAGTAGCCACTAAGGATCAAGCCTGGCACCCACTTCAAGGAGCCTCCACTGCCAGGTCCTGATACTATGCCCTAGTGAAATGGTGAAATGTGTGTAGGCTTATATGTCCATGGATGTAATTAAAAACAGGAATCAGGTGTGTGCTAGGACCTCACACTGGTGTCCAAGAGTGAATACCAGACTAAGAAAAGAAGGAAAGGGAAAATTATATATAATGGGAGCTCAGTCAAAATAGACAATATGTGAAAAAGTATAAGACTGACATCACCATACATGTAGGTGCTGGCAGAAAATAATAATACTTACAAGAATAGGATATCTGCCGCTACACTACTGTATATATAAGAAATGTAAATTAATGAGTGGCACTAGAGAAAAGAAGATCAGACTGAATTGTGCAAATGTGTAATGCAGAAACTGCCCTGTGCTAAAGATGAAAATCAGAGGTCTTAGTCTCATTAGTAGCCACTTGGTTAGCCAGCCAGCTGTACCCAAACCCACAGGGGTCATCAATCCTGAAGGACCTGACTGTGTTGCCCAAGTTTCATCAGCCTCAACTAGAAGGGTGGCCATCCTCTAATTCATCCATCCTCTTTTCCAGCGGTGCCCATGATGGGATGTGCAGGGGGGGCTGGCAGTGGCAGAGAATGCCCAATTGAGGAGTAGCCCCTGCAACACTCTGAAACTGTCCAGTAGTGGAGTACCATGAGAAATGATGACTAGTGATGAGCGAGTATACGCGTTACTACTTGCTATTCGCATGAATATTACGGTATCCACTTCAAGGAGCCTCCACTGCCAGGTCCTGACACTATGCCCTAGTGAAATTGTGAAATGTGTATAGGCTTATATGTCCATGGATGTGATTAAAAACAATGATCAGGTGTGTGTTAGGATATCACAATGGTGTCCATGTGTGGCTACCAGACTAAGGTACCATTTGATCCTCTTTTCTCTAGTGCCACTTATTGATTTATATTACTCATGAATATAGTAGTGTCGCGGCAGATAACTATCTCTGTAAGTATATTATTTTTCTGCCTGCACCTACGTCTATGGTGATGCCAGTCTTATACTTATTCACATATTGTCTATTTTTGACTGAGCTCCCATTATATATAATTTTTCCCTTTTCTCCTTTCCTTAGTCTGGTAGCCACACATGGACACCATTGTGAGATCCTAACACACACCTGATCATTGTTTTTAATCACATCCATTGACATATAAGCCTATACACATTTCACAATTTCACTAGGGCATAGTGTCAGGAGCTGGCAGTGGAGGCTCCTTGAAGTGGATGCCGGGCTTAATCTTTAGTGGCCACTATCGAGACTAAGATCTCCGATTTTCATATTTAGCACAGGGCAGTTTCTGCATTACACATATGCACTATTCCATTTGATCCTCCTTTCTCTAGTGCCACTTATTGATTTACATTACTCATGAATCTAGTAGTGTCGCGGCAGATAACTATCTCTGTAAGTATATTATTTTTCTGCCTGCACCTACGTCTATGGTGATGCCAGTCTTATACTTATTCACATATTGTCTATTTTTGACTGATCTCCCATTATATATAACTAGTAAAAAGGCCCGATGCAATTGCATCGGGAGCGCGGTGAAATGAATTGTGAGTATACAGGGGGCTCTGTGGGTAGCAGAGTATACAGGCGGCTCTATGGGTAGCAGAGTATACAGGCGGCTCTGTGGGTAGCAGAGTATACAGGCAGCTCTGTGGGTAGCAGAGTATACAGGCGGCTCTGTGGGTAGCAGAGTATAGATGCGGCTCTGTGGGTAGCAGAGTATAGAGGTAGCAGAGTATACAGGCAGCTCTGTGGGTTGCAGAGTATACAGGCGGCTGTGTGGATAGCAGAGTATAGAGGGGGCTCTGTGGATAGCAGAGTATGATGTGGCGGGAGGCTGGAGGGGTGAGGAGAGCAGAGGCTGGAGGGGTGAGGAGAGGTGAGGGTGGAGGGGTGAGGAGAGGTGAGGGTGGGGGGGTGAGGAGAGGTCCGGCTGGAGGGGTGAGGAGAGGTCCGGCTGGAGGAGTGAGGAGAGGTCCGGCTGGAGGGGTGAGGAGAGGTCCGGCTGGAGCGGCAGGATGCGACAGCGTGCTGGGGTTGAACGCAGCCCCAGTCACACGCCATTGTCCTCTGCGGCGGGGTGTGGGCTGCAGAGAGGGATCAGTCGTCCCCTCAGGTCACACATGTGACCTGAGGGGAAGAAGCGGATTGGGCGCTCTGTGGGAAACACAGGACGGCCATCCGATTGCTCCAGGACGCCGAGTCCTGGCCAATGGGATGGGCGTCGTGTGTTTACAACAAACACAAACATGCAACCCTGCAGCAGGCACACTTATTACACTAACACACACACCCCTGCCGCAGGCACACTTATTACACTAACACACACACCCCTGCAGCATGCACACCTATTACACTAACAGACACACACCCTTGCAGCAGGCACAGTTATTACACGAACACACACACCCCTGCAGCATGCACAGTTATTACACTAACACACACACCCTAGCAGCAGGCACAGATACTACACTAACACACACACACCCCTGCAGCAGGCACACTTATTACACTAACACAGATACCCCTGCAGCATGCACACTTATTACACTAACACACACACACCCCTGCAGCAGGCACACTTATTACACTAACACACACACCCCTGCAGCAGACACATTTATTACAGACACACACACACCGCTGCAGCAGGCACACTTATTACACACACACACACACGCACACACACACACACACACACACACACCCCAGCAGCAGGCACAGATACTACACTAACACACACACACCCCTGCAGCAGGCACAGATATTAGACACACACACACACCACTGCAGCAGGCACAGATATTAGAGAAACACACACACACACCCCTGCAGCAGGCACACTTATTACAATAACACACACACCCCTGCAGCACGCACACTTATTACAGACACACACACACCGATGTAGCAAGTACACTTATTACAAACACACACACACACACACCCCAGCAGCAGGCACAGGTACTACACTAACACACACACACCCCTGCAGCAGGCACAGATATTAGACACACACACACACACACCTGTAGCAGGCACAGATATTAGAGAGAGACACACACACACCCCTGCAGCATGCACACTTATTACACTAACACAGACACCCCTGCAGCATGCACACTTATTACACTAACACATACCCCCCCCTGCAGCATGCACACTTATTACACTAACACACACACACCCCTGCAACAGGCACACTTATTACACTAACACAGACACCCCTGCAGCATGCACAGTTATTACACTAACACACACACACTCCCCTGCAGCAGGCACATATATTAGACACACACACACCACTGCAGCAGACACAGATATTAGAGAAACACACACACACCCCTGCAGCAGGCACACTTATTACAGACACACACACACACCCCTGCAGCAGGCACACTTATTACAGTAAGACACACACACCCCTGCAGCATGCACACGTATTACACTAACACACACACCCCTGCAGCATGCACACTTATTACACTAACACACACACACCCCTGCAGCATGCACACTTATTACACTAACACACACACACACACCCCTGCAGCATGCACACTTATTACACTAACAATACACACCCCTGCAGCATGCACAGATATTACACACACACACACAGACACCCCTGCAGCATGCACAGATATTACACATGCAGACACACACAGACACTTATTACACTAACACACACACACACACACACCTGCAGCAGGCACACTTATTACACTAACACACACACACACACCCCAGCAGCATGCACACTTATTACACTAACACAGACGCACCCCTGCAGCATGCACACTTATTACACTAACACACACACACACCTGCAGCATGCACACTTATTGCACTAACACACACACACACCCCTGCAGCATGCACACTTATTACACTAACACACACACACCCCTGCAGCATGCACACTTATTACAATAAAAAACACACAGACCTGCAGCAGGCACAGATATTGCACACACATTATTACACTAACACACACACCCCTGCAGCAGGCACACTTATTACACTAACACACACACCCCTGCAGCATGCACACTTTTTACACTAACACACACACACCTGCAGCATGCACACTTATTACACTAACACACACACACAGACCTGCAGCAGGCACAGATATTACACACACACTTATTACACTAACACACACACACACCCCTGCAGCAGGCACACTTATTACACACACACACACAGACACAGACACACACCATACATTACCATATCATGAAGGTCCTGATCGATACCCAGCAGGAGAGGAGCCACTGCGACCTGCACAAAAGCAGTAAGCATCTGCAGGACCTTTGAATGTAGGTCACATGACAGTGAGGAAAGTGTTTAATTTGTCGGGCTCCTACAGGCTCTTTGTAACTCCCGGAGCTTTCTCCTGCTTTGTACGGATCACACAAATCAGTGCACAGAGCAGGAGAGAGAGGGAGAGAGGGCAGCTTGTGTGTGAGCGTCTCCTCACTGCTTCCCTCGGACCCAGCAGTGGTCCGCGTCACTTCTTAAGGGTCCGGCATGTGGGCGGGTATGGTGGGTGCTAACGCCGGGGCAGGGCAGTGCGGCTGCAGCTCGCGATGACGCTATCGCGTCATCGCTCGCAGTGCCGCAAAGGAGTGTGGGATTTGGCTACAATGCCCGAATCCCAAACTCCCGATTATAGAAGTAGATTTTTCCCTTTTCTCCTTTCCTTAGTCTGGTAGCCACACATGGACACCATTTTGAAATCCTAACACACACCTGATCATTGTTTTTAATCACATCCATGGACATATAAGCCTATACACATTTCACAATTTTACTAGGGCATAGTGTCAGGACCTGGCAGTGGAGGCTCCTTGAAGTGGATGCCGGGCTTAATCTTTAGTGGCCACTATCGAGACTAAGATCTTCGATTTTCATATTTAGCACAGGGCAGTTTCTGCATTACACATATGCACTATACCATTTGATCCTCTTTTCTCTAGTGCCACTTATTGATTTACATTACTCATGAATATAGTAGTGTCGCGGCAGATAACTATCTCTGTGGGAATAGTATACAGACATGATGTACACTGTCTGTACCATGTTCTGCCATCAGCTGTGACAGAACCTAGTGAAGATAGATAGAACAGGTAGATCGGGTTTACCAGTCTGCTGCTGAATCACTTCCAGGGCCATCTATTAAGCTACTTGCATATTCACTGCACTGTCAGATAAACAGCCAATCACAGACGCTCACATGCTGTGATTGGCTGTTGCAGTAAGAGTGGATTTCCACAATCTGGATAGTGATTGTTCTTGTTTGCCATACACATTAGCGTAGTGCAACCAACCTGCCTTCATAGAGGGTGTTAAATATGTAAATAATGAAAAAAAACACATGGGGCTTTGCAGTACTTTAAGTCTAGCCCAGCGAGTGAAAGCTGACAGCTGCAAGCCACCCTCAGCTGCATAATTTTACTTTGACTGGCAAATTGTGTGGTCTCCGCGCTATATTTATTTGCCAGCCAAAGTAAAACTAGACAGTTGAGGGCTGGTATTCTCAGTGGGGTGAGGGCCCATTGTTTTAGGGCACCCCACGCTAAAGAATAATAGCCCACAGCTGCTTCTGAAAATGGCGCATTCATCATAGCACCATTTCCAGGTGCTTTACCAGGCTCTTCCAGCCACCTTGGTGGCAGTTATATAATCTAATGAAGTCTGGGCTCAACCTAGGTAAGGTGCTCTGAGGTAAAATTTAGTATGATCAATTAATATATAACCTCGGCACACTAATAAACTTGAAAACCAGTTATGTGCAATATAAAGTCTCTTTATTTGGACATCCAGCATAAAGGAAATATCCGACGTTTCGGCCAAACGGCCTTTCTCAAGGATTTATCTATACAGATTTAAAGAATGAACAAAAAACATAATGAACATGCCATAATTCCAATGATAGACATACATCTTGTTGAAATGAAAAAAAGCCCATACACTGAACATTTCTGTTACATGAATAACATATGGTATAGCATACAGTCTGGCAAAAGTAACAACAATGAAGGTAACATGTATATAAAAAAAGGAAAAAAAGGGGAATATTTTTTGATAACACAAAAACCGAGGGGTTTACCTCGATGCTGGTGGTTCGTGCCTATAGATTAGGTGTAACCGGAATAACGTCCGTTGTGCGGGGAGTGCTGTATTGAATGTGGGGTATATAGTAAGAAACCAAAGTTAGTATGAATCATCATAGGTACAGACTGATATAAGAGTGGTGACACATGGGTAAAATAGTCCCTTGGGGAGAAGGAATAGGCCCTTGTAAAGATATAATTAATAGTATAGAGAAGATAGATGACAAAGGGAAGAGTCCATATAAGAGCAAATGATAGTTCAATAAGGGAACCCACTTCTCTATTACACATGGGTGCCTATTGGAGTGTTATATACCTGTTAGGCTTGAAATCGTGGCTAATGGTGTATATAATGCATCAAGTTACATTATTGGCATGCTTCTATGATCCTTCTGTATAAGAAAATGGTCCCAGGTAAAAAAGGTATAAAGTAACCTTATGTGATCTGTGGATGAAATAATTCTTAAGGAAGTTACCTTGAAGGAATGTAAAAGCTGTGCCTGATAATGATGTTATCACGTGGTGCTTGAACAGCTATGAGAGCTATAAGCCACTATTTCTAATAAAAGATGAAAAATCAACTAAGCAGGTGCATCTTTGTCCCATATCACTCATTGTTTAGTTGTGGACCAGATATAGTAAGAAAGGTAAAGTATTTCATACTTACTCCTATGATAAGTCAGGGGTGAAATGTACAAAGTCCTATAATGTGCAAATAAATGTTTTCACATAAGGAAATGGGAACAGAGGAGAGAAAAGAGTGAGAATTAGGCTGAAACATGGAGTAAAGTGTGTGCATTGGAAATACCTGTCGTGCCCATGTGCTGCTGTGCCGCTGTCTCCCGCTGTAATGCGGTGTGTTACGACGGTGTTTACAGCTATAAGAGCGGCGGGCGGGGCTAGTTACCCTAGCGTTTCCGGTGCCCGTGTGATGACTTCCGGCGTATGGACCGCACGGAAGTATTGGAACGCATGTGTGGTGCGCATGCGTGGACATTAGCCGCGGATGCGTGGTGAACACAGATTGCCTTATGTTGTGGGAACGCGTGTAGATCCTGGTGCATGATACTATTACCGGTGACGGTGGAAGGTGGTCACGTTCTAAAGACCGGAGTGTCACGTTCTCTGTGAGAGGAGAGAGAGAGACAATTAGTGATATTATACAACATATTTGAAAAGTGGAAAAAAACGGATTGATATGCATTATATCGCCCCTATGTGTGAAATAGAGCATATAGGGTATTCCCATGTGCTCATACAGGATAAGTTAGTGAAACCACAAGGAAGTACTTGATTGGTTGAACACAGTGAATATTTGTTAATACCATAATTGGTATATGACAGTAGATGGTAACTTCAATATAAAGATCAATTTTATTCTATTATTAAGTACACATTGCCAAAAGACATCCCAACATGCTCAGAGTCTATAATCACATTCCCTGTTTAAACCTAATGGCTCTAAGGTCTGAAGGTGATGTATCCAATACGATTCACGGAGTCTCAAGGTTTTTATCCTATTGCCCCCCCGTCTCATGGGCGGGACATGGTCGATAACCTGAAAACGCAATTGCGAGATGGAATGTCTACAGCTGATAAAATGGTTGGGAATGGGTAGAATAGTCTGGCCACATCTGATAGTTGATTTGTGTTTACTGATGCGGTCTCGGACATGCTGGGTGGTTTCCCCAACATATCCGAGACCGCACGGGCATTTGATCAGGTACACAACAAATGAGGTGTCGCATGTGTAGAAACCTTTTATTTGGTATCGTTTACCTGAGCGTGGGTGGGTAAAAGTATTACCCTTTGTTACGTGGGAGCACTGCATACATCTTAAACACGGAAAGGTTCCCTCGCGTTGCGTGGAAAAGAAGATCTGTCTAGGTAGTCTGGTGTTGGAACCTATATCAGCCCGAACCAATTGATCTCTTATGTTTTTGGCACGTTTTAAGCAGAATAATGGTTTTGTCTGGAATTCCAGACAATGTGGCCAGACTATTCTACCCATTCCCAACCATTTTATCAGCTGTAGACATTCCATCTCGCAATTGCGTTTTCAGGTTATCGACCATGTCCCGCCCATGAGACGGGGGGGCAATAGGATAAAAACCTTGAGACTCCGTGAATCGTATTGGATACATCACCTTCAGACCTTAGAGCCATTAGGTTTAAACAGGGAATGTGATTATAGACTCTGAGCATGTTGGGATGTCTTTTGGCAATGTGTACTTAATAATAGAATAAAATTGATCTTTATATTGAAGTTACCATCTACTGTCATATACCAATTATGGTATTAACAAATATTCACTGTGTTCAACCAATCAAGTACTTCCTTGTGGTTTCACTAACTTATCCCGTATGAGCACATGGGAATACCCTATATGCTCTATTTCACACATAGGGGCGATATAATGCATATCAATCCGTTTTTTTCCACTTTTCAAATATGTTGTATAATATCACTAATTGTCTCTCTCTCTCCTCTCACAGAGAACGTGACACTCCGGTCTTTAGAACGTGACCACCTTCCACCGTCACCGGTAATAGTATCATGCACCAGGATCTACACGCGTTCCCACAACATAAGGCAATCTGTGTTCACCACGCATGCGCGGCTAATGTCCACGCATGCGCACCACACATGCGTTCCAATACTTCCGTGCGGTCCACACGCCGGAAGTCATCACACGGGCACCGGAAACGCTAGGGTAACTAGCCCCGCCCGCCGCTCTTATAGCTGTAAACACTGCCGTAACACACCGCATTACAGCGGGAGACAGCGGCACAGCAGCACATGGGCACGACAGGTATTTCCAATGCACACACTTTACTCCATGTTTCAGCCTAATTCTCACTCTTTTCTCTCCTCTGTTCCCATTTCCTTATGTGAAAACATTTATTTGCACATTATAGGACTTTGTACATTTCACCCCTGACTTATCATAGGAGTAAGTATGAAATACTTTACCTTTCTTACTATATCTGGTCCACAACTAAACAATGAGTGATATGGGACAAAGATGCACCTGCTTAGTTGATTTTTCATCTTTTATTAGAAATAGTGGCTTATAGCTCTCATAGCTGTTCAAGCACCACGTGATAACATCATTATCAGGCACAGCTTTTACATTCCTTCAAGGTAACTTCCTTAAGAATTATTTCATCCACAGATCACATAAGGTTACTTTATACCTTTTTTACCTGGGACCATTTTCTTATACAGAAGGATCATAGAAGCATGCCAATAATGTAACTTGATGCATTATATATACCATTAGCCACGATTTCAAGCCTAACAGGTATATAACACTCCAATAGGCACCCATGTGTAATAGAGAAGTGGGTTCCCTTATTGAACTATCATTTGCTCTTATATGGACTCTTCCCTTTGTCATCTATCTTCTCTATACTAATAATTATATCTTTACAAGGGCCTATTCCTTCTCCCCAAGGGACTATTTTACCCATGAGTCACCACTCTTATATCAGTCTGTACCTATGATGATTCATACTAACTTTGGTTTCTTACTATATACCCCACATTCAATACAGCACTCCCCGCACAACGGACGTTATTCCGGTTACACCTAATCTATAGGCACGGACCACCAGCATCGAGGTAAACCCCTCGGTTTTTGTGTTATCAAAAAATATTCCCCTTTTTTTCCTTTTTTTATATACATGTTACCTTCATTGTTGTTACTTTTGCCAGACTGTATGCTATACCATATGTTATTCATGTAACAGAAATGTTCAGTGTATGGGCTTTTTTTCATTTCAACAAGATGTATGTCTATCATTGGAATTATGGCATGTTCATTATGTTTTTTGTTCATTCTTTAAATCTGTATAGATAAATCCTTGAGAAAGGCCGTTTGGCCGAAACGTCGGATATTTTCTTTATGCTGGATGTCCAAATAAAGAGACTTTATATTGCACATAACTGGTTTTCAAGTTTATTAGTGTGCCGAGGTAATATATTAATTGACCTTGGTGGCAGTGGCATGCTGAGTAATAAGGGGTTAACACCAGCTTTGTATTGCCAGCTGGTTTTAAACCCTGAGATTCTTAATGTCAGGCCAAGTTAGACCCGGCTATTAAGAATCTCAAATAAATAATAAAAATGGCACAGCACAGAGAATTATTATTTAATTTAAAAAAAACAGAGACAATTAGTGACCCCATCTTTATTACCCCCTCCCCACCCTCGTAACCCTCCACAATCCTCTTCTTATCTCTCCCTGGATAGACTCAGCTCTGCTACATCAGAGACCATGGGGAGGATTAACGCATCTGTTCTCGTGGTCTCTGATCACTAAATGACAGCGCTTAGACCTGCAGTATAGTAAACAGTGAGGTCACCGTTTCCATAGCAATAGCAGTTACTATGGCAACTGTGATCTCAGCGATTAGTTTATGAAAGCACTGAGACCTGCACTATAGGAAAGCAGTAAAACGCAGGTCTCAGCGCTGTCCATAGCAACAGCGGTTACTTTGGCAACAGTGACCATATGACAGCGTAGAGATCTGCGCATTACTATAGTGCAGGTTTCAGTGCTGTCATATGGTCACCGTTGCCATAGTAACCAATGTTGCTATGGACATAACTGAGACCTGCACTTTACCGCTTTTCTATAGTGCAGGACTCAGCACTTTCATATACTAAGCGCTGAGGTCACCATTGCCATAGTAACCACTGTTGCTATGGCAATGGTGACCTCACCATTTCCTATGAGAATGCTGAGACCTGTGCTTTACCACTTTACTACAGCTCAGGTCTCAGGAACGTCAATAGCAAGAGCGATTACTATAGAAATGTTGACCATATGACAGCTCTAAGACCTGCGCTATAGTAAACTGCAGATCACAGCGCTGACATGTATTAACTGTTGCCATAGTAACCGCTGTTGCTATAGAGAGCGATAAGATCTGTGCTTTACTATAGCACAGGTCTCATCGCTGTCCATAGCAACAGTGGCTACTATGGCAACGGTGACCATATCACAGCGCAGAGACCTGCACTATAGTAAAGCGCAGGTCTCAGCATTGTTTTATAATCACCGTTGCCATAGTAACCACTGTTTCTATGGACAGCAATGAAACCTGCGCAATGGTAAAGCGCAGGTCTCAGCATTATCAAAGTAAGCGGTGAGGTCACCGTTGCCATAGCAACAGCAGTTACTATTGCAGCGATGACCGTACCGCTTAGTATACGACAGCACTAACACCAGTGCTTTACTATAGCCAGGTCCCAGCCCTTTCATATAGTAAGCGGTGAAGTCACCATTGCCATAGCGACAGTTGTTACTACGGCAACGGTGAACTCATGACTTACTATATGGCTACCTTAACACACAGCGTTTTGGCTGCGTTTTGTGAGGATCCGTTTTTGGTGCAGAAACTGGATCATGAAGGGGTACGAGGCTGGGGAGGGGGTAATAAAGATGGAGTCACTAAGTGTCTCTGTGTTTTGTTTTTTTTAATTAAATATTTGTTCTCTGTGTTGTGTCTTTTTTGCTATTTATTTGAGATTATGCCCAATATACCTGTTATTCTACCTATCTATCTATCTATCTATCTATCTATCTATCTATCTATCTATCTACCTGTCTATCTATCTACCTGTCTATCTATCTATGTAAAAAACGGACTGCAGCACTCATAGAATTGGATGAGTGCTAAAGTCCGTTTTTTACATATATGGTCGGTATCTTGGTAGCTGATCCCTACCTAGGGCTGATTTGAGCACCAAAGTTTTGCTTTCTTTGAAAACGCTGCTCCATTTTTTCTGTTTTGTATCTATCTATCTATAGAAACAAAAATGGACAGCAGCACATCCTTTTCAATACGCATATGTGGATTTATTCTTGGACTGCAACGTTTCGGCTATATGTCAGCCCTTCTTTCTTAAGAAAGGCTGACATATAGCCGAAACTTCGCAGTCCAGGAATAAATCCACATATGCATATTGAAAAGGATGTGCTGCTGTCCATTTTTGTTTCCATCTATAATACCTTGGTGATGGTAGGAAAAGCTTGCACCCGATTTTTTATATGATAGTGCTGTTCCAATTTTTGATATTTTATATCTATCTATCTATCTATCTATCTATCTGAAAAAAATCACTGCAGCACTCAGTTACTACTAAAAATGTACAAATGCTAATAAGCGGTTTATATATCAGCAAACAACTTACGTTTTTTTTTTTTAAAAACTCAATATTCTTATCTTTTTATTTGCTGGGTTTCTTGGTACATATATTGGCCAATATCTGGGGGCGACCCCCCTCTCCTCTGCCACACTGACACAGGGTCATGGGGGTCGACTGGGGGCCCCCCTGCAGGCTTGAGGGGCCCCCTAGCCGCTCGGGGCCCTGGTGCAGCTGCTCCAGCTGACTCACGGTAGGTCCGCCCCTGGCTGACATCCCTGTCCTCCTTGTCACTCCCTATCCCACTTCTAAGTAGGAGGACACCATCTCAATCCTAGACCGCCTGAGGGCGATGAGGGTGCTAAGTGTAGCTGTGGATACAGCAACTCCACATATTAGACATAAACAGAAAAAAACTGCACAGCACTCAAGATATAGTGTGAACTGGTGCAAGCTGCGATGCTGGAACAAACAACGAGAAAAAAAATCACTGCAGCACTCAGTTACTACCAAAAATGTACAAATGCTAATAAACGGTTTATATATGAGGAAAAAATGTAAAAACGTACGTTTTTTTTTTAAAAACTCAATATTCTGACCCCAGATCTGATGAGTCCTAACGCTGACATCCCTGTCCTCCTTGTCACTCCCTATCCCACTTCTAAGTGGCAGGATACCATCTCAATCCTAGACCGTCTGGCGGTCATGAGGGTGCTAAGTGTAGTTGTGGAGCCAGCAACTCCACATATTAGACATTTTTTTCTGTTTATAGCTATCTATCTATCTATACTACTACTATCTATCTATCTATCTATCTATCTACTTCACTAGGTTCTGTCACAGCCCTATAGCAGAACAGTAGGCAGACAGTGCTCAGGGGTATAACTACAACAGGTGCAGGGGTTGCTATCGCACCTGGGCCCTGCAGCCTAAGAGGGGCCCCAAAAGTCCCTTTGGCCTATAGAAAAAGACTAATACTATTAAAGATTTGCAATACTTGGGGCCCCGTTGGAGCTTTCACATCGGGGCCCCTGGCCCTGAAGTTACGCCACTGAGTGTGCTTCATGTATGCCTACCATACCCATGCAGTTTGAGCACTGTTTCAGCTACCTCTACCTTTTTACAGCCTTCCCAGACCTTTTAGTAGGGTCGAGCAGAAAATTACTCGCATTTCCCATTGACTTTCATTGTACTCGTTATTCAAAATGAATACACGAGTATTACAAAGTACTCGTTACGAATACAGCGATTACGAATATTACGAATTATCACTAATGGTGACCTCCATCCTAGGCAGTATTGAAAAAGCTGCAAAAGAGTTTTTACTCCAATTAAAGTCAACTTCCCTAAAAAAAGCATGTTGTTGGGTCGCTAACCCGTCCCTTAGTTGTCAGTTTGTCCACAGAAGGATTTTTTTTCAGTTGTTTTTGAGTTCTTCGAAAAGTGAGGCCTGTTTTTATGTTAATTTTATTCTCCGCTTCCCAAGTTTAGCACTGGTTGCACTTTCCCCTGCTGGATTAGCGGGACTGCAACCTTTGGGGTACATCTCAAAGCTCTTAATAAACTCTGCCCATAATAGACCTTGCATCATTGCAATGGAGTCTGCTGATCCCCTTGGGACTTTCCATATGTATATATATATATACAAAATATATATATATATAATATATATATATATATATATAATATATACTAGAAATAGGCCCGATGCTATTGCATCAGGAGTGTGGTGAAATGAACAGGTGACGTAGAAATAGCCGCTGAATAGTACAATCCTCTCTCCAGAAATTATGCTGTTGTTGCGGGATTTATATGGTGTATATGGTGGCTCATGGTTAGCACTGTATACGGTGGCTCAGTAGTTAGCACTGTATGGTGACTCAGTGGTTAGCATTGTATATGGTGGCTCAGTGGTTAGCAGTGTATGGTGACTCAGTGGTTAGCACTGTATGGTGGCTCAGTGGTTAGCACTGTATATGGTGGCTCAGTGGTTAACACTTTATGGTGACTCACTGGTTAGCACAAAAGGTTTGGTACCGTGTTAGCCAGTTGAGAAAATGTTGATTGCTCTCAGTGTGAGAAACAAGAAAAAAGATGTTATAAGGCGAGCTTTCGAGACGACTCAGGTCTCTTCATCAGGCATGGTATGACAAGATATTGAATGAAACTCAAAATATATGCATGCACAACTAAAATGATTGGACATTTGACTGAATAAACATTACAGGGACTGGACATTTGGCAAAATAAACAAAGCAGCCTTGGAGAGGATCTTCAATCAGGCAGGCCTAGTGGTCATAAAGTCTTTAGGACACTAATTTATAAGAAAACCTGGTGTCTAAGATTTCCATGTCTTTGAACACCCTTGTTTGGATGTGGTAATAAGCCATAAAACCGTCAGCGATGTTCAGTCCGTTCTGTATACAATTGAAACTTCTAATTAGCTTGGATTCTCAGTCTCTTCGATGCTTTTGGGATTTGAAATTACCTCTCAAAATTAAAACCTTCATGTTATCAATGTTATGTCCCTGGCCAGAAAAATGCTCCGCTACTGGAAAATGGATTTTTTTGTGTCTAATTGTGTGACAATGAGACCTCATCCTTGCTCTTAGACGTTGCCCAGTCTCACCAACATAAAAAGACCCCACTGGGCATATGGTGCACATAATTAAATATACCACATTGGAAGAGGAGCATGTGAAAGTCCCAGGAATCTTATAATCCTGCTGTGTGTTGGGGATCTGTATCTTGTCGCTGGTCTCTTTGTGAGCACAGGTTTTGCAGCTCTTTCCATTGCATGGATAAGTTCCTTTTGGTGTATCCGAGGGCATCAAACTTCGGACCATGATGTTTCTTAAATTGGGAGGCTGCCTGTAGCACAGCAAGGGAGGGTCTTTGAATATTATTTTTAGTCAGTCATCCTTGTGTAGGATGTGATGAAGTTTCCTGGCAGTTTTCCTTAGTACCTCAAGCTGTGATTTGTAGGTCACCACCAGAGGAACACGATGGTTCTCTTCTTTTCTCTGTATTGGAGTGCTTGACTTCTAGGGATCCTTGTGGCTTTAATGATCTGATCCTCAATGGAGGTGGGGTGGTAGCCCTGGTTTAAAAATGTCTTTTTTAGCTGGTTTAAGTGTTCATCCCTTTCCACTGGGTTGGAGCAAATATGGTTATATCTGAGGGCCTGGCTGTAGACAATGGACATCTTGATGTGTTTCGGGTGGAAACTGTCCCATCTGAGGTATGCGGGTCAGTCAGTTTCTGATACACTGATGTCTGGAATGAACCATTTAGATTTTTTAAGGTGGTATCCAGAAAGTTGATTTCTGTTTTTGAGTGGTCCAGTGTCAGGTTTATGCTGGTATGATATTTATTGAATTTTTCATGGAAATTTATAAGTTCATGCTCAGTCTCAGTCCAGATTATTAAAATGTCATCAATGAAACGGAAGTACGCCAAGGGTTTGATGGGGCAGGAGGCTAAAATGTAATTTTCCAGTTTAGCCATGAAGAGGTTGGCATACTGAGGGGCTATTTTGCTTCCCATAGCAGTTCCAGTGCTTTGTAAATACAGTTCTTCACCAAAAGAGAAAATGTTGTGGGTGAGGATAAATCTGGTGAGCTTTAGAACTGATTCAGAAGGGATCCCATTGGCTTCTAGAAATCGGGCAGAAATGGGGCAGTGGTTAGCACTGTATGGTGACTCAGTGTTGAGCATTGTATGGTGGCTCAGTGGATAGCACTGTATACGGTGGCTCAGTGGTTGCACTGTATAGTGGCTCAGTGGTTAGCATTGTATAGTGGCTCAGTGGTTAGCATTGTATATGGTGGCTCAGTGGTTAGCATTGTATAGTGGCTCAGTGGTTAGCATTGTATATGGTGGGTCAGTGATTAGCACAGTATATGGTGGTTCAGTGGTTAGCTGTCTCCCCTGTCCTCTGCCGCTGTGTCGCGCTGTCCTCTGCCGCTGTGTCTCCCTGTCCTCTGCCCCTGTGTCGCGCTGTTCTCTGCCGCTGTGTCTCCCTGTCCTCTGCCCCTGTGTCTCCCTGTCCTCTGCCCCTGTGTCTCCCTGTCCTCTGCCCCTGTGTCTCCCTGTCCTCTGCCCCTGTGTCTCCCTGTCCTCTGCCCCTGTGTCTCCCTGTCCTCTGCCCCTGTGTCTCCCTGTCCTCTGCCCCTGTGTCTCCCTGTCCTCTGCCCCTGTGTCCCCCTGTCCTCTGCATCTCCCTGTGTTAAAGAGAAATCCACATTAACCAGAGTAGACAGATTAATAAGAGAAATTAAAAGCATTGACACTGGTATACCGTGTCCTGGAGACGCTCAATAAAGACACAGCAGTCAGAGTCTGTCAGAGAGAGTAACTCACCATTTTTTCAAGGGTAAAGTTTTTATATCATTTTCAAGGTTCTTAATACGTAACAAAAAGTGATACGTAGCAATATGGTAAAGGAATAAAAAATGCGAAATATGCTCCATAAGCAGTTTAAAATCATCCAATTCCGTTACTAATCTATATGATAAACAGTACTAAATTTATTAGTGCGACTAATAGTCAGGATGTCTGCCAGGCGTTCACATGTCTATGGTCCACTGACGTTAGGACCATTTGTATGATAAAGACAAGGATGAAAACATTTTTTTCATTCTTCTAACCTTCAACTATGTTCACATAATATTCAGCTCTAGGGCTTCAGTCTATTCAAAGTTTAGAGTGAATAGACATGATAAACTAGGAATGATTCATAGACAAGAAAGAGAGAAGATGGCTGACAGTGAATAATACATGATAACTTCTTTAACACCTGTCCTCTGGCCCAGTGTCGCCCTGTCCTCTGGCCCAGTGTCGCTCTGTCCTCTGGCCCAGTGTCGCTCCTCTGGCCCAGTGTCGCCCTGTCCTCTGGCCCAGTGTCACCCTGTCCTCTGGCCCAGTGTCGCCCTGTCCTCTGGCCCAGTGTCGCCCTGTCCTCTGCCCCATTTCTGTGTGCCCCCTGTATTGTGTGGCCCCTGTCCTCTACCCCTGTTCTGTGTGCCCTCTGCCCCTTTGTGGCCCCTGTCCTCTGCCCTTGTGTGGCCCCTGTCTTCTGCCCCTGTGTGGCCCTGTGTCACCCTGTCCTCTGGCCCTGTGTCCCCCTGTTCCCTGCCCTGTGTCCACCTGTCCTCTGTCCCTGTTATGTGTCCCCCTGTCTCCCTGTCCTCTGCCCCTGTTATATGTCCCCCTGTCCTCTGCCCCTGTTCTGTGTGGCCCCTGCCCTGTGTGGTCCCTGTCCTCTGCCTTCCACTGGCGATAGCATTGCAGGTTGTCTTCCTTCAGCCTCAATCTGTTTGGAGCCGGTCATGTGACAGGCTGCAATTTTAACGCCGGTGGAGGGTGAGAACAAAGCGGCGAGGGGGGAGGACAGAGCAGACAGGAGGAGGAGGAGGGAGAGTGAGCAGCTTGGAGAGCGGACGGCAGCACCGCTACTGGCCACCATATGGGAATACCCATAACTTGGGTGTTCCAACATGGAGGCCAGCATACTTCCGATTGCACGGACGCCGCCCATCTCCCATCGCTGCCCTCCGTGTGGCGGGGGATGAGCAGCGGCTACCGTTGGGAGATCAGCGGCTAGGGCCACTGATCTCCTGATGATAGCAGTGGCGTCTTTGTCACTTACACTTCAAGCGCCTGTGTCGCTATCCCACCGCAATGCATTGCAGGATATTGACATAAGCCCCGGAAGTCTTTGGCAACCATTATTGGTGATTATATAGTACGAACCAAAAAACGGAAGCAGCACTCCTATTAAAGTGTCCAAAAATGTGCCTTTATTAGGCCATCAGGTGCAGAGTGCGACGTTTCAGACAGACACCTTTCTTCTAATTATATGGTAGATATTAGAGTTGAGCAAGTATGCTTGTCACTACTCAGTACTCGCACGAATATCACGGTACTCGGGCTACTCGGCGAGTACCGAGTAATCTCGCGATACTCTTGCTGTGCTCGGGTCCACCTCCCTGCATGTTGGCGCTCTTTTCAGAGCCAGCCCGCATGCAGGGATTGGCTGACAGACACTGTAATGCCACAGCCATGTTGGTTGTGGCATTACAGTGATTGGCTGGCCGCACAGCGTCATCAGGTCGCTGTGCTCGTCACTCTGCGCCATTAGACAGTCAGTGTAGGGAGAGCTGCTGCTGATTGAGGGACAGATTTGTGGCCTTTCAGCTAGTGTAGGCACAGGGCTGCCAGTCTATTTACCACAACAGTCCTTCTTAGGACTACTAGAGCAGTATACAGGCAGGCAGGGAGGCAGGGTATCTACCAAACTTCGCTGTGCCAGTATACCAGCCTGCATCGCATCTGTGGCTGGTTTCCAGGCTCATCCATCCCAAAAACCTTGCTTTTAGGGATTTATTTAGCTCAGTATAGGCAGTAGTAGGTTTTAGCTCAAATTAGGGTACACCCAAAAGCCTTGTGCTAAAAACAAACTCTGCTCTGCACTAATTTAGCATCTAATTGCTGCTACTGTAGGTTGCAGCGTTAATTAGGGTACACCCAAAGAACCTGTTCTCTGCACTAATTTGGCATCTAATTGCTGCTACTGTAGGTTGCAGCGTTAATTAGGGTACACCAAAAGCCTTGTGCTAAAAAAAAAACTTGTTCTCTGCACTAATTTTGAATCTAATTACTGCTACTGTCTGTTGCAGCGTAAATTAGGATACGCCAAAAGACACGCTATTGTAGTCAGCGTTTGTGTCTGACTAGTCCACCTGCAGGGCCTTCATTTCAAAACTTAGGGCTTGCTAAAAACAGACTCTTGTCTGCACTAAATTTGCATCTCAGGGCTGCTACAGTCTGTTGCAGCGTAAATTAGGGTACACCAAAAGCCTAGTGCTAAAAACCTACTCTTATGTGCACTAAATTTGAATCTTAAGTGCTGCTACAGTCTGTTGCAGCGTAAATTAGGATACACCAAAAGACACGCTATTGTAGTCAGCGTTTGTGTCTGACTAGTCCACCTGCAGGGCCTTCTTTTCAAAACTTAGGGTCTTGCTAAAAACAGACTCTTGTCTGCACTAACTTTGCATGTCAGGGCTGCTACAGTCTGTTGCAGCGTAAATTAGGGTACACCAAAAGCCTAGTGCTAAAAACCTACTCTTGTGTGCACTAAATTTGAATCTTAAGTCCTGCTACAGTCTGTTGCAGCTTAAATTAGGATACGCCAAAAGACACGCTATTTGTGTCTGACTAGTCCACCTGCAGGGCCTTCATTTCAAAACTTAGGGTCTTGCTAAAAACATACTCTTGTCTGCATTCATTTAAATTTCTGTGCGGCAGCAGTTTTTTGTAGCCCTAAGTTGTGTACGCCAAAACACGATATACGCGTCAGCGTTTGTGTCTGACCGTTCAAACTGCCAGGATTAAAATGCTCTAATCTGTAATCTCACTGTCCAGCTACAAAAAAAACTCTTGTCTGCATTAATTTACCATTTTTGTGTGGCAGGAGGGGGTTGTAGCTACAATTTGTATCGGCAAAAACACTCAGTATACTTGTGTCAGCGTTTGTGTCTGATCAGTATAGCTGCTGTAATTTAATCTTCAATCTCAGTATCCAGGTCAAAAACAACTGGTCAGCATTTTCAGTTGACTGGCGGGTGCGTTTATCTTTAATGATTCAACCTGCGGCAATAAAAACACGCTCTGACAAAACGCTAACGGCAGGGCAGGACTTCCAAGGCGTAGAGGGACAATTACTGCCACGTGTCCACTTTGGATACCCAATAATTAGAAGGCACAGAGGAATCTAGGAGCACTTTCGTACGATTGGCAAGGTACTCCTTCAGCATCTTTACAAACTTTGCAGTCCTTGTGACAGTACCCTGCACCTGAGGGCCTGTGCTATGGGAGGGGCTAAGAAAACTGTCCCAGATCTTTGAGAGTTTTCCCCTACCTCTGCTGGATTTGATTTGTGCCTCTCTCGGCCGGACACCTTGGTTGTCCACCAAACTGCGACCTCTGCTGCCAGCATGAATGTTTTGACTAATTCTGCAAGTAGGGCCTTCTGGTACTGCAGCATTTTTGTAGACCTCTCCGCCTCGGGAATTATTATTATTATTCATTTATATAGCGCTTTTAATTCCATAGCACTTTTCATACATGAGTAATGCTGTCTCTCTTGGAGCTCACAATCTAAACATCCTATCAGTATGTCTTTTTAATGTGGGAGGAAACCGGAGTACCCGCAGGAAACCCACACAAACACGGGGAGAACATACAAACTACTTGCAGATGTTGTCCTTTGTGTCCTTGGTGGGAATTGAACCCAGGACCTCAAGCCAAAGTGCTGCAAAGGCTGCAGTGCTAACAACTTAAGCCACTGTATAAGAGAAATAAAGTTCTCCTTGTAGCGTTAATCTAAAAGTGTCACCAACCAGTAATGAGTGTCCGCCTAGATGTTGATAACACGAGGGTCACAAGACAGGCAGCATCACATAAAGTCAGCCATGTGCATAAGACTGTTAACAGGCAAGACTTCAGGTCCTCAACAACAGGATGATTGACCATGCTGTCTTCATCCTCCTCCTCCTCCTCTCCCCTGTCCTCTCGCCATGCGACGGTAAGATGGTTGTGCATGTGTTACCGTCAATTTTGCATTAAAGTAGCTGCATTTCTTTCTCCGACTCCTTCTCTGAATAGTCCTCCAATGCACGTTGGGATGAGATGAGGCTGTGTGTAATCACCCTGTACGGTTTATTGCTCCAACTCATCGTGTTCCGTCTGCAATGCATCGTTTTTGATTTTGAGCAGACAGCATTTTAGAAGACAGAGAAGCGGGATGGTGAAGCTAATTATGGCATCATCGCCCCTCACCATCTTGGTGAAGTCCTCAAAGTTTTGGCGGACGGTACATATGTTGGACATCCATGTCCACTCCTGAGGTCTTATATGTGGAGTTTGAAACATATACCGAAGGCCTAGTTGATGCTGGTACTCATCAACTGCCATCTTCTGCTCACAAATCCTGACCAACATGTGCAGTGTGGAATTCCAATGCGTGGGGACATCACAGACCAGTCTGTGATACGGAATGTTCAAATGCTGCTGAAAGCTGGCAAGGGCGGCTGAAGCAGTAGGAGACTTTCTAAAATTGGGCACAGAGGCGGCGTACTTTAACGAGCAGATCAGACAGCTCCGGGTAGTATTTAAGAAACCGCTGAACCACGAGGTTGACCACATGGTTGACCACTCCCTTCTTCTCCAGATCCTGGAATCCCTCGGCATCACCCACCTTGCCCTCTCTTGGATCTCCACATACCTAGCTGAACGGACCTTCAGTGTCTTCCACTCCCACACCTCCTCCTCACCCTACCCCTTTTCTGTCGGAGTCCCCCAAGGTTCGGTCCTGGGACCCCTACCTTTCTCCATATACACTCTCGGCCTAGGGCAACTCAGTGAGTCCCACGACGTCCAGTACCACCTCTACGCCCACGACAACCAAATCTACCTGTCCAGACCTGACATCACCTCCCTACTCTCCAAAATCCCACAATGCCGTTCCGCCATCTCATCCTTCTTCTCTGCTCGCTTCCTTAGACTCAACATGGACAAAACTGAATTCATAGTCTTGCCCCCAAGAAATTCCCCCCACTTCCCAACCTATCCATCTGCGTCAACGGCTGCGCCCTCTCCCCAGTTCTCCAAGCCAAGTGCCTCAAGGTAATCCTTGACTCCTCCCTATCCTTCAAGCCCCACATCGAAGCCCTCACCACATCCCTCCGGCTCCAGCTCAAGAACATGTCACGGATCCGGTCCTTCTTCACCCACGACACTGCCTTTACACTCATTCATGTTCTTATCATCTCCCGCCTGACTACTGCAACCTCCTTCTCAATGGCCTCACGGCTAACTCCCTCACAGCTCTCCAGTGTATCCTCAATTACGCTGCCCGACTAATGTACTTGTCCTCCCGCTACTCCCCTGTCTCCCCCCTCTCCCAAGCCCTTCACTGGCTCCCCACCCCCAAGAGATCCCAATTCAAAACGCTAACCATGGCGTACAAAGCCATACACAACCTGGCCCCACCATACATCTCCGACCTGGTCTCCCGATACCTACCCTCACGCAACCTCCGCTCCTCCCAAGAACTCCTCCTCTGCTTCACCCTCCTCACCTCTTCGCACAACCGAGTCCAGGACTTCTTCCGGGCATCTGCCTTCCTCTGGAACTCCCTGCCCGAACACGTCAGACAGTCTCCTATCCTGACAAGCTTAAAGTGTCACCTGAAGACTCACCGATTCCATCAAGCCTACAACATGCCATGAGACACAGACGACCGCCCCATACCTGACATTCCCCCATCCTACTGTATCCTAAACCGCCCCTCGTAGACTGTGAGCCCTCGTGGACAGGGTCCCTGCCCCTCCTGTACCTGTATGTCCTGATCGCCTATATTTTCTGTACTTGTTGTTGTCTCCCTTATCCTAATATAAAGCGCCATGGAACCTAATGGCGCTATATAAATAAATAATAATAATAATAATAATAAAATGGGCCACGCATGGAACATGTGTCAGCTCGCCTCGCCACAGAGCCGCCACCAGGTTCCGGCCATTGTCACACACGACCATGCCTAGCTGTAGGTTCAGCGGTGTGAGCCAGTGATCTGCCTGCTGTTCCAGTGCTTTCCACAGCTCTTCAGGATTGTGGGGTTTGTCACCTACGCATATTAGCTTCAGCACAGTCTGTTGCCGCTTAGCCAAGGCAGTGCTGCAGTGCTTCCAGCTTTGGACTGGTGTAGAGGGTGAAGTGAAGGAGGAGGAGGAGAGTGAGGATCATGAAGTTACGGAGCTGTACACTGTGGGTGAAACCCTGACTGAGTTAGGGTCTGCAATCCTTGGTGTCGGAAGGACGTGTTCTGTCCCAAGCTCAGACTGGGTCCCGGCTTCCAGAGTATTAACCCAGTGTGCCGTCAGAGAGATGTACCGGCCCTGCCCGCAAGCACTTGTTCACGTGTCCGTGGTTAGGTGGACTTTGCCTGAAACTGCGTTGTTAAGGGTACGTATGATGTTTTGTGACACGTGCTTATGTAATACGGGGACGGCACACCAGGAAAAATAGTGTCGGCTAGGGACAGAGTAACGTGGGACAGCCCCCGCCATCAGGTTGTGGAATGCTTCCGTCTCCACCAGCTTAAAAGGCAACATTTCCAGCGCAAGCAGTCGCGAAATGTGTGCATTTAGAACTGTGGCATGTGCGGCGTTGGCAGCCTATTTGCGCCTGCGACCCAAAGATTGGGGTATGGATAACTGAACGCTGCGCTGGGACAAGGACGTGGCTGATGATTGTGCTTCTTCTGCTTGTGCAAGTACAGGTGAAGGACAGGAGGCATCTTCACCAGCAGTATGGACAGGGGATTGGTTTGCACGCACAACAATGGAAGACGCAGCGGTGTCACCCGCAGACAATGCTCCTGTACTCTGCTGTACATCCCACAAAATCGGGTGCTTTGCTGCCATGTGCCTGATCATGCTGATGGTGGTCAGGCTGCTAGTTTTGCTACCCCTACTGAAGCTGGCATGGCAGGTGTTGCAAATGGCCTTTTTCAAATTATCTGCAGACTCCTTAAAAAACAGCCAGACTCGGGAAGACCTAGCAGTTGTACTGGCAACATCACTCGTGTTGTTGTTCCGGGGAACGGTTGCCTGCCTTGTGCCTGCGGACACCACCCTGCTTCTTCCGGCCTGTTGTGATGCTACGCCTAACTCCCCCTGTGCACTGCTGTCCTCGCTCTGCATGTTCTCCTGCCAGGTTGGGTCAGTGACTGGATCATCCACCACGTCGTCTTCCACTTCCGCACCCTGGTCCTACTCCTGACTTTGTGGCAATTGTGTCTAATCATCGGCCACCTCTTGTTGAGTCACGTTTCCAACGTTGCCTTCGTGACACTGTGGCTGCTCAAATATTTGGGCATCAGTACATACGATCTCCTCATGACCCACTTCAACTGGAGCTGGTGAGAAGCCAGAATCTATGAATGGATAGTGAACAGCTCTTCAGAGTGTCCAAGTGTGTGATCAGTTATGTCCGGGTCCGGGCACTCGACATGGTGGGAGGAAGTAGGATCAGGGTGTGGAATGTGCAGTCCAGTCTCACGGCTACTCACACTGGACCGTGTGGAAGACAGGCTGCTTGTGGTGGTGCAAAACTGATGGAAAGCATTATCCGCTATCCAATTAACAACCTGTTTTCACTGGTCTTGGTTTAATAGTGGTGTACTGCTGCGGTCCCCTACAAATTGGGACAAGAAAGGTCGAGCGAGATAATGTTGGCGTTTGTCGTGGCGCAATTCCAGCTTGCACATGGCCTCAGCCTCTGTATGCACCACAATCACGTCCAGTACCACCGGCCTTGCGCATTTTCAATGTTGTGCTGCCTGTATACAGGTAAATGAAGGTGTCCAAAAGATGGCTTTTAGCTGGACACTGAGATGACAGATTAGAGATTACATTACAGCAGGTATACCGGTCAGTCACAAATGCTGAGATGGGTATACTGATTGTATTGGCGTATACAAATTGGAGCTACAACCCCCTCCTGCCTCAAAAAAGGGTAAATGAAGGCGAAGAGGCTGACTCTGATCAAGATGAACAAGGGTTGTATTGGGCCCGACTTCACCAAACCACCACCAAATGATAGTATAATGTAAAATTTGTGCCGGTAAATTGCCATGCACCTCCGCACACCCACACATGGGTACACACTTCATTACTTTGGTTACTTGCTGTTCTGCTCCTCCTTTTCCTCATCCGCCACCATCATATGATCAGTGCGACCGTAGTTCATGATGCTACGAAAACATAATTTTTTTTTACATCATATTTATGATGATGATGACCCTCACCGTTCAAATGTTAGGCAGTACTTTCATGTACACCCCCAAGGGGTAAATGTTTAGGTCCATGAAAACAGAATGGGCATTACCAGTACAGTAGACCCACTCCTTTTTAATGGGAACAATATTTAGAGGCTCTCCTCCATTTCAAGGGGCATTGAAGGGCCTCACAATTTTTGGCTTCCCTGCCTCGGGCAATAGTAAAAAATACCCACTGGCTTACAATGGCCACATTTTTTAGAAAGGCCCTCATGCACGCCTCTATGCAATGGCATCTTGGTGTCTCCAACTTCTGGCTTACCTGCCTAGGGCAATACTACAGCAGATACACTGGCTTACAATAGCCACATTTTTTAAAAAGGCCCTCATGCACGCCTCTATCCAGGGGCATCTTGGTGCCTCCAAACCTTTGGCTTCCCTGCCTAGGGCAAAACTAAAAAAGACACACTGGCTTACAATGGGCCCATTTTTTGAAAAAGCCCTCATGCATGCCTCTATGCAGGGGCATATTGGTGTCTCCAATTTATGGCTTCCCTGCCTAGGGCAATAGTAAAAAAGAACCACTTGCTTCCAATGGCCGCATTTTTAAAAAAGGCCCTCATGCACGCCTCTATCTAGGGGCATTGAAGTGCCAATTTTTGGCTTCCCTGCCCTAGGGCAATGCTACAAAACACACACTTCCTTATAATGGGCACATTATTTAAAGAGGCCTTCATTTACGTCTCTTCCCAGAGACATGGGAGTGCCAGACAATTTTTAAAAATGAAATCTTTGATATAATCCAAAAAACTAACATACACCAACTCTGTCTCACAAGTGGGTATGAGCCCTTAATATTTTTTCCATGAAAATCCGTTTTGGTTTCATTTTGTAACGTTTTATTGACAGTCCGTAAAAGTGGCGTAATGGTCTGCCAACATTGTTGACATCAGTGATCTTGGGGTCTGAAATGCTTCCAGGGGTCTTCCCCATGCTGTTCCCATGTCATTTCAGCACTGTTCTGATACTTTTGGGACATTTTTAGGCTTTTTCCATGCTGCCGGGGGTCTTGTCAGAAAAATACTCGGGTCTCCCATAGGATAACATTGGGCTCGGTGCTCGGGCCGAGTACACGAGTATGTTGGGATGCTCGGCCCGAGCTTCGAGCACCCGAGCATTTTAGTACTCGCTCATCACTAGTAGATATATATATATACACTGTGTATATTGATATATGTGTGTTTGAGACATATTATAGTCTGTACTACATTAAAGATTTTTATTTCACTCCTTGTGTGCTAGACTATTTCTGCAAAGAGGTGCTTTGATACTGCCCTACAGAGACTGGGGAAAAAGCCACATGCTTCTGGCCTGACAGTCAGGAGTATGTATGGAAAGGCAAGACACTAAACACACTCCTGAACAACAGGCCTGACCAAGTTCAGTCCACAAGGGCCACAATCAGTGCATGTCTTCAGGATTTCCTAAAGAGTACTTCACACACTGCAACATCACTAGCAATATCGCTGAAATGTCACAGGTTTTGTGACGTAACAGCAACCTCTCCAGCGATGTTGCAGTGTGTGACATGCAGCAGCGATCAGGCCCCTGTTGTGAGGTCGCTGATCACAACAAATCGTTCAGGACCATTTTTTTGTCCTTGGTCTCCCGCTGATCAGCACGCATCGTGTGTGACAGTGAGAGACCTATGATCAGTGACCTCCAAGCCAATGCCTAGCGCCGCACATTAGATGCTGGGCACTGGTAACCAGGGTAAATATCGGGTAGCTAAGCAGCCCTAATTGGATCTATTTGCAGAAAAATAAAAAAGCTATTGTTCTCAGAATATATCAATGCGAAACCAATTCTTTTTTCTATAAAAAAGTTTTTGTTGTGTAAAAGTAATAATACATAAAAAAAACTACAAAAATGTGGAATCGCTGTAATCGTAATGACACGAAGAAGAAACCAGTCTTATTAATCTTACCACAAGATGAACAGCATGAAACTTCACAAAAAACAATTCCTGAATTGCTGTTTACTGTTCATTTTGTCTCCCAAGAAACAGAATAGAAAGCAATCAATAATACATTATGTGCCCGATAAAGGTACCAATAAAAACATCAATTCAAAAGAAGAGCCCTTATATGACTGTCGGCACAATAGAAAAAAAATTATAGCTCTCAAAATACGGTGATGTTAAAACATTTTATGAAAAAAAAAGCATTTTATAGTATGTAATAGTAGCAAAACTTAAATTATATTAATCTGGCATTACCATAATCACACCGGCTTGAAGAATAAAGGTGTCTACTCACTTATAAGCAACTAGATGGCTGCCCGATTCTAAAGAATCGGGTAGTCTAGAATCCATATATAGTTTACTTACTAATAGTTATGGGAGTGCGGTGAAATGAATTGTGTGTATACAGGTGGCTCAGTGGGTAGCAGAGTATACGGTGGCTCAGTGGTTAGCAGTGAGTGCGGTGGCTCAGTGGTTAGCAGTGAGTGCGGTGGCTCAGTGGTTAGCAGTGAGTGCGGTGGCTCAGTGGTTAGCAGTGAGTGCGGTGGCTCAGTGGTTAGCAGTGAGTGCGGTGGCTCAGTGGTTAGCAGTGAGTGTGGTGGCTCAGTGGTTAGCAGTGAGTGCGGTGGCTCAGTGGTTAGCAGTGAGTGCGGTGGCTCAGTGGTTAGCAGTGAGTGCGGTGGCTCAGTGGTTAGCAGTGAGTGCGGTGGCTCAGTGGTTAGCAGTGAGTGCGGTGGCTCAGTGGTTAGCAGTGAGTGCGGTGGCTCAGTGGTTAGCAGTGAGTTCGGTGGCTCAGTGGTTAGCAGTGAGTGCGGTGGCTCAGTGGTTAGCAGTGAGTGCGGTGGCTCAGTGGTTAGCAGTGAGTGCGGTGGCTCAGTGGTTAGCAGTGAGTGCGGTGAGATTGGTCAGCACAGTGGCGTGGGCAGAGTGGTCAGCACAGCGCCGTGGGCAGAGTGGTCAGTGCAGCGCTGTGGGCAGAGTGGTCAGCACACACATACATACACACACACACACACACACGCTCCGCTATAGTTAGCACCGACCCTGCGTCTTCCCCGGCGCCTGGATCCTGAGTCGACATGTCGCCGCCCGCGGACGACTGGATCCAATATGGCGTTCGGAAAGTTTGGCGAGACTTCTTGGACGCTATATTGGATCCAGTAGTTGGGGGGTGGCGACATGTCGACTGAGGATCCAGGCGGCTGATGCATGGCCGGTGGTAAGTATAGCGGAGTGTGTGTGTGTGTGTGTGTGTGTGCGGAAAAAGTGAGGGAAGTGCGGACAAAGTGAGGGAAGTGACTACATACACACATATATACACACCAGTGGCAGTAGTTATAAACACTACCAAATATGCAGTTAATGCTGAACTGGTATATAATGGGTTAATTTCGCAGTGTCATTACAACTATACACTGTGTAATAGAAATAACAACAATAATGGAATATAAGGGGTTAATGTTCCTACTGGCAGTAGTAATAGAGACTACAAAGTATGGAGTTAAGGCAGAAATGGTATATAAGGGGTTAACTTCGCAGTGGCAGTACAACTACACACTGTGTTATAGAAATTACAGATAAATGGAATGTAAGGGGTTAATGTTGCTACTGTCATGAGTACAATATACGCAGTAATAATACTGTTAACCAAAAAAAGATATATTATCTGATTTAGGGTTGATAATGTACAGGAGCTTGCTTCCCGACGTCGCTGTGACAGGATTGTCAAAGTAGGAATGATGTGTGAGGTAAAAATTCAAAATTCGCGGTCTAAAATGGCGGCCGCGAAATTTGAATTCATGAAATGGCGGCTTTCGCGAGGCGCTGTTCGGATTGGGCGATGCTGCGACCAATGAGAGAAGCGCCTCACTTCTCATTGAGATACATGGAGGACTTTGAGGTTCAAATTTACCGCTGTAAGTGAGGCGCGAAGCTCATTGGTCGCTGTGTGCTGGCGCTGACCAATGAGCATAGCGCCTCACTGGCCATTGAGATACATGGAGGACTTTGAGGTTCAAATTTACCGCTGTAAGTGAGGCGCGAACGTCATTGGTCGCTGTGTGCTGGCGCCGACCAATGAGCATAGCACCTCACTGCCCATTGAGATACATAGCGGTCTTTAGAGCTGTGCATGGCCAGGCACTTGGTTCTGTTTTCGGCCACGGCGCTCTGCTCTCGTCGGTCGGGGTCGGCGGGGTGTACATGGGCAATGGCTCGCTGCAAAGGCTCGCAATGCCCGCTACGTGGGCAATGCTTCACAGGTCGCGTGGGCGCTGCGCGCCCACTTCCACAACGACGGAAACGGCGCCGAAACTTACGGAAGTGCGTTAGGGGAATTATATATTAGATTCTTGATCTGCTGTTGCTTTATTCATTCTTCCTCCCAAAGATAGCAGTTAGGGTAATGTTTACTAATCTCTTGGATAAAAAGGGGGAAAACTGAGGTCACCACACTGAAGAAGGGAGGTGGGATCTGCTCCAACACATCAACACATCTCTTGGCTAAAATTGACAAGAGGTGTAGTTTTCAAAATTGGGTCACATATTGGTTTATGCTGTTTGGGCATGTCAGGGTTTCTTCAAATGTGACATGGCGTCCGCAATCTACTCCTGCCAAAATGTCGCTCTTTCTCTTCTGAGCTTTGCTGTGCACCCAAACAATAGTTTTCCACAACATATGGGGTATTGTTGTATTTAGGAGAAAATGCAGACTAAGTTATATAATTAATTTTTTCCTGTTATCCTTGTGAAAATTATAAAATTGGGTGTAAAGCAACATTTCTGTGGGAAACATTAGATTTTTAATTCATAGCTCAATGTTATAAAATTCTAGGGTTCAAGGTGCTCACCACCCATCTCGATAAGTTCCTTGAGGGGAAAAGTTTCAAAAATGGGATCACTTGTCAGGGGTTTCCACTTTTTAGGCACATCAGGGGCTCTCCAAACACAACATGGTGTCTGGTATTGATTTCAGCCAATTTTGTATTTCAAAAATTGAATGGCACTCCTTCTCTTCTAAGCCCTGATGTACACCCAAATAGTAGTTTTCCACCACATATGGGGTATCAAATTGTACAGTACATTTACTCCTGTTTCCCTTATGAAAATGCAATATTTGGGACTAAGTTAATATTTTTGTTTGAAAAAGTTAAATTTTCATTTATTCTTTTCACATTGCTCTAGTTCCTGGTAAGCACCTGAGAAGTTAATAAACTTCTTAAATGTGGTTTTGAGTAGTTTTAGGGGTGCTGTTTTTTAGAATGGTGTCACTTTTGGGTATTTTCTGTCACATAGGCCCCTCAAAGTCACTTAAAATGTGATGTGGTCCCTAAAAAATGGTTTTGTACATTTTGTTAGAAAAATGAGAAATTGATGACAAAAGTTTAACCACTTTAACTTCCTAACAAAAAAAATATTTAAACAATGATGCTGATGTTAAGTAGGCATGTGGTGAATGTTATTTATTAACAATTTTGTTTGACATAGCTCTCTGGTTTAAGGGCATAAAAAGGAAATGTTTGAAAATTTTCGCCAATTTTCGCCAAATTTCCCAGATTTTCACAAATAAATGCAAGAAGTATTTTCTTAGATTTACCACTAAATTGTACAATATATCCCAAAAAACAAACTCAGAATCACTGCGATCCGTTGAAGATCCAGAGTTAAAACTTCATAAAGTGATAGTGGTCAGATTTGAAAAAATTGGCCTGGTCAGGAAAGTGAAAACAGGCTCAGTGGTGAGGTGAAGTAGTTAAAGATAACCTGATATCCTAAAAGCACCTATTAATCAATCTGTCAATGACTGCTCACTCTCACCCGTCCACCATGCCAAGTGCCTCAGAGAAATCCTTGACTCTTCCCTCTCCTTCAAGCCCCACATCCAAGCCCTCGCCTACGCCTGCTGAATCCAGCTCAAAAACATTACCCGAATCCCCTCTTTCCTTGACCAAGACACTGCTAAAACACTTGTCCACGCCCTCATCATCTACTGCCTCGACTACTGCAACCTCCTGCACATCAGCCTCCCCGCTACCTCCCTCCACCTCTCAAAACCATCCTCAATTCTGCTGCTCAACTTATCCACCTGTCTCCCCGCTACTCCCCTGTCTCACCCCTCTGCCAAGCCCTTCACTGGCTCCCCACTTCTCAGAGATACCAGTTCAATACCCTAACCATGACATACAAGGCCATAAACAACCTGTGCCCTCTATACATCTCCAATCTGGTCTCCTGCTACCTCCCCTCATGCAATCTATGCTCCTTTCAAGAGCTCCTTCTCTTTTTCCCTTGCATTTCCTCCTCCCACAAGCGCATACAAGATTTCTCTCGTGCATCCGCCATACTTTGGAACTCTCTCCCCACCACAGCAGACACTCCCTTAGCCTAGGAATTTTCAAGAAAAACCTGAAGACCCACCTCTTCCTTCAAGCCTACAACCCACACTGAGACCTAAACCGCTGCACCATCTCACCCTCACCTCTCCCCCTTCTACTGTCTCCCCACCCATCCCCTATAGACTGTGAGCCCTCATGGACAGGGTCCTCTGCCCTACTGTACCTGTATGATGTGATTGTTGTGGGTAGCACAGTGGCTCAGTGGGCAGCACAGTGGCTCAGTGGGCAGCACTGCAGCCTTTGCAGCACTGAGGTCTTGGGTTCAATTCCCACCAAGGACAACATCTGCAAGGAGTTTGTATGTTCTCCCTGTGTTTGTGTGGGATTCCTCTGGACACTCTGGTTTCCTCCCACATTGCAAAGACATACTGATAGGATGTTTAGATTGTGCGCCTCAATAAGGACAGCATTACTGATACATGTAAAGTGCTATGGAATTAATAGCACTAAATAAATGAATAAATATTATATTATTACTTTACGTTCTTGTCCTCGTCTGCCTTTACACTTATAAAGCGCCATGGAACCTAATGGCGCTATATAAATATATAATAATAATAGTAATAATAATAATCACCAAGTCCCAGGTTGTTGTAGGCAATTACGGTAAATGTTAATTACAATGGTGTTTGTAGTGTGGGGCAGCGCCGGGATTGCAAGTCAGGAAACACGTTGAGCCCGGTAGTAGTTCAAACAGGACCCGGTTTTATTTCTGATACACGCACAGCGGTGGCACATGCTGCCGGAATCCGGGTCGCAGCCGGGTACACAGGATATAGTTCACATAAAGTAACCCTGGTCCTTCAGGTTATGGGTGTCCGGTATAGGCACCCCGAGCTCCCAGCCCTCCCGGGCTAGACCGTGTTAGTACAGCACACGGTCCCCTGGAACTCTAGACCTCTCCAGTCTATCTCTGCTCCTGCAGCTTAGGCAAAAAGATGTGTAAAAGGGACCCTGCCCTATCTCCTAACCGGGCTTTTAACTCCGTGTCTCCTTCCGGGACCTTGCAAGACCCGGAGTGGAGGGAGCGGACCGTCCCTGTCTTTCACACCCTTTACCGGGCTCAATATGTGACAGTGCGCATTCTGGGGGAGACATAGCGCCCCTCGCCTATGATCCCCCGCACTGTCTCACAGTAGCTAAACATTTTGTTTTGTGGTTTTGCTAAAGTTATAAATTAAAAGTTTCCTCTGTGTGGGAAAAACTTTAAAACCACATGTCAACGGGTTGTTATGGTATTCTGACTTAGTTGCCGAGTCATCTTTTGAACAATGATCCTTCACTTTGGTTGGTTTCACTGAGTTTGTCACTGCTGCTGCTCATACCTATCTCTCTCTTCCATTATAAATTGAATCTGTATCATTCACTGACAACTGCACTTATCTTCTTCAGTGCAGCAGTTATGCAACATATTACAACATGAAATATTTGAAAAATACTTTTAAACTTTCTCTTCCTATCTTTAAGGCGGAATTCCAATGGATCCAAATTAATCAGAGAAATTTATGGGTGCATAAAATTTAGGGGTTGCACATAGATGACATCCATGTGCAATGCATGTGTTGTCCATGATTTACATTGCAATGAATAGATGCGTTGCAATTTGTTTTATATGTAAAAAGCTGATTGTAAAAAAAATTGTCCAAGTGACCAAACATTGAACAAATCAAATCCAAAACACTGATGAAACTTGGCCAATTTTGGGCATTGGAACAAATAAAGTCTAAAGCTGAGCGGTCGGTAGCATTTGCTGCATTCTATGCCTGGCCTGTAGAGCTTCTGAATGTCCCTCCAGATTGCTTACATTATATTATGTGATGGGATAGTTCCAAGCTATTATGAAGAAGACCATGTGGTCACACATGAGGTCATGTCCACTTTCTGTGACTAATGCGATCTTCTTCAATGTGTAAAATGCTGGTGGGCATTTTTTTGGGTGATTCCTCAATGCATCAAATCGTAAATTGCTCACATTAGGCAGGCTCTGCAAATTTCCTAAATTTGACAGACGTTCTTTTGGAGTTCTGGGTTCAAATCCCAGCAAGGAAAACATCTGCAAGGAGTTTGTATGTTCTCCCTGTGCTTGTGTGGGTTTCCTCCGGGTTCTCCGATTTCCTTCCACAATCCAAAGACATACTGATAGGATGTTTATATTGTGAGCCCCAATGGGGACAGTGTTGCTGATGTATGTACAGCGCTATGGAATTAATAGCGCTATATAAATGAATAAATGTTATTATTATTTTGCATTGAATCAATTTGCTCATCTCTAGAAATTACAAGCAATTTTTCTTGTGAACATAAACAGCAAACATTGTAGGGCTTTCAGAATAAAACATAATATTTCTGCACTTGTCCCGTTTGACCCCAATATATTTTATTGGTTGCTGTAAATATTGAGTCAAATGGTTAATTGCCATTATTGAACCTATTTACATATTTTTATGTCACGTTTATGAAAATGGCAAGTGAACATCTTAGTTTGTCAATATATCCTCATTAATATGTACATAGCATTAAAAATCTGTGAAGATATTCTCATCAACACATGACAATGGCATCCAGTGAACCAGATTTTGAAGTGCGTATAATCTTCACCATCTGCTGCGATCAGATGTTATCTTTTCTTTCATCTATATCCCACATCTTTGTCTCCTCTGAATTAGCTGAATCAACAAAGTGAAGTTCTTTGTGATTTGACTTTGCTCGCCTTTACAATGATGAACTGGGCCTCACTATACCACACAAGTGATCATTTCATCTGAAACAAGTACATGATTATGCACCATATGTTACATTGTATATATTGATGGCACAGCTTATATTTGTACAGTATTTAAGAAATGACAGCAATTAACACATCTAATGACAGGAAGACCTTAGAGCACCATCCTATGCCTCAATCCACATCTGGAACATTCAGGTAGCCATTAATCACACACTTCTAAATTTTAATTACTATCTTTCAAATTCATTACATCCATTATTATCAGTATTGGAAAAGCAAGTGTTATGCAAGTATTGTCTTGCAACCAAGATACTGTTTCCTTCTTCTCTATTGGGTGTATAACTATTTTAAGGAAAAATACTTGGAATGTTTTTTTTTTTTATAAAATGTTGTATAGGATGATTTAAATCTTTGTCAATTCTCTGATAATACTGGTTTGTCACCCTCTCCTTACCAAAAAGCAGGGGTATGATAGGGGTTCCCAAAATCATTAAAAATACTACGAAGCAGCTATGATAGCCAGAACCATCGACTGGGCTAGGCAGCCATAGGGAAGGCATGGGTGCTAAGTGAAGAAATAATAATAATAATAATAATTTTTATTTATATAGCGCCAACATATTCCGCAGCGCTTCACATTCACAATACAAAGAAAGCATGTCTCCATTTCTATTCCGCGCCCTGCTTTTTGCACTCCCAAGCCAAAAAATTGGGAGTAATATTCTCAACAAACACATTTTAGCAGTGACTAATATATGGAGGCGATTAAAGGCCCAGTTACACGGCACAACGTTGAAACGATTTCGGGGGCACACGGTCGTTTTTGGCATCATTTCAACATCGCTGGTGAGATGTCACACGTGTAGATATCATGAAGAACTCACCAACGAGGTTGTGAGCAAGTATTGTTCTCCAACCCTGTGAACAATCCCTGCTCATTGCTGTGAATGGGTCGAAGTCGTCGACGACATCGTTATCGTGTTGTCACACAGAACGATGCAGCAGGTTGCTGGAGTTGAGATCATCAGGTTTACCAACATGTTGGCAAACCTGTCAACTCCGATCCAAAGATTTATCATTACAACTTGCCAGAGTCACACGTAACGAGGTCACAATGACGTTGCTGAAACGCCTCCAAACCTGTGACGTATCAGTGATGTCGTTGACGATGTCGCGCCATGTAACTGGGCCTTTAGTCAACAATTATCACCAACATTGTCACCCCTAACTATTAATGTTCTATTGGGAGAATTATCAATAGATAAAGTGTCAGTCAGCATTACCTCTACAAGGAAAGATCATGTCCCATTAGACCAGATATTGCTGGAGGGGGCCCTCCCCTCACTACATGAAATAAAACTAATACCACAATTGGCTGGCCTCTCCTTTCTCAAATATGGGGCACTTCAAAAGAAAATGAGACAGAGAAAAGGGCAAATAAACCTCCTTCGCCCCTTACACAATACAAAATCCTCTGCTTACAAAGAAATCCACCGAAGAATACACTATCTTCACTATACCAAACACTTATCAAAGACACTCCAGAGAAAAGGGCATATCTCTCCAATTGGGAGAAGGAGATGGGGGATATCCTTTACCCCAGAACAAACTAAATACATTTATCAAGCTTCACATGGACCCTCTCCATGTGTCAGACTTGAGGAAAATTCATATAAAATTGTATCAAGGTAGCATCTCAGTCCCTCTCGGGTGTATAGGTGGACATTATCCAACTCAGCTGACTGCTGGAGATGTGGACTAAGCGAAGGCACAAGCCTACATATGTGGTGGTTGTGTCCAGTTCTGCAAACATTCTGGAAAACAGTTTCACAAACTGTCTACAATGCCCTATGCATTAAAGCCCATCTTATCACAGCAGTTGCCATACTAAGCTTACCCATATGTCCACATAAAAAAATCGGCGTTGAAGTTAACTTTAAAAGCATCAGGGAAGTTTTTAATTCCAGTACACTGGAAATCGATGGAAATCCCCACCAGAAAACAATGGCTTTTAAAAGAGGCCTTTTATATTAAACTGCTGAAATTGCTGCAATCTCACAACGTACAGTTATGGCCAAAAGTATTGAACAAAAAGTTGTAGGGTGTCACCATGGTGGGATCATCAGTACCACAGTAAGAAACATACATAATAAACACAAAAAGTACTGTGTATATTGACTGAGATCAATAGCGTTAATCAATTTTCGTAAAAGATTGACAATTTTATTAGATACAAAAACATCAAAACAGTGCATATGAAAAAATTAAAACACAAGTAAAAGATTGTGCAATCACAATCGTGTACAAATCGGGCCTTGAACATGGCTCGGCTCAATGCTGTGTTCACTAAAGCCGTAGTGTAGAGCCCCACTCCACTCTCACTAGTAGTGTCTGAGCCTCCCAAGCTTAGGACTTTAATGACCGGCCGGTCTCGCACTTGTGCATAGAGCAGGGGCCCCTAGCAACCTGTAAACAAAAGTTCCTCCTCCCCGGGATGTCACTTCAGGGGGTGGATTCTCATCTTTGACATGTCATTTCCGCTTCCTGCATTACGAGCACAGATGCCGCTCGTTCAGAATCAGCTCAGTGCATATTTAACACCACACTGTTGGTGATGTAGCACGCTCCTGCCCCTGGATGAAGCCGCCCTGATGACGGCGACACGTTTAGGGTTCTGGGCAATCCGCTCCACAGCAATGCCTCACTCGGGTAAATAGCACTCTTCTTGACTGGAATTTGACGTCAGTTTACACAGGTCGTATAGAATTTTTCTTTCTTAATTTCCAGGCTAAGGTTTGGCATTTGTTCTTGGACTACAGCTTTACAGAACATATATCCTTTATATGCCAATCCTGGTTATTGGATGCTTATTGAACCATAAGGGTTCATCAGCTGTCCACTTGCCTGCCTAGCCTCACTTCATTTTAAATTCTGACCTGTTGTTTACCTGCTCTAATTTGCATGAGCTATGCCATCTTGCTATACCTGAATTTCCTCAAATCCAATCTGTGAGTGCTTTAGAGCCCCAATGGAGACTGAGATATTTTGAGATATAAAGGTGAATTCATGTTTGACACGTAGTGCATTGAATCCTTTAGTATTCATCACTTTTTGTTCCTATCAGTATGGGTTTCCCCACACAACTGAACATAATCTGTGTTTGACTAAGAGCCCCGACGGGGACTGAGTTAATATATAACAAACTAATGAACTCTTGCTTGTTTATTTCTGTCTATTGTGACGTGTAGTGAGTATTGCATTGCTATGGTATTGTACACGATTGTGGTTGCACAATCTTTTACTTGTGTTTTAATTTTTTCATATGCACTGTTTTGATGTTTTTGTATCTAATAAAATTGTCAATCTTTTACGAAAATTGATTAACGCTATTGATCTCAGTCAATATACACAGTACTTTTTGTGTTTATTATGGCCAAAATAGAATTAAGGTCCCTTTTAATTTCTGACTATAACAAAATGATTCAGTCTTCTAAACTAAATTACTATATTTGTCACAATAAACCTAATAAATTTTTCGCCCATCGAATAAAACTGATGAGACAAAAGAGGAGGATTCTACTAATCAAAAACAAGCAGGGGTTGATTTACAGACACCCAGAGGATATTTCAAGTGAATTCCTGCACTTTTATAAAGACCTTTATAATTTAAATTTAAGTCCAGGGTCTGTACAACCCTCTCTGTTCGATATTAACTCTTTTCTGGGTTCCTTAAGCATTCCCTCTCTGACTACTGAAGAGGTGGATCTTCTTAATTGTCCCTTTCAGAATTCTGAGATTACAGAAGCAGTGAAATCCCTCAAAACTGGGAAATCGCCTGGGCCTGATGGATTATCTAATGAATATTTCAAAAATTTTGCTGACATCCTGACACCTTATTTAACTAGACTTCTTAATTCGGCCTCCATGTCATCCCTTCTTCCTGCAGAAATGCAGGAAGCATTAATTACAGTCATTCCCAAGGATAAAGGGGATGCCCTAAATGTCAGAGATTATAGGCCCATTTCGCTCTTAAACACTGATGCTAAAATTATAGCCAAAGTTGTTGTTAACAGACTATCTAAGTATACAACTCGTTTAATTCATACTGACCAAACGGGTTTTGTCAGTGGCAGAAGTACTATGGATGCCACGAGAAGATTATTCCATATTATATCATATGTAGAAAGGTCAAATCTTCTCACTTTGCTGATTTCTCTAGACGCTGAAAAGGCTTTTGACCGAGTAAATTGGCTGTTTTTATTTGAGTCCCTTAAAAAATTTGTTTTTTCTGGTCCCATATTTAATATTATTAGAGCATTGTATTCCCATCCATCCGCCAAAATTCTAACAAATAATGTTGTGTCTGACTCCTTTAGAATTACCAATGGAACTCGACAGGGATGCCCTTTGTCCCCTACTTTATTTAATTTCTTTTTAGAACCATTGGTGGAGGCAATACGGTCACATGAGGGGATCCGGGGATGTCCATTACATGGGCGTCAACACGTTGCATCTCTATTTGCAGACGATTTACTGATTATTTTATCGGATCCTCTGGTGTCTCTTAGGAATCTGATGGACATTGTTGAGAGATTCTCTGGAGTCTCTCTTTATAAATTGAATACTAATGATACACAGGTTTTGCCCTATCATATTGAACATCACCTATTAGATATTCTAAAAACTGAATTTAATTTCTCCTGGTCACTGTCAGAAATTCCCTATTTGGGAATCACCGTTACTAAACCTCTATCTAAGGGTGCTTTCACATCAGCGTTTTTCGTAAATCGCGGCAGATGCGGTGAAAAAACCGCATCTGCCGCGTTTGCCGCATAACCGTTCCACTTGCGGCACGGTTGCGTTTTTTTCCATAGGAAGTATAGGGGGACTTGCGGCAGATGCGGCAAGTGCGGTATTGCACTTGCGGCAGGTGCGGCAGCGAAAAAAACCGCGGTCAGCCGCGGTTTTTTTCGCTGCCGCACCTGCCGCAAGTGCAATACCGCACTTGCCGCATCTGCCGCAAGTCCCCCTATACTTCCTATGGAAAAAACCGCAACCGTGCCGCAAGTGGAACGGTTATGCGGCAAACGCGGCAGATGCGGTTTTTTCACCGCATCTGCCGCGATTTACGAAAAACGCTGATGTGAAAGGGCCCTTAGGGCCCTTTCACATCAGCGTTTTTTTAAATTTGCGGCAGATGCGGTGAAAAAACCGCATCTGCCGCAACTGCCGCATAACGGTTCCACTTGCGGCACGGTTGCGGTTTTTTTCCATAGGAAGTATAGGGGGACTTGCGGCAGATGCGGCAAGTGCGGTATTGCACTTGCGGCAGGTGCGGCAGAGAAAAAAACCGCAGTAAGCCGCGGTTTTTTTCTCTGCCGCACCTGCCGCAAGTGCAATACCGCACTTGCCGCATCTGCCGCAAGTCCCCCTATACTTCCTATGGAAAAAACCGCAACCGTGCCGCAAGTGGAACCGTTATGCGGCAGTTGCGGCAGATGCGGTTTTTTCACCGCATCTGCCGCAAATTTAAAAAAACGCTGATGTGAAAGGGCCCTTACATGGTTGATAAAAATTTATCAGATATTGTTAAATCCCTTTCGAAAGATGTGTCTTATCTGTCTAATTTAGAGGTTTCCTGGACGGGACGTATTGCGGCCTATAAAATGTTGCTACTTCCCAAAACTCTATACCTCTTCCGTTCCCTCCCTGTGGTCATCCCTCAGAAATATTTTAAATGTCTCCAGACACAACTTAGCCGATTTATTTGGCGAGGGAAATTTCCTAGAATTGCAGCTACCACTCTTGAAAAACATAAATTACATGGAGGTTTAGGTATCCCCAATCTTAGGGCCTATTATCTAGCTATCATTACTCAAATTAGTTCACGCTAGTGGAGTACTGAATACTCACCATCCTGGGTAAATATAGAACGATCCATCATGAAGTAACAGAATCCTGCATTGTTTATTGTTTTATACCTCCTTAGTCCAAAAAAGAGACTTCCCCTAGAAACCCCACTTAAGGCCACTATCAAGGCTTGGAGGACGTTTAATCAGACCTCTAAAACCATATTCTCTCCAGTTTCTCCTGTCTGGCTCCCAATAGATATTTTTTCCTGGTTGTGTCCATCTCTTAATTTGACTATCTGGAAGAGTAGGAATATTAGGTATGTGTCTGACGTGTTTGATGGTGAGAGGTTAGCCTCTTTTGAGGTTGTCTCTTCTCGTTTCAGCCTACCTGAATCTGACAGACCTACTTGGACTTTACTGCATGAGACTTTAAACAACCCACGTCTAGATTTTTCACTACCTAACAATATTGACCTCCTACTTCGTCACAGTGGAAGCCAACTTGTGTGGAAAAATAATAAAATCTATAAAACTTTTAATAAGGATGTGACTTTTAATAATTCTAGATTCTATACAGTATGGGATCACCAACTTGACATCGATAATCATATTTTACATAACCAATTGCCCATCATTTTAAAAAATATTTACTCCTCTGTCCCCTGCTCAACACTTCTGGAAACTCAATATAAAGTACATACCAAGTGGTATTTTACACCTTTAAAACTGCATAAGATAGACCCTACTGTTTCTAATTTATGTTGGAGAAAATGTGGACTAGTGGGATCTGTCCATCATATATTTTGGTCATGCTCAAAGTTACGTTCCTTTTGGTTAGATGTCCAGTCCCTGATCAATTTAGTTTTAGATTTAGACATAGTCTTAACTTTTGACTCTGCTGTATTGTTGATTGGGATATGCAATCACCCAAAATGTAAAAGATTCTTGGCCTTACATATCCTATTACCGTGTTTCCCCGAAAGTAAGACCCTGTCTTATATTTTTTTGGGGGCCGAAAGTGGCCCCCTGTCTTACTTTCGGGGGGGGGTCTTATATTGGCAGCCCCAGCCTACTCACATACACACACACACACACACACACACACCGTATATACTCATGTATAAGCCGAGGGTGGGAAATACAGCAGACCGCCACCCTGGTATACAGCCTCCAGCACAGGTATACAGCCCACAGCAGTGTGGTACACAGCCCAGCAGTGTGGTACACAAGGTATACAGGCCCCAACAGTGTGGATACAGCCCCAGTACTGTGGTATACAGCTCAGCAGTGTGGTATACAGCCCAGCAGTGTGGTATACAGCTCAGCAGTGTGGTATACAGCCCAGCAGTGTGGTATACAGCTCAGCAGTGTGGTATACAGCCCAGCAGTGTGGTATACAGCCCAGCAGTGTGGTATATAGCCCAGCAGTGTGGTATACAGCACAGCAGTGTGGTATACAGCCCAACAGTGTGGTATACAGCTCAGCAGTGTGGTATACAGCTCAGCAGTGTGGTATACAGCTCAGCAGTGTGGTATACAGCCCAGCAGTGTGGTATACAGCTCAGCAGTGTGGTATACAGCTCAGCAGTGTGGTATACAGCCCAGCAGTGTGGTATACAGCCCAGCAGTGTGGTATACAGGGTATACAGGCCCCAACAGTGTGGATACAGCCCCCCTCCTGCTGGCACACTGCCCCCCCAGCTCTGAGGCCCCCCTGCTGCTGCTTACATCTTACCCTCCAGCGTCTTCTTGCAGCAGCCAGCGCGTCGGTCCTCCGTTCCCGTCTTCAGCTGTTTCCCGGATCATGTGACCCGTCTCAGCGCATGACGTCATTGCTAGTGCGACCGGCCGGTCACATGATCCGGGAGACCGCTGAAGACGGGATCGGAGGACCGACGTGCTGGCTGCTGCAAGAAGACGCTGGAGGGTAAGATGTAAGCAGCAGCAGGGGGGGCCTTACATTAGCTCCCCCCCCCCGGTTGTAAGGCCTTATATTCGGGGGAGGCCTTACATTAGCAGGCCCCCCTTTACCCCTAGGCGGCCTTACAATCGGGGGGGGGCTTACTTTCGGGGAAACACGGTAGTAGCTAAAAATCTTATTGCCTCTAGGTGGAGGAGTGATTGTGTTCCATCCATAGAGGACTTTATGGATTGCATCGCATTGCACAACTCATTTGAATTCACGTTTGCTCTTAGAGAGGGTATGCATGCTAGATTGAAGTACATGACGAAAAGGGCGAGTTGGGTTCGAATGTATATACCGACTCTTACATTTCATCTGCCCTAATTTAGCCTGAATTTCTCCATTTATCATTTTGATTGTACTTAGTTTGCTAAGAGCTATTTAGTTGTTGTTTTTTTTAGATACTCAAAATCGACGTGTCAGTTGTAAATATTTGGTTATTTTATTTCTTCGACTTATGTCTTTTGTCTATATTGTTTTTCTCTTATATTATTTATTTCTTCTCTGAATTTGTATACTATGCATTCATTATATTTATAATTTATGTATATGTTGAAATTCTTTCATCTCAACTTACTTTTGTTATTTCCTTGTTGACTAATAAATATATCTTTCGAAATATTATGGCCAAAAGTATTAACACCCCTGCAAATCTGTCAGATAATACTCAGTTTCTTCCTGAAAATGATTCCAATCACAAATTCTTTGGTATTATTATTTTCATTTAATTTGTCTTCAATGAAAAAACACAAAAAGAATTTGTCCTAAAGCCAAATTGGATATAATTCCACACCAAACATAAAGAAGGGGGTGGACAAAAGTATTGGCACTGTTAGAAAAATCATGTGATGCTTCTCTAATTCGTGTAATTAACAGCACCTGTAACTTACCTGTGGCACCTAACAGGTGTTGGCAATAACTAAATCACACTTGCAGCCAGTTGACATAGATTAAAGTTGACTCAACCTCTGTCCTGTGTACTTGTGTGTACCACATTGAGCATGGAGAAAAGAAAGAAGACCAAAGAAATGTCTGAGGACTTGAGAAACCAAATTGTGAGGAAGCATGAGCAATCTCAAGGCTACAAGTTCATCTCCAAAGACCTGAATGTTCCTGTGTCTACCGTGCGTAATGTCATCAAGAGGTTTAAAGCCCATAGCACTGTGGCTAACCTCCCTAGATGTGGATGGAAAAGAAAAATTGCCGAGAGATTTCAACGCAAGATTGTGCGGATGGTGGATAAAGAACCTCGACTAACATCCAAACAAGTTCAAGCTGCCCTGCAGTCCGAGGGTACAACAGTGTCAACCCGTACTATCCGTCGGTGTCTGAATGAAAATGGACTGTATGGTAGGATACCCAGGAAGACCCCACCTCTTACTCCAAGACATAAAAATTCCAGGCTGAAGTTTGCCAAAACTTACCTGAAAAGGCCTACAATGTTTTGGAAGAATGTTCTCTGGTCAGATGAGACAAAAGTAGAGCTTTTTGGGAAAAGGCATCAACATAGAGTTTACAGGAGAAAAAAAGAGGCATTCAAAGAAAAGAACACAGTCCGTACAGTCAAACATGGCGGAGGTTCCCTGATGTTTTGGGGTTGCTTTGCTGCTTCTGGCACTGGACTGCTTGACCGTGTGCATGGCATTATGAAGTCTGAAGACTACCAACAAAATTTACAGCATAACGTAGGGCCCAGTGTGAGAAAGCTGGGTCTCGCTCAGAGGTCATGGGTCTTCCAGCAGGACAATGACCCAAAACACACTTCAAAAAGCACTAGAAAATGGTTTGAGAGAAAGCACTGGAGACTTCTAAGGTGGCCAGCAATGAGTCCAGACCTGAATCCCATAGAACACCTATGGAGAGATCTAAAAATAGCAGTTTGGACAAGGCACCCTTCAAATATCAGGGACCTGGAGCAGTTTGCCAAAGAAGAATGGTCTAAAATTCCAGCAGAGCATTGTAAGAAACTCATTGATGGTTACCGGAAGCGGTTGATCGCAGTTATTTTGGCTAAAGGTTGTGCAGCCAAGTATTAGGCTGAGGGCGCCAATACTTTTGTCTGGCCCATTTTTGGAGTTTTGTGTAAAATGATCAATGTTTTGCTTTTTACTTCATTCTTTTTTGTGGTTTTTCATTGAAGACAAATTAAATGAAGATAATAATACTAAACATTTGTGATTTCAGTCATTTTCAGGAAGAAACTGAGTTTTATCTGACAGAATTGCAGGGGTGTCAATACTTTTGGCCACAACTGTACACCATTACTCTGTTTGTCATCTTTGGAGGTCAGCACGGTGATTTATTTCAACTCAGCGCTTTCTGTTTGTTTACTTAGAATACTTTTGGAAACAACTGTAACTTAACCAATTTTAATGAAAACTGGGACCCAGATAGTAAATTGGGTTCATAACATGTATCGCCTTGAACGAGTAATTCACATTCAAATACCTAACTTCATCCATCCTCCCTTGGCCCAGAATTATACGCCTGAACATGAAGGGCGCCCCCCCTGAGTCATCCTTCTTTAATCCCTACCCTCCCTACTTTTCTAACTCTTACACATCATTCTTTCCACCTCTTTCTAATCCTTCTGTAGTTTTTTCTTCTTCTAGTTCACAACATTTTTTACATTACAACCCTATTCTTAAAATTAGCTCTCCTTATCACAATCAGCAGATGTTAGTTGTTGATTACTTTCTGAATATTAAGTGTACTAGTGACTTTGCACTGGTGGTAGATTTGTGCTCCTAATTAGGGATGAGCGAGTAGTCAAATACTCAGACTTGCTATACTCGTGCCGGGTAGATCATAATACTCGGGTATTCGGTGCGAGTAGTGAGTCCAATTTTAGTCAATGGGAAATGCGAGTAATTGTCTGCTGGATCCAAAAAAGCGGTGTGGGGGCTGAGGAAAAGGCTGAAATGGGAGCATGATTGCTGGAAGAACGAGTTATGATGAAGGAGACCTTCTGACAGCTCAGTGCGTAAGTGGTGTAAAGAGAGCGATCTGCCCTAGGGGCTGTGTGATGGTTAACGCAGAAAGGAGCCACCCATCATCATCATCACAAGGGCTTCACAATTATAAAGCTTGGACTACTGGCATTGTTGTTCCACTGCCACTGCACAATGTGCAGGCATAGTGTCTCCAACAATTAGTCCAAGGGGCTGTATCATGGTTGATGAAGGAAGCAGACCTCAAGGGCCAAACAATTATGATGTCAGGACTACTAGCATAGTTCTTGCAGTGCCCAATGTGCAGGCAAAGCCATAGTGTCTCCAAAAATTAGCTCAAGGGGCTGTATTGTGGTTGATAAAGGAAGCAGGCCTCAAGGTTCAAACAATTATGAAGCTAGCCTAGGACTACTAGCACAGTAGTTGCAATGCCCAATGTCCAGGCATAGCAAAAGTGTCTCCAAAAAGTAGCTCAAGGAGCTGTACCATGGTTGATTAAGGAAGCAGGCCTCAAGGGCCAAACAATTATGAAGCTAGGACTACTAGCATAGTTTTTGCAGTGCCCAATGTGCAGGCATTGCCATAATGTCTCCAAAAATTAGCCCAAGGGGCTGTATCATGGTTGATGAAGGAAGCAGGCCTCAAGGGCCAAACAATTATGATGCCAGGACTACTAGCACAGTAGTTGCAGTGCCCAATGTCCAGGCATCACAAAGCGCTCACTGAGACCAGTCGAGGAAATCACTGCGGGCAGCCGGCAAAAGCGCTCAAACACAGTGAAATCCTAGGTGCATTGCCCCCTGGGAATTATGAATATGCAAATAGAGTCCGTGGAGCCTCGTTTAGGAGTCTCAAACACGGAACTAGTCAGTGAGTGCTTTGTGATGTTGGTCTACCAGGCTTTGCTCACCACTAGCCAGAATCCTACTCCACACTGATGAGGGGCAAAACCCAGAAACAGCTGTCTGTGGATGGATACCTGGCTTTGATAATTCCCTTGTCATATCTGAAACTCGTAAAGAGTTGGATATTGACTGAAAGGGCCACTTAATATGGTGGTTATGGTGGTTTCCACAAGGAACCACCCCAGTGCTTGGTCCTTCCCTGGAGGGATAACTGGCTAGTTCCATGTTTGAGACTCCTAAACGAGGCTCCACGGACTCTATTTGCATATTCACATATGTCCAGGCATAGCCATAGTGTCTCCAAAAAGTAGCCCAAGAGGCTGTATCATGGTTGATGAAGGAAGCAGGCCTCAAAGGCTAAACAATTATGATGACAGGACTACTAGCACAGCAGTTGCAGTGCCATATGTCCAGGCATAGCCATAGTGTCTCCAAAAATTAGCTTAAGGGGCTGTATTATGATTGATAACGCAAGGAGGGTCTCATCAAAAGTGCCTCCAATGGGAAATATTAATTAACGGAACAATGTTTTTAGCTTATTGACCATGAGGTACATGTTGCAGAAGCAGGAGTTTAAAACATGTGTAAAAAGAAAAATGGGGTTTGTATGGGAAGGGATGAATGTGATCACCAGTTGCCTATAATAACATTTTAGGTGACTTTAGGTTAGGATGCTGTCATCAGGAGGGCTTAAATACTCTTGCGAAATCCAGTCCTTGTTAAATTTTATCAGAGTCAGCCCGTCTGCATTCTCTGTAGTCAGCTGTCAGTGTGTATCTGTGATGATTGCCCCAGCGGCACTGAAAACACGCTCTGACATCACACTAGCAGCAGGGCAGGCCAGCACCTTCAAGGCATATAAGGAGACGCCTGGCCAACTATGCAGCTTGGATACCCAGTAATTAAACGGAGCAGAAGCGTCATGAGGGACGCAGGTATGGTCACTTAGATAGTCGTTGACAATCTTGGGCAACTTCTCTCTCCTTGACATTGTTACTGGTTCAGCTAGCCCTTGCTGATGAGCTGGTTTATTGAATATGGCCCAGTTTGTGGACATTTTACCCCCACCTCTTTTGGACCTGCTGGCCGTGTCTCTCTCCATTAATGCATGCTGTTGCACAGAGCTGGTACCTCTGCTCGCAGCAGTGTCTGAAGATGATGTTGCCATCAAATGATCAAAATGATCAACAACTGCCCTCTTGAAGGATTCTATTGTGAAACCCATTGGTGACAACAACAGTAGCGAAGCAAATTTGTCTTTGTACCGTGGTTCTAGAAAGGTGGCTAATAGGGATGGGCGAATCTACTCGCTAGGACTCGTTACTCGGCGAGTAGTAAGGGACTCGCAGGACTCGGTACTCTGCGAGTTTCCCAGTGATTACTCGCACGAGTCCAATGCAAATCAATATCAATCCTAGTTTTGTCAGAAACGCTGACAAAACTAGGATTGCCATTGTTTGCATTAGACTCGCTACTGTGCCAGTGATAGCAGAGAAACTCGCAAATAACTGCTGTTACATTGCGAGCCGAGTCCAGCTGTCTTCTCTGTGCAGCTCCAGGGTCCTAGAGCCCGCCAGCTCACAAACATGATGTAGCAGTGCTGAGATTGTTCTCAGTCTGCTCATTCCCTGTGCATAGACATCTATATCTATGCACAGGGGATGTAGCAGAGAGGACATCGCGTTTTGGACTACGTCGGACGGAAGAGGATTTTTTAAATTAAAGATGGAGTCCCTAATGGCTTTTTTTTTTTATTTCAAATAAAAAATTTTCTCTGTGTTGTGTTTTTTTAACCCTTTATTGGAGATTCTTAGTGGCTGGGTCAAACGTGGCCTGACATTAAGAATCTCGGGCTTAATACCAGCTTGTATAACAAAGCTGGTATTAACCCCTTTATTACCCAGCATGCCACCAGGGCCGCTGGAAGAGCGGGGTTCAGCGCCAGAGGATGGCGCTTCAATGAACGCGCCATCTTCTGGGGCGGCTGCGGGCTGCAATTTGCAGCGGGGGGTGCCCAGAAAGCTTGGGCCTCCCTGCGCTGCGGATTCCAGCCCCCAGCTGCTTAGCTGTACCTGGCTAGACATAGAAATTGCGCGGAGCCCCACGCATTTTTTTTTTATTATTTCATGAATTTCAGAGTCAGAGTCTCAGAGTCAGAGTCTCAGAGTCAGAGTCTCAGAGTCAGAGTCAGAGTCTCAGAGTCAGAGTCTCAGATTCAGAGTCTCACCCTCAGAGCCAGATTCAGAGTCTCACCCTCAGAGCCAGAGTCAGAGTCTCAGAGTCAGAGTCTCAGAGTCAGAGTCAGAGTCAGAATCTCAGAATTTCATGAAATAATTTTAAAAAAATGCGTGGGGCTCCGCGCAATTTCTATGTCTAGCCAGGTACAGCTAAGCAGCTGGGGGCTGGAATCCGCAGCGCAGGGATGCCCAAGCTTTCTGGGCACCCCCCGCTGCAAATTGCAGCCGCAGCCGCCCCAGAAGATGGCGCGTTCATTGAAGCGCCATCCTCTGGCGCTGAACCCCACTCTTCCAGCGGCCCAGGTGGCGGTGGCACGCTGGGTAATAAAGAGGTTAGGGCCAGCCTTGTATTATCAGCTGGCCCTAAGCCCGAAATTTATGGCGGTCACGCCAATATTAGACATGACCGCCATGAATTTCTATTAAATTGTTTTAAAAAAAACGCAACACAGAGAAAATTTTTTATTAGAAATAAAAAAAAAAGCCATTAGGGACTCCATCTTTAATTAAAAAATTCCTCTTCCGTCCGACGCAGTCCAAAACGCGATGTCCTCTCTGCTACATCCTCTGTGCATAGATATAGATGTCTATGCACAGGGAATGAGCAGACTGAGAACAATCTCAGCTCTGCTACATCATCTCTGTGTACAGACATTCATGTCTGTACACAGGGAATGAGCAGACTGAGAACAATCTCAGCTCTGCTACATCAGGCAGCAGGCGGGCTCTAGGACCCTGGAGCTGGGGCAGCCAGCACACAGAGCAGACAGGACTCTTATCTGTGCGAGATTCCCAGCGATTACTTACAAAGTAAACGAGTCCAATGCAAATAAATGGCAAAACTAGGATTGCTTCAGGCTGAAGCTTCCGAGACACATCTGCGATTTGTAAATCTCACACTACTCGCTATTACTCGCTTCCCCATTCATTAACATTGGACTCGCTAGACTCGCAACGAGTAGCGAGTCCTGTGCTCGGACTCGCTAGAGTCAAGCGATTCCGAGTAATTTAGGATTCGCCCATCACTAGTGGCTAACCTATATAGGTTGCTGTTGAAAATGTGGATCACGTGAGGGTGTTGGCATAGACAGTTAGATATGAAGTGTGCCATGTGTGCCAAGCTGCAAAGAGGCAAATGCTCTGTGACTCCAGAAGGAGGAACAATACCCATGCTTACCTCACACTGACTCTCCTCCACATCCTCCTTTCCAGCCCACCCATGCTGGACAGACATGAAGCTGGGGTTGGGAGTCCCCTGTGTAGCATGAGGGGTCCCTTCGAGACCACTGAAAAAGTCCTCTCCCTCCTCATCTTCCTCATCATCTTCTTGCCTGATCAGATTGGCTGGGCTGTGTAGGATCACCCATTGTGAAATCTTGCTCTATACCCAGCTGTTGGACACTCAAAGATTCCATTTTTAGATTATGCAGCAATTTTTTTAACAGATGTAGCATAGGGATGGTTATGCTAGTAATAGCCTGATCACCGCTCCCAAGCTTGGTGCAGTTCTCAAAGTTATCAAGCACCTCACAAATGTCCGTGATACACACCCACTCGACAGTTGTTATGTGTCTTGGCTGAATCTTAGTCTGACAGGCATGTTTAAGCTGGTATTCAGCAAGTGTCCTCTGCTGCTCTCTTATCCTTGCCAACATATGATATGTTGAGCTTCATCGTATTGGCAGGTCGTAAAAAGAGATGAGCGATGTTCGATTAGAATTGTTCGCCAATTTCAAATTTGACCTTTTTTGGGCTATGTTCGAGTCATTTGACGAATTCGAAAAATTTGCTAAAAATTCAGTAATTTGAATTTTTGTTCGATAATGCTTCGTTGACCAAAAGCTTTACTGACTTTTCACAGTAATGCTTTTGTTCAACGTTGTTATGAGTTTCAGTGTCTAGGAATGAAGAGTGGGCGGGAGGGGGGCTGTGGAGACGTTTGTGCTGAAATAATGCAGATCTCCATTTTTTTTCTTTGCCGCTTACTTACTGTGGGTGGTCCGGTCTGTCAGCGTACCTGCATGCATAGAGGAAAGTGCACCTTTTTTCACACAAGGGTTTGTGTCATTGGCTGGGCATGTCACATGCCCTTGCCATATAAAATCCGGCCATTTTACCCTGCTCACCATTTTCTCAGTGCTGCAGCTCAGTGTCAGACAGCACCGCTGCTGGTGCTGCTGTGTGAAATACAGACCAAGCTAGTTAGATAGATAGCGATTCAATTGCAAGTTAGATAGAGAGGTAGTTGACAAGTTAAGTTAGATAGATAGTTGATAGGTTTCAGGACCACTTCCAAGAACAGCTCTTTTCAGGGCTTAAAGTCAGCTTTTGCCAGGCAGGTCTGTTCCAGTGCTGTGCAAGCGTTTTTACAGCACCTGGCCAAATGTAGCCCAGTAAATCATTATTGGCTAGTAGCATTGTATGCCAGGCATTGGTGTAGCACTGTTGTGAAGAAAGCTACACTGCCTGTCAGTAATAGCCATTTTTTTACTGCATCTAGACAAGCAAATCCATTTTGGCTAGTACCACAGTTTTACTAGGTAGCAGTATTTCATTGTTTTTTTTAAAAGAACCATTAAACAATGTAGAAAACACTTTTGTCTTGCATGTAACCAAAATCACTTAACAAAACTACACTGTGTGCAGAATTATTGGGCAAATGAGTATTTTGATCACATGATACTTTTTATACATGTTGTCCTACTCCAAGCTGTATAGGCTTGAGAGCCAACTACCAATTAATAAATCAGGTGATGTGCATCTCTGTAATGAGGAGGGGTGTGGTGTAATGACACCCTATATAAGGTGTGCTTAATTATTAGTCAAATGCCTTTCCTTAGGCAAAATGGGTCAGAAGAGAGATTTGACAGGCTCTGAAAAGTCCAAAATTGTGAGATGTCTTGCAGAGGGATGCAGCAGTCTTGAAATTGCCAAACTCTTGAAGCGTGAATACTAAACAATTAAGAAGCGTTTCATGGCAAATAGCTAACAGGGTTGCAAAAAGCGTGTTAGGCAAAAAAAGGTGCAAAATAACTTCCCATGAATTGAGGAAAATCAAGCGTGAAGCTGCCAAGATGCAATTTGCCACCAGTGTTGCCATATTTCAGTGCTGCAACGTTACTGGAGTATCAAAAAGAACAAGGTGTGCTATACTCAGGGACATGGCCAAGGTAAGGAAGGCTGAAAAACGACCACCTTTGAACAAGAAACATAAGCTAAAACGTCAAGACTGGGCCAAGAAATATCTTAAGACTGATTTTTCAAAGGTTTTATGAACTGATGAAATGAGAGTGACTTTTGATGGGCCAGATGGATGAGCCAGAGGCTAGATCAGTAAAGGACAGAGAGCTCCACTCGGACTCAGATGCCAGCAAGGTGGAGGTGGGGTACTGGTATGGGCTGGTATCATCAAAGATGAAGCTCAACTCCCGGACCTAGTGCCAGTTTCTGGAAGACAACTTCTTCAAGCAGTGGTAAAGGAAGAAGTCGGTATTGTTCAAGGAAAACGTGATTTTCATGCAGGACAATACTCCATCACATGCATCCAACTACTCCACAGCATGGCTGGCCAGTAAAGGTCTAAAAGAAGAAAAAATAATGACATGGCCCCCTTGTTCACATGATCTGAACCTCATAGAGAACCTGTCGTCTCTCCTAAAATGTTAGATCTACAGGGAGGGAAAACAGTACACCTCTTGGAGCAGTGTCTGGGAGGCTGTGGTGGCTGCTGCATGCAATGTTGATTGTAAACAGATCAAGCAACTGACAGAATCTATGGATGGAAGACTGGGGAGTGTCATCATAAAGAAAGGTGGCTATATTGGTCACTAATTTTTTGGGGTTTTGTTTTTGCATGTCAGAAATATTTTTTTTCTACATTTTGTGCTGTTATATTAGTTTACCTGGTGAAAATAAACAAGTGAGATGGGAATATATTTGGTTTTTCTTAAGTTGCCTAATAATTCTGCAAAGTAATAGTTACATGCACAAACAGATATCCTCCTAACATAGCCACATCTAAAAAAAAAACACTCCAATTTCCAAAAATATTAAGCTTTGATATTTATGAGTCTTTTGGGTTGATTGAGAACATACTGTAGTTGTTGATCAATAATAAAATAATCCTCTAAAATACAACTTGCCTAATATTTCTGCATACAGTGTATATAGGCTACTTGCACAGTTTTACTAGGTATCAGTAGTTCATTATTATTTAGAAAACACTTTTATCTTGCGTGTGACCATAACCACTTACAAAAACTATATACACTACTTGCACAGTTTTACTAGGTACCAGTACTTCATTGTTAATTTGAAAAGTACCGCCAAACAGTGTAGAAAACACTTTTGTATTGCATCTGCCAAAACCTACTTACCAAAAACAATTTAGGCTACTGCCACTGTTTGGCCACTCAGCTCTGCTAGTTTAGCATCCATTGTTTTTTGTGCCAAAGTTGCCAATCCAAAATAAGTGGGAAAAAGTCTGGTGATGGTGGAAAGGTGAATACGTGTGTTGGAAAGGGTAAAAGTGTTTGTGTCCGTGGGGTAGGTGCTAAAGTAACAGAAACATCTGCTGAAGAAATACCGTCTTCAAGTCAAACTAAACTGTCTACTTCTTTTCATGGACAATCTGATATAATCTCTTTCTTACGCAGCAGAGCATTGCTAAAACTTGTAGATGAGGCCCAAAAAGAGCAGGCGGTTGAATGGATATCAAGTGCTCCATGAAGTGGGCTCTCCTCCATCATCAACTTCAACATCACAAACACTCCAGTCCTCAGAGGTATCACTCCAATCGCACTTGCTTCCTCACAGCGCACATGTCTCAAGTCGCCCTACTGACTATGGGTTAACACAGATCGCTGACTCTGCAGAGTTGTTCGCTCATACATTAGCCTGGGAATCAGAGGTCTGCTAAATAGCTTCATTGAGTCAAGATGAGGAAATGATCTTCACCGATGCCCAATATCTTTGTGAGTCGGATCCAGGCCCAGATAAAGAAGGGTCCCAGCATAATGTGGATCCTCATTCCCAAACTGTAACCCCTGTTGGTGGAGACAATGAGGCAGATGATAATGGGACTCAGATACCTGATTGGACTGACAACTTGACTTGGCTCTCAGGGCAGAAAGATGTTGTCTCTGTGGACGACGAGTGTGAGAACACACAGGGTGATGATGAGGTTGGAGAACCCACTTACTGTCAACCCACAGGCAGGCAGTTGATGAGGTCATCAAGGAGGTGGAGGAGGATGCTAGTGACAAGGTTAGGTTGTGGCTTCCTGGACAGAGACAGAGTACTGGAAGCAGGTCAACAACTGCGTCTTCAGCCACAACTCTGCCTCCGTGCAGAAGTCATGGTGGCTCTGCAGGTCGCATGGGCACTAAGATTTGCCTAGCCTGAACCTTTTTTCATATCACAAAAGATGAACCAACTCATGTTATCTGCAATATTTGTAAACAAAATCTGAGTAGAGGCAAACAAATTGAGAGTTTAAGTACTTCATGCATGAACCGTCACATGGACAGGAAACATAAGTCACAGTGGGAAGCTCACCGGGAAACTCACAGTGCTACAAAGCTGCCTAGTGGGCCTGGCCAACCACCGTCTGCCCCATCAAGTGCATCTGCGGCTTCATCATCCTCTGTGACTGTGAAAACAGCTGTCAGACAGGCTTTCAGCCACAGAACTTCCACCTCTTTACCCACAAAAGCCAGTGTGATTGACAGGTCATCAGCTGTTTTGGAAGTTGAAACACCTGGTGGTTGTGAGCGCTGTCAGACATCGAGAGCACCACCTTTCATGAATGCAACATAATAAGTCCATCTGCACCTCCCTCACAGACCAGCAGTTTGTCTGGGACACCCTACTCAACCCTTTCTCAGCACAGCAGCCAGCCCTCGGTCCCTCAGATGTGGACAAGTAAAAGACCATTTCCTACTACCCATGCCAAAGCTAAGGTTGAATTTCACCATCTGTAAGCTGTTGGCTACGGAAATGCTGCCTTTCTGGCTGGTGGATACAGAGGATTTTCGAGACCTTAAGGCCGTCGCAGTGCCTCAGTACCAGATGCCCAGTTGCCACTACTTCTCGAAGAAAGCTGTGCCTGCGCTACACCGGCATGTCGCACGCAACATCACCACTTCCTTGAGTAACTTTGTGTGTGACAGCATGCATTTCACCACAGACACTTGGTTGAGTAAGCATGGACAGGGGCATTACATGTCACTGACTGGGCACTGGGTGACTATGGTGACAGCAGGAGAAGGGGCTGCTGTACAAGTCTTGCCATCCCTACGGGTTGTGTGTCACACCTCTATATCTAGAGGTTCCTCCACTGCTTCTGCCTCCTCCACCTCTTCTAGGTCCTTCACCTGCGCCCAAAATCTGTCTGGTAATGTGACCCGCATTGAAACTGCACAAAAGGAATCCAGCACACCTCCTTACAATGCTGGCAGCAGGGCTCAACGCCATCAGGCGGTGTTTACATTAAAATGTCTGAGAAATGTGAGTCGCACGGTTGAGGAGTTGTGGTCAGCTGTGGAGACAGAATTTAATGAATGGTTGTCTCCACTGAACCTGCAGCCAGGGAAGGCCGTGTGTGACAATGCTGCAAACCTGGGCTCGACCCTTCGCTGGGGCAAGGTGCCTTGTATGGCTCATGTCTTGAACCTGGTCGTCCAGCAATTTCTAGCCCTTGAGCAGTACCAAGGTGTGCTATTCGGTGTGAACACAAAAAAATTGCCCTGATGTTTAAGGCGATATATTACGCAAAACCAGTCACCACACAAGACAGCGGTGATGATACAAATATGACATCTGCAAGTAGACACATATAAACAATCTAGATCAGTTTCTTTACACACGTGCATCTCAATGAATTAAAATATCATCAAAAAGTTTTTTTTTTCAGTAATTCAATACAAAAAGTGAAACACGTACATTATATAGAGTCATTACAAACAGTGAATTATTTCAAGTGTTATGTTAGTAAATGTTGATGATTATGGCTTACAGCCAATGAAAACCCAAAGGTCAATTTTGGAATGTTAAAACATTTTTAGTCTGTCTGCCTTATAGGAGACAAGCTATTTTGCTAATTTATTATGAATATCTTGGTCGTTTGGTATTTTCCTGTTACAATTTTTCTTTGATATGTGTGTTTTAATTGCACTTTTATGAATGGCTGTGACATTCACAGATCTTCCCCTTAAGACAGAGGATCTGACGACACACGCCAAGCACAGACCCGTAGAAGCAGAGATCCTGCAAAACGGTGCCGTCGTCTCATGCCTCCACCACCCACTCCCCACTATGATGTTTATCCCCCAGGTTACCATTAAACAGCTACAGCAAAACCGGTGAATGCCGTCTTTTCATCTACCACCTATAATTGTTATAACTATATATAGCACAAGCAATCAGATGATCACAGGTTATAGTCCCTAAGGCACTATTACAAACAGTTAAAAGTAAATATTTTTTTTCAAAAATATTTATCAATATAATATTTAACAAAACTATAAAAAACAAAAAAGTTCAAATCACCTCCTTTTTGCCCCATGAAAAAATAATGAAAAATTTGAGAAAAATAGACATATGCAGAATCACTGTGTTCAAAACGTTTAGATCTATCAAAATATGAAAATAATTAGCTAGATCAGTAAATACTGTAAACAAACAAATATCAAGGACACCAAATTAATGTTTTTTTTCATCACTAAAATACCACAAAAAATGGTGTTTCAAGCAAACAAAACATCATATCTATCCCAAAATGGTATAAATAAAAACATTGATTTGTCATGCAAAAAATAATAGCTCACATGGCTCCATCAACTGAAAAATGAAAACGTTACGCATTTGGTAAATGAAAGCACAAGCCCCTCAATAATTATTTGACAACTTATCTTTTTTTCACCACTAAAATATTTCCAAAAACTGTACATTTTAGTAGGATTAAAACAACACAAAACAGGACAAAAAATGGCTTATACAGGGAAGCAGCTAGAATAAAATAAGAGCAAAAACTGGACTTTTGACCTGGTGAAAGGTCCTTTTAAAGTGCAATTTTATGCACGGTAAACACAAAGGTCCTGTACGTCTTTTAATCTGTGACACGTACTTAAAGGAGTGTTCAGACATAAAAAGTAATTTTTATCCTAAATTCCTACCTATTTAATGCGACATTCTAAACTACTCTAATTAACTTTCATTAAAAATGTCCTCTCCTTCCCAATTCAAATAATTTTTATTAACATTATAATTATTTACAAGAAGTATGCTAAGACAATTGTACATCGTAAATGAGCATACAGTGTTGGCGAAAAGTATTGACACTCCTGCAATTCTGATAATACTCAGTTTCTTCCTGAAAATGATTGCAATCACAAATTCTTTGGTATTATTATCATCATTTAATTTGTCTTCAATGAAAAAACACAAAAGAGAATGAAGCAAAAAGCAAAACATAGATCATTTCACACAAAACTCCAAAAATGGGCCAGACAAAAGTAATGGCACCCTCAGCCTAATTCTCAGCTGCACAACCTTTAGCCAAAATAACTGCGATCAACCGCTTCCGGTAACCATCAATGAGTTTCTTACAATGTTCTGCTGGAATTTTAGACCATTCTTCTTTGGCAAACTGCTCCAGGTCCCTGATATTTGAAGGGTGCCTTCTCCAAACTGCCATTTTTAGATCTCTCCACAGGTGTTCTATGGGATTCAGGTCTGGACTCATTGCTGGCCACCTTAGAAGTCTCCAGTGTTTTCTCTCAAACCATTTTCTAGTGCTTTTTGAAGTGTATTTTGGGTCATTGTCCTGCTGGAAGACCCATGACCTCTGAGGGAGACCCAGCTTTCTCACACTGGGCCCTACATTATGCTGCAAAATTTGTTGGTAGTCTTCAGACTTCATAATGCCATGCACACGGTCAAGCAGTCCAGTGCCAGAGGCAGCAAAGCAACCCCAAAACATCAGGGAACCTCCGCCATGTTTGACTGTAGGGACCATGTTCTTTTCTTTGAATGCCTCATTTTTCTCCTGTAAACTCTATGTTGATGCCTTTGCCCAAAAAGCTCTACTTTTGTCTCATCTGACCAGAGAACATTCTTCCAAAATGTTTTAGGCTTTCTCAGGTAAGTTTTGGCAAACTCCAGCCTGGCCTTTTTATGTCTCGGAGTAAGAAGTGGGGTCTTCCTGGGTATCCTACCATACAGTCCCTTTTCATTCAGACGCCGACGGATAGTACGCGTTGACACTGTTGTACCCTCGGACTGCAGGGCAGCTTGAACTTGTTTGGATGTTAGCCGAGGTTCTTTATCCACCATCTGCACAATCTTGCGTTGAAATCTCTCGGCAATTTTTCTTTTCCGTCCACATCTAGGGAGGTTAGCCACAGTGCCATGGGCTTTAAAATTCTTGATGACACTGCGCACGGTAGACACAGGAACATTCAGGTCTTTAGAGATGGACTTGTAGCCTTGAGATTGCTCATGCTTTCGCACAATTTGGTTTCTCAAGTCCTCAGACAGTTCTTTGGTCTTCTTTCTTTTCTCCATGCTCAATCTGGTACACACAAGTACACAGGACAGAGGTTGAGTCAACTTTAATCCATGTCAACTGGCTGCAAGTGTGATTTAGTTATTGCCAACACCTGTTAGATGCCACAGGTAAGTTACAGGTGCTGTTAATTACACAAATTAGAGAAGCATCACATGATTTTTCTAACAGTGCCAATACTTTTGTCCACCCTCTTTTTTATGTTTGGTGTGGAATTATATCCAATTTGGATTTAGGACAATTCTTTTTGTGTTTTTTCATTGAAGACAAATTACAGTGCTGGCCAAAAGTATTGACACCCCTTCAATTCTGTCAGATAATACTCAGTTTCTTCCTAAAAATGATTGCAATCACAAATTTTTAGGTATTATTATCTTTATTTAATTTGTCTTCAATGAAAAAAAACACAAAAAGAATTGTCCTAAAGCCAAACTAGATATAATTCCACACCAAACATAAAAAACGGGGTGTATAATTGAAGTGATAATTGAGATCACGAAACCGGTAGGCAAACTACTCATTAAACAGAGTCTTATCTATCTCTCTGTTTGGCTTTACTTGGAGGTCAGCGCGGTGAATCTATGAAACCCAGCACTTTCTGTTAATCCTTTGGATCCTTACTCTTGCTGGACACCTGCTGCGACCATAGGAGAGAGCGGAGTTAGTTGGTTGTGACTTCCACAACCAAATCAGGTGAGGTCTTCCACAAAAGGGGGTACTGAGGTAATTGGTACAAAAGGATCTTACTCTATGTGCGCTCTATTTTCCTTTTTTTTTCAGTCCAATTAGAGCTGAGTAAGAACTTGCAGACCTGAGCTGCAGCAATGTATAAAATGGGCCGAGTGCAATGTGAGATTTTATCATGTTGTATTCATACAAGTCACACCTTAGTGTAACTCCAGCCTTACTCTGATATAGCATTATGCATGTAATGGGCAACACTGCAGGGGATTTGTGCACTTTTGTTAAGGATGAAGAGGACAAAAAGTCCCAGGATAATTTCACTGCTACTGATCAATCATCCAGCACTGAGATTTATTACATAGATCAGAGTCCTAGGAAAACAGGGTGGAGTGGGCGTGCAGAGAGGCGTGTGGACGGGACAGAGAGGAGTGTACAGGGGTTGCGGATCAGCACAGGCTGTGAAAAGGGAAAAAAAAGCACAGGAATTTACCTAATCATGAAAAGCATCATGTGAACATCCAACATGGAGACATTAAACCAGAATATAGAGAAAGTGAAGGTAGAAAAAAAAACACAGTGGAAGGCTATTTCATTACAATTCAGCACAGATTGGCTTATAAAAGAACCTGTTTTTTTAGTTGGACATATCCTTTAAGATTTGTGGCATGAGATGACAATCTTTGAAAAAATGCCCCATATACTATATATCTATAGCTTCCCAGCAGGTATTATTTGTAGTCTGTCAAAGTAAATGTATAAATTATACATTGTTATTGGTACTTTACATTATGTTATCAAACTATTTTGTTAGCGCTTCACAACTGGGCTAATTTTAATATCTCATACATACCTGTAATACAATATTCATAAGACAGGTAATATAATAGCAAAAACTAGAGTGCTAAATTGCAAAGACAATAACAATCCGGTTTGAAATATTAGCTTTGACATGTCATAAGTGAAATCATTTGAAAATGAATCTTAATTTGCATTAGTGTTCTATACACTAATACCCTTTAGTGACTTGATTATGTAAAAGACTTTCATAAAGGTTTACTGAAATTTGATATGCGCTACAGACCTTGACAGCTGCTCCTGGAGCCACAATCATTGTTGATTTGCTGTGACTTTCGTAATATGAAAAGTCTAAGTTTCTCAGATTCAGACTACTTAGAAGAATTAACATAATGACAAGTAGTCCATTTGGTATGTTTCCCCATGTTAAAGAGGAATTCCTTCCAGGTTTCGCCTTAGTTCCAGCTTCTTCTAAAAGATTCATAGCAATGATAGCCAAGTGACTTTCCAGCCCATCTGTGCTGTATAAGACATCTGGACTCCCTTGGCCTCATCCTCTTATCAGTGTAAAGCATTGCAGATTTGTTTTGTCAACTGTTCACAGCCCATTGATCCAAGAAATCAGATCCACCACAAGATACCTTTTTGAAGACAATTAGACTAGAATTAACGAACTTCAATGGCATTTGTGTTATCAGTAAGTTAGTTAAAACTCCTAAACTTAGTAGCATTTCTCAATTTTTAGGTAATAAAACTTTTACTTGAAGGAAGATATGCAATGACCTATAAAAATTCAATATATACATGAGCTCTGTTGGGAAACTAATGTTCTAAAGCAAATTCTAAATATTGGATAGCAATACTCAGTTGAAACGTTTTATTAAATTAAATCCTGACCTTCTTCAAACTCTAAGGGAGTATTGGAATTATATTTAATGTTAGTATATAAGCAATATAATATATTGCAATATGTTTTACTCAACTATGTATAAAGGAAGTTTAGTATCAAAAACTAAAATAAAGTTATATCTTTTAATTTTATAGTGCCTTAAAAGAGTATTAATACCCTGTAAACTATTTCACATGTTTTCATGTTACAGCCACAAGTCTAAATACTCTTTGTTTTGATTTTACGTGATATACTAACACAATTGAAATTATCTACCATGATTAACCATGACACATGGTTTTCCAAATATTTAACAAACATAAATCTTAAAATTTTAACATGCATTTGTGTTTGTGATCCTCCCACCGGGGCCGTGGGTACTCGGAACCGGGTCCTCTTGTCATTGTCTGAGGGCTGCAGGATGTCATGATTTCGCGACCTGGCTCTGTGATCCCGGGTGGTCAATAAAAGGGGAAAGAAAACAGTTTTTAGAGATTAATCGTGACACCACCCGTGGTTTGTGGCTATGGGTAGCCGCTACTGCAGTCAGGACCTCTGGGGTTGATGGAGGTAGTAGGGTAGGAGCAAAGACGTTGAGCCCTCCGTGGGCAGGGCTGGTCCCCAGGGAATCTGTGTAGTAAGGGTAGTGCAGTGGGTGCAGGATTCACAGGCACAGGCAGTCTCTCACTGCCGGTTCTCAAATCAGTCTAACTCCTCTCAGGAATCTCACACAGCAAAGAGATTTAACCGGGTTTACTTTCCTGCTCGGCAGATGGTTACAGCACAGTCAAAATAGTAGCAGCTCCGCTGTCATCTAGCTGCTGGGATGGTTTGTTTGCATCACCCCCTTTCATGTCTTTTTTGGGCCTTTTTTGGTCTGTTCCGCATGCTTGTTATAGTCCATCGGTCACGGGCTTCCTTTGGGTCACTTTCCCGGTCCCCTAGCCCTAATATGATGGCCTTCCGTTAAATGCACCGGAGGTTGGGTTTAGGGACATAAAGACCCCGCACCCTGCTGGTGATCATGGTTGGGGCATAAAGCTTCCTGGCCCCTGACTCGGACACACCTTGGAACCCCTCTGTCTTTCCTCGGTCTTCAGCTTGGGACCTGGGCTAGCCATACGATGGCACAGGCCGACGAGTTCTGGTTCTCTCAATCTGGTTTCTCTGACTACTTGGCTGACAGGTCTCAACCCTTTCTCTCTCCTGCTGCGCTACTCCTTCTTAATTCTTAACTCCTTTGAATTTGGTGTTATGCGTCCTTTTTGTTGTGTTGGTACCTCCCCTAACTGGTCCTTCTCTAACTTTCCACCCACCACCTGGTTCCTCCCACCATCCCGTTGCTGGACACTAGACTTGGGATCGAGTATGTGTTGGGTGTGTGTGTGGGGTGACCAACTTACCAATCCGAGCTGCTGCACCATCTAGTGGAGACTGGTCCGCAGGGCTGCGACAGTTGGCTCCTAGTAGTCTGAAAACCCTAAATAAAATCTGAGTAACCAAATGCTTTCAGAAGTCACTTAATTAGCAAATTAAGTCCACTTGTGTCTAATTTGTTTTCAGTATAACTACAACAATACTGTAAAAGCCTAAGAGGTTTCTTTCAGTTCATTAGAGATCAAACAGTATCATGAAATCCAAGGAAAACACCAGACAGGTCATGGACAAAGTTGTAAAGCAGGTTTAGGTTATAAAGAGTAAAGCACATTTAGGTTATAAAAAAAATGTTGCAAGCTCTAAACATGTTACAGAGCACTGGTCAATCCATAATCCAAAGGTAGAAGGAGTAAGAGACAACTGCAAACCTACCAAGATCATGACAAACGGTTCTACCAAGACATTCATGGTGTGAATAAACGTTATTAAGGGAAGTAGGATGCGGGTATGATGGGAAACTGTGTGTGGCATTGGGTTTGTGACGTTTTTTGTCAGTATAACAGAAAAGGACGCCTCAGCACTATTTTTTTCAATTTCCCACTGTTTCATTTGTCTGATAATAATAATATTTATTCATTTATATAGCGCTATTAGTTCCATAGCACTTTACATACATCAGTGGGGATGCAGACGTGCTGAGTTTTGCAGGGATTGAACAAGTGGTTCCATCTCCCCTGGGAGGTAATTTGCATAAGAGGTTATTGCAGCTAGAAAGCAGATGGATTTCAGACACAGGAGCTTGTGAGGCTCTAGGGCTAAATGAGAGGAATGATTTTTCCCCCTTTCTTTGAATAGGAAATAAGGGTTAAAAATCTTGTTGGATTTATGCCTGACGTTATCTTCAATATATGGTAAGCGTAATTAATATGTTACACCATGATGCATCCATTTTCTTTATTCATTTAGTATAAATCAGACAATGCCCTTTCTCTAATCGTCATCCGAATATGTGAGTAGCTATATGTTACATTAGAGATCAATGAGCCTGTTTTCTATGCTTTCTCTCCTTACTTATTTCTTCCTTTTTCCTCCTTTTTCCTCCCTTTCCTCCTTTCAGATCAATATACAAATATAATGTTTTATATTGAATGCTCATCCTTGTACTATAACAGCCTGATTAATGTAATGGACCCGTATTAGAGGTTATACGGTATTCTGCTGCCTTTTAACTATACTCCGATAGTATCTTGTATGATAGATAGTTTTCACTATCATCTAATACTAACTTTTATTACCTTGTAGAAGGTTACATATGGTTGTTGAATGTTATTTCTGTTTTTAAAATCACTTTTTGTCACATATAGAGCACTGTAATTCTGCTGTGTGCTGGCGTGGGCGTGTTCGTCCGGGGTGCTTATAGCAAGGACGTGACGTCAGACGCCAGACTAGTTGGTCCGTAGAAGCAGCGAGGCCCGCTGCGAAACGGCGAACCGTCACCAAGCCTCAGCACTCCCCTCCCTCCCTTGCTAATGTCTATGTATGTAAAGATGCATGGATTAAAGCTTTGAAGATTCTCCGCTCGTGGTGAGTTGCCGTGTTTTCTTATCTCTATTATAACATACATCAGTAATGCTGTCTCTCTTGGAGCTCACAATCTAAACATCCTATCAGTATGTCTTTACAATGTACTTTACAGCAGTCTGCGATTTTGGGTGCAGGAAAAAATCTGACAAAATCGGATCTGATAGAAATTGGATGTCATTAAGAGCAAATCCGATGTGATCGGTGGCCCATAGGGATGCATGGGGGCCAAATCGGATCCGTAGCTGTTTGTTTTACAATGGACAGCTACAGATTGCACAAAAACGCAGTGTGAAAGCAGCCTTAGAGAAACAAATGGAGTCTAGATAAGGCAGATCTGTAATAGCTCTCTCTCTCCGTGTTCTGAACAGAACAGACCTCCTGTTAGTGAAACCTGACACTGCACTGTTAGCAAAGGGAGGAGGGAGGAGAGAGCTGCTGAGAAGGCATAATTACATGACAGTTTATACAGTAGCCAGACTATTCCTGTTTGCTTATAATGGAGAGGACTAAGCCAGGAGCTCCCTGCAGGGTCTGACAATGCTGATAACATGGAAACGGCAAACAGTACAATAATGGCAACAACCACTAGCCAAGGAAGCAGCAGAGGAACAGCCCCAGAAGGGGGGCAGAACATCCCCAGGCGCATCCCTGCACCCCAAAGGAGCCCCAACAGATGGAGGAGGTAACGGGAGGGAGGGGGGGACTGCCCCCATAAACATACTGCCCCACGTGCATAGAGACCCCTCAGCAGAAGGGACAAGGTCAGGCAGCCCACAGCACCATATCCCCAGAGGGCCCTGCACCACACCACACTGGCCTCAGGGTCCCCAGAGGCTACCATGGCCCAGCAGCACCCAAACCACACCACTCACTGCATGGCCCTACTTCAGCCCCCCCGCAGGACTAGCTCCCAGCTACCCAAGCCCTATCCAGACCCTACAGGCCCACCCCATGACCCTGGCAGCAGAAAGAAGGGTATGGGATGACCCGAGAGCCCGCAGCAGACTCATCCCGTCCAGGGAGGAGATGAAAGGTTACATCTATAGGATGGAAACCTCCTTCAAAGCAGAGGCGGCAGCACTTAGGGAAGAATGCCAGCAGCTGGCCAGGAGAGTCAACTCCTCTGAATCCACCATAGTGGTGCTATCCAACCGCCTGAGCTCCCTAGAGCAACAGGTCTCCCTCCAAGCAACAACAATCGATCACCTATTGGACACTATGGAGGACTTAGAGAACCGCGACAGGCGAAATAACGTCAGAGTCCGGGGCATACCAGAATCCATACCCGCCAGGGACCTAGACACCACACTCCGGGGCTTCCTCAACTCGACCCGCAACAAGCCCGAAAACACACCCCTGGAATTGGACAGGGCCCACAGATCTCTGGCCCCTCCACCACCCGAAGGAGCTAGACCCAGAGACATAATATGCAGAGTCCATAACTATAGAGCCAAAGAGGACATACTAAGGAAGGCCCGTAGTCAAAACCACCTACAGTTCCAAGGCCACCCGATCCAACTCATGCAGGACCTATCACGCCGCACACTCCAGAAGCACAGAGCCCTCAGACCCCTACTGGAGGTCCTCCGCAAAGAGGGTGTCCCATACTCGTGGGGCTTCCCATTCCGCCTACAGGTCCGCAGGGACGGCCAATCATTTTCGATTGCACACCCGAGGGACATCCCTGCGTTCCTGGAGAACCTCGAACTCTCGGCGGACGGGATCCACATCACAGAGTGGCCCGGTACACATTGGGGAGGGATCGACCCCAGAACCCCCAGAGAACAATGGCCACGGCATTGGCCGAGGGGGGGGAGGCACAAAGATCTGGGGGCCCGGGAGAAAGGGCCCCAAAGGGAAAAACGGACCCTCATAAGACCATCCCCCCCAAAGGCCGAAACCTACAGACGTCGTCCCGCCGGTCCCCTCCCCGGGACCGGGTAAGCGGCCCATAATGCTTGCCTCTGTTTAGCTTTTTAGGTTGCCTCAAGTATTGCCTAATGTTACATATACCGTTTTGCCCTCTTGTATGCTCCTCACATGCCTTTTGTACTCCTTTCTCCACCTATCCCCTTTCTGGCCTCCACATCTACCTTTCTAGCTACCTGTTCCCCTACTCCCCTCCCTGACCCTTTAAAAGCCCCCTATGGACACCTCTATTGCCCTTATACTTGCCCCATCACTGACCCCCTTCTCCTCTCTCCCCCCCACTTCTTTTCTTTTCCTTTTTCCTCTTCACTCGCCCTTTATTAGCCCACCACTACCTGCCCTCTCAATTACCTCCCTATACGTCTCCACACCTGCCCTTCCACCTCTTCACCCACTTTTTCACCCACCCTCTTAGGTGCCCCTCATTAGCCTTTCTGCCCGCTCTCTTACTTACCCCTACATCTGCCCTCAACTCACCCAGTCCCCCACTCTCCTACCTGCCCTCTCACTAACCTCTCTATACACCCCTACACACACCATCCTATCTACATCCTAACATGCCTGCCTACCTACCTCCTCATATGCCTTATTATTATTTGCTTTACTATTTGCCTTATTATTTGCCTTATTATTTGCTTTATTATTTGCTTTATTATTTGCTTTATTATTTGCTTTATTATTCGCCTTATTATTTACCTTATTAGGTACCGTATTACCTGCCTTATTACCTGCCTTACTATTATTTGCCTCATTATATGCCTTTTATCTGCCTTTCTGTTTGCCCCTCTATTTGCCCCTCTTATTTGCCTTATTTGCGCCTTCTTTCCCCCCCCCCCTTTTTTTTTAATTCATTTTTTTTTTTTTTTAAATTCTATTTGCTTGCCATTATACGTGCCCGTTTATTTGCCTTACTAAGTTGCATACTGTTATTTTACGCTACACTTCCCCAGCAGTCACCATTGCTAATTAGTCACTGTTTTACTACCACAATACGAGACCCCGGCGTGGGGAGTCCCCACGCAACGGAAAGGTAAACAACCCCCAAAAAGAGAGCCACACACTGTAGACAGGTGCGGCAATCCCCATACCAACCTTACCCACACTTCTAACTCCACAAGCAGAATCGACACCCTCCCCCACCCAACAAAACCGCACTAACTCACCACACCTACACGCCCGCCCCAAGCCCCTGCACCCCCCCGCCCCCCTACCACATCCGGGCCCCCGGAACGACCTAGCACAAAGCTATGGCCCACTCGCCAAACATAACCAAACCCCGAGCAATTAAAGGAGCCCCCCACAATATGGCCAACTTAAAAATTGGGTCCCTCAACGTGCGAGGCTTCAACACCCCCCAAAAACGCGCCCAAGTCCTAAACGACATGAACAAGAAGAGAACTCAGATCATCCTACTCCAAGAGACACACTTTAAAACAGGGTCCATCGCTAATCTAAGCAAAAAACACTACCCGACATGGCTACATAGTACCAACCCCGACTCCAGGTCACGGGGAGTATCAATCGCGATACACAAAAACTTGACCCACACGATACTCGACTCCCAAACTGACCCAGGAGGGAGATATATATTTCTAAAACTACAAGTGACCAACAACACCCTAACAGTAGTCAACTGGTACCTGCCCAATAGGGACCAAACTAAGGTCGGGAGAGCCCTACTGACCGTCTTGCTGACTTCGCCGAGGGGACAACGATAATAGGAGGGGACTTCAACTTTACAATGGACCCCACCTGCGACTCCACATCAGGCAAAGGAACAATCCCGACCAGACGGCTGAAAGCCTTTAAAAGGCTCCTCCACACCCTCCAGCTGGTAGACGTATGGCGAATCCTCAACCCCCAAGGTAGAGACTACACTTACTATTCCCACGTACACAACTCCTACAGCCGCATAGACATGTTCCTAGTAAGTCATTGCGCCCTCTCCTGGGACCCAGTAGTCACTATCGGGGACATGTACATGTCAGACCACGCCCCGACAACCCTGACCCTAACCCTACCAGACTCTGCTCAGAAATCCTGGACCTGGAGACTAAATAGCAACCTCCTAAAAGACAACGCATGTCTGACGGATCTGAAAAACGACATTGAGGCATTCGCCCAGATCCACTCATCAGATCCGACACCTCAGCCCCATAAATGGGAAGCCCTGAAATGCTACCTGAGGGGAACCCTAATAAAACACGGGACCAGACTTAAAAAGATGCGAACGGACGCAATCACAGCCCTCATCGCCAAAATACACAATTTGGAGATGACACATAAGAGGACTTTAGACCGAGAGGTCCTAGCCGAACTAGTCTTGAAAAGACAAGAGCTCAAAACGACGCTAGACCAGAAATTCAAACGCCAGATGGAGGGGTCAAGGTGTTATTTCTACAGAGCTGCAAATAAATGCGGCCGACCACTAGCCCGCCTACTGCACCCCAGGTCGAACTGCACCTACATACCCAAGATTAAGCAACAGGGAGGGAAAGACACACACAACCCAGAGGAGATAGTGGAAGAGTTCAGATCCTACTACAAAGACCTATACAACCTCAAAGGTCGACACTCAGATAAGCCGCCTGACGTCCTCTTCGAAAAGATTCGGGAATATATTGCTGCCACTGCACTCCCGCACCTCGAAGCAACAGACATCGAGGCTCTTGAAGCTGAGATCTCCGAACAAGAGATCCGGACAGCCATTAACTCCTCCCCCACGTCAAAATGCCCGGGACCCGACGGGTTCACCCCGATATTTTACAAAACACTCCAGACACAACTACTGCCCCAGATGCAGGCCACCTTCAACTCAATCACGTCCAATACGAACTTCGCCCCCCAATCCCTAGAGGCCCACATTAGTATCCTACCCAAACCAGGGAGAGACCCAAACCTGACTACGAACTACAGACCCATCTCCCTACTGAACATCGACATAAAGATATATTCAAAGATCCTAGCAGACAGGCTAGCACCCCTCCTCCCCCCCATTATCAACTTGGACCAGGTGGGCTTTGTCAAAGGACGCGAAGCCAGGGACAACACGATAAAGACCCTACTCCTCATAGACAGGGCGCAAAGGCAAAAGGTCCCTCTCAGCCTCCTATCAATAGACGCAGAGAAGGCCTTTGACAGAGTCCACTGGGGCTTCATGAAAGAGGCACTAACCCAGATAGGATTAGGCCCCAAATTCCTACACAAGTTTGTCTCCTTATACTCGGCCCCATCAGCCAAGGTGAGAGTCAACGGCTCCCTGTCGGCCCCATTCACGATCAGCAACGGGACTCGACAGGGATGCCCCCTGTCCCCACTCCTCTTCGTGGTAGTCATAGAACACCTAGCCAACGCCATTAGAGGAAATAACAACATACACGGACTGCAGATGGACTCATACCACCACAAGGCAGCACTATACGCCGACGACCTTCTTCTCTACGTCTCCCAACCACGAATCTCAATACCATCTATCCTACGAGAATTCGAGATCTTTGGTTCCCTGAGCAACTTCAAAATAAATTACGCCAAGTCAGAGGCCCTGAACATATCACTATCTACAGAAGACCTAGCCCCCCTAAAAACGGGCTTTCCACTTAAGTGGAAGGATGAAACTATTAAATATCTAGGGATACGAATCCCCTCTGACCTGTCGAAGCTATACCTTCACAACTACCAGCCCCTCCTATCCCAATTGGAAGCACAGCTAGCCACATACCGGGCACTGCAAATCTCATGGCTGGGAAGGATCAACGTAATACGGATGGACATCCTCCCCCGTTTCTTATACACCTACCAGACCATCCCCATACAACCCCGCAGAGTCTTTTTCTCCAAATTACGCTCCCTGATAGGGAGATTTGTATGGAAAGGGGAGAGGCCGAGAATACACAGGAAAATCCTTTCTGATCCCACTGAAGCAGGAGGCCTGGGGCTCCCAGACCCACACAGATACTTCTTAGCTTCGTCCCTAGTACGCCTAATAGACTGGCAATTTAGATCCCACTCTAAACGATGGGTAGCCCTGGAACAGGAAGGTGTGACGGCCCCCCTACGGTACCTCCCATGGCTGCGCAACACAGGGCCACAACAGACCGACATTACCTACAGCCTCACCAAAGACACCCTACGAATTTGGCAGTCCTACATCAACGGAACACAAGAAAAGGGGACACTAAGCCCACTCACTCCCCTCTTCTCAAACCCTGCCTTCTAACCAGGATGCACAGACACACGTTCCTGTGCTGGAAAAAGGGGGAAGACGTCCGCTTAGGCAATATCCTACCCCTAGGAGAACTTCCCCCCTTTGACTCACTGCAACAACTCTCGCCCACCAAACCCCTACAAAGATTTGAATTCCTCCAACTACATTCCTACCTCTTCTCGACGGCACAGACAGGCGAGATCAGACAGCTCACCACACCAATGGAAGACCTATTCACACGCGACTCCCCCCCACCCCACGCAGTCTCTGAAATACATCGCATCCTCTCAGAAAGGAAGGGAGCTAACAAACGGTCCTTCCAACTGGCCTGGGAAAAGGAACTAGGGAGAGAGATTACCTGGCCCGAATGGAAGAAAAGCTTTCTTTTCACGCGAAAGATGGCAAACTCATGCCTAGCGCATGAAAAGAACTACAAAATGCTATACAGGTGGTATCGATGCCCAGACCGTCTCCACATAATTTTTCCCACGGTCCCAAGCTCATGCTGGCGATGGGAAACAGAAGAAGGAACCATGCTCCACATATGGTGGAACTGCACAGCAATCCGGGACTTCTGGGAAGGAGTGTTTCGAAACTACAACCTCATCACAGGCAAACGTTTGAGCGGCAACCCCGAAATAGCCTTACTGTCAGTATACCCCGGGTCAGTAAAAAACACAAAAAGGGACATCCTACGCTTCTGCATGACGGCCGCTCGTTCAGTCATCCCACGCTACTGGAAATCACTAGAAAAACCTCCTATAACAGACTGGTGCATGGAAATGCTAGACATCTGTCGGATGGAGGAGTTGGCGGCCAACAGCTCTGGCTCAACGGATAGATACATCACCACCTGGATGGAATGGATCTTGTTCAGGGACTCCCCCAACTTCAGTAAGCTATTCCAACAGTAGCACTGAGCCTAGGGTCCACCACGCAGGGAGGAAACCCGAGGGGCCCGGACGCCCACCACCAACTCTCACCCTCTTCCCCCAGCGACGCCCCCACACCCAAACCCTGCTATCCTACAGCCCCCCCTCCCTCGACGCCCGCGTCGAACTCCCAGGTATCTCAGACCCCCCCTTTCCCGTCGTTCCCCCCATATCCCCAGTAAACGCCACACTCCCCCCCCAAATCCCACTACCACCACCAGTCCCCTCCACTCCACCCCAGATACAGACCCCTCACTCGCTATTATTAGATGCCCCCACCCTCGCATACCTCCCCCCGGCCCCCCCTCGCACAATCCCTAGCCTACCCACCCCCCTCCCCACACTGTGATGAATATTGGTACGAAATATTCCCCATATTACATCCAGGAAGCAAATTCAAGACACATCTCACTCACAAGGAGAGAAGCCCCCACCCTTGCACTGGCAAATGGTAGAGTAATTAGTATGTAGATGAAAGCTGACTGTCCACACAGCAGGACCCATCCTCAACTTTGATATGCAATCAGCTAGGAAGGTATTTTAGCCAGGTGTCTTGGACTTCTGAGGAGATGTAAAACTAGGTGACACTTTCCAAATGGCAGAAGAGAGGAAATTCCTTTTCAGGCGCAGACTGGAAGGCACCGTGACTATAACCTTAATATCTCATAAGCCGTCCACCCTGTGATGCTATCGAATATAAAAATGAATTCCACACATCTAGACGGAAATAGAGCTGGTATTCACATGAATGTAGGGTGACTGGAAGCCATCAAACAGGATATTGGCTGGTAGGAGGTACTCAGAGTTGGCATGTTTCCCATCCAGACGAAGATAAAATCATAACTAAAAATATGAAGGTATTATCTTCTGTCTGCGATGCCCATGGACCCGGCTAGGGAACATTGTAGAATTCGGGTGTCCATATCTCCCCTCAGAGGGGTGGGAGTTGTGAGACATCCCAGAGGTGTGGGATGGGTGGAGACAGGGGCAGCCCATAATGTATAAAACTCATCTGCCCCATCTCCACCTTGTATTTCTTCTGAATGGGCATTTTTCCATCAAGGCCAGAGATTACCCAGGAACAGATGAGCACCACGCCGCCCTTGTGGAGCCATCAGCACTAAGGTAACTGCTCACATGTGTATGTAATTCTGTGTATTCCATTCCTCCTTTTATTGGCATATCTGACTGTAATATTTGTAACATCTGAATAATAACTGTAAATATTAATATCTAGTGTACCATTAGGGTGATTAAATATATAAATTTAATCTTGAGTTGCTCTTTTTATCTTGATCACGATTCCCCACGTCCGTGTGCTCATATAACGCTACCTGGGTTGGTTCCTGACCCAATATAAGCCCGACCACGGACCGGACTTATATTAAAGAGGAGCTGGTGGCAGCATTTGTGCTTGGGGTTATTCAGGGCCTCTGGCAGTGACGGGGTGGAAGAGATTATATGTGCTTCTGGCTGCGGGCTAGAAGACATATACCACACTCACTGAGAGGTGCCTTAATAAACCAGCACAGGCAAGGCAGCTGCGGCCCTTCTTTATCCTCAGGCAGTTCTCTGACTGACCTGGGTTTAACAGGAGGCGCTGTGGAGCTGCCAGGTTCAGGTCACGATTCACCACAAGTGGTGGCAGCGGTGGGATCAAGATAATAGTGTTGTGGACCCAACTCCCTAACGCTAAGGACTGCTGGCAGTAGCTTTTGCTGTCAGGGTCCTAAGATCAACTCAACACTAGACAGTCAGAGTGCAAATATAAGGTGTGTGGGTGCATCAGGTTGCAGCTGTGTGTCAGTGACCAGGAGGTGCTAAACTGGCCCAGGGTACCAGGAGCCAAGCGCTGCAGAGGGCACTTGCTGTGGCTGATATGGAAGAGGTGGTGGAGGACACTGTTGGTCTAGGCGAGGAGGATCCCATGCACGGGACCTCAAGAAGCCAATCTTCAGTGATCGACTCTGCAGTGGGGCCAATACCCCCTGTCCTCAGCCCCGCAGTGGGCAGATCACCACCTGCTGGTCGCTCCAGCCAGATGGGCTCGGATGCCCTTTTTCAAGCTGCCCTGGCTCGACTTGTAGCCGGAGACCAGAGCGCCTACGAGACCCTCATGACAGCTGCAGAGCGACGTGAGGCTGTGGAGCGTGAAGCTGCGGAACGACATGCAGAGCGTGAAGCTGCAGAGCGACGTGAGGCTGCGGAGCGCGAAGCTGCAGAGCGACTTGCAGAGCGTGAAGCTGCAGAGCGACGTGAGGCTGCAGAGCGCCAGCACCAGCTCCGCTTGGCTCAGCTCGGGATCTCGCAGCCCGTTCCAGCCAACCAGGAGCCCAAGCCACCGAAGGTCCGAGCTGAGAACTTTCCCCTTCTGGAGGCAGGCGGAGACCTGGATTCTTTTCTGCTGGCCTTTGAGCAGACCTGCAGGCAGTACAACCTGGACTCGGGCCAGTGGGCCCAGTACCTGACCCCCCGTCTGAGGGGTGACGCCATGAAAGCCTTGGAGGACTTCCCTGCCGGGGAGCTGCAGGATTATGCGAGCATCAAGAAGGCCCTGATCCGACAGTTCAACCTCACCCCGGAGTCCTACCGCAAGAAGTTCCGGAACCTGCAGAGGGGTCCAAAGGAAACCTGGACCGACCACATGCGGGCCCTCCTGAGAGCAGCTGACCACTGGATCAAAGGTTTGGAGCGCAGCACAGCTCAGGAGATCCAGGAGTTGTTCGTGATGGAGCAATTCTTGTGGAACTGTCCCGAGGACCTCCAACAGTTCATCCGCGACCGGAAACCGAAGGGGGCCTGTGAGACAGCGGTCCTGGCAGACGAGTACACCAACAACCGAGTACCTGAGACCAGGAGGACCAGCAGCAGCACCTGGAGAGGGGGTAAGACCAACCCTGCACCCGTGCCCCCAGCCCCCAGAATGCAGGGGGCAGCCCCTCTATTACCCCCTGTTCCCCTCTCCAGGTTGGCAGCAGAACCCAGACGGTGTCACCTCTGCAACCAACCAGGACACTTCAAGGCCATGTGTCCTCAGCGCCATAAGACACCGTCCCCAAAAACGGCCACTGTTTTGTGTGTGGGTGGGGGTGGTGGTAGGTCCCTTGACAATTTCCAACCCGTCACCATAGGCTGCTCAGTGGCCATGGGACTGCGGGACACCGGCGCAGAGATGACTTTGGTGCGACCAGAGATGGTCTCCCCCCAGGACTTGATCCCCGGAAAGTCCCTCGCCGTCTCCGGAATTGGAGGCGTGGAACCCGCATTGCCTGTTGCCAGGGTTTATCTGGACTGGGGTGCGGGGAGGGGAGTGAGGGAGGTGGGGGTCTCTGCTAATATTCCGGCAAATGTATTGCTTGGGTCAGACTTGGGGCGGCTAGTGTCCAAGTATGTGGCCACTGACCTCCCCAGTTCTGATCCACCAGAATGTGTACAGTCCAATTTTGGGGGTGTTGATGGGGATGATGTTATTAATGATGATGTTATTAATGACGATGTTGATGATGTTTGCAGTGACACTCCACACAACACAGAACACAAAGGGCTGACAGGGAGGGGGAGGAAGATAAAGAGAATTGTAGAACGGCCTTAGGCCAGGATCAGCCAGCACACCTTTTGTTCTCAGAGGGGAGACAGAGGGGGCTGAGGGGGCTGAGAGCTGCAGAAGGAGCAGACACAGATGGCTGTGACACTGCTCTCTGCTGTAATCAGCAAGGTATTGTAGCCAGGGAGTCAGCGGTCGAGGTCGGAGTACCCACAGGGAATGTGGTGCTGCCAGGTAAGGCCCAGACGCTGCGCTCTGAGGAGCTGCAAGGGGTGGAACATGCCGGGGGGTATGGGGCTGTCACAGGAGAAGTGGAGCCACCAGGTGAGATCCCAGGGCAGGAACCACTCACCACCGGGATGTCAGGAGGCCAGGATAGTCCGCCTGAACCGGCGACTTGGTCAGGAGCGGAGGGGAAGCAGGCACTGCCCATGGTTACAGCAGCCATAGCCGCTGTCACCAGGAGTGGGGGTGCTGGAGCCCAGGGAACCTCGCGGAGGTTCAGAGGCTTCTCCCCTTCAGACCAAGTGGCTGCCGAGTCAGACGGAGGCCAGGAGACGGGTCCCGGGGAACTGACAGAGGACGTGGCAGTTTCTTCTTCGCTGACCACGTCTCGTCAGGGGTGTCAGGTGGTGTCAGGGGCTGACGACCGCCTGGAAGCTCTCCTGGAGCAGGTGGCACAGCTTTTCTCGGACTCTGACCACGAGCAGGTGGTCCAGAACCAAGAACGGCTGTACCAGGTAACGGTCCAGCAGGGGTCGCCGGAGGTGTGGCCCAAGGACCGACCGATAGTTGTACCCACTGGCTGCCAGGAGGATGGGGATGCGGTCCCCATAACCTGTCAGGGCAGTGGGGAAGGTCTACACGGAGGCCAGGAGACAGGTCCCGTGGAACTGACGGGGGACGTGGCAGTTGCTTCCACTCTGCCCACGTCTCGTCAGGGGTGTCAGGTAGCGTCAAGAGTTGACGTCAGCCTGAAAGCGCTCAAGGAGCGGGTGGCACAGCCTCCCTTGGACTCAGGCCTCAAGCAGGTGGTCTGGGACCAAGGACGGCTGTGCAAGGTAACGGTCCAGCAGGAGTCACCAGAGGTGTGGCCCAGGGACCAACATGCAGTTGTGCTCACTGACTGCCACGGAGATGGGGAGGTGATCCTCATACCGTGTTGGGGCAGTGGGGCAGGTGTTCCTACAGCCAGTCAAGGGGATGGGCGGCTCAAGCCCATAACCTGTCTGGATGATAGAAGAATGGTACCCCCAACCGGTCAGGGCTATGGGAAAGTTGTACCCATACCCTGTCCGGGTGCCATAGGGGTACCCCCTGTCTGTCAGAGTGATGGGACCTCAGTGCCCAACACCTGTCAGAAGGGCGGGGACGCGTTTCCCGTGACCTGTCAAGGTGAGAGGCAGGGGCTGCCCCTAACTTGTCAGGATGATGGGAAAGCTGTATCCCCGACCTGTCAGGATGATGGGAAAGCTGTATCCCCGGCCTGTCAGGATGATGGGAAAGCTGTATCCCCGGCCTGTCAGGATGATGGGAAAGCTGTATCCCTGGCCTGTCAGCAGGACAGGAAAGAGTTGTTACAGGCCAGTAGGGCCGATGGGAAGGTGACGTTATCCCCCGGGGAGACAGCTGTCCAAGTCGCTGTCACCCGTGGACTGAGGAGCGAGAATGCAGGTCGTACACTGCTCTCTGGGCACTCACTCCGTCGAGGGATAGCTGAACCCACGTCTGACCCAAAACAGTTCCCAGAGGGTCCCTGTGGGAGTGAGGTCTTTGCACCGCTTCCAGCTATGCCTAGCCAGGGGTTTGAGACTGCACTACCAGCAAGTGCCAGTCCTGAGGTGCCGAGCCGCCTCGCGGAGACGGCTGTCTCCACCACCAAAGAGAGGGTACTGTGGGATCCAGGGAGGGAGGCGGCCTGCTCCCCGATGGAAAAGGGAGTTTCCGGCAATTGTGTGGGCCCTGCAGCGTCTGCAGCCACACTTGCGCGGACGCCACTCCATCGTGGGGACAAACCACAACCACCTCAGCGGTTACACACGGTCCCCGTGACGAACGGAAGGTTGTTACATGGGAGCCTTGCGCTCCAGGAACACAACTTCACCATTAGCCACAAGAGTGACCAGGACCACGGTAACGCTGACAGGTTACACTGCCAAGGGGAGGTAGTGGACGGGCGCACGGGGAGACACAGGAATGTGCCATCCCCTAGCGCCGTCTAAAAGGGGGAGGTGTGATGAATATTGGTACGAAATATTCCCCATATTACATCCAGGAAGCAAATTCAAGACACATCTCACTCACAAGGAGAGAAGCCCCCACCCTTGCACTGGCAAATGGTAGAGTAATTAGTATGTAGATGAAAGCTGACTGTCCACACAGCAGGACCCATCCTCAACTTTGATATGCAATCAGCTAGGAAGGTATTTTAGCCAGGTGTCTTGGACTTCTGAGGAGATGTAAAACTAGGTGACACTTTCCAAATGGCAGAAGAGAGGAAATTCCTTTTCAGGCGCAGACTGGAAGGCACCGTGACTATAACCTTAATATCTCATAAGCCGTCCACCCTGTGATGCTATCGAATATAAAAATGAATTCCACACATCTAGACGGAAATAGAGCTGGTATTCACATGAATGTAGGGTGACTGGAAGCCATCAAACAGGATATTGGCTGGTAGGAGGTACTCAGAGTTGGCATGTTTCCCATCCAGACGAAGATAAAATCATAACTAAAAATATGAAAGTATTATCTTCTGTCTGCGATGCCCATGGACCCGGCTAGGGAACATTGTAGAATTCGGGTGTCCATATCTCCCCTCAGAGGGGTGGGAGTTGTGAGACATCCCAGAGGTGTGGGATGGGTGGAGACAGGGGCAGCCCATAATGTATAAAACTCATCTGCCCCATCTCCACCTTGTATTTCTTCTGAATGGGCATTTTTCCATCAAGGCCAGAGATTACCCAGGAACAGATGAGCACCACGCCGCCCTTGTGGAGCCATCAGCACTAAGGTAACTGCTCACATGTGTATGTAATTCTGTGTATTCCATTCCTCCTTTTATTGGCATATCTGACTGTAATATTTGTAACATCTGAATAATAACTGTAAATATTAATATCTAGTGTACCATTAGGGTGATTAAATATATAAATTTAATCTTGAGTTGCTCTTTTTATCTTGATCACGATTCCCCACGTCCGTATGCTCATATAACGCTACCTGGGTTGGTTCCTGACCCAATATAAGCCCGACCACGGACCGGACTTATATTAAAGAGGAGCTGGTGGCAGCATTTGTGCTTGGGGTTATTCAGGGCCTCTGGCAGTGACGGGGTGGAAGAGATTATATGTGCTTCTGGCTGCGGGCTAGAAGACATATACCACACTCACTGAGAGGTGCCTTAATAAACCAGCACAGGCAAGGCAGCTGCGGCCCTTCTTTATCCTCAGGCAGTTCTCTGACTGACCTGGGTTTAACAGGAGGCGCTGTGGAGCTGCCAGGTTCAGGTCACGATTCACCACACACACCGTAACCCAAAAAGAGTTATAAATGCACACGATTACCAGTGAATTCTTGAACGGGTATAGATGTTTTCAATACCATAAATGCTACCCAATTGTACCCTATTCCACCCCCTATAATGTCATTGTGCACCGGAAAACATACATAAGCTGTACCTGCCTCAACTCTTTTTTTTTTTTTTTTTTTTTTTAATTTTATTATTCTCTCTCTTTCCAATAAAAAATGATTGAACAGAAAATTGATGGGAGCAAGCATAGGTCAGAGGGATGTAGAATTTTATGCACCCATCGATCAGGGCCTACACAATTGTATATGTCATGTACACGGACTCGTCATCCGGCACCTGTTTACATATGGACTCAGCTTAGCCCTGCGCGGCCACCATTACAAGCGCTTGACTCCCTCGCTAAAGTCTTGTTACTTCTGTTACTTTGATATTGTTGTTTCCTTTGTATGTTGTATTCTGCTTTCTTCATTAATAAAAATAGATTCAACATAAAGTTGGTAGAAATAAATCTGGTGCATACAGATTTATATCTATCCTGTAAAAATGAAAAAAGACAACACACAGAGAAAAATCATTTTATTACAAATAAAAACACAGAGACACTTAGTGAGTCCATCTTTATTACCCCCTTCCCACCCTCATAACCCTCCATATTCCTATTCTTCTGTCTGTGGGCACACATAGCTCTGCTCAATCAGAGACCATGGGGAGGAAGAACACATTCGTCAGCTCCCCGTAGTCTCTGATCACTGAATGACAGCGCTGAGACCTGCGGTATAGTAAGTGGTGATATCACCATTGCCATATCAACCACTATCAGCGGTTACTATGGTAATGCTGACCTCAACACTATTAGCGGACACTATGGCAACAATGACCTCATCGCTTACTATACTGCTGGTCTCAGTGCTGTCATATAGTATGACAGCTGAATGACAGCGCTGAGACCTGTGATATAGTAAGCGGTGAGGTCATTGTTGCAATAGTAGCTGCTCTCAGCACAGTCAATCAGTGATCAGTGACCACGTGGAGTGGATGGATGTGTTCTTCCTCTCCATGTTCTCTGATGTATAAGAGCTGCATGTGACCAGGATGACAGAAGACAAGGATCACGGAGGGGTATAAAGGTGGGAAGGGGGTAATAACGATGGAGTCACTAAGTCTCTCTGTGTTTCTATTTAGAATAAAATTGATTTTTATTTGTGTATTGTCTTTTTTAACCAATTATTTGAGTTTCTTAATGGTAAGGTCTAACTTTGCCTGACATTAAGAATCTCAGGACTTAATACCAGCAAAAATACAAAGCAGTAGTAATCCCTTATTACCCAGCGTTTCACCCACCACCAGGGCCACTGGAAGAGCCTGGTAAAGCACTTGGGAATGGCGCTGCAATGAATGCGCCATTTAAAGGGGCAGCTGTGTGTTGCTATTCTTTAGCATGGGGGGCCCTAAAACCGAGGGCCCTCAACCCACTGAGAATACCAGCCCTCAGCTGACTAGTTTTACCTTGGCTGGCAAGTAAAAATAGGACTGAGTGCATGCTTTTTTTAAGCCTGCCAAAGTAAAATTAGGCAGCTGAGGTTGGAAGCTCCTAGCTGTTCGCTTTCACTGGGCTGAACTCAAAAATACTGCGAGCCCCCACACATATTTTTAAATTATTCATTTATTTAACACACTATGATGACAGGTTGATTGCCATACACTAATGTGTATGGCAACCAAATATAATCACCAGCCAGATAGAGGAAATAAAGTCTGATTGCAACAGACAATCACAGATGCTCAAGTAGCCATCATAGTGTGTTAAATAAATAATTTAAAAAAAATTAGTGGGGCTTCATGGTATTTTTCAGTCCAGTCTAGTGAAAGTAGACAGATCCGAGCTGCCACCCTCAGATGCATAATTTTACCTTGGCTGGCAAAAAAATGCTTGTGCTTCACCCTATTTTAATTGCCAGCCAATGTAAAACTAGGCAAGGTAGAAAATCTGGTGCCTGTAATAATACAATATCTATTAGAAGAGCCAGAGGGAGTAGTCAACACAATTGCACCGTTGCAAGGAACGTACAGACTCGTCTTCCACATATGAGGTTTGTCTTGTAATAATCTCTGCTATACATCATAAAAGGACTTCTCTGATATCATGACAAAGATGGAATTTCAGGGAAGAAAGGTGTACTGCGGTCCGCGCTGCCAGAAACATCAAGGAATACCCAAGACGAAGTTTTGATCCAAGCCTTCTTTATTTTCCTCTGTTGGAGGAAAATAAAGAAGGCTTGGATCAAAACTTCGTCTTGGGTATTCCTTGATGTTTCTGGCAGCGCGGACCGCAGTACACCTTTCTTCCCTGAAATTCCTGGTTTAACCCCACGTGTGTGGAGCCGGTGGAGGTCCAGCGGCAGCCATCAGGATACTATCCTACATGCGCATAAGCCGGTTGTGGGTCACACAACTGGAGTAGGTGAGTGAATTACGTTTTTCACCGCTGAAATTTAGTGTCGAGTGATAAGGGCACTATTGCGCCTCTTGTCCCCCTCCCCTCTCTCTTTTAATCATGACAAAGATGGGACACAATTTTTCTTTTATATTAACCAAAGCGACTGTTGAAAAAGACCCCAGTGGGGCCAAAATATCTGTTGTCTCTTAAATTGTACATACTTGTAAATAAATACACTTCTATGCAAGATTTTGAGAGTGCAGAGATATTCTGTTCCATTCATTTACTTTAATGACTAACCCCAAATGGCCATCTTATCAACAATCGGCAAGCATGGCCCCGCCCCACAAAGAGCTACTTCCCTTGGCATTGTACATGCAGGTTACAAATATAAACAATTTCAGATAGATGCAATAAATCTTCTTATCCAGTAAGGGTAGATAACTGTGACACAATTGGTAAAATCAATTTTATTGCAATATATTAAAATAGGGATTGCATTAAAACAAGCTTTCCAAATTAGGCATAGAAAGCCATCTTATGAGCATGGTAAAACATAAGGCACTACAAACACTATATACAAGGAGTATGTTGGGGGTGGACATAGTGCTATACAATGAAAGCAATAATTGTGAGATACAAGACAGGTGCATGAATTCACAGGTCCATGTAAAAAAAAACAAAAAAAAAAACAAAAGCACATAAATTATCCTAAAATATAATGAATATACATTTCTATAATTCAGGGATTAAGAAATAGAGATAATACATCATATACAGATGACTTTGTGCTCAAAACATATATTATTTATCAACTACAACAGCGATTGTACAAATTATACTGGATACTTAAAATTAATTAACAGATAACTCATATAAATATTTTAATAAATGTAAAGAAGATCATTTTTGAGATTCATTCCCTTAGGAAGCGAGTATCAAATTTTAAGATCCAATAAGCTTCTCTTAAAATGATCACTTTCGACCATCTTCCATCCCTGAATGAGTAATAGACCTTTTCTATGTCATAGAATGAAAAACTAGACAAGTCTGATTTATGGCTAGTAACAAGATGTTGCCCTGTCCCCGAATATATGCTGTTTTTAGTTTTGATATTGGCTATATGTTCTGAAATACACTTTTCAACTGTGCGTGTTGTACATCCCATATATTTCAACTGACATATGGTACAATCAACAACATATGACATGATGAGTTCAAAACTCTATTAATAAAAAATACTGCATAATCTCACCCATAGAAACTAATTTTGCAGTTAATGGTATAAGCGCATACATTACATCTAGAGCCACTGCAGCGATAGTATTCTTTTAAATTTAACCAGGTTGTCTTTTTTTTCTGAAAACAATCCATGGGGTGAGATGAATCATTTTCCCCTTTAAGCCACCACTCTACAATCATTGTCACAGTATTATCCAGGTTCATCATTGGCAAATATTTTAGGTCTTTTTTTTAATATCGCCAAACTGAACTATGGGCGATAGAAAAAACAAAATTTTATTGAATGAACCACTGTCGACTGCATTTTTTCTCCCATTTTTCTCCCTGAAATGATCCTTTCTGTATGTTTTTGTTATACAAGGTTCGCTATCTGAATCAGGGATTACTGTACATTACTACCGTATTTAATAATGATTTCCTTGACGTATTTTTAGCAGCAAGGAAGGCATTATTTATACTTTGATGGTTATAGCACCAATTTAAAAATCTGTTTTTTAATTTTACTTTCATTCAGGAAGATTGATCACTAGAGCAAATTTTATAGGCTCTAATAAATTGTACATGTGGTAATGCCTTGATGGTGTATGCAGGGTGGCAACTAGACGATAATAAAAGTGTATTGCCTGCTATATATTTTTTTCTGTATAGAGAGACGTTAACAATCATTTTTTCTATGTCATCACATAACCATAAATCTAAAAATGTTATGTTCTTATCCATTTCAGAATAAATAAACCACAGATTACAATCATTATTATTATTATTATTTTATTATTATTATTAAAAAAGGCAGTAAAGGTTAGTATAGTCGCTGGATACATATATGAGTTGCTTGCACCAGCTGGTAGCGGCACCTATTGGCTGCAGGAAACCCCACCATTAATACATCTAGGAGACGTGATGAGCTCTATTCCTCTTTGTACTTCTGCACTAAATCTTGCCAAAAAGGAAAAGCCACTTTATCCTCCAAGTCAATGTGTCGAAATTTAAATCTACCAATTACCGGCATAAATTTAAACACTGCCCTATCTTCGCGGGGACTGTGAATAAAAGGGAAATTGGGTTGCCTGAACTATCAGTAACTAAGGGGTACTCCTGAACGAGCCCTGAGCTGAGTCCCACTCCCCCTCCCCTGGAGCTGGGAAGTTAATGAGCCCACTGATAAAGACAGACAGGGGTGAACCAAAATACAAGCTCACAGCACACACACACATAGGGAGAATACAACAAGTAAAAAGGGAGAAAACAAGTACAAGCAGGAGTAAAAAAAACAAGGAGGTTTTTACCAAACACCAAACAAGTGGCAACTGATAGCAGATAACTGGAACACCAAGAAAAGGACTGGTATGCTGGAGCAACGCAGAAGCTATAGTCGACATGAGAAACATTATCCACCATCTAAGAAAGGCATGGAGCCACTGTGACAGATCTTCCAAAACATGTGATCCAAGAGGTAATCAGGGGTCACACAGAGATTAACTCTTGCTGTCCAGATCACTACTGAGAACACAGCTGGTCGATACCAAAGCCTGCCTGTGGAACTCAGAAGCATGAGAAAAACCTCTGTGAGGTGTGTCAGAATCTGAAGTGTGAATAGAACCATATGCCGCCATGACACTCTGTAAGTTATGAGCAAAACGTGACAGTACCCCCCTCTACGAGGGGCCTCCAGAACCACAGGACTAGGTTTCTCCAGATGACAGTGATGGAACATCCTATCTTGACGTCCCACGGGAATATCAGATGCAGGTAAGTTCTTTCCTCAGGACCACAACCCTGTCAGTGAAGCAAGTACTGTAAAGAATGATGAATGACCCAAGAATCAATAATTTCTAATAACTGAAACTCCAACGATCCATCAACTAAGACTAGAGGAGGAGGAGCGAGAAGGTAGGCTACCGAACCCACAAATCTCTTTAACAGAGATTTATGGAACACATTATGGATCTTATAAGAATCAGGTAAGGCCAGATGGAAAGCCAATGGATTGATGATGGTAGTAATTTTGAATGGATCACTGAACAGACATCCTAATTCAAGAGAAACGGTACCTTAAGCTTAATGTTTTTTGTGAACAACCACACCCGATCATCCACACAAAGGTCCAGACCAGGCACACATCTATAGTCAGCCAAACGTTTATTCTTATAATTTGCTATGCAACTGTTGCTGAGCCTTCTCACATGTAGCAGATAGTACTAAGCCCAATTGGTCCTTCCTGAAATGTACAAAACTGGGAATGGTGACCATAGACAGAAAAGAAAGGGGATACACCAGATGACTCATGGTAGTGATTATTGATGGCAAATTCTGCAAGAGGAAGGAGCGAGGACCACTCCTTATTATTGTCAGAAACAAAACAGCGCAAATACTGCCTCAAATTCTGATTAATGCACTCCATTTGTCCATTAGACTGTGGATGGAATGCTGACTAATGCAGCAGTTTAATCTGTAAGCGAAAGCAAAATGCCCTATAAAAATTGGCAATAAACTGTGATCCTCTGTCAGACACAATATCAGATGTGACACCATGGAGTCTGACTGTCCCATGAATTTAAAGTTTTACCTTTATATTATCTTTATATTATATATATTTAAATTACCTTTATAATATATTATATTATACTATTTGTATTTTACCTTTGCTAAAGTTTTAGAATTGGATAAAGATGGTAAGGCTATAAAATGTGTCATTTCAGAAAACCTATCAACCACCACAAAAAGATCTGTAATATAGTCAATTGATATGTCCGTCCAAGGTTTGCTAAGGACACTTATTGGCTGCAGACAACAAGAAGGGCAAGAATGCAATGCCTTGGAGCGTACACAGGTGGCATGTGCACACACATAGGACACCATATTCTTCAATATTTTGGGCCACCAAAATGATGCAATAAGAGATCCACGGTACCCCTCCACTCCAGGGTGACCAGCCATAACGAAATAATGATGCTCCCCCAGAACCTTAAAGGGAACCTGTCACCCCTTCCCCCCCCCCCTCCCCCCCCAGAGCCTATTAAACTACCACCTTCAGCAGTGCCTATGCTGCATGTAGTGAAGATGGCTCTTATCCCTCTACCACCCGGGGACACAGAGATGAATACATTTTAAAATTTCCCGCCATGTGTGGAAAAGGTCCAGGAGGTACGCTCTCTCTGCAGGACCTAAACTACTTGCTGCTGTCAGTTATCCTCCTGTGTTCTCTAGGGGCTGCCTCCTCTCCTCCTCCTCTTGATATCATCAGCGCCTGCCCAGATTAGTTCTCGGGCATGACGTCCCAGATTGCGCCTGCATATAGCGCAGGCAGCAGATCCCAGCCTGTAGTGTGGTATGCTGTATGTACAATACGGGGCCGGGAATCTGGCGCTTGCGCAGGCAGCATCACTGAAAGTAGCAGAGAGAGGAGGGAACAGGTGCAATGATGCTTTCTGTACAGGCTCCAGGTTCCCAACTCCACAGTGTGTATACAGCATAACACACTACAGGGCTGGGATCTGGTGCCTGCACTATATGCAAGCACAATCTGGGGATGTCATGTGACCTAAATTCTCGGGCATAGCAAACTGAGCATGCCCGAGAACTAACTAATCTGGCCAAGCGCCGATGATGTCATGAGGAGGAGAGGAGGCGGCCCCTGGAGAGCAGAGGAGGATGACTGACAGCAGCAAGGCATTTAGGTCCTGCAGAGAGTACCTCCCAGACCTTTTCCAGGTATTAGTGTACATGGCGGGAAATTTTAAAAACTATTTATTTTGGTGTCCCTAGGTGGTAGAGGGAATAAAGCCACCTTCACTAAATGCAGCATAGGCACTGCTGAAGGTGGCTTTTTTAGTTTAATAGACCCTGGGGTGACAGGTTCCCTTTAAGATGGAGATTCAGAGGAACAAATAACTTGTCAGCTGGCATCCCGGAATGTGCCTCACCCTGGAGCTCTGCAATCTGAACTTCAACTGCAGTTCAGAGCGCTGACGCTACAATTCAGTTCTGCAGGATGGGTACAGGTTCTTCACAAGGTTCCTCCCTCCCATTTGCCTTAATGTTTTTAGATACTGGATGATAAGTTATGAAAAAGTTGAACTATTAACAAACAGGGACCAGATAGCCTGTCTCGGTGTAAGGTGCTTAGCTGACTCGAGGTAAAGGAGATTTTTATGATCAGTAATAACAATCACAGGATAAATGGCTCCCTTCAAAAAGAGTCGTTACTCCTGAAATGCTAATTTAATAGTGAGTAGTTTCCTAATACCAATTACAAATATGACTGGGCGCTAGCAGCTGATGTACTAGCTATGGGCCGTCTGCTGGGATTTTCCCCATGCTCCCTCTTTTGATGTGGTGCTGTTTTATCTATGTCAGCACCTTCTATCCATCAAAAATTTGCACATCAGTATCATGGCCTTCAGTGCAGGTGGGGTCAAGGCCTTCATCATCCCTTGCATTGTCTTCTGACCACTTCCCAGCCCTTCCCTCCTTCCAGGTCTGCACAATGACAAAATCCACTGCAGTTGGCACTTGGGTTTCATCATGTTCAGAGCTGTCGTACAGTGATCCATTGACTAGAGATGAGCAAACCTTTTGAAGCTTGGGTCAAGTTCTTTCCGCCAAATAAATATGTTCACCGACATTTTGCTTACCTTCCGAACCCCATTCAAATCAATAAGAGCAAAATCAAGGGAATGTAAAACACCCTAAAAGAGGCCCAAAAGCTGGAAAAGGCTTGTGTCACACTACAGTTTTTCCCTGATCAGGTTCCATCTGGTTTGAGTGTCAAAACCAGGAGTGACTTCAAAACTTAGAACAGGTGTCAATCTTTCAATTATAGTTATTCTCTGCAAGTTCCTCTCCTGGTTTTGGCACACAAACCTGATCGAACTTGATCAGGGTAAAAACTGCAGTGTTAAACCAGACGAACAAAACTCTAACTATTTTGCAGTAGAGTCCAGCTATTTTAGCACAGACATTAGATTGCTAGACTATTATTTAACAAGATTAAGTGCTGCTGTCACCCTACTTCTGGGCTGCTCGTGAACCTCAGACTTCTTGACTGCTTACCCTCCCCCTTGAATGGTTAAAGTTAGACTTAGCCCCATTCACCCTCACACACGCTAGCTCATGAGAGCCATGATATCACGCAAGATGTAGCAGGTATATCTTGCCAGTATTGTAAGACAGTGCGTTTGAGTAACTTTGACGTCAGGGAGTGCAGTGCAGTTCAAACTTGCGGGTTTGCCCCGTGTGACCTTTTGAGTCTGAACTTCAGTAATGTTTGTGATTGCACCGCTTGTCCCACTGTCACCAGTGCTGGAATGCCTGCTTTCACAGCATATCGGGGATGGTTTCTGTGATTGTGACCCCCCCCCATATCCTTGTAAAGCTCTGAACCCATGGTGCATTGTTTGATGCTGTTTTTAAAACTGATTTTGAGAATCTGCATCAATATCTGCATGTCTATCCTGAAGTCAGCAAAGTCTATGAAAGTTTGGAAGTGCTGTATGATTCACCCAGGGGTCTTTGGGAACTCGGAACCCAGGCGTGGAGATGATGGGGATGTTTCCTTGCGCTGCCCTGCACAGCCCGCTTGTCTGCCAGACCCGTTGGGTGCTATGAGATTCCCTTCTTCTCATCTAAGGGGCTCAACCTGGTTTGGTGATCCTGGTGGGGCTGAATGTTGTGGACGGGGTGGGGGGGTAGGGCTGATATTTCGGTCCTCGACTGGCCGGTGTCGATGGCTCAGGGGTGAACTCACCTGTACTGTTACTTGGAGCCGGCACTCCGTTGGTGGACTAGGATTCCCCCGGACTGTAGCCGGCACTGGATCTCCTCCTTCAGTCTGTGTCGCTGCTCCTTCTAGGTGCCCTCCTTGTGGTGTCCCCTGAAGGGTCCTTCTCTGTCTCTCTCCACAGACGTTCTGCCTCTCTGCTTCCTGCAGTTAAACTGCTCTAGCCTGAAACTCCTCCCACCGGGACTGGATCTCTCAGCAAAGGATTTAACCCTGTAGTCCCCTGCTCTACTCTAGAGTGTGTGGATGCAGGATAAGAGTCTCAGGTTGACATTACACTCCCCAATGCACATTCAGTCATGGGTGCAGTACCCCTACTGAGGCGCACTGACCTGCGCCACACTGTACCAACGTTTTTTTTTTCATTTTTTGCAGATTTGGTACATATTTTGGGGCAGAAAAAAGAAATCTGAACTATGTTGGCAAGGAAAAACAGGCAACTAAGGCACAGAACTTCTGAACCATCATTGACTTTGCTGGCCTAAGGATAGACATGCAGATTTTGATGCAGATTCTCAAAATCTGCGTAAAAAAGCATCAAACAATGAACCATGGGCACAGAGCCTGAGGTTCCAGGGAGAGTCACAGATATGGTAAAAGGGTTCGAGGCCTCCTCTTCCTCCTGGCTACCTCCACAGAAACATCTAGGGCAGGGGTAACAACTGCAGTCCTCAAAGCCTACAAACAGTGCATGTTTTCAGGAATTCCTAAGCCTTTAACAATTGTTGGAATCACTTCTGCAAGTGATGAAATTACCACCTGTACAATACTAATGAAATCCTGAAAACGTGCACTGTTTGAAGCCCTTGAGAACTGTATTTGATCACCCCTGCCCTAGCAGTCACTGTGGTGGTAGCCAGGAGGAAGAGGAAGCCTCGAGCCCTTTCACTACAACGGTGGCTTGCTTGGCCACGTTGCTTTTTTTCCTTGCAGTTGTCTGGGCCCTGACAGAGAACACCAGCAGTACTCACTGCTGCTGTTCTCTGTGTGTACCCAGACATACTTACCCCCTTCCATACATGTCACAGGACACATGGTAAGGTTTTCAACACTGTTAGGTAGGGTCCATCCCGATGGGGTCACCTTGCCATTGGTAGGATGGATTGTGCATTTCTTGATCAAATAACGTCACCTAATACTCTGTTTATTTTAATGCACTTTAGCAATTTACCTTTGTGTATTTTAGGGTATTTGCTCTTTTTTCCTTTTCTTGTTTTTGTTATTATAAGGCCAATGTGAACATGCACCCACTGCATGATTACATTTTATTTCCAGCCCAGGTTTTGTTTCATGCAGATGTAGATTTTTAAAATCTGGTTTAAAAAAAGCATCAAACAATGCACCGTAGGCAATAGTGGCTCTCCCTGGACCTTCTTAGGCCCTGTGCTCGTGATGCTTTGTTTTATGTTTTTTTTTTAAGCAGATTTTAAGAATCTGTATCAAAATCTTCATGTCTATCCTGAGGCCAGCAAAGTCTATGATAAGTCAGAAGTGCTGTACCCACACTACTTTTTTTTCCTTACAGTTGTGCAAATTTCTCTTTTTTTACCCAAAAATCTGCACCAAATCTGCAAATAAAAAAAAAACATTGGCACAGCACTTCTGAGCTGTCATAGACTTTGCTGGTTTCAGAATAAACATGCAAATTCTATAAATCTGTTTTTAAAAAAGCATCAAACAACGCACTGAGAGTCCAGAGAAAGCCTCTGTTGTGGTGAAAAGGCTCAAGGCCCCCTGGCTACCTCTACAGAGACTTCTAGGGCTGATTACTATTCCCAAATGCTGCAAAAAGTGCAAGTTTTCAAGATTTTATTAGCATTGGACAGGTGGTAACTTCATCACCTGCAGAAGTGATGATTCAAGCACCTTGTGCAATGATAAGTAAATCCTGAAAATATGTACTGTTTGTAGACCTTAATGTCTGCATTGCCCAGCCCAGTTGTACAGAATTGTGTGTAGTGTCTTTCATATCTATACCTCATGCCTTCAGGCCACAGGCCTGCAGCTTGTTCACCAGCATGTGTAGTGGACCCTACGACAATATCAAGGTCTTCGTGGACCTGTCCAGAGAAACCATGCTCCAGAGGAGGAGACTTACCCCAATCACTAACCTGCTCCAAAACAACCGTGTCCAATACAGATGGGGATTCAATCCCACCAAAGTTATTCTCCACCACCAGGGGAAATCCACAACTATACTTGAAGTGGAAGAGGGAATGAGGGTTCTTAGGGATCTAGGAATCATCATATCTTAAATGGATCACATCCATAACAGAAAGGCTGAAGAGAATAGCCATAACTTTAGCCACCCAAGGAGGTAGTTCAGCGTAATCTTAATTAGATTCCCTCCATTATGGGTCAAGTTGTGGTCACAAGTTTACACTTTTCACCTGCCACTAAAATAGATTTAGAGAACGTTTTCGGTTCTACCACCAATGTATTGTTTGCGCTAACAATGGAAAGGATCCCCTTATCTAGTCGCTCTCACACTCTGAGCCCTTTCTTCGTTACGTCAATTGTAGGTTATGTCACTTAAATTCTTGTCACAGAACGTTAACGGTCTTAATTCTCCCCATAGGAGATATTTCCTGTGGAGACTTCTTAGAGAGACCGGGGCAGATGTAGTAGGTCTGCAGGAGACTAAGTTCTCTTCCCATAAGCCACCGAAATTCAGCAACAAAAACTTCCAAAATATTCTTTGTGTAAACAACTCGAAAAAGAAATGGGGAGTCGCTATAATGATCAAGAACACCATCTCTTTCGAGGAAATCTTCACATTTGAGGACCCAAACGGCAGATATTTGATTCTAGTATGCAAACTAAATGACCATATTTTTACCCTAGTCAATGTCTACTCTCCAAACAAAGGGCAAGTAACATTCCTAAACAAGCTTATGAGGATTGTCAACAACCAAAAAGGAGAGCTGGTGATCTTCGGGGACTTCAACATTGTCCCCAATGGATCACTTGACTCCTCTACCAAATCCAGACAGCATTTGGAGTCACTGGATCCATGCTTGATTAAGAACGATCTATATGACACCTTTCGATGTCTCAACTCCACGTCTTTAGAATTCACATATTTTTCCAAACGCCACCAATCTTACTCTAGAATTGACCTTATCCTCACCAACATTTTCCCCCTTTCCAAGTTTCTCGAGGTCTCAATTGGTACTAGAGCTTTGTCCGACCATTCACCTGTTACTTTCGAACTCAAGATTGGCCCGACAGTAACCTCTCAAAGACTTTGGAGAAACAACAGTCTACTATACACTCACCCAGCATATAAAAATGAAATGGAAAAAAACCATAGTAGACTACATCAAGGTAAACGATACGGAGGATGTTTCAGCCCCTATACTCTGGTCCACTTTCAAAGCAGTTCTAAGAGGCAAAATGTTACAACTGAAAGCACAGCATAACAGGAAAAACAGGGAAAAAACACAAACCTTGGTGAACCAGATACATAATCTGGAACAAAAGCAAACATCTAGTCCGAGTCCCGATCTCTCCTTGGACATTTTGAAACTCAGGTCAGAATTAAAATCCCTCTTATCCTCCGAATATGACAGGATCTCCCAAATTCTCAAAACCAATCATTACTTTTCTGACGATAGACCCTCCAAACTCCTAGCAGCAAAAATTAAACACCAGAAGCTGAAATCCAGAATTAAAGAGATTAGGAACCCACTTGGCCAAACTCTCAAACACCCGAAGGATATAGCAGATACCTTTGCTCACTTCTACACCTGCCTCTACAATTTGAAAAATAACCCCTCCACTTTGGAACTCTCAGATCAAGATATCACTGACTACCTAGCCAACCTTGACCTGCCCCCACTTACAGATCGTGACTTATTGGACCTCAACTTACTGTTCACGACATCTGAGATTTCAGAAGTCATAGGACAATCGAAAGTGGGCAAATCACCCGGTCCTGACGGATTCCAAAAAGAGCTCTACAAAACCTTCACAGATTTATTGTCCCCGTATGTTACCAGATTGGCCAATTGCTCTGCTACCCACAGACACCTACCACCTGACATGCTCGAAGCTGTTATTACGGTGATACCCAAAGGAAGGGAGACCCGGCAGATACCAAGAACTATAGGCCGATCTTCCTCCTGAATTCGGACACGAAATTCTTAGCTAAAATAGCAGCTAATAGAATCAAAATTTACATCACCAAATTAATCCACCCTGATCAGGCAGGTTTCATCCCAGGCCGCAATACGGCTGACGCCACTTGGAGAGTCCTGGATCTAATCACCTCCATAGAGAATTCAAAACAACCCTCAGCCTTCTTGGCCTTAGACACCGAGAAGGCCTTTGATAGGGTCCAGTGGAACTTCTTATTTCGCACCCTGCGGAGGTTTGGGTTCCAGGGCAACATCCTTCGTCTCATATCATCGATGTATGCCAATCCCATAGCAAGAGTATACTCCAACAATTTTCTGTCTCAAAAATTCCCCTTGACAAATGGCAGGAGGCAGGGGTGCCCTCTCTCCCTTATCCTCTTTGCCCTATTCATTGAGCCCCTCGCATATAGCATCAGAGACAATGACAATATTAGAGGAATCCCGTTAAACCAACGCCAACACAAAATATCTCTGTTTGCATATGACATCCTCCTTTCAATTACCAATCCCCTCAAATCCCTCAGGCACCTGTCAAGGGTCATTGAGAGATTCTCCCAGCTCACCTTCTACAAAATAAACGAAACAAAATCCCTGATCCTGGACTTTAATATAGAGGAAACACTACTCAAGTACCTCAAAGAAGAGTTTAATTATACATGGACGGAAAAGGAGATTTCTTATTTAGGGATTACTTTGACCAAACCCTGTTCAGCCACGGTACAGACGAACCTAACAAACCTATTTAACTCGTTCCATCATGCCTACTTACGTCTTTCAAAAGTTGAAATGTCCTGGCTGAGTAGGATTGAAGCTTTCAAAATGACACTGCTCCCGAAATTCTTGTACATAATTAGATCCATCCCTTTGTTCATCCCGAAGAGATGGTTCATTAAACTCCAATCACAACTCCGTGCGTTCATTTGGCTCAATAAGCGCCCAAGAGTGGCCAGACTGTCCCTCGAGAGGCACAAGAGAGTAGCAGGCCTAGGAGTTCCCAACTTGCAACAACTACTACTTGGCATCCATCGCCAAACTCTCATAAAAAGGGCTTATAGGCACGAATGATTCGCCCTGGATCTCTATAGAAGGAACGATCATAAACAATAATCTAAAAGCTCTAATCATGGCTTACCTAGTAAATCCCTCTAAACCTCCTCCTACTCACCCAATTACTAGAGCAACTATTCTAGCCTGGAGAGACCTTGTCAAAAAGGCAGCCAAATACTACACTTCTTCCACTCTCAACAAAATCCCTCTAGAAACTCTTGATATTTTGATGCCGAAACTGGACCTCTCTCTCTGGAGGGATAAGGAGATTCTTTATGTTAATGATCTGCTTTCAGGAAACTCTATCCTCCCCTTCCACATCCTCCAAGACAAATTCCCCCTCACTAGGGATGACTGAACTAACTGGAGAGTCATAGCCAACTACCTCAGCACTAACAATCTTAAATTCACAGTTCCGCAAGTAATTGACGTACTTATAAACTCCCCGCGGAAAGCCTCCCTTTGGGGAACGAGCTCTCTCTACAGAATCTTCAATGAAGAAGTCGAATTACTAAACCTCTCATTCTTTGGAGCTTGGGAGGAGGAGTTGGGTATCCACGTGGACCTGGGGAAAATGGCTAAAACTATTAAGACCGTGTACTCTAGCTCGTCTTGTGCCACCCTCCACGAGTCTTACTATAAGGTCCTCTCACGATGGAACTATACCCCTATCAAACTATATCATATGAACCCCAATCACAACACATCTTGCTGGAGAGGCTGTGGAAACCTGAGCACCCTCTCACATATTTTCTGGCACTGTCCCGTCCTGACCAATTACTGGAGAGATGTCAAATCTCTGATTACAAATGTCACTGGGATTCAAATGAACTTAACCCCAGAATTAATATTACTACTGATTGGCACAGAGGACCTCCCTCACCACATACACTTCATAACATCCCACATTATTTTGATTGCTAGAGTCCTGATAGCCTTGAGGTGGAACAAACCAGAACCCCCCACAGTGGATGACCTGATTGAAAGAGTGTCGACTCACTGTACTTTCGAGTACAACTTCGCTATACGCGCAAACAGGTTCCCAAAATTCCTGGGGCGTTGGGAGGCATGTTTGACAACTATTTCCCCATCCCTCCTGCAATAGGCCGCTGACGTAAAAATTTGACGATTTGACTTTATCTTCCCTACAATGCTTTCAAGCTTGCATTACGATTTGCGACAAAATGCACAGAGTGTGTTCGGACTATTTAGTATTCAGATATTCATTTGTACCTTTCCAATTTTCTCTTATTGTACAAGCGCTGTATTTGAATTTGCATTTGTACTTACGACTTGTACCGTTCATGTTATTTGTTGGTTTGTTTACTTGTAATGTTCATTACCCTTCCCCTCCCTCCCCTCCCTCTTTATTTATCTAATCCCGCCCCTGCCCCCTCCCTTGAAATTTCAATAAAGATATTTGGACAACCAGCATGTGTAGGGCAGTATCAAAGCACCTCTTAGTTTGCAGAAATAGTTCAGCACATGTAGAGTGACTTAATAAAGCTTTACTATAGCAACTTTAAAAAGCACATGTTTGTACGTGATTAATAGTTCAGTTATCATACATAGGGATAACTTTAAAATAGGCACTAGTTTGCAAGGACTATAATAAGTCTAAAAGAAACATATACATATACACAGCATATAAGTAACTAAGTCCCACAAGGAACAGCACATTCCATTAACCTAAGGTACAGGCAGTCAAGACAATGGGGCACAGTCCATTAAAGGCACAGTTGATTAAGGGCACAGTCCATTAAGTGCTTTGAGATGTAGCCAGAAGGCTGTAGTTCCACTAATACAGTAGGGTGAAGTGCAACCAGCACTAAACTTGGGAAAGGAAATGTAATACTTTCTGTAGGAAACTCGATGAATCTTATAGACAGGTTTTAGTGTTAGTGCACAATGTACACAACAAGCAAACAAAACACAGCAAAATAATACAGGAAACAAAGGGTGGCCTGCAGTGGTATAAACCCAGCAACACAGTCCTGTTAAGAGCTAGGCCAATACTGGATTAAGTCCTTAAAGGAACAGTCCTCACAACACAGTTTACATTGAGTGTGGCCAACTAATGGTTAAGCCCTTGAAACACGTTTCACATTAAGTTAGGCCGACTAATGGTTAAGTACTAGAAACACAGTTCACTTTGTAACCATAGTCACGGATTTAAGCAATGCAGTGCGGTAGATAACACAGGCTCAATAGTCCTGAATAGTGCACTGCAATAAGCACAACAGAGCACAATGTAAGGCTTTTGCGAGAACAGAAGTCTGTATAAGCTGGCAGCAGTTAGGCTAGGGTCACATTTGGGAGGTTGCATCCATTTGATGGATGCATTAAATAATAATAATAATAATTTTTATTTATATAGTGCCAACATATTCCGCAGCACTTCACATTCACTATACAAAGCTCACATTTAAACAATCATGAGAAACAATTAGAAAATACAATACAATGCCAAAAACAATACAATACAAAGTATAACATAGTACAATAATTGGAGCAAAAAATGGCAACCCTGCTCATAAGAGCTTACAATCTAACAATGAGGTGGGGGTGACAAGGTATAGGTGCTCATTTGCAATTAAAGTATAGTCAACTTGAGGAGATGGGGAACAGATAGGAGCAGAATAAGTGGCCGCAACCCGTTATATGTGATCCACTTGAGGCGGAGCGGATAGGCTATGTCTAGATGACTGACTAGGGATCATGATAGGCCATCCTAAAGAGATCTGTTTTTAAGGATCGCCTAAAACTATTTAAGTTGTGGATACCTCTAATTTTTTTGGGTAGAGCGTTCCAAAGAATTGGTGCGGCTCGGGAGAAGTCTTGGAGCCAGGAGTGGGAGGTTCGGATGAATGCAGAAGTGAGTCTAAAGTCACTTCCAGAGCGAAGAGAACGGCTAGGGTGATAGACAGAGATGAGGGAGGAGATGTATGGGGGTGCTGCACTGTGAAGAGCTTTGTGGGTGAGAACAAGTAGTTTGAAATGGATCCTGTAGTATATAGGCAGCCAGTGCAATGAGTGGCATAGAGCAGAAGCGTCTGAGTAACGATTAGCTAGATAGGTAATCCTGGCTGCTGCATTAAGGATGGACTGGAGAGGGGACAGTCTAGTGCGGGGGAGGCCAACTAAGAGAGAGTTACAATAGTCAAGGTGGGAGTGAATCAGGGCCACAGTGAGGGTTTTTGTAGTTTCCAAGGTGAGAAAGGGGCGAATTCTGGAGATGTTTTTCAGGTGCAAGCGGCAAGAGCGGGCGAGAGATTGTATATATGAAGTGAAGGAAAGATCAGAGTCAAACATAACACCCAGACAGCGAGCCTGCTGACTCGGCACTATTGTGGTGCCGCACACTGAGAGAGAGATGTCATATTTAGGGAGGTTAGTGGAGGGCGGGACCAGGAGTAGTTTAGTTTTGGAAAGATTAAGTTTCAGGTAGAGAGCGGACATGATATTGGAAACTGCGGTTAGACAGTCATTGGTGTTCTTTTTTAGTTAAAGTATGCTTTTTCTTTCATTTTGCATTCACATGACATGTGTTTGCATTTTTGATGCATGTGTTAACGCATGGTACATGCATGTTCCATGCGTTAACGCATGCATTTCCCATAGACTCCCATGTTAAAAAAAACATCCGTTTTCCATAACAGGCCCAAAAACGCTGCAGCCCATGCTTTTATGTGAACTACAAAAAACGCAGAGCGCCAAACGCATTGCACTTTAGCAATATGTTTTTTCCATTGGAGTCTATGGGTGCGTTAACTCATGCATTTTTACACATGTTCACATGAAAAAAACGCATGCTTTTAGCGGATGCACGGTGCGAATCTGACCTTAGCCTACTACTCCTAAAAAGCACATACAAACTGCTGGAGAGAAAGCAGGTAGGAACAAAGCAAATAATTGCAATGCAGGAGTGCAGAGTCCTCTGCAGAGCAGAACAGATGATTAGGCAACTGAGCCAGAGCAGTGACAAAATACTCAAGAAAGGGTCTGAAATACAGAACAAGCAGAAAGAACAGGAAACAGAGACAGGGTGAAACAGCATACGGTTCTCCATCTTGACAAAGGGTAAGGAAACACTGAAGGTAGCCTGGAAAAGCTGGAAGTCCTGACAGGCAGTCATCGTTAATGGGAAAAAAATACTGTAACAGCTTTTTGAACACTGTAGTCCGCTGCCTTGTAGTGTTGTGAGGTCGCAAGGTCATTCTCCTCCACGACCATTCTCCACTATTTTTCACCCAGCACGCTCTGTCATGGCCTTTGCTGGAGAAGTGAATGGAGGTATTAGAGGACAGCCAACCCCTCTAGGAGATATGCGAGGAACATAGGTAATGCCAACAGGACCTTTAGGGTCTCTGACCTCTGTGGGTTTTTCTGCATCTGGCTGGCTAACAAGATCAGCCCTGGCCTCCATCTGACACAGCATCTTTTCCATGTCAGCCTCCTGCTGCCAGTCTTGGAAGTTGGAATTCACCCGTGGTGGCTATCCAACATGTGCCTACTGCCCTTCAGTTTCATGAAGGTGACCATACCCCAACATACAGAGTGTGGAGTTGTGAAGGTATATGCTCATGAAGCAGGATGGACCGGTACACATAGCACCTGCGACCAATCCCATCTTCTGGCCCTAGGTGCATTGCTCATGAAAGACGTTGGCCTTAGGCCCATGCAACCTCTCTGAGGCAATGGCACCAGATAGGCAAATTTTTCCAGAAACAAGAGGGGCTGGGGTAGCTCAGTCCTATTGGGATAGTTGCTGGGAGGGGGTCCCCACATGGCATTCTCCAGTCAAAGGCCTCTGGCTGGGGTGCTACACAAGGCATGTAAACAGGAGCTTATACCACTACTACCTACTCCTGGATTTGCCGATACACCGCCTGCAGCACCGGCGGCAGGTGTAATAGGTCCAGGCGTTCTGCAAGATCCTGACTCTGACCTGTAATGATCCTGGCTGGCATACAGAACTGGTGATGTCCTGACTGAGTTGCGTTTTGGTGGGACCTATTGTTCAGGCATGGGGTAGTAGCACTGGATTTGTACCTGCATATCAGGGCCAATGCGGGTAGTGCGTTCATAATTGAGTTCACATACTGTATGTAGAAGAAGTAATCTCTGTGGGTTGCTCTGGTTCTCGTGGTGAAGCAGACATGGCTCTTAGGGGTGTGTTGAGGAAGATTATGTCCTCCAGAACATGCATGACTTAGGGTGGATTGCAGGTGCACAGTGTAGCAGTGGTGTACTGAAATCCCAAAACGGTGCTATTCTACATGTTGAAGCATCTTTCCTTTGCCTAGGGGTCTGTTTCATCCAGTGCAAAGACTCTATCGCTTATTGTTTGCCAATCTTGTTACTTAGCTCCTCATTAGTGATGGGTGAGTCCTAAATTACTCGGAATCGCCTGACTCTAGCGAGTCTGAGCCCGGGACTCGCTACTCATTGCGAGTCTAGTGAGTCCAATGTTAATGAATGGGGAAGCGAGTAATAGCGAGTAATGTGCGATTTACAAATCGCAGATGTGTCTCGGAAAGCGCTCGCATTGCCGTTTTGGAGGTTTAAGTGTGTGCCAACACTTGGCAGTGAAGCAGCACACTAGTCCCTGCAAAAATTGTTAAGTGCGCACAAGTAGTCGCACAAGCAGGTGGCATACGTGCTATTTGCAGGTAGGAGAGCAGCAACGCACTGGTCTGCCACAGAGAAAATAAAGCTGAAGGGGTCATTATGACCCAAAATCTATCAGGTGCAAAAAAATAAGAAATAGTACCTCAGCTAAGACTCTGACTTCAGCTATTAGGAAAGCTGTGTGAGTAAGCTAAGCTATGAGGTCGGTCCTGTGTGCACTGCAATGGTGGGTTTACACGTCACGATATCGTTCTGATATCGTATACAACGGCGCAGGAGCGCGCATTTCGTGCCCGGTTTTGCCTGAATCGCATCATCGGTTTACACGCTGCGATATCGGGATACAATGTCCCTACGATGTGTACGCCCCCCGACCCAGGAACGACCATTTAACATGGGAGTGAATGGGTGACGTTGCAGTACACATCGGAGTTGGGCTGTCACACGGGACGAACCGGCTCCAACCGGCATCCGATATCGGGCGGTTGAATAGCACGCTCATTCGACCCCCGATATTGGTTTACCATCATTCCTGCATCGTATCGGATGTTCACACCGTACAACGCAGGAACGATATCGGGTCCAACACACGAACCACGTGACTTTTGGTCGGAGTTGGACGCCGATATCGCAACGTGTAAACCCACCATAAAGGCTGCTCCTCCCTGCCTGCCTACAGTCCTCTACACAGTACTCCTCTGTCCTCCTGGTAGCTCTCAGAAGAGTTGTTTGGGTTAAATATAAGGAATCTTGAAGTTTCCCTACACTGACTGACACTCCCTATGATCTGCTCCAGCATCTACCTCACCCTGCACTAGCTCAGATCGTCACAGGAATGTGGAGGAAATGGCGGTGGCAAGGCTTATATACAGCCTCGCCTCTCATACATGACATAGGCATCACGATGGACAGAAGCCAATCATAGTCCTGCCACAACCAACATGGCTGAGGCATTACTGAATATGATTGGCTAACATGCTTGTCCATCTTCACAAGTTTTCTGACCTAACACGCTAGGCTGTCTCAGAAGCTTTGTCGGAACATAACAGATTCTGTATTCGCGAGTCCCGAATACAGTATACAGGACTCAGATTCGTAGACTTGCTCAGACTCACTCAGACTCGCTGCTGACAGCGGGTATCCGTGAAGCGGTGTGATTGTTTAAACGATTTGGGGAGATTCAAGCTACATAGCGATGTGATATAGCGAGTCTAGCGAGTGAGAAAAAGTAAACTCTGACATAACTAGGATTGCCATTGACTTGCATTGGACTCGTTACTGTGCGAGTAATCGCTGAGAAACTCGCCGAGTACCGAGTCCTGCGAGTCCCTTACTACTCGCCGAGTAACGAGTCCTAGCGAGTAGACTCGCCCATCCCTACTCCTCATTAGTTTCTCCATGGGGAGGACTGCAGAAGTCACCTGATTTACAAATCATTTTCCCCTTGCCACAGATAATACCTGAGTGTGCAGTTGGGGGGAGTGATTTGAAGCCTAATATATTTGGAGGAGAAATAAGAAAAAGTAAATAGTTTATTTTCAGCTCACCAAAAATTCATCTGGAATGGTGAATAAGGCTAGTGGGCAGCAATGCACAGACATGTCCAGTATTAACCCCTTTGAATATTAGTTACCTATGATGTACTGGTTCGTCATAGGCCGGTGACTTCCCGACCTTTGACATATCGGTTTGTCATAGCAGGATCGAGGTCCAGTAGTCATGGTGACCAAGGTCGCCAAAAAGTAACTGGAGCTACAGGAAGGATGGGACCTCTGCCTGCTCTCTGATCACTGCCATTGCCCTGCAATCACTGCCACCTGCCCTCCATTCACCATTGCCCTCTGATCACTGCTGCTGCCCTCCGATCAACTCCCCCGCTCTCCGATCACCCTGCACGGCCTGTGATTACACTCACTGCGATCCCCCTGCCCTGTGACCTGCTGCTGCTATTGGCTCTGGTATCTGCTTCCACCCCTGCATACGACTTAGAGGTCCCCCTGCCCTGTGCTTAAATCCCTGCCCTGTGATCACCCCCCGCCCTTTGATCACCCCGCTGCCCTGTGATAACTCCCACTGCCCTGCTCCTTGGTGATGCCCCTCTTTGCATAGCAGCTGTCCTCACTTCCTCAGTGATCCTCTTGTCCCTGACAGTGTCCTCCTGCCCCATGCCTGACAGCCCCCTCCTGCCTTTATGACTGGCAGCTCCCTCCTTCATCTGACATCCCCATATTGCCTCTCCATCCCTCCAGCTGCAGCTACTATGATCTGCTGCTTCCTGTGATCCTGTTTCCAGTCCTGATCTAGTAAGTAAAGTTCCTGTCCCTGCTCTTTACCCGCTAAGCCCTTACTCCCTTCTTCTCCAGCCCCCCACCCCACTGTTTTCTGCCACTGGACGCTGATCAGCTAAATGATTGGTGATCGCTTAAAAGGTACATGATTGATCAAGGTTTTCCTTTTTGTGCACCCCAAATCACAAAAAAAACACAAAACTGTAGCAATCACATACGTAATGAGTGAGCGTCCTGAATCCACTGAGCCACTGAAGAGTGAAGCACATCATTGATCAGTGTCCGTACTTGATTTTGGCGAAGACTTGGCATGACGTCGTTGTGTTTTCTTTTTTTTATTGTAAACTAACAACCAAATAAAAATAATAGATTAGGGACAGTGAAAATATACTGTAGTAATCATCATCTACTACAGTATTTTTTACTGAACATAGTTAGTTGTGGACGCTCAGTACTTTCTTAAATATTTTTTTCTTTCTGACTTCCGTTAGTAAGTTTCTTTTATATTTTTCCGAATTTTAACATTCTCTTTTTGTATTTTCACTTTTCTTTCTAGATTCTCCCTCTAAGAAGTCAAAGGTTTCACCAAACACTCGCACATACACAATGCACACACTACACACACAATGTTTGGCTCATCCCAGTCTCAACAATTATACTCAGCTGAGTAGGCATATGCCATCATTGCATTTGAACCTGATAATGAGAGAGAGGACCCCACATTTCTATATTCCTCCCACTCCTCTTCCTTCTCCAGTGACACAGAACAACCACCACGAAGATGTTGCAGGACAAAAAAATCGGCCAGAGCACAGGGGGAGAAGAGCCCGAGCCCGGAGGTGAGCCGGAGCTCAGTGTGAGTAACCCCCAACCTAGCGCTGTAAGATCCATACCAGCGGGATCATCTCCAGGATACAGGGAGATCAGGTCCCATCTTGCCACATCGCTCTGTCCCCCGCACACTTACTCACCTGGTCTGCGTTCCCGGGATTTCTTTCCAGGTTGCAGCTCTTTCCCGATGCATTTCCTCCACCTCCTCTCACATACAGGTTGTGGAGGAGCACATAGGAAGCACGCGCCGCTGTCAGAAATTATTTTAAGGGCCAGTACACCCTTTTCCAGTAATCACCTTTAAGCCAATCACTGAGAGGCTTGTGTGTATTTAAAGCCCTCACTTCCTTAGGGAGGTACCCTAGCAACTTTGTGATCTAAAATTGCTGTGCTCAGGTCCCCAGTTCAGCGCTTGCTCACTTTAATCTTGCATCTGAAAGAAAACTTCTAATGTTTTCTTCTAGTGCTGGTGTCCTGATCATATGACTGCCTGGAGTCTTGCCTTCCTATCCACCTACCAAGCAGACTCAGTTGGTACCTCCCGGACACTTGGACCATCCCTTGGTGACACAGCCCCAGGGTACCTCTGGATTCCTCTGATTATCCCAGTTTCTTACTGGTTCACCCTATCCGGTTCCCTGGACCTCTCACCCCCCGCGTTGACTCTGTTACTCTTTGGTCCGGCTCCCTGGTTTTGGAGCTGTTGCACTTACAGCCTCCGTCGCTGTGCCGGGGCAACCTTTGTATAGGGGTTTTTCTTTGCCGATGCTCTCTCGGGGGAATTTGGTGCCTTGGCCCAGGGCTCCTCCATTGTGGGTTCTCCTATTTTTGTCCTCAATAAATTCTTGCACTAATCTGATGTCTTGATCCAATGTCATGATTTCTAGGGTCCAGCTTCCACAGAAGCCTCTGTGGTCTAGTGCGTCCACTTTCCTCGATCCGCCTTCATCAGGGTGACAATGCTAGTGACCCCAACATAGCACTATTGCCCCCGTCTGGACCCCGTCCCTCAAAATTTTGCAGCACGGATTCCTGATTTAATTCCCCTATTAGGAATCCAGTTTGACTAAGTCTATTTCATGACGCCACCTGTAGGTGTCCGGTGAAGGCACCGGCGCTGCTCAGACCTCCGGGGTGATGGGCTGCAGCTAGATGGAACCGCTCCCTACAGGACGAGCGGGAATCCCCGGGGCAGTTAGTAGTATTGGAGGGAATAGGGTAGCGCGATCGGTGTAGTGCGGCTGTAAGGAGGGACACATACACGTAAAGCCTTTTTGGTACCTTTACTGGTGTTGACAGGTTCACTTGACCGGGAATGAAGCAGACACTTCAGGAGTTCTACAGCAAGCAGGATTATAGGCTTCCTTGTATACGTCGCTTTACTGGAGTCTGGCAGACATGAAACCCGACCAAACCGTTACTGCACTTGCTTTGGTTAGTCTTTACACCCGGGTTTGCTGCACTGAGGGCACTTCTAAGGGAATCCTGCCGAATTCTCGACTCCGGGCTCTCATTTGGTGGTGCTTTGGGCATCCGGGGAGCTAAACCCCCTCGTTGTTGTAGTACTGGTTTCTCTGCAAAGTCTGAACTGTGGCTTTGTAGCTCGGACCCAGTGACCGGAACTTCATTAGGGTGAGTCTGGATGACTCCTCTGCCACTATTCAGTAGTTGTCTCCTGTTCCTATGACCCATGTTCCAAGGGTCTACCACTTTCCAGGTGTCTCTGGCATGGGCCTAGCGTGGCTCCAGTACCAGGTCAGCTCTCCTAGCTGTTTACAGTTCTCTAGTGACTGCACACTCTGGTGTTTCTCCCTCCATAACCCGTATTTATAGGGGGAACTGGCTTAAGGCAGCCAGTGGAGCTCCCCCTACAGGCCTGGGTTGAAAGGTGTTGCTTGTTTGTGGGGTTTGCTTGCTGTGTACTTTCCATCCATGTCCTAAGAGTTCCTGTGGTGCCCCAACCAGGGTGCCACACATGCTTTGGGGTTGTGTGGCCAATGACGGCACCGGGAATCTTGTTAAATTTGAGGGTCGCATGGATTCCACTCAGTATCAGCAGATTCTTGAGAATAATGTTCAAGAATCAGTGTCAAAGTTGAAGTTACACTGGGGATGGATCTTTCAGTAAGACAATGATCCAAAACACTGCTCCAAATCTACTCAGGCATTCATGTAGAGGAACAATTATAATGTTCTGGAATGGCCATCCCAGTCCCCAGACCTGAATATCATTGAACATCTGTGGGATGTTTTGAAGCGGGCTGTCCATGCTCGGCGACCATCAAACTTAACTGAACTAGAATTGCTTTGTAAAGAGGAATGGTCAAAAATACCTTCATCCAGGATCCAGGAACTCATTAACAGCTACAGGAAGCGACTAGAGGCTGTTATTTTTGCAAAAGGTGGATCTACTAAATATTAATGTCACTTTTTTTGTTGAGGTGCCCATACTTTTGCACCTGTCAATTTTTTAAATAATGCATATTTCACATTTTCGGTCAGTACAATAAACCTCATTTCAATCCTGACATATTACTGTATCCATCAGTTATTACATATATCACACTGAAACAGCTGTTGCAAAAAAACAAATTTTTTTTTTTTCCATTCTTTATTTAATTTTTCAAGATAACAAAACATGGTACATAATATCGTATTACCGTACGTGTTACATATATCTGTTGGTACCTATGTCTTCCTTATATAATACTTTAACAAAATAAACTTGTTCTAAAACTTAAACATGTGGTTTCTCAGTTTTTGTTTATAAATGTTTAGATGGCACAATATTTGTATATCTTTCTAAAAAGTTATAAGGTTTCCAAATCGTAGAGTTGTATGATAATAAAGTTTTAAAGTTGTAGATTTTTAGAATTGTAGAACTCCCATGGCTAGCGACCAACGGAGTATTTTCTTCGCCTCCGAGGAACCTCTCACGAATCCTCAGAAAATGAGCAGATGTTAGAGCAAGTGTGGGGGGGGTCTCACCGCGGCTCCTTATTTAATTACTCCTCACCTTTCCCTATTCTCTCCCTCCATGGCTGCCATGTCTTGAGAAAGGAGTCATGGGAACACATTTCCCAGCTAGAGAGTTCTTCCAGTCTTTGTAATTCTAAGACTTTGGCTAGCCATTCTTTCACTGTGGGTGCGTGTTTTTGTTTCCATTCCTGAGCAATTAAATGTTTCGCAGCCCCTACCATCACTGGGGCTAGCCCATGCTTTTTGGGGTTATATTTGTCTGATGGGAGCGATAGAAGAGCTTCCACTGCAGTTAGATCAGATTCTATGAGACTCATGGATTTTAATATTGTATTTACTCATGTCCAGAATTCGTTTAGTTTCTGGCATGTCCAGAATATGTGAGTCGCAAAAAAACAATTTTAAACAAAAAAAAGATTAAGATTAAGAGGGGTGCCCAAACTTTTTCATATGACTGTATGTTGCTAATATTAGTGTACAGAAAAGGGTGAAGAGTAAGCTAAAACAACCCAGACCAGGTACACAAAATCAGAAGGGGTGAGAGGAGTTGGCGTAAGGAGCTGTCTAGGGAGAACAAAATCTTGGCCAATAGGTGACCCCAGGGCCAGGAGGCCTACAGCGCTTATGACCCGTTAGAGGCCCCTGCAGTACCTAGGACTCCTACGCCGAAGCACCCGGAGTCTTTGTTTGTTGTGTAACTTTGAACTTTTAAGCCTACAGAGACTTTACCTGTTGGACTTTTGAACTTTTTCTAATTAAAAAAAAAAAAAAATGGACCATAGCCACAGGACTGGTGATGGCAAAAATACTTTAAACAGCCTGCAGCGGATGGACTAGCTCTGTCTGGACTGGTTACCCGTTTCCTGGTTTTTGTAAATTTTATTTTGAGACTCTGTACAAATTTCAAGTGTAAATAGTTACTGTATATACTCGTGTATAAGCCGACCCGTGTATAAGCCGACCCCCCTACTTTTGCCCCAAAAATCTGGAAAAACCTATTGACTCGTGTATAAGCCGAGGGTGGACCTCAGCACAGGTATACAGCCCCCAGCAGTGTGGTATACCGGCCCCCCCAGTGGTATACAGGCCTCCCCAGTGGTAGTATACAGCAGCCCCAGTGGTAGTATGTAGCATCCCCAGCAGCCCCAGTGGTAGTATACAGCAGCCCCAGTGGTAGTATATAGGAGCCCCAGCAGCCCCAGTGGTAGTATACAGCAGCCCCAGTGGTAGTATATAGGAGCCCCAGCAGCCCCAGTGGTAGTATACAGCAGTAGCCCCAGTGGTATATACAGCCCCAGTGGTGTATACAGCCCCAGTGGTAGTATATTGCAGCCCCAGTGGTGTACACAGCCCCAGTGGTAGTATATTGCAGCCCCAGTGGTGTATACAGCCCCAGTGGTAGTATATTGCAGCCCCAGTGGTGTATACAGCCCCAGTGGTAGTATATTGCAGCCCCAGTGGTGTATACAGCCCCAGTGGTAGTATATTGCAGCCCCAGTGGTGTATACAGCCCCAGTGGTAGTATATTGCAGCCCCAGTGGTGTATACAGCCCCAGTGGTAGTATATTGCAGCCCCAGCGGTAGTATACAGCAGCCCCCGTAATCCAGGGCCCCCCCAGCCTGACTCTGGTCACCTGTAAAGGAAACTATACTTATCACAGTGCCGCTGTCCGCGCCCGCTCGCACCCGCTCGCAGCTGCCGTACGCGATCCTCCATCTTCATGCCTCTTCTTCCTGTTTCCTGTGCTCGTCGCAGGGAATGACGTCATTGCCTGCGACGAGCACAGAAACAGGAAGAAGACGCATGAAGATGGAGGATGGCGTACGGCAGCTGCGAGCGGGTGCGAGCGGGCGCGGACAGCGGCACTGTGATAAGTATAGTTTCCTTTACAGGTGACCGGAGTCAGGCTGGGGGGGCCCTGCATTACGGGGGCTGCTGTATACCGATGTATACATCGGTATGTACCGATGTATACATCGGTATACAGAACTGACTTGCGTATAAGCCGAGGGGGGTACTTTTCAGCCCAATTTTTGGGCTGAAAAACTCGGCTTATACGCGAGTATATACGGTATGTTATGTTATGTTTATAAAAAAATATAGTTAACTAGGGGGGAATGTGGCACCCCTGCTGGGGATTGCCACAGGACCCACCGGTGCAAGGAGAGACATACACCTTGGTACACACAGTACACAACACCTTCCACTCCAGTCCTGGAGGGGGAGCTCTACTTGCTGCCTTAAGCAAGTTCCCATATAAGCATCCAGGCCTGAGGGGAGGAGTCAGTCAGTTTGCACTTAGCAGTGAAGAGGACAGTCAGTCTGAATTTAGCAGTGAAGAGGACAGTTAGTCTGCTCTTAGCAGTGAAGGGAGCAGTTAGTTACAGTCAGATAGCCAAGGAGAAGGAACTGAAAGGAACTGGTTGCTGGGGCCAAGCCAAGCACAGAACCAGGGTACACTGACCAGCCGTACAGCACCGTAGGGAGATGGTTGGAGGCCAGTGGAGGAAGTAGGAGAAAGGAAGAAGGGAACATACCAGGTTTCCCTTTAGCCCACCCGGACACCAGAGTGCGATTCTGCTAATAATCTAAACTGTAGCAGAGAAAGCCCGTACAGACCAGGAGGATATATTAACCCTGAGGTAACACGAGAAGACACTCAAACCTGACCAAGTACAGGACCAGGGACCTAAGCAGAGAATAGGGATCCCACAGAAAGGTCCTCATTGCCGGTTATGGAGTAGTACCCTGAAAGGGAGAAAGAGTGGCAAGTTAAGTTACAGGCAGAGCTTACCCCAATCACTGCACACAGTGACAGAGATGGCCTCACAACTCTCCAAGGTGAAAGTCCCAAACTGCATCTAGAACCTGGTTACCCTCCTGTATTGTACCTGTTACCGGACATCAGTAAAAAGGTACCGAAACAGAGACTATTGTGTGTGTGCCTGCTTCACCACCGCAGCCTGCAGCGTTCACCGCAAAATCATCACTACTACTCCCCTCATTCACCCCGCTGCCCTGAGGTAAAGCTTCACCTGTGGGGAGCTGTACTACTGAGCTGCACCTCCATCACCTCAGCGGCCAGCCGCAGCGCTGGTATCCACGTTACCAGGTACCACAGGTGGCGTCACGTTACAATTTCCCCATCCATCATCATTGTCCCCCACCATCCCCGCCGTTGAAGGTCCAGGGCACGGGGCCGGGAACCAACCAGCCGTGAGTCCCCATCAAGGTGACCATCTGTCCCGGTATTCGAATACCCCCTACCCTGTCGACCGACTCAGCAGCAGCAGTGCCCTACAGAGGTGGCAGCTGCTGACCCTGGGTGGAAAACATTGCAAAGGAACTGGAGACAATACTAGTTATATGATCTAAAACTGTCTCAACTTTTTCTGGCCTCAGCATTCGTGCAGCGGTGCTCGGGCCTACAAAATCAAAAAGACATCCTGTTTTACTGTGTGCTCCAGAGGAAGGTGTTTCTATTTGTAGCATAGCAAGCACAGATCATGCACATCCTCTCCCTAAAGCATCTACACCACCAGCAGCATCACCATAGCAACGTCCCCTATTTGATGTTCTCTTCATTCTCTGGCACATAAAAAAGTGTAGATTATTATATGGCCTATATACAGAGAGATCAATTATTACACTACCTGTAAACTGCTGTTTTTGAGCTACATGCAAAACTAGGTGATGCAGGACAGTGGGAGGCTTGTAAGATGTTTACACAGCAAGGCACGCTGTATATGAGTCGGTCGACTGGGTAGGGGGTACTTGGATACCGGGACAGGTTGTTACTTCGGTGGGGAATCACGTCTGGAGCGAGTAGGGATTAGGGGACTAGTAGACCTCACCTCCAGTGTTGATGCTGTAGCCCTCCGGGCACCGAATCAAATGAGGACTGACTCCACTTCAGCTCAAACGGTCCTTTACTTGCACCGGATGGAAACAGATACACAGTACAGTCTGGGTTAACAGGTATTGTAATCGTAGGTGGTGAAGGTTTCCTCAGAGTCTGATAGTGATGCTCTCAATATGGCGCTCGTGGTCTTGTTACCTTCTCTCTCTCTCTTACCCCTCTTGAGCCAAGTATCTAGTCCACGGGGTCTGTTATCTAAAAGTCTTTCACTTGTCGGTGTCGTGAACCCAGCTGTGGGACTGATGTTGGGCTGCTTTAGGGATGCTTCGGCTCTCTGTGTGTGTGTCGGGCCCTCAGCTTGCCGGTCTGTAGTTAGGGATGAACCTTGCATCTAGCTACCTCAGCTCCGGTATGCCGGTGTCGACCTGAGTTCCCGGCTGGCTCCAACCAGGCCTGGGTAAACCCCTTTCCAGAGTCTGGGTCGCCGCTCTCCAAAGAGGCACCTCCTGACGCAGCCGCAGGGTCCCCTGCGTCTGCCTTGCTTGCTCTCCTCACACCAACTGTCTGACTGTGCTGTCACTCCCCATCTCCTGCTCACTAGGCTCCACCCCTGGGACCTTCTGAATATCAGTCCCCTGTAATAAAGTGGCCTGTGTTGGGTGTTGGGGTGCAGACTCTGAAGATTCCCTCACGTCCACGGTTACAGAGGCATCACATCTCTAGTTAGGATGTAATACCTCCCTGTGGCGCCTTGCCATGGGGCTCCACACCTTCCCCCCTGGTAAAATACACTTGTCCCCGATTGTCCTAACCAGACCGGTTTTGAGCTTACTTCTTATTTTATTTTTATTCACACTTACCCAGGTAACGTTCAAACACAACAACAATACGATTACTTTATGGTCTTTCCTTGCGTGAGGTGCTGTGCTTCAAATGTTGCAATAAACATTTTTATTTTAAGTTTACATTAGCCCAACGGGGCAGGGTATTAAGTCTCTGACTTTTAAGTTCAATCAGGCTTTCCAAAACAACAGTTCACTTTTACGTTCATGTGATTATTGTCCAAGTGCTGCATTAAAAAGGCACAATAAAGAACTATTTACAATGGTACACTATACCGGGTTAACCTTGTCAGTCGTCACTTCTACTGACCCGGATCGCGTACCACCCTTGAGGCCCTGCATGGCGTTCATATGTTACTATGTCTCCAAAGTATAGGTCCCGGTGTGGGTGGTCTTGAGGGAGATAGGATTCCACATCCCTCCTTTCAACAAAAACCTCGGAATAGAGGCTTTCTTCCCGGGCAAAACTGTACCCGGTGCCCAGGTTGAAAACAGTGATGACCCCCTTTTTATGCTGCATAAGGGGTTGTGGCAGCTGTTTACAGGAAAAGACACGGGCTTGGCTGGTTTCCAGTTCATTTGCCCACCAGGCATCACGTCGCCTCTGCCGTTCCACCTCGTCCTCCTGAGCAGGCTGTGTAAACCAGGGTCGTCCTACAGGTTGGCAGGTTCATCCAGTATCGATCGCAGATTGCATAGCCCTCATAGCTCCAGCACCAGCTCGCACTATTGGTTGTCTGGCCCTCCATACCTCGCGGAGCTCGCCTTCCTCTGTGCCACCGATGGCTCCTTCCTCCTCCGAATCCTCCCCGACACTGGCTTGTTCCACAGGACACTCATTATGCTCCTCCTCGATCTGGTCGGGCTCCTCAGGAAAGGGGATGAGGTCCTCTGGTTCAGTAGCCTCCTCCTCTCCGGGCTCCACTGTAGGCAGGGCCACTGGTTCTGGGACCTCAGTGTTGGGCTCAGCTAGTTCTGTGGGGGCATGGCTCTCACCGGTTACAGGGTGCTCGGTCTGTGTTGCTACCATCACCCCTGGTTCCATGTTTAGCCGGAGTCCCTTCTGCTGCTCCGCATGCCGGCTTAGTTTTAGGACCATTTCAGCACTCCAATGCCGGATAGTCCACTCGTGATCTCCTGGAGTCGAGTATGCAGGTCCGGCAACGCTGCTCCCCAGAAGGCGATGTCTTCTCCCTTGGTTTCAAGGGTGGTGACTCCCTGGGCAGCACGGTAGGCTATGATATCTTCCTCGACCTCCCGGATTAACTCTCCGAGTCTGGGGACTGCCATCTTTACCAGACCGCACACGGGTAATGGGTCCGGAGTCTGCCAAGGTGTCTCGTTCTGACTTCTGGCCGCTCCCTGTTTAGTTTTTATAGTCCTGAGTTGGTGCGGTCTGGGTCCTGGCCCGCCCCCTGGTTGTTTGGCAGCAATGGGGGTGGAGAGGCATTTTGGCACTTCTTGAATGGCCCTTCCCTGATGAGGGGCCGAGGCACGCCCCTGGGCCAGCACATTTTCTGTCACATTTCCAGGCCACCATTTTGGGCCTATGCAGTGAACTAAAGTTCAGTCAATAAAAGTCCAATTTAAGGCGCACAGTACCCAGTTATACCGGGTACGGGATCCTGTTCATGACGCCAATTCGAGTCAGTCGACAGCGTAGGGGGTACTCGGATACCGGGACAGGTTGTTACTTCGGTGGGGTAACACGGCTGGTCGGCTCCCAGTTCTGTGCCCTGGACCTTCAATGGCAAGGATGTTGGGGGATAAGGATGGGGAATGATAACGTGACGTCACCTGTGGTACCTGGTAATAGGGTTACAGCTATGTGGCCTGCCTCTGAGGTGATGGAAAGGCAGCTTTGGTAGTACAACTTCCCACAGGTGGAGCTTTACCTCAGGGCAGCGGGGTGGGATGAGGGGAGTAGTAGTCCTCACCTCCATTGATGATGCTGTGGCCCTCCGGGCGCCAAATGAAATGAGGACAGACACCACTTCAGCTCAAACGGTCCTTTACTTGCACCAGATGGAAACAGGTACACGGTACAGTCTGGGTTAACAGGTATTGTAACCGTGGGTGGTGAAGGTTTCCTCAGAGTCTGACAGTGATGCCATCAATATGGCCAAGTATCTAGTCCACGGGGTCTGTTACCTAAAAGTCTTTCACTTGTCGGTGTTGTGAACCCAGCTGCGGGACTGATGTTGGGCTGCTTTAGGGATACTTCAGTTCTCTTTGTGTGTGTTGGGCCCTCAGCTTGCCAATCTGTAGTTAGGGATGAAACTTGCATCTAGCTACCTCAGCTCCCTTATGTCGGTGTCGACCTGGGTTCCTGGCTTGCTCCAACCAGGCGTGGGTAAACCCCCTTCCAGAGTCTGGGTTGCCGCCCTCCAAAGAGGCGCCCTCCTGACGCAGCTGCAGGGTTCCCTGCGTCTGCCTTGCTTGCTCTCCTCACATCAACTGTCTGACTGTGCTGTCACTCCCCATCTCCAGCTCTCTAGGCTCCACCCCCTGGGACCTACTGAATATCAGTCCCATGTAATAAAGTGGCCTGTGTTGGGTGTTGGGGTGCAGACTCTGAAGATTCCCCCACGTCCACGGTTAAAGAGGCATCACATCTCTAGTTAGGATGTAATACTTCTCTGTAGTGCCTTGCCATAGGGGCGCCACACATACCTTCTGCATTTTTGTATATTAACCAAGTCAGATTATTAAACTACCTTCTTTTATACTGTTGTTTTTGAATGCTACGCAAAACTGCATGATGCAGTGCTGTAGCAGGTTTGTAAGCTATTCACATAGCAAGGCTAGTGCACGCTATACACCTTAAGCATTTTGGTAGATTAAGCCAAGCCATATTTTTAAATGGCCTGTATGTTGCTGTTTTTGAGTGCTACTCAAAAATGTGTCATGCAGCACTGTAGCAGCTTTGTGAGCTATTCACATAGTAAGGATAGTGGACAATATATATTTTAGTAGATAAAGCCAAGTCAGATTATTAAATTGCCTGTTTGCAGCTATTCGTAAGCGCTATGTAAAAATGTGTGAAGCAAGGCTGTTGCAGGTTTGTGAGCTGTTCTTAGGCTGGAAACACACTGTCCAAATGACATGTGAGTCACTCGCACGAGTCTCAGATCATTCACCCGACATGACCCCTGCCTCTCCTCTTTGGATGGGATACTGTCAGTGGTGTGTAATTCTATGTAGCTCTACTGCTCCTGACCAGAGAGGGGGAGGCCCACGGGTGAATGATCCGAGACTCATGCGAGTAACTCGCATGTCACTCGAGCAGTGTGTTCCAGCCTAAAAGCAAGGCTAGTGCATGATGTAGACATTCAGCTTTTTAGTAGATTAACCCAAATTCAGTTTTTAAACTGCCTGTATGCTGCTGTTTTTGAGCATTACACAATAATGCATGAAGCAGCGATATATCACATCTCAAAGTATCAGTGGCTGCTACCCTGTCCCCAAGTGCAGTAATATATTTAAAAGGGTCAATAGCACCTATTAATGTCCCTCACTAAAAAAGCATTTTATCCTGTCGTTAGTAAAAGCAAAATGGCTGTGCAACTTGTGATCCATCTAATATATAAAGCTGAATGTGCGTATGTGTGTGTGTGTGTGTATGTACTGTATGTATGTATATCTGGGATTGGCATCTACACCGTCGCAACTAAAGCCACAAAATTTTGCACAGTCACACGTCTGGACCCCGAGAGCGTCATAGGCTATGTTGTGAGGCGAAATTTTAACCCTGCACGCTCCAGTTCACCAAACAATTTTGCCCCTATCTACATAATGAGGAAAAAGTGACAATTACCTGTTTACAGTTGTGAATGAGAGGGGCTTAATGATAGCGCCAAAGGCTAACAGCACATACCAGCATAAAGTCACTAAGGTGGGGCCCCAACATGAGATATTCACCACGCACGGGGATATGTATACACACCACACGCACACAAAGAGTAACAGCAAGTGTATAGTCGCTAAAGTGCAGCCCCAACATTGGATACTCACCACGCACCCGAACACACACACACACCACAAAGAGACACACACAACACAGAGACACACCCCCACGGGTAAACAAACACCCTATAGCGACACATGCACTCACCCCACAGGGACACACACACACACTACAAAGAGACACACACTTAACAAACACACACACCACACAGACCCCCCACAGGGACACACACACATAGCCACCCTATAGGGACACATGCACTCACCCCACAGGGACACACACACACACACCACAAAGAGACACACACACACACACCACATAGACCCCCCCACAAGGACATACACACATACACACCCTATAGGGACACATGCACTCACCCCACAGGGACACACACACCACAAAGAGACACACACAACAGAGACACACACCTCACAGAACCCCCCCCCACAAGGGACACACACACATACACACCCTATAGGGACACATGCACTCACCTCACAGGGACACACACGCACACACCCCAGGGACACACACACCACACACAGACACAGATGTGCACAAATCACCTCACACAACTCGCCTCATACGTGTGCTATCTTTAATTTCCAAACATAAACATCTGATTAAAAACAGCCAATGTGCAGCACATGTGTCATATAGGGAATTAAGGCAGACGTCAGTCACATGAGCTGTCTATTATGTGTATGTGTGAGGTAACATATACAGCCCGGCCGGGGGGAGGGTTTACTAGTGGCGTGAGATTTATTAGGCTGCCTATAGCAACCAATCACAGCTCAGCTTCTATTTTCTTACAGGTTATTAATATGACATATTCAAATTCTATTTTGTTATAGCTAACATCAGTTATTTATTAACCCGGGAGTAGCCGGGTACTACAGCTAGTCCTTTATAAAGGTCATGTCACAGAATGAATTAGATGGCTTCAGAAGAACCAACAATCTGAAACGTTGGTGATTGGCTGTGCTGCATCCTTTTAAATAGCTTTATTCAGGTGAAAAACTGAACAGGAAACAGACATACAGTTTAAAGTGTGTGTTCAGGGGCCAGCACTGAACACAAGATGTTTAGTATGAACCCTGTACATTATAGTTCGAGTTTGCTCATCACTAATTGTAACATACACAACATTTATTACCTATTTATATAATAAATGATAAATGTATGATTGCTCAGGGTACAAACTGCAGAGGCATCCACCTAAAATGATGAGGGAATGTGGGGGCCACTATGAAAATGCTACTACCAATTTTTTCATACAGGGAACTTGAACCCCTCCATTCTTCATATGGGTCCACAATGTCAGATATGAAGCAATCATACCTTTTACCACCTACACAATGAATAAGTGATACAGTATATATAGTTTATGGGAAACACATATGCAAACCTGTCAGACACTGTGGGCACTAATGGGCATATTCATTTATGAGGTACATACTATAAAGGAGCAAAGTCATAGGTGAATGCCTCGGTATTCATTCATAAGGCTGAAGGCACACTGTCATGCATCAAACACGGAGCGTGATGCGAGTGTTATGCGTGTTTTTTGTGTTTGTAGTGTGAGTGTGGTGCATGTGGCGAGTGTGCATGGCTGTATGCATGTGAGTGTGCTGCGAGTGTGGTGCGTGAGTGCGTGTGTGCTGTGTGTCAGTGTGATGCTGTCCGTGGTCCTGAAGCAAACTTCAGGTCTGTGCACAGCATTTGCTGGTAAATTCAAACTCTGCGGCTGTCAAAGCCGCCGAGTTTGAATTTGCCAGTTTCCCAGTACAGTGACAATAATGTTTCCCCGCTGTAACAGCACAGGGGACAGCTCCCTGGGGCTGAAGTTTAGCAGCTCTGGTGAGCGCTGCTAAACTTCAGCTCCAGGGAGCTGTCCCTTGTGCTGTGATTTCAGGACCACGGCAGCAGAGACAGCTCCTGAGTTTCATTAACTTAGCCGCCTGCTTTTTAAATGATTTAATAAAAGCCGACAAATGCCGGCTTGCATTTTAACTCTGTATTAACCCCTGCACAGGCAGGGTGTGATGACAGCATGTGTCCAGGGAGTGTGGACACTCTCTGGACACATGTTGTCATCACACCAACATTGATTTAACCCTTCTGACACCGGGTTATTAACCCCCTCTGCAGCCTCTGTGCTGACATGTTGCACAGAGCCTGCAGAGGAGGTTAACATGATGATTAACCCCTAGAACTTTAATATTTGGGTAGCAGCTGTGTTTTAAACAATGATGTTTCAGCACTGCTGTGACAGCGGGGAAACATTATTGTTACTGTACCGGGAAACTGGCAAATTCAAACTCGGCGGCTTTGACAGCCGCCGATCTAGAAGTGATTTGCAAAGCACAATCATCGACTATCGCACAGTGTGCTGTTTCTCGCACCCATAGACTTGCATTGCATGCTCGCACATTACACTCGCTTCTGACTCACAATGCGAGTTTAGTGCAGGGACTCACACCAATGTGCCCTGCCTAATAGGGCAACACTGGTCTGAGTGCAATGCGAGTTTCTCTTCAGCCTAAGGGCTCGGACACACTCTCCAAGTTGCATCCGAGTTTGACGGACGAGACTCGGAACAGGCAGGAGCAGTTACTCTGAACGCCTTCTTTGGCTCTGGAAGGGGAATGACAGCTGCTTGTGTTTTTGTGTAGCATTGCATTCCCCGTCCACAAAGAGAGAGAGGTCATTCAGGGTCACTGCTCCAGGCTGTTTCGAGTCTCATCCGTCAAACTCAGATGTAACTCAGAGAGTGTGTCCGAGCCCTAAGAGAGAGACTTTTAAAAGAACAAGTGAAAAATCTGTAGTGCTTACCTATAAAGTTAAGCCAATGGTATCATTATGGATATCAACACTATCTACAGATGATTTGATAAATCAGCCAAGATGTCATGACAATCATCCTAGTAATATTGGGGAGATTAAAGCTCAAATTCCTATGATCACCCAATATAACGGGCAAACAGCCTCTTTTATTAAATTAGTGAAGATGTACTGGCCCATCTTGAAATTGACCCTTTTATTGGGGAATGTATATCAGCTAGACCAGCAATCCTTACCAGGTCGTATCGTTGTCCGGATCGCTGGAATGTCGCCAAGTGTGACAGGACCCTAAGAATGTAGCATCAGTACAGTGGGAGCACCTCAGCTCATGTACTGCGCATGTGTGTATGATGTCACACGCCATCCAGGAAGTTAGTGTGGACTTTTTTTGCTGTTCGTGTCACCAGCCGGGACCACTGCAGCCACTACACCATGTGTCTCTGCCTGCAGCGGACAGTTAAATTTAACTTTTTCTGTTTCATTTCAATTCCACACCTTGGCATCGTTGGAACCATTACCCACTTGGGATCAAATCTCTGCCAGTGCAGATTACATGTCTCTTGTTAAGCTTTGTTATTATCTTTTAAAGTGCACCACCTAGGCACTTATTTTCCTTCATTGTTATCATGTTGTTGGAGGTATATTTGTGTATTTATTTTATTGCTTGGTTTTTAACCTTATAATTTGTAGCATGTTTATGGGATTATATACTGAATGTGTGTACAATTAGCTCTTGCTGGTATATGGAAGACCTGCAGTGATATTTACACATATTCTTCATCATGCGTATCATCCAGAAGGAGGGCAGAACACACTTTCAGTCTCCATCTGGCAAAGCGTCTGCCTATGGTAGCAATGAAAATATATCGCTTGATATCTAAAACCTGATCTCAAAGTTCCCATCTACGAAAAATAAGCATTTTTATCATTTACTGATCTTTAAAGGGAACCTGTCAGATGGTTTATGCCCCTTTGCTATCACTGTCTGTCCCTGAAGCTTCATTGTACTAGTCTAATCATCCCATCTGAGCTCATACTGTAATGTTAAAGGTGAAAGAAAAGCATTTATACACTTACATTTTCTGAGGCAGTGTGTAGTCACCTTGGAGAATGTAGTCTACCTTGCAGGTTAATAGTTAGCTCACTATTAACTTCTCTGTATAAAGGCCCTTTGTGGTGTAATGATCATGTGACCATAGTGGGCTGAGCTAAGCAAGCAAAATCATTATGTGCTCTGCCTATTGTAATCACATGATCGTGACATCACACACATACAGCATCTTATAAGATGTGGCTGAAATGCCAAAGTGACAACATCCTCAAATGTGTAGTCACTGACTCAGAAAATGTAAGTGTATAAATGCTTTTTTTCACTTTTAGCATTACACCATGAGCTCAGACAGGGATGATTAGAATAATATTATGAAGCTGCAGGGACAGACAGTGATAGCGGGGGGGGGGGGGGAGGGAGCACAAATTAGCTGACAGGTTCCCTTTAATATTCCCTATTTAAGCCATTGACCATGGTTAAGTGTTCAATTACCCTTTTTTTGTGCTGTCACATCCAAGTATTGTCTAGACAACCTTTGCTATATCTGCATGTTGATGAGAGATGTCTGAAAAGACCTTTAAGAAGTCACAGTCATGGCTTCAATTTACATAATGTGCTCTAAATCAACCAACTTCATGAAAAAGCAAAACAATTTCAATACAGGAAGAGCATAACCCATGATACTTCAATGCCCTACAGCACTCACTTTTATAGATATGTTCATTCACAGCTTACAACAGTGGAAATTAATTTTATGTCCAGATTCCCCAAGATAACACTTTTCTTGTCCAGAACACATGAACATTTGCAGAAGGCTCCCTTGTAATAAAAGCCTGTGCCTGGCAGCATGTTGTGTTGTGAGCTCTTTAATATACATCATAAAGAGCATTTACCAGCTAAAATCATAAAAGTATACTTAAAACTATCAGTTGCAGTGTTCCTCTTGTGACAAGCCTTTTATGAGCCAATTCAGCTGCTTTCTAGTTCTCTTCTACAGTTAACACATGCTTAGTCCCCATTACTTTGAAAATTATTGACTCACTTTTTTTTTTTTTTTTTACAAAAACCTTCTTTTAGAAGCTGCAATGTGTTGTATATTATACAGTTCTGAAAATAAATATAATAAACATCTAAACAAATAGTGGACATATCATTGGTGTAACCTGTGCAGACAACACACCGGCTAAAGACCTAAGGGAGTCCGTTTCTACATCCAAAACAGGTGGAATTTTACATTATGATGGGTTTATGATGGAAAGGCCTCATATACTGTTCATGCACAGGGACCAGTTTCTGGTTGTGTCTACCGATGATTTCATATGCTGCAGATGTTCTTTGTGAAGACGAGAGAGTTTCATGTTTTAAATCAATCAGCAATAGGCAATAATTATCCCACTTCTTTTCAAAGAGGTTTTGCTACAGTGGTGTGCAGTGCCTTGAAGAAGTATCTATACCCCTGAACTTTTCCAATTTTTCTCACATACACCCACAAACTTAAAAGTATGGGAATTTTATCTGATGTACTAACAGTAAGTAGGAAGTATTTATGAAGTGTAAAGGAAATGATACATGGTTTTCTAAATATTTTAAAAATATAAATCTAAAAATTATTATGTGCATTTTGTATTCAAACCCCTGTAGTCTTATCACCTTAAAGAGGACCTGTCACCCCCCTGCTGCATGGCAATCTAAATGCAGCACTGAATGCAGCATGTCTGCTGCATTCAGGGAAAGGGTTCCCCATGTGTCTGTGTGCTGTGTACCCTGAGATATAGCCTTTGTAAAACTTACAGTTAGAAGCCATAGAGGCAATCACTGTGGCTGGAGTGAACTTGATTGACTGGGGCCATTCCCTCCCTCTCTGCCTCTGTGTGCCACCTTCTGCTGTGCTGGCTCTGCTCTCCTCCTCTCTGTCACTCACAGAATGCAAATCATTTGTCCTGACATCAGCTCCAGAATCCTGCCCTGACAAAGTTTAAACAGCACAGCAGGAGGTGGCACACAGAGGCAGAGGGGGAGGGAATGGCCACAGTCAATTGAGCTCCCTCCAGCCACAGTGACTACCTCCATGGCTTCTAACTGTAAGTTTTACAAAGGCTATATCTCAGGGTACACAGCACACAGACACATAGGGGTCTCCGTCCCTGAATGCAGCAGATATGCTGCATTCAGTGCTGCATTTAGATTGCCATGCAGCAGGGGGTGACAGGTCCTCTTTAAATAAAATCATGTGACCAATTACCTTAATAATAATATTAATTATTATTATAATTAAATATTAATTAATAACCTTAAAACTGTGCCCAGAAAACATCTGGCACCATTAATGAAGGATATAAATGCAGCACTTGTAACCGCCCAGATAACATCAATTGGAGAAATAAGTCAACTTGCGTACAGCACAGTAGTGACTGTAACAGAAGAACTGGGGATACAATGACTCACCTGGGCCAGGGGACTCAGGTCTCAGGCGCAGTCTGTAGGTCACGGTTAGCGGTGCCTGAGGCTGTGGGCCCGGTGGTCAATGTAAAAAGGGGAAAAATAAAAGAAAAATCAAAAATGAAATAAAGTTTTTGTTCGTGACGCCACCTACAGGTTATAGGTTCAGGGACCTCTGGGGTGATGGGCGGCAGCTGGATGGTGTGGCTCCCTACAGGAGGAGCGGTGCCCTGGGGTATTGGAAGTAGGAACGGAGGAATACAGCATCACAGTCACTGTGGGACAATGCAGGTGAAGAACAGTTCATGGGATAAGGCACTGACTTGTTGCTCACTCTTAACGGGTATTTACTCTGGTATTCTGCAGCATACAGAGTAATGCAGTTCTTATTGCCAGGTAGTGGACCAGGTGGTTCTTGCCATAAGTAATGTCCCTCTGAAGCTCCACTGATGTCCTTTTCTATCAATAACTGCCCCTTCACTTCGCTGCTCTGCTATACCCACATAAGAGCACTGAAGACCCTCGTTGGGATTCCGCTGCACGTCAATTCTCTCCGCGGGCCCTGGCCTTCAATGGTGGGTGCTCCTGGTATAAGCTGTGGTAGATGTTAGTTGGTGGGTCGTGCTCCTGTAAAGCTTGCGACCACTCCGGGTTCAGGGTTGTAACCTGCTGGACCACTTCGGAGCCGGTACTCCGGGTCTGGGCTGGGCAAGGGTATTGGATTACCTTTTCTACTCTTGGCCCCTTTCTCTTCTGGGTCACCAGGTTGAGGCGCCCTCCCTGTTAGCTATCTCGTTCTTTCCTGTTCTTTCTCCACTCTGCTACATCTGCTGCACAGCTCTTCGCAGCACCCTCTTGCTTCTCAGCTTCTCCCTCGTCTCGACTTGACTTGACTTCACTCGACTCACTCACTAACTCCTTGCTACTTTTCCCTTGCTATCTAACTTAGCCTCTCCTCCCACCAGGACCGCTTACCCTAGTAACAGGTGCCTAATTGGTCCTCTAACACTAGGTGTTGCATGCGGTGGATGGAGCTTCAGGATTATCCTATTCATAGCTAAAACAAAGAATACGACACCTTCATTCAGGGGTGTAGTACCCTCTTGTGACGCACTCTTAGTGGGGCGCCACAACAACAAATAAAGCCCTTCAGAAAATGGACTGGAAAACCAAAATGGAAGATCAGGTTGGAGTTAAAAATGAAAGGCCTACGATCAGATGCAAGCAATTTGAAAAAAAGGTAAAATCCCAAAATATCTGATAAAAAATACTGGCTAAACACAAGAAAAATTGACGAAGCACTTGAAATCGTTAAGCAACTGATCAGAACATTGGCCAGAAAAATTGAAAGATATGAATCAAGAGTGATTAAGTACAAGCAAAATCAACTATTTTAATCTGATCAAAGGTGCTTCTATCAGAATATGAATCAGAAGGCAGATGCAACAAATGAAAAAACAGAAAAAACAGCTACAACTTCATTCCGGAAAGATTTCTGGGAAACAAGAAAAGATTATAACAGCAATGCTTTGTGGTTAAAACAAAATGGGACAAATAAAAATAATAACAGAAATGATGAGAGAAAGAATAAAGAATATTAATATAAAATAATAATAAACCTTTATTTATATAGCGCCAACATATTCCGCAGCGCTTTACAATACAGTGGTTTAAATACAGAAAATATACAATACAGTAAGTAATTCCAGTAGAGAAAAAATACAGTACAATAATTGGATACAATACAATAAGCATAGAATCAAGTAAGAAATACAATACAATAAATAAAGCAAAAAATAAAGGTGATCCTGCTCAAGAGAGCTTACAATCTACAAAGGGATAGGGGTTACACAAAGTACAGGGACTTATTACACTGATGGTCCAGGCATCTTGAGGAAATGGGGGATAGAAATAAGGTTGCATGAATGGTCACCAGACAATGTGGGTTTTGTGGAGTTTGAAGAAGAGTTATTGACCAGAGAGATAGTGAATGTGCTATATACAGTACAGAGGACTTCTATCAGGGAGTATGATAGGCCGTCTTAAAAAGATGTGTTTTTAGAGATTAAGAACTGGACTTCACCTGATGGTGGTCAATTGCATGGATTTTGGCTTACATATCTGACCAGTCTGCAATCAAAAATGGTCCAACAATTTAATGATATTCTGCAGAGTGGAAATATCAGTGAATGGTTACCAACTGGGAAAACATTTGGTACAGAAAGATCCAGTAAAAGGGGCAAAACCAGGAAATTACAGACCAATAACGTGTCTACAATGGTCAAACTGTTGACAAGTATAATAGCTGACCAAATATAGGATTACCTGGAGACAAATAACATGTTGGCAATAGAACAAAAAGGCAATAAAAGAAAAAGCAGAGGCACCAAAGATCAACTCCTGATTAACAAAATGATACTGGAGAACTGTAAAAGTTGTAAATCAAATCTATGAACAACTTGGATAGATTACCAAAAAGCATTCGACTCACTGCCACACAGTTGGATCATCATGTGTCTGGATGTCATCAGGGTTTGTGGAAATATTGGCAGGTTCATTGAAAATCCAATGGAACACTGGAGAACTGAGTTGTATGTGAGCAACCAAAGCTAAAGGCCACTTTACACACACCAACTTTTCTGTCCAACTTCTGACCAACTTGCTGGTTGCAGTGAAATCATGGACACATTGCTCCATTTTGTGACTGTGTACAAATGTAACAATGTGTCCATGATTTCACTGCAACCAGCAAGTTGGTCAGAAGTTGGACAGATAAGTTGGTGTGTGTAAAGTGGCCCTAAGGAATAGTCAACATCAAGAAAGGAATTTTCCAGGGGTATTCGTTGTCGCCACTGTTGTTTACCATTGCAATGATTCCACTGGTATTAATTCTGCAAAAAACAAACTTGGACTATCAAACTGCCAGGAATTCACCAAAAAAATATCTCACCTGCTGTACATGGATGATTTAAAGTTGTATGAGAAGTCGAAACCAAGATCCAGTTTCTGAACAACACTGTTAAGGTACAGTCACACGCAGCAATATTGCTTGCAATTTCACTGGCAATTTGCTGGTTGCAGTGAAATCATGGACACATTGTTCTATTTTGTTGGCGCGTACAAATGGAACAATGTGTCCATGATTTCACTGCAACCAGCAAATTGCCATTGAAATTGCAAGCAATGTTGCCACGTGTGATGGTACCTTTAGAATTTTTAGCAATGACATCAGTATGGAGATTGGCCTGGACAAATGTGCCACAGTGGCAAAGAAGAAAAGGAAAATAATTGACACCAAAGGCATAGAAATGCCTAATGAACAAACCATATAATGGCACCAGCCTGAAGCCTACAAATGCCTGGACTTATTACAGCTGAAAAACATCAAGCATGGACATGTGAAAAATGTAATTGGTAAGGAATATGTCCAAAGAGTCAGGAAAATTTTGAAGGACAAATTGAATGGTGGGAATACCATCAAGGCCATAAACACCTGTGACATTCTTGTCATTAGATACATTGCTGGAAATGTGAACTCGACACAAATAGAGCTGAATGATCTGGACAGAAAAACAAGAAAACTGATGACAATCCACTACTCATTGCATTTACGTAGGGGTGTTGACAGACTTTACCTTCCAAGAAAATCAGGAGGCAGGGGACTTTTGCAAGTGAAGCAAACTGTAGAAGAGAAACATGCACTGGCAGATTATGTGAATGATAGTGGAGAACAAGCCTTGATGGAAGTTAACAACAGAAAACTGCTTAAAGTACAACAGACAAACAAGGAATACCGTAAAGACGCAGTACAAAACAGAAAACTGGCAAAAGAAAGCTCTGCATGATCAATTCCTAGAGAAAATTGCCGGTAAATTCGTTATGCAAAAGACCTGGTTGTAGCTTATAAATGGAACATTATAAAAGGAAACAGAGAGCTTAATTCTGGCCCAAGAGCAAGTATTCCACACTAATTCAATTAAAGCCAGAATTGAAAAATTAACTACAGACCCCAAATGTCAACTATGCAAGAAAGCAGATGAAACAATGGATCATATACTGAGTTGCTGCAAGAAGATCGCGCAGACAGACTACAAGCAAAGGCATAATACATTTGCTCAGATGAATCACTGGAACTTGTGCCACAATTACCATCTTCTTTTCACAAAGAACTGGTGGGATCATAAACATTAAAAGGTTATTGAAAACTAGATGGTGGCCTGATTCTAATGCATCGGGTATTCTAAACTATGTATGTAGTTTATAGCTGGGTTTAAAGCCTGCGCCAATATCGCTGATTGCTGGCAACCGGCCGGGTGCAACCAATCAGCGAAGCGTGGTTGAAATCACGCGCCAATTTGTGGGCGGACTGTCCCTGTTGCTGATTGGTCTTGGGTGGCTGGCCTGACCAATCAGCAACGCAGAATTTGCGTTACAGACAGACAGAAATAGACAATTATACAGTAGATAACGACAGCAGTACCGGAGTGCAGCGGTGCCAGTGTGCAGCGGTGCCTGAGTCCAGTAGGGGGCCTGGGGACAGCGGCCAGGTGCGGGTAGGAAGGGACCGGGCGGGGAACAGTGGGCAGGAGGGGCCGGGTAAGAGCGGGCGGGTGCAGGCAGGAGGGCACCAGGGGGACAGCGACCGGGAGCGGGCAGGAGGGGTCAGGGAACAGCGGCCAGGTGCTGGCAGGAGGGGGACCGAGGAACAGCAGCTGGGTGTGGGCAGGAGGTGGCGGGGGAGGGCCTCTCCTGCCCACCCCCGGCCGCTGTTCCCCGGCCCCCTCCCGCCCGCAGCAGAGTGCTTAGCAGAGTATACGGCGGCTCAGTGGTTAGCAGAGTATATGGGGGCTCAGTGGTTAGCAGAGTATACGGCGGCTCAGTGGTTAGCAGAGTATACAAGGGCTCAATAGTTAGCAGAGTATACGGGGGCTCAGTGGTTAGCACAGTATAAGCTGGCTCAGTAGTTAGCACTGCATATGGAGCCTAAGTGGTTAGCATTCTATAGTGGCTCAGTGGATGGCACTGTATATGGTGGCTCAATAATTAGAACAGTAATGTGGCTCAATGTTTAGCACAGTATATGGTGACTCAGTGGTTAACACTGTATACGGTGACTCAGTGATTAGCACTCTATGGTGGCTCAGTGGTTGGCACTCTATATGGTGGTACAGTGGTTAGGACAGTATGGTGGCTCAGTGGTTAGCACAGTATGGTGGCTCAGTGTTTAGCACAGTATGGTGGCTCAGTGGTTAGCACTGTATATGGTGGCTCAGTGGTTAGCACTGTATATGGTGGTTCAGTGGTTAGCACAGTATGGGGGCTTAGTGGCTAGCACTGTATGGTGGCTCAGTGGTTAGCACAGTATGGCGGCACAGCACGGTGGCTCAGTGGTTTTCACATCGCTGTGGCTCAGTGGTTAGCACTGCGCGGTGGCTCAGTGGTTAGCACTGTGTGGTTGCTGAGTGGTCAGCGCAGGATGGAGGCAGAGTGGTCAGCGCAGGATAGAGTCAGAGTGATCAGCGTGGAATGGAGGCAGAGTGGTCAGCGCGGGATGGAGGCAGAGTGGTCAGCGCAGGATGGAGGCAGAGTGATCAGCGCAGGATGGAGGCACAGTGGTCAGCGCAGGATGGAGGCACAGTGGTCAGCGCAGGATGGAGGCACAGTGGTCAGCGCAGGATGGAGGCTCGGTGGTCAGCGCAGGATGGAGGCTCGGTGGTCAGCGCAGGATGGAGGCTCGGTGGTCAGCGCAGGATGGAGGCTCGGTGGTCAGCGCAGGATGGAGGCTTGGTGGTCAGCACAGGATGGAGGCTCGGTGGTCAGCACAGGATGGAGGCACAGTGGTCAGCGCAGGATGGAGGCAGAGTGGTCAGTGCAGGATGGAGGCAGAGTGGTCAGCGCAGGATGGAGGCAGAGTGGTCAGCGCAGGATGGAGGCAGAGTGGTCAGTGCAGGATGGAGGGCCAGTGTTCAGCGCAGGATGGAGGCAGAGTGGTCAGCGCAGGATGGAGGGCCAGTGGTCAGCGCAGGATGGAGGGCCAGTGGTCAGTGCAGGATGGAGGGCCAGTGGTCAGCGCAGGATTGAGAGCCAGTGGTCAGCGCAGGATGGAGGGCCATCGGTCAGCGAAGGATGGATCCCCCCTCCCATCCGCTTCGATCTCACCCGCATCTGTTGTGTACATCGCAGCTACAGCAGGTAATGAGCGGTCATGTGACAGGCTCTGTGCACGTCACTCCAGCCCGCCTATCGTATTACCGCTAATTACCTGCTGTAGCGGCGATGTAGACATTGGGTGCGGGTGAGATGGAGGGGGGGGGGGGAAATGGAGCGGGGGGGGGGGAAATGGAGCAGCGGGGGTGGGGAGGTGAATGGAGCAGCGGGCAGGAGGAGGCTGACAGCGCAGTGACTGTGTCTGAGGGAAATAGCATGCACAGTTGTTTTGCATACTCCTCACTCATTGATAGTATCGCGGGATCTCCAGAGCAGGCGAGGAACAGCACGTTCCGACGACCGACAAAAGCCGAGACCAGTGGCCGAAAATAGAACCAAGGGCCCAGCTATACTTCGCTCGAAACACCGCTATGTATCTCTATGGGAAGTGAGGCGCTATTCTGATTGGTCGCTGTGTGCTGCCGGCGACCAATCAGAATTGCGCCTCACTTCCCGTAGAGATATAAAAGTCGTCCATTATATCTCTATGCGAAGTGAGGCGCTATTCTGATTGGTCGCTGTGTGCTGCCGGCGACCAATCAGAATAGCGCCTCACTTCCCATAGAGATACATAGCGGTGTTTCGAACAATGCATGGCCGGCCCCTTGGTTCGATTTTCGGCCACGGCGCTTTGAGTTTCAAATTTACCGCTCAAAGTGAGGCGGTATTCTCATTGGTCGCCGCCAGCACACAGCGACCAATGAGAATAGCGCCTCACTTCCCATAGAGATACATAGCCGTGTTTCGAACAATGCATGGCCGGCCCCTTGGTTCAATTTTCGGCCACGGCGCTTTGAGTTTCAAATTTACCGCTCAAAGTGAGGCGCTATTCTCATTGGTCGCCGCCAGCACACAGCGACCAATGAGAATAGCGCCTCACTTCCCATAGAGATACATAGCGGTGTTTCGAACAATGCATGGCCGGCCCCTTGGTTCGATTTTCGGCCATGGCGCTCGGCTGTCGCTGGCCCAAGGAAATCGCAATGGACCTACGTGCCGGACTTATCGCGCCTGCAACGATTCACATATCTATCTATCTGTATCTCTCTATCTATCTCTATATCTATATCTATCTATGTATATCTCTCTATCTATATCTATCTATATTATCTATCTATCTATCTATCTATCTATCTATCTATCTATCTATCTATATTCTATCTATCTATCTATCTCTATCTATCTATCTATCTATCTATCTATATCTATCTATCTATCTATTTATCTATCTATCTATCTATCTATATCTATCTATCTATATCTATATCTATCTATATCTATCTATATCTATCTATCTATATATCTATCTATCTATCTATCTATCTATCTATCTATATCTCTATCTATATCTATCTATATCTATCTATCTATCTATCTATCTATCTATCTATCTATCTATGTATCTATATCTATCTATCTATATCTATCTATCTATCTATGGTACTTGAGAAAGGTGCCTAGTGCACCGAAACGTCGTGCCACATGGGCTCTGAATAAAAAACAGACCCTTTATTCACCTGAACTGGAGTGCTGCCTGTTTTCCTTGATTTATTTGAATTTGTTTGGACACTAATACACAGGACTTGCACTGCGGATGAGTATATTATTGTGCTGTTCCATTTTCTCTTTTTCCTCAAGCTGCGTGCCGAAACGTTGCAGTCCTAGGACAAATAAACCCACATGGATACACTAAAGGAAGTGCTGCCCTTCATTTTTTCATTCTAACAATTGCCAGTGAAGTGGTAGGAGGGCCTTGCACCCGTCTGTATATTACGGTGCTGTTTCAATTTTTTGCTCTATCTATCTATCTATCTATCTATCTATCTATCTATCTATCTATATCTATATCTATCTATCTATTTCTATCTATCTATCTATCTATCTATATCTATATCTATATCTATCTATCTATCTATTTCTATCTATCTATATCTATATCTATCTATCTATCTATCTATCTATCTATCTATATCTATCTATCTATCTATCTATCTATATCTATCTATCTATATCTATCTATAAAGAAAAAAGGGTTATTTGAGCAGCGTTTCTTTTTAACTTTAAGTTAGGTGCTTTATCAGTCCTTGAGGTGGTGTCCAGCCACCTGATCCTAGACAAACTTGCAAAAAAGGCTGCAGCACTCCAATTTCAGTTTTGTATTCTGCCTTTAATGGCCTTCAGGTATAAGAATGGCGACGTTTCGGTCGATGATGACCTTCTTCCAGCCTGGCTGGAAGAAGGTCATCATCGACCGAAACGTCGCCATTCTTATACCTGAAGGCCATTAAAGGCAGAATACAAAACTGAAATTGGAGTGCTGCAGCCTTTTTTGCAAGTATATCTATCTATATCTATTTATCTATATCTATATCTATCTATCTATATCTATATCTATATCTATCTATCTATATCTATATCTATCTATCTATATCTATATCTATCTATATCTATATCTATCTATCTATATCTCTCTCTCTCTCTCCTCTCCCTCTCTCTCTCTCCCTCTCTCTCTCTCCCTCTCTCTCCCTCTCTCTCCCTCTCTCTCTCTCCCTCTCTCTCTCCAGATTCTAGACTCCCGATTCTTTTGAATCGGGCTCACAGATAGTATATATATAATTTTGTATGTAACCCTTTCTCATGTACACCACTATGGAATTAATGGTGCTATATAAATAATAATAATAATTTGAGAAAAACTGAACTTATCATGTTTCCTCCATCTACTGATCTTTCAAAACCTATCATTGCCATTTCTGTATGTGGTTCTATCATTACTCCTCAGCAGCATACCCGCTGTCTTAAAGTGCATTCACATCGCATTATTTTTCCTGTTCGTGAGATCCTAATTTTTGCAGCACCCCATGGACAGGAGCGAACGGCATTAGAGGTCAATGCATGTTTCTCTTCTACAGTTTGCTTCACTTGCAAAAGCCCTCTGCCCCCTGATTTTCTAGGCGTGTACAGTCTGTCCACATCACTACGTAGATGGAATGAGGAGTGGATTGTCATCAGTTTTCTTGTTTTTCTGTCCAGGTCATCCAGCTCTATCTGTGTCCAGTCCACAATTCCAGCAGTGTATCTAATGACAGGAATGGCCCAGGTGTTTATGGCCTTGATGGTATTCCCATCATTCAATTTGCTCTTCAAAATTTTCCTGACTATTTGGACATATTCCTTACTAATCACATTTTTCACGTGTCCGTGCTTGATGTTATTTTCCCTTTCTTCAGTGCCACATGTGGCACATTTGTCCAGGCCAAACTCCATACTGATGTCATTACTAAATATTCCAACAGTGTTGTTCAGAGACTGGATTTCAGTTTCAGACCATATTATTATTATTATCATTATTATTATTATTATTGCCCTTTGAAAATTTCACAGAGCAATGTTTAATCCATCATCCGAACATGAAAGGTATAAGACAAGGCCATTCACCTAAACTGACATACCAAGCAAGTGGCAAGAGGTGGAAAAATCTGTACATAGATCAACTATTAGCTTTGTATTCCACAAACCTGGCCTTTATGGGTAAGTTGCAGAAAGAAATTATTTTTTGAAAGAAATCCATAAGAATTCTCCTAATGAAACAGTTTGCACATACAGATGGGGCTTTTAAGGAAACAACCTCACACCTACACCCATGGCTAAAGGTAATTTGCCACTTACTTGCTTACTTACTTGATTGCTTGGTTACTTTATTATTGTTATTATATGTCATTATAATTATACATTAATGCAGCATCGTGGATCTGTGGTTAGCTCTGCAGTCTTGGATTCAGGTCCACTCAAGGACAATATCTGCAAGGACTTTCTTTGTTCTCTGTGGGTTTCTGCCAAAGGATATACAGATATGCACTTTAGATTGTGAACCCCTATGACCACAGTGATGATTAAAATCTTATTTTTATAAACAAAGTCCAAATTGGCTTACGATAGTGTAAGGAGTCCCCCCACATAGTGATTTACATGGGAGGGTCCTTATATGAATTACATACTACACAAACTATGCAATTGAAGGAGAAACAGAAATATAATGCAAAATATTCAATTTATTATAGGACAACGAATGTAAAAATACATGGATGGTAGATACAAAATATCAGAAGAGAAGTGATCACTTGGATCCCATTAAATATATAAGGCATTTAACAGGAATTTGTTACATAATGACTTCATGCTAAACATAAATTTATCACGGTCCAGAAAATACATAGTAGAAGATTAATACCCCTGGATCTGGTTGTAATACCTCCCCAATATACAATCTACCAGACATAAAGTGTATGCGCTCGTATTATAAGTCAATACAGAATTGACCTAAGGTATATTTGTTGATAGATATAAAGGAAGGAAATCACAGTTCATAGATTCAATATAGGATACAAGCATTAGCCACTGAATGTCTAAACCACATACAATATCTATAATACCAAATGGCACCATAAATGGGCCAAGTGACCAACACAGAGAAGGAAAAACAAAGACCCCGACGCAGCGTTTCACTGGTATAGCATGGTGGCACCAGCTTCCTTAAGGTACCTTTACACGCGGCTACATTTCTAGGGTGGCTACAGGTAACTTACTGGTTGCAGTGAAATCATGGAGAGATTATTCCATTTGTACACAGCAACAAGATAGAACCTTGTCTCCATGATTTCACTGCAACCAGTAAGTTACCTGTAGCCACCCTAGAAATGTAGCCGCGTGTAAAGGTACCTTAAGGAAGCTGGTGCCACCATGCTATACCAGTGAAACGCTGCGTCGGGGTCTTTGTTTTTCCTTCTCTGTGTTGGGGTGTTCAGTTTGAAAGTGCTTTAAATAGGGCCTCTTGGTCAAATTATTGATCCCTCCACCTGTCTGTGCCATCACCCGCAGCTGTCGGCAATCTCCGCCGACCAGAAATTATGTATCGGGCACCGGTGAGTAATGCGCATGCGCGGGAACCGGGAGGGACGCGTCACCATGGCTCCCGCGCATGCGCGCCTCACATTTCCGGCGCCAATCACACCATAGTGGTTACTGGTGGCACCAGGACAGCGCAAGCGTCGATGGGGACCGCATAAGACCAGGTTTAGTCTCTCACTACAGCTACTGAACCACCAATGAAGTATCTAGAGATGAACAGAGAGAGGTGACAGACACAAAATACATAAATATCAACATACAAAATCCCCATGATGTATCAAAAATGCATGGACCAGATGCAACCCATACAAATACCAATGATTGTTCTCTCCTTCAGTCAAAGGAATAGATCCATAGATTAACAATAACAGTTCCAAACTTGCTTTATTATATTAAAGTTTTTTTCTTTCTTCCAAAAGATTCAATCCTGGCTGAGGTTGAAATTGCAGAAGAACAGACTGATAGACAAATTTATGGATTTCTGTAATGTGCAAACTAAAAACAATTATAATACTTTCTCCAAGAAGAGAGACTACAGGGTTCACATGTGGGTGCAGTTCAGGAATAACAGGTCACCAGCAGTTTATAGAAATGATCCAAAAGTCAAAGACTCATTGAGACCCGAAAGAGACTTAGTTTCATGGGTGACAACCCACTTGGCCTCTATTTGTGCCAAAGTTTTTCTCAGACCACCCCTGACACCGGCCCTCACCATGTCAATTCCCCTTACTTTCAGTCCTGCTGAATTGCAGTTATTATTCTGCCAAAAATGGTGTGGTATGGTCTTTAGAAGTGACGTGTCCTTTACCGTGCTGGCTGCCTCAATGTCCCTCACATGTTCCCTCACCCTCCTCCTTAGTTCTCTAGAAGTTACACCTACGTATATCAGTTGGCAATCGCACGTTGCATAATAAACAATGTGCGTTGACCCACAAGTTACACGTTGTCTGATGTCATATTGTCTGTTACCATTGGAGCAGGTGAAGGATTTCCTGCGAAGGACATTGGGGCAAGCCACACAGTGGCCACATGGGAAACATCCATGGACAGGGCCGGATGAAACGAAGGGATTTTTAGATGGAAGCACATAATGGCTATAAATGAGCCAATCTCTCAAGTTTTTTGCTCTTTTGGGGGCCATTAGTGGTCATTCAGGGATACACTGGGATAAAATAGAATCACTTGTTAATACGGACCAGTTTCGTTTCAAAATAGACTGCATGGTCCCTTATTCGTAATTAAAAGTCCCGATGAACCTGATGTTTGAATCCATTTTATCAGTTTTTGGATTGTATCTCAGTAACTTATCCCTGGAGGTGTTTTTAGCCCTCCGGTACCTAGCCTTTATCCCTCTGTTGCTGTATCCCCTATCGCCGAACCACTGCTTGAGATCTAAGGCCTGTTGCTCAAAACCAGAGTCGGATGAGCATACTTGCCTCATTCTCAGGAACTGGCCTGTTGGGATGGCTCGTATTGTTGAATAGTGGTGGACTGATTTGGCATACAATAAGGTATTTACAGATGTATCTTCACAGTAGACATCAGTTTGTACACCACCCCTCTTATCCAGTGGCGGACCTTGTATCCCGAGGGCCCTGGTGCAGCAGCAGATGATGGTGAGGATCGGGGGGGGGGTGCTATTGGATGGTCGGCGAGGACCGTCGGGGGGGACTTATGGGTGGGTGCTGCCAGGCAACGGCGGTGAGCGGGGCTGTGTGCCCCTTCTCTTACCTGCGTCCTGTGAGCCGCGCTGGGAGCCGCGCTAGGAGCCGCACTAGGAGCCGGGGCGGCAGAGGAGAGGAGGGACAGGCTCAGCCAGGGGAAGCAGGAAGCTTCCCTCGGTTAACCCCCTCTCCTCTGCCAGACTGGCACAGGGTCATGGGGGTCGGCTGGGGGCCCCCTGCAGACTTGAGGGGCCCCCTAGCCGCTTGGGGCCCTGGTGCAGCTGCTCCAGCTGCACCACGATAGGTCCGCCCCTGCTCTCATCAAAGGAGATCTCAATGTCAAGAAATTCAATTTTTGTTGTGCTCACTTTGTGTGTCAGCTTGATGTTATGTACATTGTCATTCAGCCCACACACAAAGGATTTGAACTGCTCCACAGTGCCCTGGCATATGATAAGAATGTCATTGATATAATGTAGCCAGCACTGCACCTGGGCGCAGCCCAACACGGCCCCATTGCCAAATATTTTCCATTCCCAATAACCCAGGAAAAGGTTGGCGTATGTGGGCGCACAGGCCACCCCATCACAGTGCCCCATCCTAAAACACAAAGAAATTGTGTGTTAGGGCAAAGTGGAGCAGCTCGAGGATGAGATCACATATTGCTCAACCCAACCTCCAGCCTCAAAGAAGAAGCGAACAGCCCTTAATTCATCCTCATGGCTGATGCAGGAATACAGCGATTCAACATCAATGGTGACTAATAATGTCCCTTCATCCACAAAAATGCCGTCAATCCTATTCAGGATGCCCGTGGTGTCCCTGACAAAAGACAGAAGTAACTCAACTAATGGTTTTAAATAATGGTCTATTAGTTTACAGACTAGATCATATAATCCATCTATGCCAGAGACGTCAGGCGTCCTGGAAAGCTGAGGGCATTTTTGTGGATTTTGGGCAACAGGTAATAGGTGGGTACCCTATTTTTGATGCTCAAAATAGTGAAACATATTACAGTTCCAACAAAGTTAATAACAATATAAATCTCATGCACATGCTGCAAAAACTGACCTGTGGTAGCGTGTTATATCTGCAACATGTCAATTTCTCTTCCATTTACTATGCATTTTATTTGTGGATTATGCTCATAGACTTGAATAAGATGAGGGAAAGCCATAGTTAATAAACACATTAGAAAGGATTGTAGTTTGCACAATGCTTTAAAAATAAAGATTAATCAAAGCTCAGTAATGCTAAGTATCAGAAACATTGCAGTTTTATTTAAAAGAGATATTTAATAGAGAAATGCCTATGGTCTGCAACCATCACGTGATTAAACCATAGCCAAAACCTTTTGGCCATTAAGATACCCAATCTATCATTGCTAATTCAGATTTCAGGCTGTTTTTAGAGTCCCAGTGCCAACAACGATATGGCTTCGAAAGCATTTATATGTGCAAATTTTAGGCCATCAAAGATATTCATCCTACTGTAAAGGAAAATTACATTGAAAGCAAAATGCCCTTGATATCAACCATTCAAAGTCATCCCGAGCCCACAGGAGAACTAATGGAATGTAGTCCACCCACTGCCGTGTGTGTGCAAATCTATTAAAATTCCTAAATAGATTGTGAATATTGCTTTATTTTTAGACATTCTTACATTCATCATTTTCCTGCTCTAATGGCTTCCCTCAGGAGCTGATACCCAAGTGATCTTGTGGTCTGTGCTAATTAATAGTAATGATCTTTTCAGGAGTTCTAAAATAAAATGTGTGATATGCAAACCAATGATTAAGTGCCATCACGGTGCTATGTCTACCTAACCACAAAAGTATTACCGAATAGGAAGTCAAGAAGAAGATGGGAAGAAAGAAAAATAAAGTAAAATAATACTTTTAATATGCATTTAATATTTATTAAAAATGTAGGTTTCATCTAGGGTAGGATGTAAATTTTAGCAGCTGAGAGAACTGACATTTACCAAATGAAATTTTGTTATTTGACCTCTCTCTGTAAACATTGACATTGCACTCACATTTATAATAGATTTCTGTCTGTTTTTCCACAGCTGAATGTTTCCAAGGGGAATGTTAGTACTTATTATAGCTAGGAATTCACCTGCGCCAGCTGTGAGGCCAACGCATAAAGCACACGCCAGCCCCCAAATCCCGCAGTCTCTTAACAGACCTCTGCTTCATGATTGCCATTAAGTAAACATTCATCCTGGTATGGCAGGCGCAAAGTCTTTCATTTGTTTCGCTTGGAAAAGAGAAAAAAACATTTTTTTTTACAGGAAAGATTCTGCACACATGGCTGGAATGGAATACAATTGACTTTGCGTAATGTAATTTCATTGTTTTGGTCTACAGTTATTAAAGCCCTTTTAAATCTTCTCAGCGCTAAGTTGATTTCTAAATTGTTGCTCAATTTACTTTTTGTACACGGAGGCCATATAGATTTGTTTTTAGTATGCTGTCACACATTGTACATGGTAAATGTCTCATTGTTGTGGGCCATATTAATAACAAGGACAGGGTCCTGATTCTCTTTTCCTGTCACTAGGGTTGTGTATGACTGCTAGTGGAATAATTGGAAAATCATACACCCCAAAAAAAAATTTCCAACAGGGGCCCCAACAATCAAAGATTTTTAACAGTATTGTTTTATTATACAGTCTAAAAGAACTCTTCCAACAGCCCTCTATGGCTGGAAACACACTGTCCGAGTTACATACGAGCTATTCGGACTCACATAACTAACTTGGAATGGCCTCCCCTATCTGGACGAGACAGTGTCATCTACACACTCCAGTCCAGACAGGGGGAGGCCATTCCAAGTTAGTTATGTGAGTCCGAGTAGCTTGCATCTAAAAAAAATGAGACAAATGCACAATAGGGTCTTATCTCTAGGTTATAGAGGTATATGTATGGCGACAAGGGCCTGCTCACCTGATCTGGTTTGTAAGCCCACAACCAGTATGAACGCTTACTCGGTAGCTGCTGCTGGATCCACACATCCATGGGTCACCGCGGTCAGAAATCCGCATACAAGGACGAAGTGTCGTATGATCCGCACTGCTACCAAAGGATGACCAGGACAAGGGATAGTCTGGTTGAAGTTAACTCTTTAATCCTACGCGTTTCGGAGCCCCTCCTTGCTCCTTCCTCAGGGAAATATCTCAGGGAGTAGCTTGCATGTCACTCAGACAGTGTGTTTCCAACCAAATTGCCTCCAATGCAACAGAAAACCCTACACCCACTATGGTTACTCCCCTGATAACTGTTCCTTTCACATTCATGTCTATCAAATTAATGAAGATGGCTCATAAATGATTCTCCTACCTTTGTCAGTCCAGTTCACACTGGACTTTTTTGCACTGATACTATCAGTGACTTTTGGGAGTCTTAACTTTTACTTAATTTAAGGAGTGTTTGACAAGTTTTGTATAGTAGTGAGAATATGTGAAGGAACAATACAAATAAGAAAAAGGGGTAAGTAAATATATTTCAATGTTTACTGAATTGGCAAAGATAGGTGAGTCAACGATGAAAGTGTGAAGAGATATAAAGAACCAGTCCATTGCCAGCGCTCCAGAAAATTACATGATGTGCTATATAAGCTTATTTAGATTTTTTTTTATTACATACCAGGTAAGAACAGTGCGTTTCAACTTGAAAAGAAGAAAAGCCTTCATCGGGTAAATTATAGATTCGTGATGGGCAAGTCCTAAACTACTCGGAATCGCTTGACTCTAGTGAGTCCGAGCCCGGGACTCGCTACTTGTTGCGAGTCTAGCGAGTCCAGCTAAGCAGCTGGGGGCTGGAATCCGCAGCGCAGGGAGGCCCAAGCTTTCTGGGCAACCCGCCCACCCGCTGCAAATTGCAGCCCGCAGCCGCCCCAGAAGATGACACGTTCATTGAAGCGCCATCCTCTGGCGCTGAACCCCGCTCTTCTAGCGGCCCTGGTGGCGGTGGCACGCTGGGTAATAAAGGGGTTAATACCAGCTTTGTTATACAAGCTGGTATTAAGCCCGAGATTCTTAATGTCAGGCCAAGTTTGACCCGGACACTAAGAATCTCCAATAAAGGGTTAAAAAAAACACAACACAGAGAAAAATTTTTATTAGAAATAAAAATAAAAGCCATTAGGGACTCCATCTTTAATTAAGAAAATACTCTTCCGTCCGACGTAGTCCAAAACGCGATGTCCTCTCTGCTACATCCCTGTGCATAGATATAGATGTCTATGCACAGGGAATGAGCAGACTGAGAACAATCTCAGCTCTGCTACATCATCTCTGTGCACAGACATTCATGTCTGTACACAGGAAGAGCAGGCGGGCTCTAGGACCCTGGAGCTGCGGCAGCCTGCAGGACCCGAGCCCGGCACAGAGCAGACAGCCGGACTCGTTACTGTGCGAGTTTCCCTGCAATTACTTGCACAGTAACGAGTCCAATGTAAGTCAATGGCAATCCTAGTTTTGTCAGAGTCTCTGACAAAACTAGGATTGCCATTGATTTGCATTGGACTCGTTACTGTGCGAGTAAACGCTGGGAAACTCGCAGAGTACCGAGTCCTGCAAGTCCCTTACTACTCGCAGAGTAACGAGTCCTAGCGAGTAGACTCGCCCATCCCTATTATAGATCCATAATGGTACCTTCCTTCTTTCAACTTCTTAAGCAATGACTTTTGTAGCAGCAGTCTTCCCCATGATGGTGTAGCCTAATGAACCAGATTAAGAAACTAATTTAAATGCATAGTAAGCCTTTGCAGAAGTTTTGAATTAATTATTCTGATTTTCAGAGATACTGACATTTGGGTTTTCAATGGCTGGAAGCCATAATCATCAACATTAACAGAAATAAACTATTGAAATAGATCACTCTGTTTATAATAACTAAATATTATATGCATTTCAATTTTTGTAGTGAATTACTGAAATAAATGATCTTTTTCATCATATTCTAATTTATTAAGATGCACTTGGGTTTGGGTGTTGGATTTTTTTGAGGACCCCCAGTCTCCGTCCGTTTGGTGTTTGTGGAGGACTCTGGGTTATCCCATTAACTATGGGCTTTCTCCTATTTTATCCTATTTATGAGGATTACTCTTATTTAGTAAAAGTTATTTTTTAAGCTATCCTTCTTTAGTACCTTGATTGCTATATATGCTCATTGACTTTTGTACAAACTTTGTTGATTTTCATGGGTTGTTTTGGGCTCTGTTCTGATTGCAGATTCTGATTCTCCCTCTGATGGTTTCTCTAGTGTCTGAGATCAACACAGGCAGACTCAGGCATCATCAATAGTGTGGTGGTTCATAGGCAGGCTAGCAGAATTAAATTTGTCCTGATCTGCTTGCTCCTCTTAACATATCTTGTGGGGAGGCCTATCACATCTGCTGCCCTCCAATTTATGCTTCTTAAACCGTTGTACCCATGGCAGCTATCGTTTATCCTAGTCAACGAGGTGTCCCAGACTCTGAAGTTCTCCTCTGTTGTTCTATAGTTCCCTCTCTTCTCTTGTTTTACCTCCTCTTGCTTCTCATATTGTTGATACTTTTGTGTGTATGTGTGCGTGTGTGCGTGTGCGTGTGCGCGTGCTTTGCGACTGAGTTTTGGTTTTCCCCTGTCTGTCTTTATCTGTGGGCTTTATGACTCCCCTGTCACGGGTGAAGGGGGAGTGGGAATCAGATAAGGACTGGTCAAGAGCAGCACCAGGAAAGGCGACTTAGGTCTCTCCACTATTAGGAGTACTACTAAGCTTAAGGGAAAAATCAGGAGCCGTGTTTCCCCGTTATCCCTCAGTCATTGTGACAACTATGTGTCCAAGCACTTGTCATGCTTTCATGACAATGCCAGGTTGCACAAGGCATTGCAATCCATCACGAGATAGATGTAGTCATAGAACAACCAATATAGAACTCCAATCCTCAAGGACTGCAAACAGTGAAGGTTTTCTGGATTTCCTTAGCATTGTACAGATGTTAATTAGTGATGAGCGAGTACTAAAATGCTCGGGTGCTCGATGCTCGGGCCGAGCATCCCAAGATACTCGTGTACTCGGCCCGAGCACCGAGCCCAATGTTATCCTATGGGAGACCCTAGTATTTTTATGAAATGACTGCCGGCAGCATGTAGAAACCCTAAAAATGTCACAAAAGTCTCAGAAGAGTGCTCAAATGACATGGCAACACCATGGGGAAGACCCTTGGAAGCATTTCTCACTCAAAAGTCACAGCTGTGAACAATGTTGTCCGAGTTTCACGCCAATGTTACGGAGTCACCAGAAAACCTTCCAAAATGACACCAAAATGAATATTCAGGGTGGAAATGTTAAGGGCACATACCCAATAGTGAGATACAGCTAATGTATGTTACTTTTTGTGATTACATGAAAGATTTTACGTGAAAACATTGTGCGGCACTCGGATGTCCCTGAGAAGAGACGTACATGAAGCCCTGTCTTGACATAATGTGCCCATTTTGAAGCAGTGGGTCTATTGTAGTATTTTCCTTTGCCAGGGCAGTCCAAAATTGGGAGGTTCACCAATGCCCCTGGATAGAGACGTGCATGAGGGCCTGTAAACCTGAAGTGCCCATTGTAAGGAAGTGGGTGTATTGTAGTATAGCCCTTTGGCAGGGCAGACAAAAATTGGGAGGCTCAACATTTTCCCTGGATAGAGACAAGCAGTAGGGCCTGTAAACCTGAAGTGCGTGTATTGTAGTATAGCCCTTTGGCAGGGCAGCTAAAAATTGGGAGGCTCCACATTGTCCCTGGATAGAGACATACATGAGGGCCTGTAAACCTGAAGTGGGTGTATTGGAGTATAGCCCTTTGGCAGGGCAGCCAAAAATTGGGAGGCTCCACATTGTCCCTGGATAGAGACATGCAGTAGGGCCTGTAAACCTGAAGTGGGTGTATTGTAGTATAGCCCTTTGGCAGGGCAGCCAAAAACTGGGAGGTTCAACAATGACCCATGCATACAAACATGCATGAGGGCCTGTAAACCTGAAGTGGGTGTATTGTAGTATAGCCCTTTGGCAGGGCAGCCAAAAATTGGGAGGCTCTACATTGTCCCTGGATAGAGACATGCATGAGGGTGTGTAAACCTGAAGTGGGTGTATTGGAGTATAGCCCTTTGGCAGGGCAGCCAAAAATTGGGAGGTTCAACAATGACCCATGCATACAGACATGCATGAGGGCCTGTAAACCTGAAGTGGATGTATTGTAGTATAGCCCTTTGGCAGGGCAGCCAAAAATTGGGAGGCTCCACATTGTCCCTGGATAGAGACGTGCAGTAGGGCCTGTAAACCTGAAGTGGGTGTATTGTAGTATAGCCCTTTGGCAGGGCAGCCAAAAACTGGGAGGTTCAACAATGACCCATGCATACAGACATGCATGAGGCCTGTAAACCTGAAGTGGGTGTATTGTAGTATAGCCCTTTGGCAGGGCAGCCAAAAACTGGGAGGTTCAACAATGACCCATGCATACAGACATGCATGAGGGCCTGTAAACCTGAAGTGGGTGTATTGTAGTATAGCCCTTTGGCAGGGCAGCCAAAAATTGGGAGGCTCTACATTGTCCCTGGATAGAGACATGCATGAGGGCCTGTAAACCTGAAGTGGGTGTATTGGAGTATAGCCCTTTGGCAGGGCAGCCAAAAATTGGGAGGCTCCACATTGTCCCTGGATAGAGACATACATGAGGGCCTGTAAACCTGAAGTGGGTGTATTGTAGTATAGCCCTTTGGCAGGGCAGCCAAAAATTGGGAGGTTCGACAATGACCCATGCATACAGACATGCATGAGGGCCTGTAAACCTGAAGTGGATGTATTGTAGTATAGCCCTTTGGCAGGGCAGCCAAAAATTGGGAGGCTCCACATTGTCCCTGGATAGAGACGTGCAATAGGGCCTGTAAACCTGAAGTGGGTGTATTGTAGTATAGCCCTTTGGCAGGGTAGCCAAAAATTGGGAGGCTCCACATTGTCCCTGGATAGAGACGTGCAGTAGGGCCTGTAAACCTGAAGTGGGTGTATTGTAGTATAGCCCTTTGGCAGGGTAGCCAAAAATTGGGAGGCTCCACATTGTCCCTGGATAGAGACGTGCAGTAGGGCCTGTAAACCTGAAGTGGGTGTATTGTAGTATAGCCCTTTGGCAGGGTAGCCAAAAATTGGGAGGCTCCACATTGTCCCTGGATAGAGACGTGCAGTAGGGCCTGTAAACCTGAAGTGGATGTATTGTAGTATAGCCCTTTGGCAGGGCAGCCAAAAATTGGGAGGCTCCACATTGTCCCTGGATAGAGACGTGCAGTAGGGCCTGTAAAGCTGAAGTGGGTGTATTGTAGTATAGCCCTTTGGCAGGGCAGCCAAAAATTGGGAGGTTCAACAATGACCCATGCATACAGACATGCATGAGGGTCTGTAAACCTGAAGAGGGTGTATTGTAGTATAGCCCTTTGGCAGGGCAGCAAAAATTGGGAGGCTCCACATTGTCCCTGGATAGAGACATGCATGAGGTCCTGGAAACCTGAAGTGGGTGTATTGTAGTATAGCCCTTTGGCAGGGCAGCCAAAAATTGGGAGGCTCCACATTGTCCCTGGATAGAGACATGCAGGAGGGCCTAAAAACATTTTTCCCATTGAAAAGGAGCGGGTCTCCTGTCGTTGTAATGCCCATTCTAAAAGAATGGGCGAAAAAATTTACCACTGGGGGTATACCTCAAACAACAGCCTAACTATTGTAACGGTCATCATGGTGGCACATGAGGAGAAAGAAGAGCAGTCCAGCGATTAGCCAAAGTCCAGAAGTGTGTACCCATGGGTGACTGGAGGTACATGGCAAATTCCCAGAACAAAATTTAAATTCCACTGTCATTTGTTGGTGGTGTGGTGAAGTCTGGCCCAATCCAACCCTTGTTCATCTTGATCAGAGTCAGCCTGTCAGCATTTTCAGTTGACAGGCAGGTGCGTTTATCAGTAATGATTCCACCTGCGGCACTGAAAACACGCTCTGACTTCCAAGGCTTAGAGAGCCAATTCATGCCATGTGTCCAGCTTGGAGACCCAATAATTGTAAGGCACAGAGGAATGTCGCAGTACAGTTGTTCGATCTGCATGGTACTCCTTCAGCATCTTGCCAAACTTAGCCTTTCTTGCGGCACTACCCCGCACCTCAGGGGCTGTGGTACGTGAGGGGCTAAAAAAACTGTCCCACATCGTAAAGACTGTTCCCCTACCTCTGGCGGATTGGACTTGTGCCCGTCTCGGCCGTACACCTTGGTTGTCCACCAATTCCTGACCTATGCCGCTAGCGTTTTGTGAGGGGAATGCTTTGCCTACTTCCGTGACTATGGCCTTCTGGAACTGCTGCATTTTGGCTGACCTCTCCGACTCAGGAATGAGAGAGATAAAGTTCTCCTTGTAGCATGGGTCTAACAGTGTTGCCAACCAGTACTGATTGTAGGCCAAGATGTTCTGAACGCGAGGGTCACGAGCCAGGCAGCTTACCATAAAGTCAGCCATGTGCGCCAGACTCTTAACAGCCATCACTTCAGTATCCAGACCAACACGATGACTGAGCATGCTGTCCTCCTCCGCCTCCTCCTCCTCCTCATCTCCCCTGTCCTCTGGCCAGCCACGCCGAAGCGAGGGTATGACTGGTGTGCATGTCATATCCTCAATTTGGCCAGAGAGTTGCTCCATGTCTTCATCCTCCTTCTCCTCGTCATAGTCCTCCACTGCACGTTGTGATGAGATGAGGCTGGGCTGTGTGTTTTCACCCACACCCACTAATGTTTCTTGCTCAAACTCATCGAGCTCCGCCTGCAACGCATCCTCTTTGTTTTTCAGCAGAGACCGTTATAGAAGGCAGAGTAGCGGTATGGTGACGCTAATAATGGCATCATCGCCGCTCACCATCTTGGTGGAATCCTCAAAGTTTTGGAGGACGGTACATAGGTCCGACATCCGTCTCCACTCCTCAGGTGTTATGTGTGGAGTTTGACCCATTTCCCGACGGCTTAGGTGATGCAGGTACTCAACAACTGCCCTCTTCTGCTCACATACCCTGACCAACATGTGCAGAGTTGAATTCCAACGCGTGGGGACATCACACACCAGTCTGTGGGCCGGAAGACGCAAACGGCGCTGATAGCCGGCAAGGCCCGCTGAAGCAGCAGGTGACTTGCGAAAATGTGCAGAAAGGCGGCAAACTTTTACCAGCAGATCAGACAGCTCTGGGTATGACTTTAGAAACCGCTGAACCACCAGGTTGAGCACATGGGCCACGCAGGGAAAATGCGTCAGCTGGCCTCGCCTCAAAGCGGCCACCAGGTTCCAGCCATTGTCACACACGACCTTTCCTGGTTTTAGGTTCAGAAGTCTGAGCCACTGATCTGCCTGCTGTTTCAGAGCTGTCCACACCTCTTCTGCATTGTGGGGTTTGTCACCTATGCATATTAGCTTCAGCACAGCCTGTTGCCGCTTCGCAGAGGCAGTGCTGCAGTGCTTCCAGCTTGGGACTGGTGTGGAGGGTAAAGTGGATGAGGATGCGCAGGAGGAGGAGGAGGAGGCTGAGGAGCATGACATTCCGGAGCTGTAGAGTCTGGGTGAAACCATGACTGAGGTAGGGCCTGCAATCCTTGGTGTGGGAAGGACGTGTTCCGTCCCTCGCTCAGACTGGGTCCCAGCTTCCACAATATTAACCCAGTGTGCCGTCAAGGAGATGTAGCGGCCTTGCCCACAAGCACTTGTCCACGTGTCTGTGGTTAGGTGGACTTTGGCTGAAACAGCGTTGTTCAGGGCACGTGTGATGCTTTGTGACACGTGGTTATGCAATGCGGGGACGGCACATCTGGAGAAATAGTGGCTGCTGGGGACCGAGTAACGTGGGACAGCAGCCACCATCAGGTCGCGGAATGCTTCCGTCTCCACCAGCCGGAAAGGTAACATTTCTAGCGCAAGCAGTCGCGAAATGTGATAATTTAGGACTGTGGCATGTGGGCCGTTGGCAGCGTATTTGCACCTGCGTTCAAAGGTTTGCTGAATGGATAATTGAACGCTGCGCTGGGACAAGGACGTGCTTGATGGTGGTGTTAGTTGTGCGTGGGCAACTTCAGGTGCAGGGCCGGAGGCTTGTTCGCGGCCAGCATGGACAGGGGATTGGCTCGCACGCACAACACGCGAAGACGTAGCAGTGACATCAGCAAGCACCGCTCCTCGACTCCGTTGTACTTCCCACAAAGTCGGGTGCTTGGCTGACATGTGCCTGATCATGCTGGTGGTGGTCAGGCTGCTAGTTTTCATACCCCTGCTGATGCTGGCATGGCAGGTGTTGCAAATGGCCTTTTTAGAGTCATCTGGAGCCAACTTAAAAAACTGCCAGACTCGGGAAGACCTAACATTTGCACAGGCACCTTGTGTCGTGTTGTTGTTCCGGGGAACGGTTGCCTGCCTTCTGCCTGCGGACACGACCCTGCTTCTTACTGCCTGTTGGGATGCTACACCTCCCTCCCCCTGTGCACTGCTGTCCTTGCTCTGCATATACTCCTGCCAGATTGGGTCAGCTACTGGATCATCCTCCAGGTCGTCTTCCTCTTCCGCACCCTGATACCCTGATCCTCCTCCTGACTTCCTGGCAATTGTGTCTCATCATCGTCCACCCCTTGTTGAGACACGTTGCCAACGTTCCCTTTGTGAGAACGTGGCTGCTCAAATATTTGGGCATCTGTACATACCATCTCATCACCCACTTCAACAGGAGCTGGCGAGAGGCCAGATTCTGCGAATGTATACGTGAACAGCTCTTCCGAGTGTCCTAGTGTGGGATCAGTAATGTCCGTGGACGTGTACTCAGCCTGGTGGTAGGAAGGAGGATCAGGTTGGGAAATGTGCGGTGCAGTATCACGGCTACTGACACTTGACCGTGTGGAAGACAGTGTGTTTGTGGAGGTGCCCATCTCACTTGAAGCATTATCCGCTATCCAAGTAACAACCTGTTGACACTGGTCTTGGTTCAAGAGCGGTGTACTGCTGCGGGCCCCAAGAATTTGGGACAGGACGTGCGAACGAGTAGATGTGCCACTTTGTTGTTGCGAAAATAGTGCTTGCACACGACCTCGGCTTCTGCCTGCACCACCATCACGTCCACTTCCTTGTCCCTTGCCAACGCCCTTGCGCATTTTTCCTGTATACAGCTACAAACAGTCTGGTGACTGTTCTGGTCACAGGAAAGCTGGATTTTAGACCCTGCCTGTATAGAGCTACTCAAGTACTACAGTCTGGTGACTGTTCTGGTCACAGGAAAGCTGGATTTTAGACCCTGCCTGTATACAGCTAGTCATGTACTACAGTCTGGTGACTGTTCTGGTCACAGGAAAGCTGGATTTTAGACCCTGCCTGTATACAGCTAGTCCTAGTCAAGTACAACAGTCTGGTGACTGTTCTGATCACAGGAAAGCTGGATTTTAGACCCTGCCTGTATACAGCTAGTCAAGTACTACAGTCTGGTGACTGTTCTGGTCACAGGAAAGCTGGATTTTAGACCCTGCCTGTATACAGCTAGTCAACTCCAACAGTCTCCTGAGGACTGTTCTGTTCACTGTAAAGCTTGGACTCTGATCTGGATCGCCCTGCCTATATCCTCTTAGATTAGTCCTGAGAAGGACTGTTGTGGTCAGCTGCAGTTTGCAGCCCTGCTCCGGATCTACCTATGAGGGCCGCAAATCTGTCCCTAAGCAGCAGCAGACACTCTCCCTACACTCACTGTCTGGATGGCTGTGTGCAGAGCACATCGTGACCGGGTCTTATAAAGGCTCGGTCACGCTGTGCGGGCCGGCCAATCACTGCAATGCCACAACTAACAGGGCTGTGGCATTGCAGTGACTGCCAGCCAATCCCTGCATGTGGGCTGGCTTTCTAAAGAGCGCCAACATGCAGGGATGAGGACCACAAGCACAGCACGAGTATCGCGAGATTGCTCGGTGCTCGCCGGGTAGCCCGAGTACAGTGATACTCGTGCGAGTACCAAGTAGCGCAGAGCATACTCGCTCATCACTAGTATTAATATAATCACTTGCACTGGTGATGATTCAAACCCCTGTGCAATGCTAAGGAAATCCTGAAAACCTGCACTGTTGGCGACCCTTGAGGACTGGAGGTCCCCACCTCTGACCTAAAGAAACATACAAACAAAAAGACACATTATAAAATAAAATAAATAATACTAAAGCCAAATACAGCCCAGTAAAGACAGATTTTATTTAGAAAAAAGACAAAGAGTAAATTTAAGTTATTAAACATTGTGGAAAGGAGAATATTCATATAGGAAGAATCAGTGCAAAACTGTTATGAACATTTAGACCATTAGTGGATATACTGTTCAACTTGTAGATCGACATAGACTCTGGGCTAAAATCCACTTCCTATTACCTCTTTTAGGTCCAATGGGGACTTCATCAATCCACCTAGCCAGGGCCTTGGGTTGCACAGCTCTAGGTCACAAGTCAGTCATATCAAGGAACAGGTTTTCCATTCGATCTACCAGAGCCTTGACAAAATCCATTAAAGATTCGGAAAAAAAGTGAACCAGTTATAATGACACACTGGGAAGTACAAACACCTGGCATATGGCATAACCCTAGGAAAGACAACTGGTATGGAATAAAAGGAAGGCCCTGGAGATAGGGAGTGGTGAGAGAAAACATTTCCTTACACTCACCTGAGTCTGTGCCCTGCACCCCCGAAAGTCCCTATATTAGTCCTTACCCTCGTCGCCATCACTTGCCTAATCCGTGCTCACCCTGAACTCATCCTGGCTATTGAGAAAGCTGGCGAGTTTACTACACTCACCACTGTAAATAATACAACAAAGGGGAAGGGTAAAAAAAAAACCAGGGAATAGACACAAACAGAAAAGCACTCTAAACTCCTCTAATGCAGCAAGACTGCAAAACTGTATTAAACATGACTTCTCAGCTTTTTCTAGAGATTGGCTTCTTCTGAGCGGACAGCATAGAAATAGATTCTATAACTGGCATCAAATGATAAGACACTTGACTACTTATAGTGGAGTGGACTGGCCATTTCATCTGCACCTGAGGATTAAGGCTACAAAGATATCCAACAAGTCCTTAATCCCTGGAGCCTCAAAAAAGCACATCTTTTTAAATACCAGTTAAAGTTCTGATATCAATAAGGCATTGTGACCTTCTGATTCCAGACTCACTAGAGGTCCCCAGGATTAAGCACACTCAAGACACTATCAAAGTTATTTATTAGTATAAAGTGGCACAGAATTGATTTAAGAATGTACACTACACAGCATTACATCAATTTTATGAATTTTGTGTGCTGAATCCAAAAATCACATCTAGTTTTTCTGTAAACCAGTGTTCACTTAAACTCAGGCTATGTGCCATCAAAGAATCAGTGCTGCGGATTTTTGACATCCAAAATCTGTACCGTGTTTTAACAATCCAAACAGATAAGTTGATGGTCTCTTTGTGTCTAGGTGTAATTTTGTCGATATTTTGCCACATTGTTTTCATATCGATTTTGCAGCATTTTTTAAGAATTTGTTCACTAGGTAAAAGGCTGAGAGAAAAAGGGATTCTTGATGTCATAATGTGAGGTGGGGCTTTGCTGTTTTTTTGGTCACTAGCCCAGCTACAGCAGGCAGCTGCAGGCTGTAACCCACTCTCAGCTGCCTACTTTTACCTGGCTGAAAATCAAAAATACAGGCAAGTCCTTTTTTTTTTAATTTTGTAAAAAATAATTATGTTGGACTTTGCCAAATTATTGATTTCTGGACAGGTAAAACTATGCAGTTTGGGGCTGAAATTCTGAACGTGGTGTGGCCTAATCATTCTGTGCCCCCCACGTGGTGAATTGCAGCCCACAGTCACCACAGAAAGTAGCACATTCAAAGAAGCGCCATTTTCTGGCACTCTACCTGACTCTTCAAGCTGTCTGGCTGACTGGTAATAAAGAGTTAATGCCAGCTATGTATTGCCAGCTGGCACTAAGCCTTAGGTTCATGATGTTAGGCCATTGTTAGGGTGCTTTCACATCAGCGGTTTTCGCTGATCGCGGCAGTTGCGGTGAAAAAAACGCAACTGCCGCGATTACCGCATAACGGCTGCACTTGCGGTTCACTTGCGGCAAGCCCCATACAATGTCTATGGGGCTTGCGTCAGGTGCGGCAAGTGTGGTATCGGCACTTGTGGCAGGTGCGACACACCGCGTTTTTTATCGTGGCCGCACCTGCCGTAAGTGCCAAAACCGCACTTGCCGCACCTGCCGCACACTTACCGCAAGCCCCATAGACATTGTATGGGGCTTGCCGTACGTTAACCGCAAGTGCAGCCAGTATGCGGTAATCGCGGCAGTTGTGTTTTTTTCACCACAACTGCCGCGATCAGTGAAATACGCTGATGTGAAAGGGGCCTTAGACCTGGTCATTATGGTCATTATGAACCTCTAAGTAAATAAAATAATACACCAAACCATGAAAAATCACGCCTCAGTACCATCTTTATTACTCTCCAAAAAAAACTCCATGAACCAATGTGATGTCTGTTCACAGAGGGGCCTGAAACTGAGTGAGTTTGTGCTCCCACTGTGAGCTGGGTGACATCACAGCCTGGTTCACCTGAGGTCAGCCAGAGCAACGCAGCTGAGCGCTGACCTCAGGAGAACTTTTTCACTCACAGTGTGACTCAAAATCACTATTGGTCTTGCTGTTTAATTAGGTGATGGGGGAATAGTCACCTAAGGTTAGAGCTCAGCCACATCACTCTAGCTGACCTCAGGTAAACCAAACTGTAACGTCACCCCACTTACAGCGGGAAGTCAGTTTCAGGTTAGAGTGAAACTTCCCACTGTGTAGAACAAACGTCGCTGAGGGATGTGGAGGGTTTGTGTGGGAGTAACAAAGATGGAAAAATACTGATGTATTTGTGTTTTTTTTTTAAATAAATAATTTTTCATGATGTGGACTAATATTTACTATTTACTTAGAGGTTCATAATGGCAGGGTCTAATATTAACCCAACATTATGAACCTCAGTCTTAGTGCAATCTGAAAATACAAACAGGTGCATCTCAATGAATTAGAATATCATCAAAAAGTTCATTTTTTCAGTAATTCAATACATAAAGTGAAACACATATATTATATATAGTCATTACAAACAGAGTGATCTATGTAAATTGTTTATTTCTGTTAATGGTGACGATTATGGCTTAAATCCTATGAAAACCCAAAGTCATTAATCAGAAAATCCAAGTGGGGGATGAAGGGTTAAAACCTGTGTTCCCTTATTCAACAAAACATCAAAGGGTGAATACAACATTGATTCATTAGTCAACGTGTTTTCTGAGTAATATTGATTTACCAGTCAACAAGTGCCCTGAAACATGGTAGTATGATATTGATTTGTCCTGAGAAAGGGGCCAGAGAGCCCTGAAATGCCCTAAATCAATATTATATTCACACTTTGATGTGTTGTGGAATACTGCAGCGCGTTTTTTAACCCTTCATCCTCCCTCCTCTATATGCACCATGCTTGGGACTGCAGCAGCCGTGATATATTTTCATAGTGGTTGTGACTCTCACAACCACACAAGAGGAGTCTCTGATACCTACTTAGGTCATATTTTATCTTTTAGACCCTTTATCCTACCTATTTTAATTTTCTGAGATAAGGACCTTTGCTTTTTTATCAGCTGTAACAGCTGTAAGCCTTAATCATCAACATTAACAGAAATAAACACTTGAAATAGATCACTCTGTTTGTAATGACTCAATGTAATGAAAGGTATTAAAGAGTTCAAGTGTACAATATGTAGGGGGGGGGAGGCAGGACATCACTCTGCTTTGGTCAATTTGCTTTTTCTTGTGCTCCTGTCGTTGAAACAACTTTCTTGAGACAAAAATGCACGTGTCAAAAACACAGCAAAATCACTTTTGGCAAAAAAGCACGCAAAAACTGCAAGTGAGCAAAGGTGTGGGATTCATTGGAAAGTTCAGTGGCATGAAAGCCTGAACAAACTCTTTCATGTAATATTTGGAATCCTGTAATACATAAAGATCTAAGTACTTTCATTAAAACATGTAGACTGTTACCTATTGAGCTAGATGTGCACAAAAAAATGATAGAGAAATATATAAATCACTTTAAATGTCTTGCTGATTAAATTTTCATGATTCATTAAATTTACAGTTAAAGAAAATGTGTTCACACTCATATTGTAGAAGTATATGGACTAATGCAGCAGATATGTTTTACATAAACAGTTACATTTACATTACCACTTCAGCTATATGGAGAACGGTATCAGCTCCTCTTTCAATTCATGGCAGATCTCACCTTCTTTGAAAATGTTATATTTGGAGGAAATTAGCAATAAACCAAACTATGTTGGCTAGGAATGGTCTCATATCAATTGCAAACTAGGCAAATGTTATTACTTGGCAGTGCATCAACTATTACAATCATCAATTTTATTGTTTTCTCCCCTAAAAGCAGTTTTTTATAAAAAAAAAAAAAATCATCATCCTTTAATATATACGGTATTCCGATTTACATTTTTTTCAGGTCAATTAGTCTACAATTTTAAGCATTTATAAAGTTGATTTACTAAGTTCTCATAAACTTCATTTTACCTTTACAATTCCCTGAGGCTTTGGTTTACAAAAATAATATTTCAAACATTTAATATACACTGAGTGCAGAATTATTAGCAAATGAGTATTTTGATCACAAGGTACTTTTTATACATGCTGTCCTGCTCCAAGCTGTATAGGCCTGAGAGCCAACTACCAATTAAGTAAATCAGGTGATGTGCATCTCTGTAATGAGGAGGGGTGTGGTCTAATGACATCAACACGCTATGTAAGGTGTGCTTAATTATTAGGGAACTTCCTTTCCTTTGGCAAAATGGGTCAGAAGAGAGATTTGACGGGCTCTGAAAAGTCCAAAATTGTGAGATGTCTTGCAGAGGGATGCCGTAGTCTTGAAATTGCCAAACCTTTGAAGCATGATCACTGAACAGTCAAGCGTTTTATGGAAAATAGCTAACAGGGTTGCAAGAAGCATGTTGGGCAAAAAAGGAGCAAAATAACGGCCCATGAACTGAGGAAAATCAAGCGGGAAGCTGCCAAGATGCCATTTGCCACCAGTTTTGCAATATTTCAGAGCTGCAACATTACTCGAGTATGAAAAAGCACAAGGTGTGCTATACTCAGGGGCATGGCCAAGGTAAGGAAGGCTAAAAAACAACCACCTTTGAACAAGAAACATAAGACGTCAAGAAACGTCAAGACTGGGACAAGAAATATCTCAAGACAGATTTTCCAAAGGTATTATGGACTGATGAAATGAGAGTGAATCTTAATGGGCCAGATGGATGGGCCAGAGGCTGGATCAGTACAGGGCAGAGAGCTCCACTCTGACTCAGATGCCAGCAAGGTGGAGGTGGAGGTACTGGTATGGGCTGGTATAATTAAAGATGAACTTGTGGAACTTTTCAGGTTGAGGATGGAGTGAAGCTCAACTCCCAGACCTACTGTAAGTTTCTGGAAGACAACTACTTCAAGCAGTGGTACAGGAATAAGTCGGTATCGTTCAAGAAAAACATGATTTTCATGCAGGACAATGCTCCATCACATGCATTCAACTACTCTACAGTGTGGCTGGCCAGTAAAGGTCTAAAAGAAGAAAAAATAATGACATGGCCCCCTTGTTCACCTGATCTGAACCCCATAGAAAACCTGTGGTCCCTCCTAAAATGTGAGATCTACAGGGAGGGAAAAGAGTACACCTCTTGGAACAGTGTCTGGGAGGCTGTGGTGGCTGCTGCACACAATGTTGATCGTAAACAGATCAAGCAACTGACAGAATCTATGGATGGAAGGCTGTTGAGTGTCATCATACAGAAAGGTGGCTATATTGGTCACTCATTTTTTTGGTTTTTATTTTTGCATGTCAGAAATGTTTTTTTTCCAAATTTTGTGCTGTTATATTAGTTTACCTGGTGAAAATAAACAAGTGAGATGGGAATATATTTGGTTTTTATTAAGTTGCCTAAAAATTCTGCACTGTAATAGTGGCCTGCACAAACATATATACTCCTAAAATAGCTAAATCTAAGAAAAAAAAAAAAACACTCCAACTTCCAAAAATATTAAGCTTTGATATTTATGAGTCTTTTGGGTTGATTGAGAACATAGTTGTTGATCAATAATAAAAATAATCCTTTAAAATACAAATTGCCTAATAATTCTGCACACAGTGTATATGTTTTAAAAATTATATTTAAAGGGTTATTTTCATCAGAAAAAGTGATAGAATATTGCTAAATTAGAAAAATATGCAATAAATGCTGTTTTTGTTCATCTTGTATCAGAAATATAAAATAAAAAGTAATCAAAAAGTCAGGTGTAAAAATTAGTGGATTGATCTGCGTAAGGTGGAGTTCATGGGCATTCAAGATGAAGTTTGGTTTTCTGCAAATTCGAACACTTAAAGATTCGATTCTGTTTTTGCAAAAAAATGAATATATCGAAAAACTTGCCCAGCACCTTTCCCCGCACCATTGCAGCATCAGACAGTAGATTAATGCATATGTGTGTTTGCCATCTATGAAATCTAGCTGATTATTCTACCTTGTACAGTGGTGGTCAGTACCTGGGCTTTCAGGAGCAGCAGTTCCCAGTTAAAGGGAATCTGTCAAATATCCAAGTGTAACTGCTATCATTTTCTAATTCCTCCCTCTAAGCTTGCTCTATTGATGTTTTTCCTGTATTTATATTTCTTTCTTATCCTGTGTACAACGAGATTCATTCCATGTGTCAATCACAGTGATTGATCATTTTCTTCTCTGTTGTCCACTCCCCATAGAATGAATATTCATGTCACATATTAAGTGAATAATATTGGAAGAAGACCCACCTCAGATCACCTTGTATGTATGGATGAATCACTGTTCTGCAACAAATTTGAATAAAAGCGCTAACTAAATGTTCGCCTGATATATGTGGATAAATCACTATGCTGCAATAAAATTGATTAAAATCTATTATATCACAACACTTTTTCTGATAGTTGCTCAGAGAAAAACATTGTAATCTGTAACATCTACAATAGCAAGCTGAGCAGAGGCCAGGGCAATAACAAACTGAGCACAAACAGTATGCGGAGCCACATGACAGCCAAGCAACGCAGTAGGTGGGTGGAACACGAGGGTACCAAATGTGTGTCTGTGTGTCAAACCCCTGCCTTTTTGCCTATGCTACATCCTTCACAATCTGCTGTTCAGGAAGCAGACACTCGTACTTCTTCCCCACAAGCTGCGGTTGCGCAGACACAGCAAAAAGTACCACATCAACTTAATTGTCCCAGTGAAGCGTCCAGTTGTCCCTGCCTGAGAGCTTGGAAAGAAAGCATAAATACCCTGCCACACAACCAGAGGCATAAATACTATACGCTCACATTGCCAAATTGCTAGCTGTGGAGATGTTGGCGTTTAGGCTTGTCAGAGCAAAATGTTTCTGTGATCTCTTTGCTATGGCTGTCCCGTCATACTCTGTCTCCAGCCACCACTATTTTGCCTGGTGTGCCGGACCCACATTACACAAACAATATCAACTGTGCTCACACCATCGCTGTAAACAGGAAGGTCCACCTAACAAAAGATATGAGGACAAGTTGTTGTGGACAAAGATGATACATTTTTGTGATGGCACACTGGATAAACTTGGTGGAGTTTGGGACAAAATTGCAAACTGGAACATCACACACCCTACCCACGACAAAAAAAGCTGGCCCAGCTTCTTTCAGGGTTTCTGTCTCCTTATATGGCACTTCCAGTCTCCCCTGCTCCTCCATCTTCTTACCATCTGCTGAATTACCTGAATTAGGCTAGGGTCACACATAGAAATCCGTTTTTGGAAGTGATTTCCATGACCAATCCGCTTTTTTTTGGGTGCTTTTTGTGCCTCCTGTACCTCTGAACGTTTTTGGACTTAGTCATTTTTTGACCAAAATTCTTGAAAAAACGGATCCGTTTTTTCATAGGGCCCATGTTAATTTTTTTTTTTTTTGAAAAACGGACCCCAAAAACGTTGCTACCGTAGCAACGTTTTTGGCCCAAATACGTACCTAGAAATGTTTTTAGGTGCAGAAAAAAACAGATAGGGTGTTTATTACATCTAATCCGTTTTTTTATCTGTTTTTGGACTTAGAAAAAAAAATGCTAAAAATGAAGCCAAAAACGGACCAAGAGCTTATGTGTGACCCTAGCCTGACCCTAGCCTTACCCTCCCAATCACTCCCAAGCTGGGAGCTGTGCTGCAGTGTATCAGCAAAGCTGCAAAACGCTCTGCTGAAGTGTATCTGTTTAGGTGATAAATCTCACACTGCAGCACAGCTGTTGCAATGGATAAAAGAATAGACTAATCAGCGGCTCTCCCCACTGCACTCCAACCCAGTTTGGTGGTGTGCGATAATTGACATAACATGGTGGCTAAAAACTGTATCCTGACTTGCAATACCTACTTCAAAAGGTACGCCGTATTAGCGCCCATTTCCGACATTCTTCTATTGCTTTTGTTGGTCTTGCAGCACTGCAAAACGCTTGAATTTTCCTAGCCCCCACCTCATTTGCGACCTGCCCATGCGGTGGAACTCAACATATCATATATTTGCGAGGATTAGTGAGCAGCAGAGGATATTAGCTGAATAGCAGCTTCAACATGCCACCAGACTGACACTCAGCCACCACACATAAAAACTGTTGAGTGGGTGTGGATCGCTGACATCTGTGAGGTTCTGGAAAGCTTTGAGTACTGAACCAAGATTGTGAGGGATGATGAGGCTGTTATGAGTGTAGTTATCCTGCTGCTGTCTATTGGAAAGATTGCAGCATAATCTGAAAGAGGAAGCTTTGAGTGCCCAGCAGGTGACTATGGAGGTAGATTTCCAGTGGATAATACCATCCAGACCAGCCAATAGTCTCAGGTAACATTGGTTGATGACGAGAAAGACAAGGATAAGGACTAGGAAGGAGAGGACTTATTTTTATGTGCTACAGATGAGACACCCAACCCTTACTTCATGTCTGTCCAGCATTAATGGGCTTGAGAGTAAGAGGTGGAGGAGGAGGTGAGTCAGCATGAGGAGATGATGAGTATTGCTCCTTGTGGTGGGGAAACAGAACCTTTGCCTGTTTGCAGCTTATCCTTCATGGCACAGTTCTTGTGTAACTGTCTGTCCTAAGATCCTTGTGTGATCCACATTTTCGACACCAACTTATACTGGTTGGCCACCTTTCTCGACCTGAGGTACAAGAAGAAATTTGCTTCTGTCCTTTTGGAGTCACCAAAGGCTTGCACAATGGAAACCTTCAAGAGGGCTGTTGTAGATCAGTTGTTGAAAACATCACCCTCAGATGACACTGGCGGCAGAAGTACAGGGTCTTTTTAGCAGCAAGGGTTACTGGGGAGAGACATGCACATCATGTCCAATCAGAGGTGGGGGGGGGGGGAAATGTGCAAAAACTCAACCATTTTCAATAAACTAGCACATCAGCAAAGGCTATCTGTGCCTGTAACAATGCCAAGGAGGGAGAAGTTGAACAGAACAACATAGTCAAGGAGTACTTAGGTGACCATACCTGTGCCCTTCCTGACAAACCAGTTCCCTTTAATTATTAGGTGTCCAAGCTGCACCCTTGGCCTGACCTCTCCTTATACACCTGAGAGGTGCTAGCCTGCTCTACTGCTAGTGTGATGCTGGGGCAATAATCACAGATAGAGGCACATGCCTCTACAGAAAATGCAGACAGCCTGATTAAATTCAATAAGGGCTGAATTTCTCCACAGTTTGTAATCTCTGAATGTGGCAGCAAGCCAAACTATATTAACCAAAAAATTTAATTTATGCTACTGGTGTTAACGTCCGTCCATTTCTATACACACTTGTTTCCTTCTTTTATTTCAATCCCACTACTCCTTTTGCCACATATACTTCATGGTCAACATCAACAATATCCTAACAATGTTACATTCAGTAATATTTGTAATTTGGGGCCCTTGTGATGGTGGTTTCCTATGTCAAACATGACTCAGCCCTTAGGGCTAATTTTTGGAAACCAATAGAGATGAGCGATATTCAATTTGAATTGTTCGCCAATCTCAAATTCGAGCTGTTTTTGGCGGTGTACGAGTCATTCACCGAATTAGAACAATTTGCTTGTAATTCGGCAGTTCTAGTACATTTTCGATAATGCTTCCATCCACAAAAGCTTAATCTTCCTAACCCTAAACCAAGCCCTAATACTGCAAATGAATGTTAATATCCAGTTTGTGTGTATATTGTGCAGGGGGGCTTGTATCAGAGCTGCAGCAATGAGGTCGTGCTCTTTTTTTTTCTCCTAACGCATGTACAATGGGGCGGTTCAGGCCTCTAGCCAATCACAGTGCCACACTGCAAAGTGCATTTTTTCACACAACTAATGTCATCATTGGCTGTGTGGCGCCCTGCTTACACAGGTAGCCACAGATCTCCCTAAATGCACAGCTGAGTTTCCACAGCAGGTACCTAGTACATACAACACCTTCCATCCCGACACAGTAGGGAGAGCTCCACTTGCTTCCCTTAGGCAAGATCCCCTATAAATACTGCTGCTGGGGACTGAGTTAGTCAAGAGTGTGGCAGACACTGGAAGAGCTGCAAAGAAGTCCTGTTGGTCGGTGCTGCGTTCAGGCCCGAACCAGTGAACCGGAGTGGCCCTTCAGTGTTCCACAAGCCTATGTGGGACTGAAGGCAAGGAGCAGAGAGAGAGCTAAGAGGGAGCGAGGAACTTGGAGACGAGTTGCCCCCAGAGAATCATCGGCTATTGGGGATCCGCACCTGTGGGATACTATAGGCCCACAGAGAACCCCTGCACACTATGGAGGCTTCAGCTACCCGGTTTGTTTCCCCCTTGGGAGTCAAGAGAGGGAGCCAGACACAGCAGACAGCACAGCAGTGTCCAGTGAGGGCATCCCAGAGACCGCACAGGAGGGAAGGCAGACACTACAGTCAGGAATAAGAGAGAAGAGGCAAGTCTGGCTACAAGCAGGCTGTGCTTCAACCATCACTACAGAGCAGAGGAGGCCTTATACCCACTTGCTGTGGGGACTCACTGTGCAATCCTGTCACCCATTGGTGCCCTGGACATATTTACCTGTGGAACATCAGTAAAAGGTAAAAGAGACCTCATTTGTGTGTGTGCATCCTTCTTCTCCACTCACCGTGCCCTCATAGACTGTTCCAACTCTCCCTTCACAAACTCAGCTACACTACAACCTGTCTCTCCTAATTACACTGCCCCGGAGGTCCAGTCCTGCCTGCGGAGGACTACACTATCACAGCCGCAATCCAACCGACCCCCAGAGGACTATGGCAGCGCAGGTGACATCTCACCAGGTATTGCAGGCGGTGTCATGACAAACTGTAAATAATCTCCGTAAATAAAACCCCTGTTCAAGAGAATAGTCCCCAGGACACAGGATCAGGCGCGGTCGCCATTCCCCGTGACAAAGTTAACCTCTTCTGCCGCCTGATACCCGAGTACCCCACGCCCTGGGGCGATACATTCTCTTTCTGGCGTCACGAACAGGACTTTAACTTATTACCCCCCTTATTCATTGACCACCAGGGCCACTGTCTCAGGCAGCCACCCATGACCTCCAGACTGAGCCTGAGATCTGAGTACCCTGCCCTGGGTGCATCAGCTGTGTCTGTCACATGTCCTAGCACTATAAAACCAGGGCATCTTAAAGATCGCCACCATTTTGCTGATCGCTGCTTAAGGTGTTAGATGGCACCCGCGGGTGCTGCTGTTTGCGACCGCTAAACAGTGCAAACTAAATTGTGTTTTCTCATGCAGCTAGTAAGCGAATACAAAGTTAGACAGATAGATTTAGGGAGAAGGGACTAGTAATATCAGCCCTTTTTAGGGCCTCTCCATAGAAATAGCGATTAGGGATAGAGACTAGGGACTAGTAGTCTATCAGCCCTTTTCAGGGCTACTTCATAGAAGCAGGGACTAGTTTTAATTGCAGCCCTTATGAGGGCTAGGTTAGAGCAGTCTCTATTAGTTTTTGTTAGGGTGAAGGCACACTGGCGTGAGACTCGCGTGAGTGCAATGCGTGAACAAAACGCATTGCACTCGAACCAGTGTTGCCCTATCAGGCAGGGCACACTGGTGCGAGTCCCATGCACCTAACTCGCACTGCGAGTCAGAAGCGATTGCACACGATTCTGACGCGCGTGAGGGCAATGCAAGTGTATGGGGGCCCCCATACAGCACACTGTGCGAGTGTGCAGCCAAAATCGCTTTAAACTTGCCGGCTGTCAAAGCCGGCAAGTTTAAATTTCCCTCTTTGCTGGTACAGTAAGCTATCATCTTGTACCACTGTGACAGCAGCGGTACAAGATGTTTAGCTAAGACAATGATGATTGTAGTAAAATAATGTAGTGTGGGGTTATTTTACTGATTAACCCCATCATTATCCTCTGGACCGCATGTGTGCCAGAGGATGCTGAGAGACTCTAAACCCAGTGCTGAAGGGGTTAATATGCAGCTGGTGTAGTGACACCATGTATGTGGAGAGTGTCCTCACTCTCTGCAGACATGGTGTCATTACACCATGTGTGTGAAGGGGTTAATTTTTATGTATAATGGGTTTAAAGAACTGTCGGGAAAGCCGGCTTATGTTACTGTCTATGGGGAGCTGTCCCCTCTCATGGTGCTGAAGCCACAGCTCCCCATAGACAGTAACATAAGCCGGCTTTCCCGACAGTTCTTTAAACCCATTATACATAAAAATTAACCCCTTCACACACATGGTGCAATGATACCATGTCTGCAGAGAGTGAGGACACTCTCCACATACATGGTGTCACTACACTAGCTGCATATTAACCCCTTCAGCACTGGGTTTAGAGCCTCTCAGCATCCTCTGCGCACACATGCAGTCCAGAGGATGATGATGGGTTAACCCCAGGGGAGGCAGCTCTATTGTATGTTCAGCAGGGTCTCTCCTCCAGCAGCTCTCATACCACACCCCGAAGGGAGGAGGGTAATGAAAAGAAGGAAAAATAGTATGGAAGTGAGCGCTAGAAAAGACCAGGGAACCAGTGGCTGAGGGCTCGCTCCACCCACCTTTTAATAAACTTAGAGGTAATTCTCTTAATTTACAGTTCCCTGATCTTTTCTAGCGCTCACTTCCATACTATTTTTCCTTCTTTTCAGTTTTTTGCTTAAAACATTGTTCACTAAACCTTTACTGTAGGCCACATTTAATACCACCAAATACACCTTGAGTGTAGTTCATTCTAATAATTTTTTACAGGAACAAGCACACGTAATTTTTTGTGCCTAGTACCACTGTCTGGCCAATCAGCTGTGCTCGATTTCCATCAGAATTTTTTTTGCCAACAACTGCAGAGTTGCCAATTTGTTCACATACAAAATGAGTGGCAAAAGGCCTGCTGCTGGTGGAAGGGGGAATAGGCATGGTGGAAAGGGAAAAGCAGTTTGTGTCCGTGGGGTACGTGGGAAAGCAAGAGTAACATCTGCTGGCGAAAGAGCATCTTGCAGCCAAAGTAAGGCTACTTTTGTGGCGCCCCGCAACGAGTGCGTCACAAGAGGGTATTGCAGCCATAAATGCAGCCGCAATATTCTCTGACACAGCAGTGATCTGGTTAATTTAGAAATCCAAACCCTGCATGCATCACCTAGAACAGAGGGCCAATCCTAGGTCCTGGTGGGTGAAGTGTTAGGGAAGTGTAGGAGAACAGACCCTTAGTCTAGGACAGTTGGAGAAGGGATCTAGAACTTGACCTGAGCAGTCTAGAACTCGGAGAGGAGCGGGGGCTCCGCACCCCGTGCAGCCCCCGGGCCATCACTGGTCGGGTGTCAGCACCTGAGGCCTTAACTACCGGGATTGGGCATCGTAACCACGGGTTCCCAAAAGACTCCCGTGCCCACAACTTCACAGCCGGTTCACTGGTACCGAAGCTGGCAGCAGTTCACCTCTGCTACGCGAACCAGAAGCGTGGAGGAGCAGCTTCACAGGAGCACCCCACCACCAGCCAACTTCCAGTCGTCTAACCAGCGGTGTACCCACCAAGGGATCCAAGGCTCCCCAAAACATCCAGAACGTACATCATGGATAGGGCATTGAAGCAGCCTCCCCGTACCCGACCTGGTATTCCTGGGCGACACTGGCAACTACTTAGTTAGAATGGAGAAACACTGCGGATTTCTAAGGGACACCATCACTGCTGAGTCCACCCGGTCCACTACCCGTAAACTGTATACCATGTACTGCCTGCTGGTTACAGTAAAGACCCGTTGCAGAGACTTTCTGTGTCCGTGCTTCCTTATGAACTCTCCGTCCGCACTACAAGGTAACCGCAGCTGCTGCACAACATCTTGAGCAGCTCCAGCCTCCGGGGATCACCGCTCAGCCTGTGGGGAGCGTTCCATCTTGCTGCTGTCCATCCCCCGGAGGTTCCGCAGCGTCGGTAGCCCTTACCGAAACTACTCAGGTGGCGTCACGAATAAATTAAAAACCCCTTTAATCTGTTCCACCAAGACGTCTTCACTTTTGATCTGCACTACACCGGGCCCCACTACCGGCAGGCGCGGTCCACCCGTGACAAGGAGGAAGGAAGCATCGCCTGTCTAAACCGGAGTCCAGGCCTCGGTGAGTCACTTTCACATTACGATTTTGTAAATCCGATGCTGTCAGTTATAAATCGGCATCCGATTCCGACAGAAAATAGGATGCCCACCCTCCTGTCAGATCGCTCCCTAGCTGTCACTGTCTCTCCCCCGCTCCTCTCCTCTTATCCCCTGTGTCTCCCCTCTTGGCCCCGGTCCTCCCCTCTTGGCCCCCGGTCCTCTCCGCACCCCCGGTCATCCTCTCTTGGCCCCCGGTCCTCTCCTCTTATCCCCTGTGTCTCCTCTCTGCACCCCCGGTCCTCCCCTCAACAAAACGCACCAAATAATCATCATCTGCACATGGCCTTCCAGATACTGAAGTAAAACACACCAAATACTCATCTTCTTGATGTGGCCTTACAGATACTGAAGTAAAACTCAACAACTACATAGTGCTGCCCATAGATCTTACTGTATAAGGCTTCAGGACCTCGGACAGGGCACATACTATAGCTACAATAGCTATAGTATGCGCGCTGCTCTCAGAGTAGTTGGCGCCTTCATTGATAAAAATGTACAGCAGCTGACAGGAGCCGACTGCTGTACATAAGTGATTAAAGCATTATATTCCCACCTGAGTGGGTGGAACGTCTCTAGGGGGAGTGGGCACCCCCTAGAGACATTATAGCAACATTTATTATTAAAATTACAAGTTTTAACACACAAAGAACACTTTGCTTATCCCGGTGGCAGCCGGGATAAGCAAAGTATATGCGGTAACCGCATTGCTCAGGATTACACATCCTGAGCAATCCGGTTCCCGCATTGCAGATGTTACAACCGCTCCAAAAACTGCAGCCTGCATAATTTTTCACGCAGGCTGCAGAACTGAAGGCAGTAACCGGATTGCTTGTGAAGCAATCAAGTTTTTATAATAGGCTCCTATGAGGAGCATTTCCTGATCCGGTTTTGTGCTTTTTAAAAGCTCAAAACCGGATCAGGTTTTAAAAAAAAAATGGAAATGTGACCCTAGCCTAAGTACTAAAGCATCAATAAGTCTTGTCTTTCTATGTAATCTTTAATGTTGCCAATGAACATTTCAAAGCCATGTGCAGGAGCTTCTTCAACCCATCTTAAAGGGAGTAGAGGGAGAACATCATATGTACGTTGTCCATTCATTTGCACAAGTGATATATTTGAGCTTGTCATCCAGTTGAGTAGAGTACCTTTATTTAGGTTCACAAACTTAAGCCAAAGCTGAGGTTTGCAGGCCACAGGTACTGCTCCCTTCTTATACTCTATGTTGCTTGCCCTTATTCTCTGTAGTCTCTGCCAATAAATGAATAAAAGGAGTGAGTGATGGCCCTACAATATGAATAAGGGCACTATGAATTTTACAGAAGAGGGACCTTCCAAATGTATGTTAGAGGGCCAACTGAGGACTCTTATCAAACTCAGGTTTCTTGACACCTCCAGGCCCTCTGAAAACTAGAATTGAGTGTCGCTGAATAACATGGAGGTGGTGTGGCAGGCGGAGGGTAAAGCCCAACATAAATGGGTATGTTGGAACTGGCATTATAAACTGCTATGGAATACGTATTGTATGTGTTTTTATTTGTACATTAATCATTTTTTAATCTATTTTACTTTTAGTCTTGAGGAATTGATGCCGTCTGTGATATGAATATGATGTGTTAGCAGTGGATTCATATATGGTGGTCTAAGAAGAACAATACCTGCACGTAGTGACACGTGAAATCCATATCCGGCAGATATGAAGATAAATATGAGACTCATTATATGTACTAATGTTACTATGTGTTGATTATATTATACTAGCTGTGAGCCCGATGCAAATGCATCGGGTGTCTAGAATATTTTTAATGTTTTTTTTAGATTTTCAAATAATAATCCAATTATTCCAATGACATCTTTAAACCAACTACATATATTAGTATGGTTGATATCATTTAAGGAAAATTGAACTATTATGTTGTAAGGGTCTTAGAACACAAAGTAGCAATACTTCTTAATATGTCAATTTTTTGAATTGATGAATTAACAGTACTAATATATGTATCAGCCACTTTGTGTCAGCCCACCAATCGCGTCAAGATGCCCTTACGCCTGGTGGGACCTACTCTAACTAAATCCGAATTGATATAATTTAGATATTTTTAATTGCTGGATTTTTCTTAGATTTTTTGAGGATTGTGATGTAAATAATAAAATTTTGTAAATTGATACAGAAGGAGTTACCAACTACAGACTTGCAGCAATATCCGTGCAATAACAAAAAAACTTGTAATTAACCTACAGTAAATGGAGTTAACATAGCTTCAGCAGGTGCATAAGATGCATCCACTAACTAACCACAGGTGACTGCAGTTGATGTGGATGACACTGCCACAACTATGTTGTCTGCACAAACTGCAAGTTAAGTACAAATTACATATATGCAATTATGAAAATTACAGCAAGTATGTTCTTGATAAGTCCTTCATGTACAATTCTTATCATTTAGTATATTCCTCAACAAAGTGAAAAAATCTAAGAAAAATGTCGTGGTAGAATCTAATTAATAATTTATGTTTGTCCCTATCTATCTAAACATGTGGAACACACCTTGGTAATGAGATGTGTGTGAACAGCCATCCCACCCGTCTCTTAGCTGTTCACAAAAACCTCTCCCTTTAAAGAATAAGAATCAAATCTCTCAGCACGTAAAGCACTGGAGCTTAAAATAGTGGTTTCTATCACCCTGTGATAAAATCAGAATGATACACATCTCCAATGAAATCTAAAATGTGTTTTTCCACAAACATTGTATAAACTATGCACATAAAAAACTGAAATTGAAAAGACTAAACTAATTTTTTTTTTTTTTTTTTTTTTTTTTAAATAGAAAAGGTAAAAATATAAAATATGCAAAAGTTCATCCCAAAATATTCCGATAGACAATATTTTTGGTGAAGACTTTCTCACAGTTAGGCACCAATTTCCCTTGAATGCATGAATCCACCACTTTCACCTTCACATTGCATCGTCTCTTCACACGTGAGAAAGCCACATACGTCCGTCCCACAGGATCACCAAGCCATAATCGATTAATAATAATAATTAATATTAATACTAATATTAATATTAATAATTAATAATAATTACTAATCGATTATCTTGGCCCAAAAAGATGTCTTGTAGGGATGAGGTTCCAGCACTGGTTTGCCGACGTCCGTCCCACAGGATCACCAAGGCAGGAATAATTTGTGAGGAAAAGTTATAGAAAACACTATAAAATTGCGTCAGGGGGGAGTATAGTGATTGGTAGGCAAAAGGGAGTATAGTGATTGGTAGGCAAAATGTGTTGCCACCCAGCAACAGCGCAGTCTGCCACAGGTTTTTTTCGCGGGCAAACCTTACCGCAAGTGCAAAACCGCACTTGCCGCACCTGCCGCAAGTCGTTCTATACTTTCTATGGGGATTACCGCAAGCGCGCCGCAAGTGCTCGCACTGACCCAGCGAGTCAATATGCGGCGCGATTGCGGTAATCCTTATGGGAATTACCGCAAGCGCGCCGCAAGTGCTCGCACTGAGCCAGCGAGTCAATATGCGGCGCGATTGCGGTAATCCACATGGACACTGGGGCACAGAGTCACAGGGGCACAGGGGCACTTTGGCACAGGGGCACTGGGGCACAGGCACACAGTCTCCAAAGCACTGTGTCAGCATGTGCTGACAGCAGCTGCTTCGGAGCGGGAGGCACAGGGGCACTGAGGCACAGGGGCACAGGGGATGGCGGGGGTGACAGGGGCACAGGGGCACTTGGGCACAGGGGCATTGGGGCACAGGGGCACAGGCTCCGGAGCACTGTATCAACATGTGCTGACAGCAGCTGCTTCGGAGCGGGAGGCACAGGGGCACTGAGGCACAGGGGCACAGGGGATGGCGGGGGTGACAGGGGCACAGGGGCACTTGGGCACAGGGGCATTGGGGCACAGGGGCACAGGCTCCGGAGCACTGTATCAACATGTGCTGACAGCAGCTGCTTCGGAGCGGGAGGCACAGGGGCACACTGAGGCACTGAGGCACAGGGCACAGGGGCACAGGAGGCACTGAGGCACAGGGGCACAGGGCGGCTGAGGTAGCGACTCGCAATGGCCTCGCGGCCATTGCTCGCGCTACCTCAGCGGTACATCGCTAAATTTGTGGCCGAGCCTCTGGTTCTATTTTCGGCCACCGACTCGCAATGGCCGCTTCGCGGCCATTGTTCGTGCGTGGTGACGTCAGCGGCTCGCAATGGCCGCTACGCGGCCAATGCTTCGCCGTGATGACGTCACAGAGTGTGACATATCCACGGCACGTTGTCGGGGTCCGACACGAAAACGTCTTAGACAATTATATAGTAGATCTGGTATTACAACCATTATAGCATCTGGGGTTAATTGATATTTACATTAATATATAGCAGTCACATTACTGTATACTGTAAAACTTGTCTGTAAATATGCATATGAAAGGATATATCTTTTGTAATATATATATTTCATCACAATATGGCCACTAAATATGTAGTTATACAGTGTGATGTCAAATGATGAAATAGTGTGGTGGTATGGTAGATACCATATGTATTCTCATTATTCTGTTACAATGTTCATCATTTACTAATCTGATCTGTCTGGTGATGCAATATAACATGTAGATACATGGGCAATACAGCTAAGCTTACTATTGTCAACTGTGGCTTTTGAGAGAATAAATCTATTTACATTGACCCCTATATTAATGTATATGGCCCCTATACACATTATGGATTCCACTGCTTATATGCACCTACACTCTGAGTCGAGCAGGCGCTTCCCTAATGGCACCGATCCGCTTGTCAGTATGGCGCTTCTATGGAGAGTGTGCTGCGGGTCAGGTGACCTGCAAGTACGCCTCTCCATGACGCCGCTGATGACGCGGGGCCGGGCGTGACGTTGGGGTTAAGCGTAAGCCGCTATGACAACCAGGGCGGCATTTGATTGGTCCTCGTTACTATTTTAACCCGCCCCTTCCCCTCACTCACAAGCCCTCAGACGAAGGTGAAAATACCGAAATGCGCATAAGGGAGCACGCTTGATACACAGGAACTGATACACAGGTACTGAATGTTAGGATATATAATGCTCTTTAATATAAAGGCGGTGTGCTAGGTTTTATCTTGGCACATAGGTCCTTTACAATACATCTCTAATAGAACTGCTCTAAGATGCAATAGCACTTTATATGTGTAAAGAAACCTTGGGCTGCTAGGATTCAATAGACTGTCAGCTACAGTTAGGGCCAGAAATATTTGGACAGTGACACAAGTTTTGTTATTTTAGCTGTTTACAAAAACATGTTCAGAAATACAATTATATATATAATATGGGCTGAAAGTGCACACTCCCAGCTGCAATATGAGAGTTTCCACATCCAAATCGGAGAAAGGGTTTAGGAATCATAGCTCTGTAATGCATAGCCTCCTCTTTTTCAAGGGACCAAAAGTAATTGGACAATGGACTCTAACGGCTGCAATTAACTCTGAAGGCATCTCCCTCGTTAACCTGTAATCAATGAAGTAGTTAAAAGGTCAGGGGTGGATTCCAGGTGTGTGTTTTTGCATTTGGAAGCTGTTGCTGTGACCAGACAACATGCGGTCAAAGGAACTCTCAATTGAGGTGAAGCAGAACATCCTGAGGCTGAAAAAAAAGAAAAAAATCCATCAGAGAGATAGCAGACATGCTTGGAGTAGCAAAATCAACAGTTGGGTACATTCTGAGAAAAAAGGAATTGACTGGTGAGCTTGGGAACTCTAAAAGGCCTGGGCGTCCACGGATGACAACAGTGGTGGATGATCGCCGCATACTTTATTTGGTGAAGAAGAACCCATTCACAACATCAATTGAAGTCCAGAACACTCTCAGTGAAGTAGGTGTATCTGTCTCTAAGTCAACAGTAAAGAGAAGACTCCATGACAGTAAATACAAAGGGTTCACATCTAGATGCAACCATTCATCAATTCCAAAAATAGACAGGCCAGAGTTAAATTTGCTGAAAAACACCTCAAGAAGCCAGCTCAGTTCTGGAAAAGTATTCTATGGACAGATGAGACAAGGATCAACCTGTACCAGAATGATGGGAAGAAAAAAGTTTGGAGAAGAAAGGGAACGACACATGATCCAAGGCACACCACATCCTCTGTAAAACATGGTGGAGGCAACGTGATGGCATGGGCATGCATGGCTTTCAATGGCACTGGGTCACTTGTGTTTATTGATGACATAACAGCAGACAAGAGTAGCCGGATGAATTCTGAAGTGTACCGGGAGTGCATCATGAGTGCAAAAAAGTGGAACATTCTGCAATGGCCAAGTCAATCACCAGATCTTAACCCAATTGAGCATGCATTTTACTTGCTCAAATCCAGACTTAAGACGGACAGACCCACAAACAAGCAAGACCTGAAGGCTGCGGCTGTAAAGGCCTGGCAAAGCAGTAAGAAGGAGGAAACCCAGCGTTTGGTGATGTCCATGGGTTCCAGACTTAAGGCAGTGATTGCCTCCAAAGGATTCGCAACAAAATATTGAAAATAAAAATATTTTGTTTGGGTTATGTTTATTTGTCCAATTACTTTTGACCTCCTAAAATGTGGAGTGTTTGTCAAGAAATGTGTACAATTCCTACATTTTCTATCAGATATTTTTGTTCAACCCTTCAAATTAAACGTTACAATCTGCACTTGAATTCTGTTGTAGAGGTTTCATTTCAAATCCAATGTGGTGGCATGCAGAGCCCAACTCGCCAAAATTGTGTCACTGTCCAAATATTTCTGGCCCTAACTGTATATTGAGCAGCACTAAGAGGGCGTATACAGTATTACTGACTGAATCTGCACACATAGGCGATTAAGGGTTATCCTGGACATTTCATATAGTGAGGTGCATAGGATTTACGCCACAATAGTGTGCCTAATACTTTTTTCTTCACTCCTCTCCTCCCTCTTTGTTCCGTGCCAGCTACACATATGAATATATGTATATCTTTGAACATGTAAAATTTGGGCTAGTGCAATATCCTCTGAGTGGCAGGTTCTGACAAATATTTTTTTATATAGATATGAGCTAATGAATTAAAATATTTTTATATTCTTTACCTAATATTATGTATATGTATATAGATGTTATAAATGAGATATATATATAATCAAGAATGTGAATAATATATATGACATATACATCTAATTTTTGATTGACTGAGTATCAATGCCATGTTTTTTCTAATCTTACTCCCACCCCTTGTACTGCACATTGTTTCTAAAATAAAAAATTGTACTTTTTTCATATAATTGACCGTATGATCGCGTTTTTTTTCTCTTTCCTCTTGGGGAAATTGTTCAAAATGTCATCCAGTTGAGTAGAGTACCTTTATTTTTTAGGTTCACAAACTTAAGCCAAAGCTGAGGCTTGCAGGCCACAGTTACTGCTCCCTTCTTATACTCTATGTTGCTTGCCCTTATTCTCTGTAGTCTCTGACAATAAATAAATAAAAGAAGTGAGTGATGTCCCTACAATATGAATAAGGGCACTATGAATTTTACAGAAGAGGGACCTTCCAAATGTATGTTAGAGGGCCAACTGAGGACTCTTATCAAACGCAGGTTTCTTGACACCAGCAGGCCCTCTGAAAACTTGAATTGAGTGTCACTGAATGACATGGAGGTGGTGTGGCGTGAGGAAGGTAAAGCCCAACATACCGTATATACTCGTGTATAAGCCGAGTTTTTCAGCACAAAAAATGTGCTGAAAAGTCCCCCCTCGGCTTATACACGAGTATATACGGTAATCATAAAAAAAAAAAAAAATATACCCGTCTGTATACAGCCCCCCCCCCGTGGTATACCGGGCCCCCCCTGTGGCAACCTGTAAAGGAAGCGATGATTATACTTATCGGGTCGCTGTCGCCGACGCCGCCGCTCTGTCACCGTCCGTCACCGCGCTCCTCCTGGTCTTCATGCTTCCTTCACCGTCGCACAGGAAATGACGTCATTTTCTGTGCGCCCGTGAAGGAAGCATGAAGACGGGAAGGAGCGCGGTGACGGACGGTGACAGAGCGGCGGCGTCGGCGTCGGCGACAGCGACCCGATAAGTATAATCATCGCTTCCTTTACAGGTTGCCACAGGGGGGGCCCGGTATGCCAGGGGGGAGGGCTGTATACAGCCGGGTACCGCTGTATACAGCGGGGGCTGCTGTATACAGCGGGGGCTGCTGTATACCCCTCTGGGGCTGCTAAATACCCCTCTGGGGCTGCTGTATACCCCTCTGGGGCTGCTATATACCCCTCTGGGGCTGCTGTATACCCCTCTGGGGCTGCTGTATACCCCTCTGGGGCTGCTATATACCCCTCTGGGGCTGCTGTATACCCCTCTGGGGCTGCTGTATACCCCTCTGGGGCTGCTATATACCCCTCTGGGGCTGCTGTATACCCCTCTGGGGCTGCTGTATACCCCTCTGGGGCTGCTGTATACCCCTCTGGGGCTGCTATATACCCCTCTGGGGCTGCTGTATACCCCTCTGGGGCTGCTATATACCCCTCTGGGGCTGCTGTATACCCCTCTGGGGCTGCTGTATACCCCTCTGGGGCTGCTATATACCCCTCTGGGGCTGCTGTATACCCCTCTGGGGCTGCTGTATACAGCTCTGGGGCTGCTGTATACAGCTCTGGGGCTGCTGTATACCCCTCTGGGGCTGCTATATACCCCTCTGGGGCTGCTGTATACCCCTCTGGGGCTGCTGTATACCGCACTGGGGCTGCTGTATATAGGGGCTGCAATACCACTTGGGCTGCAATTAGGGATGAGCGAGTCCGAAAAGACTCGGAATCGCAAGACCCCAACGAGTCCGAGTCAAGGACTCGGGACTCGTTGCGAGTCCAGCGAGTCCAATGTTAATGAATAGGGACCCGAGTAATAGCGAATAATGACATTTACAACTCGCTGATGTGTCTCTGAAAGTGTGCGAGTCCAAACTCGCTGGTTTTTCTCTTATTTTGAGGCTTGTAGCCGATGATGCGAGGGAAGGGATTCTCCAGCACACACTATGGTTTAAGGAAACAGGAAGCGAGTCGCGCTGACAGGCGCACACACAGAGCGATCCATTCATCAGTGCAATCATGGCAGCAGGACGTGGCATGGTGAACACGCTGCGTCTTATTGCACTTGTGGAGGCTCGTCCATTTCTATGGCTCCCTACAGATCCTGAGTATGGGGATACGACCCTTATTAATACAGCCTGGAGAGAGATCGCCCAAGAGATGTTCCCTGCGTTCCATCGGAGTGACCATGAGGAACAGAGCAATCTAAGTAAGTTAAATGAGTTCACACGTTATATATTGCATTTACTGTATATATACTCGTGTATAAGCCGACCCGTGTATAAGCCGACCCCCCTATTTTTGCCCCGAAAAACTATGAAAACATATTCACCGCCATCCTGGTATACAGCGGCTATCACTGGTAGACAGCCCCCCAGCAGAGTATACACCTCCCCCTGCAGAGTATACAGGCCCCCAGCTGGGTATACATGCCCCCATATTGTCGTATACAGGCAGGGGCGGACTGGCCCAGGTGCCACGGGTCATGCGGCTGCAGGAGCATGAATAATCCGCATGTCCCTGAAGCAGCAGGCGGAAACGGAAGCTCCTGGCCGCGCGATGACGTCATCAGCACGCGGCTGCGTCCGGGAGTGAGCGTCTGTGAGTGGCGTGCGGCTGCGACTGTTAGCGAGCGGCTGTGAGGAGCGCGAGGCTGCGGCTGGGAGCGAGCCATAGGATAATGCGGGAGCTGCGGTGACTGTGAGGCGGCCGCCAGTCATCACCCACCCCCCGTCCTCACCTGTGTCGGGCCAGTGAGGGAGGGTTGCGACCCAAACTGTAGGGTGCCAGTCAGTCCCTGTATACAGGGCCCTCAGTGTGTGTACAGGCCCCCCCAGCAGTGGGTATACAGGGCCCCCAGCAGTGGGTAGACAGTGGCCCAGTGGGTTTACAGGGCCCCCAGCAGTGGGAATACAGGGCCCCCATAGCAGGGTATACAGGACCCTGAATGTGTTATCATGCTCCACCGCATAGTTGCCTATATTTGGATGGGGTCACAACAGTACAATGAGTTTAATGTCTTATCCTCCTGGCTCTTTCGGCCAAGGGGTTGGGTGTATATAAATACCACTAATGACCAGAGTCTGGTGCCCGCACTATTACATTCTCTATGCGTTGACATGTGTCCTGCCTCATTTGTGATTGTGGCCACGTGAGCTCAATGTCCGTAATGCTGTTGATGATGTTCCACACTGTCGTGTCACTGTGCCTTGTATACACATTACACACACAAAATGAATAAAATGTTATTGTTGATTTGTACACATACTTTTGTTTTTTCAAATATTACACATCTCTAAAGCCGGTTTCAAATCATTTCACAGTTGACCATCTTAAAAAACGGTGGAGGAGCTGCCGGGACCAGCATAAAAAGCAGTACCGGCAGTACTCAGAGAGACAACCGGGAGCCGCTCCATTGCTCAACCACTACCACTTTTATGACCGGCTGTCCTTCCTTCACCCGGTGGCCGCTATGCCAAGGTATGTATCTGCAGCACTGTTGTGTACATTTAGTATTATTTATAAATATATACATTAGTTTCCATTTTGGCTCTGTGGGTAGCAGAGTATACAGGCGGGTCTGAGGTAGCAGAGTATACAGGCGGGTCTGTGGGTAGCAGAGTATACAGGCGGGTCTGAGGTAGCAGAGTATAAAGACGGCTCTGTGGGTAGCAGAGTATACAGGCGGGTCTGTGGGTAGCAGAGTATACAGGCGGGTCTGTGGGTAGCAGAGTATACAGGCGGGTCTGTGGGTAGCAGAGTATACAGGCGGGTCTGTGGGTAGCAGAGTATACAGGTGGGTCTGAGGTAGCAGAGTATAAAGACGGCTCTGTGAGTAGCAGAGTATACACGTGGCTCTGTGGGTAGCAGAGTATACAGGCGGGTCTGAGGTAGCAGAGTATACAGGCGGCTCTGTGGGTAGCAGAGTATACAGGCGGGTCTGAGGTAGCAGAGTATAAAGACGGCTCTGTGAGTAGCAGAGTATACACGTGGCTCTGTGGGTAGCAGAGTATACAGGCGGGTCTGAGGTAGCAGAGTATACAGGCGGGTCTGTGGGTAGCAGAGTATACAGGCGGGTCTGAGGTAGCAGAGTATAAAGACGGCTCTGTGGGTAGCAGAGTATACAGGCGGGTCTGTGGGTAGCAGAGTATACAGGTGGGTCTGAGGTAGCAGAGTATAAAGACGGCTCTGTGAGTAGCAGAGTATACACGTGGCTCTGTGGGTAGCAGAGTATACAGGCGGGTCTGAGGTAGCAGAGTATACAGGCGGCTCTGTGGGTAGCAGAGTATACAGGCGGGTCTGAGGTAGCAGAGTATAAAGACGGCTCTGTGAGTAGCAGAGTATACACGTGGCTCTGTGGGTAGCAGAGTATACAGGCGGGTCTGAGGTAGCAGAGTATACAGGCGGGTCTTGTGGTAGCAGAGTATACAGGCGGGTCTGAGGTAGCAGAGTATAAAGACGGCTCTGTGGGTAGCAGAGTATACAGGCGGGTCTGTGGGTAGCAGAGTATACAGGCGGGTCTGTGGGTAGCAGAGTATACAGGCGGGTCTGAGGTAGCAGAGTATACAGGCGGGTCTGTGGGTAGCAGAGTATACAGGCGGGTCTGAGGTAGCAGAGTATACAGGCGGGTCTGAGGTAGCAGAGTATACAGGCGGGTCTGTGGGTAGCAGAGTATACAGGCGGGTCTGAGGTAGCAGAGTATACAGGCGGGTCTGTGGGTAGCAGAGTATACAGGTGGGTCTGTGGGTAGCAGAGTATACAGGCGGGTCTGTGGGTAGCAGAGTATACAGGCGGCTCAGTGGGTAGCAGAGTATATAGGTGATGAGAATAGGGTTAATAGATGGTGCTACAGTGTTGGGGCGTGCTAGAGGGAGCAGAGATCCGATTACTGCCATCATTTCTGACCTTATTAAAGATAGCGGCCGCAGCTAAATGACATCATGGCAAAGGTAAACATGGGGTGTGGTTAGCTGCAGGAGGTTAGTGAGAGGTGTGGGTTGTTTGGCAGAGGGCGTGGTGTGGGCGTGGTGAGCGCGGCTCCAGCGTCAGATACGCTGCGAGCGCGGAACCGCGGCACATCTCCAGGAGCAGAGGACGTGTCCGGTACGTCCGTAGCCCCCGGCCTCCCCGTTGTCCGCACACACAGCCCCGCTGTGACCTCTGCAGTGTCACAGGCCCCGGCGGGCGTCTGTCATCTCCTCCTGACACTGACCTCCTCCTGATTTGATTGTCTGTGTTGTCCCCCCCCGCTGTCAGCATCAGTGATCTGCTAAGACCTGTGGGTGCACAGACGGGGAAGTACAAATGCCAGCATGCCGGGGCGGATTGGGCGCTGTGAGGGGCGCAGGTCTTGCTGTGAGCGGAGGGCGCGAGGCCGCTAGAGAAAACGCTATAGCGGCTGTGTGAGTTAAGCGTCTGCGGCTCGCGAAGGCGCATACGCGTCTCCGCTCGCAGTGACGCTAAGGAGTTTGGGATTAGGCTACAGTGCCGGAATTTCAAACTCCCGATTATATAAATAGATTATATATATATATATTGTATACCTTTCAACCCCTTCCCTGCTTTATATAGATGATATAAGCTAAAAGTTTTGTGAATTAAGTATGTCAAGTAAAAAGTGAAGTCAGGGGGACTTTTTTTTTTTCATGTGAACCATTGGTGTTATTGATCGTCTAGATTAGATGGGATGGGGGGGGGTGGGTGTTAATCAGGGGGTGAAAAATTATGTATTAGTATGGAATTAGCAAAGAAAGTCACGTATTCCTTTATGTTATGTACAGTTGGTTATTCTTTCATAATAATAACAAATATCTGATTAATAATACACAGATACACAGAGTCTAAAAAGCGTGCAACTTAATGTTTGACCTATGTTTTTGTTTCCAAATGCAATGCATTCACCAAATTTTTTTTTACTTTACCCACAGAGAAGCTTACTACAGAGGGCGGCGTGCTGTGAACCCTCCACCGCCAAACAGAAGGCGGCGTGGAGAACACCCACCACCACCACCACGGCCGGCGCCACCACCACCGCCGCCGCCACCAGCACCACCAACACCACCACCACCGCCGCCACCAGCACCAGCACCACCACCACCGCCGCCACCAGCAGCAGCAACAACACCACCGCCGCCACCAGCACCAGCACCACCGCCGCCACCAGCAGCAGCAACACCACCACCGCCGCCACCAGAACCAACACCACCACCGCCGCCACCAGCACCAACACCACCACCGCCGCCACCAGCACCAACCCCAGCTTTGGGGCATGTCCGGCCGCAAGAGGAGGAACCTGGATGCCCACCTCACACCAGCCATGGTCTGATCCCGGGGTCACCTAATAGACGGCGTGCACAAAGTAATGCTGACTTTGCCCACAGTCTGATACCATTCCTGGATGAAATTCCATTTCACAGGCTACTGCGGGCAAGGTCAGCATTACAGATTGTGCTTGACGCCAGTCGCCCACCAAACCACCCAGGTGAGGTTTTCAATTTTTTGGAGGGGTGGCAACTCAGACACTACAACCTACTAGACAGGCCCACACCCCGGGACAGCCATGTGCCACCACAGAGGCCTGTACCTACCATTCCACAATGGCCACCTAACAGGGACCTACCATTTTTCCCCACACCGGCCCAGAGGATCCACCCTCAAGGGTTGCCGGAGGCCATTCATGGGGCCCTTGACCTCTTGCAGGACCAGGGTGATGGTGTCACTTTACTGGCAAGGCCGGAGGATGCGGCAACCTACCAGCAGCTGTAGACCCCTTTTTTTTTTTTTTTTTTATTTTGTGTTCATGTGCATTGCACAATTTCATTGTTATTATTTCTTATATTTTCCTGTTTACTAAGTTGTACCAAAAAAAAAAAAAAAAAAAAAAAAAAATTCTGACATTTTTACCATTATGGCGGAATAATACCCAGTTTACAAAAACTGCTTTGTGTCTGTCTTTTTTCAGGGAAAGGATGTGTAGGTTGTTTTGTGGGTGGGCTTAAAGTCATCATCATTATAATTATTATTTATTTATATAGCACCGATAGGTTCCATGGCGCTTTACATGAGGATAAGGTACACAAGGAGAAGTACAATAAACATAGACAATAAGGTCATAGAGGTACAACAGGAGAGGACCCTGTACGCGTGGGCTCACATTCAACGAGGGGTGGGTGGGGATACAATAGGGTGGGGAAGGTGTCGGTCGTGGGGCGTGTAGCGGGGTGTCATGGCAGGTTGTAGGCCTGTCGGAAGAGGTGAGTCTTTAGGTGTTTCTTGAAGGTTCCCAGGGTAGGCGAGTGAGTGATGAGGTGGGCAGCGAGTTACAGAGCATGGTTGATGCCCGGGAGAAATCCTGTATGCGGTTGTGGGAAGAGGAGATGAGGGGGGAGTGTCGGAGAAGTTCTTTGGATGAACGCAGGTAGCGTGAGGGATGGTATCGGGAGATCATGTCGGAGATGTATGGTGGGGATAGGTTGTGTAAGGCTTTGAATGTCATGATGAGTGTTTTAAAGTGAGCTCTCTGTGGGGCGGGGACCCAGTGAAGGGCTTGGCAGTGGGTGTAGACAGGTGAGTAGCGTGAGGACAGATGGATTAGTCGGGCAGCAGAGTTTAGTATACATTGGAGAGGTGCAAGAGAGTTGGCAGGGAGGCCTGTGCGAAGGAGGTTCCAGTAGTCAAGGCGTGAGATGATGAGGGCATTAATGAGTGTTTTAGCTGTGTCAGGGTTGAGTAACGAGCAAATTCTTGAAATATTTTTGAGTTGGAGTGACAGGGACTTGGTTAGGAACTAGAGGTGGGGCTTGAAGGAGAGGGATGAGTCAAGGATTACCCCGAGACATTTGGCGTGGAGGACAGGGGAGAGAGAGCATCATTAGCAAGTACTTTACGGACCGCATGGAGCATGAAGTCACCTTGGTTACTAAGTGTAAAATCATGACTCCACAGACAAATGTTGCTGACAAATAAACAGTGCCTGTGTTTGGGGGGTTACTTAATGCCTCGCTATGGCAACAAGACTAGGAACACACATGTGAGAGGCTGGGACATCTACCTGCTACACATCGCGTCTACGCGTTTTCTACAGAGCGTACAGTGGGACCTTTCTCCAGGCTCCAGCAGGATGATAGTCCAAGCAATGCCCACGATGCAAGCATAGGCTTGTTGCCTAAAAAAATTAGCTGAAGGGGCTTCATATACATTTTTTTCAGAAAGCAGGGTGCTTGGCCCATACAATAGAATTGCTTGTACTAGGAGCATAGTACATGCAATGCCCACGATGGAGGCATAGGCTTGGTGCCTGGAAAAATTAGCCCAAGGGGCTGTTTTGCATTTTGGGTATAAATGCAGGCCTAATGGCCATGTTCAGCTTGTTAGGCTGGGTGTTTCCAAAAATTAGCCCAAGGGGCTGTTTGGCATTTTTAGTGTAAATGCAGGCCTAAGGGCCATGATAAGCCTCTTAGGCTGGGTGTTTCCAAAAATTAGCCCAAGGGGCTGTTTTGCATTTTGGGTATAAATGCAGGCCTAATGGCCATGTTCAGCTTGTTAGGCTGGGTGTTTCCAAAAATTAGCCCAAGGGGCTGTTTTGCATTTTGGGTATAAATGCAGGCCTATTGGCCATGTTCAGCTTGTTAGGCTGGGTGTTTCCAAAAATTAGCCCAAGGGGCTGTTTTGCATTTTAAGTGTAAATGCAGGCCTAAGGGCCATGATAAGCCTCTTAGGCTGGGTGTTTCCAAAAATTAGCCCAAGGGGCTGTTTTGCATTTTGGGTATAAATGCAGGCCTAATGGCCATGTTCAGCTTGTTAGGCTGGGTGTTTCCAAAAATTAGCCCAAGGGGCTGTTTTGCATTTTGGGTATAAATGCAGGCCTAATGGCCATGTTCAGCTTGTTAGGCTGGGTGTTTCCAAAAATTAGCCCAAGGGGCTGTTTTGCATTTTGGGTATAAATGCAGGCCTAATGGCCATGTTCAGCTTGTTAGGCTGGGTGTTTCAAAAAATTAGCCCAAGGGGCTGTTTTGCTTTTTGGGTATAAATGCAGGCCTAAGGGCCATGATCAGCTTGTTAAGCTGGGTGTTTCCAAAAATTAGCCCAAGGGGCTGTTTTGCATTTTTAGTGTAAATGCAGGCCTAAGGGCCATGATCAGCTTGTTAGGCTGGGTGTTTCCAAAAATTAGCCCAAGGGGCTGTTAAATGTTTGCTAACAGAAAATAAAGGTTGATTCCTTGTGAAAAGGTGTTGTGATGGTTAATGAAACCGAAGTTAAGGTGTAGTGTTGGTTTAAGATGAAGCAGCCTCATTACCAGGTTGCAGGAACATGGTTACGCAAATCGTTACTGGTCTTGGACATACTGCTTGTACCAAAAAGACACAATATAATACAATGATTAATTATATCATATTGATGATGAACGTGGCACTTCAGCTCTGAGTACTGTCGTCTTCAGGGCTCAAGAAGTCTTGTGAAATCCAGTTCCTATTAAACTTAATTAGAGTAAGCCTGTCTGCATTCTCTGGAGTAAGACGTGTCCTGGTATCAGTTATGATACCCCAGCGGCACTGAAAACCCGCTCTGATGTCACACTAGCTGCAGGGCATGCCAGCACCTCCAAGGCATACAACGAGAGCTCGGTCCAAGTGTGGAGCTTGGAGACCCAGTAATTAAACGGGACTGCGGCATCAGTCAGGAAGCAGGTACTGTCACTTAAGTATTCTTGTACCATGTTGGTAAGTTTCTGTCTCCGAGAGATGGTTACTGGAGCAACATGGCGCTGCAGGTTCGATGGCTTATTGAACATAGCCCACTTTGCGGACATCTTTCCAGCATCTCTTCTGGACAGCGTGGATGATTGTGCCCCGACCAAAGGCTGCTGTTGCACAGAGTTGCTAACTATGGGCAGAGTGTTGTCTGACGGTGATATTCGAAGCATATTTTCCACAAGAACACTCTTGAAATAGTCAATTGTCAAGCCACGTGGTGACTGAAACAGCAGTGAGGTGAATTTATCTTTATAACGTGGGTCCAGAAAGGTGGCCAACCAGTAGAGGTCGTTGTGCAATATGTTAATCACTCGTGGGTCTTCTAGCAGACAAGTCAACATGAAGTCAGCCATGTGTCCTAAGCTGCATAGAGTCATGTCTTCAGTGTCCTCAGAACGATGTTCAATACCCATTGTATCCGCAAAGTCTGTCTCCGCCTCCTCCTCTCCAGGCCACCCATGGTGGACAGACACAAAGCTGGGGTTCTGAGTACCATCTGGGTTGACATCGGCACCAACAAAAAATGAATCCTCTTCATCGTCTTGCTCCTGTTCCTCCTCAGGAGCCATTGTTGCCTGGTCATACTGGCTTTGCTGGCTAGGTACTGCGCTGTTTAAATCTGGCTCCATAGCCATCTGCTGGGCTCTCAATGCTTCATTTTTCTGATTAATGAGGGACTCTTTCAGCAGACACAGCATGGGTATAGTGACACTGATGATGGACTGATCACCGCTCACAGTTTTGTGCAGTAGTCAAAATTATCAAGAACCTCAGATGTGTCAGCGATCCACACCCACTCCATTGTACTAATATGTCGTGGCTGACTGCCGGTCTGACGGGCATGTTGCAACTGATACTCGGATATTGCCCTCTGCTGCTCATTGATCCTCGATAACATATGGAATGTAGAGTTCCATCGTGTCGGCATGTCACAAATGAGTCTGTGGTTGGGCAAATTCAATTGCTTTTGAAGCAATGAAAGTTTTCCAACCGCTGTTGACGAATGACGAAAATGTGCACAAACTCGACGCACCTTCTCCAGTAGGTCACATAGCTCTGGGTATGTACGCAGGAATTTCTGCACTACCAGATTCAGCACGTGAGCCATGCAAGGGACGTGCACAAGGTTTCCGAGCTTAAGTGCAGCCACTAGGTTACGACCATTGTCGCTCACCACGAGACCGGTCTGGAGTTGGAGTGGGGATAGCCACTCATCTGTCTGTTCCTTCAGACCTTTCAACAGCTCTACTGCAGTGTGCGGTGTGTGACCTAAACAGATCAGCTTCAGCAGAGCCTGTTGGCGTCTTGCTGAAGCACTGCAGCAAACCTCCCAACTTGGCCGTGATGTTGAGGGCAATTGAGGATTGGTCGAGGAAGCGGAAGATGGGGTAGTGGACATATAGGATGATGCAGAGACCCTGAATGAGGTTGTGCCAGCTATCCGTGGCGTGGGTAGGATGTTTGATGTAACACTAACATCGTTTGGCACACTCTCCACAACGTTGATCCAATGCGCGGTGAGCGAGATGTACCGGCCCTGTCCTGAACTGCTTGTCCACGTGTCCGTAGTAAGGTGTACTTTCCCGGTTACAGCGTTGGTGAGGGCACGCTTGAGGTTGTTAATGACATGCTCATGTAACGCGGGGACGGCACAACGTGAAAAGTAGTGGCGGCTTGGAACCGAGTAGCGTGGTACTGCCACAGCCAAAAGCTCACGGAAAGAGTCTGTACCCACAAGCCTAAACGGCAACATCTCGACTGCTAACAACTTAGCTATCTGGGCATTTATTTTTTTGGCTAATGGGTGGGAAGAGTGGTATTTCTGCTTCCTTTCGTACAGCTGTGTCACTGATAACTGTAACGATGTTGCTGACCGACAACTGTCTGCACTCGGGTTCAGTCTCTCTGCAACCGCTGCTTGTGATGAGTACATATGAGCTGGACCAGCTTCAGCAACACTTGATTGTGACGGACGTATCTGAGTTACCGTCGCAGTCTTTGGGTCAGATGACACTGTTGTGGAAGGCTGCACTTTTGACCACTGAATAGGGTGCTGACCAGCCATGTGCTTCCGCATACTGCTGGTGCTCTGGTTTCCTTTCCCGTGGCCTCTGCTGAGCCTTGCATGGCAGATGGTACAGATGACCACATTTTCTTGAGAAGGCCCATCTTTAAAAAATTTCCACACAGTGGCTGACCGACCTCTAGGCTTGACTGTACTCCCTGAGGGATTACTGAGGCCCACATTTGAGACATTTTGTCCACCAGTTGACAAATTTTGAGCCACAGTGGACACATTTTGGGCAACAGTGGTGACTCTTTGAGTTCTGGTGGGAGGAGTCGTCCTTGCTGCCTTTGTTGGTGGGACATACACACTTTCTTCCTCCGTGCTGCTCTGCTGGCTCTGCATCGCAACATTCCACGTGGGATCAGTTGTCTCATCATCAACCCCTTCCTCTTCTAAATCTTCCCGATAACAAGATAGATTTTGCTCCCCAGATGACAAGTGTGTCACTGTCTCATCATCATCCTCCAACTCCTGAGACGGTCTAAGACTTTGCTGAAAGACACGTTCATGTGGCCGGGGTGTCTCTAAAACTTGTCCATGAATGGACAATTCTTCATCAAGTATGTCATCTACTACGGAGTCTGGCAAACCGGATTCATGTAAAGGATTATATGTACCAAATAAGTCATCTGAGTGACCCATGTCTGTGTCAACATTTTCATGGGGCTGCTGTTGGTCTGAGGAACTGTGAAGAGGTTGTGGATTAGATGACCCAGCATGGTATGTACCAACAGTAGATACAGTGCTCAAGGAACCTTGAGTGCTGCAAGAACCTGTTGTTGAGGTCTTGTCTGCCAGCCAAGACGTTAGATGCTGTTCGTCTTCCGGCCTCAATACTCGTTTACTTTCCTGACGGGGAAAGTTAGACAGGAGGAACGATCGATCAATCCTCGTCTGTCTGCCCGAACTGGTGGATAGTTGGCCACGACTACCAATGCCTGTACCTCGTCCCTGTCCCTTAGCAAGACTTTTTTTGGGATTTGGTTTTTTGTGTGACATTTTGTAATTTCTGGTGGCTTTCTGGGGGCTTGTAAAACAAGTAGCAGGTACTATTTCGTGAAAGGTACACACTAGAGGCTAAGATATTTTTAGAGAGATGGAAGGTACCGTGCGAGCTGCAGGCAGGACACCGTACAGCTACGCACTGGCACAGGAAAAAATTGTTTAGTACGCAGAACCAGGCACACTTAGGCTGCGGTGCTGGCTGCGTGCAAGTTTACAAGTACCGTGCGAGCTGCAGGCAGGACACCGTACAGCTACGCACTGGCACAGGAAAAAATTGTTTAGTACGCAGAACCAGGCACACTTAGGCTGCGGTGCTGGCTGCGTGCAAGTTTACAAGTACCGTGCGAGCTGCAGGCAGGACACCGTACAGCTACGCACTGGCACAGGAAAAAATTGTTTAGTACGCAGAACCAGGCACACTTAGGCTGCGGTGCTGGCTGCGTGCAAGTTTACAAGTACCGTGCGAGCTGCAGGCAGGACACCGTACAGCTACGCACTGGCACAGGAAAAAATTGTTTAGTACGCACAACCAGGCACACTTAGGCTGCGGTGCTGGCTGCGTGCAAGTTTACAAGTACCGTGCGAGCTGCAGGCAGGACACCGTACAGCTACGCACTGGCACAGGAAAAAATTGTTTAGTACGCAGAACCAGGCACACTTAGGCTGCGGTGCTGGCTGCGTGCAAGTTTACAAGTACCGTGCGAGCTGCAGGCAGGACACCGTACAGCTACGCACTGGCACAGGAAAAAATTGTTTAGTACGCAGAACCAGGCACACTTAGGCTGCGGTGCTGGCTGCGTGCAAGTTTACAAGTACCGTGCGAGCTGCAGGCAGGACACCGTACAGCTACGCACTGGCACAGGAAAAAATTGTTTAGTACGCAGAACCAGGCACACTTAGGCTGCAGTGCTGGCTGCGTGCAAGTTTACAAGTACCGTGCGAGCTGCAGGCAGGACACCGTACAGCTACGCACTGGCACAGGAAAAAATTGTTTAGTACGCAGAACCAGGCACACTTAGGCTGCAGTGCTGGCTGCGTGCAAGTTTACAAGTACCGTGCGAGCTGCAGGCAGGACACCGTACAGCTACGCACTGGCACAGGAAAAAATTGTTTAGTACGCACAACCAGGCACACTTAGGCTGCGGTGCTGGCTGCGTGCAAGTTTACAAGTACCGTGCGAGCTGCAGGCAGGACACCGTACAGCTACGCACTGGCACAGGAAAAAATTGTTTAGTACGCAGAACCAGGCACACTTAGGCTGCGGTGCTGGCTGCGTGCAAGTTTACAAGTACCGTGCGAGCTGCAGGCAGGACACCGTACAGCTACGCACTGGCACAGGAAAAAATTGTTTAGTACGCACAACCAGGCACACTTAGGCTGCGGTGCTGGCTGCGTGCAAGTTTACAAGTACCGTGCGAGCTGCAGGCAGGACACCGTACAGCTACGCACTGGCACAGGAAAAAATTGTTTAGTACGCACAACCAGGCACACTTAGGCTGCGGTGCTGGCTGCGTGCAAGTTTACAAGTACCGTGCGAGCTGCAGGCAGGACACCGTACAGCTACGCACTGGCACAGGAAAAAATTGTTTAGTACGCAGAACCAGGCACACTTAGGCTGCGGTGCTGGCTGCGTGCAAGTTTACAAGTACCGTGCGAGCTGCAGGCAGGACACCGTACAGCTACGCACTGGCACAGGAAAAAATTGTTTAGTACGCAGAACCAGGCACACTTAGGCTGCGGTGCTGGCTGCGTGCAAGTTTACAAGTACCGTGCGAGCTGCAGGCAGGACACCGTACAGCTACGCACTGGCACAGGAAAAAATTGTTTAGTACGCAGAACCAGGCACACTTAGGCTGCAGTGCTGGCTGCGTGCAAGTTTACAAGTACCGTGCGAGCTGCAGGCAGGACACCGTACAGCTACGCACTGGCACAGGAAAAAATTGTTTAGTACGCAGAACCAGGCACACTTAGGCTGCAGTGCTGGCTGCGTGCAAGTTTACAAGTACCGTGCGAGCTGCAGGCAGGACACCGTACAGCTACGCACTGGCACAGGAAAAAATTGTTTAGTACGCACAACCAGGCACACTTAGGCTGCGGTGCTGGCTGCGTGCAAGTTTACAAGTACCGTGCGAGCTGCAGGCAGGACACCGTACAGCTACGCACTGGCACAGGAAAAAATTGTTTAGTACGCAGAACCAGGCACACTTAGGCTGCGGTGCTGGCTGCGTGCAAGTTTACAAGTACCGTGCGAGCTGCAGGCAGGACACCGTACAGCTACGCACTGGCACAGGAAAAAATTGTTTAGTACGCACAACCAGGCACACTTAGGCTGCGGTGCTGGCTGCGTGCAAGTTTACAAGTACCGTGCGAGCTGCAGGCAGGACACCGTACAGCTACGCACTGGCACAGGAAAAAATTGTTTAGTACGCACAACCAGGCACACTTAGGCTGCGGTGCTGGCTGCGTGCAAGTTTACAAGTACCGTGCGAGCTGCAGGCAGGACACCGTACAGCTACGCACTGGCACAGGAAAAAATTGTTTAGTACGCACAACCAGGCACACTTAGGCTGCGGTGCTGGCTGCGTGCAAGTTTACAAGTACCGTGCGAGCTGCAGGCAGGACACCGTACAGCTACGCACTGGCACAGGAAAAAATTGTTTAGTACGCAGAACCAGGCACACTTAGGCTGCAGTGCTGGCTGCGTGCAAGTTTACAAGTACCGTGCGAGCTGCAGGCAGGACACCGTACAGCTACGCACTGGCACAGGAAAAAATTGTTTAGTACGCAGAACCAGGCACACTTAGGCTGCGGTGCTGGCTGCGTGCAAGTTTACAAGTACCGTGCGAGCTGCAGGCAGGACACCGTACAGCTACGCACTGGCACAGGAAAAAATTGTTTAGTACGCAGAACCAGGCACACTTAGGCTGCGGTGCTGGCTGCGTGCAAGTTTACAAGTACCGTGCGAGCTGCAGGCAGGACACCGTACAGCTACGCACTGGCACAGGAAAAAATTGTTTAGTACGCAGAACCAGGCACACTTAGGCTGCGGTGCTGGCTGCGTGCAAGTTTACAAGTACCGTGCGAGCTGCAGGCAGGACACCGTACAGCAACGCACTGGCACAGGAAATTTTTTGTGGAAAAATGGCACCAAAATTATTTGGTAGACTAGTGCCAAAAATAAGAAAAAGCTTAGGATTACAGCTCTGCGGAAAGCTGGGTGAACTAAGCTCTGAGGATGGTGCTGGATTCACTGTAAGGCTGCTCCTATCTCCCCTTCCTTACAGTCCTGTACAGCAATCCTCCGTCCTGGTAGTTCTGAAAAGAACTTTTGGGTTATGTGTGAGGAATCTTGACTCCTACACTGCGTCCTGTTAGTTCTGAAAAGAACTTTTGGGTTATATGTGACTCCTACACTGCCTAACTGTCCCTAGATCTGCTCCAAGTCTCCCTGCACTAGGTCAGCTCTTCTCAGCAATGTGCCCAAAATGGCGGGGGCAAGCCTTATATACTGCCTTGCCTTGTCATAGATGACATAGGCATCACGATGGACAGCAGCCAATCATAGTCCTGACACAACCAAAGCTGCTATGCCATTACTGACTATGATTGGCTATCTTCACAAGTTTTCTGACCTAACACGCAATGCTGACTAGTAACATAAAAGATTCTGGATTCGCGAGTCCCGAATAGAGAATACAGGACTCGGAATCGCAGACTCGCTAGGATTCGGACTCGTAGACTCGCTGCTGTTTGGGGAGATTCAAGCTATATAGCGATGTGATAGAGCGAGTCTAGCGAGTCTAGCGAGTGAGAGAAAGTAAACTATGACAAAACTAAGATTGCCATTCACTTGCATTGGACTCGTTACTGAGCGAGTATTCGCTAAAAGACTCGCCGATTCCCGAGTCCAGCGAGTCCCTTAAGAATCGCCGAGTAACGAGTCCTAGCGAGTAGACTCGCTCATCCCTAGCTGCAATACCACTGGGGCTGCTGTATATAGGGGCTGCTGTATACACCACTGGGGCTGCAATACCACTGGGGCTGCTGTATACAGGGGCTGCAATACCACTGGGGCTGCAATACCACTGGGGCTGCTGTATATAGGGGCTGCTATACCACTGGGGCTGCTGTATACAGGGGCTGCAATACCACTGGGGCTGCTGTATACACCACTGGGGCTGCAATACCACTGGGGCTGCTGTATACAGGGGCTGCAATACCACTGGGGCTGCAATACCACTGGGGCTGCTGTATTATAGGGGCTGCTGTATACACCACTGGGGCTGCAATACCACTGGGGCTGCTGTATACAGGGGCTGCAATACCACTGGGGCTGCAATACCACTGGGGCTGCTGTATATAGGGGCTGCTATACCACTGGGGCTGCTGTATACAGGGGCTGCAATACCACTGGGGCTGCTGTATACACCACTGGGGCTGCAATACCACTGGGGCTGCTGTATACAGGGGCTGCAATACCACTGGGGCTGCAATACCACTGGGGCTGCTGTATATAGGGGCTGCTGTATACACCACTGGGGCTGCAATACCACTGGGGCTGCTGTATACAGGGGCTTCAATACCACTGGGGCTGCTGTATATAGGGGCTGCTGTATACACCACTGGGGCTGCAATACCACTGGGGCTGCTGTATATAGGGGCTGCAATACCACTGGGGCTGCAATACCACTGGGGCTGCTGTATATAGGGGCTGCAATACCACTGGGGCTGCAATACCACTGGGGCTGCTGTATATAGGGGCTGCAATACCACTGGGGCTGCAATACCACTGGGGCTGCTGTATATAGGGGCTGCTGTATACACCACTGGGGCTGCAATACCACTGGGGCTGCTGTATATAGGGGCTGCAATACCACTGGGGCTGCTGTATATACCACTGGGGGCTGCTGTATATCATACTGCAGGGGCCTGTATACCACTGCTGGGGGCTGTATACCTGTGCTGGGGTCCACCCTCGGCTTATACGCGAGTCAATAGATTTTCCCAGGTTTTGGTGGCAAAAGTAGGGGGGTCGGCTTATACACGGGTCGGCTTATACACGAGTATATACGGTAAATGGGCATGTTGGAACTGGCATTATAAACTGCTGTGGAATATGTATTCCACTAGCTGTGTCGTAATGAAGAAGGGGCCATGCAAATATATAAGTAAGGGAAATCCCTCCCAAATCTATGTTACTGGGCCACCCCAGGAAACTCAAACTCAGGTTTCCGGACACCTGCAGAACATCTGAAAACTTGAAATGATGGCTGCAGAATGACATGGAGGTGGTGTGGCAGTAAGAGGAGGAGGGTAAAGCCCACCATCACAACGGGCACATTGGAACTTGTGTATTTAGTCCTATATACAAGTGATGATGCAGGACAAACTGTTTTTTAACATTTTTGCCTGTAAAATGCAATTTAGGTTAGGTTTGGTATGTGTTCTTGTGAATCTGTAAAAGTGGCCTGACAACCTTATTCCCACAAACCATATGTGAGTCAGAAATGCATGCAGGCATATTCTCCAGGCTCTTCTCATTCCGTTTCATCACTTTCCCACCATTTCAGCCTTTTCCTCAGGCCAACAGACCTCTTTGTAGGGTCCAGCAGAAAATTATTCTCATTTCCCATTGACTTGCATTGTACTCACTATTCCGAAAAATACACGATTATTACAAATTCATCTTTACAGCGATTATAGCAATTCTGAATATTGCACTACTCACTCATCCCTAGTTAAAATACTTATGGTAGAGAAATTGACAGGACCATTGTAGTGATAGATAAGGTTTTAGTTTAGAGCCTAATTTATTGGCTACCATCTTTGCAATCAACATAGATGAATGTCTTATTAACAATTAGAATAGTGAAGATGAAGATTTACCTGAAATTTAACAGGAAATTTGCTTTCAAATCAACAACTTTTCCCTGATCTAGGGTCTTGCATTACAATATTTTTACTGTACAATGCTGGCTGCAGAACACGTTAAGAATGTAAGGGATAACTGTACTGAATTTGATATGACATGTGATATGAGCAACAAGCAATAGTTAACATATGAAAACACTATAAATATACTCAGTCTTCCATTTCTACTAGCCTTAGGAAATAAAGGTGCTAAAGAATGAAAAACATTTTGAGCTTTAAAATGCTTAAGTCTTGCCCGATGTTTTTTGGATGATTGATCTAAGTGTAGTTCATCATTGATTTCTCTCAGGGCAGTGCCACCCTGTGAGCACTAGATCAGGAACTGCTTCTTTTGATGGATTATACTAATATATCATCCAAACGTAGTCAGGGTCATGATATGTTCAACTAATGCATCTTCCCAGTGAGGACACTATTAAGATTTATTATACGAAAGGCTGCTACATTTGGAACAGGTTGGCCTAATTGGAAATGAAAAGTCCGTGAGGTGACATATTTAAAGGTATATGTCTTGATATAAAAGTCACATTTAGATTCATGAGGAAAATGGGACATCCAGTACAAATTTATGTTTCTACTTTCATTTTCATTTGCTGATTATCACTAAGTAAATATCTGTATCAGAGAGAGATGATGTTTACTGCAATTATCCACACATAAACTCTATACCCCTGAGAACATATACCTTGAAAGTGTTTAACCACTTTATGATGGTGTTTAAACTACTATAAAGTACAATCTCCCACCCAATGATAATACGGAACATCAATGTTACTTGGCTGATCATGTTTGTTGTGCACAATTCAAGCTCCAGAGAATATTTTAGCTGATAGTGTAAAGGCAGTTGGTCAGATCTGATTGGGGGTATTGGTTATATAGTAATTGTATGGCCAATCTGTATAAAAGACGTTTCATGAAATACAAGCAGTGTTGTAAATAAAAAAACAGAGAGTTAGGTATAAAGTATGCCAAATGGTATGCTCCTCAAAAATTGGTAACTAAAATTGATTCAAACATAAAAGCTCCCATTCATCAAAGCAAGTGTGAAAACTGGGGGGGTTGCACTTCCCCAATAATCCTACTCCAGTTAAAGAATACAATTTTTGGCATAAGGTATCCCATGGCTTGTCATGAATTAGGCAAGCTGTAGCATTACTTCCCCCCGTTCTACCCTACGCCCACAATAGTTGGGCTGCGCAAACATTTTACAACTTTCGAAAGCCGTTTATGATAGATTTCTGGCAGAATCACTTTGGTAAATTAGGGCTACAGTTTTTTTAAGCCATGGATGAAATATAATTATTGCCCAATTAATTAGGGTATATCGACTTCACATTGTGGGTCCACTTCTCCAGGTTCCCTTGTATTATTGTGAAAGAAGGCCCACTAAGAAAAAGAAATGGGCCATTTTTTTTTATTTTTGATCTCCTTTTCAACCATATACAACTTCCCCAAACACACATTCTGGATACAGCTGACAGCCCATTTTATAATAGCTTTGACACAATTTCTTTAAGAATCCATATCAAACTTAGCTGAATTATTACCTGTTTAAAGGGAACCTGTCAGCTACTTTATGCCCCCAAGTTATCACTATCTGTCCCTCCACTTTCATAGTACATTACTAAGCATCCCTGTCTGAGCTAAAAGTGTAAAGTTGATAAAAAGCATTTTATAACTTACAACTTCACATGTAAATGATGCAGTGACTAGTTTTTTGGGGCATTGTTTTTGTGTCCATGGCCGCATTCCTTCCATGGTTAGCATGCCCCAGTGGGCCTGATAACCTAATATACAAGTACTTTTTTCCCCTCTCTCTTCCGCCCAACTGACTTTGCTGTCCTAAGCATTGCGTTCTTCTTTTAGGTGTATACAATTGCTGCATGCCGCGCACTTGCTGCCTACAGAGCATGCACACTATGCATGATGATGCCAGCCAAATACACCCAAAAGAAGAGCACAATGCGAAAAGACAGCCAGCCGGATGGAGGAGAGAGGCGTAGAAAGCTCATATACATTAGGCTATTATGCCCACCGAGTGTGATAACCATGGAAGGAAGGCGGCCATGAACTCAAAAAAATGTCCCTAATGACTAGTTACTGCCTCATTTACATGCAAAAGTGTAAGTTATAAAATGCTTTTTATCAACTATACCACTATACTTTCAGCTCAGACAAGGATGCTTAGGAATGTGTTAGGAATCGGCAGGGACAGATAGTGATAGCTTGGGGCTTGCAGCATAAAGTAGCTGACAGGTTCCTTTTAACTGTATTTTTCAAAATTTGACCCACGGCTAAACTTAGTATCACAAGTCTTGAAAAAAAAAAAAGAGTTATTGTAGTAATAGAAATAGTAATGTTACTAAGTAATGAAATAATTTAAGCTGTAAGTAACTCTTCCAGTTTTCGAGTTGTAAATAAGTTATAGCATAAAATATACAAAACTAGTGATGGGCGAGTCCTAAATTACTCGGAATCGCTTGACTCTAGCGAGTACAAGCCGAGTAACGAGTCCTAGCGAGTAGACTCGCCCATCCCTATACAAAACCAGAACCATGTATAAGCTGTCAGTGTATAAGCTGTCAGTGTAAACTAAGGAAAGACAGAAGCACACCATAAGGTCTTAAGGTCTTATCACACAAGATGAGAGAAACTGTGATGGTCAGTGATACTGATGAATGAACACCTGTGGTTAAATTCAGTTTGGTTCACTGAATGTGGGTTGTTCACCGAATTGTTCGACAAACAGTTCGCCGAACTAACCAAAACTCATTGAAATCAGTTGCAGGCAACATGAAACACATAGAAAACACCTTCAAAGGTGTCCAAAAGCTGCCAAACACACACAGGCACACAGATCATCTTACCAGTCTCCCACTGCTTGCCTGCATGCGGGTCCACTCTCCTTTCACTTACTTCTGGTCCTGCCCATGAAGCTTCATGCATATCCACTTCTCTGACCAGCAACAGCCAATCACAGATGTTCATGCTCTGTGAGAGCGTCTGTGATTGGCTTTTGCAATCAGACTTTATTTCCATAATCTGATTGGTGTCTGTGCTTGGTTCTCATACACATTAGTGTATGGCAACCAACCTGGAGTCATAGTGTATCAAAAAAAAGGATAAATAAAATTCTGTAGCGCTTTGACTTATTTTTAATTACCAGCCAAGGTTAAAATAGGCAGGGCCGGTATTCTCAAAGGGTAAGGGCCCATCGTTATTGCTCCCCCTCGACGGTATAGAATAGCAACCTGCAGCTTCCTCAGATATTGGCGCATTCATTAGAAGATGGAGTTGTCTCAACTTCATCTGCACATTATCGATGAGCTGTGTACCAAAATTGGATATAAGAGTCTCCATAAGAAGAACTGTAATGATACATGTAGAATGTCAAATACTTGGAATAGAGGTAACTGGGCACATGTGCACTCAGAAAGACACCCAGTACTCAGCTTGCTTGGAATTTAGGATGGCTGGTAATATCTACATTTTAAGAAATGGAGATATGGTTGTTTACAAGGAGGACAGGTCTAACCATGTTGTTGTGTTTTTTTTTACTTTGACCTCTAGCTTAATTGGGGTATTGATTGTGAGAGTGATTTCCCTTCTTGCTAATTTGATATTCATTTTTCTTGTTTAATTCTATTTAATTATGTTGCTCTCTCAATGCATTTATAATACTCTGAAGCAGTAATGTATGGTGATGTGGCACCCCAAGGGTTAATGTGCCACTGAAACATCAACACAGGTTTAATCCCCACACAACACTACACTAGAAAGTGGGAGGAGCTTAGGTGGCACCTGCACTAGTTGGAGGAGCTAAAGTTGTTTACCACAGAGCAGGAGTGACAGTTAGTTTAGTGGGAGTCTGGAGCAGGAGGAGAGTCAAGTAGAAGTGGAGGTCCTGAGAGGTCTGAGGAGAGGAGACAGAGGAACATCCCCAGGATAAAGAACTACCCCAAACTTAACCCCGGAGAGGCGCTTAAGACGGATACCGGATCCGAGGCTGTGCCTGAGACAGACAGGACAGTAAACACCGGAATAGTGAAGATCCACCATCTTCACTGTGCCATAGCAAAGCAACACGGAGGGGTCAGTGACACAGAGGACTCAAGTTGCCCAGCAGATTGGTACCTGTGAGAAGAGACAGGGCCAGCAGTTCAGCTACAAGCAGCAGCAGGGCCACACACAGCGCTTAAGTAGGAAGCCAAGGACCCGGTCAGGGTGGGAGCAATCCGGTACAGACTCCGTGGACAATACTGTGTTATACCATCTGCAAGTAAAGACTTGGAAAACAACAGAAACCGTGAGTGTGTGTGATCCTTATGCTGAAGCCCCACTTGCCCTCATATACTGCCATTGCCTCTACTCTCATCATCTCTACTGCTACCCCTACTCTCCTGCAGCATCAATAACCATCCTCACAGACTTTAACCACTACTACCACTGCCCCAGGGAACCAAGTTCTACCCACGGGAACTATTCTATCCAAGCTGCTATCCCATCATCCCCGGAGGTTCTGCAGCAGCGGCGGCCCCATCACTGGCCGCATATAGTGGGTGGCGTCACGACTGACAAATCCCCTGTAAATAACCCCCCATTTTATTGTGCGGGCCCAGGACACGGTCCGGAACAGGACCGCCGTGACTTCCCCCAGCAGTACCCCGGTCCGGCACCGAGTACCCCGTCCCAGTGGGCTCCACAATGACAAAATCCATCACTGAGCCAATGTAATCATGCCCCAAGCTTCAACTACAGTATATAGTTCATACATGGCACAGTTCAATAATACTTGAAAGGTCTGAGACTCCCTGCAAAGAAACAAGTAATTCTTAGCAGCTGTCCCCATTTAAAAATAAATGACTATCTTGAACATGTGCTAGAAGAACCTTGGAAGCAGTGTCAACAGTATCCAAACAGAAATGGCTGAGTATACTTTTATCTGTTTGTGATTCTACATACAGAATATATAGGTTGGTACCAGTATCAGTTACTAGATGAACTAGTGTAGTATTGGATAAAAAAAAACCATGTTCAGCACATTTAAAAATAACAATTGTGTTTTGTATAACTAAACCAAGGCACCATTAAAGGAAATGGTTATCTTTAATTTGACCAGCATGGTCCTACTAGTTTATGGCTAAGTGCCCACTGTGCATATTTTTTGTGCTGCGTTTACGCACATAAAAACACAGCACAAATAAGGTGACACACAAAGACAGACTGACACACACATAGACAGACACAGACAGACACGCAGACAATTTCTCACCTTCCGGCAAGCCCACGGTGACCAGTGATGTCTTCTTCCCGGGCAGCAGAAGGACATAGGTATTTTGCCTAATCAGAGGCTGGCCATGACAGGTTGAGTCACATGACCAATCACATGGGACAGTGCAGGTCCTCAAATCACTTTTCCTGGTGCCCAGAATGAAGAAATCACCAGGGATCAATGGAGATTGCCGTGGCATCGCTGGGGAGGGTGAGTGCTAGTGTGTTTTTAGAAACTTAGATTTCCGGGCACCAGTGCTAGTCCACCATCCGACCCCTTCTCAACACTGTGCTCAGCGGTGTTGCACTGGTCTCAGTGAGCAAGTCCATATTATAGATAAGAAGGCAAGAGACGGCACTCACCGCTTGTATGGTTGTATTTGCAGCTTCTTTATTTCATCCGTGCAGGTTACAGGTTACAGACAAAGGTGGAGGGAGGGGGTGTGGAGATGGACGACGGGCGCTCCATTTCGCACTGAATGTGCTTCAACTGGTCCAACCATGGACAGTAGCGACGCAGCTGTGAGATGAGCGGCGCGAGCGGAAGTGCCCCAACTGCCATATTGGAATGCCCAAGTGTCACGCTGGGAGCGGGAGAGGCACTCAGCGTAGGACCACGACGGGGGGGGGGAATAAGGAGTCCCTAAAGCTATGGGCACAGAGGGAGAGGGTGACCCCTAGTCTTACTAGGGCTGACCCTGTCTGCCCTAACGTCCCTATACAGTTTCCTCAACTGTCGCCGACCACGAACCTCGTCCCTCTCTGATCCTAGCACTACCTTATCTAAGGATCAGATGGAGAGGTTCACTAGACCCCTCCACTAACAACTAAAGACAAACACAAGGAAAAAACAGACAATGGGGAAAGAAAACACTTATCTTGCAGCAGAGCACAGCAACCTCCACAACCTCAGCTTCTGCTGGAGCAAGGATAATGAGTCCACAAGGAAATATCACCTGCACCGAGGGAGGGCAATGAAACTCCTTATAAAGGTGGGAAGAACCTGCTGGGTCCTAGAGACCCAGAATACTGGTGTAGAAACCAGACCGAGCACAAGACCCTCCCAGCCGTCTCCCCATGATAGGGAGATCTTATCATACCTTCTCTTTATCTACACAGAAGGTAAATGCCCCTGAAAGACGGACCGTCCTCAAACCTTATGGCTGATTGGCCAAACGCTGGGACCGTCTGCGCGTGGCCTCTACCCTGTCATCCGTGCCACCCGTGACAGTACCCCCCCGTCCACGAGTGGCCCCCGGACACTCAGGAATAGGCTTATCCGGATGGGAACGGTGAAAAGCGCGGACCAGCCTAGCGGCGGAGACTTCCGACGCCGGCACCCACATCCGCTCCTCAGGACCGTATCCCCTCCAGTGCACCAAATACTGAAGAGAACGGCGTAACCTGCGAGAATCAACCACCTTTGAGATCTCAAATTCCAAATTCCCCGCCACGCAGATGGGCTCCGGGGGCAAAGGAGACGGGTTAGACGACGGCACATACGGTTTGAGGAGCGACCTATGAAATACATTGTGGATTTTAAGAGCGGGAGGTAACGCAAGACGAAACGCCACGGGATTGATAACGGCGGTTATCTGATAAGGGCCAATAAACCTGGGCCCCAACTTCCAAGAGGGTACCTTCAACTTCACATTCTTGGTAGACAACCACACGTAGTCATTCACACACAGGTCCGGACCTGGCGCACGCTTCCTGTCAGCCATACGTTTGTACCTGTCGCCTAAGAGCTTCAAGCTACTCTGTACTCCCCGCCAAACCGAGGAGAGGGATGAGGTAAATCGGTCCTCCTCAGGAACTCCGGAAGGACTAGTACCACTAAAAGTACCAAACTGAGGATGAAACCCATATGCACCGAAGAACGGTGACTTGCCAGTGGACTCCTGAAGACGATTATTAAGGGCAAATTCGGCCAAGGGCGGATAACTCGCCCAAGTCTCCTGATTGTCAGAGACAAAACACCTCAGATAAGTCTCCAAATTCTGATTCATACGTTCGGTCTGCCCATTGGACTGAGGATGAAAAGCAGAAGAGAAGGACAAAGCAATTCCCAAACGTGCACAAAAAGCCTTCCAAAACTTGGAGACAAACCGAGTACCCCGATCAGAAACCACCTCGGAGGGAACTCCATGAAGCTTCACAATCTCACCTACAAACACCTGTGCCAGTGTCCGAGCATTAGGAAGTGCGGGCAGTGCCACAAAGCGAACCATCTTACTGAATCTATCAACCACTACCAGCACTACCGTCTTGCCTGCCGACGCCGGGAGATCGGTGATAAAATCCATTGACACATGCGTCCATGGCCTCTCAGGAATAGACAATGGCAAGAGAGAACCAGCCGGACGGGTATGCGGAACCTTAGCCCGTGCACACACACTACAGGCAGATACGAATTCCGCTACGTCCTTCCTCAACCCCGGCCACCAAAAGCGGCGAGATAAAAGATCGAAGGTGGCCCTACTGCCGGGATGCCCTGCCAATACGGAGTCGTGATGCTCTGACAGCACCCTGAGACGCAAAGATGATGGCACAAAAAGTCTCCCAGAAGGACAGGAGGCAGGGGCGCCCCCCTGGACCTTCAACACCTCCCCCTCCAGATCAGGGCAAAGAGCAGAAACAACCACCCCCTCCTGTAAGATGGGAACGGGACTTTCATGAGCACTACCACCCGGGAAACTACGCGACAATGCATCAGCCTTCACGTTCTCAACCCCCGGACGGTAAGTGACGGTAAAATTAAATCTCGTGAAAAACAAGGACCACCGAGCCTGCCGGGGATTGAGACGCTTGGCGGACTCAAGGTAAGACAGGTTCTTGTGGTCGGTAATAACCGTGATGGGATGGACAGCCCCCTCCAGCCAGTGACGCCATTCCTCAAAAGCCAATTTAATAGCCAACAGCTCCCTATTACCAACATCATAATTCCTCTCGGCCGACGACAACTTCTTGGAGAAGAACGCGCAGGGCACCCATCTCCCAGGCGAAGGGCCTTGCGACAATACAGCCCCCACCCCCACCTCCGACGCATCCACCTCCACCACGAAGGGCTGAGAAAGATCGGGCTGACGGAGAATAGGTGCGGAAACAAAACAACGCTTTAGGGAGGAGAAAGCCCGGCGAGCAGACTCCGACCACACGGAAAAATCTGTCCCCTTCCTAGTCATGTCCGTAAGAGGCGTCACCAGCACCGAATAGTTCCGAATAAATTTACGGTAAAAGTTGGTAAACCCCAAAAAACGTTGCAATGCCCGTAGATTGTCTGGTTGTTCCCAGTCCAACACCGCCCGGACTTTTTCCGGATCCATCCGAAAACCCAACGGCGACAGGAGGTACCCCAAAAACCGCACCTCCTGAACGGCGAAGACACATTTCTCGAGTTTAGCATACAGCTTATTGTCTCGTAAGACCTGTAACACCTGCTTGACATGGGACTGATGCGTCTCCAAATCGGGGGAATAGATCAAGATATCATCTAAGTAAACAACCACAAATCTACCCACCAAATGATGGAATATGTCATTGACAAAGTGTTGGAAAACCGCAAGGGCATTAGTGAGCCCGAACGGCATTACGAGACTTTCAAAATGGCCGTCCGGGGTATTAAATGCCGTCTTCCATTCATCCCCCTCTCTGACCCTAATCAGGTTGTAGGCCCCCCTCAAATCCAACTTGGAGAACCATTTAGCACCCACTACCTGACTGAATAAATCAGGAATCAGAGGGAGGGGGTATGGATCACGGACAGTAATCCGATTCAACTCCCGGAAATCCAGGCAAGGACGGAGGCCCCCATCTTTTTTCTTAACAAAAAAGAAACCAGCCGCAACCGGCGAGGTTGAGGGCCTGATGTGACCCGTCTGCAGACTCTCGGAAATGAAATCCTTCATCGCCTGTCTTTCCGGACCCGATATAGCAAACATCCTAGCTTTGGGCAGTTTAACTCCGGGAACGAGGTTGATTGGGCAATCATATGCCCGATGGGGGGGCAGGTCTTGGCACCCCTTCTCTGAGAACACATCCTCATACTCCGATAGGAACGGGGGCAGAGATACCGCAGACACTACCGAAAACGAGGTAACCAAACAATTCTCAGAACAAAAATCACTCCATTCCACAATGTCCCGGGACTGCCAATCCACTACGGGATTATGTTTAATCAACCATGGCAAGCCCAGGACAATGGGAGCGGGGAGACCGTCTAGAACATAGCAAGATATCGTCTCTTGATGTTGGGATCCAACCGTCAACTTAATGTCATGTACGATATGTGTGAGACTACCTTGAGCAAGAGGTGCTGAGTCGATGGCATAGATACGGATGGGGCGAGACAATAAACAGCAGTTAAGCCCATGAGCGTCTACAAAATGAGCATCCACCATGCTGACCCCCGCACCACTATCCACAAACACAGAAATACCCTCCGTTGTGCCCTCCAGCGCCACCTCCGCACTTAGGAGGAAACGGGAAGTACAAATGGAGGATACACACACCTCCCGCTCCACCACCTCCACACCCCCCATCGTCACAGAAGGTCCAGGCCCCCCAGTCCGTTTAGGGGTGTAGGGACAGGCCCCAATAAAATGGTCCCCTTTCCCACAGAAAAAACAGACCCCCTTCCCCTTGCCCCGGGAGGTACCGGCGGAGAACCTCGAGGCCGCCGCACCTCCTAGCTGCATCGGTTCCTCCGCACTCGGGAGGAACGACTCACCCTCCGCGTGACCTCCCGGTAACCAGGAATCACCACGAGAATGGCTCCCAGTAACAGGAGGTCTACCCCTCCGCTCCTGGAGGCGTCTATCCATACGAATAGCTAACGACATAGCCGCCTCCAGGGACGGAGGGGTCTCATAAACCGCCAGAGCGTCCTTCAGCCTCTCCGAAAGACCCTGACACAAGTGACTCCGGAGTGCCGGATCGTTCCACTTCGTGTCCGTAGCCCACCTGCGGAACTCAGAACAATATGATTCCGCCGACCGAGTCCCCTGGCGGAGATGGCGTAACCTGGATTCAGCCAAAGAGACACGGTCAGGGTCATCATATATGAGGCCCAGGGCGTCAAAAAATTCATCCACAGAGCGGAGACAAGTGGAGTCCTGTGGCAGAGAGAAAGCCCAGGACTGGGGATCTCCCTGCAGTAGCGACATAATAATTCCTACACGCTGCTGCTCATCACCAGTGGAATAAGGCCTAAGCCTAAAATATAATTTACAGGCCTCTTTGAACACAGTAAACTTATCTCTACCTCCTGAAAACCTGTCAGGGAGGGCAACCTTAGGTTCAGGTCTGGCCTGACCCAATGCTTGATTCCCCAAGACACCATTTTGCGATTGCGGGCCCTGTAAAGCCGACCGAAGGTCCGCAACCTCCAAAGACAGGGACTGCAGCTGCTGGGCCAAAGCAGACACAGGATCCATAAGGAAAGGAAGAAAAATCGGTTCCTCCCCTGTCCTTCAGTTACAGTATTGGCAGGTGATAATGTCACGCTGGGAGCGGGAGAGGCACTCAGCGTAGGACCACGACGGGGGGGGGAATAAGGAGTCCCTAAAGCTATGGGCACAAGAGGGAGAGGGTGACCCCTAGTCTTACTAGGGCTGACCCTGTCTGCCCTAACGTCCCTATACAGTTTCCTCAACTGTTGCCGACCACGAACCTCGTCCCTCTCTGATCCTAGCACTACCTTATCTAAGGATCAGATGGAGAGGTTCACTAGACCCCTCCACTAACAACTAAAGACAAACACAAGGAAAAAACAGACAATGGGGAAAGAAAACACTTATCTTGCAGCAGAGCACAGCAACCTCCACAACCTCAGCTTCTGCTGGAGCAAGGATAATGAGTCCACAAGGAAATATCACCTGCACCGAGGGAGGGCAATGAAACTCCTTATAAAGGTGGGAAGAACCTGCTGGGTCCTAGAGACCCAGAATACTGGTGTAGAAACCAGACCGAGCACAAGACCCTCCCAGCCGTCTCCCCATGATAGGGAGATCTTATCATACCTTCTCTTTATCTACACAGAAGGTAAATGCCCCTGAAAAACGGACTGTCCTCAAACCTTATGGCTGATTGGCCAAACGCTGGGACCGTCTGCGCGTGGCCTCTACCCTGTCATCCGTGCCACCCGTGACACCAAGTAAAGTAAAATCCACCACCAAAGCACGTCATTTGCCAATAGTGCTGATTGGTCGCCGCCGATCGCGGCTACCAATCACCGCTCTTGGCGCATGATTTAAATCACGGATTGCGGTGATCAATCAGTGAAGCAGCTCAAGCTTTTGCACTGTATAAGGTGGCTAAGTGTTTAGGTGGCGCCGTAGTTAGCACTGTATGGTGATTCAGTGGTTAGCACTGTATGGTGGCTCAGTAGTTTTAACTGTATGGTGGCTCAGTGGTTAGCACTGTATGGTGGCTCAGTAGTTTTCACTGTATGGTGGCTCAGTGGTTAGCACTGTATGGTGGCTCAGTGGTTAGCACTGTATGGTGGCTCAGTGGTTAGCACTGTATGGTGGCTAAGTGGTTAGCACTGTATGGTCGCTCAGTGGTTAGCACTGTATGGTGGCTCAGTGGTTAGTACTGTATGGTGGCTCAGTGGTTAGTACTGTATGGTGGCTCATTGGTTAGCACTGTATGGTGGCTCAGTGGTTAGCACTGTATGGTGTCTAAGTGGTTAGCACTGTATGGTAGCTTAGTGGTTAGCACTGTTGGTGGCTCAGTGGTTTGCACTGTATGGTGGCTCAGTGGTTAGCACTGTATGGTGGCTCAGTGGTTAGCATGGAATGGTAGCTCAGTGGTTAGCACTTTACGGTGGCTCAGTGGTTAGCACTGTATGGTGGCTCAGTGGTTAGCACTGTATGGTGGCTCAGTGGTTAGCACTGTATGGTGGCTCAGTGGTTAGCATGGAATGGTGGCCCAGTGGTTAGCACTGTATGGTGGCCCAGTGGTTAGCATGGAATGGTAACTCAGTGGTTAGAACTCTATGGTGGCTCAGTGGTTAACACTGTACGGTGGCTCAGTGGTTAGCATGGAATGGTAGCTCAGTGGTTAGCACTTTACGGTAGCTTAGTGGTTAGCACTGTATGGTGGCTCAGTGGTTTGCACTGTATGGTGGCTCAGTGGTTAGCACTGTATGGTGGCTCAGTGGTTAGCACTGTATGGTGGCTCAGTGGTTAGCACTGTATGGTGGCTCAGTGGTTAGCACTGTATGGTGGCTCAGTGGTTAGCATGGAATGGTAGCTCAGTGGTTAGCATTGTATGGTGGCTCAGTGGATAGCACTGTACGGTGGCTCAGTGGTAAGCAATGTATGGTGGGTCAGTGGTTAGCATTGTATGGTGGCTCAGTGGTTAGCATGGAATGGTAGCTCAGTGGTTAGCACTCTATGGTGGCTCAGTGGTTAACACTGTATGGTGGCTCAGTGGTTAGCATTGTATGATGGCTCAGTGGTTAGCATTGTATGTGGCTCAGTGGTTAGCATTGTATGGTGGCTCAGTGGTTAGCACTGTATGGTGACTCAGTGGTTAGCACTGTATGGTGACTCAGTGGTTTGCACTTTACGGTGGCTCAGTGGTTAGCACTGTATGGTGGCTCAATGGTTAGCACTGTATGGTGGCTCAGTGGTTAGCATGGCATGGTGACTCAGTGGTTAGCACTCTATGGTGACTCAGTGGTTAGCACTGTACGGTGGCTCAGTGGTTAGCATTGTATGGTGGCTCAGTGGTTAGCACTGTATGGTGGCTCAGTGGTTAGCACTGTATGGTGGCTCAGTGGTTAGCACTGTATGGCAGCTCAGTGGTTACCACTGTATGGTGGCTTACTGGTTAGCATTGTATGGTGGCTCAGTCATTAGCACTGTATGATGACTCAGTGGTTAGCACTGTATGGTGACTCAGTGGTTAGCACTGCATGGTGGCTCAGTGGTTAGCACTTTACGGTGGCTCAGTGGTTAGCACTGAATGGTGGGTCAGTGGTTAGCATTGTATGGTGGCTCAGTGGTTAGCATGGAATGGTAGCTCAGTGGTTAGCACTTTATGGAGGCTCAGTGCTTAGCACTGTATGGTGGCTTAGTGGTTAGCATTGTATGGTGGCTCAGTGGTTAACACTGTATGATGGCTCAGTGGTTAGCACTGTATGGTGACTCAGTGGTTAGCACTGTATGGTGGCTCAGTGGTTAGCACTGTATGGTGGCTCAGTGGTTTGCACTTTACGGTGGCTCAGTGGTTAGCACTGTATGGTGGCTCAGTGGTTAGCATTGTATGGTGGCTCAGTGGTTAGCATGGAATGGTAGCTCAGTGGTTAGCACTCTATGGTGGCTCAGTGGTTAACACTGTACGGTGGCTCAGTGGTTAGCATTGTATGGTGGCTCAGTGGTTAGCACTGTATGGTGGCTCAGTGGTTGGCACTGTATGGTGGCAAAGTTGTTAGCACTGTATGGTGGCCATACTTTCCAAGTTCATTTTTTGTTCCCTTTTTGAATATTGGCACCACATTTGCTTTACGCCAGTCGTGTGGTACAGACCCTGTTATTATGGAATCTTTTAAGATGAAAAATAATGGTCTATCTATGACAGTACTTAATTCCTGCAGCACTCTGGGGTGTATCCCATCCGGACTTGGGGATTTGTCAATTTTAGTGATTTTTAGACGATGCCGTACTTCCTGCTGGGTTAAGCAGGTGACATTTAATTGACAGGTTTTTTTATCACTGATCATATTGTCTGTCATGGGATTTTCTTGTGTAAATACTGTTGAAAAGAAGTCATTTAGCATATTGGCTTTTTCCTCATCCTCATCCACCATTTCACCCAGACTATTTTTAAAGGGTCCAACACAATAATTTTTTAGTTTCTTACTATTTATGTAGTTAAAAAATATTTTGGGATTATTTTTACTTTCTCTGGCAATGAATCTCTCTGTCTCAATCTTTGCTACCTTAATTTGCTTTTTACAAGTGTTATTTAATTTTCTGTATTTATTTAATGTCTCATCACTACCTACTTGCTGTAATTCCCTAAATGTTTTCTTTTTGTCACTTATTGCGCCCCTTACAGCCTTACTTAGCCACAGTGGTTTCCTCCTATTTCTAGCATGCTTATTCCCATAGGGTATATATTGTGCACAAGCCCTATTCAGGATGCTAATAAACGTCACCCACTTGCTTTGTGTACTTTTATGTCTCAGGATATCGTCCCAGTTTATTGCACTAAAATCATCTCTCAACTGTTGGAAATTTGCCTTCCTGAAGTTTAGTGTCCTTGTAGCCCCTCTACTACACATCTTATTAAAGGATACTTGAAAACTTATTATTTTATGATCACTATTACCCAAGTGACCTCCAACCCATATATTTGATATGTGGTCTGGCCTGTTAGTTAATATTAGGTCCAGCAGTGTCCCCCTTCTTGTTGGGTCCTGAACCAGTTGTGAAAGGTAATTGTCTCTCATAGTTGTCAAAAAACTATTACCTTTGCTAGAACTGCAAGTTTCTGTTCCCCAATGTATTTCAGGGTAGTTGAAGTCCCTCATAATAATGACTTCTCCCTGAGTCGCTGCTTCATCTATTTGCTTTATGAGGATATTCTCCTCCTCTTCCATTATTGTAGGGGACTTATAACAAACCCCTATCAGTAATTTATTATTTTTCCCCCTCCCCTTATCTCCACCCACAGGGACTCTACATTTCCATTAGATTCACCTATATTATCACGCATGATGGGTTTTAAGGATGATTTTACGTATAAACATACACCTCCCCCTCGCTTATTTGGACGGTCATTTCTGAACAGACTATAGCCCTGTAAATTAACAGCCCAGTCATGGCTCTCATCCAACCATGTCTCCGATATCCCTACCATGTCATAATTATTTTCCAACAAAATCAATTCTAATTCCTCCATTTTGTTGGTGAGGCTTCTGGCATTAGTGTACATGCACTTTATGCATCTCTCTTTACCTCTATTCCTTCCTACTACATTGACTGTTCTAACCCCACCCCCCATGCCACCCCCAATTTTATTACTTGTGCCCAGGTTACTATTTACACTATCTTCCCCTCCTATACAATGAATACCCTCCCCCACAATCCCTAGTTTAAACACTCCTCCAACCTTTTAACCATTTTCTTCCCCAGCACAGCTGCACCCTCCCCATTGAGGTGCAGCCTGTCCCTAGCATAGAACCTGTAGCCAACAGAGAAGTTGGCCCAGTTCTCCAGGAACCCAAAATCCTCCTTCTTACACCAATTCCTGAGCCACTTATTTATCTCCCTAATCTCCCGTTGCCTCTCTGGTGTGGCTCGTGGTACAGGCAGTATTTCAGAGAATACTACCTTGGAGGTCCTTGCCTTAAGCTTGCAGCCTAATTCCCTGAAATCATCTTTAAGGACCTTCCACCTACCTCTAACTTTGTCATTTGTGCCAATGTGCACCATGACTGCTGGGTCCTCACCAGCCCCTCCCAATAATCTGTCAACCCGATCAGCGATGTGCCGGACTCGAGCGCCAGGTAGGCAGCACACTGTTCGACGATCCCTGTCTTTGTGACAGATTGCCCTATTTGTTCCCCTAATAATTGAGTCCCCCACTACCAGCACCTGTCTGTCCTGCCCTGCTCTCCTGTTTTCCCCCTTACTGGAGCAGACACTCGTCTGGCTTTCAGAGGTCATGCCATGCTGCAGCAGTGCTATCCCTGAACTCGCACCCCCTCATCTGCCAACTTAGCAAATTTATTGGGGTGTGCCAGATCATGGCTAGCCTCCCTGGCACTCTTCCCTCTACCCCGCCTTCTAACTGTCACCCTGCTGGCTACCTCACTGTCCTGCAGCTCCATGTTACCATCCTCCCCCACATCTATCCCATTCAGCAGCTGTTCAGTGAGCAGCAGACTCCTTTCCTTATTGTCTATGGATCTCAGTGTTGTCAGTTGTTCATTTAGATCCAGTATCTGGGCTTCCAAATGCACAACATATTCACATCTCACACAGCAGTATGCACCCTCGACCGACTGTTCAAGGAATGTATACATGTAGCAAGATGTACACTGGATGGCATTGACAATTATGGAGCTCATTTCCTAATGGTGATTGCACCAGACAGAAATGATAAGTATAAAGAATGCAAGTATTAATAAAATACCACCAGCAATTCAGTAAGTCCTCCCTTCCAAATTCCCTGAATCCAAAGTCACTGAATCACAAGTCACACACTTACTTCCGTCCGCACTTACGCTCCCAGTCACACTAAGCTCGCGGTCACACTCGCTATAAACTAAGATTTAATTTTTTTTTTCCTTAGCAGAAAATCAGCCTACAGCTCAGTGTACTTCCAAAAGACTGGAGCCCCAATAAGCTGCTACTTATAAACCCTTAATTATGCACCCCCACCCTTAATTAACCCTTGTAAGTATAGCTACACCACAGGTTTTAAGTGCAAAGTAGATAACCCTTTAACTTACAGGTAGTAAAATAAGAGATTATAAACTTGTAGAGAGAAAAGAAAGTTAAAAAAGCCCAATAAAATTAAAAAGATAAAAAAAAAAAAAAAAAAAAAAAAGCAGTCAGCAATTCACACTGGTATTTGTTGCAGGATTCCCAAATACCTCCTCACTGAATCACAAGTCACACACTTACTTCCGTGAGCACTTACGCTCCCGGTCACACTAAGCTCGCGGTCACACTCGCTAAGAACTAAGATTTAATTTTTTTTTTTCCTTAGCAGAAAATCAGCCTACAGCTCAGTGTACTTCCAAAGGAAAAGATGGTAGCTCAGTGATTAGAACTGTATGGTGGTTCAGTGGTTAGCACTGTACGGTGGTTCAGTGGTTTGCACTTTATGGTGGCTCAGTGGTTTGCACTGTATGGTGGCTCAGTGGTTTGCACTGTATGGTGGCTCAGTGGTTTGCACTGCATGGTAGCTCAGTGGTTAGCACTGTATTGTGGTTCAGTGGTAAGCACTGTATGATGGTTCAGTGTTTAGCACTGTATGGTGGCTCAGTGTTTAGCACTGTATGGTGGCTCAGTGTTTAGCACTGTGTATGGTGGCGGCTCATTGTTTAGGTGGCTCAGTGGTTAGCATGGAATGATGGCTCATTGGTTAGCACTCTATGGTGGCTTAGTGGTTACCACTGTATGGTGGCTCAATGGTTAGCACTGTATGGTGGCTCAGTGGTTAGCACTGTATTGTGGGTCAGTGGTAAGCACTGTATGATGGTTCAGTGGTTAGCACTGTATGGTGGCTCAGTGTTTAGCACTGTATGGTGGCTCAGTGGTTACAACTGTATATGGTGGCGGCTCATTGTTTAGGTGGCTCAGTGGTTAGCACGGAATGATGGCTCATTGGTTAGCACTCTATGGTGGCTTAGTGGTTAGCACTGTATGGTGGCTCAATGGTTAGCACTGTATGGTGGCTCAGTGGTTAGCACTTTATGGTGGTTTAGTGGTTAGCACTGTATGGTGGCTCATTGGTTAGCACTCTATGGTGGCTTAGTAGTTAGCACTGTATGGTGGCTCAATGGTTAGCACTGTATGGTGGCTCAGTGGTTAGCATTGTTTGGTGGCTCAGTGGTCTGCTCTCTACAGTAGCTCAGTGGTTAGCACTGTATGGTGGCTCAGTGGTGAGCATTGTATGGTGGCTCAGAGATGGGAGGCAGGCACACAGGAGCCAGAAGGCACAGAGGAGGTAGGGGCACAGAAGAGAGAGAAGGCACAGGGGACGCAGAATCCACAAGGGAGGCTGAGTCATAGGGAGAGACAGTGCACACAGGGAGAGACAGCGCACACAGGGGCTGAGAGCACACAGAGCGGAGAGAAAGGCACAAGTAGGACAGAGCGCACAGGGAAAGAGACAGCACAGACAGGAGAGAGCGCACAAGGGAACAGATGCACAAAGACTGCCCTCCTGATGGAATAGCATCTGTGCCCATTTCTAGTTTTTTATAATCCAATACCAGAGAGTTTTTTTACTCATATTTCCGCAGTCCATGTTGTATTGCTGGTAATTGTTTGGGTTTAAAACTTGACCTGTAATTAACAAGACTGTACAATGCGTTGTGAAAGTATTTGGCCCCTTGAACTTTTCAACCTATTGCCACATTTCAGGCTTCAAACATAAAGACATAAATTCAAATTTTTTTGTGAAAAATCAATAACAGGTGTCCCTGGCAAAATTTCCCGGTATGGAACGTAAATGTTTGTGGAAGTCACAAGTGCGAGAGCAGATTTTCTCTTGGATGACAGACAATGCCTCTACACATTTCTGAAACAGCACCAAATCTTCCACGACCACACAATCTACTGTCGATATACAGAAGGCTGACCCATCCAATCCTTAACCTGATCCTCCTTCCTCACCCCATCATCAGTCACAGGAAAACTATGACCCCAAACTAGGCCACTCTGAGGATCTGTTTTGTATGCATCCTTTGGTTGACTCTGGCCTCTCACCGTGATGCATTTAAGAGGGATGTGAGGAGGTGGCGTGTGTTGATGCACAAGTAATTGAGGACTTACAGCCAGAAGAAAGCCTCTTTGAGGAACGTGGTTTACTGTCTCCAGAAGTGGAGGCTGATGATGTGACACATTTGCCATATGGTCAACCTACAAGCTCAACTTGGAAGGAGGATGAGATGGAAGATTAGGTTGTCCATGATCAGTCCACTGATCTGACCAAGGGGGGTTCCCAGAGTGAGAACTGGGTCAACTGTTCCCAAATGCACTCTCACTGTGCCCCAAGTCAGGGCAAGGCTGCCTCTGTCTGGAAGTTTTTTCTGAAAGTCCAGAGACCACGGCAAAGGCAACCTGAGCACCACCAGTATGCAGAATCACATGGCAGTAAAGCAACCCAGTAGGTGGGGAAAACAGTAGGGTACTAAATCTGTGTCTGCAAGTCAAATCAGTAACATGTCACGTGTGCTACGTCCTTTACAATCTGCTGTCAGGGAATCAGGTAATTATACATCCTGCCCACAAGCTTACGATTGCACAGACAAAGCAAAAGTCAACCATGTTCCAGCAAAGCGTTTATTTGTCCATGCATGAGAGCTTGGAAAGGAAGTGTTAATACCCAGCCACGCAGCCAAAGGTACAAATACTAAACTCATGCATTGCCAAATTGCTAGCAGTGGAGATGTTGCAGTTAAAGCTTGTGGGAACACAGTGATTCCATGATCATTTAGCTGTGGCTGCCCCACGATACTCTGTTCCCAGACGCCACTATTTTGCCAGATGTGCCGACCCCGCGTTAAACAAGCACATGTCTCAAACGTGTCATCACCAACGGCATCAACCTAACAACAGACACCTGGACAAGTTGTTGTTGACATAGTGGAAAACTGCAACATCATACATCTTACCCACGGCATGATATTTATCTAAGGTGGATCTACTCTGTTATATGCTTAAAAAGAACTAATTAAACAGTAAAAGAATGAACATATGCACTTGCTGATTATATGTTCACTGTTTTGGGCTTTTAACAGCTTTGGGTTTTCAAAGACCTAAGAGGTTAAAATAGGTAAGCTAACCATTTTACGAGCTGCCAACACTAGGAAATTACTGACTAGCAGTTTATACAATTTCAACATTACCAGAACCAAACTCAATTCATGACTCCATCACTAGGACCACAAACGGTACACTACTACATCACCAAGGCCACCATCAGTACCTGACTACATTACCAGAACCACCATGGCTACGCTGCTACAGCACCAGAACCACCATTGTTACACAACTACATTGCAAGAATCATTGCAAGAACATGAATACATCACCAGAACCATCGCCAGCCCAACATACTGTCATATCACATAAAATTACAGCTCCTAGCATGTCTTTAACAATGGCAGAGAGATACTAGGAGTTGTTGTTATTAGTCATCATCAGACTGTGGACCATACAGAAACCACAGTACTTATGAGGTGCAGGCAGCACTATTAAATTAAAAAAATAACTTAGATTTAGAGAGATATCTTATATGTTTTAGGTCCATTAATTCTGAGCACATTGGTGTGGGTCTGGGTCCTCAGACCCCATAGATTGTTTAAAAGACTCTTTAGAAATGCACAGTTTAGGAGACAGGACTATGGCTTCCTATTGCATCTGCTCTGTGCAGTGTGCACTCTTCAAAAAGGACTGTATAGCTATGGTTCTCAGGATCACATTCTCCACCAATCTGCTTAGAATTATTGGGCATAAAACATAAAAATTCTCCAAAAAGCTTAATTATTCTTTGAGGTGCATTTACAATGCTGCCAATAATCTATTTAAACAAGCTGTCAAATCACCCGAAGCACAAGCAAAATGTTTGTTGGTCAGGTGAAATTATTTTTCAGCATACCTAACATTTATATTGGGGATGCAGACCCTACAAAAATCATATACAGTTTAGTTTAAAGGGAATCTGTCACATGGAAAAATGCAAATAACCTGAAGATATGGAGTTAATCTGTAGATTAATAGTATTATGAACCTTCCCGCTGCCTGCACATATCACCCCACTGCTTGGAGGAAATCAGCTTTAATCCTTCCGACAGTGTTCTGGCTTCATGAGGGAGGCACTGGCGTGGAATCAGCAACCTCTGTGTGTAGAGAGTGGCCGCTCTATCCCCCTTCCCACTGACTGACAGACACTCAGCGTTAAAACCAGCTGTCAGTCTGTGCAGGAGGCGGTTAAAACAGCCACTCTTCATACACAGAGCGGTGACAGAACCCGCACCAGCACCGCCCTCATGACTGAAACAGGAACACTACCGGGAGCTTTAAACTGTAGTTCCTCCCGGCAGCAGGGTTTAATGTGCAGGCATTGGGCAGGTTCAGAATACCATTAATCTACAGATTAACTCCATATCTGCAGGATAATAGCATTTTTTCAAGTGACAGGTTCCCTTTAAAGGGGTTGCCTGGTTTAGAATGACAAGTCTGCAGTCACAGAGTGACACAGTGTGACTGCTTATTGTGGATTTAGACCAAACCCTTTAAGCTATAATCCACTGGCAAAGTTCTGGTGGCAGCCAAACTGCTTATCACAGCTTTCACAGATACAGATTAAATAGAACAACAGAATTGGAAGCATTATATATCCTGTGGAGATGTTGGGTGAATTGGGTACAAATAGGGACACTATGATTCGGGATAGCCACAATTTACTCCCAGTAGCTGCCCTATAGTGTGAGAGCAAGATAACAGAGCAGCAGGTCTCAGTATAAACTGCACAGTCCGTGGACCAGAAGAAGTGATGGGGGTGGGCAGAGTGTTGGGGTTAGAGCAGAGTGATGGGGCAGAGCAGAGTGGCCGGGCAGAGCAGAGTGACAGGGAACAGCAGAGTGATGGGGCACAGCTGAGTGGCCAGGTAGAGAAGAGTGACGGGGCAGAGAACAGTGGCAGGCCAAAGCAGAGTGATGGTGAAGAGCAGAGTGATGTAGCAGAGTATTGTGATGGGGCAGGACAGAGTGGCCTGGCCAAGCAGAGTGGACAGGCAAAGCAGTGATGGGGCAGAGCAGAGTGATAAGGCAGAGCAGAGCAGAGTGATGGGGCAGAGCAGTGGTAGGGCAGAACAGGGTGTCAGGGCAGGGCAGGGGCTGAGCAGTGGCAGAGCAGAGTGGCAGGGCAGGGAAGAGCAGGGTGATGAGGCAGAGCAGTGGTAGGACAGGGCAGCTTGACAGGGCAGAGCAGTTGCCGGGCAAAGCAGCATGACTGGGCAGGGCATATCACTAGTAGGGTAGAGCAACATGAAGTGGCAAAACAGTGGCAGGGCAGAGCAGCATGACCGTGTAGAGCAGGGTGATGGGGAAGAGCTGCAGCAGAGTAAAGTGATGGGGCAGAACAGAGTGGTAGGGCAGAGCAGAGTTATAGGTCTAAACGGTAGGGTAGGGAAGGGCAGTAGCAGAGCAGAGCGGTGGGGCACAGAAGTGGCAGGGCAGAGCAGCAGCAGTTAAGTGGGGCAGAGGAGTAGCAGAGCAGCAGGACAGAGCAGTGGCAAGTGGGCAAGAACAAGTGGGACACAATTGTGAAGTGGAAAGAAATTTATTGCATATTTTACATTTTTTTAACAAATAAAAAACTAAAAAGTGGGGCGTGCAATATTATTCAGCCCCTTTACTTTCAGTGCAGCAAACTCACTCCAGAAGTTCAGTGAGGATCTCTGAATGATCCAATATTGTCCTAAATGATTGGTAATGATACATAGAATCCACCTGTGTATAATCAAGTCTCCATATAAATGCACCTGCTCTGTGATAGTCACAGGGTTCTCTTTCAAGTGCAGAAAGCATTATCAATATCAAGGAACACATCAGGCAGGTCCAAAATACTGTTGTGGTGAAGTTTACAGCCAGATTTGAAAAGATTTCCCAAGTTTTAAACATTTCAAGGAGCACTTTGCAAGCGATCATATTGAAATGGAAGGAGTATCAAACCACTGCAAATCTACCAAGACCTGGCAGTCCCTCTAAACTTTCATCTCAAACTAGAAGACTGAACAGAGATGCAGCTAAAAGGCCCATGATTACTCTGGATGAATTGCAGAGATCTACAGCTGAGGTGGGAGAGTCTGTCCATAGGATAACAATCAGTCGTACACTTTACAAATCTGGCCTTTATGGAAGAGTGGCAAAAAGAAAGCCATTTCTCAAAGATATCCATAAAAAATCTTGTTTGAAATTTGCCACAAGCCACCTGGGAGACATACCAAACATGTGGAATAAGGGGCTCTGGTCAGATGAAACCAAAATCAAACTTTTTGGCCACAATGCAAAACGATATGTTTGTCATAAAAGCAACACAACTCATCACCCTCAAAACACCATCCCCACTGTCAAACATGGTGATGGCAGCATCATGGTTTGGGCCTGCTTTTCTTCAGCAAGAACAGGGAAGATGATTAAAATTGATGAGAAGATGGACTTAGCCAAATACAGGACCATTCTGGAAGAAAACCTGTTGGAGTCTGCAAAAGATCTGAGACTGGGCTGGAGATTTATCTTCCAACAAGACAATGATCCCAAACATAAAGCAAAATATACAATGGAATGGTTCAAAACTAAAACGTATCCAGGTGTTAGAATGGCCAAGACCAGACCTGAATCCAATCGAGAATCTGTGGAAAGAGCTGAGAACTGCTGTTCACAAATGCTCTCCATCCAACCTCACTGAGCTCCAGCTGTTTTGCAAGGAAGAATGGGCAAGAATTTCAGTCTCTTGATGTGAAAAACTGATGGAGACATACCCCAAGCCACTTGCAGCTGTAATCGCAGCAAAAGGTGGCGCTACCATGTATTAACTCATGAGAGCCGAATAATATTGCACGCCCGACTTTTCAGTTTGGGCATGCAGCGTTTTTGGGGCTGGGGGAAAAAAACGCAGGTTTGGCTCAAAAACGCATGTACACTCAAATGTACCCTGCGTTAACGCACCTGCGTTTTTTTTAACAGCACAAAAAACGCAGAGATGGGCAAAAAACGCATGTGTGTGTGAACATGGCCCTAAGTACTTCCCCAGTCAGTATTTGCGCTACAAATAAAACTCCTTTTCCTTTCCATATACCATAGCCATTCAGTTTATATATTTCTGACAATGCGGGATTATCCCAAAGAGGGGTAAATGACGTATGACCCGAAATATTTAAAATATTTTTAACCTTCTGCCAGACCTTCCTGAGGAGAGCAAGATGGGCAATCCCCATCCAAGAGCCCCACCTCCAAAAAAGAGGTAATTGAAATATCACCAACAACCTCACGCATTAATTTATCCATACTCCCATGGATAATTGAGAGCTGTTGGAGTTGGGATGCCAAAAGTACACCCACGGATTGGGAACAGCTAGGTTCTCCTGATTCTTAGGTCTCTGCAACGTATCAAGGCGAATTCTGGCAACCCCTTTTTTCCATATTAATTCCCTGAAGAGCTCCTGCACTTTATAGAAAATCCTTATAGGTATCCACACTGGAAAGTTGTGCAATATGTATAATTTTTGTTGGAACGTGTTCATCATACTCAAATTCAAAGAAATAAATTGGCCTTATTGTAGGTCGTGTCCCACCGACCAGTTAACCACTCCCATTGCTCACTTCTAAAGTCTGCTAGTGTCATTAACAATTATAGAGGTGCCATTTAATCAAATTGCTATGGATCTGGTGGACCCACTGGTCAAGTCTGCAATAGGACACCAACACATTTCAGTAGATCCGGACTATGCAAATCTGTACCCAAAGGCGGTAAATTTCAATTTCCATGCAGAGCATAGACCCAGAAAATTACATGGGAATGCAGATGCCCTGTCTAGGCTTCCCAGTTTGGTGTCAGAAGATGCCAAAACCCCAAGCTTTGGGCAGAGGGGGCAATGCTTACTGGTAATGTACGAGATGGGAGATATGTGTCATCAAGTTTATTAAACTCCGTGATATGAGCGGGAGGCTGTTCACCTTATTGCTCCACCTCATGGTGTGGTCAGAAAAGGTAAATGTTTGCCTCTGAGTTTTTTTCTATTTGGAGTTTGGAGAGTGCAGAGCACTGGGACTTTTGAGTGGAACTTTATGGCCCCTTTCACATCTAATGCAGAGCTGCGTTTTGCTTCATTTCCGCTTCTATGCGTTTTCAGCGCTAAAAACCCATCAAAATGCAAATGAAGCAAAACGCAGCTCTGCATTAGATGTGAAAGGGGCCTATTTGTTTTCTTTTTGCCGGGAAGGCAACTTATGCTTTTGTTTCTTGGTCTGGTTTATGAAGTGAATAAACCAGCCGATGATTTAAACGACAAGTCTTCCTGTGACTACCTTGAATGGCAGCTGCGTGAGTGGATCTACCACTATATATACATACAATCAGATCAACTGATGAACTTCTATGTGGTTTTAGGTTCTCTATAGTTTTTTTCACTGTAAGATGTGATTGCAATCATGGCAGCAGACATAAGGCTTTTGTTCTGATTAGCCTATCTGGAAGTGTATTCAGAAATTTACATTGGATTTTGCAAAATGACAATGGAAATACATGCATCTGTAGTTCAGCAATTCTAACCTCATCAATAGTTATACTATAATGTTCTTAAGATGTTGGCACAGTTTTCAAGAAAAAAATGTTTCAGGGTTATACCAGTGGTGTTTTTCCGGAAACATTTTTTTGGGCATCTTTTCAGTGATGTTTGCAGCAAATTTACCTTTAGGATTTTTTTTAATGCATAAAATAGTAGGGGACTACCAAACTACTTAAAGATTAGGTCAGGTCGCTTTTTTTTTAATAATAATGAAGAGTTCAGCTCACCCCTCTGCTTGCCAGGAGAACAAGATCCAAACCATCGCACGGAGAAGCCCTGGTTCTGGCAGATAGAAATCCAATACAATTCAAGCAGAAACTCTCCAGCGATCTCAGGCAGGCAGGTAAGTATAAAAGGAATCCTTTGTTTCTTTGATTAAAATATTATGGTACAGGCAGTAGATACACCAATGGGTAGGAGGTGAATGCCCATGCGTTTCATCTTCAGCAAGTCTTAGGCTGGCTTCACACCACGGTGTGATCCGGTCCGGGGCTGTCCCTGACAGCCCCGGACCAAATCAGCACACAGAACCGGAAGGCTAAATGTGCCCTCCAGTCCTGTGTGCAGCCGGATGCTGCTAATTGCAGCCGCAGCTGCTGTTTTTTCAAGACCGCGGCTTGCCGCGGTCCTGAAAGAGCAGCGGCGTGCAGCCATCAGTGTCCGCTTGCCGGATCCTCCTGGACTGGGGCAGTCCAGACCCATAGGCTCCCATGTTAGGGAGCTCCGGATTGCCCCGGATAAGGGAGGATCTGGCCGAATCCAAGATCCGGCAAATGGGGAGATTTTTCTCCCCGGACAAAAAAATGATGCAAGCATCATTTTTGTATCCGGAGAGAATAATCCGTATTCCTCCAGAGTGTCACGGAGTGATGAAACCGGTTTCTATGGGGCCAAAAAACGGTCCGGGGCTGTCTGGTTTACACCGGACAGCCCCGGATCAAAAAAAATCTGTGGTGTGAAGCCAGCCTTAATCATGGATAATCTTGCTTGTATTGTAGGTCACTTTTTTTACCAGGCGTGTCCACTTCTGTAACAGCTGAGGGTGTCAGTCGCCCCGATTGAAGGGGGTAAACAAGTAGAGCTCCTGCAGCCATACATCTTTCGGACAACGCTTGCCAAGCTGATGGATGTTAAAGCAGCAGATGCATTTGATGCAGTGGATGGTGTTTGCTAACAATGAGGCCCACTAGGAACAGTTTTACCTCAGTATTTTCATGCATGTCAAACTATAGAGATTTTTACCTCTAATAAATTTTTGTTTACAAAGATTGCAAATAACGTGAGTTGGGTCATTTTTTGCACTGTGATAGAAAGCCCAGACAAGGCAACCCTTGCTACTTCAGACAACTGCAGACCCGCGATCACAGCTGCCTAGAGGCAGAGTTGTAAGAGAGTTGTGGCTGAGGATCCAGCGATTGTCATGCTTGCAGTTCTCAGTCTATGTGCGGGAACACACAACTTAGGCCTTGTTCACACATACCATCCGTTTTTGCCTTAAATCCGTTTTTGGGAACATTTTGGACTTTTTTATTCAAAGTCCAAAAATGCATATGCGTTAATGCATTTGTGTGCGTTTTTCTAAAAAAAAACGCATGCGTTTTTTTTACTGCACCCAAAAACGCTGCTTGCAGCATTTTTGGGGTCCTGTAAAAAAAATGCATGCTTTTTTTAACATGGGGCCTTATGGGAAACGCATGCATTTTTGCATGGCACATATAGGCACGATGCGTTAACGCATGCGTTTTTGCATGCTTTTTTGGTGAAAAAATGACTAAGTCCCAAAATTTCCAAGAAACGTCCAGGACCTCAGGGGACACTATTGGCACCCTAAATAAAACGGATCCGTTTTTCTAAGGGCTTAAAAAACTGGTATGTGTGAACAAGGCCTTAACCTCCTTTTCTTCCTCCTCCTCTTGCTGAGCTACTCAGCTGCGTTACTCTGGGTTCATTCTAAGGCTAGGGTCACACTTGCAGATTTTACATGCGTTTTTGAGACTTGCGTTTTGTGAAAACGCATGCAAAAACGCATCCATAAGCCCCCATGCAAAAAACGCATGCCCCAATAGCAAAAACGTATGTCTAAATATACCATGCGTTTTTGGGATGCGTTTTTGGCTCAGCACCAAAAAATACTGCAAACAGCATCTTTTGGTGCTTTTTCAAAAACGCATGCGTTTTTTACAAATCGCATGCGTTTTTTTTTAACATGGGGCCCTGGCCCTATGAGAAACGCATGCGTTTTTATATGGCACTAAATGGTACATGCGTTTTTGCATGCGTTTTTTAAGGGTCCCCCACACCTATCAGCAAAAACGCATGCAAAAACGCAGGCTGCCAAAAAGCACCTTAAAAAACGCATGCCAAGTGTGACCCTAGCCTAAGTCAGATCTAGAACCTCATCATCATCATCCTCTCTGTTGTCCAACTCCTTGCCATGAGAGTCACCCTTCTACACTTGGTGTCCTGACTGCATAGTACATTGTGAGTGTTCTTCAGGTACATGAGTCTCATAATCATTCTCGTCACCACTTCCACCTCAGGGAGTTAATGTCTGTGACGAGGGTCTGGATTTTGCTTGGACAAAACTTCCTTCTTTGCAGGATCCAAATTCAAAAGATTTTGGGAATTGGTGCAGATGTTTCCTCCACTCGAATATGTTTGGAGTAGACCTGTGATACTTTTGGAATACTATGTGTGAACATCTCTGCAGAAATACGAATCTGTGTTTCCTCCAATCAGTTGTGTAGTTGAAGACTTGTTTTGAGTAAAGGTACCGTCACATGGCACGATATTGCCCGCAACATCGCTGAAAAATCCCTAATTCAGCGATGTGGTGGCATTATCACAGGTGCATCGTGCTGTGTGACAGCACAATGCAACTGCGATAGATAACTGGTTGCGAGTTGCCAGGTTTATCAACATGTTGAAAAACCTGGTGATGTAGCACCAGCGATTTGCGTGGATCGTGCCGTTTGACACCGTGATAGCGATGTTGCTGGCGATGCCGCCTATTCGCAACATTGCTACTTATCACTCACTGGGTTGTGCACAACTCAGTGAGCGATAGCAGCTGCAACTTTGCGGCGGCGTTGCGGGCAACATCTCCCAGTGTGACACCTAGGCAGCGAAGTTGGAAGTGAGTGCACCAGCGGAATCGCTTCCGACATCGCTGCCACATCTCCCCTTGTAACGGTACCTTTAGACACGGGGTGACACATGGGTAATTGGAGCGCCACCTGTGAGGACTATACTGTTTGTGATTTTTCTGTGGAAGAACAGGAGGATAGTCCACTTGATGAAGTGGTTTCCATGAACTGTGACAAAAGCTGGGCCTCATCCACAACTTATATCACTCTGCTGCTGACAAACAAAGAGAATGGAGTAGGCTGTCGAGTAACAAAAGTTGAATGCAGAAATCTGAAAAAGAAGTCAGGCGCTACCATAGGGCGTTACCAACACAAATGAAACTTTTTCCATTTAAAGGAATATGCTAACCTGGTATGATTGTAAAAGTCACAACCACTATAATCGTCAATACTTTTACTTTGGCTGCTGCAGTCTTCCCTTTAATAAAACGATTTTCATAAAAATATAAAAATATAAAAGTTTGGGTTTTTAAACCGCGATGCCAATCATTCCAATAATTTTCAAATTCAAAGAGTTGCCATGAAGGTGATTTTTATTCTACGCATTTCAAGGTTCAGAGACCTCTTCATCAGGAAAACCAACGATGTACATAACAGAATTTGTCACTTCACTTGGGATACACCAACAAGCCAACGTTTGGTTACTACTGCTTTCACTAACATTAGCAATAGTACCCACCCCACGTACGCCTCCAGCACCAAGACTACTCCCTTTTACACCAACATTTTCCCCTTTCCACCTCAACCTCAAGATTTCCCACTCAACTCTTATGCACACAGTTTTGGAAAGCACGTCTTTAAGGGCCGCTTCACACGATCAGATATCGGAAATTATATCTTTGAAACATCACGCTTTTTGGATCGTTCAAACAATATCGTTTTTGAATCGTTGTGTGTAAACGTCAGATATCTGAAGGTAAAATCGTTAGATCGTTCATCATAGGCTATGTTCACACACAATTTGCGTTTTTTTTAGCACTCTTAAAAGCACTTGCGTTTTTTTAAGAGTGCTAAAAAATGTCCCTTGTGTGTCTGAAAGGATTTGCCACGTTTTTGGACTTAGTCATTTTTTCACCAAAAACGCAGGCAAAAACGCAAGCGTTAACGCAGGGTGCATAAATGTGCCTTTTAAAAACGCATGTGTTTCCCATAGGGCCCCCATGTTAAAAAAACGCATGTGCGTTTTTTCAAAAACGCATGCGTTTTTTTAACATGGGCCCCTATGGGAAACGCATGCGTTTTTGAATGGCACTAAAAGGTACTAATGTACCATGCGTTTTTGCATGCGTTTCCCATAGGGCCCCATGTTAAAAAAACGCATGCGTTTTTGGAAAAACGCACATGCGTTTTTTTACAGCACCCAAAAACGCTGCATGCAGCGTTTTTTGGACTAGGGGTAAAAAACGCAAATGGAGCTGAAAAACGCAGCTACACTCAAATGTACCCTGCGTTAACGCACCTGCGTTTTTTTTAACAGCCCAAAAACGCAGAGATGGTCAAAAAAACGCATGTGTGTGAACATGGCCTTAAATTTGAGCTCCTGACCTCAAATCCATTGTCCATCGTCCAATTAAGGATCTGGGAAGCAGCAACATCGTTCAGTGTGAAACCTTTTTGAACAATGTCGTTCATATTTCTCCTATTCCTTTCGCTTTGTTAAATCGTTCAAACGTTCTTCTCCAAATAGCTGGAGCGTTGCCAAATTTAAGATCATTAACAATATCCTTGTGTGTGACAATGCACTAACGATGTCGGAAGGATCAGGTCACGTGACATAGCTAACGATATCGTTCACAGATATCTGAGTGTGTGACGTGGCCCTTAGGGCCACGTCACACACACAGATATCTGTTCAGATATTGCTTGCAGATCTCTGGTTGCAGTGAAATCATGGACACATAGTTCCATTTTGTGGCCGTGTACAAATGGAACAATGTGTCCATGATTTCACTGCAACCAGAGATCTGTGAACAATATCTCACACACAGACACACTCACACATACACACAGCGGCTTGTCCTCACACACAGACACACAAATACACATACAACAGCCTGTCACACACACAGCAGCCTGTCCTCACACACAGATACACAAATGCACACACAGCGGCCTGTCCTCACACACAGACACACAAATACACACACAGTGGCCTGTCTCACACACAGACACACAAATACACACACAGCGGTCTGTCTCACACACACACAGCGGCCTGTCCTCACACACAGACACGCAAATATACACACAGCGGCCTGTCTCACACACACTCACAGACAGCATCGGATCTCAAAAATTCGTAGTGTGAAACCAGCCTACTGTGGCCTTTAGGCCAAACTCAGTCTTTTTAGGGAAAACTGAAGGATTACAGAATCACAGGTTACAATCCAAGCAGAGACTTTTTACGGGAAACTGAAGGATTTGAGATTAAAAGGTTACAGGGCAAGCAGAGCCTTTTTAGGGGAAACTGAAGGAAAAAGAATCACAGGTTACAGGCTAAAAAAATGCATTTTTTGTGGAAACTGAATGATTTGAGAGTCACAGGTTACAGGCCAAACAGAGTATTATTAGGGTAAACTAAAGGAATAAAGAATCAGAGGTTACAGGCCAAAGAGAGCTTTTTAAGTGGAAACTGAAGGATTTGAGATACACAGGCTACAGGCAAAAAAATGCCTTTTTAAGGGAAACTGAAGGATTTGAGATTCACAGGTTATAGACCAAACAGAGCCTTTTTTAGGGGAAACTGAAATATTTGGCAATCAATTTGTGTGTAGAAAAAATGTGGCTTTTGCAGCTCATTTTTTCAGTACAAAATGATTATGTCTGGATTGAACCTCTCACTCTCTAACTAAAAAGCAGTCGAGTAACTATCTATCTATTGGTATAACATGGACAGAGCAGCCTGGTGCAGCATGAAGCAGCATCACTGTCCCTAGCAGTAACACTCTGAAAATAGCGATGATGGCAAATGGCCGCTTCTTATATCCCTAGGGACATGTGTCTTTGGCAACCAATGAAAAAAATCCAGCCAATGACACAAGCCCTTGTGTTTTCAACTTGATTAGCTGATTAGCTGCAGACCATGATCATTCATACAGAAAATGCCAGGTCATTAGTGGGTTAGTGTCAGACCAATAGCGGTGGTTTTGTTTGTTAACTTCACCATTCACAAAAAAAGTTTGCCTCATCACTCATCTGAAGGCAATTGTCTATGCTGTGAAGATACGAGATGTGCAGCATCTGAAAAAAACGGATACTGGAAGCCTGTGCTAGCATTTCTTCAGCAGTGTTGCTATCAGTGTGTCAAGAGTGGGAGAAGAGGGTTGCATTGGCAATCCAACACAATGGGCAGCACTTTGAAAACATTTTATAAGTTTTCATAAACTTGTAAATAACTCACAAAAGAATAAAATTAAGTGAAAACCAAGCACGCCATAGTTTTTCTTATGAAATTTTCAATATGTTTGTAGTGTCACATGACCCTCTTCCCATTGAAAAAAATAAAGTTAGATCCAAAATAGCCAACTTCAAAATGGCCGCCATGGTCACCACCCATCTGGAAAGGTTTTCCCCTTCCCATATACAGTGCTGTGCAAATTAATTGGGACAAAGCATTTTTTAAGTAAAATTGTAAGTTGGGGCTACCAGTCAGTGATTCAAACCAGTTTAACTTCTTTGAACAGGTGTGAGGGTACAACCTTGAGTAACAAAATGTGGTTTGACTGGTTTTAGTCAGGAAATAACAGCCAGCTGCCCCCTCAGCTTCAGTTGAGAGCTTGTTTCTGTGAGGAATGGTTTAGTGTACATGTTCTCTCAGTGTGATTCGTGCCTGTAAAAATGGATGTTACTCCATGGAAGAGGTCTAGAATTATTACTCTTAATGAACATACAAGTCTGACTGTAAGAGAAATCGCTTCCACCGTTTCAAGAATAATTTGCACACACAATGAAACTGGATCATTTTCTCCAAAAGGAAAAGGGAAATGTGGGAGAAAAAGGAAAATGACACCAAGAACTGATAAAACACTTATCAGAAATAATAAAATTAATGCAAGAAAAACAAGTAAAGACTTGCTTTGTCCCAATTAATTTGCACAGCACTGTACTACTGTGCCACAAACAGGAAGTTGATCTCACCAACTATTCCCATTTTATTTAGGTGCATCCATATAAATGGCCCACCCTGTAGACATCCGCACATCTGAACTGCAATTACTCTATATGAATTTCAATATGGAAGAGAAATGGCGAGAACTCAGGCTCAGTGAAGTAGACGGTGAGCTTCAAATATTTCCTCACCCACAAAACCCACCACCAGGCTTCAATCTACCAAGGAAAACCTGGGTCATCCTAAATAGCATCAGACAAACTGTGGTGTCTGTGCAGATCTTATGTATAAGCAGTGGCGTAACTACCGGCATAGCAGCCGTAGCGGTCGCTTTGGGGCCCGGCGCTTGTGGGGGGCCCGGACCCAGCGCCGCTACGCAGCCGCTGCTATACCGGCAGCTGCGCCTGCGATACATACAGGGGCGGACTGGCCCGGCGGACCCCGACACTTTGGGGCCACGCCCACTAAGTCCTGTTCCCATACCCCCCTGGGTGCTGTAGGGGGGCCCGGACGGAAAGGGGGGGCCCATTGGTCCCCTGAGCGCCCCCACATGTCATACAAGGGGGCCCCTGACCGCTGCCCCCACACGCTATCCTCGGGGCCCCCTGACCGCTGCCTCCATTACTGCTGCGTCCCCCCGGCCGCTCTCCATTACCGGCGGGCAGTCGCGCTGATCTGCCTGTCATGTGGGCTGTAGCCGGCGCCGCTCTATTTCCTGTATCGCCGGCTACAGCGTCACACTACATGACAGGCTGTGGCTGCGATCAGCGCGACTGCCTGCTGCAGGTAATGGAGAGCGGGGGGCCTGTATATACCCACCAGGGGCCTGTATACCACCACCAGGGGCTCTGTATACTACCACCAGGGGCCTGTATATACCCACCAGGGGCTCTGTATACTACCACCAGGGGCCTGTATATACCCACCAGCCAGGGGCTCTGTATACTACCACCAGGGGCCTGTATATACCCACCAGGGGCTCTGTATACTACCACCAGGGGCCTGAATATACCTACCAGGGGCTCTGTATACTACCACCAGGGGCCTGTATATACCCACCAGGGGCTCTGTATACTACCACCAGGGGCCTGTATATACCACCACCAGGGGCCTGTATACCACCACCAGGGGCTCTGTATACTACCACCAGGGGCCTGTATATACCCACCAGGGGCTCTGTATACTACCACCAGGGGCCTGAATATACCACCACCAGGGGCTCTGTATACTACCACCAGGGGCCTGTATATACCCACCAGGGGCTCTGTATACTACCACCAGGGGCCTGTATATACCTACCAGGGGCTCTGTATACTACCACCAGGGGCCTGTATATACCCACCAGGGGCTCTGTATACTACCACCAGGGGCCTGTATATACCACCAGCAGGGGCCTGTATACCACCACCAGGGGCTCTGTATACTACCACCAGGGGCCTGTATATACCCACCAGGGGCTCTGTATACTACCACCAGGGGCCTGAATATACCACCACCAGGGGCTCTGTATACTACCACCAGGGTCCTGTATATACCCACCAGGGGCTCTGTATACTACCACCAGGGGCCTGAATATACCACCACCAGGGGCTCTGTATACTACCACCAGGGGCCTGTATATACCACCACCAGGGGCTCTGTATACTACCACCAGGGGCCTGTATACCACCACCAGGGGCTCTGTATACTACCACCAGTGGCCTGTATATACCACCACCAGGGGCTCTGTATACTACCACCAGGGGCCTGTATATACCACCACCAGGGGCCTGTATATACCACCACCAGGGGCTCTGTATACTACCACCAGGGGCTCTGTATATACCACCACCAGGGGCCTGTATATACCACCACCAGGGGCCTGTATACCACCACCAGGGGCCTGTATATACCACCACCAGGGGCCTGTATATACCACCACCAGGGGCCTGTATATACCACCACCAGGGGCCTGTATATACCACCACCAGGGGCCTGTATATACCACCACCAGGGGCCCTGTATACCACCACCAGGGGCCCTGTATACCACCACAAGGGGCCCTGTATACCACCACTGGGGCCTGTATATACCACCACTTCGGAGGCTGCTGTAATACTGCTGGGGCCTGTATATACCACTGAGGAGGCTGCTGTATACCACTGGGGCTGCTGTAATACTGCTGGGGCCTGTATATACCACTGGAGAGGCTGCGGTATACCACTGGGGCTGCTGTATATACTGCTGGGGCCTGTAAGGGGATGTGTCTTGAAGGGGCGTGTCTTGGAGGGGGGCATGTCTTGGAGGGGGCGTGTCATTGGGGGGCATTTCTTGGAGGGGGCCCCGTTCAAAGTTTGCTATGGGGCCCTGCCAGTTCTAGTTACGCCCCTGTGTATAAGTGGGGGAAATCTGACTCTCCTGCTTGTGACTGTGGAGCTGACCGTCAAACAATTCAGCACATTGTTGAGGAGTGTCCTCTCACACTGGTGACAAGAATAACTTCTACACTGGAAATTACAATGCAATTGCATATATAGATAACCTCAACATCCAACTCTGATTTCTGTACCTCTGTTCCATTAAATCACTGTATACTATCTGCTGTTTATTCTTATATGATGTAAAATAGTTGTTCATACGATTAATAATAATGTTTTTGCATAAATGTTTCTCCTATCAAAGAAACAAATAAATGAGACAGCAAATGGATGCAACAACTTGGATGGCCTCTCCAGACTGCTGTCAAATTTTTTCATGTACCCGTCTGTGATTCAGATACAAATCGGACATATCTCCAGTCGACAAAAAAAGCATGGACTTGTGAACAGCCCCATAGTCAACAATGTGTACAAGTTTCATCTTTGAGAAACCATGAACAGAACACAAAGGCTGGTTTCACATCAATGTGCTCAATGCGCTGGGTTTCTCTTCCTGCCCTCCGCCAGCGCAAAATGCTGGCGCAGGTGCAGTTACTGGCAGCTGCAGCCTAGCGCACAGGCGCATAGATGGCGACTATCTCCGCTGCCCTGCGCTTTCCTCCCCATTACCTTCTATAGGCAGCGCGCGCTCTGAAACCCCGGAAGCGCAAGTGAAATCTCCCACCGTCACCGCGCATGCGCTTCTTGAAGCGCACCCAGAAACGCATATTGTGATGTTTCTGGGTGCACTTCAAGAAGCGCATGCGCGGTGACGGCGGGAGATTTCACTTGCGCTTCTGGGGTTTCAGAGCGCGCACTGCCTATAGAAGGTAATGGGGAGGAAAGCGCAGGGCAGCGCAGATGGTCGCCATCTATGCACCTGTGCAATAGGCTGCAGCTGCCTGTAACTGCACCTGTGCCAGCAATTGCGCTGGCACAGGGCAGGCAGATCAGCCCAGCACATTGAGCGCATTGATGTGAAAAAGGCCAAACAGTTAGTGAAAGATTGAAATCTGAAAGACCCCCTATTAGTAGCGTATAGTTTGCTGATTTAATATACTTAGAAAATAAATTATAAGGACACATTCTATCTTTACACCTGGATAATACCTTTTAAGCAATTAGATTTTTCCTTCTTTCCTAGTTTGGAGAACTGTCTTCTATAAAACTAAATATGAATCTCTTAATCAGCACACAAAAATCATTAAATGGTTAATCTACATTTTACAGAGATTTGCTTTCCCATCCCACTGCACCTTCCCAGAGAATTGTTCTATAAAATTATACTAATGAGTTTTTAATGAAGTCTCCAATGTGCCCTAATTGTGGCAAATAGAGTTGTCATGACCTTACCACACTGACAGTGCTAGAATTAAAACAACTTTTTAACATAAGTGGAAAACTGCAAGAACATATTGACAAAGATAGACATTTTTAAATAAACTTTATGATATCACCAAATGGCTAGTCTCCTGTGGATAAATCAAAATTTATGGAATTCAAGTTTACCCTTTGTTAACCCAAACAATTATTGAGGAGAGATGAGCAGAACAGCTAACAAGATAGGGATCATTTTCTGCAACCCCAGTCTACCATCCAGGTTGATTTTGTATGGCCATGAACAGGAGCTGCTCAAATTTCCTTACCGTACTTTATGGGTAAAGATGAGAGAACCTTTGGAAGTTCGAATTAGGTTCAGTTCACTGGACAGGCAATGTTCATTGAACAAATTTGATGAACAGTTAGCCGCACATCTGAACCCCATTTAAATGAATGGGGCGCAAAATGAAGGGCCTTGAAAACACTTGCAAAGGTGCCCAAAAGCTGCTAAACACAGCTCAAACCATTTTGCAGTGGAGCCTTGATGTTTTAGCACAGATATTATCATCCCACACTATTAATTAGCAAGCTGTTACACTCATCATGCTTGTGGGCCACTCATGAGCCTCAGACATACTAATCCTGATTTATCTGAGGTTGTCTCAGGTTAAATAGTGGGTATCATGCAGCAGGGAATCCCACTGTGCTCACAGTAGGCTGTTTGATGCTTCTTTTTAAGCATATTTTAGGAATATGCATCCAAATTTACATGTCTATTCTGAGGCCAGCAGTCTATGAGAAAAACTGCATTTGTTCAGCCCTGTCTTACCGGACTTTGTGAAGTGTCTTGCATTTTCATATCTCAGACTTTCAGGACAGTCTCTGTAGGGTAGTATCATAGTATCCATTTTCCAAAACAGTCCAGCACACAAGAAGTGAACTCAATAAACTTTACTTTAACACAGACAAAAAGTCTCAAACACAAACATAACATACAAAGTATATAAATAAATATAAGGTGAAGAATATTTATACCGTGTTAGCCAGTAGATAGAAAAATATATTGCAATCTGAGAGTCCTCAGTGGTTGATACCTTTTAATGGCTAACTGAAAAGATGGTAAGCATAGCAAGCTTTTGGGACACTGAGTTCCCTTCTTCAGGCTGGTAATGAAACAAATTCTGAAGACCCATCCATTTATACATAAGCAATAGAAAGAAAACAAAAAAGCAAAAAAAAAAAGAAGCAAAACAGTGTTATATGCTCTGGTGGATATTACAGGTGATGCAAAGCAGAGTGGGGTTAGGGAGGGGTGGTGGTGCAGGGACCTGCTCCTCCACCCCTCCCTAACTCCAATCTTGCAGCTTTCTCAGCATTGCCCAGGTGTAAGGTCAATGTTGGTCATGGTACTCCACTGCTGGACGGTCTGGGGGGGACACAGGGGCTAATCTAGACAGAGTATTCTCCGCCACTATTTGCTCCCCAACACACTCCATCATGGCCACCAGTGGAAATTCAAGCACTTAGCTTTCACATGGGTAGGAGCAAATGGTCTTTTATTTGACCACATTTGTGGGCATGAGATCTGGGTGCTGTGGTGAGACGGGGTGGGGTACCATCTACCCGACAAACTGCTGGATTCTGAGGCAGGTGCAGACAAGATATTATGTTGTCTTTATAAAAATAATGTGTTGCTCTCGATGTCTGATATTGGTCAACACTAGCAGGCCTGTCCACTTCTAAAACAGTTGACAGCCTGTCAATCACACTGGTTGTTGTGGGTAAACAGGAAGATATTCTCTGGCCGAAAGCCTCTGGGACAACATTTCCCACACTGACAGAGGATGAACAAGGAGCAGATGTGCTTGATGGGGTGGTTGGTGGAAGGCCAAGTCCACTAAGCTGCATTGTGGCACAGTGAGCTTCCCACTGTAACTTATGCTGGATGTGCATTTGACAGATTTTGCATGAATCACTCAAATTATTGTTTTTTTTTTCCTCTACTCAGACTTGTGGTACAAATTTTGCAGATAACATGAGTTGGGTCATCCTTCGCAATCTGAAAAAAGGCCAAGGCTAGGCAAGTTTTAGCACCCATGCAAACTGCAGGACCGCCACCGCTGCTGCACAGTGGCTAAGGACACAGTGCTTGGTGTGGTTGTAGCACTTTATCTCTGTCTAGGAAGCAGCAGCCTAACCTCGTCAGCTTCATCCTCCTCCACCTCCTTTGCTGGGCTCATCAACTGCGTGCCTGTGGCTTGACAGTAAGTTGGACCTTAGTGCAGTCAAGTAGGCATCCGGCTCAGGTATCTGAGTCTGATTATCATCAGCATAATTATCTCCATCACCAGGGGAGTCTGGTAACGAGGGTCTGGATTATGCTCAGACCATACTTCATCCTGGCCTGAATCCGACTCACAAAGATTTTGGGTATCATTGCAGATAATTTCCTCTTCATGACTTGGTGAAGCTTTGGAGAAGAACTCTGATTCCCAGGCTATGGTATGAGTGTACAGTTCTGCAGACTCAGCCATCTGTGTTAAGCCAGTCAGTCGAGCAGCTGGAGAGAAAAGAAGTTTGATTGGGTGACTGCTGTGATGACTGGACTGTGTGTGATGTTGAAGTTGAGGTGGAGCAGAGGCCACTTGATGGAGCGCTTGATATCCAAAGTAGCATCTGCTCTTTCTGGGCCTCATCTACCAGTCAAAGCGATGTGCTTCTGCCTAAGAAAGGGATAGTAGTAGGTTGTCCACTAAAAGAAGTTGACATTTTTCTTTTGCTAGAAACCAGTGTTTGTTGGGCAGAGCTTTCATTAATTTTAGCACACACCCCAAGAACACCAAGCATTTTCCCTTTCTCAAATGCCTGTTCCCCTTTGCACCACAACTACAGCTTTTACCACTCATATTTGATCTGTTTCTATGCACATAAAGAGTGTGTTGCTATATTTATGCAGATATACCAATATATATAAAATTTGTCGGGATTTGAATAGAGCACTGCACCAGAGCAATATTTTCAAACCCTAATAGTGAGCAAAAAAAGGTTGGGGGGGCTATATTTAGGCAAATATGGCAAAGACTGCTTTTTAGCACAACATTTGTGGGGATTTGATTAAAGCATTGCACCAGAGAAAATTTGGCAAATCCTGGTATTAGGCACAAAAAGATTTGGGGCTTTGTCTAGGCACATATAGCAAAGACTGCTTTTTAGCACTAAAATATTGGGTATTTGAATACATCACTACACCAGAGCTAATATGGCAAACCCTGGTAGTAGGCACAAAAAGATTTTGTGGCTATTTTTAGGCAGATATAGCAAAGACAACTTATTAGCACAAAATTTGTGAAGATTTGATTAGAGCACCAGAGCAAATTTGACAAATTCTATGCAGCAGGCACAAAAAGATTTGGTGGCTTAAAGGGAACCTGTCACCTGGATCTAAGTCCCTACACTATTACTACCTGTCCCTGCACCTTCCTAGCTGCTCCCCATCTATCCCTCTCTGAGCTAAATCTGCCCTATAAAACTGCAGAAAAATAACTTATAACTTACAGCAGTCCCTGAGGCTGGGGACTGAGAAGGCGGCGCCAGGCTCCATTCTGCCCCTCCTCGATGCAGCAGCGCACGCCCCGCAGGGTGGCATTATTCTTTCTTCATCGCCACCTCCTCCATTTGGAATCTCCCACCCACTTTACATTGTAAGGTAGTGGTTAGGATCGGCACGACAGAAGGCAGTGACTCAGGTATTTACTCACACAGCACACAGTTTAATAGCACAGTTCAGGTATTCACAGACCTCCAGGTTCCAGTGTAACAGGCCAGACTAAGCCCCCCGACCAGAATATACCCGGGGTTAAAGTGGCGTAGCCCAGATTATACCCGGGTATATTCTGGCCTAGCCCAAACTATACCCCGGGGTATAAACAGGCCTAGGCCAGATTATAACTCTCCGTATACCACAGCAGCTGTAGATCAGGGCCCCAAGCAACGCATGAGGGCCCCAGGCAGCAGAAAGTGGCCCTACGCAACATACAGGGGCCCCAGGCAGTGCTAGGGCCCCAGGCAGTGCACAGGGCCCCAGGCAGCATAAAGTGGCCCCATACAGCACAAAGGGGCCCCAGGCAACATACAGGAGCCCCAGGCAACATACAGGGGCCCCAGGCAACATACAGGGGCCCCAGGCAACATACAGGGGCCCCAGGCAACATGCAGGGGCCCCAGGCAACATACAGGGGCCCCAGGCAACATACAGGGGCTCCAGGCAGTAATAGGGGCCACAGGCTACACACAGGATCCCAGGCTACACACAGGGGCCCCATGCAGCATACAAGGGCCCCAGGCAGCACAAAGGGGCTCCAGGCAGCGCATGGGGGCTTGGGGCAGCACACAGGGGCCCCAGGCAGCACAAAGTAACCCCAGGCAACATACAGGGGCCCCAGGCAGTGGGCCACCTGGGGCCACTTTGTGCTGCCTGGGGCCCCTGTGTGCTGCCTCAGGCCCCCATGCGCTCCCTGGGGCCCCTTTGTGCTGCCTGGGGCCCTTGTATGCTGCATGGGGCCCCTGTGTGTAGCCTGGGATCCTATGTGTAGCCTGGGACCCCTAGTACTGCCTGGGGCCCCTGTATGTTGCCTGGGGCCACTTTGTGCTGCCTGGGGCCCCGTGCACTGCCTGGGGCCCCTGTATGCTGGGACACAACCTTTCTCTCCTCACCGTCCGCTCATTAGCCTCATGAATGTCCACTCAGAGAGCTCCCACGCTGTGTTAAATCTTCACAAAGCTCTCCACACAGCAGCTCCTGCTGCTGTCCTGACACACTCCACCCCCTCCCCACAGCCCAGGGCAGCTCATATCATCTCCTATTCACCCGCACACCTGGGCGTCAGTGCTTTCAATCAGCACTTAGCTCCAGTAGCAGCTAACCCTGTGTGTGCTGCTATCGAGCAGAAGATACAATCTCCCATATGCTGTGTCTTGGTCAGGGGACACATCGAGGTCGCATCACCACAACATGATAGGTGTAAAGCAGAGATTCCAAATGGAGGAGGCGGCGATGAAGAAAGAATAACACCGCCCAGCGGGGCATGTGCTGCTGCATCGAGGAGGGGCAGAATGGAGCCTGGCGCCGCCTTCTCAGTCCCCAGCCTCAGGGACTTCTGCAAGTTATAAGTTATTTTTCTGCAGTTTCATATGGCAGATTTAGCTCAGAGAGGGATAGATAGGGAGCAGCTAGGAAGGTGCAGGGACAGGTAGTGATAGTGTAGGGACTTAGATCCAGGTGACAGGTTCCCTTTAAAGGAGAACGCTGGAGAGAGAAAACTTTTTAGTACTGTCTCTGCCCTCCTACATAATGAAGCAGAGCTGCACACTACAGTTTTAGGATCTATAGATCGCTTTTGAATCTATAAAATCATGTCTGCTCTTCTGCTCTCACCCCTCCCTCGGGGGTCTGAGAAAATCAGCTTAATGCTGCTGGTGAGATCAGGAGGTGTGTCAGGGGCATGGACCCTAGGAGTGCAAAGATCATCTTACATTCTTGCGCCCTCACACTTTTGAATGGGCAGGGGGCGTGGCCACTGGCCCCATGGTCACAGTATATACTAGTTGTGGTGGTGTTGTAATTATTGCATAAGATGGATGGATGGATACATTGGATGGATGAATACATAAGATGGATGGATGAATACATAGGATAGATGGATGAATGGTTTGATGGATGAATACATAGGATGGGTAGATGGATGTGTGGCACCCCAGGGTCCGATTGCCACAATAGCGTTGTCTCCCCCGGGGGACCATGCTGCACTTGGAAGCAAGGGAAGGTACCCACACCAGATGAACGACGCAAACAAGACCTTCCCAACGCCAGGCCAGAAAAGGTAGCTCTGAAACCCGAGTCCAAGGGGATGTGCCCTGCAATAAATTCTGGCCTGGGGGCGGAGTTAGGCAGTTCAGTTACTAGGAGAGCTATGAAAAGGTCCCGTGGAGTGGAGCAGAGTAAGGCTCATCCCGGGACAGAGTCAAGCCAGTGTGAGGGACCTACAGGAGAGGGTCTGCGAAAGAGGAGGCACAAGTCTTGGGACTGGAGCCAGTGCTGGGCTGACCCCAGTACAGAGCACAGGAGCGGACACTGGAGTCAGAGGTTGCAAGGGACTCTAGGCCCAGCAGCCAACCTCGGAGGGCAAGAGATTCCAGGTCACTCGTCCACCACGAGGTCCAGGAGACACAGCAGCACAAAAGAGCTCAGAGAGAACAGTCGAGGAGAGTCACACAGATAGGGCTTAAACTGACTGTCATTTGGGCCAGAGAGAGCACACAAGAGAGGAGAAGGCCGCAGCGTAGTTACAAGCAACCAGGACCCACCAAGAGCAGCGCAGCTTGAAGGCCTCAGAACTCGTCAGGTGTGGAGTATCACAACTTGCTTCCAGGCTCCGAACCCCGACAACTCTTGTGGACTGTGCCCTGGACAAACCTGCCACTTCTTTCATTAAAGGTAACGGAGACTACAACCCTGGTGTCTGTCTGTTATTTTGCACACCACATCCTGCACCCCCAATGGCCTACTACCGCCATACACTTTGACAATTGCCCTGGGGATCCACTCCACCCGTGGGGAGCGACACCATGAAAGCTGCATTTCCATCGTCCCCAGAGGTCCTGCATAGCAGCAGCGACCCACCACCGGCCGCCTACCACAGGTGGGTTAATGATAAACTCTTATCCCCCAAAACTACCCAGTCAGAGACTGCTTCCCCCTTTTAAAACCATTCCCCAGGGCCACGAGACCAGGCTTCAGCCACCCGCGACTCACCCACACCAGCAGCAGCAAGGAGTGGGCCCAGCCTTGAGTAAATCCCCCACGGCTCTGGGGTGCGACAGATGGTGGAGGGATAGATGAATACATAGGATGTATGGATGGATACAAAGGATGGATGAATATATAGGATGGATGCATGGATGCATGGATAGGATAGATGGTTGGAGGGATGGATGGCTGGATGAGTACACTGGATAGATGGATAGATGGATTAACACAAAGTATGGATGGATCGATGGATGGATCGATGGATGAATACATAGGATACATAGACTGATGGATGAATACATAAGATATATGAGAGACAGATTTCTAGATAGATGATAGATAAATACACAGATATGTGAGAAATAGATAATAGATAGATACTGTGAGGCACGGCCGGCATGGTCCCATGGCCGGGATGCATCACATGGGTTACCGGCTTGGGAACCTGTGCACATGAAGCGGTTTTACTGTGAGCTAACAGCTGAGAGTGAGTGCTGTAATCCTGTCCGGTACACAGTGTATTAATAGCTAAAGTAATCATGAGACCAATGAGCGGCTGAAAGAGCAAGGTTTGCTAAATGCTAACAGCCAGTGTGGATGTGTCAGTGTGGGTGTGGCAGCTACGATAAGAGCTAGCCAGGTGCTGTGTGAATCAGAACAAGACATAGACAACAGAGAGAGGAGGCAGGAGATGACTGGAGTTCAGTGCAGACCCGATGACTGAGATGGAAGGGTGCTTGTCCAGGCGTGGGGCAAAACACGTCCTGGAGGAAACCGGCCCTTCTTTATACGGGAGGCTCCTGACACTCTGTTGCTGGTGTGCAGACCGGTAGCCGGGAACTGGGCATTATGGCTCCTGGAGTGGGGAACCCGTGGCTGAACCAGGTGGACGCTGGTCTGGACGTGGGGCGAAACACGTCCGGTAGGGAGCCCTTGGGGATGCAGGGTGCACCCGTGACTCAGGTTGCTAGACCGGATCCGTGCCCGGTAAGGCAGCAATTCTTGTATGCTAAGTGTGAACTGTGCACCATACCAGGTGGTGTGAGACTGCATACGGCTTGAGAGCCAGACGGTCGTAGCAAACCATGGATCATACTATGGTCCCGTTGATCTTGGATGAACATGTATGAAGGCTATCCACAGTGTTGCAGCCTGTATGAGACCTGTGTGAACAGGGCTGTAGATGGCTTATGTGGAAGTGCCATTGAAGTGTATGATGGCCTATATAAAAGAGCCAGGTATGCTGTCTGGGGGAGAGACCCAGCTAGTATGGATGGTATTGGAGGCGATTTGTTCTGGTGGGACGAGAGGGAGGCTTAGCCTGCTGTATGCGGCGGGTACGTGTCCCAGGGGTAGAGACGCAGGGGTTAATAAGACTCCTAGAGTGGGGAACCAAGGCAGACCCTGGAGGGCACTCGGCTCTGGACATGGGGCGAAACACATCCGGTAAGGGGCCCTTGGTGACACATGGTTTACCCGGGTACTCAGGTTGCTTAATCCCTGTTATGGACCCAGGGGAGCCTCAGTCCATGGATGTAGTATGATGGGCTGTGAGCGTGTATGTGATCCATGGATGTGTATGATGGATCACATGCGGTGTGTAAGGCCCCAGTCAGGCTGATGCCTGTACTAGGGGTTAGGATTAAAGGGTTGAGCTGGGTAAATAAAGCCAGGTGGCTGGTACCGCCATTAGGACCCACAGGGCCAGTGGATAAGTGTGAATAACTATTCATTATGTAAATGTTATGCATATCATCAGGGCATATGTAAAATTACCCTGGGTGATGGATCAACAGGGCTTATGTAAAATTACCCTGGGTGATCAAAGGAAAAATGGTGTATCGTGGATGACTCTTGATGGCTGATGATGAAAGGGCCATGCATGAGGCATCCACGAGGTATCCGCCATTGGGACTGACGGTTAGGTCACAAAGGTCCCGGTGATTGATAGTTATGGTGAATGTAGGTGTTTTATGTTATATGTAATGTAATGTGTAATGTAATATTATGTGATGTGCTATTCTAGTGTAATGTAATGTATTAGGTGATGTGCTTTTGTTCTATGTTTGATATGCTACCCGGTTTATGATATGTGTAAGTGAGAAATAAACGGGTAGTCATTGAAAAATTATAAGCACGTGTCTGTGTCGTCATACAGCAAGCAAGTTCCCCGGGTCGCTACCTCACAATACATAGATATTTTTAAGCCAATATATGTTTGGTGCACAGGATAAGGAACAGCATAATAATGGAACTTTTTATGGGCAGCACAGTGGCTCAAGTGGTTAGCACTGCAGCCTTTGCTGTACTGAGGTCCTGGATTCAATGCCCACCAAGGACAACATCTGCAAGGAGTTTGTATGTTCTCCCTGTGTTTGCGTGGGTTTCCTCCAGGCACTTCGGTTTCCTCCCACATTGCAAAGACATACTGATAGGATTTTTAGATTGAGAGCTCCAAGAGGGACAGCATTACTGATGCATGTAAAGTGCTATGGAATTAATAGTGCTATATAAATGAATAAATATTATTATATTATATGTGTAACAGATGTTGCACAGTCATCTGGATGCTTTGCTGTGACTGAAGAGACAGTGACCATCCATAGTGCTACAGTTTCAGGGGACAGGAAAGTATCAAATTGCTATGAGGGAGGGGATATGTGTCGCCCGGTGCAGTGGAGACTCGGGTATTCGGGCCCTTTTCCACTGTGGTCGGGGGGGATGTCTGGTGGCCTGCCCAGACCCGTGGCCCCGGAGACCGAAAAAGGGGGTAAATATATACAGGGGAATAAAGTTTATAATGTAGTTCTCGTGATGCCACCCGCAGCTTCTGATGATTGAACGCCAGCGCCGCTTCAGTCTTCCGGAGGGTGGTGGTATAGCGGCCTTGATGGTATAGCTCCCTTCAAGTGGAGCTAACCCCCCTGGGGCAGGGATGCACCGGTGATGGTAAGGGTGCTGGTAATGGATGGATGGATGAGCCGGGGCCTGGCTGGATGGTTGGACAACGTGACAGTCCACCGGGTGTTCAGGATCCACTTCTGGGTCTCCACAGCGAGTGGGCATAAGGCCTCCTCTTTGCTTCCCTTTGTGTGTGTGTTAAGCCCCCGCCTGTGTAGAACTTAGCTGGCCTCCTCTGCTCTCTTTCTCCACCTGCGCTGTCATCGGGATACCCTCTCATAACTACCGCTAATTCTCTCCCCGCAGTGCCTGCCTCCCTGGTATGTGACTGCGCAGGAGTCCGGGAGACTGAAGTTTCCATGGTTTTCCGGTGTTCTCCACTGGGCCTGGTGCACTCCAGTGGATGCGTACTCCGGTGTCTGGTGGTTTCTCGGGGGTGAACCTAATGCTGGCTCCTCAGGTTCTCCCACTTTTCTGCCTCTTCTCCTTGCCTCTCGACCCCACTCTTGGGCCTTGCAGGACTACCGGAGACTGGTCAGGATGACTGGCTCGGGCCTAATGCAGCACCGAACACCAGCACTTATTTGCAGCTCTTGTAGCGTCTGCACACACTCTGTTTAACTCCGCCCGAGCACCAGTTTTTATAGGGAATCCTGCCTAAAAGCAGCAGGTTGAGCTCCCCCTACTGTGCTGGGGTGGAAGGTGTTGCATGTAACTGTGTACCCGCTGTGGAAACCCATCCATGCTGTGGGTGAATCTGTGGATACCTGTGGTTAGCAGGGCGCCACAGATATCATGGCAGTGCTGAATAAATCAATTAAGTACTTTGGCTGTGCTCCCATTATGTACCATCACACAGTAAAAGATCACAGTGTGTATTTATATCTTCTTGGTGACATGATTGCTATTTGAAGTGAAAACAGCCCTGTTATATTACATAGGATGGTATATCAGTGACTGGATTGTAGTGTGAGCATGGGGTAAGTGCCCATGTCCCTGACACACCCCCTGGCCATAGAGAAGTATGAGGGGGCTGGAATATAAGTTGATCTTGGAGCTCTCAGGGTCCACCCTGAGACTCTGACTCTGAGACTCTGACTCTGAGACTCTGACTCTGAGACTCTGACTCTGAGACTCTGACTCTGAGTCAGACTCTGACTCTGACTCTGAGACTCTGACTCTGAGACTCTGACTCTGACTCTGAGACTCTGACTCTGACTCTGAGACTCTGACTCTGAGGCTCTGACTCTGAAATTCATGAAATAATAAAAAAAAAAATGCGTGGGGCTCCGCGCAATTTCTATGTCTAGCCAGGTACAGCTAAGCAGCTGGGGGCTGGAATCCGCAGCGCAGGGAGGCCCAAGCTTTCTGGGCACCCCCCGCTGCAAATTGCAGCCCGCAACCGCCCCAGAAGATGGTGCGTTCATTGAAGCGCCATCCTCTGGCGCTGAACCCCGCTCTTCCAGCAGCCCTGGTGGCGGTGGCACGCTGGGTAATAAAGGGGTTAATACCAGCTTTGTTATACAAGCTGGTATTAAGCCTGAGATTCTTAAAGTCAGGCCACGTTTGACCCAGCCACTAAGAATCTCCAATAAAGGGTTAAAAAAACACAACACAGAGAAAATTTTTTATTTGAAATTAAAAAAAAAGCCATTAGGGACTCCATCTTTAATTAAAAAAATCCTTTTCCGTCCGACGTAGTCCAAAACGCGATGTCCTCTCTGCTACATCCCCTGTGCATAGATATAGATGTCTATGCACAGGGAATGAGCAGACTGAGAACAATCTCAGCACTGCTACATCATCTCTGTGAGCAGGCGGGCTCTAGGACCCTGGAGCTGCACAGAGAAGACAGCTGGACTCGGCTCGCAAAGAAACAGCAGTTACTTTGCGAGTTTCCCTGCTATCACTGGCACAGTAGCCGAGTCTAATGCAAGACAATTGCAATCCTAGTTTTGTCAGCGTTTGCCATTGATTTTCATTGGACTCGTGCGAGTAAACGCTGGGAAACTCGCAGAGTACCGAGTCCTGCGAGTCCCTTACTACTCGCCGAGTAACGAGTCCTAGCGAGTAGATTCGCCCATCCCTATACGTCAGGCTTCAATGATCACTCAACCCAACTACAAGCTCAGGTGTTACCTGTGGCATAGAGAGTGGGATTTTTAATGTAACTCAGGTGCCTTCTTCAGTCTACCCCCATGGATGGGTTAATGAGGAGCTAGGCAACAAGATTGTGCAAACAATATCCTGTAAGCGATTGTGTCCCAGCACTTGGAGACATGGTCCCCTTTGCAAAGGAAAGAAGAGTCCCGATGGAGCCTGGCACCATCTGGGCAGTGCAGAACAATACTGCTACACTCTGGTAAAATTTATTACCATGTGACTGTAGTACACAGTGATATTAATGATTTAAGTACCACAAGATTTATATGCCAGCTCTGGAGCAGGTCATCTTCCTCACCACGCCAAGGGAGAGGGTGTGTCAGTACTAGTAGTGGAGCAGCCCATAAAGGACACATATCACCTGCAGCTTAACCGTGCTACCCACATTGGGCCTCATATACATCAAATTCAGGAACCAGCAATGTCTTGGATGCGAGAGGAGGACCCAAGGAGCTCACAGTTAGGAGATTGGGCACTCCCCGTGAAAGCTAAGAGCAGCAGATGTCACACTCTTGAGGATCTTACAGCATGCCTGGCATTATTACACCTGCAGTCAGTGCCACAGCTTCTTGATCAGCAAATCCAGGTCCATGATGAGCAGAATGAAGGGAATGAGGAGGCCTAGGAGGTTGAGGATGAGGAAGAGGAGGAGGTACTAGAGGCAGAAGCCTATGTTTTCCAGCCTCGTGTAGCAACCCACCAGAGGGCTTCAGCTGGGAAAATGCCATGTAGGGACCCTTACCCGCTCAAAGCAGCTATTCTATATGGAATGAACCACCCCACCCTGTTTCCTTTTTAAAGGAGATTTGGTTTGTTGATGCTATCGCTGAGAGTGGTTGCATGGGCCTAAGGCCAATTACTTTGATGATGAAGGCAAAGGGGTGGCATTCATCAGAGTGAGTTTGGCATCACAACTGAAGAAGGAACTGGTCATCAGTGCTATATCAACCGATCCACCCTGCTGCGCTACCATCCTCCCAAAAGACTCTGCACAATTTATGTTTGGGAGGAGGTCACCTATTGTTTGGTTGCAAGAGATGCTTTGTGGTTGGCGTACGTCGCGTTGCCACCGCCGATGACTTTGAAAAGTTGCAGCTGTAGGCTGATGAGAATGATGCATTAGCTGGAGGCCAGGCCTCTCTTGATTAGCGGGGAGCTGCACCCAAACCCACAAGGGCCTGTAGGTGTTGACTAAGTTGGTCTCATCTCTCTTAGAATAGTGTTTTTCCTCTAATTCCTCCATACTTTTCTCAGTGGTGGCCATGATAGGGTATGCTGAGGGGCAGGTGGTGGCGGAGAACACCTAGGGTGGCGTGGCCCATGCAATCCCCTGAGACCATCTATCAGCAAAGTACCATAAGGAGTGTAGACTTCCATCTCAGGCAGCAATGAGAAAGCTGCTAGAAGATTTTTAATCAAATTAAAGAAGAGTTCCCTAAAAATTGCATGTTTTTGGGTTTTTGGCCCATCCCTATGTTGGCATTTTGACTGGAGAAGGACCTCTTTTCAGCTGTTTTTGAGTTCTTCGAAGAGAAAAACTTATTTTTTGTTAATTTTATTTTTCCCCTTCCCAAGTTTAGTGCAGGCGTCTCTTCCCTCTGCTGGATTAGTGAGACTGCAGCCTTTCGCTAAACCTCAAAGCCCTTAATGGACTCTGATTTTAATTAACTTTGCACCATTGTAATGGAGTCTGCTTATCCCTGTGGGACTTTCCTTATATATTCTATGTACAGGGTGTCCCATTTATATGGATACACATGGGAATGATTGGTGATATCAACTTCCTGTTTGTGGCACATTAGTATATGGGAGGGGAAACTTTTCCAGTTGTGTGGTAAGCATGGCGGCCATTTTGAAGTCAGACATTTTGGATCCAACTTTATTTTTTTCAATGAAGAGAGGGTCATGTTATCAAACTTATTGAGAATTTCATAAGTAAAACAATGGGGTGCTTGGTTTTAACTTAACTTTATTCTTTCATGAGTTATTTACAAGTTTATGACCACTTATAAAATGTGTTCAAAGTGCTGCCTATTGCGTTGGATTTTCAATGCAATCCTCTTCTCCCACTCTTGACACACTGACAGCAACACCGCAGAAAAAATGCTAGCACAGGCTTCCAGTTTCCGTTGTTTCAGGTGCTGCACATCTCGCATCTTCAAAAGAACAATTGAAGGACCACCACTGGACATGATAGTAACAATGGGTTGACTACTCTAAAATATTACTAGAAACCAGAGAAAATGAGTATCCAAATGCCCAAGATATATGATAACTCCACTGTAAAATCCATAACAGTGTTTTATTTGCCAGAATAACAGTTTCTTCAAAACAGTGGATACATAAAATTGATGTGGGGTTACATAATTACAAGATGGTTACATGACAAGGAAGGACAGTGAGGAGGGGGAACTGACAAACAGCAGAGTGGAAAAAAAGAGGGAAATAGCCAGATAGGTACATTTATTGCTCAAAAATAAAGTACTTGCATAAGTGCAGGTAGGAGTCAACCACCTAGGAACAATGTTTGTGGCCGACAACTAACCAAAGTGCATTTATAAAGGTATTTTTCAGCAAGGCTTACCCATGTAGGCTGTGAATTTCTCTTCCCTCCCGGTGTCAGTCAGAGAGAGCCCCGACACGTGTTTCGCATCAGGCTGCTTTAGGGGGCTAGTGGTGGACTGTGCTCAAGTAGTTGGGGTTTTATAGGGGATTCCTGATAGCGGTGGGTGTATCTTAACAGCTCCATGTTGCACCGCTAGACCGGCAGAGGAGCGGTGTAGAGGGGGTGTTCCCAGACACACAAGTTCCAGAAGAAAACATCCTGTGATGTCAGAGACCCTGTGAACCCTTTCTGGATGTCCCCGTCACCGCCCATTTCCAGTTGCACAGTGCGCATGCGCACTACACGCACCGCCATCTTGTTTGTGGGCAAAGTTAAGGGAAAACTGCTCTGTCTTACACAAAAACAATGGTATAGAACAGAAAGATTCTGGTATATGCCCAGTAAATGCTAGGTGGGGGACAAAGTGTGTTGAACAAAGGAAGAAAAAGGAAAAGAGAATATCGATATCTCTTACCACTGTTCCATCCACGTACTTTAGTTACCACCATCAGGATCCGACCAGAAAAACCCAACAGTAATAAAGTGACTAAAAAATAAGAATAAAAAAATGAAGCAGCCTGACGCGAAACACGTGTCGGGGCTCTCATTAACTGACACCGGGAGGAAAGAGAAATTCACATGCCTTTATAAATGCACTTTGGTTAGTTGTCGGCCACAAACAGGGTTCCTATGTGGTTGACTCCTACCTGCACTTATGCTAATACTTTATTTTTGAGCAATAGACACTATATACCTCTTTTTTTCCTCTCTGCTGTTTGTCAGTTCCCCCTCCTCACTGTCTTTCCTTGTCATGTAACCATCTTGTAATTGTGTAACCCCACATCAATGTTATGTATCCACTGTTTTGAATAAGCTGTTATTCTGGCAATTAAACACTGTTGTGGATTTTACAGTGGTGTTATCATGTATCTTGGGCATTTGTACACTCATTTTCTCTGGTTTCTACATCTCGTATCTTCACAGCATAGACAATCGCCTTCAGATGACCCCAAAGATAAAAGTCTAAGGGTATGTGCACATCTGTCGGTTCTGCATCTTTGCAGACCGACCGGGAACCGGTGGAGAATGGCAGAAACTGAGTTTTCTGCCCTCGCTAGTGTCCCTGGTTTTGTTAGCGTTTTGCTAACGATTTGCGATCGGGTTCCTAGCGGTCGTACAGTGTGTTCTTGGCGATTTCCCCGGCGTGTTCCTTAGCGATTTCCAGACTGGTCTTTGCTGCACTTGTTCAGCTGGACCCGCTGGAAAAACGCTGAAAAGAAGTCGCTTGCTCTATCTTTGACAACCGGTCGGAAACCGGTGAATAAACTGAAATCGTCAAGACAAAAAACGTTGTAATTAGGGATGAGCGAGTCTACTCGCTAGGACTCGTTACTCGGCGATTCTTAAGGGACTCGCTGGACTCGGTAATCGGCGAGTCTTTTAGCGAATACTCGCTCAGTAACGAGTCCAATGCAAGTCAATGGCAATCTTAGTTTTGTCAGAGTTTACTTTATCTCACTCGCTAGACTCGCTAGACTCGCTCTATCACATCGCTATATAGCTTGAATCTCCCCAAACAGCAGCGAGTCTGAGCGAGTCTACGAGTCCGAATCCTAGCGAGTCTGCGATTCCGAGTCCTGTATTCTCTATTCGGGACTCGCGAATCCAGAATCTTTTATGTTACTAGTCAGCATTGCGTGTTAGGTCAGAAAACTTGTGAAGAAGGACAAGCATCTTAGCCAATCATAGTCAGTAATGCCATAGCAGCTTTGGTTGTGTCAGGACTATGATTGGCTGCTGTCCATCGTGATGCCTATGTCATCTATGACAGGCAAGGCAGTATATAAGGCTTGCCCCCGCCATTTTGGGCACATTCCTGAGAAGAGCTGACCTAGTGCAGGGAGACTTGGAGCAGATCTAGGGACAGTTAGGCAGTGTAGGAGTCACATATAACCCAAAAGTTCTTTTCAGAACTAACAGGACGGAGTGTAGGAGTCAAGATTCCTCACACATAACCCAAAAGTTCTTTTCAGAACTACCAGGACGGAGGATTGCTGTACAGGACTGTAAGGAAGGGGAGATAGGAGCAGCCTTACAGTGAATCCAGCACCATCCTCAGAGCTTAGTTCACCCAGCTTTCCGCAGAGCTGTAATCCTAAGCTTTTCTTATTTTTGGCACTAGTCTACCAAATAATTTTGGTGCCATTTTTCCACAAAAAATTTCCTGTGCCAGTGCGTTGCTGTACGGTGTCCTGCCTGCAGCTCGCACGGTACTTGTAAACTTGCACGCAGCCAGCACCGCAGCCTAACAGTGCCTGGTTCTTGCGTACTAGACAATTTTCTTTCTCTAAATGTGCCAGTGCGTTGCTGTACGGTGTCCTGCCTGCAGCTCGCACGGTACTTGTAAACTTGCACGCAGCCAGCACCGCAGCCTAACAGTGCCTGGTTCTGCGTACTAAACAATTTTTTCCTGTGCCAGTGCGTTGCTGTACGGTGTCCTGCCTGCAGCTCGCACGGTACTTGTAAACTTGCACGCAGCCAGCACCGCAGCCTAACAGTGCCTGGTTCTGCGTACTAAACAATTTTTTCCTGTGCCAGTGCGTTGCTGTACGGTGTCCTGCCTGCAGCTCGCACGGTACTTGTAAACTTGCACGCAGCCAGCACCGCAGCCTAACAGTGCCTGGTTCTGCGTACTAAACAATTTTTTCCTGTGCCAGTGCGTTGCTGTACGGTGTCCTGCCTGCAGCTCGCACGGTACTTGTAAACTTGCACGCAGCCAGCACCGCAGCCTAACAGTGCCTGGTTCTGCGTACTAAACAATTTTTTCCTGTGCCAGTGCGTTGCTGTACGGTGTCCTGCCTGCAGCTCGCACGGTACTTGTAAACTTGCACGCAGCCAGCACCGCAGCCTAACAGTGCCTGGTTCTGCGTACTAAACAATTTTTTCCTGTGCCAGTGCGTTGCTGTACGGTGTCCTGCCTGCAGCTCGCACGGTACTTGTAAACTTGCACGCAGCCAGCACCGCAGCCTAACAGTGCCTGGTTCTGCGTACTAAACAATTTTTTCCTGTGCCAGTGCGTTGCTGTACGGTGTCCTGCCTGCAGCTCGCACTGGTACTTGTAAACTTGCACGCAGCCAGCACCGCAGCCTAACAGTGCCTGGTTCTGCGTACTAAACAATTTTTTCCTGTGCCAGTGCGTTGCTGTACGGTGTCCTGCCTGCAGCTCGCACGGTACTTGTAAACTTGCACGCAGCCAGCACCGCAGCCTAACAGTGCCTGGTTCTGCGTACTAAACAATTTTTTCCTGTGCCAGTGCGTTGCTGTACGGTGTCCTGCCTGCAGCTCGCACGGTACTTGTAAACTTGCACGCAGCCAGCACCGCAGCCTAACAGTGCCTGGTTCTGCGTACTAAACAATTTTTTCCTGTGCCAGTGCGTTGCTGTACGGTGTCCTGCCTGCAGCTCGCACGGTACTTGTAAACTTGCACGCAGCCAGCACCGCAGCCTAACAGTGCCTGGTTCTGCGTACTAAACAATTTTTTCCTGTGCCAGTGCGTTGCTGTACGGTGTCCTGCCTGCAGCTCGCACGGTACTTGTAAACTTGCACGCAGCCAGCACCGCAGCCTAACAGTGCCTGGTTCTGCGTACTAAACAATTTTTTCCTGTGCCAGTGCGTTGCTGTACGGTGTCCTGCCTGCAGCTCGCACGGTACTTGTAAACTTGCAACGCAGCCAGCACCGCAGCCTAACAGTGCCTGGTTCTGCGTACTAAACAATTTTTTCCTGTGCCAGTGCGTTGCTGTACGGTGTCCTGCCTGCAGCTCGCACGGTACTTGTAAACTTGCACGCAGCCAGCACCGCAGCCTAACAGTGCCTGGTTCTGCGTACTAAACAATTTTTTCCTGTGCCAGTGCGTTGCTGTGCGGTGTCCTGCCTGCAGCTCGCACGGTACTTGTAAACTTGCACGCAGCCAGCACCGCAGCCTAACAGTGCCTGGTTCTGCGTACTAAACAATTTTTTCCTGTGCCAGTGCGTTGCTGTACGGTGTCCTGCCTGCAGCTCGCACGGTACTTGTAAACTTGCACGCAGCCAGCACCGCAGCCTAACAGTGCCTGGTTCTGCGTACTAAACAATTTTTTCCTGTGCCAGTGCGTTGCTGTACGGTGTCCTGCCTGCAGCTCGCAACGGTACTTGTAAACTTGCACGCAGCCAGCACCGCAGCCTAACAGTGCCTGGTTCTGCGTACTAAACAATTTTTTCCTGTGCCCAGTGCGTTGCTGTACGGTGTCCTGCCTGCAGCTCGCACGGTACCTTCCATCTGTCTTAAAATATCTTAGCCTCTAGTGTGTACCTTTCACGAAATAGTACCTGCTACTTGTTTTACAAGCCCCCAGAAAGCCACCAGAAATTATAAAATGTCACACAAAAAACAAATCCCAAAAAAAGTCTTGCTAAGGGACAGGGACGAGGTACAGGCATTGGTAGTCGTGGCCAACTATCCACCAGTTCGGGCAGACAGACGAGGATTGATCGATCGTTCCTCCTGTCTAACTTTCCCCGTCAGGAAAGTAAACGAGTATTGAGGCCGGAAGACGAACAGCATCTAACGTCTTGGCTGGCAGACAAGACCTCAACAACAGGTTCTTGCAGCACTCAAGGTTCCTTGAGCACTGTGTCTACTGTTGGTACATACCATGCTGGGTCATCTAATCCACAACCTCTTCACAGTTCCTCAGACCAACAGCAGCCCCATGAAAATGTTGACACAGACATGGGTCACTCAGATGACTTATTTGGTACATATAATCCTTTACATGAATCCGGTTTGCCAGACTCCGTTGTAGATGAGATACTTGATGAAGAATTGTCCAATCATGGACAAGTTTTAGAGACACCCCGGCCACATGAACGTGTCTTTCAGCAAAGTCTTAGACCGTCTCAGGAGTTGGAGGATGATGATGATGAGACAGTGACACACTTGTCATCTGGGGAGCAAAATCTATCTTGTTATCGGGAAGATTTAGAAGAGGAAGGGGTTGATGATGAGACAACTGATCCCACGTGGAATGTTGCGATGCAGAGCCAGCAGAGCAGCACGGAGGAAGAAAGTGTGTATGTCCCACCAACAAAGGCACCAAGGCCTACTCCTCCCACCAGAACTGAAAGAGTCACCACTGTTGCCCAAAATGTGTCCACTGTGGCTCAAAATTTGTCAACTGTTGGACAAAATGTCTCAAATGTGGGCCTCAGTAATCCCTCAGGGAGTACAGTCAAGCCTAGAGGTCGGTCAGCCACTGTGTGGAAATTTTTTAAAGATGGGCCTTCTCAAGAAAATGTGGTCATCTGTACCATCTGCCACGCAAGGCTAAGCAGAGGCCACGGGAAAGGAAACCAGAGCACCAGCAGTATGCGGAAGCACATGGCTGGTCAGCACCCTATTCAGTGGTCAAAAGTGCAGCCTTCCACAACAGTGTCATCAGACCCAAAGACTGCGACGGTAACTCAGATACGTCCGTCACAATCAAGTGTTGCTGAAGCTGGTCCAGCTGATATGTACTCATCACAAGCAGCGGTTGCAGAGAGACTGAACACGAGTGCAGACAGTTCTCGGTCAGCAACATCCTTACAGTTATCAGTGACACAGCTGTACGAAAGGAAGCAGAAATACCACTCTTCCCACCCATTAGCCAAAAAAATAAATGCCCAGATAGCTAAGTTGTTAGCAGTCGAGATGTTGCCGTTTAGGCTTGTGGGTACAGACTCTTTCCGTGAGCTTTTGGCTGTGGCAGTACCACGCTACTCGGTTCCAAGCCGCCACTACTTTTCACGTTGTGCCGTCCCCGCTTACATGAGCATGTCATTAACAACCTCAAGCGTGCCCTCACCAACGCTGTAACCGGGAAAGTACACCTTACTACGGACACGTGGACAAGCAGTTCAGGACAGGGCCGGTACATCTCGCTCACCGCGCATTGGATCAACGTTGTGGAGAGTGTGCCAAACGATGTTAGTGTTACATCAAACATCCTACCCACGCCACGGATAGCTGGCACAACCTCATTCAGGGTCTCTGCATCATCCTATATGTCCACTACCCCATCTTCCGCTTCCTCGACCAATCCTCAATTGCCCTCAACATCACGGCCAAGTTGGGAGGTTTGCTGCAGTGCTTCAGCAAGACGCCAACAGGCTCTGCTGAAGCTGATCTGTTTAGGTCACACACCGCACACTGCAGTAGAGCTGTTGAAAGGTCTGAAGCAACAGACAGATGAGTGGCTATCCCCACTCCAACTCCAGACCGGTCTCGTGGTGAGCGACAATGGTCGTAACCTAGTGGCTGCACTAAAGCTCGGAAACCTTGTGCACGTGCCTTGCATGGCTCACGTGCTGAATCTAGTAGTGCAGAAATTCCTGCGTACATACCCAGAGCTATGTGACCTACTGGAGAAGGTGCGTCGAGTTTGTGCACATTTTCGTCATTCGTCAACAGCGGTTGGAAAACTTTCATTGCTTCAAAAGCAATTGAATTTGCCCAACCACAGACTCATTTGTGACATGCCGACACGATGGAACTCTACATTCCATATGTTATCGAGGATCAATGAGCAGCAGAGGGCAATATCCGAGTATCAGTTGCAACATGCCCGTCAGACCGGCAGTCAGCCACGACATATTAGTACAATGGAGTGGGTGTGGATCGCTGACACATCTGAGGTTCTTGATAATTTTGACTACTGCACAAAACTGGTGAGCGGTGATCAGTCCATCATCAGTGTCACTGTACCCATGCTGTGTCTGCTGAAAGAATCCCTCATTAATCAGAAAAATGAAGCATTGAGAGCCCAGCAGATGGCTATGGAGCCAGATTTAAACAGCGCAGTACCTAGCCAGCAAAGCCAGTATGACCAGGCAACAATGGCTCCTGAGGAGGAACAGGAGCAAGACGATGAAGAGGATTTATTTTTTGTTGGTGCCGATGTCAACCCAGATGGTACTCACAACCCCAGCTTTGTGTCTGTCCACCATGGGTGGCCTGGAGAGGAGGAGGCGGAGACAGACTTTGCGGATACAATGGGTATTGAACATCGTTCTGAGGACACTGAAGACATGACTCTATGCAGCTTAGGACACATGGCTGACTTCATGTTGACTTGTCTGCTAGAAGACCCACGAGTGATTAACATATTGCACAACGACCTCTACTGGTTGGCCACCTTTCTGGACCCACGTTATAAAGATAAATTCACCTCGCTGCTGTTTCAGTCACCACGTGGCTTGACAATTGACTATTTCAAGAGGGTTCTTGTGGATAATATGCTTCTAATATCACCGTCAGACAACACTCTGCCCATAGTTAGCAACTCTGTGCAACAGCAGCCTTTGGTCGGGGCACAATCATCCACGCTTTCCAGAAGAGATGCTGGAAAGATGTCCGCAAAGTGGGCTATGTTCAATAAGCCATCGAACCTGCAGCGCCATGTTGCTCCAGTAACCATCTCTCGGAGACAGAAACTTACCAACATGGTACAAGAATACTTAAGTGACAGTACCTGCTTCCTGACTGATGCCGCAGTCCCGTTTAATTACTGGGTCTCCAAGCTCCACACTTGGACAGAGCTCTCGTTGTATGCCTTGGAGGTGCTGGCATGCCCTGCAGCTAGTGTGACATCAGAGCGGGTTTTCAGTGCCGCTGGGGGTATCATAACTGATACCAGGACACGTCTTACTCCAGAGAATGCAGACAGGCTTACTCTAATTAAGTTTAATAGGAACTGGATTTCACAAGACTTCTTGAGCCCTGAAGACGACAGTACTCAGAGCTGAAGTGCCACGTTCAACATCAATATGATATAATTAATCATTGTATTATATTGTGTCTTTTTGGTACAAGCAGTATGTACAAGAGCAGTAACGATTTGCGTAACCATGTTCCTGCAACCTGGTAATGAGGCTGCTTCATCTTAAACCAACACTATACCTTAACTTCGGTTTCATTAACCATCACAACACCTTTTGACAAGGAAACAACCTTTATTTTCTGTTATCAAACATTTAAAAGCCCCTTGGGCTAATTTTTGGAGCCACCCTGGCTAACAAGCTTATCATGGCCCTTAGGCCTGCATTTATACCCAATATGCAAAACAGCCCCTTGGGCTAATTTTTGGAGACACCCAGCCTAAGTGGCTTATCATGGCCCTTAGGCCTGCATTTACACTCAAAATGCCAAACAGCCCCTTGGGCTAATTTTTGGAGCCACCCAGGCTAACAAGCTGATCATGGCCCTTAGGCCTGCATTTATACCCAAAATGCAAAACAGCCCCTTGGGCTAATTTTTGGAGACACCCAGCCTAAGAGGCTTATCATGGCCCTTAGGCCTGCATTTACACTCAAAATGCCAAACAGCCCCTTGGGCTAATTTTTGGAGCCACCCAGGCTAACAAGCTGATCATGGCCCTTAGGCCTGCATTTATACCCAAAATGCAAAACAGCCCTTGGGCTAATTTTTGGAGACACCCAGCCTAAGAGGCTTATCATGGCCCTTAGGCCTGCATTTACACTCAAAATGCCAAACAGCCCCTTGGGCTAATTTTTGGAGCCACCCAGGCTAACAAGCTTATCATGGCCCTTAGGCCTGCATTTATACCCAAATTGGCAAACAGACCCTTGGGCAAATTTTTGGAGCCACCATGGCTAACAAGCTGATCATGGCCCTTAGGCCTGCATTTATACCCAAAATGGCAAACAGCCCCTTGGGCTAATTTTTGGAAACACCCAGCCTAAGAGGCTTATCATGGCCCTTAAGCCTGCAATTATACCCAAATTTCCAAACAGCCCCTTGGGCAAATTTTTGGAGCCACCATGGCTAACAAGCTGATCATGGCCCTTAGGCCTGCATTTATACCCAAAATGCAAAACAGCCCCTTGGGCTAATTTTTGGAGACACCCAGCCTAAGTGGCTTATCATGGCCCTTAGGCCTGCATTTACACTCAAAATGCCAAACAGCCCTTGGGCTAATTTTTGGAGCCACCCAGGCTAACAAACTTATTATGGCCCTTAGGCCTGCATTTATACAAAAAAAGGCAAACAGCCCCTTGGGCTAATTTTTTGAGCCACCCAGGCTAACAAGCTTATCATGGTTTGGGAGACACCCTGGCTAACAAGCTTTTCATGGCCCTTAGGCCTACATTTATACCAAAAATGGCAAACAGCCCCTTGGGCTAATTTTTCCAGGCACCAATCCTATGCCTGCATCGTGGGCGTTGCTTGGACTATCATCCTGCTGTAGCCTGTTGAAGGGTCCCACTGTACGCTCCATACAAAACGCGTAGACGCGATGTGTAGCATGTAGACGTCCCAGCCTCTCACATGTGTGTTCATAGTCTTGTTGCCATAGCGAGGCATAAAGTAAACCCCCAAACACAGGCACTGTTTGTCAGCAACAGTTGTATGTGGAGTCATGATTTGACACTTAGTAACCAAGGTGACTTCATGCGCCATGCGGGCCGTAAAGTACTTGCTAATGATGCTCTCTCCCCTGTCCCCCACGCCAAATGTCTCGGGGTAATCCTTGACTCCTCCCTCTCCTTCAAGCCCCACCTGTAGTCCCTAACCAAGTCCCTGTGACTCCAACTCAAAAATATTTAACCAATTCGGTCGTTCCTCAATCCTGACACTGCTGAAACACTCATAAATGCCCTCATCATCTCCCGCCTTGACTACTGCAACCTCCTTCGCATAGGTCTCCCTGCCAACTCTCTTGCACCTCTCCAATCTATACTAAACTCTGCTGCCCGACTAATCCATCTGTCCTCACGCTACTCCCCTGCCTACCCCCTCTGCCAAGCCGTTCACTGGCCCCTCCAGCCCACAGAGAGCTCACTTTAAAACACTGACCATGACATTCAAAGCCTTACACAACCTATCCCCACCATACATCTCCGACATGATCTCCCGATACCATCCCTCACGCAACCTGCGTTCATCCCAAGAACTTGTCCTACAGTCCACCCTCATCTCCTCTTCCCACAACCGCATACAGGATTTCTCCCGGTCATCCGCCATGCTATGGAACTCCCTGCCCCACCTCATCAGTCAGTCGCCTACCCTCTGAACCTTAAAGATACTTCTAAAGACTCACCTCTTCCGACAGGCCTACAACCTGCTATGAGACCCCGCTACACGCCCCAGGACCAACACCTTCCCCACCCTATTGTATCCCCACCCACCCCTCGTAGAATGTGAGCCCACGCGTACAGGGTCCTCTACTATTGTACCTGTATTACCTTATTGTCTATGTTTATTGTACTTGTCCTTGTCTACCTTTTCCTCATGTAAAGCGCCATGGAACCTATGGGCGCTATATAAATAAATAATTATAATAATTATGATGACTTGAAGCCCAACCACAAAAAAAACTACACATTCATTCCTTGAAAAAAAACAGACACAAAGCTGGTTTTTAAAACTGTGTTTCAATAACAAAATGGCAGCACTGTTTGGACATTCCCAAAAATACTACCTTTTACAATTAAGGTATTACCCAACAAATGGAGCCCTACAGGTCCTGGTAGGTGGGCTGTCCGTCTTGCAAAAGGTCAAGGGCCCCACGTATGGCCTGGCCGAACCCTTCAGGGTGGATCCTCTGAACAGGTGTAGGGAACGGTGGTAGGTCCCTGTTAGCTGGCCACTGGCAGTGAGGCAAAGCCCTGTGGGGTGGCACCTGGCTGTCCCGTGTTGTGGGCCTGCCTAGCCTGTTAGAGGCCGATATTTTCCACCCATCCAAATATTGGAACACATCACCTGGGTCGTTATTTGGCTGACAGGCTTCCAGCACTATCTGTAATGCTGACCTTGCCCGCAGTAGCCTGTCAAATGGAATATTATCCATGAATGGTATAATACTGCGGGCAAAGTCAGCATTACTCTGTTGAACACCTAAATGTGCTGACCCCGGGATCGGACCATAACCTGGGCCTGCCGCTGGTGGGGGCGGTGGGTGGTGCTGGCCCTGCCGCTGGTGGTGGCGGTGGTGGTGCTGGCCCTGCCGCTGGTGGGGGCGGTGGTGGTGCTGGCCCTGCCGCTGGTGGGGGCGGTGGTGGTGGCTGACCTGCGCGGTGGCGGTGGTGGTGGCGGCGCGGCGGTGGTGGTGTGATGGCCCTGCCGCTGGTGGTGGCGGTGGTGGTGCTGGCCCGGCCGCTGGTGGCGGCGGTGGTGGTGCTGGCCCTGGCGCTGCTGGCGGCGATGCTGGTGGTGGTGGTGGTGGCGGCGGCGACGGCGGTGGTGGTGGTGGCGCCGGCCGTGGTGGTGGTGGTCGATTTTCTCCACGCCGCCTTCTGTTTGGCGGTGGAGGGTTAACAGCACGCCGCCCTCTGTAGTAAGCTTCTCTGTGGGTAAAGTAAAAAAAAATTTGGTGAATGCATTGCATTTGGAAACAAAAACATAGGTCAAACACTAAGTTGCACGCTTTTTAGACTCTGTGTATCTGTGTATTCTTAATCAGATATTTGTTATTATTATGAAAGAATAACCAACTGTACATAACATAAAGGAATACGTGACTTTCTTTGCTAATTCCATACTAATACATAATTTTTCACCCCCTGATTACCACCCCCCCCCCCATCCCATCTAATCTAGACGATCAATAACACCAATGGTTCACATGAAAAAAAAAAGTCCCCCTGACTTCACTTTTAACTTGACATACTTAATTCACAAAACTTTTAGGTTATATCAAAGGTATACAATATATATATATATAATCTATTTATATAATCGGGAGTTTGAAATTCCGGCACTGTAGCCGAATCCCAAACTCCTTAGCGTCACTGCGAGCGGAGACGCGTATGCGCCTTCGCGAGCCGCAGACGCTTAACTCACACAGCCGCTATAGCGTTTTCTCAAGCGGCCTCGCGCCCTCCGCTCACAGCAAGACCTGCGCCCCTCACAGCGCCCCATCCGCCCCGGCATGCTGGCATTTGTACTTCCCCCGTCTGTGCACCCACAGGTCTTAGCAGATCACTGATGCTGACAGCGGGGGGGGACAACACAGACAATCAAATCAGGAGGAGGTCAGTGTCAGGAGGAGATGACAGCCGCCCGCCGGGGCCTGTGACACTGCAGAGGTCACAGCGGGGCTGTGTGTGCGGACAACGGGGAGGCCGGGGGCTACGGACGTACCGGACACGTCCTCTGCTCCTGGAGATGTGCCGCGGGTCCGCGCTCGCAGCGTATCTGACGCAGGAGCCGCGCTCACCACGCCCACACCACGCCCTCTGCCAAACAACCCACACCTCTCACTAACCTCCTGCAGCTAACCACACCCCATGTTTACCTTTGCCATGATGTCATTTAGCTGCGGCCGCTATCTTTAATAAGGTCAGTAATGATGGCAGTAATCGGATCTCTGCTCCCTCTAGCACGCCCCAACACTGTAGCACCATCTATTAACCCTATTCTCATCACCTATATACTCTGCTACCCACAGAGCCGTCTTTATACTCTGCTATCTCAGACCCGCCTGTATACTCTGCTACCCACAGACCCGCCTGTATACTCTGCTACCCACAGACCCGCCTGTATACTCTGCTACCCACAGAGCCGCCTGTATACTCTGCTACCCACAGACCCGCCTGTATACTCTGCTACCCACAGAGCCGTCTGTATACTCTGCTACCCACAGACCCGCCTGTATACTCTGCTACCCACAGAGACGCCTGTATACTCTGCTACCTCAGACCCGCCTGTATACTCTGCTACCCACAGACCCGCCAGTATACTCTGCTACCCACAGAGACGCCTGTATACTCTGCTACCCACAGACCCGCCTGTATACTCTGCTACCCACAGAGACGCCTGTATACTCTGCTACCTCAGACCCGCCTGTATACTCTGCTACCCACAGACCCGCCTGTATACTCTGCTACCCACAGAGACGCCTGTATACTCTGCTACCCACAGACCCGCCTGTATACTCTGCTACCCACAGAGACGCCTGTATACTCTGCTACCTCAGACCCGCCTGTATACTCTGCTACCCACAGAGCCGCCTGTATACTCTGCTACCCACAGAGCCGCCTGTATACTCTGCTACCCACAGAGCCACGTGTATACTCTGCTACCCACAGAGCCGAATTGGAACCTAATGTATATATTAATAAATAATACTAAATGTACACAACAGTGCTGCAGACACATACCTTGGCATACGGGCCACCGGGTGAAGGAAGGACAGCCGCTCGTAAAAGTGGTAGTGGTTCAGCAATGGAGCGGCTCCCGGTTCTCTCTCTGAGTACTGCCGGTACTGCTTCTTATGCTGGTCCCGGCAGCTCCTCCACCGTTTTTTAAGATGGTCAACTGTGAAATGATTTCAAACCGGGTTTAGAGATGTGTAATATTTGAAACAACAAAAGTATGTGTACAAATCAACAATAACATTTTATTCATTTTGTGTGTGTAATGTGTATACAAGGCACAGTGACACGACAGTGTGGAACATCATCAACAGCATTACGGACATTCAGCTCACGTGGCCACAATCACAAATGAAGCAGGACACATGTCAACGCATAGAGAATGTAATAGTGCGGGCACCAGACTCTGGTCATTAGTGGTATTTATATACACCCAACCCCTTGGCCGAAAGAGCCAGGAGGATCAGACCTTAAACTAAGTCTACTGTTGTGACCCCATCCAAATATAGGCAACTATGCGGTGGAGCATGATAACACATTCAGGGTCCTGTATACCCTGCTATGGGGGCCCTGTATTCACACTGCTGGGGGCCCTGTAAACCCACTGGGTCACTGTCTACCCACTGCTGGGGGCCCTGTATACCCACTGCTGGGGGGGCCTGTACACACACTGAGGGCCCTGTATACAGGGACTGACTGGCACCCTACAGTTTGGGTCGCAACCCTCCCTCACCGGCCCGACACAGGTGAGGACGGGGGTTGGGGGGTGATGACTGGCGGCCGCCTCACAGTCACCGCAGCTCCCGCCTTCTCCTATGGCTCGCTCCCAGCCGCAGCCTCGCGCTCCTCACAGCCGCTCGCTAACAGTCGCAGCCGCACGCCACTCACAGACGCTCACTCCCGGACGCAGCCGCGCGCTGATGACGTCATCCCGCGGCCAGGAGCTTCCGTTTCCGCCTGCTGCTTCAGGGACATGCGGATTATTCAGGCTCCTGCAGCCGCATGACCCGTGGCACCTGGGCCAGTCCGCCCCTGCCTGTATACCACAATATGGGGGCATGTATACCCTTCTGGGGGCCTGTATACTCTGCAGGGGGAGGTGTATACTCTGCTGGGGGGCTGTCTACCAGTGATAGCCGCTGTATACCAGGATGGCGGTCAATATGTTTTCACAGTTTTTGGGGGCAAAAATAGGGGGGTCGGCTTATACACGGGTCGGCTTATACACGAGTATATATACAGTAAATGCAATATATAACGTGTGAACTCATTTAACTTACTTAGATTGCTCTGTTCCTCATGGTCACTCCGATGGAACGCAGGGAACATCTCTTGGGCGATCTCTCTCCAGGCTGTATTAATTTGGGTCGTATCCCCATAGTCAGGATCTGTAGGGAGCCATAGAAATGGACGAGCCTCCACAAGTGCAATAAGACGCAGTGTGTTCACCGTGCCACGGCCTGCTGCCATGATTGCACTGATGAATGGATCGCTCTGTGTGTGCGCCTGTCAGCACGACTCGTTTCCTGTTTCCTTAAAGCATGGGGTGTGCTGGCGAATCGCTTCCCTCGCAACATCGGCTCCAAGCCTCAAAATAAGAGAAAAACCAGCGAGTTTGGACTCGCACACTTTCAGAGACACATCAGCGAGTTGTAAATGTCATTATTCGCTATTACTCGGTTCCCTATTCATTAACATTGGACTCGCTGGACTCGCAACGAGTCCCGAGTCCTTGACTCGGACTCGTTGGGGTCTTGCGATTCCGAATCTTTTAGGACTCGCTCATCCCTAGTTGTAATGTACACAGCGTTTTCAAAACTCCATTGATTAGCATGTTAATCCTACCGGTGGGTAGGATTAACATAAATTAACATAAAACTCAGCGGGAACCGCCGACAGAAAACGTGCAAAACCAGCCCACAAACCGACTGATGTGCACATACCCTAAGGGTGTCAGATCGAGAGACCTTGGTGACCATTCAACTTTACTACCAACCCACTTTCCAGGAAACTGTTCATGTAGGAATGCTCGGACCTCAGCTCCTTCAAGTGGATGTCACCATTTTTCCAAGAGCTAGTTTTATGGATAAAAGCTCTCAAAGCATTTAGAGAAGCGGCTGGAATGTAGTTTGAACATCAGAGTCGGTGGTCATGCCCTGCCATGCTCCCCTGCTCTCTCTGCATGTCAGCCTCCACTCAGTATGTCTGCTGTATTTATTGCTGTATTCTCCTGAGCTGCACAAACATAAACACTGTCTCTCAGCTCAGGAGAGCTGTGCGATACATACAGCAGGCATATAGAGTGGAGACTGGCATGTAGTGAAAGCATGGGGGTGGTGGCTATGCCCTCTTTTCATTCACTATCTAGAAGTATGAGGGGCTAGAATGTATTATGATTACGGAGCCGTGGCTGCCACACCCCGACCACAGCCCCCTAATTTCTGCAGCAGCAAGAGGCTGAAATTGTTCTGTGACCCCAACGGAGGGGTGAGTGCTGAGAAGAAGATTTTATTTTATCGATTTATAAGTGATCTAGACGTCCTAGAACTGTGGACACCTCCGATTCATCATGTCGGAGGACAGGGACAGTACAAAAAAAATTCTCTTCTTGGAGTTCCCTTTTAAGAGTTACCTTTTTTATCCAAAATTAGAAATTATAACAATATATTGCAGATTCATATGTGGAGATTAGTTTTAGAAGCATCTGCAAAGAAACTAAAGAAAGTTATATCTTTATGGCTAGTTTAAAGGTAATAAATTGCTTTACAACAAAGGTGACATTATGGTTTTTCCCATAAACTCAAAGAACGTAAAGTAAATGGGCAAAGGCAAAACAAAATTGTTGACACCAATTTAATCCCTCATTTTTCACCTAGGGTCTCAAGTTTTACCTTTTGACATTGAGAATAGGACATTCCATGCAAGAGGGATACTACTCACCAGAATAGAGACATAAGCGCAGATTCATAAAGGCATTTTTTCCAGTTGTCTGCAATAAAATGGCAAAATATTTCTTAGCAAGAAGTTGTGCAAATGTCTTGAGCCATAACCTGTGAAAAATGTCATCGGTACTAATTATTGGAGGTAGCTCTAGCCGGAGGATTAACCATGTTCGTTACTTGATAAGGACCGACAAACCTAGAGCCCAGAGTTCCCAAAGCACACTTTCACCTGATGGCATTACCAGACACAAGGCCGTCACCAGGAACTGACTTGAATGACTCGTGCCATGGGTCCGGTGGCTTGCGGGGGCCATGCCGCGGTCACCAGGGGGCAGGGCTGTTTATTCCACAGCAGGGCTGAGCCCACCACTCAAAGCACGGCCCACCCACTATCTGTATTACGGCTTGAACCCTCCCTCCAAAAGTGTGGATGCTGGGCATGCAGCAATGCATGGACTGGAGGACTTGGAGGCAAGTGCTGTGGACTGCGGGGCCAGGGTGGTCTTTCCCTTCTTCTTCCCTGCTAATTTTTGCTGTGCAGCAGGTGGTGTGCTCCAGCATCTGACTGTACTGAGCTCCCCAGAAGCAGATCAATGTCTCCTGCATCAAGGCCACTGTGGGTTTAGGCTATTCCCGTGTATCGCAATACAGGAGATAGTGATCTGCTGCTGGTGAGCTCACCATAGTCGGGCAAGGCAGCACAGCATAGGTTAGGAGAGGAAGAGGGGAGACAGGAAAAGAAGGGGCAAGCACAAAGGGGAGGCACAGCGTACAGGGTAGAGGGGGGACAGACACAGAGGGGAGACACAGCATACAGGGGAACAGGCACAGAGAGGAGGAATAGCGTACAAGGTGACAAGCACAGAGGGGAGGCACAGTGTACATGGGGGAGAGGCAGAGTGTACAAGGGGGGTATGTGGCACCCCATGGGTTAATGTACCACAATAACATCACATGGGTTCTCTCCCCCACTACACACTGACGAACACTAGCACCTCTGGGCCAAGGGGGGGAGCACCACCTGCTTCCTTATATACTCTTGCCCATGAGGGAGAGCTCAGACCGTACAGCACGGTGTAGTGCTGTGAAGAGCACACTGAGAGCAGAGTTAGCTCAGTGCAGACCTAGCAAGGGTCAGAGGAACAGGAGAATTACAGACAGAGGAGCACGTCTGGGAGCTGGAGTGATACCTTCACTTGCCCCAGAAGAGCGCACAGAACGGACACCGGATCCGGTACTGTGTCTGGCACCCGGAGGTTCTGCAGCAGCGGCGGCCCCATCACTGGCCACATCAAGTGGGTGGCGTCACCCGTGACAAATCCCCTTGTAAATAATTCCCCTTTCATTGCCGAGCCAGGGACACGGTCCGGACCAAGCCACCTGTGACATCCCCACTACCGTCCGGTCCGGCACCGAGTACCCCAGTCCCGTGGGGCCCGACAACCTGGCGTCACGAACAGGATCTACCCGGTCCAAAAGAATTGGACCCTGTGCGCCATCCGAACTGTATTTCTGAAAATCTGCCATTTTTGAGCGCGCGGCGCGCGGGAAAGAAAGGGGGCGGTACCCTGCATTGGCGCAAACCCAGCCTCCTCCCTTGGTGCTGACGACATCCGGCGGGGAAGGAGATCCCTGCTGCACCCCGGAACCTCGCATAGACATCCGGACAGAAGCGGAAGAAGGAGGGCGCATATTAACTACGGGGGCCCAAGATGTCGCAGCCCGGTGCACAAGACGGCAACGGAGCAGCCGGTGGAGATGCAGCGCCGGACCCAGTGATAGTACCCGGCGGTGCAGCGGCGCAAGGAACAGCATCCATAATGCCATTCCTGATGCCGTATACTCCAGGGGCAATGTGGCTGCCCCAATACTCTGGTGAGCCTAATACTTTAACTGACTTTATGCAAAAGATTAAAGAGTATTATGTGATGTATCCCCTCACTGAAGCCCAGCGTGTAGGAATGATAATGGGACAGTTAACGGGCAATGCACGGCGTGAGGTTGCGTCCTGGCTGGACATAAATAAGGACACTGTAGAGCATCTAGTAGCCAGACTGAAAGCAACTTTTGAATCTGCTGTTGATACCCGGGCTAAGATGAGGTTCTTTGCATGCCACCAGAAACCTAAACAGAGTGCCAGAGACTTTGCCTTGAACCTGCAGGAAGCACTCAAAGCCCTTAAGCTGGCAGAACCTGCTTTAGCCCCGGGGACTGATAAAATGCTATTTGACCAATTCATAGAGGGCCTCCATTCCCCTTCCCATCGAGGACAGTTAAGCATGATACTGCTGCAGAACCCTGACATGACATTTACTGAGCTGAAGGATCGAGCTACCCGTCTGCAGCAGCTGGAAGAGCCACGAGAATTAACACCTGTGCCCGACACTGCAGCAGCACCTCAGCAGCCGGCAGCGCCAGCGACATCTGCTATGTCAGCGACTGCTGCTGAGGCTGGGGAATATATCTCAAATGCAGCCCTCAACCAAAAGCTAGATGCCCTGACAGACACTGTGATCTCCATGGCCAAGGTCATCAAGGAACTGCGAGAGTCAAAACCTGCACCCAAGATCGAGTTGGCGACCAGCAGAGATGATGTTCCGTGGATGAGGCCCAGAAGATACCCAGCAGCAAGAGGACGACCCAGCGATCGCTACCAACCGGATGGACAGCCCATTTGCTGCCGTTGCCAGAAATCAGGCCATCTTGCTCGTGAGTGTCCTTTAAACGACGATTCCCTGGGCAGGCGGGCCACTCCCCAGGAATGAACACTCAAGGCCCCTCCGCCTGGTATGACAAATTCGTGGGAGGAAAGCCGGTGATCCCTATTGTGTTGGATGGCATCCCCTTTAGTGCCCTGCTGGATACCGGATCCCAAATAACATCCATCCCACATGTTCTATATAAAAGGTACTGGGCTGATTCAAACATTACTAATGCGCCAGATGACTTTAACTTTGATATATGGGCTAGTAATGGACAGGTAATACCAAAGGTTGGATTTAGAGAGATGAATATTCAGGTTGGGAAGGTAGAATTGCAGAACCAGGGTATTATAATCATTGATGTTAACCGGCGAGACCGTGAACCTGTGATGCTGGTAGGAATGAATGTAATTGAGAAATGTTTTTCCGAAGTGTTAAGTGTTTTGCAGCAAATCGCCGAGACTGCCGGAATTGGACAACAGAGGCTTCTGCACAAAGAGATCAAAGCCCTGATGTTGAAGCAGCAGGTAGAAATCTCCGGAGGTGAGATCGGCAGTGTACGAGTAAGTGACCCAATACCCATTGTAATTCCTCCCAAAACCGAAATGTTGGTATGGTGTAGAGCCGCAATAGGCATTAAAGGGCGAGACTATCAGGCCCTGGTAGAACCCGTGTACTCAGACAGTAGACCGACCATACTCACTGCTAGAGGAGTAGTTGACGTACACAGGGGAAGAGTGCCATTACGCCTATTAAACTGCAGAGATGATGAGATCACGTTACCAAAGTATGCTACCATGGCTAAGTTATACACGGTTGATAACAATAACATCACAGCCGCCGAGCCCTTGAACCCGTCATGTCAGGCGGATGACAATGGCTCAGAGGAGAAGCTGGAGGATTGGTGCCAAAAGTTGCATGTAGGCACCAGTTCTACACCTCCCCGTCACAAGCATGGAGTATACCGGGTGGTGGAGGAATATGAACAAATATTCAGTAAACACCCGTTAGACTTTGGGCAGATCAAAGGGGTAGAGCACACTATACCCACAGGTAACCATCAACCTATAAAAGAAAGGTATAGACCCTTACTACCAGCTCACTACCAAACCACCAAAGATATGCTCAGAGAAATGAAATCTGCAGGGGTAATAAGAGACAGTTGTAGCCCCTGGGCAGCACCTCTAGTGTTAGTTAAAAAGAAGGATGGGACCATGAGAATGTGCGTAGATTATCGGCAGATTAATCGCATCGCACATAAGGACGCATACCCATTACCTAGGATTGAGGAGTCATTAGCTGCATTAAAATCTGCTAACTACTTTTCCACCCTTGATCTGACTAGTGGGTACTGGCAGGTTCCTGTGGCCGAGGCCGACAAGGAGAAGACAGCGTTTACTACGCCGATGGGCCTCTGTGAGTTCAATTGTATGCCGTTTGGACTCTGCAACGCACCCGGGACCTTCCAACGTCTGATAGAGAGCTGCCTCGGGCACAAGAACTTTGAAACTGTCCTCCTGTACCTAGATGACGTCATAGTCTACTCGAAGACGTACGAGCAACATCTACAAGACCTGGCAGAAGTGTTCGAAGCTTTATCGAAACATGGCATGAAAATCAAGCCATCCAAGTGTCACCTTCTCAAACCAAAGGTACAGTACCTGGGACATGTCGTGAGTTCAGAGGGAGTAGCACCGGATCCTGATAAAGTCACAGTGATAAGGGATTGGCCAAGACCTACGAACGTGAAAGAAGTGAGGCAATTCCTGGGCCTGGTAGGCTATTATAGAAGATTTATCCGAGGATTCACGAAGCTAGCAGCTCCTCTGCAAGACATTCTGGTAGGACGATCAAAGAAGACTTCAAACTGTAATCTCCTGACACGGTGGGATGAGGAAAGAGAAGATTCCTTCAACAAGTTGAAAAGTGCGCTGATGGGAGAAGAGATCCTGGCATACCCTGATTACCATCAACCCTTCATTCTATACACGGATGCCAGCAACGTGGGACTGGGAGCAGTATTGTCGCAGAAGCAAGGAGGCAAAGAAAGAGTTATTGCCTTTGCAAGTAGGAAGCTCCGGCCTACAGAAAGAAATCCCGAGAACTACAGCTCCTTCAAGTTAGAGCTACTGGCAGTAGTTTGGGCTGTGACTGAACGCTTTAAACATTACTTGGCAGGTGCAGAATTCACCATCTACACGGATAACAACCCGTTGACTCACCTAGACACAGCAAAATTAGGTGCTCTGGAGCAGCGATGGATAGCCCGGCTATCTAACTACAACTTTGTCATCAAATATCGGGCAGGCCGCAAGAATGGGAACGCAGATGCCTTATCCCGGATGCCGCACCTGAAAGACGTGGAAGAGGAACCGGAAGGGTTGGAAGAGATTGAACTACCGGCCTTTCATCGTTCAAGGGTAGAAGATTATCAACCCGGCATCTACCAAAGAGAACAGGAAGTAAATCTTAACCCGTTAAGACATTACGGATGGGCCGAAACCCAAGATACTGATCCAGCTGTGAAGCTAGTGAAAGAACTGCTTACGTGACAAGGTGCATACCCGGATCAGAATGCCCCAGCTGAGACCATACAGCTCTGGAAAGAGAAAGGCAAGTTGTTTCTGAATCAAGGGAAGCTCTGTAGACGATTTACCAATCCCAAAACGCATGAACTGGTCTGGCAGATAATCGTGCCCAAGAGAGACACCCAAATGGTCTTAGAAGCTTATCATGACAATGCAGGTCATTTTGGATGGAAGAAGTTAGAAGCAATCCTAAGAGACAGATTCTATTGGGTTGGCATGAGAAAATCCATTGAACTATGGTGCAGAAGATGTGCCGCATGCAACCTCAGAAGGAAAGATCTACAGAAAGCTCCGCTTCAATCAATAATAACCAAGCAACCACTTGAGCTAGTCGCATTAGACCACGTCAAGTTGTCACCAAGCCGGTCAGGCTATGTCTATGCCTTAACCATCGTGGACCATTACTCACGCTTCTTAGTGGTGGTACCCATCAAAGACTTGACAGCGAAGACGGCAGCAAAAGCATTCCAGACGCATTTCTGTAGACCACATGGTTACCCAGAACAAGTCCTTGCAGACCAAGGTCCAGCTTTTGAATCAGAACTATTCAAGGAATTCTGCAATATGTACGGTTGTAAGAAGATTCGCACAACAACATATCATCCCCAAACAAATGGTCTATGCGAGAAGATGAATCATATCATAATTGAACTGTTAAAGACCTTACCAGAGTCAGAAAGAAACCAGTGGCCAGATAAATTACCTGATTTGGTAGACTTATACAACCACGTCCCTGTGAGTTCTACAAACTGCACTCCAGCATACCTTATGCGCGCAAGACCCGGTAAGCTACCAATTGATCTAGAAATGGGAATTGAAAAACCAGATACAGAAGTAGAAGAAACAGATTGGGATACCAAACGTCAGAAACAGTATCAACAAGTGCAAGAATGTGTAGAGAGAAACCTACAACAAGCAAGAGCAAGACAAGAGAAGACCTTTAACAGATATGCTCAAGCAATGCCATTACAAGAAGGTGATCAAGTTCTTAAGAGAAAGAGACGCTCAAACAAACTGGATAATCAGTGGGAAACCGTCCCATACACAGTCTTACCATCTAACCTAGACAATGCTAAAACCTGTTTGATAAGCAAAGATGAAGGAAGAACTTCAGCAGTAGTATCTCGTGATCAACTCAAATTGTGTCCTGAAACACTGAAGACACCTGAAGTCATAGAACCCGTACAGGTCCAACCTATTCAAGAGAAAGAAAAAGAAGAAGTATTCCACACGGTACTAGGAGATTTTCCTAAAACATGGCCAAATTACCATGGAGCAGTTGTCGTACCCATGATTGCATTCCCTTCAATGATGGACCCAAAACCAGAACCTGTGTTACCAGAACCTGTGTTACCAGAACCTGTGTTACCAGAAGAAGTCCCAAGACTTGAAGCACTGGAAGTAGAATCCGAAGAGGAAGAACAAATTCCTGGTCCCAGCGAGCTTGCCAGTCCTGCAGTCAGACCTCCATCTGCCATAACACCAAGCACCCCAAATAGGTACACGTCTACTCACACTTTCAGACTAACTCCACCAACATTGCGCAGATCAGAGCGTAGTACGCAAGGTCAGTTACCAGCTAGGTACAAAGAGTAAAATGCAGAATTAAATATGTAATGTAAATATGTTTGTTTAAATGTAAAGTAAATGTAAATTGAGCCCAGTAGACTGTGTCCAAGAGGGTGGAGGAACTGGATTGACCCCCATGTATATTAAGTTAGGGAAAGAAAGTGCCTGGGGGTGGTGTAGCAAATTCAGGCCTCCTAAGCAGAAACGCCCGTGCACAAATGTATATAGTTATTGCGACGTTAAAAAGCCCAGTACCTACAGAGACTATCCTGTATGAACTTTTAACTTTTCTTATTTACTTATGGACCATATATACCACGGACTGGTTGTGGTAAGAACTCTCTTGTATATATTCATCAGCCCGGAGGCAATAGACTAAACCCCCGGAAAGACTGCTTTTTGACTTTTTGAACTCTTTTTCACATTTTAGTGATTTTTGTACTTTTTCATTTTAAGTCTATGTCAATATTAATTGTGTTTAATTGTTGTTTACTTGTTTTTCCACAGTCCTGGAGTACTGTATTTAACTAAGGGGGAATGTGGCACCCCATGGGTTAATGTGCCACAATAACATCACATGGGTTCTCTCCCCCACTACACACTGACGAATACTAGCACCTCTGGGCCAAGAGGGGAAGCACCACCTGCTTCCTTATATACCCTTGCCCATGAGGGAGAGCTCAGACCGTACAGCACGGTGTAGTGCTGTGAAGAGCACACTGAGAGCAGAGTTAGCTCAGTGCAGACCTAGCAAGGGTCAGAGGAACAGGAGAATTACAGGCAGAGGAACACGTCTGGGAGCTGGAGTGATACCTTCACTTGCCCCAGAAGAGCGCACAGAACAGACACAAGATCCGGTACTGTGTCTGGCACCCACAGCACAGTGAATCCAGGAACAGTGGGATCTCTAGATGCCCTAGTACCAGAGCGAAGCAACACGGAGGGGTCAGCACAGCACAGAGGACTCAAGTTGCCTAGCAAAGTGGTACCAGCAGAATACAGAGAGACGTGAGGAATCCCAGCAGCTCAGCTAATAGCAGCAGCCAGGACACACACACAGCGTAGCAGAAGGACGCTGACAACCCCGGACAGGGTTGGGAGAGAGCTTATCCCCATTACAGACTCCGTGGACTATAACCTGCAACAACATCAGTAGTAAAGCTTTGGAAAACAGCAAAACTGTGAGTCTGTGTATTGATTGCGACCTTTGCTCCAGATTCAGCACAGAGAGCTTCCCCCTGCTACAAGCCTGTCAGCTCTGCAGCCTCAGGAAAGAAGGAGAAGTGCACCAGTGTCTACCAAACGTGAGTGTGTGTCCTTTAACCCCATCTCCACCATCTATAACCCCAATAGACTTTTACCCTTACTGCCCCGGGGGATACAGTTCTCCCCACTGGAACTATACCATCTCCGCTGCCATCCCATCACCCCCGGAGGTTCTGCAGCAGCGGGGGCCCCATCACTGGCCGCATCAAGTGGGTGGCGTCACCCGTGACAAATCCCCTTGTAAATAATTCCCCTTTTATTGCCGAGCCAGGGACACGGTCCGGACGAAGCCACCTGTGACATCTCCACTACCGTCCGGTCCGGCACCGAGTACCCCAATCCCGTGGGGCCCGACAACCACATTCACAGTGAACAGGGGGGAACAGGCACATAGGGGAGGCACAGTATACAGGGAATGCAGGCATAGAGATGAGGCACTGCATACAGGGGGAGTCAGGTACAAAGAGGAGCCCCAGAGTTCAACAGGAGACAGGCACAGAGAAGAGGGAGACAGGCAAGGGGCGCAGGTGCAGAGGGGAGGCACAGCCTACAGGGCAAAACAGGCACAGACAGGAGGCACAGCATACAAGAGGTGACAGACACAGAGAGGAGGCACAGCATACATGGGGACAGGCACGGCACAGAGGGCAAGCACAGCATACAGGGGGCCAGGCACAGTATACAGGGGGTACAGGTGCAGAGAAGAGGGTGACAGGCACTGGGGACAGGCACAGAGAGGAGGCACAGCCTACAGGGGTCAGGCACAGAGAGGAGGCACTGCATATAGGGGAGACAGACACAGAGGACAGACACAGCCCTTAGGGGAACAGGCACAAAGGGGAGGCACAGCACACAGGGACAGGCACAGAAGGGAGGCATATGAGGACAGGCACAGGGAGAAGGGAGTCAGGCACGGAGGGCAGGCACAGAAGGGAGGTACAGCATACAGGGAGGACAGGCAGTGGGATGAGTAACAGTGTATAGGGAGACAGGCACAGAGGGGAGGCACAGCGCACAGGGGGACAGGCACAGAGCGGGAGGAAGCATGGTATACAGGTTGGAGACAGTGCACAGGTGGGAAACACAGCATACAGTGGGACAGGCACAGAGGGGAGGAACAGCGACCATTGGGGACAGGCACAGTGTACAGGGGGGGGGCAGGCACAGAGAAGAGGGAGACAAGCAAAGGGTGACAGGCACAGAGAGGAGGCACAGCATACAGGAGACAGGCACAGAAATGAAGCACCGCATATAGGGAGACAGGCAAAGAGGGGAGACACAGCACACAGGGGAACAGACCCAAAGGGGAGGCACAGCACATGGGGAAAGGCACAGAGGAGGGGCACTTGGGGACAGGCATAAAGGATGCATAGCATACAGAGGGGGTGCAGGCACAGGGAGGATTGATACTGGCACAGCGGGGACAGGCACAGATGGGAGGTACAGTGTACAGAGGTGATAGGCAGAGAGAGGTGTCACAGTGTATAGGGGGACAGGCACAGAGGGGAGGCACAGTGCACAAGGGAGACAAGCACAGAGAAGAGGCACAGTGCATGGGGGGGACAGTCACAGAGAGAGGCACAGAGAGGGAGGAAAAATGGCATACAGGAATGAGACAGTGCACAGTGGGGACAGGCACCGAGAGGAGGCATAGCACATGGGGAAGTCATGCACAGAGGGGAAGGCAGGGAGAAAGAGGGAGGGAGACACAGTGCAAAGAGGGCAGACAGTGCACAGGGAGAAGACAGTTGCAAGGGAGAACCAATGCACCAGGAGGAGAAGTCAGAAGCTGCTCTCACAAGACCTTAATGAAAGTGTGTGAGCCAGAACAAGAACTGAACGAGGCTCTCAGACTTGATGTGTTCATGGAGTTTCAATATTTGTCCCCTGTATGCGGTATTAATTGGTCACTATGTGGTAATATGCAATGCACACTGATCATGGTGTGAAAGAAAGAGTAGAGTAGGGCCCTGCCAAGTGAGTCCACCTTGTTATTGTGGCAGAATTTTGGCCAAACAAAATCTAATAGCTATGTTTGTAAGTGATTTGGTGTTTGTTGCGAACTGTTAATGTGTGATTGGTGAATCTGTGGTACACACGTGAAGTTTTACCAATAGTGGGTGGTGGAAGTGCGGAAGGTTGTAGGGGTGAAGGTGAAGCTGGGGTGGAGCCAGAGCTGGGGTGGAGTCTCAGGAGAGGCACCAAAATTTTGCCAGTTAGGGACCCTGAAATTCCTAATGGCAGCCCTGAGTGGACATCCATATCCAGTCATTTCTTCCTCTGTACAGGTTCTTTCTAGACCTATGTGTCCTTCTGGGAGAGGTCGTGAGGGGCGGGGGTGGGGGGTAGTTGGGTCATCCCCACAGAATTTTCTGGTTCTAAGGGTAGGATTTGCAAGTCATGTGGTGACTTCAAGGGGATGTCTACGTTCCTGAAGATGTATGCTTGGCAATAAACATGCAGGTCCGGACCTGCATGTTTATTGCCAAGCGTACATCTTCAGGAACGTAGACATCCCCTTGAGGATACATAGGTCTAGAAAGAACCTGTACAGAGGAAGAAAATCTGCCACTTGTCTCCGGCTGCACCTCACTGGACGTTATTCAATTGTAAATTATCTCATGAAATCAAAATGTATTAATAATTTTTGGTTTTATGAGATCATTTACATCAGAATATTTATTGTTATTATAGTCAAAAACTGTCCTCTTTTTTTACCCAACATTTTTTAATGTATTAGACATGTTGTAACATTTGTGACAAATCAGGTAAATTTGAAACAGTTTTCCTGCTAATATAAAGTCAATGTGGGAATGTTCCCTGCCTTAATGCAGCTGATGAAGGGGACAGTTCGTCCCTGAAACATTAATGTCTTGTATTTGCACTTATTTTACCCATTTTTTTCTATCCACTATCGTATTCATTTTTGCTGAACATTGAATATGAATATTAAGACCTTTAGAGAGTTGTAAAACATTTATTACGCTGCAAAATGCTATTTTTGTCATTAATAATATTGCCACCCTGATGGCTGCTTATCCCTGATCAGTTTATTAAAGAATCCAAAGTATACTAATTCAATTCTCTATCTCTTATTATAACGTTGTAAATAACAGACACATAAAATATTACATCAAGCCTATAACCTCCAGTGGTTCTGTCCTGTTCAATTTCACAGCAAATCGCATGAACTTCTGATTTTAGACTACTTTAAAAATCAAAGAAATTATTATAGCAAAAATAAAATTGTCATATAAAAAAGCGTATTCTGTCGGATGTAGTGTGTGAATATTAGGGACTTGCACAATAAAATGCCATTTGTAGAAAATAAATACATCAAATGTTGGAAAATTCTTCAGCTACCAGCAGATGGCGCCAATGAGAAAAAATAAATAAGGGTGAAACCTCAACGCCTCCGTAGAGAAATTATTCTTAAAATATTCTATTGCTGCAAATGTGAAGTACATAGTGTTAAGTGACAGGAATGAGTATTTATTAACTTCAGGCAGTTTATAATATAAAACTTTACACTCTAAATACTATATTAAAAGAACATTGAAAATCAATACTGACATCAAGTTCTAGTAACACCTTGCATGTATAATGAAAGCTAACTTTTATAGTAGAAAAACTCATTAATTGCTTTCTCTTCTCTACCTTTATTATAAATAATAAAACGTTTTGCAAATTACATTTTCTATTGCTCCTGCATTGGTGCATAGCTTATCATTTACACTCCCAAAGCAATCATGCTCCCCCAGACCCTTCCAAATCTAGGGCTTCCTGATGAGTAGGTAAGGCCTCTTACGAACAGCGACATAACTATGGTATAGGCAGGGCTTGCAGCAGCACCCAGACCCTGGAGTCTAGGGGGGCCCAAAAGGTCCATTTGGCCCATATGAAATGTTTAGTTTTAACCCCTTCCAGACCCTTGGCCCACCCCCTGGGCCATGGAATGATCGGGCTCCTGCAGGTCGAGTGAGGGTGTCACTGACCTGTCACTCGGCCTGCAGGTACATGGGGAGTTGTACAACACCCCAGGGGGGGTCGATTTGCCCCCACCCCCACCCCCCCGGCTACAGGCGCGGTGATTGGCACTCAAAAGTGAAAGTGAAAATCACCGCGCCTGTAATGCTTCCCTGCCTGCCGCTGCTATCCCTACCCTCCAATCTTCTCCCCTGTCATCCTCTAACTGCCCCCCCGCCCCTCACCTCTTTCCTGCCCCCTCTTCATCTTTCTTACCCCCCCCGCTTCCTTTTCCTGCCGCCTGCTTCCTGTCCCTGCCGCCCGCTTCCTCTTCCTGCCGCCCGCCTCCTCCTGCCTGCCCCCACTTCCTCCTGCCTGCCCCCGCTTCCTCCTGCCTGCCCCCGCTTCCTCCTAAGTGCCCCCCTACTTCTCCTGTCACCCCCCCTCTTCCCCCTTCCTGCCCCCCCCCCCGATCACCGGAGTGGCGATCGCCTCTCCCACTCACCCCTCCGGCGGCCGCTCTGTCTCCACTGCGTCCCGCTCCTCCTCCTCCTCTTCACCGCCTCCGGATCTGACAGCTCTGTGCTGGAGCTGCCAGATCACTTTCTACAGCTAGATCCTGAGGATCCCGATCTCCCTGCATGGGCATCGAGCTGCAGAAAGCGATCTGACAGCCCAGGCGCAGTGATGCACATAGTGGGTCACTGCGCCCGGGGTGTCATATCACTTTCTGCAGCTCGATCACCATGCTGGCGGGTTGGGCTTCAGAGTAGCGATCTGAAAGCAAAGGCGATCGAGCGGCGTGGGACCTTCGTTGTGGACTACGTCGGAGCGATCGGGCGTCGTGGGACCTTCGTTGTGGACTACGTCGGATCTTTTTATAATAAAGATGGAGTCCGAATTGTGTCTGTGTTTTTTTCTCAAATAAAAAGATTTTTCTCTGTGTGTATTTATTGACTATTTACCGTACTAGAGATTCCTAATGGCGGGTCTAACATTGGCCCTATATTATGAATCTCGGGCTTAGTGCCAGCTGCCAATAAAAAGCTGGCATTAACCCCTTTATTACCCAGTTAGCCACCGGTACCAGGGCAACTGGAAGAGCGTGGGTACAGCGCCAGAAAATGGTGCTTCAATGAATGCGCCATTTTCTGGGGCAGCTGCGGGCTGCAATTCGCAGCATGGGGGGCCCAGAACGCTTGGGCCTCTCTATGCTGAGGATTCCAGCCCCCAGCTGCCTAGTTGTACCTGGCTGTATTTTTGGTTCCAGCCAGGTATGACGAGGCAGCTGGTGGCTGGTGGCAGTCCGTAGCTGCCAAGTTGTACCTGGCTGGACCAAAAATATGGCGGAGCCCTATGTCATTTTTTTTCTAGAAATAATTCTAGAAATAAAAAAAAAATAGGCTTCGCTGTATTTTTGGTTCCAGCCAGGTACAATGAGGCAGCTGGGGGCTGGTGGCAGTCCGTAGCTGCCAAGTTGTACCTGGCTGGACCAAAAATATGGCAGAGCCCCATGTCATTTTTTTTAAAAATTCTACAAATAAAATGACATGGAGCTTTGCCGTATTTTTGGTTGCCAGACAGATACAACATGGCAGCTAGGGGGCTGGAATCCTCAGCATGGAGAGACCCAAATGTATTGGGTCCCCTATGCTGCGAATTTTAACTACTAGACTAGTATGTTTTTCACAAAAAGTTTCTTTATTCATTTATACGTCTCAATTTGTGAAGCACATGGGGGTTCAAAGTGCTCACTGTGCATCTAGATATGTTCCCTGGGGGGTCTAGTTTCCAAAATGGGGTCACTTGTGGGGGAGCTCAAATGTTTAGGCACACAGGGGCTCTCCATACGCGACCTGGTGTCCGCTAACCATTCCAATTGTTGGCAAACACCAGGTTGCGTGTGGAGAGCCCCTGTGTGCCTAAACATTGGAGCTCCCCCACAAGTGACCCCATTTTGGAATCTAGACCCCCCAGGGAACATATCTAGATGGGTGGTGAGCATATTGAACCCCCAGGTTCTTCACAAATTAATTCATGAAAATGAAAAAAAAAAACTTTTTGTGGAAAAAAAGTACTTTTTAATTTTTACGGATCAATTTGTGAAGCACCTGCGGGTTCAAAGTGCTCACAATGCTTCTAGATATGTTCCCTGGGGGGTCTAGTTTACAAAATCGGGTCACTTGTGGTGGAGCCCCAATGTTTAGGCACACAGGGGCTCTCCAAATGCGATATGGTGTCCGCTAACAATTTGAGGTGATTTTCCATTCAAATTGTTAGCGGACACCATGTCGCGTTTGGAGAGCCCCTGTGTGCCTAAACTTTGGAGCTCCCCCACAAGTGACCCCATTTTGGAAACTAGACCCCTCAGGGAACATATCTAGATGGGTGGTGAGCATATTGAACCCCCAGGTTCTTCACAAATTAATTCATGAAAATGAAAAAAAAAACTTTTTGTGGAAAAAAAGTACTTTTTAATTTTTACGGATCAATTTGTGAAGCACCTGCGGGTTCAAAGTGCTCACAATGCTTCTAGATATGTTCCCTGGGGGGTCTAGTTTACAAAATAGGGTCACTTGTGGTGGAGCCCCAATGTTTAGGCACACAGGGGCTCTCCAAATGCGATATGGTGTCCGCTAACAATTTGAGGTGATTTTCCATTCAAATTGTTAGCGGACACCATGTCGCGTTTGGAGAGCCCCTGTGTGCCTAAACTTTGGAGCTCCCCACAAGTGACCCCATTTTGGAAACTAGACCCCCCAGGGAACTTATCTAGATGAGTGGTGAGCATATTGAACCCCCACATGCTTTACAAATTGATCTGTGAATATGGAAAAAGTACTTTTTTTTCACAAAAATGTTCTTTTAGCCTCAATTCTTTCATTTTCACATGGATAACAGGATAAAATTCATTCTAAAATTTGTTGGGCAATTTCTCCTGAGTACACTGATACCTCATATGTGGTCATAAACCACTGTTTTGGCGCGCAGCAGGGCTCAGAAGTGAAGGAGCGCCATTTCACTTTTTGAATGGAAAATTAGCTCCAAAAGTCAAATTGCGCTCTTTCCCTTCAGAGCCCTGCCGTGCGCCCAAACCGTGGTTTATGATCACATATGTGGTATCGATATACTCAGGAGAAATTGCCCAACAAATTTTAGGATCCATTTTATCTTGTTGCCCATGTGAAAATGAAAAAATTGAGGATAAAAGAACATTTTTGTTAGAAAAATTAAAATATCCATTTTTTTGTTTCCAATTTGCTTAGTTCCTGTGAAGCATCTGAAGGGTTAATAATCTTCTTGAATGTAGTTTTGAGTAGCTTGATGGGTTCAGTTTTTGGAATGGTGTCACTTTTGGGTGTTTTCTGTCATGTAAACCCCTCAAAGGGACTTCAAATGGGATGTGGTCACTAAAAAAAATGGTTTTGTAAATTTTGGTGGAAAAATGAAAAATTGCTCATGAACTTTGAACCCTTATATCTTCCTAACAAAATTTTTTTTTTTTCCAAAATTGTGCTGATGTAAAGTAGACATGTGGGAAATATTATTTCATAACTATTTTGTGTCACATAACTCTCTGGTTTACCAGAAGAAAAATTCAAAATTTGAAAATTACAAAATTTTCAAAATTTTTGCCATATTTTGGATTTTTTCACAAATAAACGCAAAAATTATCGACCTAAATTTAATACTAACATGAAGCCCAATATGTCACGAAAAAACAATCTCAGAATCGCTAGGATCCGTTGAAGCGTTCCCGAGTTATAACCTCATAAAGGGACACTGGTCAGAATTGCAAAAAATGGCAAGGTCATGAAGGGGTTAATAACATCTTTGATAATGTAGGGGGCCCTTTTGATATTTTGCACTAGGGCAATTGAGTTTTAGGTTACTCCATTGCTTAAGAGGTAAAATCGGATGTGGCTCCCGGATGCCAGGTACTTAAAGTGATCCTAAACCCAGAAACTGACCCCCCTTATCTTTAGACCTGTCCCTGCACCCCCTCTTATCATTTCTAGCCATCCCTTTTGCAGAAAAAAATCACTTTTGTAAAGTAAGAGATAAGGTTATAATACTTTGTCCTGTGTGAGTTCTCTCTTTCTGTGGAAGCTGCAAATGCCCCGCCTGTCTGCTGCTGCCTGGTAATTATGCACACCCCTCTCTGCTTCTAAGAGCCTGGCCGCGTCATGAAAGGGGCGGGGCTAAATCGTGTCATGCCTGTACTCAGGAGAAATTGGCCAACAAATTTTAGGATGCATTTTATCCTTTTGCCCATGTGAAAATGAAAAAAGTTAGGCTAAAAGAAAATGTTTGTGAAAAAAAAGTACTTTTTCAGTATTACGGCTCAATTTGTGAAACATCTGGGGGTTCAAAGTGCTCACCACCCATCTAGATGATCTCCAAAGTAAAAGAAAGGGATTTTTTTGTGCGCTGCCTCCAGACAATAGGCGATCCAAATATTACCCAAACTGTTCTTTATTACTGTATGCGTTTCGTGAGAACTTCTCACTTCCGCCCCCCAGGGAACTTATCTAGATGAGTGGTGAGCATTTTGAACCCCCAGGTGCTTTACAAATTAATCGGTAAAAATGAGAACATTTTTGTGGAAAAAAAAGTACTTTTTCATTATTATGGATCAATGTGTGAAACATCTGGGGGTTCAAAGTGCTCACCACCCATCTAGATAAGTTCTCTGGGGGGTCTAGTTTCCAAAATGGGGTCACTTGTGTGGGAGCTCCAATGTTTAGGCACACAGGGGCTCTCCAAACGCGACATGGTGTCCGCTAACAATTTGAATGGAAAATTAGCTCAAATTGTTAGCGGACACCATGTCGAGTTTGGAGAGCCCCTGTGTGCCTAAACATTGGAGCTCCCCCACAAGTGACCCCATTTTGGAAACTAGACTCCCCAGGGAACTTATCTAGATGGGTGGTGAGGTGCTTTACAAATTTATCTGTAAAAATGAAAAAAGAAAATTTTTGTTGAAAAAAAAGTACTTTTTCATTATTACGGATCATTTTGTGAAACATCTGGGGGTTCAAAGTGCTCACCACCATGGAGCTCCCCCACAAGTGACCCCATTTTGGAAGCTAGACCCCCGATGAACTTATATAGATGCATAGTGAGCACTTTGAACCCCCAGGTGCTTCACAAATTGATCCGTAAAGATGAAAAAGTACTTTTTTTTCCACAAAAACTTTATTTTTTCATTATTACGGATTAATTTGTGAAACACCTGGGGGTTCAAAGTGCTCACCACCCATATGGATAAATTCCTTGGAGGGTCTAGTTTCCAAAATGGGGTGACTTGAGGGGGCCCTCCAATGTTTAGGCACACAGGGGCTCTCCATACGCGACATGGTGTCCGCCAACAATTCCATTTGCTAGTGGACACCATGTCGCATATGGGGAGCCCCTATGTGCCTAAACATTGGAGCTCTCCCACAAGTAACCCCAATTTGGAAACCAGACCCCCCCAAGGAACTTATCTAGATGCATAGTGAGCACTTTCAACCCGCAGGTGATTCCCAAATTAATCAGTAATAATTAAAAAAGAAAATTTGTGTGAATGAAAAGTACTTTTTCCTTATTACGGATCAATTTGTGAAGGGGGTTCAAAGTGCTCACTATGCATCTAGAAATGTTCCTTGGGGGTTCTAGTTTCCAAAAAGGGGTCACTTGTGAGGGAGCTCCAATGTTCAGGCACACAGGGAGGGGATCTCCATACGCGATATGGTTTCCGCTAACAATTGGAGCTAATTTTTCCATTGAAATTGTTAGCGGACACCATGTCATGTATGGAGAACCTGTGTGCCATCAGCACAAGGGCAACTGGTAAAGTTGGGGTACAGGACCAGAAAATGGCGCCTCTAATGAATGCGCTACTTTCTGGGGTGGCTGTGAGTTGCAATTTGCAGTGTGGGGGCCCACGTTTGGGTCTCTCCACGCTGAGGATTCCAGACCCCCAGCTGCCAACTTGTACCTGGCTGGCAACCAAAAATACAGCGAAGGCCTTTTTTTATATTTCTAGAACTGATTTTAGAAAAAAAAAATGACGTGGGGCTCCGACATATTTTTGGTCCAGCCAGGTATAACTTGACAGCTACGGACTGCCAGCAACCCCCAGCTGCCTCGTTGTACCTGGCTGGCAACCAAAAATACAGCAAAACCCATTTTTTTTTTATTTCTAGAACTAATTCTAGAAAACAAAAATGACGTTGGGCTCCGCCATATTTTTGGTCCAGCCAGGTACAACTTGGCAGCTACAAACTGCCAGCAACCCCCAGCTGCCTCGCTGTACCTGGCTGGCAACCAAAAATACAGCAAAACCCATTTTTTTTTAATTTCTAGAACTAATTCTAGAAAAAAAAATGATGTGGGGCTCCGCCATATTTTTGGCCCAGCCAGGTACAACTAGGCAGCTGGGGGCTGGAATCCTCAGCATGGAGAGGCCCAAGCGTTCTGGGCCCCCCCATGCTGCGAATTGCAGCCCGCAGCCGCCCCAAAAGATGGCGCATTCATTGAAGTGCCATTTTCTGGCTCTGTACCCAGGCTCTTCCAGTTGCCCTGGTGCCGGTGGCAAACTGGGTAATAAAGGGGTTAATGCCAGTTTTTTATTGGCAGCTGGCACTAAGCCCAAGATTCATAATGTTGTGCCAATGTTATACCCGGCCATTAGGAATCTCTAGTAAATAGTCAAAAAAAATACACCACACAGAAAAATCTTTTTATTTGAAAAAAAAAACACAAACAAAATTCGGACTCCATCTTTATTATAAAGATCCGGCGTAGTCCTTAACGAAGGTCCCACGACGCTCGATCGCCTCCGACGTAGTCCAACGATCGCCTCTGCTCAATCCAGAGACTGCAGCAAGTGATCAAGTGTCCTCTTCCTGCAGTCTCTGGGGTCAGAGTTATGATGCACTGTATGGCAATGATCTGTCATACAGTGCACCATGACTATGATCCCAGAGACTTCAACAAGAGGACACTTGATCCCTTGTTGCACCCATCCATCCATCCACCCATGCACTCATCATGCACGCATGCACCCATCCACGCATGCACACACACACATCCATCCATGCACACATCCATCCAAGCACTCATCCACACATGCATCCACGCACGCACACATCAATGCATGCACACATTCATCCATGCACACATCCATTCATGCATGCACATATCCATGCATGCACACATCCATCCATGCACACATCCATCCATGCACGCACGCATATCCACACCCACGCACATGTACAGCCACGTACGCACACATCCATGCATGCACACATCCATGCATGCACACATCCACACATGTGTGTGCTGTATATACATTTTTGATATGATACATATGTCACCTCGTTGTTAGCTACTCGGTATTTCAAGCATTTACAAGATTGTTTTTCTACGTCTTATTATGAGCTTCTAATAACTATTGTATGTATTTAACACTGCCGCTTTCTACGATAGATATATGACAACGATAGTATCTTTCACCTAGCCCTCCATGTGCATATATATTTGTGCTCTATATGGGTGTTATATCTACTTGTCATCTTGACATGTTATATTAATAATTGGTTGTGATTATTGCACCTTGTTCAATTGCTATACAGCACTGTGCTATCTGACAATACAGTATACCCTTGAGTTAGGTATTGGATGATCATAAACATATTTGGCTTAGTATATTCTGTACGGGAACCCTTGATTGTGGTTTTAATTTGTTTTTAATGTACTTGTCTGTATATGTGTGAATAAACTATTTGTATATTTTTCACCTTATACCTGTGTGCTCCCGTTTTCTATGCCACGTCTTTTTCTCTTATATATGCATTCTAAGTTCCGTGGCATGGTGAGCACCTGAATTTAACTTACTATTATATTGTGGTGCTCCTCTTTGCTTAATTGTATCACATCCACACATGCACACACATCTATCCATGCATAATATCCATCCATGCACACACACATCCACACATCCACACACGCATCCATGCACACACACATCCACGCACGCACACATCCATGCATGCACACATCCCTCCATGCACGCACACATCCATTCATGCACACATCCATCCATGCACCCATCCACGCATGCACACACACATCTATCCATGTAGACATCCATCCATGCATTCACCCATCCATCCACCCACCCATGCATGCACCCACCCATCCATCCATCCACCCATGCATGCACCCATTCATCCACTCGTGCATGCATGTAAGCACCCACTCTCCCCATCCATCCACTCATGCACCCATGCACGCATGCATCCACTCACCCATCCATCCATCCACCCATGCATGCATCATTCATTCATTCATTCATACTTCCCTCATCTAGGGGAGGAGCCCAGGAGAGGAGGCGGGACCCACACCGGAGCTGGCCAGCGGGTGCAGCCCGCCGGGAGATGAAAGGGGGGCGGGAGAGGGGCATGGGGGGGTGTCAGCTTACTCAGCCCCTTCCATGATTGCACCTGTCGCTGGCATTAACCCCTTTAACTGTCATTTACCGCCGACAGGCATACCGCCGACAGATGACTGTTACCGCCAGGTGGGGTGGGGTTTAGAAAGAAATTGAGGGGCCCTGGAGCAGGAGGGGACTAGCAGGGGGAGGGCATCTGCCATCCCACCCCTCCAGATCTGATTGGAGAGCTCCAATCAGGTCTGGAGGGGTTAACTCGCTCTGATTGGCAGTCTGATTTTCAACTGCCAATCAGAGTGAGTTTAGCCATGGGGGGGCTAAGCCACCCCCCCTGGGCTAAAGTATAGTTGCTTGCGCTCCTACAGATCCGGTGACTTGTCACTGACACTGTCACCGGAGCTGCAGGAGCGCAAACAACCCATGACGTCTCTATAACGTCACAGGTCGGGAAGGGGTTAAAGTCCAGGTTCGTGATTTCGGTTCAAGTTTGGGTCAAGTCCGGTCCCGAACCCAGACTTAAAAAATAAGTCCATCCAGATCCACCGAACCTGAACATCGGCGGGTTCGCCCAGCTTTATTTGTAACAAATGCACAAATATTACAAAAATTGGCACAGATAATCCAAACTCGGATGTTTCACTATTGACTCATCACTATTCCTTAAAGGGAACCAACCACCTCAGATGACGACTATAATCTGTTAATACATGTCCCTGCACCCTACCTACACCATTCCACCTATGTTTTTTCTTAAGAATATTGATAAATGTAAACCGAAATATACACTTTATAAAATGACATGCCTGTGTACTTCTGGGCGTCTCCTTCTGGGTCAGTTACTAGAGGGCTGTGTCTCCAGCAGCATGACTGGCTTCTCTAGCCCTCCCTCTTACTTTGCAGGAAGGGTGATGTTATCTATCAGTGGGCGGGCACGCAAGGCAGCTCCCGTCCCTTCATGTGATCCTGCAAAGTAAGAGGGAGGGCTAGAGAAGCCAGTCATGCTGCTGGAGACACAGCCCTCTAGTAACTGACCCAGAAGGAGACGCCCAGAAGTACACAGGCATGTAATTTTATAAAGTGTATATTTCGGTTTACATTTATCAATATTCTTAAGAAAAACATAGGTGGAATGGTGTAGGTAGGGTGCAGGGACATGTATTAACAGCTTATAGTCGTCATCTGAGGTGGTTGGTTCCCTTTAAGCTTTTCATGCATCCTATTTCCAGCAAGCAATTAGTTACAATAGTAAACTAAATACTGAAGTGCCAGCAATTATACCACATTTGTTCAGTCTAACCTTTACTTGTGAATTTTTAACTATGTAAAAATAAAATAAATAGTGGGACCACTTTACAGGATTGTAAGTACTTTTTTTTCTTAAAGGGAATATGTCAGGGAGTTTTTGCTAAGGAATCTGAGAGCAATATAAAGTATTGGCAGAGAGTCTTGGTGCAGTTTTGCTAGAATCCATGTTTTCTCTTTTGTAGCAGTAGCAGTTCTTAAATTGCTGAGCTCTGTGTAACCCCAACCACACCTCTGACTGTCCGCTTCCTGAGAACACTGTATATTGTGCTGCATTGTGAGTAAACTGCCAATTAGTGTTGTTGGCGGAGTTACAAAAATTAGCTTGTCATGCATGTGAGATCTAATCCTGCAATGATAATCTCCTGCGTATAAAACACTGAATGTATTGAAATCTACAGTATATTCACCCTTTGATTAAATGGTAAAATCCTGCTGACAGATTCTTTTTAATTACAAGTCTATTTAAATCTGTTTCTGTAGCCCTTTTTCATGTTTTTTGTACACTCCTTAACAAATAGCTTTAATATTGTCAAGTGCATACACTGACAAGGTATTAATTACATGATATGGAGCATTGGGGAAGAATCTTTTGGCCTTTAAGAAAGATCGAAAAAAGAAAACAAATTGAATTTTTAACTTTGCTGTGACCTCTCATTCTGCATTAAATGTTTCTTTGTTTGCTTTTGTGATTTATTTTCCATATTTTAATTAGTGTTATTCTCTATCTCTTAGGAGTATAATTTCTGGAACATTTAAGTTCATTTTGTTCCAATAGGATGTACATTGTTTTTGTTAAATAAACACCAAGTCGATCTTGGCCGGAGATCAGCTGTACCACCATCCTGATTGATGGACCTTTTCTCAAGGAGACGTTAATATGCACATGAAATGTCAATTCCCTGAAATAATTTGCAGAAGATTAGCTCCATGGTGATTCTATTTGATAAGAATAGGTATTAACATTACCTCAGTGGGCCTATTTGTAGCCTTACCCGCTGTATTGGTCATTTCCATAAAGATCAGTGAAGTGTGAATGATAAAATAGCAGAAGAAAGGACTCTATTGCTAATACCAGCTGTGACTGAATTCTGGATTTCAATGTGTTCTGGTCCCTTAATTTATTTCTCCATTACATTTATGACCTAGGACCTGGCTTTGCAGCTATCATTGTGAGCCTTTTGGCCTTCTAATTATGGTAGGCACAGCACTGGAATATTAATTATATCCACCATATTTTACCTCCACATGTAACAAAGAAACCATCTGATAGCTTGTGTCTGCTAAGGGAGGAGTAGATTAACACAGCATATCCCTTTTGAGATGATTCAGGGGATTTAAAACTGTAGCCACTAAATAGTACACCAACGAAAATCACTGGAAAGCAATCAAATGGTTTTGTGGCTTGTACACATTTCTTTGATAAAATCTAGTTAAGAGCTCTTTCAGACGTTTGTGCAAACATGGTCCGGCCAATCAGTACCATTGCGGTCTGTGCACATTCTGGCAGGAGGTCTCTTGTGTCAAGGGTGACAGCCTATAGAAATATATGAAGCTGTCATGATTTGGCCAGGAGAGCCTGGGTCAGTCTGTGCATTCTGGTCTGTGCACAGACTGTGTTGCACTGACATCTGAAAGAGCCCTATTATGGTTTAGTCATAAACAAGTTAGCATACTGTGGTGACATTTGGCTTCCAATGGCGCTGCCCATATGCTTTTGGTATATATTGCCATTATATTGCCATATTACAGAAGAAGGACAACAGGGTGCCTCTTGTGGTCACATACAATCCTCACAAGAACATGCTAAGGAAAATTGGCGCTGATCTTCAGCCCATATTATACAAAGACCACAGACTGAAACAATATTCCCAGAACTGCCACTGCTCTCCTACAGACAGCTCCCCAACCTAAGGAATCTCCTTGTCAGAAGAGTCCTCACATCACCATCAAAGACGGGCACATTCCCCTGTAACAGCAAGAAATGCAAGACTTGTACCCACATATCACCAACAAGTAGAGTATATATATATATATATATATATATATATATATAACCAACACAAACCAGGACTATAAGATCATGGATTTTTTTCATGGACATCCTCCAATGTGGTATATATGATACAATGCACAAGGTGCGCTACAGGAACGTATATTGGGGAAACAATGCAAAAGCTACATGCAAAGGTGAATCTACATAGACATAAGTTAAAAAATGAGCTGGACACGCCTGTAGGAATACACTTCTCTAGACCTGGACACAACATGGCGGACTTAAAAGTTCTAATATTGAAAGGTTACTTCAAAAAGGATAGGGAACGTAAAATCTGGGAATTTAAGTTCATAAGAATGTTCCAATCCCTATCAAAAGGGCTCAATTTGACATCTGAATTCATGAATCATTACAGAGACACAATTAACACATCCACAAGAAGATCTTCTGATGTGTAAAAGACCACTCCACCTCATCTACATCTGTAACAAAGACTTAATTTCAATTTCCTTAGCACATCTCCATTTCCTTATGTCCTGCTGTATTTTGTATTTAAATGTCTCAGTAAGTCATGTGTAATATTGTCTGATGAAGGAGCCTTGAGCTTTGAAAGCTTACAAATATAATTTTTTGGTTAGCCAATAAAGACTTAAGTATTTATAATTATTATCACCTATGCAATACTAAGGAAATCCTGACAACATGACCTGTTGGCAGCCCTTGAGGCCTGGAGTTCTCCACCCCTGGTTTAGTCAGTGTGTAAGTTTTCACCATCAATGTTACATTAGTGTTTTTTATGTATGACAAAAAAAGGAAATTAATTGTAAAGCTTCTCCTAACCAATGCAGTGTTAATTCAGTCATGATCTTGGCCGTATATATATATATGTCCTTGTCCTTGTCACGATACCGATGGGAAAACTGAACCTGGGGCGCCTGATCTACCCCTCAAGCCTCGGAGCCCTGAACTATTCCTAATTCAGGAGTACTTCTGATAGTGGAGAGGTGTCAGTCTCCACCATACCCATGTTTCTGTACTGCCCTGAACTGATTCTCACTTCCCCTCCCCCCAGAGCTGGGAAGTAGAGGAACCCACAGGTAATGACAAATGGGGAAAACCAAAACTCAAGCTTATAACACACACAAATGGAGAATACAATAAATGCAAAGTAAGAAAACAAGTACAAATATGAGTTAAAAATACAAATAGGAAGTTTCCACCAAACACCAAACTAGTAGTTACTGTTTCAAAGAAACTGAAACTCGAACGCAGGACCAGTATTTCTGAGGCAAAGCAGAAGCTATAATCAACATAAGGGACTGGGCTCCACCAAAGTTAAAGGGCGGAGACTGGTCATGATAGGACAAAAGCAACCGCAAACTCTAGCCACAAATTACTAGAAATCAGAAAGTTATCTCTTGCAAAACTGATGGCTTGTGAACACCAAACAGACGATGCCCTAACTCTGGCTGAACACTGAACAACAAAGAAGCACAGGGTTGCATATCAGACTCCATAGTGTCAACAGAGGCAGAAGTTGCCAGGACACCAAGTGAGCGCAGAGCAGAGGAGCGCATAACAATCCTAGCTTACAAGTTCTTAACAACCTAGACTCTATAAATATGTCGATATTCTGGTATAAAATGTCAATTTTATTGGTATACAATTAAAAAATATAATAAATTAATAATTTATAAAAACATTTTATGATGAAACAACCATGATAAATGCATCCAATTTATTACATGAATAGCTATAGGAGGAGGAGGGAGCCATTAATAAACACTAATAAGTAATATTGCAGACAAAAGTTTTTTCAACAATACCTCACTGGCATATGGGAGGACCAACAGAAATAAGTGGTAATAATTAGATACAGTACTAGGTATATTAGCTGGTTAGTGCTAACAAAAATAAAAAATAAAAAACATAAGTGATATGTCACCAAATAATAGACAAGGACCAATGTAAAAATTATATCCAAAAAACTATTATATGCTGAAATTTTTTTTAAGATATGTGTGAGTATAAAACTATAAATCATGAACATAAATAAAGCAGTATAAGAACAAACAGTGTGAGACGAGTAGGACACACCACAATCCTACCCTCAATTTCATTAAATATATACAAAAATCCAGTAAAAAGAGTGCCAAAAAATTGTGTGCTAAAAAAAGTGCTGAAAAAGACACTTAAATGCACCAGCCAATATGTGCACTACATGAGGAGAGACTAACTTTCCTCAAGCCAGTATATACAATGTGCAAAGTATCACATACCCAATTCATTAACCACTAAATATCACCATAAAGTACAGAATAAAAAAAAGTTAAAAAAACAAAAGAGGATTTTTATACATCTTAGCAAAGATGACTATGCCAGAACCAGGATGGATAACCAATACCTGTCATACAAACTTAATCCAAGGACATGGTTCCCCCAAACTCATCATAATGTATCAAGGACATTGTCCACCAGATTTATACACCTCTTATAGCAAGTATATTTACCTATCCTTAGTGGATGCAGGGACACCCTGACGCTTTTCGCCTGGGGGCTTCTTCCTGAGGGTTTTTTTTAATAGGTTTCTGTTGTTTTGAGTTTGCCTAGTGCTTTATTGGCCTTAATCGGATTTCTATAAATATGTCGTATGCAAATTGTCACTTCAGTGAGGAAGTGAAAAACTCTAATGGCATCTAATAAAGGTAGCAATCCTTGTAGTCATATTTGACTCCTTAACAAGCCTTTTAATATGACTCAGGATTTGTACCAGATCAGAACCCTAAACTGCAGATGCTGCATTTCGGGGTCATTGCTCCTCATCAGTGCAGTGTGTGGGAATTCTGATCTGGCTGTATGAGAGGCAAAGACGAAGTTTGGGGGAACAGCTATTCTCCTTATTGAGACTTTTCTGCCAGCCGGCAGTGAGGAGACTTAAAGCTGCAATGCTCCTTTTGGAAATTGCATATGCAAATTGTCACTTCAGTGAGGAATTGAAAAAACTCTAATGTCACCTAATAAAGGTAGCAATCCGAAAAGTCATAATTGACTCTTTATCAAGCCTTTTAATATGATTCAGGATTTGTGCCAGATCAGAGCCCCAAACTGCAGATGCGGCATTTCAGGGTGATTGACCCTCATCAGTGCAGTGTGTGGGAATTCTGGTCTGGCTGTATGAGAGGCTGAGACGAGATCTGGGGGAACAGCTTTTCTCCTTATGGAGATATGTAGATATATAGATATGTCCTAGTGATTTTGCAGACACGGTAGCTTGTGCCCATGCACTCACTGCCAGGTGTCTAGCTGATGTCACAGTCGAGACTTGACACTCACTGCCAGGAGTGGTGCCCTCACTGCTCTGGACAGTTTAACCACCTAAGTGCCATAATTGATATCGATCGTGGCACTTTGGTGATTGGTAGAGGGATCACACTCCCTCTTCCCTCCAATCAGTGCACCAGTAATGTAATTGTGAAGGCCCGATTGATGTAAAAACATTTAAAAAGAAGTAAACAAATAAAGAGTAAAAAACTTAAAACAATTCCATCAATAGTTATATGTAAATAAAACAAAAAAAACTACACATATTTGATATTACCACATCCGTAACAACCCGCTCTATAAAACTGTTATACTTGTTTACCCCTTCAGTGAACAAAGTAAAACAAAAAACAGCAAAACAATGTATTTTCATCCTACAGCTGACAAAAAAGTAGAATAAAACATGATAAAAAGTTGAATATAGCTAAAAATTATACAGCTGAAAATGTCATCTTAGCTGACAAAATACAAACTGCCACACAGCTCCCAACAGCAAAAAAAAAAGCTATAGCTCTCAGAATAAAGCAATGAAAAAAACCTTTTTTTTCCCACAATATAATATTAAGTGTGTAAAAGAGGCAAAACATAAAAAAAAACTATATAAATGTGGTATCGGTGTAATCGTACTGACCCGGAAGATAAAACTGTCCTATTATTTTTACGACATGGTGAATGACGAATAGGATAACAAAAGTAAACAATTGCTAAATTGTTGTTTCATCTTGATTTTGCCTCACAAAATTGAAATAGAAAGTGATCAAAAATTATGTGGCTCAAGATGGTACCAATAAAAACTCCAACTCAACCTGCAAAAAACGAGCCCTCACATGACATTGGCAGAAAAAAATTACAACTATAGCCTTCAATATTCAGTGATAGGAAAAACCTTTATTTTTTAAAAAAGCAATTTAAGGGTGCTCTCACACTTGCGGTTTTGCCCGGATCCGGCATTTTTTTTCTCGGCCGCATCTTCTGCAACTGCCGAAACCGCACTTGTCGCGTCTGCCGCACACTTACAGCAAGCCCTATAGACAATGCATGGGGCTTGCCGCAAGTGTGCCACAAGTGCTGCCGTTAGGCGGCTTTTGCGGCAGATGTTTTTTTTGTCCGAATCCGCGGCAAAACCGCCAGTGTGAAAGCACCCTTTGTGTGATAATAGCTAAACCTAAAAAAATAACTATATACAGTTATGTTCAAAATAATAGCAGTGTTCAAAAACATTAATAAAGCCCAAAATCTTTATAATAGTCTTTATTTCCATGCATAGGGTACATTGTACACTATTTTCTAAATCAAAATATGAGAGAAATGAGTATAATTTTTAACTACTTTACAGAAAATAGCAAAAAATGATCATTGGGCTGTTCAAAAAGTTAGCAGTATCTGCATTTGCTTAGGGTGACATTTATAAGTGAAATTGCGTTCACCGCATCCAGATCCGGATGCGGTGAATGCAATTGGCTTCAGACAAGCCGCAATCCGGTAACCGGATTGCTGAAGCCGCAATCTGGTGACCGGATTGCTCTGGATGTGTAATCCGAAGCAATCCGGTTACCGGATAGTTTGCTCATCCCTGCTGCCGCAGGGATGAGCAAACTGTTCTCAGTATTGTAAAAGGTTTAATTTTATTATTAAATGTGTGTATACTGTCTCTAGGGGGTACCCACCCCCCTGGAGACCTACCACCCACTCAGGTGGGCATATAATGATTTAATATCTTATGTACAGCAGCCGGCTCCTGTCAGCTGCTGTACATGTTTATGAATTAAGGCGCCGTCTCCTCTGAGAGCAGCGCGCATACTATAGCTATTGTAGGTATAATATGTGCATTGTCCGAGGTCCTGAAGCCTTATACAGTAAGATTTATGGGGATGCCCACCCTCCCTAGAGACATGTTGTCCTCTTATGTCAGCATGTTAGGGGTTAAATTATCCATTTACAGTATAGCCGACTATTGTCGACCTTGTACAGATTTGTGAATGAAGCCGCGGCTCCTCACATTAGAGCAGATACTGTACGTAATGTACGTATAGTATCAGCCGCTGTCCAGGGTCCTGAAACCTTTAACATTAGGTCTATGGGCAGCGCACCGCCAACACACTCTGCTGAAGCTCATCTGTTCAGGTCATAAACCACACACTGCAGCAGAACTGTTTCAAGGGATGAAAGAACAGACTGATCAGTATCTCTCCCCACTGCACCTCTGACCTAGTCTGGTCGTGTGCAATAATGGGTTGGAACTACGAATCAGCTAGTACTGAAATATTCGGACTCGCTATACTCGTAATGAGTAGGTCCCGATACTTGGGTACTCGTTAAGAGTATAGCGAGTCCAATGTAATCAATGGGGAAAGCGAGTACTTTTGCAGTGTATCTATAAATACACTGCGAAAGTAAAATAAAAGTTGTTAAACAGAAAAAAATAACATCCGATGGCTGCACCGGGACTTGAAAAAGAGCACATCCGTTGTAATTCTAGGACCTTGCCAATCAGGTGGCCAGTAGTGGTCAGGTGGTGTGTGACATCACACATTACCTAATCGCTACCAGCCATCTGATTGGCCAGATCGCTACCGGCCATCTGATTGGCCAGATCGCTAGTGGCCATCTGATTGGCCAGATTGCAAGGTCCTGGTCAGGTCCTGATGCAGCTGCTGGATGGTGAGAATGTTATTTTTTTTATTTTAACAAGTTTTATTAACATTTATTTCACTTTCGCAGTGTATATAGATACACTGCGAAAGTGAATGGACTACTCGCTGCTACTAATGAGTAATCACAAAAAACTCGCGAAGTAGCGAGTAGCCAGAATACCGAATAGTAACGAGTATAATCGCTCATCCCTAGTTGGAACCTAAAGGTGTCTTTGACTCACCGTTGCCGGATTCTCAGGTCTCAGGTGTTGCTTCACTGTCACGGTTCCGTACCTGAGGCTGTGGGGGCCCGGTGGTCAAATGGACGGGTTGGGGAAATGTGGAATAAAGTCTTATTTGACTTATGTGTCTGTTGAAAGGTTCACTGCATAATTTGAAAACAGAAGCTTTGAGTGCCCAGCAGGTGCCTATGCAGCCAGATTCCCAATGAGTGATACTACCCAACCCAGCCAATACTCTCAGGCAACATTAGGTGATGATGAGGAACACAAGGAGGAGAATGATGAGGGAGAGGACTTATTTTTCTGTGCTACATAGGGGACTCCCAACCCTAACTTCATGTCTTTATAGCATGGATGGGCTGGAAAGGAGGAGGCGTGTCAGCATGACGAGATGATAAATATTTTTCCTCCTGGTAAGGACACAAAACATTTGCCTGTTTACAGCTTGGCCCATATGACACTATTCATGTGTAAAACTCTGTCCCATGACCTTAGTGTGATCCACATTTTCGCCACCAATCTATACTGGTTGGCCACCTTTCTCGATCTGCGTTACAAGGTGAAATTTCCTTCTCTCCTTTTGGAGTCACAAAAAAGCTTGCACAATCAAATTCTTTAAGTGGGCCATTGTAGATCAGTTACTGAAAACTAGATATGAGCAAAGCTTGCTTGAACATGTTCGCCAATTTCAAGTCCGGACTGAATTTGGCAATTTTTATTTGACCTCTCGAACATGAAAGTTTTGCTGAAAAGTCAGGAAGTTTGGATTTTGTTCGGGTGTGTGTGTAGATTAACTAGAACAGAAGCAAATGCACTAATACTTTTGTTCTACATTATCCTACACACATGCACACAGACAGACACACACACATCATCTTACCAGTCTCCCACTGCTTGCTTGTTTTCAGCTCCACTCACCTGCACTCCATCTCACTTACTTATTTAAGTAAATGAGGGGGAGTGTGGCAGAACGGACCAGGAAGCAAGCAATCAGCAAGAGACTGGTAAGATGATGTGTGTGTGTGTGTGTGTTTGGCTGATTTCAATGGTGTTCAGGGTGTTCTTTGACTTGTTCCTCAAATAATTTGTTGAACGCCTCACATTAAGCAAACAAAGCCGAATTCAAACACTCAGGTGTTCGCTCATCTCTACTGACATCGCCCTCAGACAACGCTAGTGGGAGAGTTAGGCTGAGGTTTTTGGAAGTGATTTTCATTACCAATCCGTTTTTTTTGGGTGCTTTTTGAGCCTCCTGCACCTCTGAACGTTTTTGGACTTAGGCTGCGTTCACACAGTGCGTATTTTGTCGCGTATTTTTACGCATGCAGTTTTCTAAAGAAATACGCGCGTTTTTTTAATCGCGTACAAAAAACACGTGTGTTCTCAGACATGCATTTTTTGATGCGTTTTTTTTACGGACGCGTTTTTTTCTGCATGTGTACTGCAAACACATAGAAATGAAGTTTGTTAAAAAAAAAAAGAAAAAAAAAAGCCTTGTGATGTAATTTCCTTTCTTTTCCATTATTACATTCTCCATTGAAAAGTGTACTAGAGAATGGACAATCTACATGCTGCATTTTCTATGTCCAGCAAGGGTAACCCAAGCAGCTGGGGGATGGAATCCTCAGCGTGGTGAGGCCCAACCGTTCTGGGCCCCCCACGCTAAGGACCGCAGCCAACAGCCACCCCAGGAGTGGCGCCTCAATGAGAGATGCCAAACCTGGCAGGTACCTCGCTCTTCCAGCTGCCCTGGGCGGTGGCAGTCTGGGTAATAACGGGGTTGGTGACACCTTTTTTGACAGCTGCCACCAAGCCCCTATTGGTAATGTCAGCCGTCAGTGTGACAGGCAGCTATTAGCAATAGAGAAATTGAGATTAGAAACAAAACAAAAAACACTTTGTAAAAATAATCTTTATTATTAAAATAAACTAGAAATAGGCCCGATGCTATTGCATCGGGAGTACGATGAAATGAACAGGTGCCGTAGAAATAGCCGCTGAATAGCACAGTCCTCTCTCCAGAAACTACACTGTTGTTGCAAGATTTATATGGAGTATGTGGTGGCTCAGTGGTAATCACTGTACAGTGGCTCAGTGGTTAGCACTGTACAGTGGCCTCCTCTCCTCCCTGGCCTCCCTTTCCTGTCGTCCCTGGCATCCCTGGTCTCGTCTCCTCCATGTCCTCCTTAGCCTCCCTTTGTGGGGGAGCTCCAATGTGGAGACACACAGGGACCCTCCAAACATGGTATCCGCTAACAATTTGAGCTCATTTTCCATTCAAATTGTTAGCGGACACCATGTCGCGTTTGGAGGGTCCCCGTGTGTCTCCACATTGGAGCTCCCCCATAAGTGACCCCATTTTGGAAACTAGACCCCCAAAGGAACATATCTAGATCCATATTGAGCACTTTGAACCCCCAGATGCTTCACAAATTGATCCGTAATAATGAAAAAATAAATTTTTGTGAAAATAAAAACGTACTTATTCCTTATTACGGATCAATTTATGAAGCACCTAGGGAAACAAAGTGCTCACTATGCATCTAGATAAGTTCCTTAGGGGGTCTAGTTTCTAAAATGGGGTCACTTGTGGGGGAGCTCCAATGTTCAGGCACACAGGGAGGGGCTCTCCATATGCAACAAGGTTTCCACTAACAATTGGAGCTAATTTTCCATTGAAATTGTTAGCGGACACCATGTCGTGTATGGAGAACCTGTGTGCCACCAGCACAACGGCAACTGGAAGAGTTGGGTTGCAGCACCAGAAAATGCCGCCTCTAATGAATGCGCTATTTTCTTGTGTGGCTGTGGGTTGCAATTTGCAGTTTAGGGGACCCACAACATTTGGGTCTCTCCACGCTGAGGATTCCAGTCAGCCAGCTGCCAAGTTGTACCTGGCTGGCTACCAAAAATACAACGAAGGACTTTTTTTTTTATTTCTAGAACTAATTCTAGAAAAAAAAAATGACGTAGGGCTCCGCCATATTTTTGGTCCAGCCAGGTACAACTTGGCAGCTACAGACTGCCAGCAACCCCCAGCTGCCTCGTTGTACCGGGCTGCAACCAAAAATACAGCGAAGCCCATTTTTTTTTATTTCTAGAACTAATTCTAGAAAAAAAATGACATAGGGCTCCGCCATATTTTTAGTCCAGCCAGGTACAACTTGGCAGCTACAGACTGCCAGCAACCCCCAGCTGCCTTGTTGTACCTGGCTGCAACCAAAAATACAGCGAAGCCCATTTTTTTTTTTTATTTCTAGAACTAATTCTAGAAAAAAAAATGACATAGGGCTCCGCCATATTTTTGGCCCAGCCAGGTACAACTAGGCAGCTGGGGGCTGGAATCCTCAGCATGGAAAGGCCCAAGCGTTCTGGGCCCCCCATGCTGCGAATTGCAGCACGCAGCCGCCCCAGAAAATGGCGCATTCATTGAAGCGCCATTTTCTGGCGCTGTACCCATGCTCTTCCAGTTGCCCTGGTGCCGGTGGCAAACTGGGTAATAAAGGGGTTAATGCCAGCTTTTTATTGGCAGCTGGCACTAAGCCCGAGATTCATAATATAGGGCCAATGTTAGACCCGCCATTAGGAATCTCTGGTAAATTGTCAGAAAATACACACATAGAAAAATCTTTTAATTTGAAAAAAAACACAAACAAAATTCGGACTCCATCTTTATTATAAAGATCCGACGTAGTCCACAACAAAGGTCCCACGACGCTCGATCGCCTCCGACGTAGTCCACAACGAAGTTCCCACGATGCTCGATCACCTCTGCTCAATCCAGAGACTACAGCAAGGGATCAAGTGTCCTCTTCCTACAGTCTCGGGGGTCAGAGTTGTGGTGCACTGTATGACAATGATCTGTTATACAGTGCACCATGACTATGATCCCAGAGACTATAACAAGGGGACACTTGATCCCTTGTTGCACCCATCCATCCATGTATGCACCCATCATCCACGCACGCACACAACCACGCACGCACATCCAAGCACGCACATCCACACACGCACACGCACATCCACACACGCACACATCCACGCACACTGACATCCACGTACATCCACACACGCATCCCAGCACGCACGCTGACATCCACGCACGCACATCCACGCACACATACACACACACATCCACGCACGCACGCTGGCATCCTCGCACGCTGACATCCACGCACGCACATCCACGCACGCACATCCACACACACATCAACGCACGCACGCTGACATCCACGCACACACATCCACATCCACGCACATCCACGCACACATCCACGCACGCACATCCACGTATTCACGCACACACATCCACGCACACATCCCCGCACACACGCTGACATCCACGCATGCACATCCATGCACATTCACATCCACGCACGCACACATCCACGCACGCACGCTGACATCCTCGCACGCTGACATCCACGCACGCACATCCACACACACATCAATGCACGCATGCTGACATCCACGTTCGCACACATCCACGTACGCACACATCCACGTACGCACACATCCACGTTCGCACACATCCACGCACGCTGACATCTTTGCACGCTGACATCCACGCACGCACATCCACACACACATCAATGCACGCACGCTGACATCCATGCACGCACATCCACATCCACGCACATCCACGTACGCACACATCCACATACGCACACATCCACGCACGCACATCCACGCATGCACGCTGACATTCATGCAAGCTGACATTCATGCACGCTGACATCCACACACACATCAACGCACGCATGCTGACATCCACGTTTGCACACATCCACGTATGCACACATCCACGTTCGCACACATCCACGTACGCACACATCCACGTTCGCACACATCCACACACGCTGACATCCTCGCATGCTGACATCCACGCACGCACATCCACACACACATCAACGCACGCACGCTGACATCCACGCACGCACATCCACGTACGCACACATCCACGCACGCACATCCACGCATGCACGCTGACATTCATGCAAGCTGACATTCATGCACGCTGACATCCACACACACATCAACGCACGCATGCTGACATCCACGTTCGCACACATCCACGTACGCACACATCCACGTACGAACACATCCACGTTCGCACACATCCACGCACGCTGACATCCTCGCACGCTGACATCCACGCACGCACATCCACACACACATCAATGCACACACGCTGACATCCACGCACGTCCACGCACATCCACATACGCACACATCCACGTATGCACACATCCACGCACGCACATCCACGCATGCACGCTGACATTCATGCAAGCTGACATTCATGCACGCACTCATCCAAGCACGCATACATACATACATCCATTCATCCATCCATTCACCCATCCATCCATTCATACTTACCCACCGATAAGGAGGAGGAGCCCCTGAGAAGAGGAGGGGCCACACCGGAGACTGCAGAGGAGGCCGACGGTGCGGGACGGTGCACCGGCGCGTGCAGCCTGCCGGACCGGAATAGGTGAGCAGGGCTGGGTACGAGCAGAAGGGTGGGTACGAGCAGGGAGGGGGGGGCCTGCAGCTTGACCGGTGGGCACATGAGCCCGCTGGCAGAAAAACTATAGGAGGAGGGTGGGTGGATGGCGGGGACCGGTATGGGAGGGTGCAGGCTGGACACAGGGGGGGCTGGACAGGACACAGGGGGATATGGACACAGGGTGGGCTGGACGGAGCGGGGGCTGGACGGAGCGGGAACAGGACACAGGGGAAGCTGGAGCAGATAATGGCCGGCGGGTGCAGCGGGACCCAGGGACAGCCACGGGAAAGCAGGAATCCCAAAATGATGGGATTTCCTGTTCCTGTTTTCCCTGGGGCTGTTCCTGTGTGACATCATTTCCTCCACATACCCCTTGCCCCGCGCTGGAATGCGCATCGTCTAAACGACGATGCGTAATTCCAGGGGTTAAAATGGGGCCTATGGGAGAAGGCGCATGTAAAAAGGCGGAAAGAATGAACATGTTCATTCTTTTTACGTGCACGCTTTCTCCCATAAAAGCGCGGCCGAAAATTGAACAGCAAAAGTGAAAGTGCATTCACTTTGCTGTGACACGCAGACGCAGGTCAGCTTTGGGGGGAAATACGCGCGCAAAAAAGCCCAACAAATACGCCCAGTGTGAACGCAGCCTTAGTCATTTTTTTTTCATTAAAAACGCATATGCATTAATGCATGCGTTAACGCAGGTGCCTATATGTGCCATGCGTTAACGCATGCGTTTCCCATAGGGCCCCATGTTAAAAAAACGCATTAGTGTTTTAACTGATGCCAAAAACGTTGCTAGCAATGTTTTTGGCTCAAAAACAAACATAGCAATGTTTTTAGGTCCAGAAAAAAACGGACAGGGTGTTTATTACATCCAATCCGTTTTTCTGTCAGTTTTTGGACTTAGAAAAAAAAAAAGACAAAAATGAAGCCAAAAACGGACCAAGGGCTTATGTGTGACCCTAGAATTAGGCTGGGGTCACACATAGAAGTCCGTTTTTGGAAGTGATTTCCATGACCAATCCGTTTTTTTTTTGGGTGCTTTTTGAGCCTCCTGCACCTCTGAACGTTTTTGGACTTTTTTCATTTTTTTTCATTAAAAACGCATATGCGTTAACGCATGCGTTAACGCAGGTGCCTATACAGTCATGGCCGAAAGTATTCACACCCCTGCAATTATGTCAGATAATACTCAGTTTCTTCCTGAAAATGATTGCAATCACAAATTCTTTGGTATTATTATCTTCATTTAATTTGTCTTCAATGAAAAAACACAAAAGAGAATGAAGCAAAAAGCAAAACATTGATCATTTCACACAAAACTCCAAAAATGGGCCGGACAAAAGTATTGGCACCCTTAGCCTAATACTTGGTTGCACAACCTTTAGCCAAAATAACTGCGATCAACCGCTTCCGGTAACCATCAATGAGTTTCTTACAATGCTCTGCTAGAATTTTAGACCATTTTTTGGCAAACTGCTCCAGGTCCCTGATATTTGAACGGTGCCTTCTCCAAACTGCCATTTTTAGATCCCTCCACAGGTGTTCTATGGGATTCAGGTCTGGACTCATTGCTGGCCACCTTAGAAGTCTCCAGTGCTTTCTCTCAAACCATTTTCTAGTGCTTTTTGAAGTGTGTTTTGGGTCATTGTCCTGCTGGAAGATCCATGACCTCTGAGGGAGACCCAGCTTTCTCACACTGGGCCCTACATTATGCTGCAAAATTTGTTGGTATTCTTCAGACTTCATAATGCCATGCACACGGTCAAGCAGCCCAGTGCCAGAGGCAGCAAAGCAACCCCAAAACATCAGGGAACCTCCACCATGTTTGACTGTAGGGACCATGTTCTTTTCTTTGAATGCTTCTTTTTTTCTCCTGTAAACTCTATGTTGATGCCTTTGCCCAAAAAGAGAGAACATTCTTCCAAAATGTTTTAGGCTTTCTCAGGTAAGTTTTGGCAAACTCCAGCCTGGCTTTTTTTATGTCTCGGGGTAAGAAGTGGGGTCTTCCTGGTTCTCCTACCATACAGTCCCTTTTCATTCAGACGCCAACAGATAGTACGGGTTGACACTGATGTATCCTCGGACTGGAGGGCAGCTTGAACTTGTTTAAATGTTAGTCGGGTTCTTAATCCACCATCCGCACAATTTTGCGTTGAAATCTCTCGTCAATTTTTCTTTTCCGTCCACATCTAGGGAGATTAGCCACAGTGCCATGGGCTTTAAACTTCTTGATGACACTGCGCACGGTAGACACAGGAACATTCAGGTCTTTGGAGATGGACTTGTAGCCTTGAGATTGCTCATGCTTCCTCACAATTTGGTTTCTCAAGTCCTCAGACAGTTCTTTGGTCTTCTTTCTTTTCTCCATGCTCAATGTGGTACACACAAGGACACAGGACAGAGGTTGAGTCAACTTTAATCCATGTAAACTGGCTGCAAGTGTGATTTAGTTATTGCCAACACGTGTTAGGTGCCACAGGTAAGTTACAGGTGCTGTTAATTACACAAATTAGAGAAGCATCACATGATTTTTCTAACAGTGCCAATACTTTTCTCCACCCCCTTTTTTATATTTGGTGTGGAATTATATCCAATTTGGCTTTAGGACAAATCTTTTTTGTTTTTTTTCATTGAAGACAAATTAAATGAAGATAATAATACCAAAGAATTTGTGATTGCAATCATTTTCAGGAAGAAACTGAGTATTATCTGACAGAATTGCAGGGGTGTGAATACTTTTGGCCATGACTGTATGTGCCATGCGTTAACGCATGCGTTTCCCATAGGGCCCCATGTTAAAAAAACGCATGCGTTTTTTAACTGATGCCAAAAACGTTGCTAGCAACGTTTTTGGCTCAAAAACGGATAGAGCAATGTTTTGAGGTCCAGAAAAAAACGGACAGGGTGTTTATTACATCCAATTCGTTTTTCTGTCAGTTTTTGGACTTAGAAAAAAAAAATGACAAAAATGAAGCCAAAAACGGACCAAGGGCTTATGTGTGACCCCAGCCTTACTGGCTCTTTTTAACAGCAAGGATTAGGAAGGAGAGATACGCACACCAGGTCCACCAGAATTGGGGGAAAATGTGCACAAACTGGGCCATTTTCAATAAACCAGCATATCAGCAAGGACTATCTGTGACTGTGACAATACAAAGGAGATAGAAGTTGAACAACATGGTCAAGGAGTACTTAAGAGACCATACCTGCATCCTTCCTAATGCTTCATGCTTCAGTTCCCTTTAATTATTGGGTGACCAAGCTGCAGACTTGGCCTGACTTCACCTTATACGCCTTGGAGATGCTAGCCTGCCCTGTTGCTAGTGTGATGTCAGAGCATGCTTTCAGTTCCACCGGGGCAATCATCACAGATAGGCGCACACAACTCTCTATGAAAAATCAGACAGGCTAACTCTGATTAAATTCAGCAAGGACTGGATTTCTCCACAGTTTGTAATCTCTCAAAATGACAGCAAGCCAACATAAATTCAATACAAATGTTCATTTATACTACTCATGTTAACATGCATGCATTCCCATACAAACTCGTACCCTTCTTCTTACATTTCTTTCCTACTACTGCTTTTGCCACATGTACTTCACCGTCAACAACATTAATGTTACATTTAGTAAGCTTTGTCATTGGAGGCCTTTGTGATGGTGTCTTCTTTCACCAAAAATGACACATCACCTAGGGCTAATTTTTGGAAACGCAATGCACATGATGTAGTGGACCAACCAGGACAGTAGTCCTACCTAACTAATTTGTATCATTTGACGCCCTTGAGATGGTGTCTTTCTGCATCAACCATGACACAGCACATAGGCTAATTTTAGAGAACACAAAGCACTACTAGGGCTACTACCCACCCCTAGCTGGTTAGTTGTACCTAGCTGTTAATAAAAATACAGCAGAGCCCTTTTTTTAAATCATGTCTTGAAATAATTAAAAAAAAGGACGTGGGGCTTTGTAGTATTTTGGTTTCAAGCCTGGTACACCTAGGCAGCTTGAGGCTGGAATCTTCACTGTGGTGAGACCAAAGCATTCTGTCCCCCCCTCCCCCCACCTTGCAAATTGCAGCCCACAGCCACCCCAGAAAATGGCACACTCATCAGAAGTGCTATTTTCTGGCGCTACACCCTGACTCTTCCAGTTGCCCTGATGCCAGTAGCAAACTGGGTAATAAAGGGGGTAATGCCAGCTTTGTGTTGGCCGCTGGCACTAAGCCCGAGATTCATAATGTTGGGCCAATATTAGACCCGGCCATTAGGAATCTCTAGTAAATATGAAAGAAGACACAACACAACACAGAGAAAAAACATTTTGTCACAACTTGCTCATTCCTACCCAAATTTCTCCTTAATACAATTTCTCCTGGACGTTTCAATACCCCAAATGTGACTGTACAGAACTGTTTAACTGCACACCAAGGCTCGGGCGGGAACGAGCACCATTTGATTTTTGGACCTCAAATTTTTCCTAAAACAGTGTGCAGACTACATTTGCAAAAGCCCCCTTAAACTATCACATTTTAGAAATTACACCCCTCTGGGAGTTCATCTATGAGTGTACTGACAATTTTATCTCTGAAAAACACACATAGAGTCAAATGCAGTGAATGTTAAAAAATTAAAAATTGCAAAAAAGCCCTTGTAGTGCCCAGTACATTGTAGTGCTTCCACAATATGCCCAGCTCATACTTCTGGGGAAATACACCCCATAAATTAAGCGGTCTTTCTCATTACAACAAACCGGAGAGTAGAGCTAGGGTAGATAACTGCGCAAATAGGGACTTATCCGATAACAAAGGAATATAGGATTAGTCAGAATACGTTCACCTTATCGGCTTGTGTGAGACACAACCACTACAAAGGCCTTAGGCTGCAGCGAACCATCCAAGGTGTCAGATAATACCGAATGAAGTAAAAAGGTGGATGAATCACGCTGCCTGTGGAAGAACCAGTCAGTCCGGGGATTTTAGAATAGCCTTTATTCCCATTCCCATTTATTGGAATTAAGGCCTTGTTCACACACACCTATGCATTTTTTTAGCAGTTAGAAAAACTGAGCAGTTTTTCTAAGTCTGCCAAATAGTTTCCCCTGTGGGTCTGAACGTTTTTCTGAAGTTTTTGAATTTTGTCATTTTTTCATTAAAAACGCATGCGTTAACGCAGGTGCCTATATGTGACATGCGTTAACGCATGCGTTTCCCGTAAGGCCCCATGTTAAAAAAACGCATGCGTTTTTGGAAACAACTCCTGCGTTTTTGTACACCACCCAAAAAACGCTGCATGCAGCGTTTTTTGGAATGGGGAAAAAAACGCAGGTGAAGCTAAAAAGCGCATGTACACTTAAGTGTACCATGCGTTAATGCATCTGCATTTTTTAAAAACTGCAAAAAAACGCAGAAAGTGTCAAAAACGCAGGTATGTGTGAACAAGGCCTGGTTCTTCCACGGACAGCTCAATCTGGATCTATCCACCTTCTTACTTCATTCGGTATTATCCTTACAACAATGACAAACGTGTTTTTTTTTACTGTGTTTGGGTAGGGTCACATTGGCGTTTTTTGTTTAAAATCCTGATCCGGTTTTGAGCTTTAAAAAAGCTCAAAACCGGACCAGGAAAGGCTCCTGATGGAAGCCTATGCAAAACACCGGATGGCTTCACAAGCCATCCGGTGGCCGGATCCGGCACTGCTGCCTGCGTTTAAAATCATGCAGGCAGCAGTTTTCGCAGCGTTTGCCGGGACCGCACTGCGGTCACCGGATGGCTCAGGATGTGTAATCCTGAGCCATCCGGTAACTGCAGAGTTTGCGGATCCCGGCTATTGCCGGGATCAGCAAACCTAGTAAAGAGTTAAATTGATTGCTAAATGACTGTTAGAGGTCTGTAGGGGGGCTTAGACCCCCCTACAGACCGGCCGCCCACTTCGGTGGCCTCCTACTACAATATCCCCGATGGCACGGGCTCATCCGAGCCCGTGCAAGTCCCCACACCCCCAGCCCTCCGAATTACTATACCGGGGTGCCTGCACCCCTCTGGTATAGTTATTCCTGTATGTGTGGTAAATGATATATTAAAGTATTGCAGTTCATATCTACGTGTCTTCTCCTGCCGTGTTTAGCGAAATCCATGGGCGGGGCTGTTTGCGGCAGCCTCCGCCCCCTCATTTCTCATGGCCGCCCCCTCTTTGCCTCATCCATTGATGTGAGGCCGGACGCGTCATGAAAGGGGCGGGGCGAAACGCGTCACACCGTGCGCCCCGCCCCTTTCATGACGCGTCCGGCCTCACATCAATGGATGAGGCAAAGAGGGGGCGGCCATGAGAAATGAGGGGCGGAGGCTGCCGCAAACAGCCCCGCCCATGGATTTCGCTAAACACGGCAGGAGAAGACACGTAGATATGAACTGCAATACTTTAATATATCATTTACCACACATACAGGAATAACTATACCAGAGGGGTGCAGGCACCCCGGTATAGTAATTCGGAGGGCTGGGGGTGTGGGGACTTGCACGGGCTCGGATGAGCCCGTGCCATCGGGGATATTGTAGTAGGAGGCCACCGAAGTGGGCGGCCGGTCTGTAGGGGGGTCTAAGCCCCCCTACAGACCTCTAACAGTCATTTAGCAATCAATTTAACTCTTTACTAGGTTTGCTGATCCCGGCAATAGCCGGGATCCGCAAACTCTGCAGTTACCGGATGGCTCAGGATTACACATCCTGAGCCATCCGGTGACCGCAGTGCGGTCCCGGCAAACGCTGCGAAAACTGCTGCCTGCATGATTTTAAACGCAGGCAGCAGTGCCGGATCCGGCCACCGGATGGCTTGTGAAGCCATCCGGTGTTTTGCATAGGCTTCCATCAGGAGCCTTTCCTGGTCCGGTTTTGAGCTTTTTTAAAGCTCAAAACCGGATCAGGATTTTAAACAAAAAACGCCAATGTGACCCTACCCTTTTATATATTGTGGAGCTTTGTAGGGAGGGGAGCATTCTGATTTGTGAGTGCAGGTTTTGCAGTTTTTTTGAAGGTGAGGGGGGTGAGGATCCATAGCCATAATCCTGTTTCACACCTCTGCGCCTGTTTTGGGGCGCTGTGGGGCCGCATTTACAGTTACTGTAAACGCATCCTACTGCCCCCTGTGCGCTCAGCTGCGCTCGGTGCGCCCATTATGTTCTATGGCCGAGCACAGCTGAGCGCGCGCTCTGCCAGTGAGAAGCGCAAGTTAAACTGGCAGAGTGCACGGTGCATGCGTCTGGTCTTGACGCACCCGTAAATGCTCTACTGAGGCGTTTCCGGGTGCGTCAGAGCGGGCGCATGCGCCGTGTGCTCTGCCAGTTTCACTTGCGCTTCTCACTGGCAGAGCGCGCGCTCAGCTGTGCTCGGCCATAGGACATAATGGGGGCACCGAGCGCAGCTGAGCGCACATGCAGGGCATGTATGCGCTCCTGCACTAGGCTGCCCCAAGCCCCAAATGGCCCTGCGCTTGCATTTGCGCTTGCGCAGGGAAGGCAGGGCAGCCTAGTGCAGGAGCGCATAGATGTGAAACAGGCCATAGCACTTTTCCAGAACCTTTATGCTACCAGTTACCTTAAAGTCCCCTATAATTGCAGGAAACACTGGACAGAATCTGACAGCCCCTGACAAACAGAATCGGAGGGCAAATATGCGCTCCGATCCTGTTTTCTGCCAAAATCCTCCCTGCGCGCGGCTGCCACTGTCCAAGTGCTGAAATTTCAGCAGTGGAGCTCTGCACGTGCTGAAATTTCTGCTAGCAGCTCTTCTCGCTGCGCTGTCCAGGTGCTGAATGAGCGCGGCTTGAATTTCAAAGCTGTTGCTCATTCAGCACCCGGTGTCCGGGAACCGGATAGTTTTGCTACCGATTCTGGTGCAATCCGACACCCATAGACTCCCTTGTTATGGGGTACCGGATCGCCCTGGATCCAGGAGGAGTCGGGAGGATCAGGTTTTGATCGATTTTTGCTCCGGACACAAAAAATGCTGCAAGCTCGGATTTTGTGTTGGGGCAAAAAAACTAAATCCCCCAGATGCAGCCGGACAGACAGCAAAATGGATGGCAAATTGATGCCATTTGGCCCCATACGGCGCCATAGGGATATAATAGGGGCCAAATCAGACTCGGAGCTGTCTGGTTCACACCAGACAGCCCCAGGTCCCCAAAATTATGGTTTGAAGCCAGCCTTAGAAAAGCAGACAGGAGTTTGATCAGAGTGTTCTCCAGGTGTGGTCTGAGTGTCATCCATTTTTCTCATAGGTGGAAAAATAACAAAAAATTTTTATTCATTTTCTCCATGTTGAAATTGAATACCATTGCAGTGCCAGCTGATTTTTTCACAAACTCATTAAATAGTTTTGCTAATTTTGATCTGTCCCTGGGATCAAGTTCAGAAATGTCTCCGCAATTTTTTGCAGTCTGCATGGTTGGCGAAACATTATAGACATGTGAATAGTCTAGTGGATAGCACTCGCACATGAAAATCTGACTTGAGAATGAGCCCTCAGAGCTGATTGCTGAGAATCTCAGTGGTGGAGCTTAGGGCCTCATCACACACACAGATATTTGTGCAGATATTGTTCGCAGATCTCTGGTTGCAGTGAAATCATGGACACATTGTTACATTTGTATACAGCCACAAAATGGAACATTGTGTCCATGATTTCACTGCAACCAGAGATCTGCGAACAATATCTGCACAATTATCTGTGTGTGTGACGTGGCCCTTACTGGGATCAAAATATGTTTGCTCTATGCTACTAATACTGTAGATATTGACATACAGTATTGGTAAACCCTAAATCATAAAAGGATTAAAAACACATATGTTGAACTGATGATAGTAAATATATAGTTGTCTAGGGGGTTATTTGTGTCTGTCACCGAAATCGTGCGCCAGACACAGGCCGCTCATTGGCGCCCGCCTCTGGCGGGCGCCAATGAGCGCAGACTATGCAAATAGGCGTGATAATTCAAAGTTGGAATTTCGCGCCTATTTGCAGCCCGGCGAGAGCGGCGCTAATGCACCGTTCTTACCGGGATACACTGTGGCCGCAGCGGCGGCTCTGCCCACAGCCCCCCCCCACTCCTCCTGCCCCCGCTCCCTGCTCCTCCTGCCCCCCGGCTCTTCCTGCCCCCTCCGCTCCTCCTGCCGCTCCCGGCAGCCCCCCCTTCCTTCTTTCTGCCCCTCTGCTCCCTGCGGCCCCCCCTCCATCCCTCTGCCCCTTCGCTCCCCGCGGCCCCCCTCCCTCTGCCCCTCCACTCCCCGAAGGCCCCGGCTCCCCCGGGCCCCCTCCCCACTCCTCCATGGTGATGATAAAAAAAAAAAAAAAACCTCAGTGAGAATACTTACCCTCCGCCGCGCGCCTCTGTCTTCTAGCTTCTACAGGGCTTGAGGACCTGTCATTGCCTGGGAAACCGGTCAGCTGATCGGTTTCCCAGGCAATGACACGTCCTGTCCTGGGAATTACAAGACGGAGGTGTAGCGAGCCAGCAGAGGGTAAGTATCCTCACTGAGGTTTGTTTTTTTTTTATTATCACCGTGGAGGAGCGGGGGGCCGCGGGGAGCGGAGGAGGAGCAAGAGCAGCGGAAGGGGGCAGGAGGAGAGCCTCCATCCTGCCCCCCCGTATCCATCCTTCCCCCCCACCACCATCCTGCCCCCCCGCCACCCTCCTGCCCTGCTGGCTCCATCCTACCCCGTCGGCTCCATCCTGCCCCATTGGCTCCATCCTGCCCCCCCTGCATCCATCCTGCCCCCCGCCACCATCCTGCCCCGCCGGCTCCATCCTGCCCCCCCCCCGCCACCATCCTGCCCAGCCGGCTCCATCCTGCCCCCACACCACCATCCTGCCCCACCTACTCCATCCTGCCCCACCGGCTCCATTCTGCCCCCCCCACCACCATCCTGATCCCCCCGCCACCATCCTGCCCCACTGGCTCCATCCTGCCCCACCGGCTCCATTCTGCCCCATCGGCTCCATTCTGCCCCCCCGCCACCATCCTGATCCTCCCGCCACCATCCTGCCCCACTGGCTCCATCCTGCCCCACTGCCTCCATTCTGCCCCTCCCACCACCATCCTGATCCCCCGCCACCATCCTGCCCTGCTGGCTCCATCCTACCCCGTCGGCTCCATCCTGCCCCATTGGCTCCATCCTGCCCCCCCTGCATCCATCCTGCCCCCCGCCACCATCCTGCCCCGCCGGCTCCATCCTGCCCCCCCCGCCACCATCCTGCCCAGCCGGCTCCATCCTGCCCCCACACCACCATCCTGCCCCACCTACTCCATCCTGCCCCACCGGCTCCATTCTGCCCCCCCCCACCACCATCCTGATCCCCCCGCCACCATCCTGCCCCACTGGCTCCATCCTGCCCCACCGGCTCCATTCTGCCCCATCGGCTCCATTCTGCCCCCCCGCCACCATCCTGATCCTCCCGCCACCATCCTGCCCCACTGGCTCCATCCTGCCCCACTGCCTCCATTCTGCCCCTCCCACCACCATCCTGATCCCCCGCCACCATCCTGCCCCGCCGACTCAATCCTGCCCCGCCGGCTCCATCCTTCCCCGCCGGCTCCATCCTGCCCCATCGGCTCCATCCTGCCCCCCCTGCATCCATCCTGCCCCGCCGCTCCATACTGCCCCCCCCCCGCTTCCTCCTGTCAGTCAGAGTATGTCAACTACATACATATTCTAGAATACCCAATGCGTTAGAATCGGGCCACAATCTAGTATACCATAAAAGATTAGCAAAATATAAAAAAAAAATTCTACATTGATAAGCACAAATTAATAACCTCTGAACTTTGATGAAATTTAAATGAGAATCTTAAAATAACAAAGAAAGAACGTTGCAAGCAGACTACTATACTCAATGTGATCAAAATGCAGAAGATAAAAGTTTCATAATGCTAAGTATCCTCATTAAAATACACTGAGGTGCATTATTGCTGGAGAGTTAATAAATTATATGTAGACTGTAGACCAATTTCGAACTTTAATAATTTTTACCGGATGCAAGCTTTCATCTTAAAGTTACTAAGTAAATAGTTATTCCTTGTGCACTGCAATTTCTATATTGAAGTTCTATCAAAATCAGTCAGATTACACATTTGTTTTACCTAGCCGTGCCCTGCAGGATGTAATTATAGAAGATTTTATGACAGTTGTGGGAGGTAATTATATTTCCTCCCTAAAATCACTTTTTTCTTACTTCTAACAGACTATATTAGGATTGTATTAGAAAACAAGACTATGGCTAGAATTAACTAAGAAAGAGGAGAAAGTGATAAAAGATAAATATATTTGTATTTATATGTTTGCAACAGTGAGTATCAGGTGTGTCAGATGGCTAGTGCTGGTCAACTTAATTATTTAGAGTTCAAATTTGGAGGAGGTTATGGCCTCCATTTTGGCTGAGTATTTCCCTTGTTTTTAATGAAGTAGATTAATCCCACATCAGAGAATGCACAGGAGAATACTGTGTAAGGCGGCCGTCACACGCACAGATATCTTTAGCGATATTGTAAGCGATCACGTGCACGCGCAATCGCTTACAATATCGCTCACATCGCTGGTGAGATGTCACACAGACAGACTCACCAGCGATGCGGAGCCGCGATCTCGCTCGTTACTATGGTACACATCGGGTTACTAGGGCGCGCGCGTCGCTTAGTTACGTGTATCATAGTTACCATCTCCCAGCATAGGCTCTGCCGCTGGGAGATGGATCATCGTGGTGTCATACACCACGATGAAGGAGATCGTGAAATCGTTCATCGCTAGATCTGAGAACCGGACCTCAGATCAGCGATGTCACGATCAAGCGATTTCACATCGTAAATCGCTTGATTACATGCATCGATTTTAAGCCCGATATCGCTTAAGCGATCAAAAAGGAGATCGCTTAAACGATATCGGGCAAGATATCTGTGCGTGTGACGGCCGCCTTAGGCTGGTTTCAGATTACGGATTTTGTAAATCCGATGCTGTCCGATAAACAGCATCGGACCGATTTTGGGCCCCATGCAGCCCTATGGGCATCGGATTGAATCGGATGTGCACTAAATGGCATCCGATTTGGTCCGATCCGATTCTGTACGATTTTTTTATCGGTGCAAAAATCGGAGCATTTGGTCCGATCAATTTAACATGGGGCCCTATGGAGCAGAGTCCGAGGAAACATCTGATGTCTCCTCGGACCCGATTCTACTGTACTGAGCATGCTCAATACAGTAAAACTGCTCCTAACTGGAAGGCAGGGGTTAAAAAAAAACAAAACTTTATGTTCACCTATCCCCAAGCCCCCGCGTCTCCCGCAGGCTCCTGCCGTTTCCCGCTGGCTCCCGGTGTCTGCAGAGGTCTTCTACTTCTGTACAGGACCTGCCGTGATGTCACAGTCACGTGACCGCAGGTTACCATGGTGTAACCTGCTGTCACGTGACTGTGACATCACCGCAGGTCCTGTACAGATGAAGAAGACCTCTGGAGACACCGGGAGCCTGCGGGAGCTGGCGGGCAATGGCAGGAGACGGCATGAGACAGCGGGGGCCTCGGGGATAGGTGAGCATAAAGTTTTTTTTGTTGTTTTTTTTTTACATATCGGAGAATTTATCGGACAGCATCGTCTCCCTTCAAAATCGTTATGTGAAAGTAGCCTAAACAAACATTGCCATCTGTTGGACGTAGTTTGGAAAACAGGAATTTTAGGACAGGAATCAAGATTAGATGAGGTAATTCCCAAGGGAAAAGATTCAAGAGGGTTACCAGATCATATTCTGTATAAAATAAGGACTGGCATCACCTGCATGTAAAGGTTCAAGCAAAAAACATATATACTAAAGAAAAGAGAGCTATTCATTTGACAGCCATTTAGCTTATTCATATCCATTTAATGTTTAGTGTTGCAGCAAATCTCTTTTCCTTAGGTTACCAGATCATGTGACCATTTGTGACACTAGCTGGAAAGTATAAAAAAACTAAGTCCAAAGTAGAGTAGGGGTCATAGGCCTTACTTGTACAAAGTCAAATATGCTGAGTAAGCTAAGCTGTGCTACAGCAACACCAAGAGGTGCAAGAGTAAGAATGTTCTGTCCCAGAGGGAGGTCGAACGTATGTGCTGAGAGGACCAAGTTCCTGAAGAGTAAGTTGTCAAAGAGGACAACCATGTGAGTTCAAAAGAGTCAGAAAGACTGAGTAGAGGGACAATGTAGTTGAGATAGATAGAGGCCAAGAGGTCGCTGTAACTGTACACCCCTGAGAGATGGAGGAATCTGATGCAACTGGCACTTAATAGGAAACTGAACTGACTCCCTCTAGAGACTGTTTCGTTTACCCCTGAAGATAACTCTAGTGAGAACGATAAGGACTGCTGCAGTGACCTGATTGTCAAGGCAATCTACCTATTCTACTTCAGCATGACGTAGTGAAGGCTATAATATTGTGCACGTAGGAATATGACAGGCAGCAGATTGTTGGTAAGTCAGCAAATTCTTGGGGGCTGGCACCTCCAACAGGATTCATTTATAGGCAAAGGTAGTTAATACAGCTTCAAAGTTATTGGTTACATTCTCAATTCTTTACAATGATTGGTTCCCAAACTTATTTACTACAGGTTAATTGGTTCTATATGGTGGTGCTATGTGATGTCCCCAATACGTCCAAGAATTGGCAGGGTGGATTAGATTGTTTAGGGACACGGGAAGTTCGTAAAACTCCAGGTTTATCCTATCTTGACCAGATTGAATTATTGAGAGGGTTGAAAAACAAGTTTACAAGTTTGTCAGATACCATTTTATAGTCAATCTCAAACTCTAAAATGGACTCTTCAGTATATTTAGACATTACACAATTGTCCAGTTCACTATAGAATCCTCTTCCCTTTCCAGAGACATGGTCCATTGTCCATATTCCCAGGGTTACCTTTTAGCCTAAGTCTATGGGGTGCACAGCAGGTGTATTTTCAGTTTAACTAGTTTAGTCAGATTTCTTGCATCAAGGTACACGACGCTTGACAGCCATCTTGTTAGTCCTTTGAACCATTTGGTGGGATTAGGTCATCTGAAAGTCCCAGCCTTGTTCTATTAAAGGTTTTGGCATGCTCGGCATTAGGTGTTGTCCTTATTGCAATGGAGACATTCATGCATTCTTCCATCATCGGCTTATGAAGCTTTTATCCTTCACTCTATTGACTTAAATGAAAAACAGTAACACTTTAGTTCACATATACAGTTCTGGACAAAAGTATTGACACCCCTGCAATTCTGTCAGATAAAACTCAGTTTCTTCCTGAAAATGATTGCAATCACAAATTCTTTGGTATTATTATCTTCATTTAATTTGTCTTAAATGAAAAAACACAAAAGAGAATGAAGCAAAAAGCAAAACATTGATAATTTCACACAAAACTCCAAAAATGGACGAGACAAAAGTATTGACACCCTCAGCCTAATACTTGGTTGCACAACCTTTAGCCAAAATAACTGCGATCAACCGCTTCCGGTAACCATCAATGAGTTTCTAACAATGCTCTGCTGGAATTTTAGACCATTCTTCTTTGGCAAACTGCTCCAGGTCCCTGATATTTGAAGGGTGCCTTCTCCAAACTGCCATTTTTAGATCTCTCCACAGGTGTTCTATGGGATTCAGGTCTGGACTCATTGCTGGCCACCTTAGAAGTCTCCAGTGCTTTCTCTCAAACCATTTTCTAGTGCTTTTTGAAGTGTGTTTTGGGTTATTGTCCTGCTGGAAGATCCATGACCTCTGAGGGAGACACAGCTTTCACACACTGGGCCCTATATTATGCTGCAAAATGTGTTGGTAGTCTTCAGACTTCATAATGCCATGCACATGGTCAAGCAGTCCAGTGCCAGAGGCAGCAAAGCAACCCCAAAACATCAGGGAACCTCCGCCATGTTTGACTGTAGAGACCGTGTTCTTTTCTTTGAATGCCTCTTTTTTTCTCCTGTAAACTCTATGTTGATGCCTTTGCCCAAAAAGCTCTACTTTTGTCTCATCTGACCAGAGAACATTCTTCCAAAACGTTGTAGGCTTTCTCAGGTAAGTTTTGGCAAACTCCAGCCTGGCTTTTTTATGTATCGGGGTAAGAAGTGGGGTCTTCCTGGGCCTCCTACCATACAGTCCCTTTTCATTCAGACGCCGACGGATAGTTCGGGTTGACACTGTTGCACCCTCGGACTGCAGGTCAGCTTGAACTTGTTTGAATGTTAGTTAAGGTTCTTTATCCACCATCCGCACAATCTTGCGTTGAAATCTCTTGTCAATTTTTCTTTCCGTCCACATCTAGGGAGGTTAGCCACAGTGCCATGGGCTTTAAAATTATTGATGACACTGCGCATGGTAGACACAGGAACATTCAGGTCTTTGGAGATGGACTTGTAGCCTTGAGATTGCTCATGCTTCCTCACAATTTGGTTTCTCAAGTCAGACAGTTCTTTGGTCTTCTTTCTTTTCTCCATGCTCAATAGGGTACACACAAGGACACAGGACAGAGGTTTAGTCAACTTTAATCCATGTCAACTGGCTGCAAGTGTGATTTATAGTTATTGCCAACACCTGTTAGGTGCCACAGGTAAATTACAGGTGCTGTTAATTACACAGATTAGAGAAGCATCACATGATTTTTCTAACAGTGCCAATACTTTTGTCCACCCCCTTTTTTATGTTTGGTGTGGAATTATATCCAATCTGGCTTTATGACAACTATTTTTGTGTTTTTTCATTGAAGACAAATTAAATGAAGATAATAATACCAAAGAATTTGTGATTGCAATAATTTTCAGGAAAAAACTGAGTATTATCTGACAGAATTGCAGGGGTGTCAATATTTTTGGCCACAACTGTATATATATATATATATATATATATATATATATATGCAATAAATGACTGCAGCACTCCTTTTTCTTATGCCTATTGCCTTTATTGGGCCTTCAGGTGTACAGGGCAACGTTTCGGGACAAGTCTCCCTTCTTCCAGCAGCCAACCACAACTAAGGCAAGGCTTCTTATACTTCCTTACACCTCATTTGCATAATCTCACAATTCAATTCAATTTACATTGTAAAATCTATCATCTGTTATCATACCATGTGCATATTTAAATTTCACATCTCAATGTGACTTACAGTGCAGCAACTATGATGATTACATGACTTTCAGTGTTATATCTCCATATTTAACTTCTTGCTAATGCTTTCACATACAGTCTTATTGTAATATCCACTGTAGCACATCACAATACTACTCTCAGCTGATCGATATCATGACATAATTAGTTATTTGCGGCTAGATAGCACTATACACACTTACATCTGTGCAGCACCATCCTCCATGCTTAAGACACCGGCGCATGCGCAGTGAATACTGTTTTTTTGGCCGTTGTCATGGATATACTGGATATCCACCCGACACCATCTTATGACCCCCGCGCATGCGCAGTGCACATTTTGAAGTCTACACCCGTTCTTATAAGTCTACTTCCCTTGAGCTCCATATTATCATCATACTCTGTTATTATAATGAAAACTGCGTTGGCAATTCACTGTCACATTGCTCTGGAGACCTTTATCTTTATTACTACTATTAAATTCAAGTTTTTATTAAAAAAACCTACCGTATATACTCGTGTATAAGCCGACCCGTGTATAAGCCGACTCCCCTACTTTTGCCCCAAAAATCTGGAAAAACCTATTGACTCGTGTATAAGCCGAGGGTGGACCCCAGCACAGGTATACAGCCCCCAGCAGTGTGGTATACAGGCCTCCCCAGTGGTAGTATACAGCAGCCCCAGTGGTAGTATACAGATTCCCCAGCAGCCCCAGTGGTAGTATATAGATTCCCCAGCAGCCCCAGTGGTAGTATATAGATTCCCCAGCAGCCCCAGTGGTAGTATACAGGAGCCCCAGCAGCCCCAATGGTAGTATACAGGAGCCCCAGCAGCCCCAGTGGTAGTATACAGGAGCCCCAGCAACCCCAGTGGTAGTATACAGGAGCCCCAGCAGCCCCAGTGGTAGTATACAGCAGCCCCAGTGGTATACAGCAGGCCCCCAGGGGTACATATAGCAGCCCCCAGGGGGTACCCAGCAGCCCCCTGGGGGTACCAACAGCCCCCTGGGGGTACCAACAGCCCCCTGGGGGTACCAACAACCCCCTGGGGGTACCAACAGCCCCCAGGGGGTACCCAACAGCCCCCAGGGGGTACCCAACAGCCCCCTGGGGGTACCAACAGCCCCCAAAAGCTGGCACTGTCCCCCTTGTAAGGGCCCCCCCCCCGCTGCTTATATATTACCATCCTGGTGTTCTGATCGGCGCCGCTCCTCGGTGCTGCGTCTTCATCCTCCCGTCCGCGCTGGCTGCATCCGGGATCTCCGGCCGTCGCGCGATGACGTCATATCGCTGCGACAGCCGGAGATCCCGGATGCAGCCAGCACGGACGGGAGGATGAAGACGCACCGAGGAGCGCCGCCGATCAGAACACCGGGATGGTAATGTATAAGCAGCGGGGGGGGGGGCCCTTACAAGGGGGGACAGTGCCAGCTTTTGGGGGCTTATATGAACTGCTTCCCCCTGCCGCTGATTGACAGGGGGAAGCAGTGCATATATAATGAGCGGCCCCACTTGACGGGGCCGCTCATACAGCAGCCTCCTCCCGCCTCCTCCAGCCTCCACAGCCCCGGGACACAGCCCCCCCACTCCATGTACCGTATATGACCCGTGTATAAGCCGAGGGGGTGACTTTTCAGCCCAAATTTTGGGCTGAAAAACTCGGCTTATACACGAGTATATACGGTAATATGATTATTCTGTATTGCCAATGTTGTCTTATGTCATATATATTACTCCATAAAGATATTATTACCATATACCCCTCCTATGTATTTAAGGTTAATGCCTATATAGCTGTTTTAAACCCTTCACCCAGGGTTCCCCTGCTGCAGCGTCCTCCAACGCTCCTTACAGGTTCACCTATCGGCACACTGTATACAGTTTTTACGCTGATATACAGTAACCTGTTTTGGGATCAATAGAGTTTCATTTTTTTATTTATTTATCTTTAGGCTAACCTTATCTTTATATTGAGGCATCAAATAATATCTCTGACTATATGTTTTATTTTAATATGATATTTATTTCCACATTATTTCAATACAGTTTCATCATAATTGAAAAGTTTCTGTGCTTACAATTTAATAATGCTCATTTAAAAAAAAAAATTTTTGTGTTATATCTCCAAAGAATTAATTTTGGCTGTAAATTGGGGTTGTTTTGTGTATGTGCTGCTCCTCTCCCGCTGCCGCCGTCATGATATCCTTCAACTGTTACATCACCTATTATTACACAAGACAAAATACATCTGCATCAGCACAAAAGAACAATTGGAAAAATTAATCAGGGTAAAAAAATTAAATATTCCATCTTATAACAATTCTCGTACCAATTAGTGAATGTGTTGTGACTAGTGCTCCTTACCTAATACTATACTACATCCGATTTGCTTCTCCCCAGGGTTATCCGGGTAAACTCAGGTTTTCATTTGGCTCATTCCAACATCACATTTAGCCTGTAATCTATATTCAATCCCTTTGGTTGCAATGTATCTAATTTGTATATCCACTCTAGTTCTTTGATTCTTAATAATTTCGCCCTATCTCCTCCGCGTCTTTGTTGGGGTACCATGTCTATCAACCTAAATTTAAGGTCTTTTTCAGCATGCTTTTTCTCAAGAAAATGCCTTGGTACAGGAAGATCCTTTCTTTTTTTACGGATCGTGTGGCGGTGATTGGCAAACCTCAATCTAAACTCTAAAGTGGTTTCCCCTATATACTTTAAGCCGCAGGGGCACTCTAACATGTAAATTACGTAATCACTGCCAAATGTCAGAAAGTGCTCAATTTTGTATTCAACGCCTTCATGTACAAACTGAGCACCCCTTAACATATGTGAACAGTTAATACAGGAAACGCATGGGTAACGTCCCAATCTGTTGCTCAATGTTAACGTGGTTTGACGCGTTTTTTTTCATTGATCCGAAGTCCGATCTTACTAGTTTATCCTTAATGTTTTTGTTCTTTCTATATGACGTGAGGGGACTATTATCCTCCTGTAGAAACTCCATGTTCAACAACAGCATGTCTAAGGAGTATCTATCGGACATACTTGCAAACTTCTCACAGTACATGGTATTGCCGTTAAACAGTGTTGGCCTAACATTAGACCTCAGGCCTCTAGGGATCCGTCTTGCTCTATAATATTGAGCTAGAGGCTTGAGGTCTAATGCTAGGCCAACACTGTTTAACGGCAATACCATGTATTGTGAGAAGTTTGCAAGTATGTCCGATAGATACTCCTTAGACATGCTGTTGTTGAACATGGAGTTTCTACAGGAGGAAACGGGCAAGTTGCAATTAGAAATAAAGGAGACAGGAACAGCACTGAGAAAAATGCTAGGAGAGGATGAAACTAAGAAGTTTAAGGATGCAGTAGCAGTGAAAGTGGAAAAATTGAGAAAAGACCTAGAGGAAACAAAGAGACAAAAATGGCAGAGGGATATGGAAGACTACAAGAGTGGCAAGTATGTCCGATGGATACTCCTTAGACATGCTGTTGTTGAACATGGAGTTTCTACAGGAGGAAACGGGCAAGTTGCAATTAGAAATAAAGGAGACAGAAACACCACTGAGAAAAATGCTAGGAGAGGATAAAACTAAGAAGTTTAAGGATGCAGTAGCAGTGAAAGTGGAAAAATTGAGAAAAGACCTAGAGGAAACAAAGAGACAAAAATGGCAGAGGGATATGGAAGACTACAAGAGTGGCCAAATATACAATTGGCAGAGGGACAATCAGAATAATTAGCGCAAGAGAGGTCAATATTGGGAAATGACAAGGAAACATTAAAAACTTTCTGAAGTAAATGTTGACTATAATATAAGTGACTTTATTTTGCACAGATCAAGAAAGTCCAATACCAGAAGACGACGAGGAGGACAGCACCACCGCCAGAGCCAGAAAAAAACAAAAAGAGAAGAACAAGCCATACAGACAGCAACAAAAGAAAAAGGATCAAGCCTCATAGTGAATCTCTCGGGTAAAGTGTTATCTGATGACCAGAAGTTGTTGGAAAAAGGTTTAAATTATAGCATTAACTAACATGCAAATTGGTTTGAGATAGAAGTGGACCTATTTAGATTTTTTCGTAACATCAAATTGAAATATTGGTTTAGGGATAGAATCAGTGTGGGAAAGTTGAAATTGAGCGAAATCGTAATGTCAGATTTAGACATAAAGAAAACAAGTAGTTTTGTGCCAGAAGTAGAAAATCCAACAATAGAAGCATTCATAGTAGCGGTCAAAAAAGACATAAGGAAATTGCAGAGTGTAGCCAAGAATAATTTCAATAGACCAAATATCACCAAAGGAGAGTTTAAAGCTAATGAGTTGCCGCATGATAATGATATCATAATTAAGCAAGCTGACAAAGGAGGGGCGGTGGTTATTTTGAATAAACAGAGTTATATAGGATAGGTATTAAAACAACTGAATGATGAGACAGTATACAGGAAATTAAACAAAGATCCTAAATTTGATATTCAGAGGAATATATCAAAGGTGTTGGGAGAAGCGGAATTGGGGGGCATTATAGACGAGGATTTGGCAGATTTCCTCTACATAGAACATCCAAAAACTCCTGTGATATACATAAATCCCAAAATTCATAAAACCTTGGAAAGCCCCCCTGGGAGACCAATAGTGGCGGGAATAGGATCAGTGTTTCTTAACATAGGGATTTTTCTGGATAAAGTGATGAGTCCTTTTGCAACCTCGGCACCCTCATATATCCGAGACACTAAAGAATTCTTAGAAAAACTAAAGAGTATTGGAGATATAAATAACTGTATACTAGTCTCTTTGACGTAATATCCCTATATACGTCTATTAACCATCAAAGAGGAATGAGAGCGGTAGCAAAAAAATTAGAAGGAACCTCATACAGCGTAGGAGCGGAGCAATTATTGATCTTTTGGAGATAGTATTAACACAGAGTTATTTTCTTTTTGGGGACACTTATTATTTGCAATTAGTCGGGACCGCCATGGGGGCAAGGATGGCATGCGCCTATGCAAATACAGTCATGGCGGTGCTTGAAGAAGAAATTATCTATGTATCCCACCACTTCACCAGTGTAGTGAAGTGGTGGAAATACATAGATGACACGTTTGTCCTATGGAGAGGTACACTACATGAGCTCAAAGAATTTTTCGAATTCCTAAACACAATAGATGAAACTATTAAATTTACTGAAGTCCACTCAGAGAAAGAAATACAGTTTTTAGATGTTTTGGTAAAACTAAATGAAAACAAGATTGAGACAACTTTGCATGTTAAAAAAAACAGATAAGAATAAACTTTTGCACTATAATAGTCACCATCCACCAGCCCTGAAAAAGGCGATACCTATAGGGCAGATCCAGCGTGTTAAAAGAATAGTGTGTAATGAAAATGAATTGGAGATCAAAACTACAGAACTTCTGAGTAAATTTGAAGAAAGAGGTTACCCAAGAGCACTATTAAATAGGCAAAAAGAGAAGGTATGGAGTGAAGAAGGTGGTTCGGATAAGAATAAAAATATTAAGAGAATACCGCTGATACTGACATTTAGTGAAGAGGCTCCAGCGGTGGTAAAAATAGTTAAGAAGCACTGGCACATGTTGGGTGATTGTATGCCAGAAGTAGAGGAATTCAATAATAGTCCCCTCACGTCATATAGAAAGAACAAAAACATTAAGGATAAACTAGTAAGATCGGACTTCGGATCAATGAAAAAAACGCGTCAAACCACGTTAACGTTGAGCAACAGATTGGGATGTTACCCTTGCGTTTCCTGTATTAACTGTTCACATATGTTAAGGGGTGCTCAGTTTGTACATGAAGGCGTTGAATACAAAATTGAGCACTTTCTGACATGTGGCAGTGATTACGTAATTTACATGTTAGAGTGCCCCTGCGGCTTAAAGTATATAGGGGAAACCACTTTAGAGTTTAGATTGAGGTTTGCCAATCACCGCCACACGATCCGTAAAAAAAGAAAGGATCTTCCTGTACCAAGGTGTTAAAGGGGGTCTGGTTATTATCACCGTTATCCTGGGGTGGCCGTGATTATCCTGTGCAATCTCTATAACTATTTTGCCATTGCACAATTATCAACACAAAGTCTTTCTGTTGCTTTCAATACCATCTATGAGAAGACTCGTGACACTTTGTTATAATAAAGTATAACAAGTTTATTCCTCAACACAATTAAGCTAAATCGCAGTATAACACAGTTACAATATAATAGTAACAATTAAACCCACAGTTTCCTAACTATACAACCCACCCACATTAACTAAGCATAATAAAACCCACCTAACTAATAAGCTACACATTAACTAAGCATAATAAAACCCACCTAACTAATAAGCTATCCCTATATATGGATAGATTTATGGAGGGAAATGGTAAGATACTCAGCCATGTGTTTCGGGTCCTTCCATGGTGGTTCCAAGTAGAAAGAGAGTGTCCTAGGCACCTTGGTAAAAACCATAGGGAAAAAGGGGCATGTCCAACAATCCCATTCTGATTGGCTGAAAGCTATGATGTAATAGGGGCTTGTATATGACCAGGTGTTGAGATCTCATTGTCTAACCACCCACTGGCCAGTGTTACTCCTCCCATCCTGGCCAAAGATGGCCACAACTGGGAAAACTGGTTTTAGTTTCTCTTCTTTGTAGCTCCCCCCATTCCCAGCAGGTGTTGGACTATTGATATACAGACATACTGTATATTGTATATCTATAAAGATACATAGGTACATATCTATATATAGTAATTATTAATCATGCCATCACTTCCCCCTCAACATTCCCCCTTTTGTCGGAAAATACGACAATAAAATGAGTGGGAAGTGTGGAATATATTTGCCTACTCAATCCTATCACCAATAACCGTTCAGGATGAAATGAAGTAAAATTTTCCACTTAGGTATCTAGACATCACCCATCGCCATCACCTCTCCCCTGCCGTTCGCCGTAATCCAGTGTCTCCATCCATAGATTACACCAAAGTCATCTTTGTGGATCTTCTTGGTCTCTTTGGTTCAGGAATAAAGTTCTCTATTTGTCAGTACACTTCTGATCTTGTCGTTGCCAATCTCGAGAAACACGCCTATCCCCAAGTAGTCTTCTTCCCAGCTTGACTGCTTAGATTCTGGAGTTGCTGCACCTTCGTCTCTTGATCGGCCCACAGAGTTTTCCTGTGTTCGCCCCTCTCCCTACCAGATTTTTTTTTTTTTTTCAAGTCTGGTGTGTAGGGACTGTGTCGGGGATCACAAGCTGTAGCTGGGCCTCACCAGGTGGTTTCTTGGAGCACCTCCTTCTTGGGATTAGATCAATCAGGGGATGGCATTCTTCTTAGCTGAGGCACGACTTTCAACAGAGACTTCTCCTGCAAGCTTGATTGAAGCATCTATCGTTAATGTGGTTCTTCTATGGATAGATAGTTGAATCTCTACTAGGCAGGTCAGAGTTTATTGGGTAGGGGATGATATCAGCATACCTAAGTTGACTGTGAGAAGAACGCAGTCCAACCAACCTTCAATCCATCCCTTATGAACGTTACCGACTCAAGGATTGAAGTAGCAAATACCTTAGACAATGATGGGGCCTGTCCCTCATTCCTTTCCTCATTCATACAAAACAGCATATGTACAAATTTATTATACAAAAATATACATTTGGCTTGAATGCATATAGAGACTTGGCTAAAATAGCCTATATCTGCTGATCCATAAAGCACATGCAGGTCACTGACCCATGTGCGACTGGATTACTCCCATACATAAATACAAGAAAACCTTCACTTGAACACACCTTGGACTGCGAAACCATTACCTGAGTATGTCCATGTGTTGGCAGACCTGCATCTATTCCTAAAGCGTCTATATGCACACACATGAAATATAAGTAGGACCAAGCAAAACTTTCATATAAAACATTTTCATATATATGTACACAAAAATATTAGATTTGGGGTGAAGGACTGGATCTGTGCTGTGTCCTTATTAACCCCGTGTCAGGCTGCATTTATGTTGCACAGCCTGATCTTTATGTATTAAAGCAGTCAGTCCTTTGGTCCTTCTGTGAATCAGTTAGTCCATCAGTTTACATGATCAGGAGGACAATGACAAAGTGTAATAAATAGGTTTAAGAATGACGTATCTTTGAAGTAATATATGAACAAATTCTCCCCCCTCCCACCATGACACTGTGAAGTCTTTCTCTGGAGCCTCAGTCTTTTCCTCATGGTGGAAATCTAGCAAGAGATGTTTTCATTTCTGAGCTGAATCCATGAACAATCTTCTGTAATATCTCAGGAGGGTCTGGGCGACCTAAGATGGGATATAAAGGGACAAAACGCTTCTGGGATTTCTCCCGGTGCAGTTAGTACATAATATATACAATGTTTCCTTCCTATATTATGCTCCCGGTTGCACCATTCTACAGGGATCTTCCCCCTGTTATGCTTCTCAGAGGTATCCAGTATTAATTGTCTCTTGTACAAAATTTTAAACAAAATATGTTTTCCGTCCAAGCTAAAAGATCAAAGCCCATAGCATAACACGCCACATTCCTTCATGCACGTCCATTATCTATCCATGCCTATCCTAGCTCACGTTAAAAACATTATTTATCCAAACAAAAAAGAATTCATAAGGAAACAAAAAAAACAACAACCTGCTTTCTAATACAACCTCTGGTAACGTTTCCTAAGGTGTCCAGAGAATTTCTGGACACCACACAATAAATACAATTTACTTAGAATAACTGTTTTTAATTGTATCCTGCATCAAGTTTTAAAAATATGTTATCCATCCAAGCAACAAATAACAAGCACATAGCATAACACGCCACATTCCGTCATGCGCGTCCATTATCTATCCATGCTTACTCCTGTCTTACTCATGTAATAAACATACTTTCTTCAACATAGATGTACAGATACAAGACAAAAACTGTTTCTTAAAGTACACCTTGCACAGTCCTACAAATCAAAAGAATAGCAAACAGCCCTCACAGGTCCTTAGATAAAGAAGTAATAGCAATTTACCTTTCCTGTTCTACCACACATCTCTATGATTAGTTAAATGTAAAGAAAGACTGGTGCCATTCACTTCATAAGGGATCTAAGATACAATGAAAATTAGCATTCTAAAAACCAACTCCTATTTGCATTTCACTCACAATAAAAACCTCAGAATAAACTCTTCTTACACTTGTCCTGACCCTCAAAAATCTACAGTGACATGATGAATTTACAAAGGAACCAAAAATTCTAGAATATATATATATATTACACGCAAGTACCATAAACTAAATGCAAACGACTGTATACAAACACAAAGAAATAGTACAGGCCTGCTGAAATCCAAGGCCCTACAGAGAACTTACTATTCTTATCTGTTTGTCATATGTTCACACAGAACTTTTTGCAAATGGTGAGAGACACAAGCCTGAGACAACAGAGGTTTATGGCTATTCTGTCTATTTGCATTCATTACAATTCTTGTAGACTTACATTTCTGGGCAATATGTCCAAAAATATCACATTTAAAACACTTAACAGAACCATATTCCCTGTCTACTTTAGTCCCTGACCATTTGCAGAACCTGGCAATATGACCTATGCCATTACAAACATAACATCTAACACATGCCATGCTTGATTTAGGTTCTCTAAAAGTACCAGTTATAAATTGTTTATTTAACAGTGATACGCTTTTAACAATTTTTCTTTCTTTTACTTTAACATGTACATGTTTCCCTTTACAACTATTGAGGGGATCAAAATTAGACTTATTTGTTCCCTCACCTAATACACCTCTTCCCCCTATTTGCCCTGAACAGGGCAAGTTCGGGATAGAATCTGGTCTGGGTTTCCGAGATAAAGAGAAGGCCGACCGCATGTTTGAAAAATCATTGATGATATTCTGCATACTAGTTATTAATTTAGAACTAGTTGCAAGATCCACATTTAATTGTTTAATTGTGGCATCACTTTTTTCTGCCTTATCCTTGAATACTTTGATCTCAGCAGCATACTGAGCCAGTTGAGTATCAATTTGTACACAATGATTTTTTTGCTCTAGTAACTGAGATTCAAGCATGCCAATCTGCCTCTCTCCATCAATCTTACTTTGCTCATCTTGATTCATTTGTGCCTGTAAGGCACAAACTGTCTGCAAATTAATGTTACAACAGTTACAGTGAAAATGTGGGGTTTCCTTACGCAATACTACCTCATACACGTAAACTAGTTTAGCCAGCATGTGGAGCCTCTTGTTAGTTTTATTTAATACTGACCGTTTGTCAATACATTTACTATCATGAGCATATGCTTGCTCCAAAAGAGCAGACCATAGAAATTCTGGTGTTTTGGGGCTAGTAGGAGGTACTGGATTAAATGTGCTGTTTTTAGCTAATCGTGTAAGGGTGGATAAATCCATACTCACCACTCCTTGTGGAGTCATCTTGGAGTTGTCTTCCTTGTCCCTTCTTTGCTGCATGGAGAAAACGTCCTTTCTTCCTGACCAGCTGGACTTTCCTGGAGACCAACGACTGTGACTCTGTATGGAAACACCACTTACAAAGCAAACAGAAAATGTTAAAAATCTGCCTTGGTTACAAAAGACTGGGTTCTCTGTATTAAATTTTGTTCCATATAAACCTCTGGCTGCAAAGCTGTGTCACCTGTATGAACTACCAGCGCACTGAACGCACAGAAAAACACAACACTACACCGTGTATCAATGTTATCTGTCCACGCTCCCCCTGGCCTGGTCAGTTTACAGGCTGACCACAGATTTCAACAGAGGAAAAAAACAAAATCTAATAACAGTGGGGCTAGCTCGCCATTGTTAAAGGGGGTCTGGTTATTATCACCGTTATCCTGGGGTGGCCGTGATTATCCTGTGCAATCTCTATAACTATTTTGCCATTGCACAATTATCAACACAAAGTCTTTCTGTTGCTTTCAATACCATCTATGAGAAGACTCGTGACACTTTGTTATAATAAAGTATAACAAGTTTATTCCTCAACACAATTAAGCTAAATCGCAGTATAACACAGTTACAATATAATAGTAACAATTAAACCCACAGTTTCCTAACTATACAACCCACCCACATTAACTAAGCATAATAAAACCCACCTAACTAATAAGCTATCCCTATATATGGATAGATTTATGGAGGGAAATGGTAAGATACTCAGCCATGTGTTTCGGGTCCTTCCATGGTGGTTCCAAGTAGAAAGAGAGTGTCCTAGGCACCTTGGTAAAAACCATAGGGAAAAAGGGGCGTGTCCAACAATCCCTGATTCTGATTGGCTGAAAGCTATGATGTAATAGGGGCTTGTATATGACCAGGTGTTGAGATCTCATTGTCTAACCACCCACTGGCCAGTGTTACTCCTCCCATCCTGGCCAGAGATGGCCACAACTGGGAAAACTGGTTTTAGTTTCTCTTCTTTGTAGCTCCCCCCATTCCCAGCAGGTGTTGGACTATTGATATACAGACATACTGTATATTGTATATCTATAAAAATACATAGGTACATATCTATATATAGTAATTATTAATCATGCCATCACTTCCCCCTCAACACAAGGCATTTTCTTGAGAAAAAGCATGCTGAAAAAGACCTTAAATTTAGGTTGATAGACATGGTACCCCAACAAAGACGTGGAGGAGATAGGGCGAAATTATTAAGAATCAAAGAACTAGAGTGGATATACAAATTAGATACATTGCAACCAAAGGGATTGAATATAGATTACAGGCTAAATGTGATGTTGGAATGAGCCAAATGAAAACCTGAGTTTACCCGGATAACCCTGGGGAGAAGCAAATCGGATGTAGTATAGTATTAGGTAAGGAGCACTAGTCACAACACATTCACTAATTGGTACGAGAATTGTTATAAGATGGAATATTTAATTTTTGTACCCTGATTAATTTTTCCAATTGTTCTTTTGTGCTGATGCAGATGTATTTTGTTCTGTGCAATAATAGGTGATGTAACAGTTGAAGGATATCATGACGGTGGCAGCGGGAGAGGAGCAGCACATACACAAAATAACCCCAATTTACAGCCAAAATTAATTCTTTGGAGATATAACACAAAAAAAAAAAAAAAAAAATTTTTTAAATGAGCATTATTAAATTGTAAGCACAGAAACTTTTCAATTATGATGAAACTGTATTGAAATAATGTGGAAATAAATATCATATTAAAATAAAACATATAGTCAGAGATATTATTTGATGCCTCAATATAAAGATAAGGTTAGCCTAAAGATAAATAAATAAAAAAAATGAAACTCTATTGATCCCAAAACAGGTTACTGTATATCAGTGTAAAAACTGTATACAGTGTGCCGATAGGTGAACCTGTAAGGAGCGTTGGAGGACGCTGCAGCAGGGGAACCCTGGGTGAAAGGTTAAAACAGCTATATAGGCATTAACCTTAAATACATAGGAGGGGTATATGGCAATAATATCTTTGTGGAATAATATATATGATATAAGACAACATTGGCAATACAGAATAATCATATTAGGTTTTTTGAATAAAAACTTGAATTTAATAGTAGTAATAAAGATAAAGGTCTCCAGAGCAATGTGACAGTGAATTGCCAACGCAGTTTTCATTATAATAACAGAGTATGATGATAATGTGGAGCTCAGGGGAAGTAAACTCATAAGAACGGGTTCACAAAGCAACCACTGGCCTTGTGGAGACCAGTGGAGGATAACACTGCGGGCACCAGTTAAAGCACTCAAACACAGTGAAACCCAAGGTGCATTGCTCCCTAGAATTTGAATATGCAGATGAAGTCCATGGAGCCTCAGTTAAGAGTCTACAATATGTACACCAGCCAGTTATCCCACCAGGGAAGGACCTAGCCCAGGGTATTAGTAGCCCTTAAGTCACTACCCAGCCCTTGCGAGCTTGAAGATATGGCCAGGGGTTTACCATGGACTAGGTATCCAACCACAGACAGCTGTTTCGGGGTTGTTGCCCCTCATCAGTGTGGCGCAGGATTCTGGCTGGGTGGGAGCAATGCTTGATAGACCGACATCACAAAGCAACCACTGACCTTGTGGAGACCAGTGGAGGATAACACTGCGGGCACCAGTTAAAGCACTCAAACACAGTGAAACCCAAGGTGCATTGCTCCCTAGAATTTGAATATGCAGATGAAGTCCATGGAGCCTCGGTTAAGAGTCTACAACATGGACACCAGCCAGTTATCCCACCAGGGAAGGACCTAGCCCAGGGTATTAGTAGCCCTTAAGTCACTACCCAGCCCTTGCGAGCTTGAAGTTATGGCCAGGGGTTTACCATCGACTAGGTATCCAACCACAAACAGCTGTTTCGGGGTTGTTGCCCCTCATCAGTGTGGCTCAGGATTCTAGTTGGGTGGGAGCAATGCTTGATAGACTGACATCACAAAGCAACCACTGACCTTGTGGAAACCAGTGGAGGATAACACTGCGGGCACCAGTTAAAGCACTCAAACACAGTGAAACCCAAGGTGCTTTGTGATGTCGGTCTCTGACTCTGAGACTCTGACTCTGGCTCTGAGGGTGAGACTCTGACTCTGAGACTCTGACTCTGAGACTTTGACTCTGAGACTCTGACTCTGACTCTGAGACTCTGACTCTGAGACTCTGACTCTGACTCTGAGACTCTGACACTGAGACTCTGACTCTGAGACTCTGACTCTGGCTCTGAGGGTGAGACTCTGAATCTGAGACTCTGACTCTGAGAATCTGACTCTGACTCTGAGACTCTGACTCTGAGACTCTGACTGCTGGGTAATAAAGCTCTGGCACGCTGGGTAATAAAGGGGTTAATACCAGCTTTGTTATACAAGCTGGTATTAAGCCCGAGATTCTTAATGTCAGGCCACGTTTGACCCAGCCACTAAGAATCTCCAATAAAGGGTTAAAAAAACACAACACAGAGAAATATTTTTATTTTAAATAAAAAAAAAGCCATTAGGGACTCCATCTTTAATTAAAAAAATCCTCTTTCGTCCGACGTAGTCCAAAACGCGATGTCCTCTCTGCTACATCTCCTGTGCATAGATATAGATGTCTATGCACAGGGAATGAGCAGACTGAGAACAATCTCAGCTCTGCTACATCATGTCTGTGAGCAGGCGGGCTCTAGGACCCTGGAGCTGACAGCCTGAACACAGAGAAGACAGCTGGACTCGGCTGGCAAAGAAACAGCAGTTACTTTGCGAGTTTCCCTGCTATCACTGGCACAGTAGCCGAGTCTAATGCAAACAATGGCAATCCTAGTTTTGTCAGCGTTTGCCATTGATTTGCATTGGACTCGTGCGAGTAAACGCTGGGAAACTCGCAGAGTACCGAGTCCTGCGAGTCCCTTACTACTCGCCGAGTAACGAGTCCTAGGGAGTAGATTCGCCCATCCCTACTAGAGTTATATGCAGTATCTTGGCTGGGTATAAAAACACAGGGGATCCCGTGCAGGTTTTTTTTTTTTTAAATAATTTAAATAAATAGTTTTTACACACAGTGTAGAGTCCAAACAAATTTGATACTGAGCCAAGATAAAGCACATGGCTGGGGTTTTGTATTCTTATCCTCGGGAGACTCAGAGTTATTTCCCTAATACAGTGGCAATAGGGGTAATTTAAGGAGTTAATTATCGCTGTGAGTTGAAAGCTGACATCAAGTACTGGATAGGTAATGTACAGATCTCTATGAGACCCCCACATTACCAATCCTGTAAGTAAATAGTTAAAAAGCAAACTGAAAAATCATTTAGTTGAAATAAAAAATACAGACACCTTCTTTTATCCATTTATTAACCCTAAACAACCACAACAAGGTACCTCGAAGCTTCCTGGTTCTGCTACAGCTGTGACCTCAAGTGAACTCACTGACGTCACCGCTCTCTCTTTTCTGTCAGTGTGTGCTCTGGATGCATTAGAGCCCCAGGGTGTGATGCTAGCTGTCAACTCACAGCTGTCATTAATCCCTTATATTACTCCGATTGCCATTGCACCAAGGCAATCAGGAAGAGCTGGGTAAAGTGCCAGAAATGGCATATCTAGTGGATGCACCAATTCTAGGGTGGCTGCCGGCTGTGATTCTTAATCTGGTGTGGGCCAATAACCATGGGCCTACGCAGAGTGGAAATAACAAACCCCCAGCCATGTGCTTTACCTTGAATAAGTACCAAAATTGGGGGGCATGTCAGGGCAATTACCTGACATTGCTGAGTAATTGTTTAGTAATAAGTAATTGTTTGATTTACTGAAGTATATACGTATATACATATATATGTGGAACTTCTAAGATGATGCTCGGAGCTCTCATGCAAGTGAGAGCATTTCAAGACATAACCCCATCAGGACAAGAGTGTGTGTCATAGCCCCATCTGGACAAGATAAGATGAGAGTGTGCATCCCCCCATGACCTCATTCACCCATCTACTGGGTGTAATCATGAAGAACCAATCAATGTAAGGTAAATAACTGGGTGCGACCAATTGCCTTGAAGTAAACAACTATTGTATGCCTATATAATAAACTGTGGGATGCCTTCCTTTAGGAAACCCTGATTTTGCACCTGAGCTGTGTGTGTCTGTGAAGTTCCTCAGTCCACTAAACAGATAAGGATCAGGCATTTTGCCGTGACAGGCACATAATTTTTTTTAATTATTTATTTAAATAGTTAAAAAAAAAAACTTGTGGGGTCCCCCATGTTTTGATACATAGAAAAGATAATGCACACCGTGAGGAGCTGCAGCTATCAGTTATGTGCTTTATCTGAGTATCAACCCCACACCGTATTTTTCAATTATTTATTTATTTTTACACTAATATGATGGCACATATCTAGGCAGCCAAACCAAAACAGTAATACAGACTTCTCAGAGAAGTTTGTGTTCAGGGTCCATGAATGGACACTAGGTGTTCAGTATGGACACTAAACTTTACAGTTCAGGTTCGTTCATCACTACTTACAGCTTAAACCAGATGTTTATGTAACATGACATGAAATAAGAATAAACCTTTTCCATTTTAGATTAGTTAGGATTACCATAATTATTTATGTTTCCCAAATGACAGAATAATGAGAGAGAGAATGTGTTATGCCATTTTTAGTACTTTCTGGAAAGTCAAAAGTCTACAAACATTTCATTAGTTTATGGTACTATTGGCCTTAAACTGTATGATTTGGGTAAAATATTTTGGATATCCTTCCAAAAGCTTCTCACAATAGTTGGTATGAATTTAAGCACATTCCTCCTGACAGAACTGGTGTAACTGTGCTATGTTGTAGGTCACCTTGCTTGCTTTCAGCTTTTTCCATAAATTATTAATAGGACTGAAATCAGGGCTTTTTAATGGCCACTCTAAAACATTGACTTTGACATCCTTAAGCCACTTTGTAACCACTTTTGTAGTATGCTTCTGATCATTGTCCATTTGGAAGACCCATTTCCACCCAAGTTTTACTTCTTAACTGATGTCTTAAAATTTTGCTTCAGTATTACTACATAATTTTCTTCTCTCATGATGCTATCACAGTTGGGATGCTGTTCTTAGGCTTCCAATCTTCTACCTTTTTCAATGGTCATTATGTCGAAACAGTTCAATTTTAGTTTTGTCAGACCACAGGACATGATCCAAAAATGTAGGTCTTTGGTCCTGTGTGCATTTGCAAAAATTAATCTGCCTTTTTTATGTTTCATCTGGGCAGAGTGGCCTTTCAGCCCATGTTGACACAGTACTCGGTTCACTGTGAATAACCTTACCAGATTCTGGCATCATCTTCACATCTTTTGCTTTTGTACTTGATATACACATGTTGGACCAAAGCACATTCATCTCTGGGACACAGAGCCCATCTCCTTACTGAGCGATATGATGGCTGAACATTCCCATCTATTTTGTACTTTTGTATAATTGTTTGTACATTTAAATGAGGCACGTTCAGGTATCTGGAAATTGCACGCAAAGATTAACCAGACTTGTGCAAGTCCACAATTATCTTCCTGATGTTTTGGCCAATTTCTTTAGACATTCCCATGATGCTGCACAAAGAAGTAATGTGTTTTAGGTGTACCATAATAAACATCCACAGGTGTGTCTACAATTAACTCAGATGTTGCCAATAAACCTTTCAGAAGATTCCAACCACATGACATCATCATATGGGCTGTCCCAAATTGTTCAAAGGTATAGTAATCTTAGTGTATGTACATTTTTGACTTTGCAGAAAGTAAAAAAATGCCTTAAAACAATTTAACTCTCTAATAATAATGGCTTTTGGCAAATATAAATAATTATGGTAATCCTATTTGACCTAAAACGGGAAAGGTTTATTCTGATTTCATGTCAGATAGTCAGAAAGACATGTGTATGTGTCTTTTGATAATGTACGTAAACTTGTGGTTTCAATTGTATGCTCTCTTGTAATTCAGCTCATGGACTGATTTCCAAACATTTTTCTTTACAATATTCTGGTGTAATTCAGAAATAATTGAAAACCATCCTGGTTTAGATGAAGGAAAACATGGCCAAACCATGATTCTATCACCACTGTGTTTGTTTCACAGATAATATGAGTGTTTCATGCTATAATATAGTGATTTTCTTTCTCCAAATACAATGCTTTTTAGGCCAAAGAGTTCTACTTTGATATCATCCATCCAAAAAACTGTTTTCCAATAGCTTTCTGGCTTATCCAGGTTATCTCTCGCAAATTGCAGATTGGCAGTAAAATTCCTGCCATGGACACTATTGTTGTTCATTGTAGTGCTAATGATGGACTCATGAATATTAGCATTAGCTTATGTGAGTGAGAGCTATTTTATTTAAAGGAGTTCTACGAGATAAGAAAAACATTGCTACATTTCCCCCAACTACATAGCTGTCCTCCGGTTTTGTCTAGTTTTACATCTTAGCTCTATTAAATGGACTGTACTGTTATACCAGACACAACCTGCAGACATGAGTGGCACTGTTTTGCAATAAATCAAGCATGTTTTTTTTCATACTACAAGCAGAAGTGCATATAGAGAACAAGTGATTATTATGATTAATATGTCTAGGGGTGAAAAAAAACATATTACAAGAATAGAACAGAAATGTAATTATAGATTGCATGAAAATCTGACCAGAACACGAACACAGGTAAAATACTTGACTTTGTCTTCCCCGTCAAATACAATGATTTCAAACCATATCTCCTACCAATAACTATGACTTCTGCATTTTACATTTGAAATATGATTCCCTCCTCAAAATCATTACAACTGAAAGTCTCATAGGATATGAGAAGCAATATTTTTCTTGTGGGAAATCTAGGTTTCCTGCAGAAGTGACATAAATATTGAACTGTGGAAAGAAAAACATTATTTTATCATTTAAATGAAGATGGCTTCCAGCCTGATCAGTAAACTGATACAAATAACATTTGCAAATAACCATTTTTTTCGCTGAGATATCCATTTTTTTTCATCAGGCTGTCTGAAATACCGTACAACCATTCCTTGAAATGGTGCAGGTGGTCGTTGCAAATAGAAAATTAAATCCTATCAATCTAAAGAAAATGTTTCTTTAAAAAAATAAATAAATAAATATATATATATATATATATTTATATGCAGTATATATCAGAAGATTGACCTTTCATATTCTTCTATAGTGAAATGTCTACGTTTTCAAGGCTATAATATATATGCAAATAGCACTCTTGTTAGTGAACACACAGCTTTCCCCTTCAAACTACCAGATGATTTTCATTGGAGTATCTGGAGACTGGAAGGTAAACATAAATACTAGTGACATGATAAAAATTAGGGATTTACCCCTTCTCATCATAATATGTAATAATATGACTTTTGTCATGTCTCCACACATGGAGCAGGCTCAGGCACATGTCAACTGTAGTACATAACTGGCATCTCAGATTATTATAGTTCAATTACCTAAATTAAGCTGTCAATCTCTGAGGCTGTGTGCTCACGATCAGTAAAACCAATGTTTTGGTCGCAGCGTCTTGCCGCTGTACTCAAAACGCTACATTGTACAGTAGCAGCATGGTGGATGGGATTTCTAGAAATCACGTTCTCACCAAGCTTCACCCGACCACAGCATGTTGTCAGCTGCACCCACCGCAGATGGTAAGTACAGGGCGGCTGCGGTCTCCCTGAGAGCACCTGCGGGTTCCTACAGATCTGGAGGAACTGCGTCCAAGACGCAGCGCCTCCGGACCATGACCATGATAGGTTGGGCCTGCTGGGGGCCTGCTTAAAGCCCCTGTCACTACAATCCTAATCTTTCGGTCAAGTCTACCCTTTTAGTGGACTTGATTGCAGAGAAATTATGATGTGCACTTTTATTCCTTGGATATGCCAATAAACTTTATTGTATTGATGTTTGTTTAAAACCTAGTACTGTATTATTTCACCTTTTCTTCATGATTGTGGAATTGCAGTATAAGGCCGGCTTCACACCATGGTTTTTACCTGTCAGGTTCGGTCCGGTGTGAACCGGACCAAACCTGATCAGGCTTTGCCCTCATGTATCCCTATGATGCCGGATAGCTGCTATTTGGCCTCCGGTTTTGATCTTCCAGGAGGATCTAGTTGTGTTCTGTTTTTGCACCGGATTCAAAATCGGAGTCTGCAGCATTTTTTGTGTCTGGTGCAAAAAAACAAAACCGGATCCTCTCAGACCCCGGGCGATCTGGGGCCCATAACTTGGGAGTCTATGGGCTCTGGATCGCCCCGGATCCAGCAAAAAAACAGATCATTTGTCGGATGCTTTTACTGAAGAGCTCTGCAATGCAGCCACGCTCATTCAGCACCATGGACAGAGCAGAATTGCAGAGTCGACGTTGAAGTTCAGCACCATGGAGAGCTCGACGGCTGAAATTTCAGCACTCCGGGCAGCTCCCCTGCACACGCGGTGCTGACATTTTAGCACTGGACAGCAGTAGGAGCGAGCAGAAACGATTCCTGTGTAAAGGTAGGGTCACACTTGCAGATTTTCCATGCATTTTTCACACGTCTTTTGTGAAAAATGCATGGAAAAACGCATCCATAGGCCCCCATGTTAAAAACGCATGCCCAAATAGCAAAAATGCATGTCTGAATGTACCATGCGTTTTTGGGTGCGTTTTTGGCTCAGCACCAAAAAATACTGCATGATTTTTTGGAAAAAGCACCCAAAAACGCAGCATGCAGTATTTTTTGGTGCTTTTTCAAAACTCCATGTGTTTTTATTAACATGGGGCCCCATGCAAAAAACGCATGCCCCAATAGGCTGCCAACAAGCACCTTAAAAAACGCATGCTAGGCTGAGGTCACACTTGCAGATTTTCCATGTGGATTTCACACATGTCTTTTGTGAAAAACGCATGGAAAAATGCATCCATAGACCCCCATGTTAAAAATGAATGCCTGAATGTACCATGCGTTTTTGGGATGCATTTTTGGCTCAGCAGCAAAAAATACTGCATGCAGCATTTTTTGGTGCTTTTTCAAAAGCGCATGCATTTTTTTTAACATGGGGCCCTATGGGAAACGCATGCGTTATATGGCACTAAATGGTACATGCATTTTTGCATGCGTTTTTTAAGGGTACCCCACACCTATCAGCAAAAAAGCATGCAAAAATGCAGGCTGCCAAAAAGCACCTTATAAAACGCATGCCAAGTGTGACCCTAGCCTAAAACAGGATCGGAGGGCATCCTGCAATACACCGGACAGAACCTGACAGATCAACACCGTGTTGTGAAGGTGGCCTAAGCAAACAGACCATCACAAATTCAATTTACTTAGGGTGAAAAAAATGTAGTATAAATAGAAAAAAAATGTAAACGTGAAAAAACTAACAAAGTGTGTCCCTAAAAACGCAAGCGGTACCAGATGTGCCCTTAATGTGGCATCCGGTACCGTATGCAGTAGACACAGCGGATATATGAATGTTCCCCTGCTTCCCAACACAGTTTTTGTATTCCAGGACTGAAATCGGGTAAAATCGGATCCACTCGGATCAGGCCGGATCCGGGGCAATCCGGCGCGTAATAACATGAGAGTCTATGAGTGTCGGATGCCGCTGATCTGGTAAATAAATCAGACCAGTTGCCGGATGCAATTATTAACCCTGCTGATGCACGGAAGACAAGTTTGATGACCTCCCATCCTCCCTCCCGAAGCCATTTTACTCCCAGAGCAGGATCCTAAGGCCGGGTTCACATCACGATTTTGGAGCTTCCGAGTGTATCCGTTTCAAAACGGATACACTCGGATCCAAAATCGGCTCCCATGTATCCCTATGGGGCTCGGATCGGATGTGTGCCTTTTGACATCCAATTTTGGCACCATCCGATCCTGTCCGATCCTGTCCAATTTCATCACGGACACAAAAACGCAGCTTGCTGCGTTTTTGTGTCAGTGAGTGTCCAAGAATGAAATCGGACAGCCTTGGATCAGAGCTGATCTGAGCCCCGATACTGTAGGAGCCTATGGACATCGGATCCGAGCTGAACTCAGATCCGATGTCAGCTCCGTGTTTTATGTACTGAGCATGCCCAGAGGCAGTGCTCAGTACATATAATTAACCCTATGGGTACCTTTACACACGGCTACATTTGTAGCTTGTCACCAGGTAACTTACTGGTTGCAATGAAATCATGGATACATGATTCCATTTGTACACAGCAACAAGATAGAACCATGTATCCATGCTTTCACTGCAACCAGTAAGTTACCTGGTGACAAGCTACAAATGTAGCCGTGTGTAAAGGTACCCTATCTGTACCTGTCACTCCCTGTCTGTCCCTAACTGACCCTCCTCTATCTCTGCACTACCTCTTCTTTATGCTCCCCCTGTCCTCCCCCCTCGTCCTCCCCCCTGTGCTCTCCCCTCCGGAATGTAAATAAAATAAAAAAATCCTCTCAGAGGATACTTTACATTGCGGCGACTGCAGGACTGTGACACAGTGTCTTCTGCTGGGTGAAGATCCTGTGGTGATGTCACAGAGCCGGTCACCTGATGTGTCAGGTGACCGACTCTGACATCAGGAGAGGTCCTTCGCCCAGCAGAAGACACTGTGTCACAGTCCTGCAGTTGCCGCAATGTAAAGTATCCTCAGAGAGGATTTTTTTTATTTTATTTACATTCCGGAGGGGAGATCACAGGGGGGAGGACGAGGGGGAGGACAGGGGGAGCATAAAGAAGAGGTAGAGCAGAGATAGAGGAGGAACAGATAGGGACAGATAGAGAAGAAGCAGGGACAGACAGGGACAGGCAGGGAGAAGAGGATCCACACGGATCCTGCACAGACACGGATCGGATGGCTATTTGCCATCCGAGTGCAGGGATCCGTGTGGATCCGTGCCTGTCCGTGGGATCCTCCTTTCAACACGGATCCCACGGACAGGCACAAAATCGTGATGTGAACATAGGCTAAGCAGGACACCAACCCACAGCTGCTCAGCAGTCAGCTAATTAGGGTGCTACTTAGGGTGAATGCTAATTAGCTAATGTGGTACACATGTTGTGTGCACAACAATGAATCATGTGTGCCAATGGTGAAGTGCAAAATGATGGCCCTGTGCATGTCGTGGCTGCATCGTGCACTGCTGTGGATCACTAGTCACCTGCTGGGATAGCATGCACCTACCCTGTGTGCCTTCCAGCCTTGCCTACTACTTATCATCAGATAGACCATCACGTGACCTGTGACATCACAAAATTTGCATTTATTCCATTTTTGAACAAAACCCATCCGGTAATGCAGGCATTCATATGTGTCTTGCGTTACCGGATACGGTTTACATAGACAACCATGTTATCAAAACCAGCTCAGGTTTGGCAACCTGTCCGAAAAATGTTGCCTGCATGATTTTTACTGCAAATCGGAAAACCGGATCCGGTAAGCGCAAGGCAGTTAAGGTGATCCGTTTTTTGTGTTGCTACCTATGGGTACGGATCCAGATCGGTTTTCAGCATTTTTAATGGACAAAACCGGATACGGATATGAAAACAAAACCACAAATGTGACCCTAGCCTTAGGGATAGTTTAGTGCTTTTTAGCTTGAGGGACAGATCAAGCACCCTGGTTAGGCTAGAGTCACACATGACAATCAGTTTTTCCACTGGTTTCAATAATAAATACGTTTTTTTTTTGCTGTTTTTTGAGCCGCCTGTGCAGCTATGCATTTTTTGGACTTTGCCGTTTTGTGCAAAAAAATGCTAGCAAAAATGGATCCGTTTTTTTACTGCACCAAAAACAACGGATGTGTTTTCCCATAGGGCCCCACGTTAAAAAAACAGATCCATTTTTTTTAGTGCACCCAAAAATGTTGCTTGCAGCGTTTTTTTCGGGTCCAGAAAGAAAACAAATGGCTTTTGTTAACAATGCAGTCACACTTAATCCCAGGATCTGTTTTTAGCATCAGTTTTTGGACTTAGAAAAATAAAGTTAAAAAACTGATGCCAATAATGGATCCAGGGCTTATGTGTGACCCTAGCCTTTCCCTTCTTCTCATAGCTTTCATGACAATCTGCTTCAAAATAAGCATAAAATAATGTACCAATGGTATAATGACTTACAACAATATGGTGAGGTTACATTCACAAAAAGCATCCCCCACATGCTATTAGCAGGCATGCAGGCACTGGTGAGAGTGTGGCAGGCAGTGCCATCACAAACTTTACTGCAGTTCTAACTCAAGGAGTCACAGAGAGGTTTTCCCATAACTTTGAACTGCACTGCACTCCCTGACGTCCCCACTCCTCACATGCACTGTTTCACAGTACCTGTGAGATAGACCCACTATGTCTTGCTCAAGACAGCATCTGCTATGAGCATTGATGCCACTGAGGTTATCTCAGTTCACACAGCCAGATTCCATGCTGCGTGACACTTACTTTGTAACCTGAGACAACCTCAGGAAAGTCACGGCTTTTCACACTGCAGGGAGCCGTGTAGTACCTGGTGCCCCATCATATGAGGATACAGTCACTGATCTTTCACTCTATATGCTTGGACTACTTCAGCATTTATTTTGGTTTTATTATTTTTGGGACGGTTTCTAAATATTTTTTACATCTGTTTTTTCGGGGAGGGAGATTTTGGGTGGAATGGGAAACTTTAAACAAATGAATTTTCATAAAAAATAATATTTTAAGAGAGGAATGTATTGGGGTTATTTTTCAAATAAAATATTAATTGCCTCTGGCTTTGCTGTCAACTGACATTACTAAGCTGGCATCATCTCCAAATGCATTAGAGGCACCTCACCTGGTTGGGCGGCTGCCTGATAATTTTTAATGATTTTAATATATTTTAAGACTTTAAAGATTACTCAACTTTTCAGCTGTTCAAGAGGATGGATAGATAGAAGAATTTAATGTACTATAATGTTGCCCTGCTGTAGTGGCAATTAGGGTAATGATAGTTGGGATTTTGTCAGCTGTGTAATGTCAACTGGCATCAAGCCCAAGGGTTAGTGATGTAGAGGGGCCTATTAGATACAACACTTTACTAACTCAGTCAGTAAAAACATAAAAAAAATACAAAAAATATTTACCTTGGAAAAGATTAATAGATAGATTTACATATAGATAGATAGATGTTAAAAAGCTATACAAATTCCCCCCCCCCCCCTCCTTTAGTGCCTTTCATATTGCACTTAAGGGTGTTTTAGCCTTGTATTTAGCTGTAAAAATGAATTAATAAATGAAAAAATAAATAAAAAGCCGCAGGGTACCCCCTCTTTTTGTTTGACAGATAGAATACAGCAAACAACCGCAGCCTGGAGACTACAACTGGTCGCTTTATCTTGGCTGTTATCAAAATTGAGGAGGCATAATAATTTAAAGTCAGTTTTGTTGGCAGTTTTGGGTACTTACAAAGTTTTTTTCTAGATCCTTAATTTTGTCTGTCATTGATTGAACATATACAAATTCAGCAAACTGAGTCGAACTTTAACTTCAGAAGGTTTTCTCATCTCTAGCTAGTACTGTCTATAAAATGCTCAAATAGCAGATCAATAATCCATCACCATAAATCTAGCCTAAATATTCACTCACAGAGTACATAGATTTGCTGAGATTTTCAGACCATGTGCGCACACTGAAATTTTCTGTGCCAAATCTGTATCTGTGTTTTTGATGCATTTTTTTGCCATGCGTTTTTCATACAGCAGTAAATGGGTGGACCGGCTGAAAAATGCAGGCAAAAAGCACCAAGAATTGACATACTGCAGAGTTTTTCTGTCACCAAATATGCAAAGAAAAAATAAGCAACATATGCACAAAAATTCTGAATTCTCTTTGACTTTGCTGGCATAAAGATAGGCTTGCAGATTTGTGTCAAAACCTTACTAAAACTGCATCAAAATCGTATGAAAAAAGGCCCTGTGTACACAGGGCCTCAGTGAGAATAGTTGACAAGTTGCAGTCAAGTATCACACATTTTTACCTCACCTAGCATCTGTATTACATGTTAGTGCTCACTTAGCATCCTTGGGACATGCATATGCAATTCATATGCAGTGCATTAGTAACATCATCTCTTATATATGAGAGTACTCTGTACATTAGGTAAATTGACAAAATAAAAAGGCAAGCAAATAAAGATATAGTTAGATAGATATCCTGCACCTATACAATGCCTGAACACCCATGTTTCACTAAAGGGTGTTTAGCCATGTTTTAACCTACTAAATAAATATAAAAAAACAATGGCGTGGGGTAAGCCTTACTTTGGATAACCTGCTAAGGTTAAGCAGACAGCTGGGGCCTGAGGCCTGCAGTTGTCAGCTTTAACTTGACTGGTTATTCCATGAAGGGGACCCCACACTGATTTTTTTCAAGTATTTGGTTATAAATAGAAAAAAAACATATTGGGTTTCCCTATATTTGATAACTAGCCAAGGTAATGCTGACAGCTATGGGCTAATATTCTCAGGCGGGGAAGGTCCATGGTCATTGGGCCTTTCCCAGCCTCAAAATAAAAGCTCATAGCTACCCCAGAGGTGGCATCTCCTTTAGAAGCGTCAACCCTGGTGCTTTGCCTTGTATTTTCCTGTTGTGGTGGCAATTAGGGTAATGATAGTTGGGGATAATGTCAGCTGTGTAATGTCAGCTGGCATCAAGGCCAAAGGTTAGTGATGTAGAGGGGCCTATCAGATACAACACTATACTAACTCAGTCAGCAAAAATATAATAAGTTGTTTATTTATTTATTTATAACTAATTAATTTAAAAAAAGCTCAGTATCATCTGTGTTTGGAATAGCCATCTAAGGTAAAGCTGACAGCTGCGAGCTGCAGCCCCTAGCTGTTTGCTTTACCATAGATGGTTATCAAAATGAGGGGGACCCCTCATGTTGTTGTTTTTTACATTCTTATTAGCTTAAACCTGCAAAAAAAAACTTTTACTGCCACACGAAAGGCACTAAAGGGTGCAAGCTTGTAATATGTAGGGACGTGAGCCATTATATAGCTATTGTGCATCTATCTATCTATCTATCTATCTATCTACCTATAGCTATCTGTCTGTCAGTCTGTAAATCTATCTATGTAAGGCCCCAGTTACACACACAGATAATTGTGCAGAGATTGTTCACAGATCTCTGGTTGCAGTGAAATCATAGACATATTGTTACATTTGTACACGGCCACAAAATGGAGCAATGTGTCCATGATTTCACTACAACCAGAGATCTGCCAACAATCTCTGCACAATTATTGTGTGTGTAAGGGTGGCTTCACACTGCGGAGTGATCCGGTCTGGGGCTGTCAGGGATGAACCTGACAGCCCTGGACTGGATCAGCACACAGAACTGGAGGGCTAATTTGCCCTCCCGTCTGGTGTGCAGCCGCACGCAGCTGCAGCCGCTGACAGGTCAGAACCGCGGCGCCACGGTCCTGACCTATCAGTAGTGTGAGCTGCGTGCGGCTGCACACCAGATCGGAGGGCAAATTAGCCCTCCAGTTCTGTGTGCTGATCCAGTCCAGGGCTGTCAGGTTCATCCCTGACAGCCCCGGACCGGATCACACTGCAGTGTGAAGCCGCCCTAACTGGGCCTTAACTCTATAAATAACATTTCTTTATCAAATTGTGACAACTAGCTTTAAATTGACAAAGAGTTATTAGGACACAGATAGATACTGCACTATCTTTTAACATAAAAAAAAAGTTAAAGTCCCATAGAGGGACTAATTAAAAATGTTAAAAAAAGGTAAAAAAATAAAAATAAAACCCTTAAATAACTCAGTCGGGCAAACATGAAAAATTATAGCTCTCCAAATATGGTAAGGCAAAAACTTTTCTTTTGTAAAAAAAAAAAAAATTTTAGAGTGTGATATTAGCAAGTCCTAAAAAAAGCTATATGCATCTAGAATCGCTATGATTACATTGACATGGGGAATAAAGTTGTCCTATACCACAAACGGTATAACGGTGAATGGTGTATAAAAAACTAAAGTAATTATTATATTGCTGTTCATTTTTTTATTCTCCCTCCCAAACAAGAGAGGCCAGATGTAATCCAAAGTAATTCTGCCTGCCTCATTATGATGAATGGATTCATCAGGAGTTTAATCTAAATCACGTATCTCATAGGTTTTGATGGAAACTCTGATGGAAGAGCTCAGCAAAGAGCACTGGCTAAATGTAAACCAAACCTTAAAAGTGATATAAAATGTAATGTTGCAGAAAATGATTCTAATAAAAGTTTCAACTTAAGGGTACGGACACACTGGTGAGAAAATCAGATGAGTGCAATGCGAGAAAATCTCGCATTGCATTCAGACCAATGTTACAGAATGACTAAGAACACATTAACGTGTGCTGGACGTTTTTCTCACACAGAATCTAGATGAGAAAAAAGTTACAACATGCTACAACAGTATGCGAGCCACACGCGAGACTCCCCAATGCAAGTCAATTGGTCCGACAAAATTACAGACAGCACACGGACCATCCTAGTGTCATCCCTTTTTTTAACTGATACTTATCATTCTGTAGCTCAGAACACTGTAAGGCTGCTTTCACATCAGGGTTTTTAAATCGTGGCAGATGCGATGAAAAAACCGCATCTGCTGCGATTACCGCATAACTGCTGCACTTGCGGCACAGTTGCGGCAAGCCCCATACAATGTATATGCGGGCTTGCGGCAGGTGCGGCCGCACCTGCCGCAAGTGCAAAACCGCACTTGCCCCACCTGCCGCAAGCCCGCATATACATTGTATGGGGCTTGCCACAACTGTGCCGCAACTGTGCCGCTAGTGCAGCAGTTATGCGGTAATCGCGGCAGATGCGGTTTTTTCACCGCATCTGCCGAGATTTAAAAAAAATGCTGATGTGAAAGTACCCTAAAATGTTCCTGTAAATGATTATACAGTAAATAGCTGCTGAGAAAAAAAAAGATTGCACACGAACAGCACACGGATGTCACGCATCAAAAAATGGATGTCACTCGTCCAACTCTCCTGGATAAGAATCTGACCATTTTTTTAATGCCAGTGTGTTTCCACCCTTAGGCTAGGGTCACACTAGGTATTACCGCCCTGCCCGAGGGGTCGCATTGAGTTTTGCAGCATAAATGCAGTGCTACCACCATGGTTGCGCCACGTGTATGCTGCCCATACTCATCTATGGAGGCCCCACCCCTAATGTGACATCAACGCCGGCATCAGATGGTCATCTCGTGGTATTTCCAAACCCGAGCAAAGAAGCTGTCCACAGCGTCTTTACTCACGTTTGGAAATACAGCAAGATGACCATCTGTTGCCGGCGTTGATGTTGCGTTAGGGGCAGGGCCTCCATAGGTGGGTATGGCCAGCATAATCTTGGCGCTACCATGGTGGTAGCACCACGTTTATGCTGTAAAACTTTAAGTTTTCGCGCGACCCCCCCGGGCAGCGCGCCAATGCCAAGTGTGACCCTAGCCTTACCCACAAAAACACTGCAACACTAAAATATGTCATGTACTAAAAGAAGTATAGAAGGTATCCATATTGTTGATAGCACAAAGCCTCTGGAAAAGTGACATGGCTCCCTCCTGAAAAGAAATCTAGTGAAATCTGCATTCCCAAGTTATAATAGATCTTCTCATCTGCTCGTCTAAGGCTAGGGTCACAACTGCGGCAGGGCTATGCAGATCCTTATCCGGATTTGAGCAGTAAAAATGCTCAAAACAGGATCAAGAACCGCAGCACATAGAAGCCCATTATAACAACCGGATTGCACTACATGCAATCCGGATACCGCATCCGGATTTGCAGCCTGTGTGAAAAATCATGCAGGCTGCAGTTTTTGGAGTGGTGTCCGGCTGCAGCAGATTTATTATAATTGGCTCCTACAGGAGCCCATGCGGCTGCCACAAGGCATATGTGAATGCCTGCGGCAGCCGGCGGCTTTGTTCACCCTTGCTGCCGCTGGGATGAACAAAGGGTTAACTAATAAGAATGCATGTGGGCAACATGTCTCTAGGGGGTGTCCACCCTCCCTAGAGACATGCTGTCCACTCAGGACGGCATGTCAGGGGTTACCTTAGCTGTTAACCCCATCTCCGCTATTGTTGGCTTTCATTCATTCTTTCTATAACAAGCCGCCGGCTCCCAGCATCAGGACCACTATGCTACGCACTTTGCTAAAAGTACATCCTCATTGAGGATGCTGTACTGTAAAATGCTTATGCAATGTGCGTAGCATTGTGGTCCTGATGCAGCAGCCGGCGGCTTGTAATAGAAAGAATGAATGAAAGCCGACAACAGCGGCGATGGGTTTAACAGCTAAGTTAACCCCTGACATGCCGCCCTTTGTGGTCAGCATGTCTGTAGAGGGGGTGGGCACTCCCTACAGACATGTTGCAAACATCTTTTAACAACATTAACACTTTGTTTATCCCTGCGGCAGCAGGGATGAACAAAGTATCCAGCAACCAGATTGCACATTCAGAGCAATCTGGTTGCTGGATTCCGGCTTAGGAACAACTTTTGTTCCTAAAATGTGTGTGAAGGCAATTGCGGTTTACCGCATCCAAATCTGGATGCGGTAACCGCAATTGCAATTCCAAGTGTGACCCCAGCCTTAGTACCACATAGTGCCTAAACCACATTTAGCATCCACATGTTTGCCATTACTGTAGTGAGGAGAGTCCACTTAGTTTACTTGATGCAGTTCTCCAGAAGGTCAAGTTAAGCACAATGTTTGGGCACTACCCTGGCATATTTGAAGTTTTCATCTTGAAACTTCCACTACATGTTTGTTTCTGGAAAAGAGCCATGGAGTCAAAATCATCACTATGACCATAGATGAATTCCCAGATGGGTATGATTTCCAAAATTGGGTCACTTGCTTTTGTGTTTTAGCACTTAGGGGTTTTACAAATAAAATCTGCAAACGAATTTGGATAAAACTGTGCTCCAAAAGTCAGGTAGTGCAGCTACTGTGCCAAACAGTACTGATCAGCCGCAATCGGTGTTATAGCAACAATTAGAAGAAATTGTGTTACAAATGGGACCATGTTATCTAAATAACTCAAAAAAATATTCATAGTTGAGAGTAGTAAACATGACTCTAACTATATTGTTGTTATTGTAGAGTTGTTTTGTTTTACTGCAACTAGGATTAGAAGCCAAACTTTTTTTTTCGAATTGTATTTTCTCAATCATGACTATTTGTTTGCATCGGTAGTTGAAGAGAATGGAATAGACTGCCAGGCTCCTGCTGCAATGGTCAGGATAAAAAAAATTCACACACTGGCCACACTTCCTAGATGCCATAATAAAAGAGACTGTGGCATCTAAGCAGGTACACAATGGGTTGGTGAAGGCTCCCTCTAGCACCCTATTGCCCCCATACAATGCAATTGAAAAAAGCCACTGCATTGTCATGGCAGCCCAGAACTTAATCAGGGTTCCCAGGTCTGTCATCAAAGTCCTCCTCATTCAATCTTCCCCCTTTACCATTTATTATGTAAAAAAATATAATGAATAAAATTGAACACAATTGGTATTGCCTTTTCTGCAAGAATGCAATAGTAAACAACCTAAAAAATAGAAATGCCTGAAATTGTATTTTTTTCTTTTTGCTTCCATAAATAACATTTTTTTAAAGTTTTACAGTGAAGGAAATAATTATTTGATCCCTTGCTGATTTTGTAAGTTATCCCACTGACAAAGACATGACCAGTCTATAATTTTAAGGGTAGGTTCATTTCAATATATACGTATATATATATATATATATATATATATATATATATATAGGTGAGATTTTGCATGGAGCCCCAGATTGATGTCATTCTTATTTCTTCCTTTTTCTTACTATTGCACCAACAGTTGTCTCCTTCTCAACCAGTGTCTTACTTAGTGTTTTGCAGCCCATTCCAGCCTTGTGGAGGTCTAGAATCTTTTTTCTGACATTCTGAGAAAGCTCTGTGGTCTTGCCCATGTTGTAGAGGTTAGAGTCTGACCAGTGGCGTAACTTCAGGCCCAGGAACCCCGATGCGAAAGGTCCAACTAGGCCCATAATTATTGCAAATATTTAATGGTACATTTACACGCGGCCACAGGAAGGTAGAAAGCGGCAGGCATCGGACACAATTGTGCCTGTTGCCTTGAAAAGACCACGTGTAATTCAGGACTTTCCTTCCTGTGTCTTCACTGAAGGAAGGAAAGTCCTGAATTACACGCAGCCACATTGTGGTCTTTTCAAGGCAACAGGCACAATTTGTGTCCGATGCCTGCCTGTTCCTACCTTCCTGTGGCTGCGTGTAAATGTACCATTATAGTATTAGTCTTTTTCTATAGGCTAAAGGAACTTTTGGGGTCCCTCTAGGCTGCAGGGCCCGGGTGCGATCGCATCCCCTGTACCTATTGTAGTTATGCCCCTGAGTCTGACTGATTAATTGAGTGTGTGGACAGGAGTCTTTTATACAGGTGACAATTTAAGACAGCTGTCTTGCATGCAGGTATAGAGTCGATTAGGAGTGTCTAACTGGACTGTAGGAACCAAACACCTAATGGTTTGTAGGGGATCAAATACTTATTTTTCTCTTCAAAATGCAAACACATTTACAGTGCCTACAAGTAGTCTTCAACCCCCTGCAGATTTAGGTGGTTTGATAAGATGCAAATAAGTTAGAGCCTTCAAACTGCAAACGAGAGTAGGATTTATTAACAGAAGCATAAATCTTACAAACCAAAAAGTTATGTTCCTCAGTTGAATTTTAATAAATTTTAAACATAAAAGTGTGGGTCAATAATTATTCAACCCCTAGGTTTAATATTTTGTGGAATAACCCTTGTTTGCAATTACAGCTAATAATCGTCTTTTATAAGACCTGATCAGGCCGGCACAGGTCTCTGGAGTTATCTTGGCCCACTCCTCCATGCAGATCTTCTCCAAGTTATCTAGGTTCTTTGGGTGTCTCATGTGGACTTTAATCTTGAGCTCCTTTCACAAGTTTTCAATTGGGTTAAGGTCAGGAGACTGACTAGGCCACTCCATCACCTTGATTTTTTCCCTCTTGAACCAGTCCTTGGTTTTCTTGGCTGTGTGCTTTGGGTCGTTGTCTTGTTGGAAGATGAAATTACGACCCATCTTAAGATCCTTGATGGAGGAGCGGAGGTTCTTGGCCAAAATCTCCAGGTAGGCCGTGCTATCCATCTTCCCATGGATGCGGACCAGATGGCCAGGCCCCTTGGCTGAGAAACAGCCCCACAGCATGATGCTGCCACCACCATGCTTGACTGTAGGGATGGTATTCCTGGGGTCGTATGCAGTGCCATCCAGTCTCCAAACGTCACGTGTGTGGTTGGCACCAAAGATCTCGATCTTGGTCTCATCAGACCATAGTACCTTGAACCAGTCTGTCTCAGAGTCCTCCAAGTGATCATGAGCAAACTGTAGACAAGCCTTGACATGACGCTTTGAAAGTAAAGGTACCTTACGGGCTCGTCTGGAACGAAGACCATTGCGGTGGAGTACGTTACTTATGGTATTGACTGAAACCAATGTCCCCACTGCCATGAGATCTTCCCGGAGCTCCTTCCTTGTTGTCCTTGGGTTAGCCTTGACTCTTCGGACAAGCCTGGCCTCGGCACGGGAGGAAACTTTCAAAGGCTGTCCAGGCCGTGGAAGGCTAACAGTAGTTCCATAAGCCTTCCACTTCCGGATGATGCTCCCAACAGTGGAGACAGGTAGGCCCAACTACTTGGAAAGGGTTTTGTACCCCTTGCCAGCCTTGTGACCCTCCACGATCTTGTCTCTGATGGCCTTGGAATGCTCCTTCGTCTTTCCCATGTTGACCATGTATGAGTGCTGTTCACAAGTTTGGGGAGGGTCTTAAATAGTCAGAAAAGGCTGGCAAAAGAGATAATTAATCCACACATGTGAAGCTCATTGTTCTTTGTGCCTGAACTACTTCTTAATACTTTAGGGGGACCAAACAGAATGCTGGTGGTTTTAGGGGTAATAAATAACCCTCTGAATTAACTTTTAACGCTTTAAAAAAATAAATAAATAAATAAAAAATCTTTTTGACTGCAGTGCATTTCCCACTTCCAGGCTGATCTACAGTCCAAATGTCACAATGCCAAGTTAATTCCGCATGTGTCAACCAGCTAAATCTGCAGGGGGTTGAAGACTACTTGTAGGCACTGAATATAATTTAGACAATGTGATTTTCTGGATTTTATTTTTGATATTCTATCTCTTACTATTATAATTAACTTACCTTTAAAATTATAAACTGTTCAACTTACAAAATCAGCAAGGAATCATATAATTAGGGGCAGCACGGTGGCTCAAGTGGTTAGCTGAAGCCTTTGCAGCACTGGGGTCCTGAGGTCCTGGGTTCAATTCCCACCATGGACACCAAGGACAACATCTGCAAGGAGTTTGTATGTTCTCCCCGTGTTTGCGTGGGTTTCCTCCGGGCACTCCGGTTTCCTCCCACATTGTAAAGACATACTGATAGGATGTTTAGATTGTGAGCTCCAAGGGAGACAGCATTACTCATGTATGTAAAGTGCTATGGAATTAATAGCGCTATATAAATGAATAAATATATATATATATATATATATTAATTCATTCACTGTATGTACCTCAAATAGATGTCAGAAAATACTAAATGTAACACAGACAATATCATATAATAATATTTAATCATTTATATAGTGCTATTAATGCCATTGCACTTTACATACATCAGTAATGCTGTCCCCATTGAGGCTCACAATCTAAACATCCTATCATTATGTCTTTGCAAAGTGGGAGGAAACTGAAGTGCCCGGAGGAAACCCACACATACAAGATGAGAACATACAAACTCCTCGCAGATGTTGTCCTTGGTGGGAATTGAACCCAGGACCTCAGGACTGCAGTGCTGCAAGGCTGCAGTGCTAACCACTGAGGCACCATCATCCTCCTGTTTTTCATTCCAATTTATAAAGATTTTATTTTTAAATATTAAAGATGGTTAAGTTACACATTAAAACTTATCAAGCAAAAAAAACAAGGTATGAGATCGCTATATCAATGCAAAACTAAATAATAAGGCTGCATTCACACATTGCGTATTTTGCTGCGCTTTTTTACGCGCGCTTTTCAAAATATGCAATGTGCCTTTTGTCTGCCTGCAAAGTGAATGTGAAATTCACTTTGCAGTGCAGACATTGCGCAAAAATATGCAGTGCGTTTTCAGGGAGAAAGCGGAGCTGCGTAAAGAATTGATATGTCAATTGTTTACGCAGCTGCTCCTGCGTATTCTCCCAGTAGGGAGGAAGAATCCTGCTTCCTCCTCCCCTCTGTGACAGCTGTGGCCACCCATTAGACTTCACAGTGTATTAATATACACTGTGAAATCTAAATTAAACAGAGGCAAATGTATGAAAAATAAAAAAGAATGAAATACTTACCCTCCGATGCCTTTTCCCGCTGTCCGGTCTCCGGTTCCAAGTGAGAGGTGTTCTGACAGGACCTGTGGTGACGTCAGAGGGGCGTTCCCGGGCACTCGCGGTCATGTGATAGATATCACATGACCGCGAGCAGCCATTCAGCGCTGGGAACGCCCCGGGAACGCCCCTCTGACGTCACCACAGGTCCTGTCAGAACACCTCTCACTTGGAAACGGAGACCGAACCCCGGAAAAGGCGTCGGACAGGTGAAGTATTCATTGTTTTTTATTTTTCATTCACTTGCTTTTGTTTAATTAAGATTTCACAGTGTATATTAATACACTGTGAAATCTAATGGGGCTGTCACAGCTGTCACAGAGGGGAGGAGGAAGCAGGGTTCTTCCTCCCCTCTGTGACATCACTGCGCTTTCTGGGGTAAAGAAAGCGCAGTGTGTGAAAGCCCCAGCGTATTTTGTTGCGCTTTTTTGCGCGGCTGAAAAACGCGGCAAAAAGCGCGCGCAAAAAAGCGCAGCAAAATACGCAAATGTGTGAACGCAGCCTTAGGTATTGCTCTTGGAAGCCACTGATGAAAAAACTGGAGAAGGGGAGCGATTAAAATATTCTCAGCAGCTCATCAGTTAGCTCTTAAAGCAAAATAGTTTGTGATATCATTAGTTCTATGGCTATGGCCACATCACAATGTAAAAAATCATTCTGATTTTCATCCAGAAAAGTGGAATTATATTTTTCCTACTTGTCATCTTTGTGCAATCCGTTTTTAAATGAAGCAGTTATTAATCATTTACAGGACCATCTACAGTTTGCTATGCTACAGACTTGTAATGTATCTGTAAAAATGGATAATATGGTATTCAATTTATTTCTTGCACCCATGGATTGAATGATGGGTGAGCCTCACCCGCTTTGAGCATCAAATCACAGCTTGCTGCAATTTTTTCACATAAAGATTCTAACAATGAAAAAATATAGTCATCTTTACTGCCTCATTGAAAAACATGGGGCAATGCGCTATCCAATAAAAATATCAGATAGCTCAAATCTGCGTCAAATCTACAAATACAATTTTAGATCAGTCCATGCAGATACAGATACAGATGAATTATTGTGTCAATGTGTTTCAGAGCCACCACAGGCTCCTTCCTCAGGACATATCAGATGATAAATAATGATTTGTTCTGAGGAAGGAGCCCGTGGTGGCTCTGAAATGTGTTAACACAATAAAACATCTGTATCTGCATGGACTGATCTGAAAGTGTATTTGTGGATATTACAACAGCATGGTTATACCAAATTTCATTACCCCGTACTGACATCTTTCCACATGGGTCCGCAGTAGTTGTTATATGCGTATATAGTGGTTGTTATCTATTGTCCTCACTGTATGTGTGCCTCATTTGAACCATTGTGGACTCCCTAATTCTATGTTACACAAGTGAAAATAAATATGACGTTTTAACTAATCTGCTACACGGGAACTTCTTCTGCTGGCTCATATTTTTTCTCTGCCTGTAATTCATTGAATGAGTGTGTGCCTGTAACTCAATCCATGCAGACTTCCTGCAGATACTGGGATTTTCAGAAGATGACTGACTGGGTGAGCTGACTTTTTCTGTTTTTTGTTGATATAATAAATGTAAGATGTAAATAAAAAAACTCATATCTTACCTCTCTGGCCGCCCCTGCTACACACTGCCTGACATCCGGTCCTTTGCACATCAGGCCTGCCATATCTACAGATCATTATTCACTAAATTGCTGTTTCAAACCTCGGTCACGCCAAGGAGTTTACAGGCCCTGGAGATGCAGAAAACCATATAGTGGGTGGTAAGCAGCAGGGGTGGATAAAATGGTGAGTGGCTGATCAAAGGTTAAAAAGAAGAAATATTCATATCTCTGCATGCCCCTGATGTACAGTTTTCTTTGTCTCCATCATGCTACATCAATGTTCACACTAGGTTAGTACTGCCTGAGAGTAGGACCTAAAGCATAAAACTTGGGGCATTCTTCTTCTCAAACACTCGGCCTAGAGTGAATACTGATCAGAGGATGGGTGCAAAGGAGATGAGTTTTTTTCTTTTTAACTATCTTCTGGTATTTTACTGTTGAGCAAGATTAGAGCCAGAATATGGATTTTTGTAAAATTTTTCAATTGAATTTCACTCAAACAAATTCACCCATCTTTAGTTAATGATGTATATGTATGTATGGGTATGTTAGTCTTATATGCCACTGTCTTCCTATAAATATACAGTATATTGTTTGTAGTAACCAACAGCATGGTAGCCTAAACCTGCATTTACAGTTGTGGCCAAAAGTATTGACACCCCTGCAATTCTATCAGATAATACTCTGTTTCTTCCTGAAAATGATTGCAATCACAAATTGGTATTATTATTATTATCATTTAATTTGTCTTCAATGAAAAAACACAAAAAGAATTGTCCTAAAGCCAAATTGGATCTAATTCCACACCAAACATAAAAAAGGGGATGGACAAAAGTATTGGCACTGTTAGAAAAATCATGTGATGCTTCTCTAATTTGTGTAATTAACAGCACCTGTAACTTACCTGTGGCACCTAACAGGTGTTGGTAATAACTAAATCACACTTGCAGCCAGTTGACATGGATTAAAGTTGACTCAACCTCTGTCCTGTGTCCTTGTGTGTACCACATTGAGCATAGAGAAAAGAAAGAAGACCGAAGAACTGTCTGAGGACTTGAGAAACCAAATTATGAGGAAGCATGAGCAATCTCAAGGCTACAAGTCCATTTCCAAAGACCTGAATGTTCCTGTGTCTACCGTGCGCAGTGTCATCAAGCAGTTTAAAGCCCATGGCACTGTGGGCTAACCTCCCTAGATGTAGACGGAAAAGAAAAATTGACGAGAGATTTCAAAGCAAGATTGTGCGGATGGAGGATAAAGAACATCAACTAACATCCAAGCAAGTTCAAGCTGCCCTGCAGTCAGAGGGTACAACAGTGTCAACCCGTACTATCCGTCGGCGTCTGAATGAAAAGGGACTGTATGGTAGGATACCCAGGAAGACCCCACTTCTTACCCTGAGACATAAAAAAGCCAGGCTGGAGTTTGGCAAAACTTACCTGAGAAAGCCTACAACGTTTTGGAAGAATGTTCTCTGGTCAGATGAGACAAAAGTAGAGCTTTTTGGGCAAAGGCATCAACATAGAGTTTACAGGAAAAAAAAAAGAGGCATTCAATGAAAAAAACACGGTCCCTGCAGTCAAACATGGCGGAGGTTCCCTGATGTTTTGGGTTGCTTTGCTGCCTCTGGCACTGGACTGCTTGACCGTGTGCATGGCATTATGAAGTCTGAAGACTACCAACAAATTTTGCAGCATAATGTAGGGCCCAGTGTGAGAAAGCTGGGTCTCCATCAGAGGTCATGGGTCTTCCAGCAGGACGATGACCCAAAACACACTTCAAAAAGCACTAGAAAATGGTTTTAGAGAAAGCACTGGAGACTTCTAAGGTGGCCAGCAAAGAGTCCAGACCTGAAACCCATAGAACACCTGTGGAGAGATCTAAAAATGGCAGTTTGGAGAAGGCACCCTTCAAATATCAGGGACCTGGAGCAGTTTGCCAAAGAAGAATGGTCTAAAACTCCAGCAGAGCATTTTAAGAAACTCATTGATGGTTACCGGAAGCGGTTGATCGCAGTTATTTTGGCTAAAGGTTGTGCAACCAAGTATTAGGCTGAGGGTGCTAAAACTTTTGTCTGGCCCATTTTTGGAGTTTTGTGTGAAACGATCAATGTTTTGCTTTTTGCTTCATTCTCTTTTGTGTTTTTTCATTCAAGACAAATTAAATGAAAATAATACCAAAAAATTTGTGATTGCAATCATTTTCAGGAAGAAACTGAGTATTATCTGACAGAATTGCAGGGGTGTCAATACTTTTGGCCACAACTGTATATACACACATACAGCAGAATGTTTTAAGTTTTTATTGTTAGCTCTCATCAGTGCAATATATGAAGATCATGGCCTTATGTTGATGGAAAAGTAGAGTAAAATATATGATAACTAGCATAATACATGATTTTATATCGGTATCTGCAAAATGATTGCCGGTTTACTTCTGTTCACAGGTATTCCAAGTGGAAAATTTAAGGCTGCTACAACTAGACATTTTCTTTTATTGGCCTCGGTTATTCACTTATATCAAAATGTCTAACTTACATCGGAGAACATCAAAGTGCAAGAAAGTCAGTGTTAAAAAGTACTTTCATTTATCAATAGAAAGGGTACAAAATGAGTTTGATTCTTTTAATGTCAAGTTAATGTCAGAGCATCTGTAATTCATCTCATGTGGGTTTGTTGTTCTGTAGTTATTGTGATGAAATCTGTACGATTCTGCAGCCTTTAACAATTTTAACAGAATTGAAACTAATACACTATTTCAGCTATTCAAGCAATAAAAAAATGTAAAATGTTTTTGTGGAATTTTGCAATTGAAATGACTACACAGTATAGAAAATGGTAGTTTTTAGAGATTTTATTTTACTAATCTAAATATCTTTTAATTTTTTTAAATAAGAAAAAAAATAAAAATTCGGCTTTTTATCCTGCATGAGGACATTGTAGAAATTGGCAAGTGTTTCTCTATCTAATCTTTGACGGCTGGGAAACAGAAATATTAGAAGAGCAAAAAGGGAGATATAATGGATAAATGTACAATATCAGAATCCAAACAGTAAGCGTAATCTGAATTTTTAAAATATATAAAAATGTAAAAAATTCCATCAAGGATAAGAGAATTACAAGTATAACTGTGACATCCTCAGGCAATTCTAGGAATGTTATATAAGCAGTAAAATTTATATTATTTCTAGCTATTAAAACACATTTTTTTTTTTACCTTAAACTGTGCTTAAAAATAAAGATACAATAATCTGTAATGATCTGTGACTATTTGGGGAAGAAAAGAATGAGGGCGTTTCTGGAAATTCAATTCAGCTTTGATTCACTTGATTTGAGCAAAATGTTTAAATCAAAACAAATCAATTAACTGTTAATGAATAGTAATCGAAAACCTCCATGTGCCAGGAAAAGACACGTTCAGTATAAATCTGAGGTCTCTAAGGGCGGCTTCACACTGTGGTGTGGGCTGTCCGGGATGAACCTGACAGCCCTGGACTGGATCAGCACACAGAACTGAAACGCTAATTTGCCCTCCGGTCCGGTGTGCAGCCGCACGCAGCTCCCGCTGCTGATAGGTCAGGACCATGGCGCCACGGTGTAAAGCCGCCCTTAGCATTGTACCAACCCATTTCAGACTCTCAAAGCCAGCCTTAGTATTAACAAAGTAAACTCAACATACATGGATATGGATATGATTTCTTTCTCATTTTTTCTTTATAAGGTATTATTACTGTGCAGCAGCAGAATAACATTTTGGACTATGAAGAAGCAATGGCTTCTTTTGGTTGTAGAAATATTAACCATTTTGTTTTTACATTTTTAGATTTTCTCTTATTTTTACCCTTTGAAGAAGGGTAAAGCTACTTTCCAACAGCAGAAGGACAATATGGACCATGACAAAGCAATGGCTTTAGTCCTCCATATATTATCCCTTTTTTTGGAAACACATTCAGGTTTGTTGATATCTTTACAATGTGCAAAGCAACATTTCTTCCGAATAGCAGTTTTAGATTTGTTATGTTTACCTTCTGCAGCATCAGTTCAGCTTGGAGCATAATGGAAAGACATGCAGCGGCATCAATGATCTACTGAATAGTAGCTATTTCTTACTGACAGCAATGGTAGAACTAACAATCGTACAATCTGCTGAATCAAAAGTAGTGTAGCATCCTGAGTCTGTGCGGCCACAAAATGGTTGTTGATGTATACTGCATTATGTTTTGCCAATTCTGATGGGAGTTTGACTTGACTGCTGGGAAAGCTACATCCACACACTTCCTCCAACCCTTTACTGGAGGTGTGCATTTGCCTGTGTTTAGGTAGGGGAAACTGAAGGATTTGGCAATCACTGCTTTGAGGCCAAAAAATGCCTTTTTAGTACAAACTGAAGTATTTGACATTCACTGTTTTGAGATCAAACACAACCTTTTTAGGGGAAACTGAAGGATTTGGCAATCACTGCTTTTAGGCCCAAACATACCTTTTTAGGGGAAACTGAAAGATTTGGCAGTTACTGATATGAGGCAAAATATGCCTTTTTAGTACAAAGTAAAGTATTTGTCAATCACAGCTTTGAGGTCAAACACATCCTTTTCAGTGGAAACAGAAGGATTTGACAATCACTGCTTTGAGTCAAATATTGCTTTGTAGTACAAAATGAAAGATTTTTCAATCACTGCTTTGACGCCAAACACAGCCTTTTTAGAGGAAAGTGAAGAATTATGCAATCATTGCTATCTCTGTTGAAGTATTTTTGTAAAGTAGATTATAATCCTGCCATATCTTATTTTCCACCAATAGCAATTCCTCCAGTTCCAGTGTATCATTATTAGTTGATCCAGGGATAACTAGTAGATCTGCAGCAGCATCAAATACGGAGGCAGCACGGGCTTCTCTAGTTAATATGCTTTTACTCCTGAATATATCTGACTAGTAAAAAGGCCCGATGCAATTGCATCGGGAGCGCGGTGAAATGAATGGTGTGTATAGAGGCAGCTGTGTGGGTAGCAGAGGCCAGAGGCGGCTGTGTGGGTAGCAGAGGCCAGAGGCGACAGTGTGGGTAGCAGAGGCCAGAGGCGGCAGTGTTGGTAGCAGAGGCCAGGGGCGGCAGTGTGGGTAGCAGAGGCCAAGGGCTTCAGTGTGGGTAGCAGAGGCCAGAGGCGGCTGTGTGGGTAGCAGAGGCCAGGGGCAGCTGTGTGACTAGCAGAGGCCAGGGGCGGCTGTGTGGCTAGCAGTGGCCAGGGCGGCTGTGTGGCTAGCAGAGCCCAGGGGCGGCTGTGTGGCTAGCAGAGCCCAGGGGCGGCTGTGTGGCTAGCAGAGCCCAGGGGCGGCTGTGTGGGTAGCAGAGCCCAGGGGCGGCTGTGTGGGTAGCAGAGCCCAGGGGCGGCTGTGTGGGTAGCAGAGCCCAGGGGCGGCTGTGTGGGTAGCAGAGCCCAGGGGCGGCTGTGTGGGTAGCAGAGCCCAGGGGCGGCTGTGTGGGTAGCAGAGCCCAAGGGCGGCTGTGTGGGTAGCAGAGCCCAGGGGCGGCTATGTGGGTAGCAGAGGCCAGGGGCGGCTGTGTGGGTAGCAGAGGCCAGGGGCGGCTGTGTGGGTAGCAGAGGCCAGGGGTGGCTGTGTGGGTAGCAGAGGCCAGGGGCGGCTGTGTGGGTGAGGCCAGGGGCGGCTGTGTGGGTAGCAGAGGCCAGGGGCGGCTGTGTGGGTAGCAGAGGCCAGGGGCGGCTGTGTGGGTAGCAGAGGCCAGGGGCGGCTGTGTGGGTAGCAGAGGCCAGGGGCGGCTGTGTGGGTAGCAGAGGCCAGGGGCGGCTGTGTGGGTAGCAGGGGCAGTGTGTTGAGTGAGGGCATAGGGGGGTAAGAGGAGTGAGCAGGGGCAGTGTGGGTGAGTGGGGGGTTAAGCAGGCACAGTGTGGGGAGTGAGGATATGGGGGGTAATAGGAGCGAGCAGGGGCAGTGTGGGGAGTGAGGGCATATAGGGGTAAGAGGAGCGAGCAGGGGCAGTGTGGGGAGTGAGGGCATAGGGGGGTAAGAGGAGTGAGCAGGGGCAGTGTGGGGAGTGAGGGCATAGGGGGTAAGAGGAGTGAGCAGGGGCAGTGTGGGGAGTGAGGGCATAGGAGGGGTAAGAGGAGTGAGCAGGGGCAGTGTGGGGAGTGAGGGCTTGGGGGGTAAGAGGAGTGAGCAGGGGCAGTGTGGGGAGTGAGGGCATATGGGGGGTAAGAGGAGTGAGCAGGGGCAGTGTGGGGAGTGAGGGCATAAGGAGGGTAAGAGGAGTGAGCAGGGGCAGTGTGAGTGAGTGGAGGGTAAGCAGGGACAGTGTGGGAGTAGATCTGAGGGCCGGCGGCCCTGTAAGGTTAGCTGAGGAGCGGGGGGGAGGGGGGGTTAGGCTGGAATGAGAGTGTGGCGCCATGTTACCCCGGCGCCCCTGTAAGGTTATTTGAGGAGCGTGGGGTGATAGCAGATTGCAGCCCCGCCGGGCTTGCAGGCTGCAATGCCATTGCGCCGCCGCCGCTGCCATCTTACCTGGGGGAAGCTGGGGCGGGCACCGTGTCTCATGAAGGAGGGCGGTTGCTGGTTGCGGCGGGCCATTGTGTGAAGCCGCTTCCCCTGTCTGCTGCCTGAGGGCTCGCACTGTGGAATTGACTGTGCGGCCCTGGCGGCGGGGGAGCGGGGCAGCGTCTGTCATGAAGGCGGGCGGTGCTGGTTGCGGTGGGCCGTTGTCTAAAGCCGCTCCCCCTGGCTGCTGGCTGAGGGCTTGCACTGTGGAATGGACTGTGCGGCCCTGGCGGCGGGGGAGCGAGGGAGCGGGGGGGGGGCCGGCCAGTGCGTATAGCGGGCGTTTGCGGGGGGCGGGCGGTGTGTGTAGCGGGTGTTTGCGGCCAGAATCAGCGGCTTGCGATGGCGCATGCGCGCCATTGCTCGCTCGCAGTGCCGCAAAGCATTTTGGGATTCGGCTACAACGCCCGAATCCCAAACTGCCGATTATATAAATAAGAAGATTATATAGCTTGCATGGAGTTCAGCTAGCCAGTAAGCATAAGTAACAAGAAACAAAGTTTCCAGCTCACCTCACAGATGATAGTCCTGGCTTTCATGGATTGGAGTACTGAGAACACCTCAATGTATGTCCAGAAAGAAAGTTTGATCCAGCTTTTGGTTATGAAAATTTATTTCAGAGTATCAAAATTCCAATGAAATATTCCTATACAAGCAATGAGGAGGATATAAAAACCTAGCTTGAGAGCCATGTATTTTGCCACACAACGCATTTCAGTTGCAAGCTGTGTCCTTTGTCTTCCTGAAGGCACAGATGGCCCAGATGCTTTTCTCTCTCTTCAATTTATGGGTAAAACTAATTCAGTAATTTCTTCATCAATATATTGTAAACCCTCTGCAGGCATTACTATACTGCATGCTAAAAGTCATCATCCAATCCATACATTAAAACATATACCAGTGGGCGAGTTCACTAGGGTTCTCAATAATTGCAGTGACCAAAAAACATACGCGCATGAAGCTAACCTTATGCAGCAACGGCTAGATATGTGTGATACTGTCTGCTGAGCTGTGTATCTAATCCCATGGCATGATATGCTACAAATTGAAAATTGTCTGACCTCCACGTATCATTTATGTATCTAATTCTATCCTATGTAATACTGTCTGCTAAGCTTTGTATCTAATCCTATGGTATGTTATGCTGCAAAATGAAAATTGTCTGACTTAATCCACACCTGATTCTCACTCTGCATGTCTTTGATCTGCACCAAATTATTATCTTCTGCTCTTTATGGTATGCGCCTGTGTTCCCGCTGTGTAATTTGTTAAATTGTGTCCTATTTCCTGTTAGTTAACCCACCCTGCTTGTTCTGTTTAACATACACCACTACTGCCTCTCCCGTCTGGTCAGCTAAACTCATTTTCTTGACTCTTAAAGCATATAAATGATACTTGGAGGTCTCCTTGACCGAGGGTCTCCTCCTGTGTCTCTTAATTGTCCAGAAATATCCCAGAAATAAACCAGAAGTAACCAGAAGGTACCAGCTATACCCGTCTGCTAACTGTCTTTGCTAGTTTACTTTCCCACTAACACTTTCACCATGTTTACATATGCCCTAGCAGTAACTGCTTCATTAATTCTTTTCCTCTTCCACTACCCCCAAATTCCATCACTCCCATCACAAATATTTATCTCACCATCACTCTTACCTCCCCATCTGAACTCCATTGCTGACCTCCTCAATCTCACACCTCTCCTGCAGAAACACAAAGCAAGCCGCCACTTTCATTCTCCCACCTACTTGCTCTCCCTTTGCTTCTCCTATCAGGCGGTGACATATCCAGGACCTCCACAGCAAACATTACCCATTATTCCTCCCTCCTATCACCCAACACCTGCAAGAAACCGCAATCTTCTAAATATAAAACACAATCCCCTCTCAAACACCCCCTCTCCCTCGAGCACTCTGGAATGACCATTCCATCTGTAATAAACTTCACTCACGACCTCTTTACTTCTCACAAGCTCACCTTCCTGGGCCTCACAAAAACATGGCTGACATCCTCCGACATGGCCTCCCTTGCTGCACTGTGCTATGGTGGACTTAATTTCTCCCACACACCTCGCACTGGCAAAAAACATGGGGAAGTGGGTCTTCTCCTTGCTAGCAACTGCACCTTCAACCCAATTCCTCCTCCTCCCTCCCCTATCCTCTCATTTTTCGAAGTGCACTCTGTTCATATCTTCCACCAACCTCCCACTGGCTGTCATTTTTTAACCCCCCAGGCCCAGCCATTGCCTTCCTTGACCAATTCTCCATCTGGCTTCTAGACTTTCTCTCTGTTGACATTTCCACCATCATCACAGGTGACTTCAACATCCCCACTCATACCAACCAGTAAACAGGATCCAAACTCCTTTTACTTGCCTCATCCTTTGGCCTCTGTCAATTGTCCTCCACAGCCACCCACACAGACGGACATACACTAGACCTCATCTATACCCGCCTTTGCTCCCTAACTAACCCCACAACCTCCCCTCTCCCCCTATTTGACCACTATCTACTTAACTTCTCATCCTTGTCCTTCTCACCTGCCACCCATGTCCACCAACTCGCGCACCCTTGCAGAAATCACTCAAGTTGACACTGACATACTCTTTGACTCTGTTCTACCGCTATCCTCCTTGTCCTCACTCCACGACACAGATAACACCACCGCTTTCTACAATTCTACACTCACAGCAGCAATTGATGCAGTTGCCCCTCTCATTCACGGCAGAACATTGTGACTCAACAGACAACCCTGGCACACAGACACCACTAAAAAGCTGTGGCGAGAGTCTAGGGTTGCTGAGCTGCACTGAAAAAAAACACATTCACAAGAAGACTACACAGTAGTGATGGGCGAGTCCTAAATTACTCGGAATCGCTTGACTCTAGCGAGTCCGAGCCCGGGACTCGCTACTCGTTGCGAGTCTAGCGAGTCCAATGTTAATGAATGGGAAAGCGAGTAATAGCGAGTAATGTGCGATTTACAAATCGCAGATGTCTCGGAAAGCGCTCGCATTGCCGTTTTGGAAACCCCACTCGCAACAGTTTTTTGCTGCTGTGTCCGTGTCTGTGGTTTTTATCCAAATTATATGATAACAAGAGAACAAGAGACAGGGTTTAATAGGGATATTGTCCCATCCCTGTCTGTAATGTGTGTTTTATAGACACTAGGTGTGGGAGAACACTTTTTTGTTATTTTAACAAATATTTATTAAAGGTTATATTTTAAAAGTGCACCTTAAGGCTGGGTTCACATTTGCGGACCCCTCCGCAGCATATGAGGTCGGTCCTGTGTGCACTGTAAGGCTGCACCTCCCTGCCTGCCTGCCTACAGTCCTCTACACAGTACTCCTCTGTCCTCCTGGTAGCTCTCAGAAGAGCTGTTTGGGTTAAATATAAGGAATTTTTAAGTTTCCCTACACTGACTGACACTCCCTATGATCTGCTCCAGCATCTACCTCACCCTGCACTAGGTCAGATCTCACAGGAATGTGGAGAAAATGGCGGTGGCAAGGCTTATATATAGCCTCGCCTCTCATACATGACATAGGCATCATGATGGACAGAAGCCAATCATAGCCCTGCCCAACCAACATGGCTGTGGCATTACTGAATATGATTGGCTAACATGCTTGTCCATCTTCACAAGTTTTCTGACCTAACACGCTAGGCTGTCTCGGAAGCTTTGTCGGAACATAACAGATTCTGTATTCGCGAGTCCCGAATACAGTATACAGGACTCGGGTTCGTAGACTCGCTCAGACTCGCTCAGACTCGCTGCTGACAGCGGGTATCCATGAAGCGGTGCAATTGTTTAAACGATTTGGGGAGATTCAAGCTACATAGTGATGTGATATAGCGAGTCTAGCGAGTGAGAAAAAGTAAACTCTGACAAAACTAGGATTGCCATTGACTTGCATTGGACTCGTTACTGTGCGAGTAATCGCTGGGAAAGAGTACCGAGTCCTGCGAGTCCCTTACTACTCGCCGAGTAACGAGTCCTAGCGAGTAGACTCGCCCATACCTACTACACAGCATTCTAACAAGCACTTCTCAAATTCAAGTTAGCACTCACCACCACTAAACATAATTACTTCATTACCCTCATATCCTCTTTGTCCCACAACCCAGGCAGTTATTCAACCATCACAACCATCATGTATACCAGACCACTCCCCCCCACACTAACACTCCTCCTCTTCATCATTGAAGGAGAACTTGCACACCTCCTCTCCAAATCGCACTTCATTACTTGTGCATTGCACCCCATTCCTTACCACTTCCTCCCCAACCTCACCACCTCACTTTTCCCAGCCCTAACCCATCTCTTCAACCTATCACTAACCTCCAGCACCTTTCCTTCTACTTTCAAACACACAACAATTACACTTATCTTAAAGAAGACATACCTCGACCCAACCTCCACATCCAGCTACCGCCCCATATCACTGCTCCTGTTTGCCCCCAAACTTCTTGAAAAGCATGTCCACACTGTACTTTCCTCCCCCCTCTCATCTAACTCTTTGACAACCTTCAATCTGGCTTCCGCTCCCATCACTCCACTGAAACCACATTAACCATAATTACTAATGACCTACTTATCGCCAAAGCTGACGGACACTTCTCCATCCTCCTCCTTCTTGACCTGTCCTCTGCATTCGACACAGTTGACCACTGCCTCCTACTACAGATCCTCTCTTCCATTGGTATCACTGACCCTGCCCTCTCCTGGATCTCCTCCTACCTTTCCAACTGCACATTTAGTGTCTCCGACTCCCACATTACCTCCTCACCCCATCCCCACTGTGTTGGGGTCCCTCAAGGCTCTGTCCTGGGGCCCCTCCTTTTTTCAATCTGTGCCCTTGGTCTGGGACAAATCATAAAGTCCCATGGCTACAAATTTCACCTGTATGCTGATAACACTCAGATCTATCTCTCTTGCACAGATGTCACCTCTCTGCTGTCCAGAAACCCAGAGTTTTTAGCAGCCATATCGTCCTTATTCTCCTCTCACTTCCTTAAACTAAATATAGACAAAACTGAACTCATCGTCTTTTCCACATCTCGGCCACCTCCCTTTCCTGATCTGTCTATCACAATAAATTACATAACACTCTGCCCTGTACATGAAGTCGCTACCTTGTGAGTAACCCTTGACTCTGCCTTATCCTTTAAACCAAACATCCAAGGTCTTGCCACCTCCTGCTGCCTCCAACTCAAAAATATTTCCAGAATCCATCCCTTTATCAACCTTCAATCTACTAAAGTACTAGTGCATGCCCTCATCATCTCCGGTCTCGACTACTTGCAACCTCTCCAATCTGTTCTTAATTCTCCTGCCTGAGTAATCCACCTCTCTACTTGCTACTCCTAAACTTCTCCCCTCTGCAAATCTCTCCACTGGCTCCTAATTCCCCAGCATATACAATTCAAAATACTAACATTGACTTAAAAAGCCTTCTACAATCTGTCTCCCCCATGTATCTTTTAATTAATCTCCTGATATCATCCAACTCACAATCTTTGATCCACTCAAGACCTCCTTCTTTCCTCATCTAACTGCCTGCAAGACTTGCCCGAGCATCCCCCATCCTCTGGAATTCTGCACCCCAAAACGTCCAACTATCCCCTACATTTGAAACCTTCAAGCGGAACCTAGAAACCCATCTCTTCAGAACAGGCTACAGCCTGCAATGACCACAGACCACCTCACCACCACTGGACCCAGCACTCTATCACCACCGGAGCAGACCCAACCTACTGTCTCCCTCCCCATTGCCCTGTAGAATGTAAACTCGCAAGGGCAGGGTCCTCTCTCCCCTCTGTACCAATCTGTCACTATTGTTTGTTCATTGTACTTTTAACTTGTTTGTATGTAACCCCTTCTCATGTACAGCACCATGGAATCAATGGTGCTCTATAATTAAATAATAATAATAATAATAGTTATCCAAAATGTATTTTGAATCATGCCTATACTTTAGTGGTGTCTACAAATCACAACCAAATACTACAGTAGAAACCAAAGTCACTATCTAATCCTAATTGACAATAAACATCCTGTTTTCTCCATACAATTTAGCTCTCAATTAATTGCCAAAAAACAAATTATTAAACGTTACTTACCATTTTTAAATAAAGATCCCACTCTTGCAAAATTGCTTCAATCCGGCTGTAATATTATATTGGAAAAACCCCATCCCTCAGTTATGTTTTAGCACCCAGCATTTTTGGCAACGAAAATCCACACCACCTTGGTTGTGGCATGTGAGATTTTTTAAACTTTGTGCTAGTTGTTGCCAAACATGCAGAGTGGCAACTATGTGGAGGAGATTTTGAAATCGTGATCACACTAAATTGTTTCCAATTTTGAAATATATCAGTTGTAACACTCGTAATGTGGTTTATTGTTTTGAGTGTATAACCTGTAATCTCCTGTACATAGATTGCATATCTTGTAAACTCAAAATCACAATTAATGAGCATATTAATGACATTAAAAATGATAGCTCATCGGTAGTCTCTACAAAGAATATGTCATCTGTCTCCAAACATTTTGCAACCAGGCATAGTAAAAGCATCATAGCTTATGAATTTTTGGCTTAGAGAGGGTTAATCTTTCACAAGAGGGGGATAATTCAGCCATATTCTACTCACAAGAGAAACATTCTGGATCTTCATGTTATGCACAAGATTTCCAACAGGTCTGAATTTAAGGCGCATTGACTTAATATTATTGTTAATATCAGTGTTAACAGTTATGTAATTGTTAAAATTAATTTCATAATTGCTTTTTTCCATTTGTATGTTTTTAGATTTTATTTTCTTTGTATTTCCTCTCAGGTTTCTCTTCCCTGTGCTATTGATCATTAATTGTAATTAATTACACATGTGTATGTGCTCAATAAATTGTGGTTATAGGTACTGTATAAAAGAAGCACAGGGGTCATCTGTGCCTTGAGCTTGACAAATGATGCAACTTGCATCTGAAACACGTTGCTTGGCTTAATACATGGCTCTCTAGCTATATTTGTTTTTATATTCTCCTGACTGCTTGTATGGGAACATTTTATTGGAATTCTGATACGCTGTAATACATTTTCTAAACCGGAACCTGGATCAAACTTTCTTTCAGGGCTTATAGGATATTATTGTTTGCACAATCTTGTTGTCTAGCTCCTAATTAACCCATCCATGAGGTCGGCTGCAGAAGGCACCTGACTCACAAATCCCATTTCCCATGCCACAGGTAACATCTGAACTTGCGGCTGGGTAGAATAATTATTGAAGTCTTGTCACTTATTAACTGCCTTTGCAGTTCTGAAGTGTTGCTGCTGTGCTATTTAATTACGTTTTTTTTCCTTAGTCTGCTTTGCAGCTCTGCAGGTGTGGTGCCCCTACGACCAGGTGGCCACGAAGGGAAGTGCAGCCAGGTAAGGCAAGACGGTTGAAAACACACCCACACCACAGCACACACCCACCCGACACCTAGGACTCTAGGTTGGGTAAGGGGTGGCGGGTTTATATAGCAAAGTGGGTGGAGCGTAGAAAAGCACTGACAAAGTGGGTGAAGAAATACCAAGAATTGAGGAGTTGGAGAGAGAAGGTGTTGAAGAGAGAAGGTGGTTGGAGAAGTAGTGAGAGAGTCTTCCCAGGAGGTTTTGGTTTCCCTAGAGGTGCAGAATCTTGTGAGGCATAGACATGAGGATAGAAATCCCACTCCATAGCCTGGAGGTGACGGGAAGGAGAGAGACTGAAAGACACCCCACAGTTGAAGTAAGGTGGGAGGACAAGGGCCCGGCAGCCTCACACATCTTAGCTGACCGGAGGAACCCTGAGCTGAAATAGTGACAGAAAGAAGCAGCGTGGTGTGAACAAATATCTGAACCTGGGACACTGGAGGCCACGACCAAAGAACTGGCTCTGAAGAGGTGACCGGGGATAATCCAGACCCTAATCACGAGCCACACCGGTGTGGGGCGGGTGCTTTATGACCTGCAGCCTAACTTTCCACCACAGTCTAAGAACACAGTCATCATAGTAAGACTGGTGACCCTGACTGTGAGGGAAACATTCACCCGTGAGTCTGCGACAACCAGACTGAACCCATGGGTGAGGTACTACATTGAGACTGAGAGGCCTGAAAGGACTTTGAGGGTAACAGTCCAAAAACACCACCTGAGCTGTACAGTCTAGTAACCCGGAGCAGTGCTGAAGTGTTATAGTGTTGCTAATAGAACTGTAACTGTGTAAACTACTGCTGAAGACCATAAGTAAAGTACACAGTAAGCTCATCATTGCCTGAAACTGTTTCTTTCCAGCGTCGCTGAAAAGTCCCGCCTGAGGAGCCACAGACTGTCATCCCTGCACACTGGCTGAAGAGCTGCAGCTTTGAAGTAAGTGAACTGCACTGCACACAATTCCTCACCAGACCCATCCATCACAACTACTCCTGCCCTGGGGACCCTCAGCCCTACCCGAGGAGGGCTTACCATCCATGCTGCCCCAAGTCACTGTCCCAAGCAGGAATACGGCAGCGATGGTTCTACTAACCACATACCCTGGGTGGCGTCATGACATCCTGTAAATAACCCCTTTTTGGACTGATCCCAGGCCACCGGATCAGGTCACGACTACCGTGATACCCCAGAGGGACAGCACCGGCCCAGTTCCCGAGTACCCCATAGCCTGGGGGCGCATCACAGGTGGAGTTAAAGGTGAGGGGTGTGTCTAAGCTTTATGCTCTCCACACCCTAAGCTTTAAGTACCGTATATACTCGTGTATAAGCCAACCCGTGTATAAGCCGACCCCCCTACTTTTGCCCCCAAAACCTGGGAAAACCTATTGACTCGTGTATAAGCGGAGGGTGGACCCAGCACAAGTATACAGCCCCCAGCAGTGTGGTATACAGCAGCCTCCCCAGTGGTAGTATACAGCAGCATCCCCAGTGGTATATACAGCAGCAGCCCCAGTGGTAGTATACAGCAGCCCCAGAGGTATATACAGCAGCCCCAGAGGTATATACAGCAGCCCCAGTGGTAGTATACAGCAGCCCCAGAGGTATATACAGCAGCCCCAGTGGTATTACAGCAGCAGCCCCAGTGGTAGTATACAGAAGCCCCAGAGGTATATACAGCAGCCCCAGTGGTAGTATACAGCAGCAACCCCAGTGGTAGTATACAGCAGCCCCAGTGGTAGTATACAGCAGCAGCCCCAGTGGTAGTATACAGCAGCCCCAGAGGTATATACAGCAGCCCCAGTGGTAGTATACAGCAGCCCCAGAGGTATATACAGCAGCCCCAGTGGTAGTATACAGCAGCAGCCCCATTGGTAGTATACAGCAGCAGCCCCATCAGTATACAGGGTCCCCCTTACTGCAGCAATCCTGTAAAGGAAGAAATTATTATACTTATCCCTGCCGCTGTCCCGCCGCTGCCATCGCGCTCCTCCGTCTTCATCCAGCGTCTTCCGGCTTCCTCCTCTGGCGCGCAGACAATGACATCATTGCCTGCACCCACCGGAGGAAGCCAGAAGAAGCCGGATGAAGACGGAGGAGTGCGATGGCGGCGGCGGGACAGCGGCAGCGGGACAGCGGCAGGGATCAGTATAATAATCTCTTCCTTTACAGGATTGCTGCAGTAGGGGGGGGCTGTATACTGATGGGGGGGACCTGTATACTGTATACACTGTATACAGTGTATACAGTATACAGTGACTCGCGTATAAGCCGAGGGGGGGACTTTTCAGCCCAATTTTTGGGCTGAAAAACTCGGCTTATACGCGAGTATATACGGTAGTTCTGCTTCCCCCCACCAGATGTCAGAGATTTAGTTTATTCTGATCTAGGACCCATGCTGTGAAGTCATGCTTTGCTGAGCTGTGATGTTGCTTCCATTCACTTTCATTTGAAGCTGCTGGGTGTTCCAGGTCCATTGGTGGAAATAGGAGCTCTTAGCCTAGGGCTGATCTGGAGAGAAGGGCTAGGGTGGAGGCCTGAAACTCCTCATCTTCAGAGGTACCTTTGGGAACAAGGTGTAGCGCCTCAGCCAGCTGGACCCGTTTCCAGGGTGCAGGGAGATTGGGCCCATCTGGCCAACGGCATCCTCCTATGTCCCACTCTCATACTTACCCAGTCCCTGATCCCATGAAGTCCACGCTGGCTGCGGCAGCTCCCGGCCTCTCTCCTCCACCACACACTTCTGGTTGCAGGGGGGAATGAGCTTAGGGCAAATGGGCAACTGTCAGAAGATTTAAAGGTCCTCTCAGCCAATAGCTAAGAGGCCTGTGTATACTTAAGGCCCTTATTTCCTTTGGGAGGTGCCTGGTCAACTTCATTGTAAGTGTAGTTCCCAGCTCAGGTCCCAAAGAAGCTCTTGAGTCTTTGTCCTTCTAATACAGTGTAGTCGTTTATCTGGATGATATCTTGGTGTTCTCCCGAGACCTCCCTACACATAGAATGAATGTCCGCCAGGTCATTCAACAGTTGTGAGAGAATCGCTTATACGCCAAATTCAAGACGTGCCTTTTCGAGCGGAATTCTCTGCCCTTCCAGGGGTATGTTATCTCTGATACAGGTCTCGAGATAGATCCTGATAAGGTGTCTTCCATCCTCAAGTGGCACGCCCTGTCGGAGTCAAAGCCATCCAATGATTTCTCGGATTTACCAACTATTACGGGCAGTTTATCCCTCACTTTTTGGATCTGACCAGACCAGTCACCGCTCTGGCTCGAAAGGGATCTAATGGCAAGGAATGGACCCCAGAGGTGGAGTCTTCCTTCCATTCTCTCAAACAAGCCTTCTCTACCGTTCCTGCTCTTCACAGGCCAATGATGAATAAACAGTTCTTGGTGGAGGTGGACGCTTCCTCTTCTGTGGCCAGAGCTGTACTCTCGCAGAAACTTCCCTCTGCAAGAATGGTGACCTGTGGGTTCTTTTCCAAAGCATTCTCCCCCTGTGAGTGCAATTATTTTATTGGCAACAGAGAGTTGTTGGTCGTCAAGTTGATATTGGAGGGGTGGCGCTATCTCCTGGAGGTGGCGGTTCTTCCAGTGGTGATCTACACCGATCATAAGAACCTGTCCTACCTGCAGTCTGCTTAGAGGCTCAATCCTCGGCAAGCTAGATGGTCTCTGTTCTTTGCTCGGTTCGGCTTCCATCTCCATTTCCGTCTGGTCGATAAGAACATCAAGGCAGATGTATTTTGCTGGTAATTTTTCACTGATGATCAAGAGGAGGGGCCATGTTTCATCATCGATCCATCCAAGATGGTCACGGGAGCACCGGTCCAGCTGATGCAGCCACATCTGGGTAAGACGTTTGTTCCCGTTACTCCCTGTCCCCGTCTGGCCGCCTGCATCCTCCTATGCTCTGCTCCCATACTTACCTGGTCCATGCTCTAACGATGTCCCAGCCCGCTGCGGCAGCTCCTTGGCTTCACTTCTCCACCTCCTCACTTCTGGGTTGCAGGGGGAACGAACTTAGTGCGCACGCAAGCCGCGGTCAAAAAATGAAAAGGGCCAGTACACCCTTTTCTATAATTACCGCTCAGCCAATAGCTGAGAGGCCTGTGTATACTTAAGGTCCTCACTTCCTTTGGGAGGTACCCGGGCAACTTCATTGCTAGTCTAGTTGCCAGCTCTGGTCCCTAAAAAGTGCTTCCGTGTTCTTGTGTCTTTGTCCTTCTAACACATTGTCTCCTTGCTTTTATTGCTGGATCCCTACTTCTGCCTATCTCACCCGCAGACCTGTACCGTTCATGCCGGTGCCTGGCAACCACCCTGATCCTTCCTGCAACTTCAAGTCTCGTCCTTGCCTTTCCTCTGGTTCCCTGGTTACTGTATTCTAAGCAGATGAAAGGCAATTAAATAAAGTGATTACACATATTCAAAGAGCAATATCCATAGTATGGTGTTTCAGGAGTGTGAATGGACCTATAAGACCATGTATATGAAGTTTATAATGGCCACATGCTATTTTTAAATTAATTGCTATCATATGTGTAGAAGAGATTGCCTCCCTCTGCAATGATAAAGGCTTGCTCTCCAAAAAAAATAAAATGATAATAATACGTAAATAAATAAACAATAGTAAAAAAAAATCCCCCACAAAAATAAAGCTCTCTTAAATGGATGTTTTAAGGACATTGTAAGCTTCCTAGAATTCACTGCTGCTGCCACTTTTGGCATTGCTTCCAAAATTCACACCCTACAGGTGCTAAAAACACCTGCAAACTCCAGTAAGTTAAAAAATAATAATTTAAATTTAAATAATTCTACACCTTGACACAAGCCAGTAGACCCAATGGGTGGGAACACTCCTAACTGTAAGGACAGAGGGAACATTTTAGGGCCATTTTAAATTTCAAACTTTTTTCCCAAAGCTGTGTTCGGCAATTTTTGGTAAATTGCTCGAGTTTCCAATCGCGAATAGAATCTGTAATGTTCATGCCGAATTTGAATTTGTCAAATATGTTCAGGGTGCTGCTATTAGCAGAGTTTCTTTTGTTTTCACCCATCCCCCCCCTTGCTATCAAGCTGCCAGTCAGTTTGTTTTCACCCAACCTGGTGTGCAGTGCCATAAATTAGGCAGCTGCAATGAGATGGAGTGAGGCTGCACATTCTGCAAGTGGTCGCAAAGGTGCTTCTCTACATGCTGTACAGCGCTCACTCCCAGCTCCTTCATCTTCCCCAACCCACACCTTACACTGGAATCACTTCACTTATCTAGCATAGGGTTAATCTGCAGTGTGCAATGGTGTTAGTGCCAAGCCTGTGTTATTCCCCCATCACAAGAGGTTCTGCAGCAGGCATGTCCTGCTCTGTGAACCAGTCCTCACACTTGGCCCAGCTAAGCCTTTTATTTGCTTTCACATTATTGATTTGTCTTGATACATAAGCAGAATGCTTATGTAATCTTTTGCTACAATTGTTACTTTTTAGAAAGATGGATTCTCTGCCCCTGTCCAGCTGAGTGCAGGCTCAGCTCATTCCTATGATCCCAATTAAACAGTGTTATTTAATGTATTTTGTGAATACTCAGGTAAGACCGATGGCTATTTCAAACAATCAGCTGATGCATCAGCTGATTGTTTGAAATAGCCGGTGGCAAATATGAAAAATCCCGGCGGGCTCGCTTCCAGCATTCGGAGGGGAGGCAAAGAACAGGGCAGGAAGAGAACTGGGAAGGGAGTAGAAAATCAGGTGGGGAATGGAGGATCAAAAGGGGAATAAGGGATCAGGCAAAGAGTGAAGCACGGGGCGGGAGCAAAGCACCGAGCGAGGAGCATGCATCAGCTGATTATTAAAAAAAGCCGGCGGCTTTTTACCGCCGGCTTTTAAACAATCATGCATGCATATCAGCCTTTTCCTCAGGTCCCCAGACCACTTTGTAAGATCCAGCAGAAAATTACTTGCATTTCCCTTTGACTTACATTGGACTCGCTACTTGTAGCGAATATGCGAGTATTAGAGCCTATTCATTACCAGTATAGCAAGTCAGAATATTTCACTACTTGCTCATCCTTAGTCCCCACGACTGACATAAGTTTGAAGTTACTGTAGACTTTATGAATTGACAGTGATTCACGGTGATTCAATGGATGAGAGAAGGGAGGTTCCGGGAAGAGGGGAGTAGTCTGCGACAAATTATGCAACTGTGAATAGCCTTAACCATGCAGTGTGCAAGATATGAGCACGTGTTTCACAATACTCTTTTAATATAACTCTGATAAGAAACGTAATTCTCTCATTGATTTGATCCTTAATGAGCATGAAGTTGAATTGAACTTCTGCACTGGGGAGCTAGCCGGGGCTAGCTCAGCGTGGCAAGGGCTGTGCCTTGGCCCTTCCTTGCCCACAGCTACTTGGAGCCTCTTACGGCCAACATCTCAACAATGTGATCTTTCTTTTTCATAGCAGTGACAGTGAGAGCTGGAGAGGTGTCTGCATGGTGCTCTTAATGTCACTGAAGCATCACAACCAGGGGCGGGCTGGCCCAGGTGGCAGGGGGGCTGGTGGTATAGTCCACATTTCGGGCCGCCCCCTACAGAAACGGGCCGCGGGAGTCGGGAGTCGGCCGGCGCGGAGGTCCGGGATGAGGTAAGGGCTGTGGCTGGCTGATAGCACCCCCCCCCCCCCCGGTCCTCAAGTCAGGCTGACAGCACCAACCCACCCCCCCCCCCCCCGGTCCTCAAGTCAGGCTGACAGCACCCCCCCCCCCGGTCCTCAAGTCAGGCTGACAGCACCCCCCCCGCTCCTCAAGTCGGGGCCGGCAATGGAAATCTGCCACCCGGGTATAGAGGCTCCAGCCAGCCCCTGATCACAACTGTGAAAGTGAGAATGCTGTGCAAACTCCCCTTCTGCTCTCATTGTAATTAAAAATCAGAGAATAGAGTGAGAAAAATTCAACCCCTGCACACACTCCATGTGCCTGTCACCGAGGATGCTCCTGCAAAGTCCGCTCTTTGGCTATGGTACCATTTTAATTGTATGTAAAGTGTCCACTCCTGCACTACTTTTTCTGTGTGTCTTAAACGGCATAATGCACACACTGTGCTTCCACCATACTCAGAATTTGCCCTCCAGATAGATCTGTACACCAGCTACACTATAGTTGTACGGATCTAAGCAGTTGTTAAAGCTCAAGTCAGCATCTGTTTTCTATCAAGAAGGTAGCAAAATAGTGACTTATTACATTACTTGTGTACATTAAATTTCCAGCATAAAAGCATATAAAATATAGTTATTTTTTTAATTTAGGCTCCAAAAAAAAAGAAAAAGTCATATGTGATCATGTAAGCAAACCTATAACTATCTGATGTAATATTAATCATGTTTCATCGGTTTTGGAGAGTTTCTATACCAAATATACAATTGCACCACTAAACTGCTTTTCTTATAAATGCTTTTATTAGTACATCAAGAATAAAATTGCAGATACAAAGTGCTCAGTTTCATATAAAAAATCTTGGAATTACATGGATAAGGATGAGAGGACATGGAGGGGTTAAAGTCCTACTCCAAACACAGTAAGGCAAGACATGGTAGCTTTTTCAAACACAGATTCTGTGATACAGAGATATGCACAAACAGGTTTTAGGGCTTTCACCCATAGTATATAGAAGTTCCAGTCTATAGTCCCTTCTCACTATACCATTTACTAATCCCTGGCTCAATCATGTCAGCATTAACTAGCAACAATCACATTTCATAGTTTCATGCTTACCCATGCCTGCTACTTGTGTGCCCGGATGACCTCTAGGGGACGCCCCAACGCGTTTCCCTGATTGCATCCTCAGGGGGCATGTCTTTGGCTATGTCGCCCCCATCCTATATACCCCCCACCACTACCGCCCACCACCTGTTTACTATTACGCCGCTCCTTGCCGCACATGTGAAGCCGCGTCATCCCGAGCGGCGGTTTCCGGCATTCATCCACAGGAAGTGCGTCTGATGACGCTACTTCCTGTGTATCAGAAGCCTTTCACCACAGCCCGGTGATGCGCGACTGCGCATGCGCGGTCCGCAGACGCCATTTTAGAAAAGGGCAAATTTGCCCACTTTCTTTTCACTACTGGTCTCTATTAACCATACCCTTTTATTAAGAGAAAGACATCGCTTTATACTGCATATACGGGACATTTCACCAGGCATACTCCAATACATGGGCATGTACAACAATATAAGGGAACGAAGTTCCATATTTCCTGATGGTATAGTATTTCTTCTTTTCCTCCGCCCCATATATAGAAAGCCCGGATGGTCCCATTGTAGAAGGCGATTCCACTTTGTTTATAGTGTCCAGAGAGATTTATTTTGGTAGGCTATTGTGTGGGGGAATACAGAATAGCTAAAAACATAGAAAAAAGACAAATACAAAACAGTTAAAACCATATCATTAATTATCCTAAGAGGAACCCTCAGGGAACTGGGGTTCCACAGCATGGCAGACAGCCGAAACATTATATGCAGAATCAACCAAAAGACCAAGATCCATCTTTTTCATTGGTCAGACGTAAATCACCCCCCATTTACAATGGAGAGGGATATTTGGTCCACCAATGATTCTAAAGGCGTAATAATGCGCCTTTATGTTTAGAGATATGAGGAAAAGCTTAGTTTTTCATTCAGTCCACCCGGGTACTGCGTCCCAAGGCGAACTATCCATTGACATTCCCTCCTCTCAAGGGCTTTCTTGTAGTCCCCACCCCTTGCTCCTAAATGACACACGTCAATCGCTTTGAATTTTAGGTTGGTTCTGTTCTGTATTCCCCCACACAATAGCCTACCAAAACCTAGAGGTCATCCGGGCACACAAGTAGCAGGCATGGGTAAGCATGAAACTATGAAATGTGATTGTTGCTAGTTAATGCTGACATGATTGAGCCAGGGATTAGTAAATGGTATAGTGAGAAGGGACTATACACTGGAACTTCTATATACTATGGGTGAAAGCCCTAAAACCTGTTTGTGCATATCTCTGTATCACAGAATCTGTGTTTGAAAAAGCTACCATGTCTTGCCTTACTGTGTTTGGAGTAGGACTTTAACCCCTCCATGTCCTCTCATCCTTATCCATGTAATTCCAAGATTTTTTATATGAAACTGAGCACTTTGTATCTGCAATTTTATTCTTGATGTACTAATAAAAGCATTTATAAGAAAAGCAGTTTAGTGGTGCAATTGTATATTTGGTATAGAAACTCTCCAAAACCGATGAAACATGATTAATAATAGATATGGGAGAGCCCTAATATATTTTGTTAATTATTCATGTGTGACCAAGTCTTATAAAACATATATCTCTCTGTTTATCACAGCGGTATTTCTAGGCACCATGGATCATAAAGCCAGGGAAACATCTTGGCGGTCTAAATTGGATCTGGTTTTTGAGGACACAGTAGGGATACCAGTTAATCCTGACCTAAGGGCCACAGCTGGTCAGACGGCGAGACTAAAGCAGTTACTCAACCAAAAGACAAGAATATGGTGGAACAAGGCGTTCTTAGAACGCTATCTTGTGCGAGATTTAATACCTAGAGGACTTAGGATACAAGTCTTTCCCTCCTTCAAGGTAGAAGACCCTGAGATTAAGAACCAATGGGAAGAACTGTCCACAAATTGCTCAAGAGGGTATATGGGACTTTTGGTTAAATTAAACGAGAAGTCCCTTGTGACAATTGAAATGGAGATTAACTCCATTCAAGAGAAACTGAATACTGAATTGTCTGGGGAAGCACTGGCAAAACTAAATAGTGACCTTGAGAACAGCTTCTTGAAATGGGAAAAAGAAATATTAAGCACAAAAACAAAAAAATATAAAAGGGATGTATTGGACTATAAAAATCATGTAGTGTATAGGTGGAAGAGCGGAAAAAAGAAACCGCAAGGCTCTCCAAAGAATACACCAAAAAGTCCACCTAAGAAACCACCGAAAAGTCCTCCAACTAATCCCCATATAAGTCCAAGCTCCGTTTCCTCCTTGTCATCACTGGAAGAACCCCAGGGGGCAGCAAGGGCTGGCCATCTGGGCTGAGGGAGGATTTTGATGTGGCAAAGGAGAAAGGGAAGCGAAGTATAACACCCCCAGAACCACAGGGCAAGAAGAGCCGGGGTAAAAATTTGCAGGTAATTAATCTGTCCTCGCATGTACTTACAGTAGACCAATTGGAGGTGTTGAAGTTAGGGCTGTCTTTTGTGCCGGTGAATAACTTTGACTATTTTACAGCTTTAAAAGACCTGCATCTTTTTACCCGCAAACTAATCCTCAAAAAACTACATACAAAAAGAGAAAAAGCAGATGACGGCGTTCAAGGAATGGAGCAGGACACTATTGGGATCTTGGAGGACTTGGAGGAAGAAAAGGAAGATAATGTGGTAGGTAATCCCCAGAAGTTCCCAAGGTCACTATATCCTCGATCAACCACGTTCCCCCCACTGTCCGCATGCCCAGAAATAGAGACCTTCCATAGGTTGGTAGCACAAGATTTTAAAAAATTGGCTGGCCATCGAGAAGGGACAGACAATTTAACACACCACCAAAGATCAGCCATGAAGGAGCTGAGGGCGATGTCAGATGTGGTTATAAAACCAGCGGACAAGGGGGGGAACGTGGTTATCTGGCCTGTGCAAATGTATGAACGTGAGGCCTTCAGACAATTGAAAAATGAAGATAACTATTCAGTCGTATCTTATAATCCTTTAAAAAGCTTTATGTCACAACTGTTTGAGATTGTGGACAAAGCCTTTCAGGATGGGATAATCCCAAAAAAGATATGGGAAGGACTCCTGATTAAGGAGCCGATAGTTCCCACCTTCTATCTCCTACCGAAAATCCACAAAGATCCCCTCAACCCCCCGGGACGTCCGATTGTGTCTGGGATAGGGGGGCTGTGCGACCCAGTGTGCAGGTTTATCGAATTTTACCTGCATCCACTTGTGAAACACTGCCCTCCTATGTCCGTGACACATCGGACGTCCTGAGGCAAGTTGATGGGATCTTTGTGGATTCGGAGACGCGTCTAGTCACGGCAGACGTTGAGTCCTTGTACTCATCAATATGTCATCATGATGGGCTTAGAGCCGTAGCTTTCTACCTGGAGAACAGCAGTCTGGAGGAATCCCTCAGTGCTCTGATTTTGAATCTCCTGGATTATATCCTAACCCATAACTTTTTCCTTTTTAAGGACCGGTTCTTCCTTCAGCAGCGGGGGACGGCAATGGGGGCGGCGTGCGCGCCCTCCTACGCAAATCTCTTTCTTGGCTTTTGGGAGAGGGAGATTTTCGGGGGGGGGCACCTGCGCCGCCACCCAGGTGCTGTCATGGATGAGGTACATCGATGATGTATTGATGTTGTGGAAAGGAACAGTTTCTCAATTGGAAACCTTTTTGGTTCATTTGAACACTAATGAGTATAATATCAAGCTGACCTACACACATCATGCATCATCGGTGGACTTTTTAGATATAAAACTCCATATTCACTTCCGACGGGTCTATACAAACCGATATGTATCGGAAAGAAACATCGGTAAACGCAGTATTGCACGCCTCTTCAGCCCATACACCGGCAACGATCTCTGCAATTCCAATCGGTCAGTACCTAAGAGCGAGAAGAGTGTGCTCAACAGAAAACTTTTTTGAGGGACAGGCCGAGGATCTGAGAGAGCGTTTCCTAGCAAGAGGCTATAGTAAGCGGTGCATTAAGCGGGGTTACAAAGGGCTCGAAGGAAGAATAGGAATACCCTGCTGCTGGGGAATGACCGGTCTGAGGGAAAGGTTTAAATCAGGGACCTCAAGTGGTCCGCTTTATAACAACATATAATGACAAATGGGATGGGATTAGGGGTATTCTAAAGAGACACTGGGGAATTCTGGGACTGGTACCAGGGTCTAAGCGATGTAGTTACTGAACGACCAATGTTGACTGCAAGGAGGAGCAGCAGCCTCAAAGATATGTTGGTGCATAGCCATTATGTAAGGGAATCTAAACCTATAGTGAGTGGGAGAAAGGACTGTGGGATTTTATCCGTGTGGCTCATGCTGGCATGTCGAATATGGAAAGAACTAAAACATTTACAGCGGCCAATAATGGACGCATATATGATATCCGACATTACCTAACATGCACAACCAAAAAGTGATATATCACGCCACATGCTCATGTGGCCTGATATACATTGGCCTTACATCACGGGAATTCCGTGTCAGAGTAAGGGAGCATATTAGGGACATAGAGGCAGCCAAAAAAATGGAACATGGTGATCCCAATCTAAAAACTCTACCCCGCCACTTTAAATCCATACATGATTGCGACACAACCAACCTAAAATTCAAAGCGATTGACGTGTGTCATTTAGGAGCAAGGGGTGGGGACTACAAGAAAGCCCTTGAGAGGAGGGAATGTCAATGGATAGTTCGCCTTGGGACGCAGTACCCCGGGTGGACTGAATGAAAAACTAAGCTTTTCCTCATATCTCTAAACATAAAGGCGCATTATTACGCCTTTAGAATCATTGGTGGACCAAATATCCCTCTCCATTGTAAATGGGGGGTGATTTACGTCTGACCAATGAAAAAGATGGATCTTGGTCTTTTGGTTGAATTCTGCATATAATGTTTCGGCTGTCTGCCATGCTGTGGAACCCCAGTTCCCTGAGGGTTCCTCTTAGGATAATTAATGATATGGTTTTAACTGTTTTGTATTTGTCTTTTTTCTATGTTTTTAGCTGTTCTGTATTCCCCCACACAATAGCCTACCAAAATAAATCTCTCTGGACACTATAAACAAAGTGGAATCGCTTCTACAATGGGACCATCCGGGCTTTCTATATATGGGGCGGAGGAAAAGAAGAAATACTATACCATCAGGAAATATGGAACTTCGTTCCCTTATATATGTTGTACATGCCCATGTATTGGAGTATGCCTGGTGAAATGTCCCGTATATGCAGTATAAAGCAATGTCTTTTCTCTTAATAAAAGGGTATGGTTAATAGAGACCAGTAGTGAAAAGAAAGTGGGCAAATTTGCCCTTTTCTAAAATGGCGTCTGCGGACCGCGCATGCGCAGTCGCGCATCACCGGGCTGTGGTGAAAGGCTTCTGATACACAGGAAGTAGCGTCATCAGACGCACTTCCTGTGGATGAATGCCGGAAACCGCCGCTCGGGATGACGCGGCTTCACATGTGCGGCAAGGAGCGGCGTAATAGTAAACAGGTGGTGGGCGGTAGTGGTGGGGGGTATATAGGATGGGGGCGACATAGCCAAAGACATGCCCCCTGAGGATGCAATCAGGGAAACGCGTTGGGGCGTCCCCTAGAGGTCATCCGGGCACACAAGTAGCAGGCATGGGTAAGCATGAAACTATGAAATGTGATTGTTGCTAGTTAATGCTGACATGATTGAGCCAGGGATTAGTAAATGGTATAGTGAGAAGGGACTATAGACTGGAACTTCTATATACTATGGGTGAAAGCCCTAAAACCTGTTTGTGCATATCTCTGTATCACAGAATCTGTGTTTGAAAAAGCTACCATGTCTTGCCTTACTGTGTTTGGAGTAGGACTTTAACCCCTCCATGTCCTCTCATCCTTATCCATGTAATTCCAAGATTTTTTATATGAAACTGAGCACTTTGTATCTGCAATTTTATTCTTGATGTACTAATAAAAGCATTTATAAGAAAAGCAGTTTAGTGGTGCAATTGTATATTTGGTATAGAAACTCTCCAAAACCGATGAAACATGATTAATAATAGATATGGGAGAGCCCTAATATATTTTGTTAATTATTCATGTGTGACCAAGTCTTATAAAACAACTATCTGATGTAAGTAGTTTTCTTACATAGACCTTCATATTTTTTTATTTAGAGAAAAAAAGTGAAATTGCTAATGTTTTTTAATTTTTTGGTGCCATTACACATCTTTAAATTTTTAGTCTTTGTTACCATAATTGCAAAGATGGCACAAAAATGCCCCAAAAACATGAGTTTTTGGGGCATTTTTGTGCCATCTTTGTACCTCTAGAAAAAACGAAAAGCAGCAAGGAAGGAAACTTTTTAGAAAGTATTGTATATAACCGAGTATAAGATGAGTTTTTCAGCACAATTTTTGTGCTGAAAAGTGCCCCCTTGGATTACACTCGAGTCAGTCTCTTTGGTGTGGGGAAGACGGTGACCGGGGGCTGGAGGAGGTTGGAAAAGGCGGGAGGGAGCAGGAGATCATGTGCCCCTGGTCATTAGTGTAATGTAATATGCACTGCATCCCCCTGTCCATCAGAGGTGGGGGGAGCGGCGCACATTATATTACACTAAGTGTACACACTCCCCATTACAGTATGTGGTCTCCATGCTGGTGCTCACAATAAAATAATAAACATTTTAACGTACCCTCAGAAGCTTCCCTGTAGGCACCTTGGTGTCCTCCCTCCGCTCCTCTTGCTTGTTCCCGGCAAATGTAATAATGTGACTAGTGCAGCAGTGACATCATAGCTGCTGCGCTAGTCTCATGATTAGAAGCAGGAAGAGCAGAGGGAGGATGCCATGTTGCCTGCAGGGAAGCATTGGAGGGTATGTTAAAATGTTTATTATTTTATTGCGAGCACCAGTGTGGTGGCTATATCCAATGATGGGGGTGATTATATACCAGTGATGGGGCCTATATACAATGATGGGGGTGCTATATACCAGTGATGGGGGCTATATACAATGATGGGGTAACTATATACCAGTGATGGGGGCAATATACCAGTGATAGGGATGCTATATACAAGTGATGGGGATGCTATATACCAATGATGGGGTGCTATATCCCAGTGATGGAGATGCTATATACCAGTGATGGGAATGCTATATACCAGTGATGAGGGGCTATATACCAATGATGGGGTGCTATATACCAGTGATGGGGGCTGTATACCAGGATGAGAGGGGCTATAAACTAGTGATGGGGTGCTATACACCAGTGATGAGGGGCTATATACAGTGATGGGGGCTATATACAGTGACGAGGGGGTATATACTGGATGGGGGTCTCCTGCATTTCCCACCCTAGACTTATACTCAAGTCAATAAGTTTCCCTAGTTTTGGGGGGTGAAATTAGGGACCTCGGCTTATACTAGGGTCAGCTTATACTCGAGGATATACGGTAATACAAAGAAGCATAATAAATGCAAGACATTTCAAATATAAGTGCATTTTGTTACTTGCATCTTAATCTCCCATTTAAGTGAATAAAATATAAATTGCAGAACTTGGCAGCAGCCACTAAGCCATGTATGGAGTTGCAATGTTCTCCTGCAATGTTCTCCTTAGCATATAGTTTACATCAGATCACTATGGGAGCAGATTTCAGCTGACTGGTGTCAGAATCCCAAGATCCAATACTAATTAAGCTGTGATCATTGAGATAATCACCAACAATCTCCTTAAACTCTGAATCAAAAATTCTGGATTTGGTACGTTTATTTTAATGAATTCTTTAAAAGATGAGAGCCTGACAATATCACAAGAAGTAGCAAACACTTCAGTTTACCGGCTTTTGCTTTCCAAAATGATAGTGCACATAAAAAGTTATCATGCTGAATCAGTTTGTTCTCAAGTGATTATCTCAATCAGGAATATAGCTTAATCAAAATGTTTTGTCTGTTATAAATGATAATGGGCAACAAAATCATTCATAAAACAGTGTGTGAAGCAATGAAAGAGGTAAATGCATTACTGGAATCCAAATCATTCTGCACAAGCTTGAAAATTAAAAGTAAATCAATATTTCGCAAGTCTGGTGTAATAATTCAACATAGACTAAAATCTTTAAAACCTTGTTTATTATCTGTTTTGTAGCTTTTTCCTAACAATTTAAGCTGGTGAAATATTAATATAATGCAATTATGTCAAGACGTAGGCATGAAGAGATTTCTAGAAATAACTACAAAAATTACAGTCCAAAAAGGGTGATAAGGCCAATTGTCTGATTTTCACACATCTGTTCCATCTTTTAAGTCTCCGGCCATTTCCATATGAAACTGAAATAGTGGTCACAAAATAATCCTCCAAATAATATAATGGCCCCCACGTCAACCTTCAAACAAGATAATGGCCCCCACAAGGCATGATCATCCTAATAAGTACAATGCACCCACTGATTTTTTAAAAAAAAAGAACTACTCAAAAGGGATGAGTGAGTATACTTATCACTATTTGTTACTCGCACGGATATTAAAGGGAATCTGTCACCTAGTTTAACCCCCCTAACTTATCACTACCTTTCCCTGCAGCTTCCTACTACATTACTAACCATCCCTGTCTGAGCTAATTGTGAATTTTAAATGTGGAGAAAAGCTATTTATAAACTTACATGTCCACAGACGTGTGGGTGTTCCTAGATGGCTGGCCGACAGGTGGGCAGTCTCTCCAGGTCCACTATCCCCCTGCCTCCCTGATGCAATCATGACCCAGTGGGAGTGATCATTCAGGAGCGCACCCTGATTGTGGGGTGTATTGGGTGTACAGGCCGGCTTTGAAATGTACACTGCCCATGCTCTGGAACCAGCTTTTACGCCAAAACCCCCCACAATGCACTAAACTGGAAATGATGCGCCGCAACAGGCAACGCATCATGCCCAGAAGTGGGAGGCTGGATTTTGAAATCAGGGCATGCTCCTGAATAAATAATCACGCTCACCCAGGCGTGATTGGAGCAGCGAGGCATGGGAAGAGTGGACCCGGAGAGGCTGCCCACCTGTCGGTCAGCTGTCTAGGAATGCCGACACACCTGTGGACATGCAAGTTTATAAATTGCTTTTCTCTGCATTTATAATTCACTATTAGATCAGGCAGGGATAGTTGGTTGTGGAGCCCCTCGGGACAGGGTACTCGGTGCCGGACCGGGGTGCTGCTGGGGGATGTCACGGCGGTCCTGGTCCGGACCGTGTCCCGGGCCCGCACAATAAAATGGGGGGTTATTTACAGGGGATTTGTCACTCGTGACACCACCCACTATATGCGGCCAGTAATGGGGCCGCCGCTGCTGCAGAACCTCGGGGATGATGGGTTAGCAGCTTGGATGGAATAGTTCCTGTGGGCAGAACTGGGTTCCCCGGGGCAGTGGTAGAGGTAGTTAAAGTCTGTGAGGATGTTATTGATGCTGCAGGAGAGTAGGGGTAGCAGTAGAGATGATAAGAGTAGAGGCAATGGCAGTCTATGAGGGCAAGTGGGGCTTCAGCATAAGGATGACACACACACTCACGGTTTCTGTTGTTCTTCAAGTCTTTACTGGCAGATGGTATTACACAGTATTGTCCACGGAGTCTGTACCAGGTTGCTCTCACCCTGACCGGGTCCTTGGCTTTCTACTTAAACGCTGTGTGTGGCCCTGCTGCTGCTTGTAGCTATGCTGCTGGCCCTGTCTCTGCTCACGGGTACCAATATGCTGGGCAACTTGAGTCCTCTGTGTCACTGACTCCTTCGTGTTGCTTTGCTATGGTGTGGTGAAGATGGTGTACCTTCACTATGCCGGTGTTTACTGTCCTGTCTGTCTCAGGCACAGCCTCGGATCCGGTATCCGTCTTAAGCGCCTCCCTGGGGTCAAGTTTTTGGGGTAACTCTTTATCCCGGGTATGTTCTTCTGTTAATCTGTCTCCTTTCCTCAGACCTCTCAGGATCTCCACTGACACTTGGCTCTGCTCCTGCTCCAGACTAGACTAAACTCTCCTCTGAACTAAACTAAAAACTGAACTAACTGTCACTCTTGTTTTGTGGTAAACAACTTTAGCTCCTCCCACTAGTGCAGGTGCCACCTAAGCTCCTCCTACTTTCTAGTGTAGTGTTGTGTGGGGATTAAACCTGTGTTGATGTTTCTGTGGCAATTTAACCCTTGGGGTGCCACATTCCCCCTTAGTTAAAGACAGTACTCCGGGACTGTGGAACAATAAAGAACAAACAATTAATACAATTAATATTTACAAAGACTTAAAAGTAAAAATCACAAAAATCACTAAACTTCAAAAACAGTCCAAAAATTCAAAAAGCAGTCCTTCCGGGGGGTTTAATATTTTGCCTCCGGGCTGATGAATATATACAACCAGTCCGTGGTAGTATGGTCCATAAAAAATAAAATAAAAGGGAAAAGTTTGAAGAATATGCAAGAAGTTCATACAGGATAGTCTCTGTAGGTACTGGGCTTTTTAACGTTGCATTAACTATATACATTTGTTTACCGGGTTCAATTTAATATTAACACAAACATATTTACATCTTACAGTTAATTTGACCTTTTAATCCCTGTACCTAGCTGGTAACTGCTATCTGGTACTACGCTCGGATCTGCATAAAACGGGTGTACTACTTGCATGTAGCCTATTGGTGCTGGTAGGCATGTACCTATTTGTAGTGTTTGGTACTATGTTAGATGAAGATCTGACTGTAGGACTGGCAAGCTCACTGGGACCAGGAATTTGTCCTTCCTCTAATGGTTCTGCTTCCAGTTCTTCAGGTCTTGGGACTTCTTCAGGTAACACAGGTTCTGGTGTTGGTTCCACCATTGAAGGGAATGCAATCATTGGTACGACAACTGCTCCATGGTAATTTGGCCATGTTTTAGGGAAATCTCCTAGTACCGTGTGGAAAACTTCTTCTTTCTTTTCTTTAATAAGTTGGACCTGTACGGGTTCTCTTACTTCAGGTGTCTTCAGTGTTTCAGGACACAATTTTAGCTGATCACGAGATACGACTTGTGACGTTTTTCCTTCATCTTTGCTTATCAAACAGGTTTTAACATTGTCTAGGTTAGATGGTAAGACTGTATATGGGACGGTTTCCCACTGATTATCCAGTTTGTCAGTGCATCTCTTTCTCTTGAGAACTTGATCACCTTCTTGTAATGGCATTGCTTGAGCACGTTTGTTAAAAGTTTTCTCTTGTCTTGCTCTTGCTTGTTGTAGGTTTCTCTCTACACATTCTTGCACTTGTTGATACTGTTTCTGACGTTTAGTATCCCAATCTGTTTCTTCTTCTATCTCTGTATCTGGTTTTTCAATTCCCATTTCTAGGTCAATTGGTAGCTTACCGGGTCTTGCACGCATAAGGTAAGCTGGAGTGCAGTTTGTAGAACTCACGGGGACATGGTTGTATAAGTCTACCAAATCAGGTAATTTATCTGGCCACTGGTTTCTTTCTGATTCTGGTAAGGTCTTTAACAGTTCGATTACGATATGATTCATTTTCTCGCATAGACCATTTGTTTGGGGATGATACGTTGTTGTGCGAATCTTCTTACAACCGTACATATCACAGAATTCCTTGAATAGTTCTGATTCAAAAGCTGGACTTTGGTCTGCAAGGACTTGTTCTGGGTAACCATGTGGTCTACAGAAATGCGTCTGAAATGCTTTTGCTGCCGTCTTCGCTGTCAGATCTTTAACTGGTACCACCACTAAGAAGCCTGAGTAATGGTCCACGATGGTTAAGGCATAGACATAGCCTGACCGGCTTGGTGACAACTTGACGTGATCTAATGCGACTAGTTCAAGTGGCTGCTTGGTTACTATTGGTTGAAGCGGAGCTTTCTGTAGATCTTTCCTTCTGAGGTTGCATGTGGCACATCTTCTGCACCATAGTTCAATGGATTTTCTCATGCCAACCCAATAGAATCTGTCTCTTAGTATTGCTTCTAACTTCTTCCATCCGAAATGACCTGCACTGTCATGGTACGCTCTTAAGACCATTTGGATGTCTTGCTTGGGCACGATTATCTGCCAGACCAGTTCATGCGTCATGGGATTGGTAAATCGTCTACAGAGCTTCCCTTGGTTCAGAAACAACTTGCCTCTCTCTTTCCAGAGCTGTATGGTCTCAGCTGGGGCATTCTGATCCGGGTATGCACCTTGTCGCGTAAGCAGTTCTTTCACTAGCTTCACAGCTGGATCAGTATCTTGGGTTTCGGCCCATTCATAGTGTCTTAACGGGTTAAAGTTTACTTCTTGTTCTCTTTGGTAGATGCCGGGTTGATAATCTTCTACCTTTGAACGATGAAAGGCCGGTAGTTCAATGTCTTCCAACTCTTCCGGTTCCTCTTCCACGTCTTTCAGGTGCGGCATCCGTGACAAGGCATCTGCGTTCCCGTTCTTGCGGCCTGCTCTGTATTTGATGACAAAGTTGTAATTAGATAGCCGGGCTATCCATCGCTGCTCCAGAGCTCCTAATTTTGCTGTGTCCAGGTGAGTCAACGGGTTGTTATCCGTGTAGATGGTGAATTCTGCACCTGCCAAGTAATGTTTAAAGCGTTCAGTCACAGCCCAAAATACTGCCAGTAGCTCTAATTTGAAAGAGCTGTAGTTCTCGAGGTTTCGTTCTGTAGGCCGGAGCTTCCTGCTTGCAAAGGCAATAACTCTTTCTTTGCCTCCTTGCATCTGAGACAATACCGCTCCCAGTCCCACGTTGCTGGCATCCGTATAAAGAATGAATGGTTGATGGTAATCAGGGTATGCCAGGATCTCTTCTCCCGTCAGTGCACTTTTTAGCTTATTGAAAGAATCTTCTCTCTCCTCATCCCACCGTGTCAGGAGATTATAGTTTGAAGTCTTCTTTGATCGTCCTACCAGAATGTCTTGCAGAGGAGCTGCTAGCTTCGTGAATCCTCTGATAAATCTTCTATAATAGCCTACCAGGCCCAGGAATTGCCTCACTTCTTTCACATTCGTAGGTCTTGGCCAATCCCTTATCACTATGACTTTATCAGGATCCGGTGCTACTCCCTCTGAACTCACGACGTGTCCCAGGTACTGTACCTTTGGTTTGAGAAGGTGACACTTGGATGGCTTGATCTTCATGCCATATTTGGACAAAGCTTCGAACACTTCTGCCAGGTCTTGTAGATGTTGCTCTTACGTCTTGGAATAGACTATGACGTCATCTAAGTACAGAAGGACAGTTTCAAAGTTCTTGTGTCCTAAGCAGCTCTCCATCAGACGTTGGAAGGTCCCGGGTGCGTTGCAGAGTCCGAACGGCATACAATTAAACTCACAGAGGCCCATCGGCGTAGTAAACGCTGTCTTCTCCTTGTCGGCCTCGGCCACAGGAACCTGCCAGTACCCACTAGTCAGATCAAGGGTGGAAAAGTAGTTAGCAGATTTTAGTGGAGCTAATGACTCCTCAATCCTAGGTAATGGGTATGCGTCCTTATGTGTGATGCGATTAATCTGCCGGTAATCTACGCACATTCTCATGGTCCCGTCCTTCTTTTTAACTAACACTAGAGGTGCTGCCCAGGGGCTACAACTGTCTCTTATTACCCCTGCAGATTTCATCTCTCTGAGCATATCTTTGGTGGTTTGGTAGTGAGCTGGTGGTAAGGGTCTATACCTCTCTTTTATAGGCTAATGGTCACCTGTGGGTATAGTGTGCTCTACCCCTTTGATTTGCCCAAAGTCTAACGGGTGTTACTGAATATTTGCTCATATTCCTTCACTACCCGGTATACTCCATGCTTGTGACGGGGAGGTGTAGAACTGGTACCTACATGCAACTTTTGGCACCAATCCTCCAGCTTCTCCTCTGAGCCATTGTCATCCGCCTGACATGACGGGTTCAAGGGCTCGGCGGCTGTGATGTTATTGTTATCAACCTTGTATAACTTAGCTATGGTAGCATACTTAGGTAATGTGACCTCATCTTCTCCGCAGTTTAATAGGCGTAATGGCACTCTTCCCCTGTGTACGTCAACTACTCCTCTAGCAGTGAGTATGGTGGGTCTGCTATCTGAGTACACGGGTTCTACCAGGGCCTGATAGTCTTGCCCTTTAATGCCTATTGCGGCTCTGCACCATACCAACATTTCAGTTTTGGGAGGAATTACAATGGGTATTGGATCACTTACTCGTACACTGCCGATCTCACCTCTGGAGATTTCTACCTGTTGCTTCAACATCAGGGCTTTGATCTCTTTGTGCAGAAGCCTCTGTTGTCCTGTTCCGGCAGTCTCGGCGATTTGCTGCAAAACACTTAACACTTCGGAAAAACATTTCTCAATGACATTCATTCCTATCAGCATCACAGGTTCACGGTCTCGCCGGTTAACATCTACGATTATAATACCCTGGTTCTGCAATTCTACCTTCCCAACCTGAATATTCATCTCTCTAAATCCAACCTTTGGTATTACCAGTCCATTCCCAGCCCATACTTCAAAGTTAAAGCCATCTGGCGCATTAGTAATGTCTGAATCAGCCCAGTACCTTTTATATAGAACATGCGGGATAGATGTTATTTGGGATCCAGTATCCAGCAAGGCACTAAAGGGGATGCCGTTCAACACAATAGGGATCACCGGTTTTCCTCCCACGAATCTGTCATACCAGGCTGAGGGGCCTCGAGTGTTCATTCCTGGGGAGCGGCCCGCCTGCCCAGTGAATTGTCGTTTAAAGGACACTCACGAGCAAGATGGCCTGGTTCCTGGCAACGACGGCAAATGGGCTGTCCATCTGGTTGATAGCGATCGCTGGGTCGTCCTCTTGCTGCTGGGTATCTTCTGGGCCTCATCCACGGAACATCCTCTTTGCTGGTCGCCAACTCAATCTTGGGTGCAGGTCTTGACTCTCGCAGTTCCTTGATGACCTTGGCCATGGAGATCACGGTGTCTGTCAGGGCATCTAGCTTTTGGTTGATGGCTGCATTTGAGATATATTCCCCGGCCTCAGCAGCAGTCGCTGACATAGCAGATGTCGCTGGCGCTGCCGGCCGCTGAGGTGCTACTGCAATGTCCAGGACAGTGGGTAGCTCCCGTGGCTCTTCCAGCTGCTACAAACGGATAGCTCTATCTTTCAGCTCAGTAAATGTCATGTCAGGGTTCTGCAGCAGTATCATGCTTAACTGTCCTCGATGGGAAGGGGAATGGAGGCCCTCTATGAATTGGTCAAATAGCATTTTATCAGCTCCCGGGGCTAAAGCAGGTTCTGCCAGCTTAAGGGCTCTGAGTGCTTCCTGCAGGTTCAAGGCAAAGTCTCTAGCACTCTGTTTAGGTTTCTGGTGGCATGCAAAGAACCTCATCTTAGCCCGGGTATCAGCAGCAGATTCAAACGTTGCTTTTAGTCTAGCTGCTAGATGCTCTACAGTGTCCTTATCTGTGTCCAGCCAGGACGCAGCCTCACGCTGTGCATTGCCCGTTAACTGTCCTATTATCATTCCTACACGCTGGGCTTCAGTGAGGGGGTACATCACATAATACACTTTTATCTTTTGCATAAAGTCAGTTAAAGTATTAGGCTCACCGGAGTATTGGGGCAGCCACATTGCCCCTGGAGTATACGGCATCAGGAACGGCATTATTGGTGCTGTTCCTTGCGCCGCTGCACCGCCGGGTACTATCGCTGGGTCCGGCGCTGCAGCTCCACCGGCTGCTCCGTCTCCGCCTTGTGCATTGGGCTGCGACATCTTGGGCCCCCTTAGTTAAGGTCCGCCCTCCGTCTTCCGCTTCCGTCCGGATGTCTAACAAAGGTTCCGCTGCGCACCAGGGATTCTCTTCCCTTCCGGATGACGTCAGAGTGGTGAGCGGTTTCTCTTCCCGCGCGTCGCGCGCTCTGCAATGGCGGATTCTGAAATTTTCAATCTCTGTGGCGCAGTTACAATTCAGCTTGCTCGCGCCCAGCAATGGCAGCAGATCCAAAACAGTCACTAATCACGGCACACAATGCCCGGTATCGGGCACGGTAGATCCTGTTCGTGACACCAGGTTGTGGAGCCCCTCGGGACAGGGTACTCGGTGCCGGACCGGGGTGCTGCTGGGGGATGTCACGGCGGTCCTGGTCCGGACCGTGTCCCGGGCCCGCACAATAAAATGGGGGGTTATTTACAGGGGATTTGTCACTCGTGACACCACCCACTATATGCGGCCAGTAATGGGGCCGCCGCTGCTGCAGAACCTCCGGGGATGATGGGTTAGCAGCTTGGATGGAATAGTTCCTGTGGGCAGAACTGGGTTCCCCGGGGCAGTGGTAGAGGTAGTTAAAGTCTGTGAGGATGTTATTGATGCTGCAGGAGAGTAGGGGTAGCAGTAGAGATGATAAGAGTAGAGGCAATGGCAGTCTATGAGGGCAAGTGGGGCTTCAGCATAAGGATGACACACACACTCACGGTTTCTGTTGTTCTTCAAGTCTTTACTGGCAGATGGTATTACACAGTATTGTCCACGGAGTCTGTACCAGGTTGCTCTCACCCTGACCGGGTCCTTGGCTTTCTACTTAAACGCTGTGTGTGGCCCTGCTGCTGCTTGTAGCTATGCTGCTGGCCCTGTCTCTGCTCACGGGTACCAATATGCTGGGCAACTTGAGTCCTCTGTGTCACTGACTCCTTCGTGTTGCTTTGCTATGGTGTGGTGAAGATGGTGGACCTTCACTATGCCGGTGTTTACTGTCCTGTCTGTCTCAGGCACAGCCTCGGATCCGGTATCCGTCTTAAGCGCCTCCCTGGGGTCAAGTTTTTGGGGTAACTCTTTATCCCGGGTATGTTCCTCTGTTAATCTGTCTCCTTTTCTCAGACCTCTCAGGATCTCCACTGACACTTGGCTCTGCTCCTGCTCCAGACTAGACTAAACTCTCCTCTGAACTAAACTAAAAACTGAACTAACTGTCACTCTTGTTTTGTGGTAAACAACTTTAGCTCCTCCCACTAGTGCAGGTGCCACCTAAGCTCCTCCTACTTTCTAGTGTAGTGTTGTGTGGGGATTAAACCTGTGTTGATGGTTCTGTGGCAATTTAACCCTTGGGGTGCCACATTAGTAATATAGTAGGAAGCTGCAGGGACAGGTAGTGATAGGTTAGGGATTCTATACTAGGTGACAGGTTCCCTTTAAGTACTCAGTACTCTGTGAGCATTTTGGATTTTACTCGTGATATTCGAGTAAGCTGTCTAGCATATTTCCTGACTGATTTTCAGCTAGTAAACATGCTGGGACTGCTTTCCAGTCATAGTAATGCCATATTCATCTTTGATAATGGCATTACTGTGATTGGCAGGAGTAGTATAACCAAATAAAAAAAGATGCCCTAACCATATAAGCAATGAGGTCTGGGAGGGCTGTTAAAAGGCAGATGTCTATGATAAACTGCTCAGACTGCATAGAAACAGTATGTAGACATAATGTAGACTATGTTTGCATTCTGTTCTGACACACAGTTGTCTGCTCTGAGTGACAAGTCCAAGTGTAAGTAAAAAATAGAATGTGTGAGTCCCCAGCTATTGGGGTCCAAACAGCTGAGAGCTGCAGCTTACTCTTCTACTGCTGGGGTAATGGGCTAATATTTTCTGTGTGTCGGGCATCAGGTGTCAATATTTTCAGGTGTCAATATTTTCAGGAGAGGGTCGGCTTTGATGCCAGTCTGGTTCCCAGCCAAACAATAGATGGTGAGGAGCTGTCAAGAGGATTTATCCCTGGCAGCTTAGGAACTCTCCTGTCTGTGCTGATGCACGGCTACAGCCCTCCTAGATCTCTTCCTCAAGTACAGCAGAAAATTTCTCACGTTTCCCATTGACTTACATTGTACTCGCTATTTGGTACAAATATGCGAGTATTTCAAAGTACTCGTTACGAAAGTAATGAATACGGTATGAATATTTCACTACTTGCTCATCCCTACTACTGACTTCTTCCCATTTCTCTGCTGCTCTAGTGTCTGCATCATATGTTCTGAAGTTCCACACATTAGGTTCGATTTAGTGGCGTCACCATGCCCATTGCACAGAGACATCAGAGTTCACTGTTCCATCATTGTTTCAACTGCATCTGTGTCTTGGATGTGTGATGCCAGGCAGCCGAGTATGCACCGGGGCGTCTCATCGACGGGCCCCGTATTGTCATGTCATCTGTTCACATTTAAAGTTACACCTCAGATTAAGATGCTAGAATTATAACTAAATAAAAATGTGGGTTTGAGGGGTAAGTAAAAGGGAAAGAGGAGTGAGCAAGGTGGGGGTCATATGGAAAATAGGAAACTAGGAAGAACAAGAGGTTGTAACACTATAATGTATTATTGTTATGTAATTTGCCAAAGGACAGACTTTATCTCAGCAATTGTGTATGTTCATGTGTGATCCATGGGATCAATGGGTACCAGATCTTGAAAAATTTTGATTGAGTGTCACTCAGGAGACTTGCAAGTTGCTCATTAGTTATACAATTATTTACTTTCGCAAAAAATTTTGAAAATGGGAATTGTTTTTTTTCATGGTCAACTGTTTGTTTTGCTGCTAAAATGGAAACAGTGAGGAATCTGCATTGAGATCAAGTTATTGTGTATGATTTATGATGCAACAAAGCTTCTTAAGCGGCTGTCACACGCTACGATATCTTGAAAGATATCGCTTGAACGCGCCAGATTAAACATCGCTTGAACGATGTCTGTGCGTGTGACGGCAAGATACGACTAACGATAAATGATCAAATCGCAAGATCGAGATCTGAGCTCCGGACCTCACATCTGACGATGTCGACTCATTAGATAAACAGAATCGACGTGTCTAAACAACCGATATCGTCTACACGTTAGGAACTGCGCGATGCCTAAATCTAGCACGTAGGCGTGGCAGGAATTTCTCATTGTGTCGCCTCCTCAGTTGTGATTAGTTAACCTTAATGGTTTCGGATTGGCTGCTTCTACATTAGCTCGCATTGGTGGAAGATGATGCGTTCCCATTGGCTGTCCTCACAGGGCGCCATTTTTGAAGAGCTGTCTTCAGCACCACACATAGGCGTCGGCTGCACTATCACGCATTTGTCATGTACAACTTAATGTGCACCCACAAGTTCGTCAACCTGATAAAAGAACCTGCGTGGTACATGAGGCTGCTATAGTGTTCACCTTGTCATACACCCAAACAATCTTGACAGACACCGCGCACACAACGCGGCGTTACGCCACGCCCATGGGATATTGTCCCGTTGGTGACACAGAAGTGGTTATTGCCGTGTTACGCCGCGTAGGGCGCCTTTAAGTTTTGTAACGTCACGCAAGGGGCGGTCCTGACGGAATGAAGTTGGTTTCAGTTTCATTCCGCCTGCAAGGTGCTAGCTCCTCCCATGCACATTGCAGCTCAGTTATGGCCGCAACACGCCGCGCTGCCACGTGGGGGATGGCGGAGCTCATGATCTTAATCGATCATTGTGATCGATTAGATTATTGGGGCCACCACCCCCACCGGCACCCCAGGCTGCGCAACCGCAGCACTGTGCTGAAGATTCAGCGGGCCCTGCTCCGCCAGCTGTGTGTGGAGAGGGATGTGAAGGCGATCCAGCACAAGATCGCTGATCTTAAATATAAGTGCCCGGGCCGCATTGTGGACATCCGTGCCCGGATTGCCAGGCTGCGTGGTGAGTAAATGTTGGGCACAAACACACACCTGCACATGTACATGTATCAAAATACACAGCAATGTCTCACAACATATTCCAAGGATAGTGTGGTCCCCGGCCTGTCCCCACCAATGTTTTAGCATATATTCAGCCTCATTTGGATGCAGGCCCAACACTCCGGCCTGGTCGTCCAACCTCATAAAAGCTGTCCATCTAAATGTAACTAATTATGTAAAATTCGTGACAAGCTTCAGTGTGCAGTTTTAAAGAAATTCAATGCAGGTCACAGGCAGCATGGCAAGGGGATGGACTGGGGAGTACAGGTGACATATAGTACAGGGGACTGTACACTCCCTCCTCTTGCCATGCTGCCTACAACCTGGCAGTAAAAGAAATTGTTGGGCACACTGGGAATTTACATACATTTGTCCAAGGACCAATCCCAAAATAATGTTCATCAAACAACATTTGTAAACTGTGTTTGGACCCAGCATGTGGATGTGACAACAATGTGTCGCCTGGTGGTTTACACACAAACACGAATAGGCCAAACTCCTGCCCACCACAAATTGGGACGCAGGACTCAGGCGTAACCTCACTATATTATTGGATATGGCTACTTTCACACTTGAATATCGAAACCAATGATGCTGACCAATATAAATCAGCCTGCATTGGATCTAACTGATCCTTGCAGTTGGATCCAAAACAGCCATCACATCCAACATTCCCCAGGATCAGTTGATGTGACTGTCCCAGCTGTTCTCCCCTGGTGAACCCCCTCATCACCCCTGTGTTGACCCCTCCTCACACCTCTTGGCCACCCATGTTCACCCCTGTGTGTGACACCCTCATGTCCCCTGTGTTCACCCCTCTTCTTCCGTGTGTGGGCACCTCATGTCCCCCATTACTTGTCCTCCTTTTCCCTGTCGTCCTGCTTTCCTACCTAAAATATGTGGGTTCTCAGGTGTCCCGGAGCCCCCTCCGGTTGCTGGCGCATCATCTTTTTGCCAGAGGTGTTTTTCATGTGGACAGGACCTGCGTTGATGTCACAGTCACATATCCGCAGGTGAAACCATGGTAAACTGGGGTCACATGACTGTGACCGCACCACAGGTGCTGTACTGCATTGGCAGACCTCTTCACAAACCGTGAGGCCCTGGGAAATGGCGGGGGCTCGGGCACAGTTCTGACAACATTTTGCTAATTAGAAAAACACTCACATTCCAGTTTGTACAAGTTTTACTGTACTGAGCAGGGTCTGTTCCTTAAAATCGGGGACAAGGACACAGCCAATGTCTTCTCTGAAGCTGCTCCATAGGGCCCCATGTTATGCATTTTTCAAACTCCAATATTTGCCAAGCCGATGGTGTGGCCTAAAAATCCAACAGCCTTGGATCCAATTATGGCCACATGCAGGCCTATGGCCAAACGACCATATTGACTGCCCAATAAATGGCATCATATTTTGTGTCCGGAAATGTGTAGCGCTGTTTTAGGGTGTGGAAAAGTTGTGCGCATGCTCCGATTGTACCATACATTGAAAACAATTACACATTTGTATTGTATAAACTCGGATGCCATTTACTGGCCATCCAATTTTGCACAATTGCAATAGGGCGGGATGGGTCTCAATATCTGGGCCCTGCATTTTGATGTTTCAGGGGCAAAATTGGCTTATGCAAAATCCAGGTGTGAAATTAAAAACCACAAGACTCCAGATTACCTAAGATCATATACTAAATATGTACCATCTAAAGCCCACACATGCGACACTGCCCCACAGATGTTGCACCCTACACAGGGGTCAATTAAGACCCAGCCTGATGTTTCACCCCTAACTACAATAGTACTTCAAATATAGGTCAATGCAGCCATGGAGCAACCAACATTGCCTAATGTGTCAACCCAAAATACCAAACACATACACTGAGCATGTGTTGGTGTGTTTTCACACAAGCCAACATATCTTGCCAGTGTAGTGTCCCTCGTGTAAAGAAAAATACTGTGTCCCACCCACATTACATGCATACAACATTAGTCAATGCATCCAACCTGACGTTGTAGCATTTTTTAAAATGGGGGAAAGACAATAGGCACACAATGAAAATGTTCAACCACAATGTTGAAAACCTTTCTGTTACAAACTTTGACCTTGTGCTTTCAAACCCAGATGCAGAGGAATCTTCTTCAGAAGATTCTTCACACCCTGGCCCACCTGCAGTTGTCCCCTAGAACCCACCCCTACAGCAGCCAGCAGGGACACCCTCGGGCACCAGCAATGAGGAGGAGGAGGTGGCTGATGCAGCATCATCGGAGGACTGGCTGGACTCAGATTCCGACCTGCCATCACCACCCTCGACACAGGAGGGCTTGGAGGAAGAGGAATTGCCTTGGAGGGATGATGGGCCACCGTCTAGCCCGGGCCCTCTTTTGCCACCAGGGCACATTATCTGGCCACAGAGCCCCAGCCCGCCCGTTACACCACCTCCCACCATTTCTAGCTCTGTGGCCAGCCCAGGGGTGGCCATGTCCCCAGAGCCAGCAGAGGATGATGTGCGGTCCCCAACAGGCCCTGCGGAGGAGGAGAGGGCTCAGGAGGATAGGGCCCCAGACTTCACTGACTATGGTGGTAAGTGTGTATTGATGGGGTATACACCCTGCATACTGGAGTTATTATTGTGTTAATCGTCACAGCTTTTTTTGGGAGGGTCTAACTTCTTTGTTTTCATAAATGTTTGTGCAGATGGCGAACGTGCAGGCTCAGCTGGGTGGAGTCTGAGTGCATCCCCATCTACCCCTGATAGTGGGGAGGATGTGGAGCAAGAGGGTAAGTAGCATATTTTCATTATTACTTTTACAAAACAGACCATGTACTTTCCCATTGTAAAAGTGTTCTTCATCAACATACAGGTGTCCCTATGGTTGTGGATGTGTTGGAGGCCCACTTCCACTTTGTTACACAGCTGCACTCGGCCATTGAACAACACCTCCAGGAGCTGGGCCGGCTACGTGACATGCTGGCTGGGTGCCATCAACAAGATGTGGTCTCCCATAAGGGTGAGGGAATGGCACCCTCTAACGGGCCATGCGGACATGAAGGAGTGTTGTCCATGTTGGACACCAAAAATGTTTTTTGTGCCATGTTGGCATTCTTTGTTTGTGTTTTTTTGCCCCTGTTGGGCTCTTTTCTTATAGTGTCCAACAATTGGACCATAGGGAGTGTGTTGCGCCTAGCACGTTGGGCTTTTTTCTTATAGTGTCCAACATTTGGAGACTCACAAGCGAGTTGGGGTTCTTCCTACACTGAAACACAAATGTGTACTTGTTGTGCACGGTATGGCACATTTTAAACAACCAATAAAATGTTGAGCCAAATCTGTAAGTCAGTGCCTTTATCTACGCACCAAAATATTTAAATATTATGTGAGGTTTATGTTGGACTTTAAGGGCATCAAGGTCAACTCATTGGCTCAACAGGTTGAGGCAGAGGAAGGGTCCATAACACATGTTGTAACACAAGGTGCACATTGTGAGCATGCCGTCTGTCGACAAAGCAACCACCCATCCTTTCTTGGGAAAGTGATTATAGTATGTAGGAAATGCTGTTACACCATCAACATAAAATGTGGCTTGACGCCTTCGAGATCTACCAGCTGTTTACTCCAGTCACAATAAGATTGTCCCATTTTAGCAATACATACAATGATGGTAAGGACACCTCCGCGGCCTTGTGGGTCCACCAATAAGTAGTGAAGGCTACTGCTGCATACAAAACATTAAAGTAGAATGGCCCTCTACATATGTAGGTGGTGCTAGATACAGCATGTGGCCTACTATAGATGGTGAGCGTCAAACATTGTGTTTTTTACTTGTAACCACAATGCAACAATCATGAACAACATATTTAAGGTGTCTGAACACAAAGTATATTTTAATCCAAATATATGTATGAATCTCTGTTCATTAATGTGCACACTTAAATGGGACAGTATAACATTTTGCTATCCATAAATAAAACATTAATGGTACCTTTACACGCCGCCACAACAGGATGGATACCAACTGCTACTTCACATGCACGAGCACGGCCAAACGGTTACAAACGGGAAACGCACCCTCTTTACACGCCGCCACAAGGTGCGCTACGCTACGCTACATTTACAGCTAGCTACATCGCCGGGTGTCTCAAGTAGCCATCTTGTAGCTCAGCGTACCTCATTTACACAACGCTACAACCAGCTAATATGGGCGGACCTGGTGCAGCAGGGACAGCACATAGGCGTGCCACAATTGTGGATTACAAGACGTCCGTAAGCTGATAGGACAAAGCCAGAACATCATGATTGGGCAGGCATCGCAGGAGGCTGGTTAATACAGCACACTCGAGCAATTGTGTAGTGTGACTGGTCAGCTCCTTAAATATGCCGCCCTATGCAGCGACTACCAATCGTCATGCAGGAGCTTCCACCAATGATCGCAGATGGGGCGCGGTAACACGGAGCCTGGGTGACGCCTTAGCTACATTGCAGCTACATCGCCGGGTGTCCAGAGTTCCCTTCCGTAACTTCTTTACACGCCGATACAGCTCGCTACAATCGGCGATGTTGCCATCTGTTTATGGGCAGTGCACGGATACAGATGTATCTGTAGCCGGCTGTGTCGTCCCGTCTTCAGACGCCGCTACTACGGGCGATATTGGCGCCACAAGCTACATTTGTAGCCTGTAGCGGGTTGTATGCATCCTGTTGTGGCGGCGTGTAAAGGTACCATAAGTGTTGCACAAAGGTAGCCAAAAACAAACTTGGGGGGTGGATCTACCCAAATTAAATTTAACACAAAACATAAACAAAACCAGGAACCTACACACAAAAAAAAAAAAACAACTACAAATCCTCATAATGGGGCTCTTCAAAAAAATTGCCTTCCTGGTGGAAGCTGTTGTCGGGCCGCTGAGGTGGGTTCCAAGCATCCCTGCCTCGCCAAGCCATGTTCTGGCCTTGGCCAGATGTACGAGCTTGGTTGTAATTTGGAGGGCCCAGGTACTGCCAGGCGGGTAGGTTGCGTGGTGGCTGGGGAATGGGAGCAGGGAAAGTGGATTCCGCAGTGAGGTTCCCCAAACGGGCCTGCTCCATCACCAGCAGTATCATTCGCTCTGCATGCTCCCTTTGGTCGGTGGCAAAAGTGGGTAGGCGCTGATTCACCACTCCGGCAAAGGGGCATTGGGGCTCACGGACCTGCTGGGTTAAGACCTGCTCAGCCAGGGACACAAGTTGACTTCCTGAGGCCGCCGGTGGATTGCGTTCCCGGCCCCGGGGCCGTGAAAAGGCCATAGGGGGACGGTTTCCCGCTGAAGCACCCTCTTGAATGGGCCGAGATGGTGGATGGTCAGGTGAGTCCAATTGTGACCCTGAAGAGGTACCTTCAAGCGGATCCTACATGTTGAAAGGAAGAACACATAAGCAAACATGGCAGTACACTTTTGGTGACAATTTTGACATTAAGGATCAAGTTACATGTATGTCACTAACCCACATTGTGCCTGATGTCCTGCAAGATGTCCTGACAGGGCCTTACAGCTTTGGACAATAACACAACACACACTACTTGTGTGCAAATGGAGTGATTGCTACAATTGTAGTTGCTTGGAAAAGCCTCAAGCAAGATGGGAGGGCAATCTGGTGTATTGGTGCCTTCTCTACCTTTGAAACATGGATATGATTGTTTGCAATAATGTGTATGCTGTGAGAATGTTGTTAGGATTGGCCTAGGTGACCGACTTACATTTTCTGGCTCAACGGCATCAACAACATTGTCCTGTTGTGGCTGGGCGAAGTCAGCACTATCAAGCACTCGGCGTGGATCCTGCTGCTCCAAAGTGAATAGGAGCATCTCATAATACCAGAGGGTTGGTGTATAAACGTCCTCTGCAGCCATTCCCGAATGACTCCACCACCTTTTTGTGTTCTTTACCAAACACAGTTTTCAAGTACTGGATTTTTTTCTTCACATAGTCGATATCCAGCTGTTGCCCTGGCATGAATTGGCGGGCCACCTGCAGGAGCTTTTCATATGCCGCATTACGGAGGGCCCTGTTTGTAAACCCCACACATCGGGATTGCCATAAGCATGGGTTTTCCCTGTATGCGTCAATTAAGGCAGTTATAAAGTCTCTATTTGGGCGGGGCATCTGCAAAACAAATAATAAATTCAATCAGTACAAATCACAGTGGCACATGGTTAAAACCATGTGAAACTAACATCCACAGGATGATAAGTCACCTGGCATGATCAATGTGAAAAGCTCCAGCTCAATGACACAACAGCACACTTGCTTAGACCAACAATCTTGCTCAAGTCACTGGGATGTGTGCTGTTGTGACAGTGACAATCCAAAATGTGTGCCTGGAGTACCATATAATAACCTGCACTTTAGATGGGTCTGTCTCATCTAATAATGTGAACATACCTTGCCTTTATCAAACACAGTGTCTACACTGAAAAAAATGTGAAAAGTCACAAAGATGCTGGCTGCCTGGCTGCTCTCAATCACTTGTGTCAAGGGACACACAAAAGAGCAGGTCCGGCACACATGTTCACAATGCACTATTTATCCTAATTGATCCTACAGCTGTTGGACTATCACAGGTGCGATATGCATATGCATCGCAATTGCCACGCCTGGTATAGGACGTAAGGTCTGCGCTGGGTGTGGTCGTGCGTTTTGAGCCACGCCTGCCATGGAGCATAGCCTCGGCGTTGGGTGTGGCACAATGGTTCACCACGCCTGTTTGGAGGGCGTAACATCGTGTTGGTGTGTGGGTTAGCGCTGAGGAGACACGCCTGTTTGGAGAATAGGTCGCCTTGTCATTGGCTAGGGCTTGTATATGTAGAGTTTCCGGGAGAAACACTATGTCTTTGCTGCGGAGTTGGTGCCGGTATGTACGTTTTGATTCCCCATGTGAAACATTGGGAATGGGGGACACTATAGCGTTGTCCAAAGGGATATGACGGGGTTTGTGTTCTTGACCCCCTTCTGCTGTTTTGGTGATGTTTTTTATATATTTTTTTTTTTTTATCTTTCTTTATATAGCAAAATACAAGAACTGAAGCATTACATTGTTGCATTTTAGTCATCTGGACAAACTACATCCTTTGGGTGCCTTGACATTGGAGTGACACCCATCTCAGCGACCACTGCATGTGAGTTATTATTGGGTGTCTGTAGTGTTGCTTTCTGAATACATATCGTCCTCCATGTGTGTGATGTTTATGTTATTTGCGTTCTTAAAGCTGTAGAAAGTGTGATGTTTGGGAGCTAAATGTGTGTGTCGGCCTTTTTGTGTATTTTAGTTTGGTGTGCAAGGTAGGGATGGGCGAATCTACTCGCTAGGACTCGTTACTCGGCGAGTAGTAAGGGACTCGCAGGACTCGGTACTCTGCGAGTTTCCCAGTGATTACTCGCACGAGTCCAATGCAAATCAATATCAATCCTAGTTTTGTCAGAAACGCTGACAAAACTAGGATTGCCATTGTTTGCATTAGACTCGGCTACTGTGCCAGTGATAGCAGGGAAATTCGCAAAGTAACTGCTGTTTCTTTGCGAGCCGAGTCCAGCTGTCTTCTCTGTGCAGCTCCAGGGTCCTAGAGCCCGCCTGCTGCCTGATGTAGCAGAGCTGAGATTGTTCTCAGTCTGCTCATTCCCTGTGCATAGACATCTGTATCTATGCACAGGGGATGTAGCAGAGAGGACATTGCGTTTTGGACTACGTCGGACGGAAGAGGATTTTTTTAATTAAAGATGGAGTCCCTAATGGCTTTTTTTTTTATTTTAAATAAAAAATTTTCTCTGTGTTGTGTTTTTTTAACCCTTTATTGGAGATTCTTAGTGGCTGGGTCAAACGTGGCCTGACATTAAGAATCTCGGGCTTAATACCAGCTTGTATAACAAAGCTGGTATTAACCCCTTTATTACCCAGCGTGGTACCACCACCAGGGCCGCTGGAAGAGCGGGGTTCAGCGCCAGAGGATGGCGCTTCAATGAACGCGCCATCTTCTGGGGCGGCTGCGGGCTGCAATTTGCAGCGGGGGGTGCCCAGAAAGCTTGGGCATCCCTGCGCTGCGGATTCCAGCCCCCAGCTGCTTAGCTGTACCTGGCTAGACATAGAAATTGCGCGGAGCCCCACGCATTTTTTTTTTATTATTTCATGAATTTCAGAGTCAGAATCTCAGAATTTCATGAAATAATTTTAAAAAAATGCGTGGGGCTCCGCGCAATTTCTATGTCTAGCCAGGTACAGCTAAGCAGCTGGGGGCTGGAATCCGCAGCGCAGGGATGCCCAAGCTTTCTGGGCACCCTCTGCTGCAAATTGCAGCCCGCAGCCGCCCCAGAAGATGGCGCGTTCATTGAAGCGCCATCCTCTGGCGCTGAACCCCGCTCTTCCAGCGGCCCTGGTAGCGGTGGCACGCTGGGTAATAAAGAGGTTAGGGCCAGCTTTGTATTATCAGCTGGCCCTAAGCCCGAAATTTATGGCGGTCACGCCAATATTAGACATGACCGCCATGAATTTCTATTAAATTGTTTTAAAAAAAACACAACACAAAGAAAATTTTTTATTAGAAATAAAAAAAAAAGCCATTAGGGACTCCATCTTTAATTAAAAAAATCCTCTTCCGTCCGACGCAGTCCAAAACGCGATGTCCTCTCTGCTACATCCCCTGTGCATAGATATAGATGTCTATGCACAGGGAATGAGCAGACTGAGAACAATCTCAGCACTGCTACATCATCTCTGTGCACAGACATTCATGTCTGTACACAGGGAATGAGCAGACTGAGAACAATCTCAGCTCTGCTACATCAGGCAGCAGGCGGGCTCTAGGACCCTGGAGCTGGCAGCCAGCACACTGAGCAGACAGGACTCTTATCTGTGCGAGTTTCACAGCGATTACTTACAAAGTAAACGAGTCCAAAGCAAATAAATGACAAAACTAGGATTGCTTCAGGCTGAAGCTTACGAGACACATCTGCGATTTGTAAATCTCACACTACTCGCTATTACTCGCTTCCCCATTCATTAACATTGGACTCGCTAGACTCGCAACGAGTAGCGAGTCCTGTGCTCGGACTCGCTACAGTCAAGCGATTCCGAGTAATTTAGGATTCGCCCATCACTAGTGCAAGGCATTTTGGCGTGTCAAAACATGTGGCCTTCCTCAACACCTTCATTGATACTGTATGTGTTGTTGGGTTTTAGTCCATCATTTCCACATGTGTAGTGCACCTGTAGATATTTCGCCAATGTCATGCTCCTTTGTGGTTCCTTTTGTAATGTTCACATTGTAGGCCAAGCACCTTTGTGCGTAGGCACCATTGTAAACATCGTTTTGCCTCTAAACAGCATGAATCCTGATGAACGTGCTGTGGTGGGTGCTGCTTTACTGGTGCAGGCAGCATGTGTGGAAGAGGAGAGGGTGGAGAGACGCAGGAGGAGACCACGACGCATCTGGGCCAGGGAGTGGCTGCAGCAGCGCAATCAGCTTTCACACATTCGCCTTCTGCACCAACTTCGGGATGACTTCCCACGTGACTTCCAGAATTTTCTCAGGATGACAGATGAGACCTTTCAATTCTTGTTGGCAGCAGTGTGCCCGCTCATCAGACGGCAGGATACTGTAATGCGTCCAGCAGTGCCTGTGGAGGAGAGGTTGGCCGCCACACTGCGCTTTCTCGCCACAGTCGCACCATGCAGGACTTGGTATACTCGTCTGCTATCTCGCGTCCCCTCCTTAGCCAAATCATCCCGGAGACATGTGAGGCTATACTGCACGCTCTTGCTCCTACTTACATGCGGTTGCCGCAAAACCCTGAAGAATGGCTAGCCATATTCAGCCATAAGTGGCAATTTCCAAACTGTGGTGGTGCCATAGATGGCAAACATATTAGGATCACCCAACCACACAACAGTGGGTCTTATTTTTATAATTATAAATCCTATTTTAGCATTGTTTTGATGGCAGTGGTGAACGCTAATTATGAATTTGTGTCGGTGTCAGTGGGCACAAATGGGAGGGTTTCTGATGGCGGGGTTTTTGACCAATTGTCTTTTGGGCAAAAACTCAAAACTGGCCGTCTCAATTTGCCGCCCACCAATCGCACCTGTGGAAACCTGAACTTTGTGTTCTTGGCGGATGAGGCCTTCCCACTACATCTAAATTTGATGAAGCCATATCCCCAGAGGCATCTTAATGCACAACAACGCATTTACAACTATAGGCTTTCCCGGGCACCGCGAGTGGTGGAGAATGCCTTTGGCATTATGGCTAGCCGTTTCCGGATTTTTCACACGGCCATTAATATGAGACTTGAAGCAATTGACCTCGTTGTTATGGCCTGTTGTGTGCTCCATAATTTTCTACGACGCCGAGATCACCAGGCCTACACACCACCAAACTATGAGGACCGCATTGACTCCAGCAATGGCGAGGTGGTGTTGGGGGGCTGGTGTGCTGATGCCCCACAGATGGCAGGACTACAGCCATTAGGGCGTGGAAGCAGCCGCCAGGAGGCACAGGAGATGAGGGACCAGTACTGCCAGTACCTCAATGGTCCAGGGGCTGTGAGCTGGCAACACAACCTCCCGTAGTTATCAGTGTGCCATGGCTAATTTGGCATTAGACAGTTTCAATGTGTCCTGAAGATCAGGGTTGGAGGCAGGAGATGTGTCCCTTTTTAATTTTTGAAGAGATGTGATTTTGATTTAAAAACCCAGATTTAGGGAAAACTTATTTAATGTTTTGAAGAGGGCCAGGCCTTGCCCATTTCAGGGGAGCTATGTGTTGCAGACATACCTCTTGTCTGTGACATGAGTCAGAGGATTTGGCTTCTTGGTGCATGTTGGCACTAATTTTGTAATTTGTGTTGAAGGGCCCGGCTTATGGGTCCTGTGAGAGACGGGTGGGACCAGGACCCACATACCTCCCCAACGGCCGTTGTGACAGTGGTCACATTTTTGTATTGTAGCACCTAGGGACAGAGTTAGGACTGTCTCGACCAGGGCCTACCGTGAAGTTGGTGAGGCAGCTTAATGTGCGTTTTTTGGCTAAAACGTATAAACCAAAAGGCCCTGATTTTTTTCACAGCACTTGTTATTTGCTACAATGTTTGTTTAGGAAACCTGATTAAATACACACACGCATATGTTGGACCACATATATGGTGATCCCAACACAAGTGTGGAAAAAGCACAGTAGAGAAGGACACAAATATTAGGGCACCTAGAACAATGAGTGTTGAGAGGCGTTTTGCCTCCTTTGCGTTGTCATACATTTTACCCACAATACCGCTTGACAATACATGCGCTTTGTTAAACACTTTAAATCAAACATCAGCAACAGCATACAGCAAACACACATGCGTTTCACAGGCGCTTTAAACAAAAACACTCATGCCGCACACACAGCTCGCTACAGGGTGAGTCCTTAACGGATCGGCAAACCGACAACCATTGAGCAACGCATAAGTGTTCGGATTGTGCACGCCGCACAAGGGGGATAGCGGTTTCTACTTTTTTCAGTAGTAAACGTATTTTTTGTGGTATAGCACATCGTGTTTACACATGTACATTGCGAGGCACATCACAGGACATTCTGAAGATGAGGCCGCCATGTTTCCAAGGACATCTGACCAATGAGGACGCAGTACTGACCACCAATGATGTAGTGAGGGGCGCGGCTTGTAAACCATGTAGCACGCCTATGTGCTCCAATTTAACCTTGGAAAACGCCCAAATTTACCCCAACATCGTTTACGAGGTTTCTGTGTGACTGTTTGCTAAACGATGTGCACAGATGATAAGTGCATCGCTCATACGACCGCTGGATCGCTGCATCGGAGAATCGTCTGAGCGATATCTGTGGGTGTAGCTTTGTGATGAACGATCTCACACATCGGTCGGGCGATGTGCAAATCCGACATCGTTTCTAACATCGTTATCTATATCGTAGCGTGTGACGGCCGCTTTAGGGAGACCTAGTGAAAGATATATGGAAGATAGTATTGGCCAAAATATATGCATGAAACCAAACATGTGATACCAGTGTGGCAGATCCACCATAAATGTAACATGTCACCTTTGGCAATGCACCCCTGGAAGGAAGACAAACTCACCTGAGAATTGAGCTGCATTAAAGACAACCAAAAATATTTAACCCACAAGTTCCTTTATTAAGATCAATTAACACTTTAATTGATTAAGTCTAAGGGCCCTTTCACATCAGCGTTTTTTTAAATTTGCGGCAGATGCGGTGAAAAAACCGCATCTGCCGCAACTGCCGCATAACGGTTCCACTTGCGGCACGGTTGCGGTTTTTTCCATAGGAAGTATAGGGGGACTTGCGGCAGATGCGGCAAGTGCGGTATTGCACTTGCGGCAGGTGCGGCAGAGAAAAAAACCGCAGTAAGCCGCGGTTTTTTTCTCTGCCGCACCTGCCGCAAGTGCAATACCGCACTTGCCGCATCTGCCGCAAGTCCCCCTATACTTCCTATGGAAAAAACCGCAACCGTGCCGCAAGTGGAACCGTTATGCGGCAGTTGCGGCAGATGCGGTTTTTTCACCGCATCTGCCGCAAATTTAAAAAAACGCTGATGTGAAAGGGCCCTAAGAAACACACATCAATATTCATATATGTGCAAATTACAGCATAGAAAGAGGGTAGGGTGACGGTCCCCCTATCCCTTACCCTTCCTAACTCTGGAGGTTGGCATCCCAAATCAAACATGTGTTGACATGTGCTTACCTTCACTAGCCCTACACTCGATTTTTAGGGTTGATAGTGACCAGAGAGTATTACCCTTTCACCATTATCAGGCTTACACAATTGTCCCTTTCAATCCAATTTATCTGTCCTATTATGCTTTGTATTTAAATAATAAGATTGCAGAATACCTACAGAATAACATCAAATTGCCCTTACTTCTGCTCCCTCATTAATTCAGGGGAGACCAAGAACAAGTAAAGAATGATCCTTAATTCTGAGGGCAAAGAGTTATCAGTTACACACTCATCCAAACTAGTTCAATCTCAAAATTATATTTGAGAGACTCTTAAGTACATCCTTGTTGTAGATATGTTGTACTCATCCAACTCTAGCTATATGGTTAATCCAAAGGGCACTTTGCACTCCAATGGGTTCCCCCCCACCTAAAGTTCAGCTGAGTAGGGTTCATCAGGGGCTCAGGGGAATGGTGCATATAGTGACTCAGGATCCAAAAAGAAAAATATTTGAATATATATCTACATTTTGAGGTATTATGGTTAAGATGTCTCACTATAGTGAAACACTTACTCGTAAATTAGCCCCAAACGTTTTGTACCACAAGAGGGGACTTTAAAGTGTCCAATATAGCATGATCAACCTAGAATATAATCTATATAGTGCTCCATTATTGATCCATTTATTATGTGTCACATATTATAACCACATACCTGAGAAACCACCTTATAGGCCTGCGTAGCACCGTGGTCATGCATTAAGTATACCTGTTCATTGGTGCCTAGGGCTGTGGGTGAGTATGAATATCTATCTTCATTCAGGCCCATCATAAATTGGATTAATTATAAATAAAATTTTAGGAATTTCCAGTAATACTAAGGCTGGCTTCACACTGCAGTTTTTCACTGATCAGTGTCCATCAGTGTTTGGGTGCCAAAACCAGGAATGTCTCCAAAACTCCGAACAGGTGTCAATCTTTCAATTATAGTTTTTCTCTGCAAGTTCCTCTCCTGGTTCCTCTCCTGGTTTTGGCACCCAAAAACTGATGGACACTGATCAGTGAAAAACTGCAGTGTGAAGCCAGCCTAAGTGTAAAAAATTATGTAATTTTAACTAATAATGTGAAAGTTTGGGACTCCCAAGCCAACAGCTAATTTACAGCGAGTGAAAGCCTTTGTTGGTAATGACAGCTTCGAGACACCATCTGTATGGAGAAACTAGACACATGCATTCGTCATGTGTGATTTTGGCCCATTCTTCCACACAGACACTCTTCAAATCCATTGGACCCTTCTATGAACTCTGAAGGTGGGTTTACACGCTTCAATTGCGTTCCGATAGCGCAGTTCAATGGCGCGGGAGCGCGCATTTAGTGCACGTTTCTCCCGCATCGCATTGAATGTTTACACGCTGCGATATCGGAATACAACGTCCGTGCGATGTCTCCGCCTCCCAACCCAGGATCGCACACTTAACATGGGAGTGAATGGGTGATGTTTGAAATCGCATCGTAGTTGTGCGTTTACACAGCACGATCCGACTTCAATCTTCCTTCAATATCGGGGCATTGAATAGCACGCTCATTCAGTCCCCGATATCGCACCATACAACGCAGGCACGATTTCGGCTCCGACGATTGAACCACGTGACTTTTGATTGAAATCGTACTACGATATCGCGACGTGTAAACCCGCCATGAGCTTTAGTTGTTTACATACATTTTCTGTTAGATTCAGGTCAGGTGATTGCATGAACCATTCTAGCAGCTTTATTTTCTTTCTCTGAAAGCAACTGAGAGTTTCCTTGACTGTGTGTTTGTGATCATTGTCTTGTTTAAATATCCACCTTTGTTTCATCTTAATCATCATGGTAGAGGGCAGCAGATTTTTATCAATAATGTCTTGCTACATTTGTCCATTCATTTTTCCTTCACTTAGATGAAGTTTTCTAATGGAGAAAAACAGCCCCACATCATGATGTTCCCACCTACAAACCTTACTAATGGCATAGTGTTTGTGGAGTGACATGCAATACTTTTTTTGCCTCCAAAAATGAGGTATATCATGGCATTTAATGAGTTCAACGTTTGTTTCATCTGATATTGGGAAATTATTATGTAGCAGGCTTGTTTAAAAGTTGTTGAGCAAACTTTAAACACATTGAACATGCTTTTTGTTCAGCTATGGGATTGTACCTGCTGATTCCAGGTCTTTCTGTAGCTCTCTACAGGTGGTTCTTGGCTCTTGAAAAACTCTATTGATAATTCTTTTAACTCTTGCCTCTGAAATCATGTGGGAAGTACAACGTCTTGGTCGGTTTATGATGAAATAGTTTTCTTTCTGTTTCTAGATTAAGGCCTCAACAGTGTTCACTGGAACCATCAACAGTTTGGAAATTCTTCTGTAACCAACACTGGCCATGTTCACACACATGCATTTTTTTGACCATTTCTGCGTTTTTTGATGTGTTAAAAAAAACGCAGGTGCGTTAACGCAGGGTACATTTGAGTGTACATGCGTTTTTCACCTCCACCTGCGTTTTTTTCCTCCAGTCCAAAAAACGCTGCATGCAGCGTTTTTTGGGTGTTGGAAAAAAACGCAGGGGTGGTTTTCCAAAAACGCATGTGCTTTTTTAACATGGGCCCCTATGGAAAACGCATGCGTTAACGCAGGGCACATATGGGCACCTGCGTTAACGCATGCATTTCCCATAGGGCCCCATGTTACAAAAACGCATGCGTTTTCTAAAAAACGCATGCGTTTCTATAACATGGGGCCCTATGGGAAACGACTGTTAAGATACTTTGAAAGTTAGCAAATTTAATCAGCAAACAGACATAATTTCTATGACAGACCAGTGACCTCAATTCCCTTGATGTCTGAACAGACTTTGATGGCATCTGCAAGTGGCTCCATGAAAGTGCAAACTTGAGCGGAGAATGGCCAGGGTCTCACATACTAACCGTTTTTGGCTTAGATCCGTTTTTGGGACAATTTTTCGAATTTTTTCTTCAAAGTCCAAAAACGTATATGCGTTAACACATGTGTGTTTGCGTTTATCTAAAACATGGGAGACGCATGTGTTAACACATGGTACATATAGACAGCATGCGTTAACACATGCGTTTTTACATTTCTTTTTTGGGAAAAAATGACTAAGTCCAAAAAACAGCCAGGACCTCAGGGGACACTATTGGCACCCATAAAAATGGATAATGAGGGGATTGGCTTTGTCCTATTTAAGGAAGGTTTCTTATATTGTGTAATGTGCTTGATAAAGAACCTGTGTGGATCAAAGCGTCGCATGGGTGACAGAATAAAATGAAGATTTGAAAATACCATCGACTTGTGAGGTTGCTAACCTTTTGTGATTTGATGGTTACTTACTATCCAAGAAGGACTCCTTGGACTGACGTGCGCCTCAATTGAGGGTAAATACATTAGCCCTGTTTAACCATAAGGTGCTGTGAATCATATTTGTATATACAGGACATGGTCTGTTCATACCATATCTCCTGGGCATGTGTAATTGCAAAAGATTATAATGACATTACAGCACGGGCTTACAGCTTATTTTGTTTGTGAGGTAAAACATTTCCTGACTGTTTTTTAAAAAATGTTTTACTTCAAAGAAAGAATTTGTAGAATTTCTTACTTCCTCCCTGCCCAGGAGATTAGGTATGAACAGACCATGCCCCTGTACAGTCAGAAGAAAAAAGGTTTAGTACCGTGTTAGTTGATAAAATGTTGATTGCTTTTAGTGGGAGAAACACAATAAAAATCTTGTAGTTGTGATATCTTTTAATGGCTAACAAAAATAAAATAAGTGATGTTTCAAGGCGAGCTTTTGAGACTTCTCATGTCTCTTCAGACATGGTATGACAAAATATTTAAAGAAGCACAAATATATAACACAACCAGGGCAGATTAAATCCCTAAATGTCAAGCACTCCAATACAGAGAAAAAGAAGGAAACTATTGTGTTCTTCTGGTTGTGACCTACAACCCACAGCTCGAGGTACTGAAGAAAACTGCCAAGAAACTTCACCATATTCTACACAAGGATAACTGTCTAAAAATAATATTCAAAGACTCTCCCTTTGCCTACAGGCAGACTCCCAATTTAAGAAACATCATGATCCAAAGCTCGGTGCCCTCAGATACACTAAGAAGAACTTATCCATGCAATGTGAAGAGTTGAAAAATCTGCGCTCATATAGAGACCAAAGACAGGATACAGATCCCAACACACAGAAGGACTATAAGATTCCGGGGACATTCACATACTCCTTTGCCAATGTTGTGTATTTAATTCTATGCACTATATGTCCTGTGTGGGCTTTTCATTTTGGGGAGACACAACAGAGACTAAAAGCAAGGATGAGGTCTCATCGTCACACAATTACAGACAAAAAATATATTTATAAGTAGCCAAACGCTTCTGTGGTCAAGAACGAACATTGAAAATATGAAAGTTGCAATATTGAGAGGTCATTTCAAGTCACAGAAACATTGAAGGGTATGTGAATCCAAACTCATTACAACTTTTGACTGTATCACATCAGGATTAAATCTGTAAGAAGGCTTTATCGCTCATTACAACATCTGAAGAATGTTTTTCAGAGGCACTGAGGACATCAGGTTTACATATAAATTAGGGCCATAAAACCTTTACACCACTAAGCCTGGCTAATGAAGGATCCTCTCTAGGCTCTGTTTGTTTATTGAATGTCTAATTATTTTAACTTGCATCTGCCTTGGTTGTGTATATATGTATTTGTGTTTCTTTAAAATATTATTGTCATACCACGCCTGATGAAAGAACATGTAGAAGTTCTCACAAAAGGATTGCCTTGAAAACATCACTTATCATTTTATTTTTGTCGGCCATAAAAAGGTATCACAACTACAAAATTATTATTTTGTTTCTCCCACTTAGAGCAATCAAACACTGTACTGTCAGACATGGCTATTACACAGTACTTAACAGGGACACATTTATAAAATTATCTCCGCATAGGAACATTATTTTTAAACAAATCTACATGGGGAAATTATTCCAAGATCTACTGATTCAAATCGACTTTCTTCATGGGAAACCCCTTGAAAGGAGTTTTACAGAAAGAACAAGTTATTACCTAATCATAAGATATGTGAAAACTAATATAAGCCTAAAGCTCCATATACAAATCAGAATAATGTATAGTGTACAATATATTGTTGTATTAATAATAATAATAATAATAACACGTTAACAAAATCTGTTATTGAAAGTTTTTATTTTTTGTAAAAATATAAAATTTCATATCTTACACTACAAAAAAATGTACACAACCGAAACGCACATATAGCATCAGCAGAAGGAAAATTGAAGGAGATAATCACAGCAATGCTAACCTAGTCTACATATGCTGGATGATGACAGTTAACACTTTATCCAGGGACCTCCTATTAAAGGTGACACTGCCTTGTTCACAAATGCAAATAAGGAAATGCTGGTTCTTCTTTACTCCCAAATACATAGTTCAATGCTGGTTATGCATGAAGAACATACAAAATATCATGGTACATAGCGTGGCAATCATAATTTGCACTTTCCATCAATGATAATGAAAGCTTTATTCTGACCAATGAAGGTTTACATTAGAACTTGTCTCCTAATTAGTTAAAGATGTCAATGAGGTTCATGAATTTAAAATCTAATCTTACACAATCACTTATGTGTGTGTAAAACAATGCATAAATGAAATATCAAAAAATATGGGCACTTAGTACAGAACAAATGGATAGTGGCTTGACAGCATTAGGAACAAATGATTTAATACTCAATGCCAACGGACAGCCATTTTGAAGCTGGACAGCAGGAAGAAGGTAGCACTTCAGTTTAGAAAGTACCTAATGCAGTGATTTTCACAGAACTTCCATACTGATAGTGTATTTGATATTACTAAACAAAAGATTGTATGGAGTGAATAATTCTAATATGCAATAAAGCCATAATCACTGCGGTGTACATACCATAGTAGTGTACCTCAAAGGAACCTCATAATACTGTATACTATATATAAATAGCATTTACATTACAGTATGGAGCCAATAAGCATCTTTATACCATATATAATGTAGAACAAAGTAAGTAAACTCCACCATACCTTATAAATTGCAATATGAAGTGAATGTACCTTATAGTAACATGTAAAATAAAAAAATAAACGCCATAATGCACAACTGTCTGCTGTGTTTGTGTTCTAAACCTTTCATTTTGTAGATGTCGAAAAGACAATAGAGCACAGTACCTGGACAGTTATCAATAATAACCTGTTTATTCTCCAGCACTATGACAGTGGGATTTCATTTACAGTACACTGATGTATAGTACATCCGTAATATGGTGTAAATCTATAAAGAGATTCTAGACATACAAAACATTTCTAAACTGCTGCTTTGAAACCAGGCGACCAGTGAATGGCGTCGCCCTCGCCATTCACATTAGGCGATATCGGCGCCGATAGGCCATGCCCCTGCATCGCCTAATAAATCGGCGGTACCATCGCCTCGTGTGACGGTACCTTTAGAGTTCCAAAAAAGTGGAAGGAATTTATAGAAATCTCATACCCATTGTATTTTTTTACACTCCATAAACTGAATTCTAAGGTGTGTTCCAAGTATGTTGAGTTTTGTGTGTGGGTTTACCTTATAAATTGAATTAGATGTGAAAACAGTTCATTGTTGCTGTGGAAATGCGAAAATGAATGTAATCTGCACATCACCGTATCAATAAAGTTTAATCAAAGTCAAATACTAGGTAATATCAAAAACAAGCCAGATTTACGTTATATATGACATACTATAAGGAAAGAAAAAGGGCAGCATTAAAAGCAACATAAAAGTGTAAGTAACCTATGCTGTAAAACCCTATGCGGAAAATCTGCAAATAAAAAACTCACCAAAAGCTCATCGTGGGAACATAGCCTAAGAGTAGAGGTAATGGAGGTAAGATGAGAAACGTAAAATTCAAAAGATACCCCAATAAGGGATATAAATGTGTTTGAGGTTCATTGTCAAAGTCAGCAAGTAATTATCACTGTCATATTGTCATTTTACATACAAATATATCTTAATAGTCTATATCTGTTTGCTAGAACTAATTTCAATTCTGGTATTTTTAATATCCTCTTTTAAATTAGTTTAAAACCTTTTGTAATGTAGTTTGTGTTCAACACCCTGACACCACTTGTTCTACTAAACAGAATTTGAAGACCATTAGATATTCACCAGGCGTGTAATTATAGTGAGTGCCAAGGTTACAATCACACCGGGACCCAGTAACCTAGGTGGTCCAAAAAAAGTTGCCTGAGACATTAGAAAACAAAGACCTGTGATAGTATTGGGCCATATTTGTTCAACACGCGGTATTTGTTCAACACCCTTGAACCATTCATTCTACTAAACAGAATTCGAAGACCATAAGATATCCCCAAACACCTGTGATACTAAGAGGCCATATTTGAAATTTTGAATTGGGACCCATAAGCAACACATTACACCACTGATATCCACTATTGCTAAGTTCAGTAAAACTGAATTCTGCAGCATTACTATGGTATTTGCCATTTTAACTGTTACTTCTACTGCCACATGAACTTAAGGCATGACTAGTTGAGAATAGAATTCTATAAAAAATAAATAAATATGAGATGAAGGTCTTTGAATAAAAACATATATCATAGGCCATGAAAGGTATTCCTCTTGAAATGTCTTCAAATAAGGTGTGTATGGTATGGGAATACTTCACAAGCATTTCATTGTACATTCATCCATTGTGCTTTGTCTTTATAGATAAGACAATCATGAAGTAACCTCACATCTTAAGGATGCTGATGTTGTAATAGAACAAATCAATAATTAGATAAAGTTTCACTGTTTTTTTTCCATTTTAGCAGGTTACCATGAGGTAAATTGATTACGTCGATAATAAATTGTTGCATTTTCTAACTAGTAAAAAGTATTAAATACTTTTAGAAAATGTAAATCATAAAAATCCTAATGATTAGTTGAATCAGCGTATACTTGTAATTTGCAGAGAAGATGGTTTCTAATTTATAGTATAGGAGTAATATTAGAGAAGCACACTTTCTATCTATGCTGTCTAGCATGTTAAAATATACAGCAAGGTGGTTTCTTTTATGTACGTATCATCAATAGTTCCACTAGGTTTTAACCCTTTCAGCAAATTTGTATTTTGGGATTTTCAGTTTTTCCACCCTTTTCCTAAAGACATAACTTATTATTTTTCATCCACATAGCCGTATAGGTGCTTCTTTTCAAGGAGTCGTGGTATTCAGTAACCCTACTTATTTCACCCTAGTATGTACTTAAAAAACATATTTTTGTTGTAGTCATCTCAGAGGACTTGAACCTGCAATCCTCTGATTGTTTAATCTATATGCTGCAATAAAAAAGTCTTACAGTATATACAGAAAATCATGTTCTCCTATGAAGCACAGTCACAGGCTAGTCTTCACGGGAACATAGTCATAGTAGGCAAATGGACTTCAGCAGGCCCTCGGCTGCCATCAGATTGGCATCCCATGATCACATCACTGGGGAACAATAGAAGTGTGTAATGGTGGGTTTACACGTCACGATATCGGTGCGATATCACTATACAACGGCGCGGGAGCGCGCATTTTTTGAGCACTTTTCCCGATATCGCATCGGCGGTTTATACGCTGCGATATCGGGAAACCACGTCCCTACGATGTGTACGCCCACCAGCCCAGCAACGACCATTTAACATGGGAGTTAATGGGTGAGGTGCGAGTACACATCGTAGTTGGATGTTTACACGCAACGATCCGGCTCCAACAGGCATCCGATGTCGGGCGGTTGAATAGCACGCTCATTCGACCCCCGATATCGGATTACCATTGTTTCTGCATCGTATTGTACCTTCAAACAGTACGATGCAGGAACAATATCGGGTCCAACTCCCGAACCACGTGACTTTTTGTCGGAGTTGGGTCGGAGTCAGACGCCGATATCGCGGCATGTAAACCCACCATAAGGTCGGAAATTCAATTCAAAGCATCATTGAAGAGCTTAGAACAGCAATTAATTATGGTGAATTATCTGCTCCTGATCACTCTCCATACATGGGGATCTGACTTGCACAATATATGAATGGCGAAAGTGAGGAAGACGTTGACATAGATCTGTCACCAGATTTCACAATACAAACTGCATATTTTAATAAATACATGTCTAAGGCTGGGTCACAGTTGACATGCGTTTTTTTAGTGCCTTTTAAAAACTCATGCGTTTTACCATGTGTTTTGTCATGTCAGCATGAGTTTTTTAAGGTGTGTGATGGCTCCCTGCGTTTTTGGCTGCGTTTTTAAATCTGCACCAAAAAATAGTGCATGTACTATTTTTTGGTGCGTTTTGAAAAACGCAAGCGTTTCTGTAGAAAACGCATGCATTTTTATAACATGGGCTCTATGGAAAACGCATGCAAGAACGCATGATACATTAGTACCTTTTAGTGCCATTCAAAAACTAAGCGTTTTTATAACATGGGCTCCTATGGAAAACGCATGCGTTTTTGAATGGCACTAATTGTACATGCGTTTTTGCATGCGTTTCTCATAGGGCCCCTTATTAAAAAACGCATGCGTTTTTGGAAATGCACCAAAAACGCATGGTACAGTCACACATGCATTTTTGCTATTAGGGTATGCGTTTTTTTAACATGGGGGCCTATGGGTGCGTTTTTACATGCGTTTTTGAAATCGCAGGTCTCCAAAAACGCTTGTAAAAAATGCTACTGTGACCCTAGCCTTAGACCCCAACAAGCTTGTTTACTAATTTCACAATTTATATCCCTGACATTAAGATAAGTGTTTTAAAGGTCCAGCTAGGGCTCATTCTAACCCTTTAAATTGTAAATGTCATTTAATTAAAGAAGAAAAATGCAATACTGCACTGCCTGTTAATGATGGGTGACACAGCAGCTAACATAATACTTTTTTAGTGCATGTGACTTATTTTCTCAACTTTTTTGTGTGCTTTTAAAAACTGCATTTTAAGGCTGTGTGGGCATGGTCAGCAGCTGATAACAGTGAGCTGTGCAATGTGACAGCAGAGAAAGAACAAGATCAGAGCTTGTGAGTTGTGTGGAGATCCAGCAGAGAAGGAGCCAGATGATCAGAGAAGCTTGTGAAGAGAGGAGTTTGCACTGATCCTGACATTCTGACATTGCTTAGCAACTGTGCTGTAATCTGGCGATATCTGTTACATTGTCACCTCTTCAGGTGCAGTCAGCAGTGTGGACACTTGTGGAAAGTTTATGAATGCTTTTCCACCAGCTTTCAGTAAAGCACTGATTGCGACAGTTGCAGTGAAAGAACCGCAACTGTCGCGATTACCACATAATGGCTGCACTTGCGGTTCACTTGCGGCAAGCCCCATGCTATGTCTATGGGGCTTGCGGCCGGTGCGGCAAGTGCATTATAGTTGCGTCTTTGGCACTGCTGCATTTTTTTTTGCGGCCGCATCTGCCGCAAGTGCCGAAACCGCACTTGCTGCACCTGCCGCACACTTACTGCAAGCCCCATTGACATTGCATGGGGCTTGCCGCAAGTGAACCGCTAGTGTGGCCGTTATGCGGTAATCACGGCAGTTGCGTTTTTTCACCGCCACTGCCGCGATTAGCGCTTTACCGCTGATGTGAAAGGGGCCTTATAAAGTATATTTGAAAGTTTATTAACATTTCTTTCTCTTTATTATTATTACATAAAAATGAAAACAGCTGCTACGCTTTAAGGATAATTTTTGTAAGTTGTAGTTAAAATGACAGCATTCATTTTAATATACATTGTACTGAAAAACATAAAAAATTTTAAATTGAAAAAATACAACTTTTTAATGTTTTGGGGAGGTGGGTTGTTTTTTTTCTTCCATATTCATTCGGTGCTAAAAATTACCTGTGATTCACCAGGGATGTACAGTTATGGAGAAACAAAACTTGCATAGTATTTTTTTTCACTTTCAAAAGTGGTGAAAAAATTTCAGAAATTTGTACAATCATTTTTTTTATTAAAAATGTAATTTTCCGAGATTTTTCATTAATTGAGTTACATAGGGTCTCGATGTTTTGCGTTGTGAGCTGTCAGTTTTATTGGTGTCTTGAAAAATTTTGATCATTTTTCATTTCATTTTATTTACACAGACGTGGAGATTGAAATACTTGATTTTTTTTCCTCTTTACAATTTTACAGACTGGGGTAATTCATTTATCGCGACAGTACCAAAAAATGTTTATTATTTATATTTTAAAATTTCCTTATTTTTAATGGAAGAAAAAATGAGGGAAGTGATACTTTTTTAATATTTAAAAATGTTTTATCTTTTTCCTTTATTTTTTATCCACCTTAGGAAATCGCTTATTCTCTATAAAGTTAAAAATGAGTTACCCTATGATGCTCATCAGAAGGCCCAAGATGGCAGTGAAGGGAGTCTTTAACTGGCTCCTGGCTGCCATGGCAATTAATTGTGTTGTGAAGAGGGTCAACGAGCACCAGTGTGCATTAATAGCAGCAATTAGAGCTCAACTTTGGCCGGTGCTGTTAGACACAGATGCTATATTACATAGATGACATCTACTGTGTGTGCAGAGTGAAATTTGGTGATAGATACCCAATACCAGTCATGTAATGGAAGAAATACCAAATCAAAAACATGTTTTTTAAAGGTCATTGTGGTGGGAAGACACAAACTTGCTAAATAAACCTTATGGTTTTAAAATGTAAAGAACATTCTCATTTTTATTTTAGAAATCAATAGAACACATGAAAATTCATAACTTTCTAATATATCCAGGAGTGATCAGTCATTTTCAAGATTCTGTATCTCGTGAAGCCATTTTTTCCCATTACTGAGATTGAAGATGACAGTTTCTACTGGCAAGATTCTACGGAGAGAGGAAGGGGAACGAGGAAGGAACTTTGCCTCTAGCTCCTCCCCTTAATATATAATGTATCTTAGTGACTGCTATCTCCTATCTCAATAACGGGAAAATGCAAATGTTGTAACTATATAAAGATTTTTATGCCAAAATTCGGAAAACCTTTGATGAATCACTGTCAGAATATCTATAATCATATAGGTCACCTACAAGTTATTAAATTGAATTGTTCTGTTTCCCCTGAGTAGACTGGTACCTACCACTGTATGATGGTATTCAATACCTTACCACTGTATTTATGTGCATAATTTATTTTAATAAGCCCACCCAGAAAATGCTAAGCAGATGCCTTCAGCTTTATTGATAGCTCCACCCAAGCTGCCCTACAACCTGGAACCCTCTTACATTTTTTGGGCAGTAGTAAACCTCCTAGAAAAGAGGTCCTCAGTTTGGGGGATTTCACAAACACAAATTATTCTGTGGGGAAAACATCTTTGATCAAAAATAGAATCTGATTTTTCTATTCATTTATTCTATCTAACTTCTACGTAATGTTTATTATCTGTAGGACACAAACATGAAAGATAATGTACATTTTCAATTTGTGCTTTACCGTCCCAGCATGATTAAAGAAAAATCTATAAACTGCCAGTATCAGTCAATGTACTTTTAAAATCTAGTATTTAGGAAGACTTTATAAATATACATTAAGGAGCTTTTTTTTCCCAAGAACAAATGTATGGAATATCAACAAGATAATTCGAACCAATGGAGACTCCACTGATCGTAACAATATGTGGTCATTTTCCATTAAAATCCATTGTGGTTTTTAAAATTATCAAGTCCTCTAACATAACAATTTTACTTTTGAAATACTGTATCTAATGTCGTTCTAGCCATTGATAAGAACTTTGTTGTTGGGTAATGCAAAAAAAGTTATTTCTGTAGGTTGCCCTGCAGATAGTTAAATTCCTGTTATCTTCATCCAGCTCTCATTTATAGTTATCATTTATGAGTTGCCAAGGGACCATATGTGTTATTTTCTTTTAGTAGTTATGTATGAATAAATGGTTGTAATGCAAAAATAATTTTTCTGAAGATCATTGGTGAAAGTGCTAATTTACAATCAAAAATGTCAGCAGAAAAGAATGGAAGGGCTTTTTATAGGGCTAAAGCCACACATCAAACAGAATGAAGACTAACATTAAATTTGTACAGATGCTCAAGGCGAGTGTATCATCAGAAAATTACTGATTGTTTAAACCAAGTTTTGGGTAAAACAATTTTCAAAATGTATTTTCCAATTTTTTTTCATATCCAAATCTGCATCAAAGTGTTTATTTGTTGAATGTATTGCAGTCATCCTATATAGCACTGTGTACTTACAATTGCACATTTTGCCCATCTACCTGGATAAGTATTTTTCCAATTAGGTCTATGATATCCCATGATTAAAAACAGAGTAGCTTAGTCCTTCTAAACTCAATGTAAAAAAAGAAAGTCTCTTTTCCCTGCATGAGTCATCATTAGAACTACAAAGTGTTTTCAGTTTCCTAGATTTGTAGTTCTAATAGTGACTCATGCAAAGAAAATATACTTCTTATTTCTACGCAGAGCTGAAAATGATTCACCCAATCTGTTTTTATCATGTGATGTCATAGACCTAATGGAAAACAGAAGAATTAACTCAATAGAATGCAAAATATATAATTGCAAGTATACAGTGCTACATAATTTGATGATTACAATACACTAAGAAGATGAAAACTTTGATGGGAGTGATTCTTTAACCCCTTCAACCCTGGGTGATTTTCTGTTTTCCATTTTTTGTTTTTCCCTCCTCTTCTTCCAAGAGTCATAACTCTTTTTATTTTTCCATTAATATAGACATATGAGGGCTTGTTTTTTCTGGGAAAAGTTGTACTTTTGATTTACAAAATTTATTTTACTATACTGGAAAAAATTCCAAGTGCAGTGAAATTGCAAAAAAAAAGTAAAATTACACATTTCTTTTTTGGGCTTTTTATTTACCATATTCACTATATGGTAAAACTAACAAGTCAGTATGATGCCTCAGGTCAGTTCAAATTTGTAGATACCAAATATGTTTACTGTTATCTAAGGAGTGAAAAACAAATTCTGAGGTTTTTAAGAAAAAATAATTGTACTTTTGGTGCCATTTTCTGTGACCTGTAGCGTTTTCATTTTTTGGGATCTGGGGCTCTGTGACATCTTATTTTTTGCGTCTTGAGCTGATGTTTCTAATGAAACCATTTTTAGATAGATCGTCTGTTTTCATCACCTGTTTTTACATTTTATTGTAATGTTGTGGCGACCAAAAAGATGTAAGTTTACGGTTCGGCCTTTTTTTCTGTTACGCAGTTTAACAATCAGATTGATTTTATAATTTAATAGATCAGGCATTTCTGAACATGACGATACCAAATATGTGTGTTTTTTTAAGTTTTATTTTCAATGAGGCAAAGGGGTGATTTGAACTTGTATGATTTTTTTTCATATTTTAAAAAAAAAATTTATTTTTACTTTATTTTTTTACTGCCCCATAGGACACCTAAGCAGTACACTGCATGTCTATGAACAGGAGAAATGATTACTTTCTGTGGATGCAGGCACTCGCCAGACATCTACAGGAAGTGAGTTATGACAGCATACAGGGTCCTCAGAGAACCCTGGGCTGTCATGGCAAAGCAACGTGGCCTCCAATGCCAGTAGGGAACAGCACAATCCCTGCCTTGGTGCTTTAGATCGCATTGTTAGTGATTGACAGTACAATCCAACGGGTTAACAGCATCAATCGGATCGTTGATTCAATTGGTGTTGATAGCTACACATGTCAGCTGATAATCAAATAAAGAAGAAATGGAGCCGCACTCAAGGCTTCTGGCAGTGGATATTTATTCAGTCTTCATACGACAGGTTGTGCACAGCGGGTGGGAGGACGGGGGTACAACGTTTCACTTAGAAACAAGGCACTCTGAGGATTGTACCTGCTGAAGTGCCAAGACAGGGCGCGAAACGACGTTGTACCCCCTGTCCTCCCACCCGCTGTTCACAACCTGTCGTATGAAGACTGAATAAATATCCACTGCCAGAAGCCTTGAGTGCGGCTCCATTTCTTCTTTATTTGATTGAATACGCTGTGACGCACCTGCTGGCAGCAAGCACCGAGACGAGGCAAGTGATACAACAGGAAGCTCATCCTCCACCCCTCCAAGTCGTGAATTCATGATCCGCTAACGCTGCAGTGAGATCCCCAAAGAAAATAGGGGAACGCTGGAAAGGTTGGTGCTTGCCCAGACCTCTCTTCAAAACGTGAGTTAATGTCAGCTGATAAGATCAGTTGACATATGTGGGAGATGATGCGAGCTCAGCGTGTGAGCTCGCATCAGAGGGAGGGACATGGCTAAGGAAGTACCATTTCACCCATGGTTGTGAAGAGGTTAAATAAAAATCTTGCAATTTGTACAGCCAGTGGGGTTATTTTAGACTAATATTCCCTGTTCATTACAAATTAAAATTGCCTTTTCATAAGTCTCTTTGTCATCATAGGCAGGATTACAATGTCGTGCAGCACATTTATGCACAGCTGAAAACACATGAATCACCATGATGTCACAGCTGACCCAACGCCTCCTTCACAGTGACTATTTCTTATGCTCTTTAGATGCTTTAATTCAATGATAAGGGTTTGAGTCAATCTATTGCTCTTAATGTACATATGGATTCCCTGTAAGGAGCAGGAAGCATAAGTCTAGCATAGCCACAGTGGGCAATGTGAAAATTACAATATTTTTATAAAAATATTGGAATCTGAGAGTCCTCATATTTCTATAATTTTTTTTAATATACATGGTGATATTAAAAACAAAAAGACCAAAAATGTAAAAAAAAAAATATATATATAAATGTAACAGAAGTTTGATTTAAACAGCAGGTCATATTCTGATGACACATTCCTTTTAAAGCCCAGGCCTACTGCTCTTCAATAATCCAGCCACACATGATGGTGATTATTCTATCAGTAAAAAGTACATGACACTTCACTATTAGATATGTAATACACGCAATATAAACAATAAGATTTTTTCTATCCTGTTAACCCTTTAATTGGGTAAGAAATTGGTAATTCTTTGCGGCCTTATCTACCAAAATCGGGGAGGGAAGATATCAATGTTGCCCACAACCGTTCAGTTTCCTTTTTTCTAAAAAATTCCAGAATTTTGATTGGTTACTTGCTATAGGCAACTACTTAATTTGTTTCAGAGAAGACATTGTTACATGAAGTCTAAAGACACAATAAGTAATGTTTTACTCCATGGTAATATTTTTATAAAAAAAACACAAAATAAAGACTTAAATGTTATTTTTCGTCTTTATACATTTACCCTGTTGTTATTATAGTTTTTATTTTTTTAATAAAGCACGATGGCCTTAGACATGACAGTATTTAGCTGATGTTTGCTGAGAAGATATTTTAATATCTTTTTTAATTCATTTGTTTAAAACCTTGAAACTCATCACGATCGTCATAGGAAAAGGACAACTACACACAGACATAAGTGGCAGCACAATAAATGTACCTGGGAGTGTAGCAAACTGTACAATATATACATATTCATTATTGAATGCATTAACCTTACCAGAGAGCAAATTAAGACTTAGAACACGAAAAATAAATATATTGTATTTGCAATTGATCAAGCATTTTGTTTGCACACACACTTTCATACCTAATGCTGTGTAACAGCATTTTTTTTTTCAATTTACAAAAAAGCAAAAAAAAAAGATAACTATCAAGAAAATCTAGACATATTGCTCTTCAATACACCTTTGTAGACAATTGAGACTTAGTAAACGTCAGTAAACTGCAGCTTTTTTTTTTCCTAGGCCATACAGGGCTACAAAAACGTTGTTTTAAATGATCCATTCAAGTAAGTCCTTGGAAGTATTTAGCGTGCTGCTACAATAAAAGCACTATCAAGATGCTATATACAATTCCTGTACAAAGCATCATGGGAAGTCCTTTGTTACAGAAGCCAAAGAACAGGCTAACTTTACTTTACACTTCTACATCCAGCTTTAAGGTCCCATGCATGTTGCAATTACTCATGACGGACGATGACACAAACAGAATAAAAAATAAATGGAAGTTTGAGTCAAATACTGATTTTTGAGTTATCTGTTGTATGTTCATTGTGTCGTTTTCAGTTTTCTATAGCAGTATACTTCCCTTTTTCATTTCAGGTTTCTCTGTGTCTATAAATCTCTGGGCAGGTTACAAAGTGCAGACTTGCTTGGTTGTGGAATGACACAATTACAACGGCACCATTCCGTTCAATAACTGGGCTCTCATTTCTTGGATACTATTCATTATCTTCTTCTGATGACCGGCCAGAGTCACACCGAACCTTCTCAGATCTCTGTAGAGGAAAATACACAAAGGGCATTAACTAAGAACATACCGACAATTCTTTACTAGGAGCGCAATATACACAAGATGAAATTGTTCCATACCCCATGTGATGGTTTACATACAGTACATGCATTTAAAAACACTGTCTATATGCTCTATATACAATATATACATACTGTATATCTGTATATACACATGTATGTATGTATATATACAGTCATGGCCAAAAGTGTTGGCACCCTTGAAATTGTTTCAGAAAACTATTGCAAATATACATGTTTTGTGATACATATATTTATTTCGCTTGTGTGTATTGGAACAACATTAAGGCCATTTTACACATAGTGTTTTCTATTGTGCTTTTTTGCGCAGGACGCATTTTGTAGCATTTTGCACCCGCACAAAAAAAGCACAAAAAAGCCCTGTAAAAAAACGCGGTGCATTCCCACAACACGTTTTTTTTACAGGGCTACTTTTTCAGTGATGTCACAGAAATGAAGGAGGAATCCTGTTTTTCATCCCCTGTGTGACATGTCTGTCAGCCCCTTTGGGTTTCGTAGTGTATTAATATATACTACGAAACCCAAGTTAAATTAAAGCAAATGTGTGAAAAATAATAAAGAATGAATACTTACCCTCCGCCGGGTGTTCGGCAGCTGGGAGCTGGAAGCAGCTGCAGGTATTGACCTGCAAGGACCTTGCATGATGTCATCGGACGCTGTGATTGGTCGCTTGCGGTCATGAGATATCTGCGTCATATGATATCACATATCACATGACTGCGAGTAGGCCAATCAGCGTTTAAAGGCCCCGGAAGGTCGATACCTCAGCAGGATGCGGACGCGTACGTATTCAATCTTTATTATTTTTTACACATTTTGAATTTGGGTTTCGTAGTGTATATTAATACACTATGAAACCCAAAGAGGCTAGCACAGATGTCTCACAGGGGAGGAGGAACAGGATTCTTCTATTCCTGTGTGACGTCAGCGCCAGCTTATTACCGCACATCGTCTGAATGGCAATGTGTGATACCAGTGGGAATAATGGGCTCCTATGAGAGAAAGTTTGGGCAGAGCTGCGCAAAGAATTGACATGTCAATTCTTTTTATGCCCGTGCTTTCACCCATAAAAGCGCTGTGTAATTTTACACCGTGTCTGTACGGCAAAGTGAATTTCCCATTCACTTTGCCGGCAGACGCAGACACACATTTCATATTTTTGAAAAGCGCTCAAAAATGCACAATGTGTGAACGTAGCCTGAAACAAAAAAAACGCCAAATTAGACATAATTTCACAGGAAACTCCAAATATGGTCTAAACAAAATTGTTGGCACCCTCAACTAAATATTTGGCTGCACATACTTCTGAATAAATAATTGCAGTAATTTTTCTGTCATCCACGTACAGGAAGATTAGCTACAGTGCCATGGATTCTACAACTTTTGGTTATGTTTTGCACAGTGGACAAATATACATCAAGATCTCTGGAGATGGACTTGCAACCTTGAGATTGTTGATATTTTTCAACAATTTTGGTTTACAAGTCTTCAGACTGTTTTCTTCTTTTCTTTCTGTTCTTCTTACTATGGCACACACAGACACACAATTCAAAGACTGAGTCAACTTTTTCCCTTTTTATTAGGTGTCAGATGTTGATTTTTATATTGTGCACACCTGACACTTGAGTGCCAACAGGTTTGTCTGGCCTATTTTTGGGGTTTTGTGTGAAATTATGCTTAGGGCCCTTTCACATCAGCGTTTTTCGTAATTCGCGGCAGATGCGGTGAAAAAACCGCATCTGCCGCGTTTGCCGCATAACGGTTCCACTTGCGGCACGGTTGCGGTTTTTTCCATAGGAAGTATAGGGGGACTTGCGACAGATGCGGCAAGTGCGGTATTGCACTTGCGGCAGGTGCGGCAGCGAAAAAAACCGCAGTAAGCCGCGGTTTTTTTCTCTGCCGCACCTGCCGCAAGTGCAATACCGCACTTGCCGCATCTGCCGCAAGTCCCCCTATACTTCCTATGGAAAAAACCGCAACCGTGCCGCAAGTGGAACCGTTATGCGGCAAACGCGGCAGATGCGTTTTTTTCACCGCATCTGCCGCGAATTACGAAAAACGCTGATGTGAAAGCACCCTTAGTTTCCTTTTATTTCTCTTTTTTGTGGTTTTCCAATAAACACAAAGCAAATAAACCTGTATATAACAAAATATGTACAATGTTTTTCTCTGGGGTGCCAACACTTTTACCCATGATTGTACATAGTGCTTGAAAATAATGGTGGTCACAACTAAATATTGACACATTGAGCATAATTTGGCCATTTTGACTTGAAGACGGAATCACTTTTTTTGTCTGCAATTTATGCATCAATGGTTGAGCGCTGAGTTATTTTGAGGCAATTCCAAATTTATCCTGTTATACAAGATGTACACTGACTACTTTACATGGTATAAAAGTATCACATCTTCAGTGTAGCTGAATGAAAAGATATAATGAAATAATTGCAAAAATATGAGAGGTGTACTCACTTTTGTGATATACTATCTATAGGGACTAAACATGATGTTAATATTCAAAAAGGGGACAAAAACTGAGGCTAGCTAGAAAATATAGGTATTATATAAGTAAGCACATAATATGGTTAGCACTGCAGCCTTGCAGTGCTGGAGTCCTGGGTTCAAATCCCTCCAAGGACAACATCTGTAAGAAGTTTGTATATTCTCCCCGTGTTTGTGTGGGTTTCCTCCAGGCACTGGTTCCCTCCCACATTGCAAAGACATAGTGATAGGATGTTTAGATTGTGAGCTCCTTTGGGGACAGCATTAATGATGTATGTAAAGTGCTATGGAATTAATAGCGCTATATAAATGAATAAATATTATTATTATAATATTACATGTTATGGGCACTAGATTGCCGTATGTGGAAACAAGAAGCAACTCTTCTCCTTATTTAGGTCAAGTAGCATCTGCGTCGTTGGGGTGTTTTGCTTTCTTCTGGATCAACATGTTAGGCTAAAACTTGGACGTGATGGACTTTTAACTACCTTCAATCATGAAACAAGGAACTATAAATAGGAATATTGCAAAATGTTATGATTGAATTTTATTTGAACTGAATACGTCACCAGACAGACCTCTTTAATGTCATAATGAGATTCAATAGGTGTTATATGTAAACTATGCTCTATCCATTCATTCATGGCTGTGTTTAAAAGGATGCATCGTATTGTAATTATTGAGCTTCTTGTCCTAATTGGTTAAAAAGCACCACAAATTGATGAAAGGGACTTGCTTCAATCACATTATACTTCCTAGCCAGTCAAGCATTGCCACTTGAATTTGCATAAGGTACATACTTTCACATTCCAAGCAAACTAGAAATTGGGGCGTGAGTCAACTGGCACAATAGTATCTATTAAATCTCTGAACCTCTCCTGAAGGCACGCAAGTCTTATTTGCTTCAAACTTAGCAATTAATTTAGTACATTTTACATTTATATAAAGAGAGCTAACAGTTTTATTTTCTTTTATCCTCTCACATGTGATTCAGCCTAATTCATGACGGGTCTCTACCTTGATAATTTCCCTTTACATGCTCTAAAATTATTGATAGAACATTTTTGCTATTTTTTTCACAATAGGCACACAGTAGGTAACATTTTACTATTCATCACTTTACTTTCACTTTCTTCCATTTGTATTAAAGCATTACAATGATATTGTACAAATTAATGGTCGAAGGAGTGATATATCCTTCTACACAGGCTAGTTACAGTATGAGACTTACAGAATTCACACATTTCTACAATGTTTTATCTATAAAATAAATCAGGTATGTATGGAGAAATTTGCAAATGATTTTTTTTGGGGTTCCATTGTTCCTCGAATTAATGTTGTTCATTAATGTGTGAACTTGGTAGAGAGGCCACTTTACTATAAAGGAAATAAGCAGACAGGCTATGAATAGGCACGTCATAATACTGCTATAACACATTGTGGTGCGTTCTTTGCTTCTGCTACATCTGTAGCTGATGAAGAAAACCCAAAGTGCAATCTACTTTAAAAAACACTTTAGAAGCTATCTTCTACTAAACAAAAACAAATATTTATGTCTCTATGACATGTTCTACAAAATTAGGTAAACCTAAAAGTAATTATGTATGACAATGACTATGCCTTCAATATTATCAGGCCAGCAGCTGTGTCCCACACTGTCTGAGAACAGTTTTACCATTCTCAAGAACCCAGCACTCAAGCCTTGTGGAACATGTTCCCATATATCTGCAGTGGGTACATCAATAATTATTGCAAGTCAACCAATACAGACAAGTCACAGAGGTCGTCTTGAAGGTGGCAGATGGGTCTACATGCTATGCATACTGGGTACTAAGTACCTCAATGTTATAAATATCATCTATATAGCATTAATGCAGCTAGAAATTCATGTATTCAGAATTCACATAGTGTTTAGTGCATTCACAGTGGTGCGGTTGTATGTGTGTACATGCTATGACAGATCAGTCACAGCATGTTTATTTCATTTTGTTTTATAGTGTACAAGTATAGCTAGATGTTAATAATATCCTGAATATTTTCTTTGATATGTTTTAAATTGTCAATCTACTGCAATTAAATATATCTCTATTGCATTGTGTAAACACTACAGTCTCATTAAATTAGATTTAAGCTGAGATACCAAAATTTAAAAAAAAAGCTACTACAAATAGTCTATGATGTGATTTGGGAAGAAATGGCAGTCAAAATTATAGCTGATGGAGAAATATCTTACCAAAGAAACTGTGAGTAAAAGTATCAATCTGTATTGATATTATAGTTGCAATAATGCATACTAACCAATCGGTGACTACCCTTTCTCTGTTTATTGTCAAATACTGAAAACGATAAATAGTCGGTTTCTGCAGTTTGGTAAAAACATGACGCTAAAGGGGTTATCCCATAAACAGCATATATCTCCTAAGCGTAGGACAGGTGATAAAAGAATGAATTATTTGAATACAATACTACAATATTTCATTGATCAAAAGAATGAGGTCAAAGCCCCCTGTATGATTGAAGTGGTAGTGAGCATGTGCAATCATTACTCCATTACTCCAGGAGCACATGCTCACTCTATCTTCATTCACACTTTTGGCTTTCCTATTCTCAGAATTGGTGTGGATCTCAGTAATCATTGTTTTATTAAATTTGATAAAATGTTGTTTATGGGTAAACCCCTTTAACGTAGATATCAGAAGATATTTTCTAAAATTGAATATTGACTTTTCAATTTGGTATGTAGATATCAGAAGACAAATTCTAAAATTGACAACTGACTTTCAATTTGTCTTTTAACAAGTTTGAGTTAGAATAAGGCTGCGTTCACACACTGCGTATTTGCCGCGTCTTTTTACACACTTTTTTAAGGGGAAAAAAGCCCATAAAAATAAACGCGAGAAAAAACTTGAATTGCGCTTTTTTACGCTCATTTCTTCCAGTGCTTATAATGGGGCCTATGGAAGAAACGCACGTAAAAAAGCGGAAAGAATTGACATTTTCATTCTTTTGCCGCACGCAGGTTGTTGCTCCAAAAATGCTGCGTAAAATTATCTGAATGGCACAAAGTGAATGTCCAATCACTTGGCTGGGTAATGCAGACACACATGCGCTTTTGCAGCAAAAACGTGTGTAAAAAGACGTGAAAAATATGCAGCGTGTGAACGGGACCTTAGAGTGTAATATGGTTTATATGTTTTCCAATGGTATTCCATAGCATAAAATGACGTAGCGCAAAGTGTGATCTAGTGGCTCACTTAGCTCTTAAGCCCTACCCAATTGTTCAAATGTTCAGTCAAGTTTTTGTGGAACTTCAATATTATGGTCCCATAAATGAAAAATTGAATCAGGCTCAGGAACACAGGACATAGATAATGCCCATTGTAGTTCCTCCACTATCATATTTAGATGAAAAATATTCAGCATGAAGTTTTAAGTGGAATTAGGAACACTACAGCTAAGAATACATGTTTTTCCACATTGAGACACCTTGTTACTTACTCCAACGTCATTTGGGTTACTGAATCCATTGAAGTGTATCCATTCTCCACAAACGTATCAGCATACCTTCCCATCTTTATGGCCTCTAGCCACTCATTTACTGATCTGTATGCAGCACCTCCAACTGTATTTTGTTCAACCAGTAAATTTGATACCCTGCAATGCATATATATAATAAGTAGAAAAACATACAGCAAAACTATTAAATCAAGCAGCACTCAACATCCTGAAAATAGCCTTTTGTTCCATCGTATTAAAACATACTGAAAGAACAGAATAAAAGGACATTTTAAGGATAGTGAGCGGTGCTTGATTTTCTACTTGGAATTCACTTTAGACTTTATAAGTTCCGCACTGCAATATCCTTCAGTCACAAGTGCAGCTCAGTTCACCATATCTGCAGCATAAAGTGGTGCCAGAAAGTTTCTTCAGTTTTTTAATTTATACAATAAAAGATGCTAACCCTCCGTGAAACTTCATAGCTTAATAATTGTATTTATCCAAGCAAACTTCATGCTAAATGTCTTCCATAATTCATCATTTATAAGGCAGGAGGAGACAGGGTAGGTTTTTATTATTTTCTTCTGTATATTTTGCTTTCAAGCAAAGAAGCTTAAAATAACTATTTATTCTGTTTAAGAGAAAGCTGCTCCTGTAATTTGCATGTAATAAATTAAGCTCCAGTCAGCAGATATTTGTATCTCCTCAGTAATTTACAGGTAGCAGCGCAATTTTTCATAATTAACGTAATTCAATTTCTTGATGTGACCTTGACTGTCAGCCAAAGCCATCATTGTTATCTTATTACAGCACCTTCTCATCAAGTCCCCCTTATTTATAATGCTGAGCTATGAGTTATAAGTATTTTAAAGAGTTGTTTCAGTATGCCATCTTCTGGTTAACTTTTCCCTAAAGACTGTTGTGCAAGAGTTAAAATAGTATTTTAAATATTATTAAATTGGATCACTTTTTCTTATCTTTTACAGTCATATGAAAAAGTTTGGGCACCCCTCTTAATCTTACTCTTTTTTTTTTGCTTAAAATAGTTTTTTTGCAACAGCTATTTCAGTGTGATATATGTAATAACTGATGGACACTGTAATATTTCAGGATTGAAATGAGGTTTGTTGTACTAACCAAAAATGTGAAATATGCATTATTTAAAAAACTGACAGGTGCAAAAGTATGGGCACCTCAACAGAAAAGTGACATTAATATTTAGCAGATCCACCTTTTGCAAAAATAACAGCCTCTAGTCGCTTCCTGTAGCTGTTAATGAGTTCCTGGATCCTGGATGAAGGTATTTTTGACCATTCCTCTTTACAAAACAATTCCAGTTCAGTTAAGTTTGATGGTCGCCGAGCATGGACAGCCCGCTTCAAAACATCCCACAGATGTTCAAGGATATTCAGGTCTGGGGACTGGGATGGCCATTCCAGAACATTGTAATTGTTCCTCTGCATGAATGCCTGAGTAGATTTGGAGCGGTGTTTTGGATTATTGTCTTGCTGAAAGATCCATCCCCGGCGTAACTTCAACTTTGACACTGATTCTTGAACATTATTCTCAAGAATCTGCTGATACTGAATGGAATCCATGCGACCCTCAACTTTAACAAGATTCCCAATGCCGTCATTGGCCACACAGCCCCAAAGCATGATGAACCCAATCCCCCAAATTTGACAGTGGGTAGCAAGTTTTTATCTTGGAATGCTGTGTTTTTGTGGTGCCATGCATAACGCCTTGTTGTATGACCAAACAACTCAATCTTTGTTTCATCAGTCCACAGGACCTTGTTCCAAAATGAAACCGGCTTGTCCAAATGTGCTTTTGCATACCTCAGGCGACTCTGTTTGTGGCGTGCATGCAGAAATGGCTTCTTTCGCATCACTCTCCCATATAGCTTCTCCTTGTGCAGTGTGCGCTGTATTGTTGACCGATGCACAGTGACACCATCTGCAGCAAGATGATGCTGCAGGTCTTTGGAGGTAGTCTGTGGAATGTTCTTGACTGTTCTCACCATTATTCTTCTCTACCTTTCTGATATTTTTGTTGGCCTGCCACTTCTGGCCTTTACAAGAACTGTCCCTGTGGTCTTCCATTTCCTTACTATGTTCCTCACAGTGGAAACTGACAGGTTAAATCTCTGAGACAACTTTTTGTATCCTTCCCCTGAACAACTATGTTGAACAATATTTATTTTCAGATCATTTGAGAGCTGTTTTGAGGAGCCCATGATGCCACTCCTCAGAGAGGATGCAACTAGGAGAACAACTTGCAAGTGGACACCTGAAATAGCTTTTCTCATGATGGGATACACCAGGCTATGTAGTACAAAGCTCAATGAGGTTACCAAACCAATTTAGTGCTTCAGTAAGTCAGTAAAAAGTAGTTAGGAGTATTCAAATCATGAAAATCAGAAGGGTGCCCATACTTTGGACCTGTCAAATTTTGAAATAATGCATATTTCACATTTTTGGTTAGTACAATTAACCTCATTTCAATCCTGAAATATTACTGTGTCCATCAGTTATTACATATATCACACTGAAATAGCTGTTGCAAAAAAACAATTTTAAACAAAAAAAAAAAGAGTAAGATTAAGAGGGGTGCCCAAACTTTTTCATATGACTGTATGCTATTATTATTATCATTATTATTATTAGTATGATGGTTGAGAAATGTTCATTATTGCTTTGAGAAGATCACTAACCTTCAACTACAGTCCTAACAACTATAATGGTTGAAAGGGATATTTTTTTATTACAGACAATAGGATATGCCATAATTATCAATCAAACAGGAGAGAAGAAAAGTGACACTCACTAGCAGTTGAATCAAATCCTCTTTATTGAACTGCGCAGGTTACATAAAGTGCAGGGAGGGGAGTGGGAGCATCAGACAACGGCAAACCATTTTGCGCCGGTGTGGTGCTACTATGGACCCGTAGAAGCACCTCATGGGAGCGAAATGGTTTGCTGTTGCTCGATGCTCCCACTCTCCCGCCCCTGCACTTTATGTAACCTGCACAGTTCAATAAAGAGGACTCGATTCATCTCCTGCCGCTTTTGTTCTCTGCTGTTGGTTTGTCATATGTGTGATGTACCTGGAGCATGAAACCTGGAGTGGGCATGACCCTTATAACCAAAGGTGTGGTTGTCCACTGTTGATTATGACCGGAAGTTTGAGAAGTTCTAGTGGTGCCCACCTTTATCTTTCTTCATGAACATTATGCCATAAATGTGTTATTGGAGAGAAATCCGCTAAACAGGACAACCTACCATTTCTAAAAATACAGCATACAGTCCTTGAATGTGTTGTTATATGTAGACCCTGTATTATAGTTAAAGGTTACACATAATATTGTTGAGGTTCCAAAAGTTGGTGTCTGGTCAATTAGACAATTAAAGCATACTGTATGTAGCAATGTTTTACAAATCTAAATTCTATTAGAACCACCTGCATAGCTGCCTTCCCTCAAAAGCAGGGCCACCACTGTGTTCAGGTAGCATCTACTATTGAAGAAAATTGAAGAAAATGGAGTAGGGCTGCAATACCACTAACATCTAGAGGTGTGGAAATATATTTAAGTAAAACTGAATTCATTCATATCTTTTAGAATGTTGATTTCATTCTGTAATTTTATTTGCATAAACGCGGCTACATGGAGGCCAGCTATGAACACTACTTTTTGTTGACCAAGCCAGGCAAACAGTTAGCACAAAAATAATACCTTACCTGCTGTTTACCTGTCCCACCATCCCAATAGTCTGCCATCTGGTCCTCAGTGTCTCTTCATTTTTCCTTCTCCTGGCTTGTGGATTGTCTTCAGCCCCTTCACTCCAGGGCAGGAAATCCAGCATGACCAGACTTGAGATTTACCTGTGCAATGCACATCGTGACGTAACGATACCATGACACACATTGTCCACATAACAGTACCTCGTGCAATAATATCTGAGGCCTGGTTGTGCCAGAAGTCCTGACCTGGAGGCCAAAAAGAATTCACTCCATTATGGAAGTGGAAGAGAAAGGATGGTGGAGAACCAGACAGCAGGCTGCTGCGATAGTGAGATAGGTGAGCTTTGTTTTTTTTTTTACTTTTGTTTATTAAGCTCTGAGGTCAGGAGAGTTCCCTAAGCAAAAGAAGAAGAATTTAATGCACAAAGAATAACTTTGATGCAAATTGAATTTGATTATAAAATTTGTGTAATTTACAGAGTTTGAATGTCAGCAGATTCGATCATCTCTACCCATAATGTGTAGTTAGTGCTGCTGTTTGGGGATGACACTTTTTTTTAATCTTAAGACAAAAACTAGAAAAATTGATAGAAATTGAATAATTTGAATTGTAAGCTTTAATGTGACAAGATGTGAAATGAAAAAAAAAATTATGGTTGCATAATGATAATAGTATCTGCTACGTAGGGCCCTGGGCTCAGTACATTCCATCAAGCATAGACTTGGTGTAGAATCAGTCACTTCATGACCATTTTAACGATGTCATTTTATTTTTGTTGTAAATTGTACATTCAAAAAGTACATTTTAATATTTTTCATAAAGCATAAAACAGAAATGTAGCACTATTACTATAGGTATTGATTATGCCTTTAAATATTTGTATAATAATTATTATAGTCCTCGTATTTGTATTGCAATGTAGTCCACTGAGCTTATTCTGAAAATATATGTTTACCTGTTAGATGAATTAACAAGTGTCTTCAAGCTGCTTGGGTTACGGATCAACTTGTCCAACATACTGACAATCTCTTCAAACTTGGGCCTGCTGTTGCGTTCTTTCTGCCAGCAATCCAGCATGAGCTGATAAAGAGCAGCCGGGCAATCCATGGGACTTGGCAACCGGTAACCTTCCTCAACAGCCTTAATTACCTAACAAAGACAAATTGATTTGTTGTAGTTGTTCACATTTCAAATAACATATGAACGATTTCAGCCAAATTTGGGATTACTATTGTTTATTTATAGCTACTGTAATGGAGAAAAAACACATTGTTAAAATATTTGCATGTGTAATTCACAGTCTTTTTAAGAGGAACTCCTGTTTGGAGTCACAATAATTGCTAATTTGGCAGCCACATCATCAGTAACTCTCAAATACTTTGTTAAAAGAAATACATTCAATGAAGCCGGAACAATTCATAAAATACAACAGTGCAACATAAGTGATTATAAATTCCCCTGCCATTGCATTTAGTAGAACATAGTTGCTATTTCGAATAGTGAGGATGGTGATTAGCTGTTATTATGCTCATACTCAAAGTTTATGAAAAAATGAGGGCATACACTATGAAAGTGAAAAGATGCATTAAGCTACAAGAAAACGGTGATGAGGCACTCTCAATTTGCTACACAATACCTTACAAACTCTTACAGTATGCCAAACTCTGAATACTGAAAATAGGCAATGAAGTAAATGCATATCTTTGTAAATTAAAAGCTTTGTAAAATAAATTTTCAATAACAGCTGAATTTTTATTGTACATTCACTGCCCAATCATGACCTTCAAACTTTATCTATTTTCATCTCCCCCCTAATAATTTCCATACATCACTTAATGTTAGTCTCTCATCCACTACAAATTTATCCAGCAGAATGAATACCAATGGTTGACCCATTACAATCTTATGAACCCTGTACTCAGAAGCATGGTCGTCGTAATGACAACCCTGTTTGTAAGAATTTATCAGTAACAGATTGATAGTTTTATGTAAGCTTGGAGAAAGAGATTACTCGGCACTATTGCGTAACGTCTCCCTATTTCAAGGACCAGTTTGGTCCTACCTAAAACACCTAAGGGTGGCATCTGACCACTGGTGTTGCACAGTCAATAAGATTAGTTGATATACTTGTGCAAAAACGAAAAAAAGACAGCACTCACCAGTTTATAGTAGCTCAGTTTTAATTCCTTTTCAGGTTACATCAAAGGTGCGGGGAGGGAGTGATGGGGTAGATGACAACACAGACCCGTGGAAGTGGAATTCACCACGAAACGGTGCCGTCATCTGCCCCATCACTCCCTCCCCACACCTTTGATGTAACCTGAAAAGGAATTAAAACAGTGCAACTATAAACCAGTGAGTGACGTCTTTGTTTATTTTTTGCACAAGATTGATAGTTTTACAAATGGTTGCTGGGAAGTTAAAGTGGTTGTCCATTACCCTATACCAGTTACTATTTTCACCATAAATTCTTAAGTATAATGCTATTAAAGATCCCCATTTACTTTTTCTATTAAGTTTTATGTTGTTTTATTTACTTCCTGTTCAGGATTGCCAACCAATCAGAAATTCCAGGACAGATCAAAAATAACGCACTTTTTTGCTCTGTTCATAAAAAAAATTAAGGTGTCCATGAATTTCTTTAAGGCTGCTTTCACATCAGCGTTTTGCGCTGATCGCGGCACTTGCCGTGAAAAAAATGCAACTGCCGCGATTACCGCATATCGTGCTCTGCCTGCAATGCATTCTCTTTGATTTTGAACAGAGAGCGTTTCAGAAGACAGAGAAGCGGGATGGTGACGCTAATGATGGCGTCATCGCTGCTCACCATCTTGGTGGAGTCCTCAATGTTTTGGAGGACGGTACATATGTCGGACATTGGACATCCATGTCCACTCCTGAGGTTTTATGTGTGGAGTCTGAACCGTATCCGACGGCCTTCTTGATGCTGGTAGTCAACAACTGCCCTCTTCTGCTCACAAATCCTAACCAACATCTGCATTTCAACACGTGGGGACATCACATACCAGTCTGTGAGCCGAAAGTTGCAAATGCTGAAGCAGTAAGTGACTTTCTAAAATAGGCACACAGGCAGTGTACTTTGATGAGCAGATCCAACAGCTCTGGGTAGGATTTAAGAAACCGCTGAACCACGAGGTTAAGCACATGGGCCAGGAATGGGACATGTGTGAGCTTGCCTCGCCTCAGAGCCACCACCAGGTAGCCGTCATTGTCACACACGACCATGCCTGGCTATAGGTTCAGCGGTGTGAGCCATAAATCTGCCTGCTCTTCCAGAGCTGTTCACAACTCTTCAGCATTGTATGGTTTGTCACCTACACATATTAGCTTCAGCACAGCCTGTTGCCGCTTGCTCAAGGCAGTGCTGCAGTGATTCCAGCTTCTGACTGATTTGGAGGGCGAAGAGGAGGAGGAGGCAGCTGAGGAGGATGATGTGCAGGAGCTGTTGAATGTGAAGGGCTACCCTGATTGAGTTAGGCCCGTAATCCGTGGCATCGGGAGAACGTCGAAGACTGGGTCCCGGCTTCCACTATGTTAACCCAGTGTGCCATCAGCGAAATGTACCGTCCCTGCCCACAAGCACTTGTCCACGTGACCATGGTTAGGTGAACTTTCCCAGTAACTGCGTCATTAAAGGCATGGCTAATGTTTTGGTACACATGCTTGTGTAATGCGAGGACGGCACACAGGGAAAAATAGTGGCGGCTGGGGACCGAGTAATGAGGGACGGCCACCAACATCAAGTTGCGGAATGCTTCCGTCTCTACTAGCCTAAAGGCAACATTTTGAGCGCAAGCAGTCACAGAATGTGCAAATTGAGTAGTGTGGCCTGTGGGGCGGAGGCTGCGTATTTGTGCTTGTGTTCCAAGGACTTGGTTATGGACAACTGAATGCTGCGCTGGGGCAAGGATGTTGATGTGGTTGCTGATGGTGGTATTTCTGATTGTGCAATGTCAGGTGCAAGACAGGAGGCATCTCCACATGCACTATAGACAGGGGATTGCCTTGCATGCACAACATTGGAAGAAGTAGTGATGCCACCTTCAGACACTGCTCCTGGACCTTGGGGTTCAGCCCACAAAGTCAGGTGCTTTGCTGCCATGTGCCTGATGATGCTGGTGGTAGTCAGGCTGGTAGTTTTGCTACCACTGCTGATACTGGCATGGCAGGTAGTACAAATGGCTTTTTTGGAATTATCAGCAGAGTCCTTTAAAAAACAGCCAGACTCGGGAAGACCTAACAGTTGTACTGGCAACTTCTGTCATGTTGATGTTACGGAGAACAGTTGCCCACCTTCTGTCTGTGGCCACCACACTGCTTCTTCCTGCCTGTTGGGGTGCTACACCTCCCCCTGTGCACAGCTGTCCTCGCACTGCATGTCCTCCTGCCTCATCTCCACCACCCATCATTTTCCACTTCCGCACCCTAGTCTTCCTCTTGAATTTCTGGCAATTGTGTGTCATCATCAGTCATCTCTTGGGACACTTTCTTACCATTACCTTCAAGCGACCGTGGCTGCTTAAATATTGGGGCATCGCTACATACGATCTCCTCTTGCCCCACTTCAAAGTGGAGTGGGCGAGAGGCCAGGATCAATAAATGGAAAAGTGAACAGCTCTTCAAAGTGTGCAAGTGTGGGATCAGTTTTGCCCGGGCACACGGCATGGTGGAGGAAGGAGACTCAAACACCCACTTCTTAATAATGGGAACATTATATAATGAGACCCTCCTCCCCGTGTCTTCAAAAGGGCATCAGAGTGCCTCCAATTTTTGGCACCATGCATAAGGCAACACTATGGAAGACACACTTCCTAATAATGGGAACATTATTTAATGAGGCCGTCCTCCTTTGTATTGAAAAGGGTATCGGAATGCCTCCCAATTTTTGGCAGCATGCATAGGGAAACACTATGGAAGACCCTCTTCCTAATAATGGGAACATTAATGAGACCCTCCTCCCGGTCGCTTCAAAAGGGCATCGATGATTGAGTGCTCGCACAATTTTTGGCAATGCCCTTGCTAAGGGCAAACACTATGGAAGACCGACCCCTTCCTAATAATGGGAACATACAATATTTAATGAGACCTCCTTCACGTCTCTTAAAGGGGGCATCAGAGAGCCTCCCAATTTTTGGCAGCCTGCATAAGGCAACATACAGAAGACCCACTTCCTAATAATGGGAACATACATTTTAATGAGGCCCTCCCCAACTTTTAAAAGGGGCATTTGAGTCCCTCCCAATTTAAAAATAACAAATCTTTAATGTAATAAAATAAATATAATACACCAACACTGTCTCACAAGTGAGTATGAGCCCTTAACATTTCCCCAGGAAAATTCATTTTGGTTTCATTTTTGGACGTTTTATTTTGAGTCCGTAAAAGTGGCATGCACAGTGACCTTGGAGTCAGAAATGTTTAAAGTTCTCATGCTGTATGTCTTTGAGCAGTTCTTATACATTTGTGACTTTTTTAGGGTTTAACCAGGCTGTTGGTGGTGCCGCCGGAAATATGCTCGTGTTTCCCATAGGTTAATATTGGTATCGATGCTTGGGTCGAGCACCTGAGCATCTTGATATGCTCGACCCGAGCATTTTACTTCTCGCTCATCACTTTATAGGGACTGTTTTCCCATTCATCCATATCAGTAACTTGGTTGTGAAGCCCCATCAATATTGAATTTTTCTTTTGCGGAGAATTTTTGTCATTGCGATAAATTACCTTCTCGTGGTAATGGTTTCCTTAGAAAGATCTGAGAAGATTGTTATTGATTTGTATAGTTCCAGAAGGAACCTCTTTGACTTCATGTGATTAAAGAGTAGCTCTTTAGTACGGAAAAAATGGAACCTCAGGATGGTGTTTCTAGGGATGTCCGGTAAGATAGTTTTAGGTTGAGGGAGTCGATGGTTCCTAGGAATATTTACTTCCAACTCTGATAGCAAGGGCATTGTCGCAAAGATGAGATTTTTTGCATAATCAGCCAAGTTGTTGTTGCAAACCGAATAGGGAATACCCCTTAGCTTGAGATTGAGTCCTCCTCCTTCTGTCTTCAAGGTCCGCAACCTTGTTTTTGGTGGAGGTTAGTTGCTCTGGAGGTTGTCTCTTTCCTTTGTGAGAAATGATTGCATTCCTCTTAAATTCTGTCATTTTGGCCTCGCCGGAGTCAAGTCTCTTTTTTATGGTGTCCAAGTGTACTTGTAGTGTATGAGTTTGTCGTTTGAACACTAGTTCCATGTTGTTAGTTAAAGTATTAATTAAGTCACAAAGAAATTATTTGGTCACATACTTCTCAGAGGCTTTAATGCTTTTGATTTGTGTGATTGTTTTAGATTCAGCCTGCGGGTTTGTCTGGGAGTCCAGATCTAGTCTAGGTCTTTGTTGGCTTGGGCTTTGAGAAGTAGATTCATTGCTTGAGTCAGAGAGCTCATTAGCCGAAATAGCAAGGCGGCATGGATAGGCTCCTATGACCTTGTTCTTTCCTTTTGTTGACTTTAGGATTTGTGTTTGAGGAATCCATGTAGGGATCCTCATGAAGATTAGTTTGTTCATGTAAAGGGAGGGTATGGTCAGATGGGTTGGCGTAACTAGACGACTCTATCCAAGATCCTTTGTTGGGACAATAAGAGGCTTTGCAGGTGCCCCAGTGTTTTCCTGAGAAAGACATTTCTGGTGCAGTGAACCCTTCAGATTGTTAATGAAAGTAGTGGCGTCAGAGATTGCATACTATCCTTTTTACCCAGCGCTTTTGATTTTATAGAGAAAACGTGGTTTGTTTGGTTTCTCCCCCCGAAGTTTGAGCTAGGCACTGATAGTTGTGGTTGAAGCCTTTCTAGGCTTTGGGATTTTTGAGTATAGTCTCAAGCTGAGTTGTTATATGTATTTATGGCTCTGTTTTTTTACTTTGTTCCTTTATTCATTACGATAACTATTTGTTGCTTTGTGTTTAGTTTGTTTATGAGTCTATCAAAAGTGAAAAAATATTAGAATATGAAAGTCCTCAGTGGTTGATACCTTCTAATGGCTAACTGAAAGATAGTAAGAAAAAGCAAAGCAACCTTTCGAGACACTATGGCCTCTTCATCAGGCTTAATGATACAATACAACTTCTGAAGAAACATATATATATATATATATATATGCAAATGCAGGGTGGGATAATGCAATACATAACACAGGTGATGTGAAGCATGTAATGGTCAGTTGGGAGGGGGAAAGAGCAGCTGGGGAAGTAAAATCATAGATAAGAGTAACAGACAGTTTTATAGTTCTCTGATTAGTGCTTTGCCCAAGAACAGGAATGAGGGGGATGAAATGATTGTGATAACAGTTGAAGTAAGAAGTGTTAAAGTTTATTGTCCTCTAACTGGGGTCTGTTCAAAGACATGATGCTTCCTAATGCCCTTTCAATTGATGTAAAAAGACATGAATCCCAGTAAAACATTCATTCCTGCTTTGAATGTGTCAAAGGTCGTTATCAATTTGTATTCCCAAATTCTTCTCTCTCTCTGAGATTTGAAGTTACTTTTTAAAATTAGCAGACTCATATCTGTTATACTGTGGTCAGAGCTACAAAAAAAGTCTTTGTTTTATTGTGTGGCTATGAGAATTCTTTCTTATTCTGAATTTTTGTCCAGTCTCTCCTACGTACATGCCACCTGTTGGACACTTAGAACATATAATTAATACACCACATTGCTTGTGGTGCAGCAGAAGTTACCTGGATATTGCAATCCTGTTCTGTGCTGGGAATCTTTATCTTGTCTATTGTCATTATAAATGGACAGGCTTTGCACCTGTTCTGGTTGCCGGGAAAGGTTCCTGTTGCTTTTGGAGAGGACATGGAGCTTCTAATAATGATGCATTTTAGATTCGGAGGTTGTCTAAAACACAAGAGTGGGGGATTCAGAAATATTGATTTTAGTCGGCATCTTTTGTAGTAGTGGTTGCAGTTTTCGTGCAGCTCCACTTAGCACCTCCAGATTTGGATTGTAGGTGACTACAAGAGGAACCCAGTTGTTTTCTTCTTTACTTTTGTAATCTATGGGATGATTCCTTGATATTCTGGTGGCTCTTGTAATCTGGTTTTCAATTGTTCTTGGATGGTAGCCCTGATTCAAAAAGGTGTTTCTGAGGCCCTCAAGGTGATTATCATTATCTGTAGGGTTTGAACATGTCCGATTGTATTTGATGGCCTGGCTGTACACAATATCTGTTTTGGATGAAAACTGTCCCTTCAAATATATGTTGGACGGTCAATTAGCTTCCGGTACAGGGATATCTCTACTTCATTGTTCCGTTGTTTGATGATGGTTTCCAGAAAGCTGATTTCAGTGCAGAAGTAGTTAAGTGTTAAGTTGATGGTGGGATGAAACTGATTAAAGTGTTCATGGAACATATTCAGCTGTTGCTCAGACTCCGTCCAGATGATTAAAATGTAATTGATATAACAGTAAGAGGCTAGAGGCCTGATAGGACAAGAGGTTAAAAAGTCACCTTCAAGCTTGGCCATGAAAAGATTTGCGTATTGTGGGGCCATTTTGCTTCCCATTGCTGTGCCAGTCTCTTGTAAATACATGTTGTCGTCAAATGTAAAATAGCTGTGCGTGAGAGGATGGATTTTGTAAGCTTCACCACAGGATAAGCATCAATCCCTGTGTTTTCCAGGAAGGTTTTGCAGGCATTTAATCCATCCTCGTGTGGGATATTGCTGTACAGAGATTCCACATCCATGGTGGCAAGGATGGTTCCTTCTGGTAAAGGACCTATTGCTGACAGTTTATTCAATAGGTCCGTGGTATCTTATAGGGATCCTGTCACCTCCAAAACGCCACCTAAACTACCAAAACACGTCCCTGCAACATCCTATCACTAATCTCACACTCCTTTTGTCTCCTAAAAGCATCCTGTGAAAGTAGAGAAAAACGTTTTAATACTTTCTCATTAGTGATTATAATTAGTAGGGGCTATATTCTTTAGCCCTTAGGGTGTGTTGCTTTGCAGCCTCGAGAATCCACCCTCTCTTTGTCTGTATTGCTCTGCTTGTGCAAGCTCTACCCTCCCCACTCTCTGTCACTCACAGAATGCAAATCTTTTGTCCTGCCTTCAGCTCCACAGCACAGCAGAAGGTGCACAGAGAGGGCTGGATCATTCAGGCTGCAAAACAACACACCCTAAGGGCTAAAGAATATAGCCCCTGCTAATTACAGTATAATCCCTAATAAGTAAGTATTAAAATGTTTTTATGCACTTTCACAGGATGCTTTTATGAGACAAAAGGAGTGTGAGATTAGTGATAGGATGCTACAGGGACATATTTTTCTAGCTTAGGTGGCGTTTTGGAGGTGACAGGATCCCTTTAAATGTAGCTCGGTGTCTCTTTTACTAGGGGTTTGAGAACACCCTCTACCCATCCAGAAATTTGTTCGGTGAAGGTGCCCACACATGAAATGGTCTTCCTTGATTTCCTGATTTGTGAATTTTGGGAAGCATGTACACTACCGTTCAAAAGTTTGGGGTCACCCAGACAATTTTGTGTTTTCCATGAACTCTTGAAGGAATTCATCTAAGGGTGTAGTGAGCATGGTGACACCACATGTGCCTCATATAATTTTATACCATTGGGCAGTAAAGTGTTGCTAAATGTTGCTATAGCCCCAGAGTTGCCTTTGCACAACAAGAAGAAAGAAAATGTCAGCTAACTCTGCAACCAAATAAACGTTGCAGCAGATTCTGGTGGTGCCGTCAGTAGAAAATCAATAAGAAAAGAAGAAGGGTATCCAGCTACCGAATCTTCTTAAAGTCATCTATTATTCCAAATCCATTAAAATGTGGCAAATTCTAAAGGCTAAAATACTGTAAAATAGAAGGATAAATATTCTACTATGCATCAACATTAATACAGACATATCCATTTCGGATCTAGTCCTCCGTCATTGACTAAGGACTAAATCCGAAACACATATGTATTATATTAACCTTAGTGTTTTAATGGATTTTGAGTACAAGATGATTTTAAGAAGATTCAGTTGCTGGATCCCCTTTTGTTTTTCCTATTGCATATTCACAAGGGGAAGTAGCTACAAATTATTGGGTGAGTGTTACACAATTTTTGGTGAATGGAGCAATACCCCATATATAACTGTACATAACAGTTTGGCCACACGGCGAGACTCAGGAGATACAGAGCACTATTGGATTTTTGGAGCGCCGAGTTTCCAAGAATAGCTTGCAAACTCCAGACTCAGAGCCCCTAAGTACCCCAAGAGCAGAAAACTCCATCAAGTGACCCCAATTTGGATATTGCACCCTTTTTTGTATTCCTCTATGGGATTTAGTGATTATTTTGATTCCATAGGTGTTTTGTAGAAAAAAGCAGCAATGGATGTTACAAAGTGAAAATGGAAATCTGCCATGGTAGTGCCCATACATTGTAGTGCCCATACATTGTAGTGCCCATACATTGCACTCAGTTTTAGCTCCTAGTAAATCAAGTGGGCTCTCCTCTGTACAGAAATGCGAAACTGCGATAAAGGCATACCGGTGGGCTCAGAATAGAGGGGAACATTTGAATTTGGGACTGCAAATTTTGCTAGTTTTAGTTTGGGTTGGTGAGGCGCATAGTGCTTTTCCAAAGCGTTTGTGTTACCAGTAAAGTGATAACCTCTTTATTTCTGTTAACAGATAACAAACCTAGACTTATTATTCTGTGGGTGCAAGCTTTTATTAGTGCCATTTTGGGGGTATAAAACATTTTGGGTCAGTTAGTTCACATTTCTCATGTGCTCTATGCTGAGCACCTTCATTGAGTTTTCCATGTAAATCTACAAAAAACGTGATTCACATGAAATCTCCAATGGATCCATTCATCATATCTTGAAAGCTATAATTTTCCTACATTTCTGCCGACAAAGTAATGTGAGGGCTATTTTTTTGTGGCGGGATGAGCTGACGTTTTTATTGCTTCCATTTTCGGGCACATAATATTTTTTTTTATGAAATTCTATTCTGATTTTTGGAATGCAGAAAAACAAAAACAAGCAATTCAGAAATAGTTTTTTTATGCCACTCACCATGTGGTGAAAGGGTTAAGACAGCTTTATTCTTTGAGTCAGTACGATTACAGTAATACCAAATGTATCTAAATTTTTGATTATTTTGACACTTTTTCACAATGAAAACAAATGTATAGAAAAAGTCTTGTTTTTGAACTGCTGCAATCTGAAACATGTAGCTTTTTAATTTTTCCACTGATGGAGCTGTATAACAGCTGGGGGTTTTTTGTGGACAAAAGAATATTCTCAGTTGTACCATTATTTATTTACATTTATCTTTAGGATTGCATTTTCTTTTATTTTTGTTTCTGTGTTATTATTTTACATTTCTTTACTGTATTCATTATAGGGGTTATATAGTGTGACAATTTTATAGATTGTGTCGTACTGGATGCAGCGACATCAAGTATGTGTACTTTATTAATTTATTTGGTGTCTGGAGGGTTAATCATCCATGGGGAGTTGTGTGCTGGTCCTTGCTGTTATTGCAGAAGCTCAACTGTCAACTAAACTGAGCTCCTGCGGTGATTGTGCAAGGAAGTGCTGATATTTCTGCTGTGATCGGTCATTCAGATGAAGTGACCAATTACAGTGATAAGGGAATGCAGAAATGGGTCCCCGCATCTCTGGCCATGCCGGTCAGCTATCAGAGACCACTCTCAGCACTGAGTTGTCACTAGGTGTTTTCACAGATTGATAGTTTTAATCCATAACATACATAGTATGTCATGATGCAAGCACTGATACCTGCTCATGACGGGATATGTACAAGTTCCAAAATGGAAGTTATTTATAATTTACTGCAATTTAACTTGTAACTGCTATTTACATTTTTATCTAATAATAATGTAGAACAAGTGATTTTAATAAACTTTCAAGTATACTTTATGAATGAAATCTGGAAGAAAACCTTTCAAAAACCTCTATATTGTTTCTAAAAAAGTTATTTGTTGATGGAGAAATCCATATTAGCTACTCACAATTAATGTGGCTTTATAAGGGTGGGGGCGGAGCCTACACACCATGCCCAGATACAGCTGATAAGGGTCAGTGCTGAGGCCAGTCAGGTTGCCAGCACAATCTTCTCTGATCTCTTATCTATCTACTCTGCAATCACATCGGCTCTGTTCCGTGCTATCAGCTGATAGTCCACTCACAGCTCCCAAGAGATGAAAAGACAGATCAGAGATCAGGAGCTGTGTGGGGGCCATTAGCTGATAGCACGGGGCAGAGCCGATGTGACTGCAGAGGAGATAGATAAGAGATCAGGGGAAATTGGGCTAAAAACCTGACTGGGCTCAGCACTGTCCCTTAGCCTGAGGTAAATTGCAGATACACTGACAGCACATCAGCTGTAGCCAGGAGTGTGAACGCCCTGAAGACCCCGCCCCCAATCTTATAATGCCGTATTCAGTGTGTGGAGCTGAATATAGTTTTCTCTGATAACGAGCATATGCCTGCTTCAGAAATAGCACAAGGGAATCATGTTTTAGAAGGTTTATTACAGGTTTTCTTCCAGATTTCATTTATCTACTTATATAATCGGGAGTTTGGGATTCGGGCACTGTAGCCGAATCCCACAATTCTTTGCAGCACTGCGAGCGATGACGCGCTAAAGTCATCGCGAGCCGCAGCCGCACTAGCTCACACCGCCGCCACTCTCACCGCTGAGGCCTCAGTGTTGCCATGCTGGTGGAGTAGTGGTGTAGGGGCAGCGCCCCTCTCTCCGGAGTACACACTGGCCGCAGCGGCGGCTATCCTCACAGCCCCCCTGTGGCACCCCCGCTCCTCCTCCTGCCCCCCGCTCCTCCTCTTGCCCCGCCCGCACTTTCCCCCACTCCTTCTGCCCCACTCGCGCTCCCCCCTGCTCATTCTGCCCTGCCCATGCTCCTTCCCGCTTGCGCTCCCGCGCTTGCGCTCCCCTGCTCCTGTGTCATCTGTTCGTATATTTACCCTCCGCCGAGCGCTTGGTGCTGGGAGTAGTAGCAGCCATTGTGCTGATAGGACCTTGCGTGATGTCAGAATGACATCTGTGTTCTGAGCTGTGATTGGCCCACTTGCAGTCATGTGATATGTGACGTACTTATCACATGACCGCGAGCGCCCCAATCACAGCGCCGAATGCAGATGTCATTCTGACATCATGCAAGGTCCTATCAGCACAATGGCTGCTACTACTCCCAGCACCAAGCGCTCGGCGGATTGTAAGTATAAGTATTTCACAGCCTCCTCCATCCTCACAGCCTCCTCCATCCTCACAGCCTCCCCATCCTCACAGCCTCCTCCATCCTCACAGCCTCCTCCATCCTCACAGCCTCCTCCATCCTCACAGCCTCCCCATCCTCGCAGCCTCCTCCATCTTCACAGCCTCCCCATCCTCACAGCCTCCTCCATCCTCACAGCCTCCTCCATCCTGACAGCCTCCTCCATCCTCACAGCCTCCCCCATCCTCACAGCCTCCTCCATCCTCACAGCCTCCCCATCCTCACAGCCTCCTCCATCCTCACAGCCTCCTCCATCCTCACAGCCTCCTCCATCTTCACAGCCTCCCCATCCCCTTAGCCTCCCCCATCCTCACAGCCTCCTCAATCTTCACAGTATCCCTATCCTCACAGCTTCCTCCATCTTCACAGCCTCCTCCGTCCTTACAGCCTCCTCCGTCCTCACAGCCTCCCCATCCTCACAGCCTCCCCATCCTCACAGCCTCCCCATCCTCACAGCCTCCTCCATCCTCACAGCCTCCTTTGTCCTCGCAGCCTCCTCCATCCCCTCAGCCTCCTCCATCCCCTCAGCCTCCTCCATCCTCACAGCCTCCCTATCCTCTCAGCCTCCCCATCCCCTCAGCCTCCTCCATTCTCTCAGCCTCCTCCATCCCCTCAGCCTCCTCCATCCTCACAGCCTCCTCCATCCCCTCAGCCTCCTCCATCCTCACAGCCTCCTTCGTCCTCGCAGCCTCCTCCACCCCTTCACCCTCCTCCATCCTCTCAGCCTCCTCCATCCTCACAGCCTCCTCCATCCTCACAGCCTCCTCCATCCTCACAGCCTCCCTATCCTCACAGCCTCCCCATCCTTACACCCTCCTCCATCCTCACAGCCTCCTCCATCCTCACAGCCTCCTCCATATTCACAGCCTTCCTATCCTCACAGCCTCCCCATCCACTCAGCCTCCTCCATCCCCTCAGCCTCCTCCATCCCCTCAGCCTCCTCCATCCTCACAGCCTCCTCCATCCTCACAGCCTCCTCCATCCTCACAGCCTCCTCCATCCCCTCATCCTCATCCATCTTCACAGCCTCCTCAATCTTCACAGTATCCCTATCCTCACAGCCTCCTCCATCCCCTCACCCTCCTCCATCTTCACAACCTCCTCTGTCCTTACAGCCACCTCCGTCCTCACAGTCTCCCTATCTTCACAGCCTCCTCCATGCTCACAGCCTCCTCCATCCCCTCTGCCTCCTCCATCCTCACAGCCTCCTCCATCCTCACAGCCTCCTCCATCCTCTCAGCCTCCCTACCTGACACCACCGCCATCCTGCCAACCGTCGGCCCCGCGTCATCGCGACCGGCCTCCGCGAGGTCCACGCTGCCCGGAAGCCGGTGGTGGCTTCCGCCCCTCGCCGCTCTCTCACCGCTGCGGCCTCAGTGGCGCCATGCTGGTGAAGTAGCGGTGTAGGGGCTGTGGGCGGGAGCCAGTGACGTCGTCCTGTGGGCGGCGGCGGCCAATGGGAGTGAGCGGACCCTGTCAGGCTGCAAAGCCTGACATGCCCCACTCACTCCCATTGGCCGCCGCCACCCCTGCAAGCGGATCGGGCGCTGTGTTGTACACACAGGACGCCCATCCCATTGGCCAGGACTCGGCGTCCTGGCCAATCGGATGGCCGTCCTGTGTTTACCACACACTGCCCAATACGCTACTTCCCCTCAGGTCACATGTGAGACCTGGGGGAGGGACTGATCCCTCTCTGCAACACCCAACCCGCCGCAGAGGACAATGCCGTGTGACTGGGGCTGCAATCAGCCCCAGCATGCAGTCACGTCCTGCCGCCGACCAGTGATGTCGCCGCTCCAGCCGCATCTCTCCTCACCCCTCCTGCCTCACCTCTCCTCACTCCTCCAGCCGGACCTCTCCTCACCCCTCCAGCCGGACCTCTCCTCACCCCTCCAGCCGGAGCTCTCCTCACCCCTCCAGCCCCACCTCTCCTCACCCCTCCATGCCCACCTCTCCTCACCCCTCCAGCCTCACCTCTCCTCACCCCTCCATCCTCACCTCTCCTCACCCCTCCCGTCTCTGCTCTCCTCACCCCTCCAGCCTCCCGCCACATCATACTCTGCTATCCACAGAGCCCCCTCTATACTCTGATACCCACAGAGCCGCCTGTATACTCTGCTACCCACACAGTCGCCTCTATACTCTTATACCCACAGAGCCGTTTCTATACTCTGCTACCCACAGAGCCGCCTCTATACTCTGCTACCCACAGAGCCACCTGTATACTCTACTACCCACAGAGCCGCCTGTATACTCTGCTACCCACAGAGCCACCTCTATACTCTGCTACCCACAGAGCCGCCTCTATACTCTGCTACCCACAGAGCCGCCTCTATATTCTGCTACCCACAGAGCCGCCTCTCTACTCTGCTACCCACTGACCTGCCTCTATACTCTGCTACCCACAGAGCCACCTGTATACTCTGCGACCCACAGAGCCGCCTGTACAATCTGCTACCCACAGAGCCTTCTCTATACTCTGCTACCCACAGAGTCGCCTGTATAATCTGCTACCCACAAAGCCACCTGTATACTCTGCTATCCACAGAGCCGCCTGTATACTCTGCTACCCACAGAGCCACCTGTATACTTTGCTACCCACAGAGCCGCCTGTATAATCTGCTACCCTCAAAGCCGTCTGTATAGTCTGCTATCCACAGACCCGCCTGTATACTCTGCTACCCACAGAGCCCCCTGTATACTCTGCTACCAACTCACCCACCTGTATACACACAATTCATTTCACCGCGCTCCCGATGCTATTGCATCGGGCCATTTTACTAGTAAAGTATAAGTGAAAGTTTATTAAAATCACTTGCTCTACATTATTATTAGATAATTTAAATGGCGGTTATGCTTTAAATGCAATCACTACTTGAGACCTAAAAGCTGATTAATGCTGCCTGAACTACAGACAGTGTGACTCAGGGTATAACTACACCGTTTCTGGACATTTATGTTTTACTCATGTCAGAGAAAAAAAACATTTAAAGGTAATGTGTCGGAATAGTTTCACACTCTAATCTATTTAGATGTACATGTAGCACTTTCAAAAACAATTCCAGCAATTCCAGCAATTACATAGCCAGCCCATTCCTTCATTAGTGAGAAATCATGTTTGAATCGGTATGCAATTGAGAATGAAGAGCTATAGTAGATCTGAAGCCTATCACTCTAGCTTTATTCCTCATCTTTGCTCCTCCTGATTTTCAATTGCTGATTTACCATTAAGGGTTGAATGGACCGGCTATTTAAAAGAACTGCCGGACTTATCTATAATGGAGCTGTATGCCTGCTGTGGTTCCTCCCAAACCTGGTACTTTTGAGTTGTCAGACCAGTCACTTAGGGTGATCAGGCTAGGAGCAGCCACAAGAAACAGGACTCGAGGTCTTATCACCTGAGCAGCATTGTCTTGGTGCAACTCTTTAGAGTAAAACATACCTGGCTGAAGTGACAGATCCACATTCTGAATCATCTTGCGCTTAGTTAGGACATCATTAATCAGTTTTCAGGTTCCTTTAAATGTGAATATTAGTGAATAGGATTTGTTTCAGGAGAAATGTATGGGGCGTACTGAGCTGGTAACATTCATGACGATCAAGCTGTTAATTCTAATCAGAGTGCTTCAAATTAAGGTAAAGCTGTACATATGACTAGAGTAGAGCCACCACCCTGGTGTTCGAATTCGATTCGGCGAATTTGCAGTGTGTTTGGCAAATGTTCATCGAATGTTTGTCGAACACCGTTAATTGAAAATTAATGTAAAATATGTTTTAATGTTAGTACCGGGCGGGGGAGCAACTACAGGGAGGGGGGAGCGCAGCACCAGGGAGCAGGGAGCGAAAGACACAGGCGAGAAAGGCGGCAGTGAGAAGAGGACTTCACTGCCTGCTTTCCTGCTCTGTGCTGCGTGCCCCGCTCCCTGATGCCCCCTCCCCGCTCCTTGGATGAATGCAAACTATTAGCTTCAAATTCGGCAGTTCACGGTTATGTTTGGTAACAGTTCGTTCACCAAAAGGACCCTATAAAGTGGTCTGGGGGCAGAGGAAAAGGCTGAAATGGGGACATGATTGTTTAAAAACCGTCAGTAAAAAGCCGCCGGCTTTTAAACAATCATTCAGCACGATCCTCTGCACCCCGCCGCCTCCCATCCCGATCCTGAGTTACGTCCGGGCGGGGAGCGCAGCACCAGGGAGAGGGGAGAGAAGGACCAGGGCGGGGAAACCGGCGGTGGTGAGAAGACTTCACTGCCGGCTTTCCTGCTCTGTGCTGCACTCCCCGCTCCCTGATGCCCCTTCCCCGCTCCCTGGATCTGCTCCCCCTGCCCTGGTCATAAATTAGGATCAGGCGGGAAGGTGGCAGGGGGAGTGATGAGGGGCATCATGGAGCGCAGAACAGAGCAGGAAAGCCGGCGGTGAAGTCTTTCCTGCCGTTATTTAAATGATCAGCTGATGCAGATCAGCTGTTCATTTGAAGAAGCCGCGGTGCTGTCAGGGAAAGGTTCATGTGAGTTCATGCAGCATGAACTCACATGAAATTTCCCACGCCCGGGTGCTGCACAGCTCAGCTACATCTCTGGTAGAGGTTCTCTACCAGAGATGTAGCTGAGCTAAAGAAGAAAACCTAATTAGACTACATCGGACTGAAGAAATTTTTTTTAATAAAGAGGAGTCTAAATGTTGTTTTGTTATTTTTTCCAATAAAGACATTTTTGTATGTGTTGTGTTTTTTTTTTTTTTTTTTTAAACTTTACTAGAAATTCATGGCGGTCATGTCTAATATTGGCATGACCTCATGAATTTCGGGCTTAGGGCCAGCTGATAACACAAAGCTTGCCCTAACCCTTTATTACCCAGTGAGATACGGCACCAGGGCCCTGGATGAGCTGGGTTCAGCGCCAGAAGATGTCGCTTCTCTGAAGTGCCATTTTCTGGGGTGACTGAGAACTGCATTCGCAGCGGGGGGTACCCAGGAAGCTTGGGCCTCTCTGCGCTGCGGATACCAGCCCCCAGCTGCCTAGTTGTACCTGGCTGGACATGGAAATAGTGTGAAGGCCCATGCATTTTTTTTTCATTATTTATGAAATTCATGAAATAATACAAAAAAACGGGGTTCCTTCTATTTCTGTTTTCAGGCAGATACAAATAGGCACCTGGGTGTTGGAGGCAGCCCGTTTCTGCCTGCTGTACCTGGCTGGACACAAAATACGGCAAATCCCACGTTAAAATGTTTTGAAAAATTCACCGTGAGTGAACCCTGCCGGCACAGCCCGAACACTGCTGACACTGGCCGAGATTGCCGAGTGGCGGGCAGTTCAGTGAATAATCCCGGAAGTTAATGACTTCCGGTTTATTCCTTGCTCTGTCGCGCTCGGCAATCTCCGCCAGCGTCAGCAGTGTTTGGGCTGTGCCGGCAGGGTTCACCCGTGGTTATAGCCCGTGCTGTGGGCTAGGGTGAACCCTGACTGCACAGTCAGTTGTCAGCCTACTCCCGCTCTGCATAGATGTGTGTGTCTATGCAGACCAATGTAGCAGTGCTGACACTGCGTTTTTGGACTACGTTGGATGAACAGAAATAGAAGAAAGCCTTTTTTTTATTTCATGAATTTCATGAAATAATAAAAAAAAATGCGTGGGGCTTGGCGCTGTTTCCATGTCCAACCAAGTGCAACTAGGCAGCTGGGGGCTGGAATCCGCAGCGCAGGAGGCCCAAGCTTTCTGGCACCCCCCGCTATGAAATGCAGTCCACATCCACCCCAGAAAATGGTGCTTCAGAGAAGCACCATTTTCTGGCATTAAACCCAGCTCATCCAGGGCCCTGGTGCCGTGGCTCACTGGGTAATAAAGGGGTTAGGGCAAGCTTTGTGTTATCAGCTGGCCCTAAGCCCGAAATTCATGGGGTCACGCCAATATTAGACTTGACGCCATGAATTTATAGTGAATTTTAAAAAAAAAAACAACACACAGAAAAAATATTTAATTAGAAATAAAACAAAAAATACACTTAGAGACTCCATCTTTATTAAAAATTCCTTTTCCATCCAACTACTCCAATCAGGTCTTCTTCTTTAGCTCAGCTACATCTCTGGTAGAGAACCTCTACCAGAGATGTAGCTGAGCTGTGCAACACCCGGGCATGGTAAAGTTCATGTGAGTTCGTGCTGCATGAACTCACATGAACCTTTCCCTGACAGCACCACGGCTTCTTCAAATGAACAGCTGATCTGCATCAGCTGATCATTTGAAATAACTGGCAGGAGAGACTTCACCGCCGGCTTTCCTGCTCTGTTCTGCGCGCTCCATGATCCCCCTCATCACTCCCCCTGCCACCTTCCCGCCTGATCCTAATTTATGACCGGGCAGGGGGAGCAGATCCAGGGAGCGAGGAAGGGGCATCAGGGAGCAGGGAGCGCAGCACAGAGCAGGAAAGCGGCAGTGAAGTCTTCTCACCGCCTCTGGTTTCTCCGCTCTGGTCCTTCTCTCCCCTCTCCCTGGTGCTGCACTCCCAGCCCGGTCCTAACTCAGGATCGGGATGGGAGGTGACTGGGGGAGCGGAGGATCCGATGGGAGGCTGTGGGGGGCAGAGGATCGGGCTGAATGATTGTTTAAAAGCCGGTGGCTTTTTACCGCCCGGCTTTTAAACAATCATGCCCCCATTTCAGCTTTTCCTCTGCCCCCAGACCACTTTATAGGGTCCTTTTGGTGAACAAACTGTTATCGAACATATCCTCGAACTCCTGAATTTGAAGCTAATTGTTGGCATTCATCGAGTGACTCGAACATCGCCCAAAACAGCTCGAATTTAAGATTGGCGAACATTTTGAATCGGACATCGCTCATGTCTATGTATGACTGAATATACAAATATAAATATTAGGAAGTTCCTAATATAAAGTAATATACATTAAAAAGAAATGCATTGGTGTTACCGACAAGAAATGAAATCCCCATAAGCATCAGTAAATCTGTATAAGAGTGAATATCCAATGCTTCTAAAGCAACATAATCTGCAGTACTGTATTAATTTTTGCCATTTAAAAGAGCTTGCTTTTTCTTTCCTATTGTTTTTAAATCCTTAAAACCAATAGAGGTCAATGGCATCTTTCACCACCTTTGATGCCTAAAAATTCATATGCATGTCTTTGCTTAATATGACTAAAATACTAAGTCATGCCAATCACATTTTGATTTAGCAAGCTGTTCTACGTTGAAAGGCACTGCTCTTAGAAGAGAACATCCTGTGCAAACGACACACCAACAGAGCATGGTAAAACGGCAAGTGAGTTCTCTGTGAGTCCGCACCGTAAAACACAGGGAACTCAAGATGTCATGTGCATGATGCTTATCGTAATAGATAATATCTTAGCTGAAATGATAAATGGCTGTATTAAATTAGAAAAACTTTTCTCATCTGCAATACCAGACAGAACATATATAGAAGAGTAGCACTGTTTCTACATAAAATTAAATGTTTTTTTAACTCTTTAATATCCGAAAGTGCTATGGTCTCATGATGATACATAATACATACATGATGAAACATAAAGGAAAAATCAGCAACAGGATTCTGCCACTATGTGTGATAGCAAAGTAAAGGTAGATTATATACCGTATTTTCCGCACTATAAGGCGCACCTAAAAGACTAAGATTTTCCCAGAAATCATAGTGCGCCTTATAGTGCAGTGCGCCTTATATACGATTTTTCCAGAAAATTTAGCACCCCCAGAAAATAAGGCTACCTTTGTGCCGCAATATCCTCCGTCCCGCCATCCCCTCTGTCCGGTGCCCGCCTGGCATCGCTGGGGGGCGATCAGCAGCCGCCATTCCCGCCATCCATGCTGGTACCGGGCCTGCCTCACATCACTGTGCGGGACGCGATCACCAGCGCCGTCCCCGCCATCCATGCTGGTGCCGGTGCCTGCCTCACATCACTGTGCGGGGACGTGATCACCAGCCGCCGTCCCGCTGTCGTGTCCGGTGCCGCCGCTGCATCGGCGCGCTCACAGCCCAGAGCCCATCAGCCAATCACAGCTCCGCCAGGAGCCTTGAGCCAATCCGAGGCCAGCTGACGTCAGCCATAGCCTCTGATTGGCTGAGGGCTCAGCGCTGTGATTGGCTGAGGCTCCAGCGCTGTGAGTGCCTTGCCACACAGTACAGTAAGTGTGTGTGGTGTCTGAGTGTGTATGTGTGTGTGTGTGTGTCTGAGTGTGTATGTGTGTTTATGTGTGTGTGTCTGACTGTGTGTGTGTGTGTGTGTGTGTGTCTGACTGTGTGGATGCTGGAGGGTGATGGGAGGCTACACAGGATGCTGAGGTGATGGGAGGCTACACAGGGATACTGGAGGTGATGGATGCTACACAGGGATGCTGGAGGTGATGAGAGCTACACAGGATGCTGGAGGGTGATGGGAGGCTACTCAGGGATGCTGGAGGTGATGGGAGGCTACACAGGGATACTGGAGGGTGACGGAGGCTACAGAAGGATGCTGAGGTGATGGGAGGCTACACAGCGATGCTCGAGGGTGATGGAAGGCTACAGAGGGATTTTTTATAGTAATATGTGCGCCTTATAATCCGGTGCGCCTTATATATGGACCAAGACGGCTTAAAAGTCATTTTTTGAGGGTGCCCTATAATCCGGTGCGCCTTATAGTGCGAAAAATAAGGTAAATACAAATCAAGGGCATGTCTTGCCTCAATGTAGACATTATTTTAAGTAAAAACTAGAAAGTCCAAGTGATCATTGAAAAATGAGCATGAGTAATCCTATGCTACAGGCTACTGAATGTAGCAATACTTGTAGCAATCAATAAAGCAGCTAAGTCTTATATTGTACAGTTGCCAACATCTTGAATAGAAATTTTATTCCATTCCATAGAGAATGAGAGGGAAACACAATGCATTATCACTGCAGTTTCTGGGAATTCTGCTTTGCGTAAACAGTTTTCTCAATTGATTCCAACATCCACTTGCAATCAGTTTTAGCATCTGATTAGGTGATCAGCTTGACTATCATTGAAGCATAAAGGTGCGTTCTTTTCTAGATAAGCTAATTATAGTTAGGAACACGTTTCGGCATTTTTAATTGCAGTTTGATTTTTCATTCTGAGTTCACACAGCATGTAATAAAGTGTTGTCCTGATTGATGTGCCATGTTATAGCCTGCAATAAAATATGATTATGAGATCTTCTGCACCAGCTGTTAACCCAGCTATTGTCCGTAACCATATGTTTAATACATAGTCATTAGGAGAAATATGGGGATTCAATGTGTTGTAATATTCTATAAATATAATATACATAGAGGTTCTGTTCTTTGCTTTATAGAGGATGGAATGTTGTTCTTACTGTGAAACATCATTGTTACAATATTGATGACTTATTGAAATTGAGACTCTGTTCACATTGGCCAAGTCATCTGCTTTGGTAGCAGAATAGAACAATATTAAATGTTTTTCTAGACCTCAAAAATGCCAAAACCCTAGGAGACACTAAGTGGAATCCATTAAAAGTGAACAGTTTTTTATGATTAACACTACGGTGAACCTAATACTGATAAGTAAGTGATATACACATCTAATATATAATTGTCTAGCGGCCACTTCCGTCTGAGGCCGAAATCGCACGCCAACGCTCATTGGCCGCCGGCAAACACAGCGGCCAATGAGCGCAGCCTATGCAGATTAGCATGTGTAGAATAGCGGCGTGCGCCATGGTGCCATATTTGAAATACACAGAGCGCCGCAGATTGTATTCAAATATGGCACGTGCTGCTATTCTGATTGGTCGCTGCTGAACGCGGTGGTCAATCAGTATAGGAGCGCGCGCCATGGCGCCATATTTGAAATACACTAAGACCCGCACATTGTATTTCAAATATGGCGCCATGGAGCGCACCACTATTCTGATTGGTCGCTGCTGAATGTGGCGGCCAATCAGAATAGCGGCGCGTGCCATGGTGCCATATTTGAAATACCTGAGCGCCGCACATTGTATTTCAAATAAATTTTTCTTTTTCTTTATTTTTTTTATTTTCTTTTTCTAGAATACCCGATGCGTTACAATTGGGCCATCATCTAGTTTGTATATAGTAGTGTAGAGATTAATTTTAATATAATGGTTAAAATAATGTAGGCTACTATAAATCATTGATTTATATATGGCTTTTCAGAGTTAAGCTATGTTTACTTTTGTATCAAAGCCTTTTTTTTAGCCTCTATCTTAGATTTCATCATATTTATGTAGCACTCTTTATGCCAATAGGGTCAAAGTGGTCATTCTGATGCCAGATTATCCTGCTATATCCAGCTGTGCAACACCATTTCATAATAAATATAATCTAGTGTGAAAAGAACCCAATCCTTATATAGTGTACCAACCTGCGTGATTACGATGTTTTTCTAGTGGCCCATTGCCATCATGCTAAGGCCAATGTCATCCTAAAATCATTGACAGGAATATCACTGACTCAACTTCTACCTGATAACGCTTTTCCAAGTATTTTGTTACTCGTGTGTTAGTACCCTGCTGTCTATTATTCTGTTTTGGAATCTAAAACAGATTATTATTATTTCAAGATATGTTGATTAAAATCAACTTTATAATTAACTTTGTTGGTGGGAAATCCCCACAGGGATCTTTTTTTCTTCTAGCTGAGAGTTCACTTAGTCTTAATCGCAATTGGAGCTTCTAAGGCTAGGGTCACACTATTCTAATTGTATTCTATTCTATTCTATAAAAATATAGAATCTGGCAGCAGTAACGCAGCATAACCGTAAGGGAACACTGTGTTAATGCAGTCAATACAATCCTATGGGTGATGAACCCCCATGTGCAGTCAAACGCCGGCATAAAAGTGCTGGAGTTTCAAACCTCGCACAATTATTTTCAAGTGAATCACATGATGCAAAAGCACGCGTCATGTGATGCGCTTGGAAATAGAGCGTGGTTTCAAACTTTGGCACTTACATGCCGGCATTTTACTGCACATGTAAGTCCATCACCCATAGGATTGTATTGGCAGCGTTACATTTACACTGCATTAATGCTGCCTGATTCTATCTTTTTAACGCCCCCCCCCCCAAATGGAATCATAGCGCTAGTGTGACCCTAGCCTTATCTTCTCTCCCTTCACCTGTATTTACCCGCTCCAGGCTTCATTTCGTCTATACAATCTCTACACTGATCAAAGTGAAGCGTTCATCTCCTAAAAGCTAAGGTGTTCATTCTTTTTGCAGCAGCAAAGCTACTTACTGAAAAAGAATTGGAGTCCTTTTATATTTGTTTCTTGCCTGTGTTGCCTGTGTGTTTCCTTTTTTTCCTGCCCTTGTGTCTTATCTAAGCGAATAGCAAGGTACGAGACCTAGGCATTCTCATCTTCAGGGGTAATCTTGGAGACAGAGATAGTCTAGGGACCTCTAGCATAAGGGTCAGTTTTGGTCCCCTGATTCCTTTGATTCTCTACAGCCACAGCAGGACAAGTGGCTTGGTACAACAGTGTTGATTGAAACATACTTAGGGTTTGGGGTTTTTGCAAATCTTGGACTTATATGGAATAGAAGTATAGGGTGGAATTTGATCTTTTAGAAAATTAGCAGAACATTTTTTAATAGACTGTTTTTTGCTGATGTTATTCTTCTTAAGGTGCAAATACTTTTTGACTGCATTGTTCTGGTCAAAAATATTGAGCTTAAATTTAATTTTGACTAAACACATTTTAATCAAAGGAATCCAAAAAAATTAATTCGAAAAATTGATCATTTACATCTGTTAAGTGTTAATATAATGTTAGAAATAGTTTTAGCATGTTTGTATGGTACATAATATGTCATGTGTTATAAAAATGAATATGTAAAAAAAGTTACAATTATTTATATATTTTGTTTATGTGTATTATGCACTTTACTACTTACATCTTGGTTTGTCATTTCCCAGTATGGTCTCTCTCCATATGACATGACTTCCCACATCACAATTCCATAGCTCCACACATCGCTTGCAGAGGTAAACTTACGGAAGGCAATGGCTTCAGGGGCAGTCCATCGAATTGGTATTTTTCCTCCCTGTGAACATCATATCATATGGTTAAGTGCTAATGTGAATGCCCTTTCTGTTCAAGAAGTGATAAATGAGATGAAGCAAATAAGGTGAAACAAGCCTCACAACCATGAACACACATATCATCGATGCTCAGACAGTCTAATGCAGAAAATAAAATGTTCACTTCCACAACTGGTAATGATTTTGTCTCTGGAGAAAAATAAAAGTCATGAGTCACATGATGTATTTCCAAACAATGAATTGAACTCCATTTACAGATAATTCAAGAGCAGTGTTGTAATCGTCATTCCTGAACAGTTATTACATTCCTGCATGAAAGTAATAAAGAGTACAATAGTATCAGAAGAAGACGGTATGGTCCTGAATGTCAAGCACAATACATATCTTGGATGCGAAGATCAAATCTGACCTCTGGAATTTCGATACTGGCTGCAAATATTCAATATGTCAAGTGTACTAGTTTAATACTGAGGCAAATAATGAAATACACAAGGTCTGATGTACAGATATAAAAAGGATAGGGAAATGCCCTTTGTTGCAATATAAAATTTGTAAAACTTGACAAAGAAACTGGAAGAGGTGTGAGGTAATAAAGAATTGCTACAATAACATATGGTGCTTCACATTATAAACCATGGGATTTTCCATATGGATTGGAGCATGACGTTTGGAGCACAAAGTGATTCAAAATACTGGTAAAATTCAATTATAGAGCAGCAGAGAGAGTACTGTATTACTAGGAATTGTAGAAAATAAACTACTTTGCTTAGGTAAATTTAGCCTAAAATTCTACTATAATCTTTTATTTTGGTGGCTGCTATACTCATCTGTAGGATATAAAAAGTGGTCGTCAAACTTCCCGGTGTTGAACAAACCTGTTGGGGTTCGGAGTACTGGTGCTTTATGTTTGCAAAGCACTGGAGCACTATGGTTGGGTGCTGTTGGTTCTTGCCCAGTGTGAACCACGTGCAGTGTTTAAACTGGGTTTAAAAACAGAGTTTTTTGGTGTAGTATGTGTCCAAATTAAGAAAAAAAAAAAAACCCCGTCCTTCCACCTGCGGAAGTGTTTTTTTTGGGGGGTTGAGAGATCAACTGCCAATCAGTGACTTCCATTGAGGTTCGGGTCGGGTTCTGGGTTACAAACGCATCAAAAAAAGTTTGCCTACACTGCCCAAACCTGAACTTTAAAAGGTTCGCTCATCTCTAATATTAACCCCTTCAAGACCCAGCCTATTTTGACCCTAAAGACCTTGGCCTTTTTTGCAATTCTGACCACTCTCCTTTATGAGGTTATAACTCGGGAACGCTTCAACCGATCCTAGCGATTCTGAGATTGTTTTTTCGTGACATATTGGGCTTCATGCTAGTATTAAATTTAAGTCGATAATTTTTGCATTTATTTGTGAAAAAATCAAAAATATGGCAAAAATTTTGAAAATTTCACAATTTTCACATTTTTAATTTTTTTTTCTGATAAACAAGATAGATATGTGACAGAAAAAAGTTATTAAATAATATTTCCCACATGTCTACTTCACATCAGCACAATTTTGGAAAAAAAAAAATGTTTTGTTAGGACGTTATAAGGGTTCAAAGTTCATGAGCAATTTTTCATTTTTCAACCAAAATTTACAAAACCATTTTTTTTAGTGACCACATCACATTTGAAGTCCTTTTGAGGGGTGTACATGACAGAAAACACCCAAAAGTGACACCATTCCAAAAACTGCACCCCTCAAGCTACTCAAAACTACATTCAAGAAGATTATTAACCCTTCAGGTGCTTCACAGGAACTAAGGCAAAGTGGAAACAAAAAATGGATATTTTAATTTTTTTATCAAAAATGTTCTTTTAGCCTCAATTCTTTCATTTTCACATGGGCGACAGGATAAAATGGATCTTAAAATGTGTTGTGAAAATTCTCCCGAGTATATCGATACCTCATATGTGGTCATAAACCATTGTTGGGGCGCACAGCAAGGCTCAGAAGTGAAGGAGCGCAATTTGAATTTTGGAGCTAATTTTACATTCAAAAACTGAAATTGCGCTCCTTCCCTTCTGACCCCTGCCGTGCGCCCAAACAGTGGTTTATGACCACATATGAGGTATCGGTGTACTCAGGAGAAATTGCCCAACAAATTTTAGGATGAATTTTATGCTGTTGCCATGTGAAAACGAAAAAACTTAGGATAAAAGAACATTTTTGTGAAAAAAAAAGTACTATTTCATTTTCACAGATCAATTTGTAAAGCAGCTGGGGTTCAATATGCTCACTACCCATCTCGATATGTTGCCTGGGGGGTCTAGTTTCCAAAATGGGGTCACTTGTGGGGGAGCTCCAAAATTTAGGCACACAGGGGCCCTCCAAACGCGACATGGTGTCCGCTAACAATCTGAATAAAAATCAGCTCAAATTGTTAGCTGTCACCATGTTGCGTTTGGTGAGCCCCTGTGTGCCTAAACATTGGGGCTCCCCCACAAGTGACCCCATTTTGGAAACTAGACCCCCAGGGAACATATCTAGATGCATAGTGAGCACTTTCAACCCCCAGGTGCTTCACAAATTCATCCATAAAAATGAAAAATCACTTTTTTTTCCACAAAAATTTTCTTTTTTCATTATTGTGGATCAATTTGTGAAGCACCTGGGGGTTCAAAGTGCTCACTATGCACCTAGATACGTTCCTTTGGGGTCTAGTTTCAGAAATGGGGTGACTTGTGGGGGAGCTCCAATGTGGAGACGCACACGGGCTCTGCAAACGCAACATGGTGTCGGCTAACAATTTGAATGCAAAATGAGCTCAAATTGTTAGCGGACACCATGTTGTGTTTGGAGAGCCCCTGTGCGTCTCCACATAAGAGCTCCCCCACAAGTGACCCCATTTTGGAAACTAGACCCCCCAGGGAACGTATCTAGATGCATAGTGAGCACTTTCAACCCCCAGGTGCTTCACAAATTCATCCATAAAAATGAAAAAGTACTTTTTTTCTGCAAAAATCTTTTTTTTTCATTAATTTGTGAAGCACCTGGGGGTTCAATATGCTCACTACCCATCTCGATATGTTGCCTGGGGGGTCTAGTTTCCAAAATGGGGTCACTTGTGGGGGAGCTCCAATATTTAGGCACACAGGGGCCCTCCAAACGCGACATGGTGTCCGCTAACAATCTGAATAAAAATCAGCTCAAATTGTTAGCTGTCACCATGTTGCGTTTGGTGAGCCCCTGTGTGCCTAAACATTGGGGCTCCCCCACAAGTGACCCCATTTTGGAAACTAGACCCCCCAGGGAACATATCTAGATGCATAGTGAGCACTTTCAACCCCCAGGTGCTTCACAAATTCATCCATAAAAATGAAAAATCACTTTTTTTTCCACAAAAAATTTTCTTTTTTCATTATTGCGGATCAATTTGTGAAGCACCTGGGGGTTCAAAGTGCTCACTATGCACCTAGATACGTTCCTTTGGGGGTCTAGTTTCAGAAATGGGGTGACTTGTGGGGGAGCTCCAATGTGGAGACGCACACGGGCTCTGCAAACGCAACATGGTGTCCGCCAACAATTTGAATGCAAAATGAGCTCAAATTGTTAGCGGACACCATGTTGTGTTTGGAGAGCCCCTGTGCGTCTCCACATAAGAGCTCCCCCACAAGTGACCCCATTTTGGAAACTAGACCCCCCAGGGAACGTATCTAGATGCATAGTGAGCACTTTCAACCCCAGGTGCTTCACAAATTCATCCATAAAAATGAAAAAGTACTTTTTTTCCGCAAAAATCTATTTTTTTCATTAATTTGTGAAGCACCTGGGGGTTCAATATGCTCACTACCCATCTCGATATGTTGCCTGGGGGGTCTAGTTTCCAAAATGGGGTCACTTGTGGGGGAGCTCCAATATTTAGGCACACAGGGGCCCTCCAAACGCGACATGGTGTCCGCTAACAATCTGAATAAAAATCAGCTCAAATTGTTAGCTGTCACCATGTTGCGTTTGGTGAGCCCCTGTGTGCCTAAACATTGGGGCTCCCCCACAAGTGACCCCATTTTGGAAACTAGACCCCCAGGGAACATATCTAGATGCATAGTGAGCACTTTCAACCCCCAGGTGCTTCACAAATTCATCCATAAAAATGAAAAATCACTTTTTTTCCGCAAAAATCTTTTTTTTTCATTAATTTGTGAAGCACCTGGGGGTTCAATATGCTCACTACCCATCTCGATATGTTCCCTGGGGGGTCTAGTTTCCAAAATGGGGTCACTTGTGGGGGAGCTCCAATATTTAGGCACACAGGGGCTCTCCAAACGCGACATGGTGTCCGCTAACATTCCAATTGTTAGCAAACACCAGGTTGCTTATGGAGAGCCCCTGTGTGCCCAAACATTAGAGCTCCACCACAAGTGACCCAATTTCGGAAACTAGACCCCCCAGGGAACATATCTAGATGCATAGTGAGCACTTTGAACCCCCAGGGGCTGCACAAATTGATCCGTATTAATTAAAAAAGAAAATTTGTGTGAAAATAAAGTATTTTTTCCTTATTATGAATCAATTTGTGAAGCACCTGAGGGTTCAAAGTGCTCAATATGCAGCTAGATATGTTCCCTGGGGGGTCTAGTTTCCAAAATGGGGTCACTTGTGGGGGAGCTCCAATGTTTAGGCACACAGGGGTTCTCCATACGTGGCATGGTGTCCGCTAACAATTCCAATTGTTAGCAAACACCATGTCGCGTATGGAGAGCCCGTGTGCCTAAACATTGGAGCTCCCCCACAAGTGACCCCATCCACATATAGAGCATAATTACACATCTGTACCCAGCCTTCCAGAAGAACAGGTCAACTTGTAACCTGGCCGTTCTGCAGGAAGGGATTTGTTCTAGCACCGGAATGAGACCCCAAAGCCATGGTAAAGACTAAGGGTGCTCTTATCAGTGCAAGGTCCAATGTTCGGGTGTTGTGCGTGTGTGTGTGTGTGTGTGTGTGTGTGATGTTGTGTATGTCATGCTGGCGTGGGTGAGTTGTGTAGGAAAGGTCAGTATATCAGTCCGGGGACTGGTGATGAATTTTGAAGCAATCATTCACACACAGTCCTGGTTTGTCTGGACACGTTTCACATATGAAACGTGTTTTCTGTTGTCTCCCTCTTTGATAGCAGACCCGGCACCTTTTTCTTTCTGAAGTTGCGACCTCACGGGGAAAATGTTGCCCTGGTACCACACGGGAGCCTCTAGTTCCAGGAGTGCTGGGGCGCGCTTCTTCTTCTTCTCCTCCTCCTCTTCTAAACATCAGGGCCTTGATCACCTTCTCCTGGAACTGGAGGAAGGTGTTGGTGGTCTGACCTGCACATCGTGATAGCACGTATGCGTTATACATTGCCATTTGAACGATGTGCACGGCCAGCTTTTTATACCACACCTTCGCCTTCCGCATGGCACTGTAGGGCTGGAGGACTTGATCAGACAGATCAACCCCCCCCATGTGCCTGTTGTATCCCAGGGCGCAGTCCGGTTTGTGGACCTGTCCTGAGGTACGTCTGGTGGTGGTGGCCGTGGTGCCGGGACCATGAATTGTGGTCAAGAAAAAGACATCCCTTCGGTCTTTGAACTTGACCACAAGCATGTTGCTGCTACATTGAGCTCGACTCTCACCTCTTGGGAGAGGCTGCTCAACCAGCGTCAGAGGGAGACCCTTTTGGTTTCTGCGCACAGTACCGCAAGCGGCGGTAGTTCTGGCAGAAAGGGAATTAAATAGTTGGATACTTGTATAAAAGTTATCAACGTACAGATGGTAACCTTTATCAAGTAGTGGGTGGATCAGATCCCACACTATTTTCCCGCTTACCCCCAGAGCAGGGGGACACTCTGGGGGCTCGATCCTCGAATCCTTTCCTTGGTACACTCTAAAGCTGTAAGTGTACCCTGAGGTACTCTCACACAGCTTGTAGAGTTTGATTCCGTACCTCGCCCTCTTGCTGGGGAGGTATTGCCGGAATGCAAGCCTACCTTTGAAGTGGACGAGGGATTCATCCACACAAATTTCCCGTTCTGGAACGTACACTTCAGCAAACTTGTTGCTGAAGTGTTCGATGACCGGCCGAATTTTGAACAATCTGTCGAAATTCGGGTCATCACGGGGAAGGCTGTCCGAGTTGTCCCTGAAATGTAAAAATTTGTGAATGGCCTCGAATCGCTTTCGGGCCATCACCGCGCCGACCACTGGAGTGTGATAGAAAATATCTGTACTCCAGTATTGGCGGATTTCTGGTTTCTTCACAATCCCCATGTGAAGTACCAATCCCCAATACTTCAACATTTCTCCAGAGTCCACAGGACTCCAAGAAGAAAATATGGAATTTGGGTTTTGGACCAGAAATTGTTGGGCGTAAATGTTGGTCTGGTCCACCATGAGACTCACAATGTCCTCAGAGAAAAAGACTTTGAAAAAGTCAATTTCCCTGAAGTTTGTGGTCTCAAGCTGGATTCCTGATTGGGGAAGGAAATCAGGAATCTGTGGAGTGTATTGTTCAGGGACGGGGGTCCACACGGGGGCCCTGGTGCTAGCTTGGGCGTGACTAGCACCAGGTTGAGGGTTACTCACAGACGGCTGTGGGTCGATGGCCTCCGGCTCCTCTTCTCCAGGCTGCGGCTCTTCTCCAGGCTGCGGCTCTTCTCCAGGCTGCGGCTCTTCTCCAGGCTGCGGCTCTTCTCCAGGCTGCGGCTCTTCTTCTACGGCCCCCGGACGATGTCTTGTCCTGCGACGTTGTCTTGGAGGCGAGCTGGTGTCACTGGAGGAGGAAGAATGTGAGGAGTAGAGGAACGTGGGGTCCTCTCCCTCACTGTCAGCATCGGAGGCAAGTATAGCATATGCCTCCTCAGCCGAGTACGCCCTTTCTGACCTTGATGACTGTGACGAACGGGACGGGCGGGACATTGTGTGCTGTGTTTTGTGTGCGTGTGTAAAAAAAAATCTAGATTTTATTGTACCGTAGTGTGAGTGTACGTGTGTATGCGGGTGCTTGGTGTAACTTTGATGTGTGGGTTCAGTCGGGCGGAGGAGTCTGTTTGATGTGTGGGGTCAGTCGGGCGAAGGAGTCTGTTTGATGTGTGGGGTCAGTCGGGCGGAGGGGCCTGTCGGGCGGAGGGGCCTGTCGGGCGGAGGGGCCTGTCGGGCGGAGGGGCCTGTCGGGCGGAGGGGCCTGTCGGGCGGACGGCGAGGGCTGGGCAGACGGCGAGGGCTAGGCAGACGGCGAGGGCTAACGGCGAGAGCTAGGGCGGACGGCGAGAGCTAGGGCGGACGGCGAGAGCTAGGGCGGACGGCGAGAGCTAGGGCGGACGGCGAGAGCTAGGGCGGACGGCGAGAGCTAGGGAGGACGGGAAGGGCGGACGGCGAGCGCTCGGGCAGAAAGGCGAGCGCTCGGGCAGACGCCGAGCGCCTGGGCAGACGCCGAGCGCCTGGGCAGACGGCGAGGGCTAGGCAGACGGCGAGGGCTAACGGCGAGAGCTAGGGCGGACGGCGAGAGCTAGGGCGGACGGCGAGAGCTAGGGCGGACGGCGAGGGCTAGGGCGGACAGGAAGGGCAGACGGCGAGCGCTCGGGCAGAAATGCGAGCGCTCGGGCAGACGCCGAGCGCCTGGGCAGACGCCGAGCGCCTGGGCAGACGGCGAGGGCTAGGCAGACGGCGAGGGCTAACGGCGAGAGCTAGGGCGGACGGCGAGAGCTAGGGCGGACGGCGAGAGCTAGGGCGGACGGCGAGGGCTAGGGCGGACGGGAAGGGCAGACGGCGAGCGCTCGGGCAGAAAGGCGAGCGCTCGGGCAGACGCCGAGCGCCTGGGCAGACGCCGAGCGCCTGGGCAGACGGCGAGGGCTAGGCAGACGGCGAGGGCTAACGGCGAGAGCTAGGGCGGACGGCGAGAGCTAGGGCGGACGGCGAGAGCTAGGGCGGACGGCGAGAGCTAGGGCGGACGGCGAGAGCTAGGGCGGACGGGAAGGGCGGACGGCGAGCGCTCGGGCAGAAAGGCGAGCGCCTGGGCAGACGCCGAGCGCCTGGGCAGACGGCGAGGGCTAGGCAGACGGCGAGGGCTAACGGCGAGAGCTAGGGCGGACGGCGAGAGCTAGGGCGGACGGCGAGAGCTAGGGCGGACGGCGAGAGCTAGGGCGGACGGCGAGAGCTAGGGCGGACGGGAAGGGCGGACGGCGAGCGCTCGGGCAGAAAGGCGAGCGCCTGGGCAGACGCCGAGCGCCTGGGCAGACGGCGAGGGCTAGGCAGACGGCGAGGGCTAACGGCGAGAGCTAGGGCGGACGGCGAGAGCTAGGGCGGACGGCGGAGAGCTAGGGCGGACGGCGAGGAGCTAGGGCGGACAGGACGAGGGCAGACGAGGCGACGGCGCGCTCGGGCAGAAAGGCGAGCGCTCGGGCAGACGCCGAGCGCCTGGGCAGACGCCGAGCGCCTGGGCAGACGGCGAGGGCTAGGCAGACGGCGAGGGCTAACGGCGAGAGCTAGGGCGGACGGCGAGAGCTAGGGCGGACGGCGAGAGCTAGGGCGGACGGCGAGGGCTAGGGCGGACGGGAAGGGCAGACGGCGAGCGCTCGGGCAGAAAGGCGAGCGCTCGGGCAGACGCCGAGCGCCTGGGCAGACGCCGAGCGCCTGGGCAGACGGCGAGGGCTAGGCAGACGGCGAGGGCTAACGGCGAGAGCTAGGGCGGACGGCGAGAGCTAGGGCGGACGGCGAGAGCTAGGGCGGACGGCGAGGGCTAGGGCGGACGGGAAGGGCAGACGGCGAGCGCTCGGGCAGAAAGGCGAGCGCTCGGGCAGACGCCGAGCGCCTGGGCAGACGCCGAGCGCCTGGGCAGACGGCGAGGGCTAGGCAGACGGCGAGGGCTAACGGCGAGAGCTAGGGCGGACGGCGAGAGCTAGGGCGGACGGCGAGAGCTAGGGCGGACGGCGAGGGCTAGGGCGGACGGGAAGGGCGGACTGCGAGCGCTCGGGCAGAAAGGCGAGCGCTCGGGCAGACGCCGAGTGCCTGGGCAGACGCCGAGCGCCTGGGCAGACGGCGAGGGCTAGGCAGACGGCGAGGGCTAACGGCGAGAGCTAGGGCGGACGGCGAGGGCTAGGGCGGACGGGAAGGGCGGACGGCGAGCGCTCAGGCAGAAAGGCGAGCACTCGGGCAGAAAGGCGAGCGCTCGGGCAGACGCCGAGCGCCTGGGCAGACGCCGAGCGCCTGGGCAGACGGCGAGGGCTAACGGCGAGAGCTAGGGCGGACGGCGAGAGCTAGGGCGGACGGCGAGGGCTAGGGCGGACGGGAAGGGCGGACGGCGAGCGCTCAGGCAGAAAGGCGAGCGCTCGGGCAGAAAGGCGAGCGCTCGGGCAGAAAGGCGAGCGCTCGGGCAGACGCCGAGCGCCTGGGCAGACGGCGAGGGCTAACGGTGAGGGCTAGGGCGGACGGCGAGGGCTAACGGCGAGAGCTAGGGCGGACGGCGAGGGCTAACGGCGAGGGCTAGGGCGGACGGCGAGGGCGGACGGCGAGGGCTAGGGCGGACGGCGAGGAGGCGGACGGCGAGGGCGGACGGCGAGGGCTAGGGCGGACGGCGAGGGCTAGGGCGGATGGCGAGGGCTAGGGCGGACGGCGAGGGCTAGGGCGGATGGCGAGCGAGGACGGCAAGTGCGGACAGCGAGCGCGCGGACAGCGAGCACTCTGGCGGACAGCGAGGGCTGGACGGGGAGTGCTCGGGCTGGACGGGGAGCGCTCGGGCTGGACGGGGAGCGCTCGGGCGGACGGGGAGCGCTCGGGCGGACGGGGAGCGCTCGGGCGGACGGGGAGCGCAGGCGGTCAAGCGTGCAGGTGCAAGAGGGAGCTAAGGAGCCAGCAGCAGGGGGGTGGGGGGGAGATGAATGAGGGGGGCAGTAGCAAGGTGGGTGATCACTGGGACAGGAGGGGGGATGGGTGATCACAGGTGCAACTTCTGCCTGTAATCACTTTACACCGGCTGGCAGAACGAGTGGCAGAACCAGCCGGTCAGTGCACAGTGCAGAAGAGGAGGGGGATGGAGGGGAGGAGATGGGGGATGGAGGGGGGGAGATGGGGGATGGAGGGGGGGAGATGGGGGAATGTGCGGGGGAGAGGGGGAGAGGGGGGGATGTGCAGGAGGGAGGGGGAGAACGGAGGAACAACAAGAGAGAGGGAAAGAGAAGACAGGGACAGGCGGTGCACAGAGGGACTACAGAGACAGGGAAAGAGGTTACCGGCGGCGGCGGCTGCGGCTGCGGCGGCGGCTGCGGCTGTGGATCGGTCTCGGTGCGGCGGATCGGTCTCGGTGCGGCGGATCGGTCTCGGTCGGCGGCAGATGGACCACGCTCCTTGGCATCCAGGGACGGAATGGACCAGGGAAGCGTGGTCCACCATTGTAAACAATCCCCTGGATAGCCGATTGGAGGGCTAGCGTCACATGGACACTAGCCCCAATCGGATCCAGGGGGGGGGGACACACATACCCCCCAGCCAATGCCTGATGCTATATGCATCAGGCCAGCCCAAATCCAGAATATTCCACCAATTTTCATTGGTGAAATATTCCATTGATTCTGAATGGCAGTGACAGATTTTCACTGCCAATCAGAGGGGCCCTAGGCACGGGGGGGTTAATCCACCCCCCGTGGGGTGAACTACAGGTTGTCACTGTGCATTATGTACAGTGACACCTGAGTCACCCCCCTCACACGCGCTGCAGGAGCGCGATCATTCCATGGCCCACCGTTTGGGCCAAGGGTCGGGAATGACTTTGTTTTCATGGCCCAAACGGTGGGCCAAGGGTCGTGAAGGGGTTAATCAGTGGTTATGTGTTGACGCCACTTGTGACTACTGCAGCAGATGATTAGCTTAGTTCTATCTACATTTATGACTTGAAATAGGAAGTTGTGGTCACTCATATGTCATGCTAACACAGTTTTATTTCTACGCATTTCAAAGTAACCCTTGCTCCTTCCTCAGGAATGCAACCATAGAAGCAGTGTAACATGAGGCTTCCAAAGCATGCCAAGTAATCAAGCACATGATCATGACATCTGCATGGTATAGGAGGATGCCATGATGTCAAATGAAATCTGATACTAAATATACATCGAACATGGTAAAGACATAATATACATCTAAAAAGAATGAAGAATAAAGGTATTTTCCAGAGCCACTGGACCATACTGACAGCGACTTTATTAGAACATATTAAAAACACTTACATCCCGCTGGACGCGTTTCGGACAAGGTCCCTACTTATCTGACGCCGATGAGTAAGGACCTTGTCCGAAACGCGTCCGGCGGGATGTAAGTGTTTTTAATATGTTCTAATAAAGTCGCTGTCAGTATGGTCCAGTGGCCCTGGAAAATACCTTTATTCTTCTGAACTGATTGGTTGCTAAGGGGCCCGCGTTTCCAGAAATGACGCGTTGAGCATCATTACCACAGGGAGGCTGCACAGCAGAGCGGAGGGAACCAGGCTGGGGGTGTGAAATTTAATTTCAAGATCACTCCCATGGGGGCATGATAAAGGATGCTGGAGGCTCCAAACAGTCACCTGGGTGGTTACCAGTCATGTAGCAATGTTGAAATTCATATAAAGCTGTAAGACCTGTGTGATGTCATGACTATAATAAATAAATAAAGCTAATTCTACATGTTCTTCGTAAATCCAAAACGGACGATGCTGTTTGATCCACGAACACTGCATACATGCATAGATGCTCTCCTGATGAAGGAGGGGGGATTCGCTCAGGAACACATTGAGAATAAAGGCACCATTATCTCTTATCCACTGGAGGTTCATTTCATTGTATGCAGTGTTCGCGGATCAAACAGCACCGTCCGTTTTGGATTGGTTTCTACAGCCACAGCGATTACATGGAGTGTGGGTCCAGCAGCAACTGTTATATGCTTATACACCGGTTGTGGGTCTCACAACCTGACAAGGTGAGCAGCAACATTTGCAAATTTGCAGTCATTGCAAAAAGGATAAGACACTATTGTGTTTCCTCTCTTTCTGTTTAGATCTACATGTCCTTCACATCTTAGCCCTCTTTGCTCTTCCCATTATGTTCACATGGTCGTGACATTACACACGTCCCTATTCAGAGCATCAGATAAATTTTGACATTGCTGCAGTTGAGTGACATGTCTGTTAACTCTTAACCACCCAGATGACTGCTTGACTGTTTTGGGCAGCTAGCTAATGAAAAACATTAATCTGTTCAGTAGCATTTACCAATTCAATGACCACATCACTTGATTTGCATAAAATGGCTGCTAACATACTTTGTATGAAAATGGCCATGTTATACAATTAGGGCGGTACTGCACCCTGCACTTAATAATGGAGTAGCCTGCAGTCAATTGCTTTTACAATTGCTACATCTGTGCATTAATATACTGTTTCCCAAACCTGGGAAAATTACCAAGAATTTGATAAAAGTATATAGTAGTAAACAGATTGCTATGTGTACTAATATATATTACAAAACCACCCGGAGTATTCCTGTTAAAACTAAATGGATTAAATTACAAATTGGGATTTGTGGAAATTATACGTTTTTCAGTGATGTTGGAAAGAAAAAAAATGGAAAGTTTATCTTGATATAGATATTTGAACCTGGCTATTTTTCGCGGAAATATATTAGTCAATATATGAATTCTACTATATTAAATGGTGCAGGTGTATAGGAAATATCTCTATATGGTAACATTTCCATGTTAGAGACAACTCGTCTTCTTCTCTCATGTTTTCTGTAATGAATATGCACATTACATGTTCTAGTCAATAAATCTCGAGGCTGACAATGTAATATTAAAATGACTATTTTCATAGCAGGGATTGTTTAATGCACTGTTTAATACAATCAATAGTTGTAAAGTAACGCCAGGGATTAATTTAATCCTCGGTGTGGAGAATTTTATTACGGAGTATGTCACACAGAACACAAAGTTTGCAAGATATCCACTTAACTCGTTGACTGCCAGTCTTCTCAAGCATCAAACTGAACGTTCATTGTTTTACAATGGTTGTAAACTTTCGTTAGCATTAGGGAGGGTTTAATATTGTCAGTTCTGCCAAATACCACTTGGTGTGGTAGCAATCAGGATAACTGTTTAGAACAAAGAAATGTTGAGGGGTGTGACTAGACTGGGTTGGATACATTGGCAGCTATAAATTGCACTATCTGCTATTCTGTATGAACAGCCTAAAATCAATGTACAGAACACAAAGATTTATGAAGGGTAGGGATGGGCGAATCTACTCGCTAGGACTCGTTACTCGGCGAGTAGTAAGGGACAAGCAGGACTCGGTACTCTGCGAGTTTACCAGTGATTACTCGCGAGTCTAATGCAAATCAATATCAATCCTAGTTTTGTCAGAAACGCTGACAAAACTACGATTGCCATTGTTTGCATTAGACTCGCGAGTAATCACTGGCTACTGTGCCAGTGATAGCAGGGAAACTCGCAGATAACTGCTGTTTCTTTGCGAGCCAGTCCAGCTGTCTTCTCTGTGCAGCTCCAGGGTCCTAGAGCCCGCCTGCTCACAGACATTATGTAGCAGTGCTGAGATTGTTCTCAGTCTGCTCATTCCCTGTGTACAGACATGAATGTCTGTGCACAGAGATGATGTAGCAGTGCTGAGATTGTTCTCAGTCTGCTCATTCCCTGTGTACAGACATGAATGTCCGTGCACAGAGATGATGTAGCAGTGCTGAGATTGTTCTCAGTCTGCTCATTCCCTGTGTACAGACATGAATGTCCGTGCACAGAGATGATGTAGCAGAGCTGAGATTGTTCTCAGTCTGCTCATTCCCTGTGTACAGGCATGAATGTCTGTGCACAGAGATGATGTAGCAGAGCTGAGATTGTTCTCAGTCTGCTCATTCCCTGTGTACAGACATGAATGTCTGTGCACAGAGATGATGTAGCAGAGCTGAGATTGTTCTCAGTCTGCTTATTCCCTGTGCATAGACATCTATATTTATGCACAGGGGATGTAGCAGAGAGGACATCGCGTTTTGGACTGCGTCGGACGGAAGAGGATTTTTTTAATTAAAGATGGAGTCCCTAATGGCTTTTTTTTTTATTTCTAATAAAAAATTTTCCTTGTGTTGTGTTTTTTTTAAAACAATTTAATAGAAATTCATGGTGGTCATGTCTAATATTGGCGTGACCGCCATAAATTTCGGGCTTAGGGCCAGCTGATAATACAAAGCTGGCCCTAACCTCTTTATTACCCAGCGTGCCACCGCTACCAGGGCCGCTGGAAGAGCGGGGTTCAGCGCCAGAGGATGGCGCTTCAATGAACGCGCCATCTTCTGGGGCGGCTGCGGGCTGCAATTTGCAGCGGGGGGTGCCCAGAAAGCTTGGGCATCCCTGCGCTGCGGATTCCAGCCCCCAGCTGCTTAGCTGTACCTGGCTAGACATAGAAATTGCGCGGAGCCCCACGCATTTTTTTTTAATTATTTCATGAATTTCAGAGTCAGAGTCTCAGAGTCAGAGTCTCAGAGTCAGAATCTCAGAATTTCATGAAATAATTAAAAAAAAATGCGTGGGGCTCCGCGCAATTTCTATGTCTAGCCAGGTACAGCTAAGCAGCTGGGGGCTGGAATCCGCAGCGCAGGGATGCCCAAGCTTTCTGGGCACCCCCCGCTGCAAATTGCAGCCCGCAGCCGCCCCAGAAGATGGCGCGTTCATTGAAGCGCCATCCTCTGGCGCTGAACCCCGCTCTTCCAGCGGCCCTGGTGGCGGTGGCACGCTGGGTAATAAAGAGGTTAGGGCCAGCTTTGTATTATCAGCTGGCCCTAAGCCCGAAATTTATGGCGGTCACGCCAATATTAGACATGACCGCCATGAATTTCTATTAAATTGTTTTAAAAAAAACACAACACAAGGAAAATTTTTTATTAGAAATAAAAAAAAAAGCCATTAGGGACTCCATCTTTAATTAAAAAAATCCTCTTCCGTCCAACGCAGTCCAAAACGCGATGTCCTCTCTGCTACATCCCTTGTGCATAAATATAGATGTCTATGCACAGGGAATAAGCAGACTGAGAACAATCTCAGCTCTGCTACATCATCTCTGTGCACAGACATTCATGTCTGTACACAGGGAATGAGCAGACTGAGAACAATCTCAGCTCTGCTACATCATCTCTGTGCACAGACATTCATGTCTGTACACAGGGAATGAGCAGACTGAGAACAATCTCAGCTCTGCTACATCAGGCAGCAGGCAGGCTCTAGGACCCTGGAGCTGGGGCAGCCAGAACACAGAGAAGACAGGATCTTATCTGTGCGAGTCAGCGATTACTTACAAAGTAAACGAGCAATGCAAATAAATGACACAACTAGGATTGCTTCAGGCTGAAGCTTCCGAGACACATCTGCGATTTGTAAATCTCACACTACTCGCTATTACTCGCTTCCCCATTCATTAACATTGGACTCGCTAGACTCGCAACGAGTAGCGAGTCCTGGGCTCGGACTCGCTAGAGTCAAGCGATTCCGAGTAATTTAGGATTCGCCCATCACTAATGAAGGGTATAAATTAATAGACATTTAGTTTAGTCCCGGAGATTGCTAGTAATCCTTGTTCTCACTGACCATCAACTGAGTCCCAAAGCTTCTACTTTGGAGTTAGGACTATTCCAACACTTTATTTTCAACATTACACAATACTGTATTATAAGGTAAAACATTGGTCTAATATTATGACTTAAACACAATTTATCTGTATACATTAGCTAGCTTACTCTTGTAGTATATGCGGCTTCAGGATCATCTTCTAGAACTCGAGACAGACCAAAGTCTGAAACTTTGCAGACCAGATTGCTGTTAATAAGTATGTTCCTTGCTGCAAGGTCTCTGTGTACATAGCCCATGTCTGAAAGGTACTTCATTCCAGATGAAATGCCCCTCATCATACCCACTAGCTGAATGACAGTGAACTGGCCATCATTTTTCTGCAGGAAAAAGAAAAGATAAATGTCATGTATTCATACACATTATCTATGTCTAGTGTAGATTAAATTAGGCCCCTTACACAAGTTTTTGCTATAAATTTTGTAAATACAATATCCCATCAAAATATATAAAAATTAACATGATATCACTTGCAAGGGCGATGCTGGTCTCTGAACGCCAGGTATCCAACAATGGCCATGTCCACACACCTGCGCTCTAAGTATTTAGCGGTTCTCCGCTAAACACTTAGGTTTTGACAGAGAAGCGCAGGTGTGTGTGTGCCGGCGCTTCCTGGGAACGCAGCCCCTGGTTACCCGATGTGCATCGTGGTAACCAGTTCACAGACAAGGCTGCCTAGTGTCCGATTAAGGTGAGCGCAATGGGAAATGCTGCTAGCAGCGTTTCCCTGTCCGCTCTGGGAAAGCGGACACTAGGCAGCCTTGTCTGTGAACCGCTAAATACTTAGAGCGCAGGTGTGTGGACATGGCCAATGGCCTATAACACAGCTCTGTTCTTTGTTGGCTCACTACTATTAATACTGATCTGAATATGCAACTAAGAGTGTGCTGTCATTGTGCACATTGGAATGACAGCATGCAGGGAAAGAGTAGGGACTTGCCAGTTGCTTAAATGAGCATTACTGGTGACATTTCATTTTATGGAGGGGGTAGAGGCTGCATAGACTGCAACCTCTGACCCCTGATAATGATTTGAGTATCCTACCACATTGAGATTTTCAATCAAAGCATTATCAAAAAGAATTAGTGAAAAAAGTACAATAACAGTTAGTTAATGTAGTTAAGGAAAGATAGCGATTTTAATTGCAAGCATATTAGAAATGATTTTAGATTATGGTACTCAATAGACAGGGATTTAGATGATATTTCTTTGGCCCTCACACCACCCTTTAAGAGTAATATGAATCATGCACTGAAGAATTTGTTTTTCGTTGCTGTAGGCCATACTACCAATCAAGGTTAACACACATTTATTTTTTGCCAAACCCTTGCAAATGGAATAAATGTATATATTATTATTCGACAGGGTGGGACTGATTTATAATTTTACCATATGGAGAAAGTACTTTGAAAAATATGCCAAACCAAAGAGTAAGGTAAAAGTTTCAAAGTCACACTTCTACTACTTCTGCTAATATGACTCATTTATAAACATTTTCCAGCCCTATTGAAATGTAATGATGTAAAATATAGAAGATTATCATTTCAAGCTGAAAAAATCTTTGGTTTTAATGTTGCGCATATATTACTCTTAACTATGTACAGTATAAATCTACAGGAAAAAAATAATAATGTCGCTTTTAAAATTCTGTTCTATCGAAAAAACGGTGCTCATAATTTTCTTCAATTCTGACAGAAGCGGAATAGCACATAATGGCAATCATTAGGCTACAGGCGATAATACAATATTTACAGTGAACTTTAGCTATGTGATAGCATGAGTCATTAATGAAGGCTTCCTGGGAGACACATCACAGACTCTCCATGCTTGCCACATTGTAACAATTACAGCACAAAGTGTAAAAAAAACCATTGATGGAACAAAAGTGCTGCAAAATTCATATTATGTTATACTAAAGTTGCATTAAACCCTAATTGAAATATAAGCATAAACTCCATTACCAAGAGAATTCATGGTCTCCTACTGAGCAAGACTAAATAGTTAGTAACTGCAAAAGAAGAATATTAAATAAAACATGTTTCCTTCCATGAGATTTGCAAAGATTTTAAGGAGAGGTTAATCTGGGACAATGTCTTGAGCAATAAATTTAGCAGAAGCAATGCTTGCCAGCCACATACTGGAAGGGAGCCCCACACATTGTGACTGTGCATGAGATTTGTCCATAGCAATCAAATGTAACAAAATTACCTAAGAAATAAAACAAGCTGATTCATTTTCCTCGCATATAAATATAGATAAAAAAAGAGATTTTGAACAATCAATGACTTTCCATGATATTTGACTGGTCACATTGGCACTATTTTTTGATTCAAAGCCATGTAACTATGGAAAGGTTGGGTCCTATGCAACAAAGTTATGCATAGGACCCAACTAATGTGCATACTAATAGCCCATTGCAGTTAAGCAGCTTAAAAGTCTCTGCAAACCTTTCTCTTTTGGAAGACCACCCATGACATAGGATAGAACTTTTGTGAAAGCTTTAAAATTTCCTCTTTGATATATATATTGGATCTTTGATAAAATGAATGCTCAAAAAGACCATTTTTCAAGGCAAAAAAAAAAGAGTAAGTCTCAGAGGTTGTGCAAAATTATAAATTAAAGGTGTACTTTCAAGAACCAATTATGCATTGTGTAGTAAATATGTAAAGTACATTAAAAATCTCCTTAACCCCCTTCACTCTACAACGATTTTTCATTTTTCCTCCCCTTCTTCAAAAAGTCATAACTTATTTATTTTTCCGTCGATATATATTTTTTTGCGGGTTGAATTTTACTCTTGAATGGCATCATTCATTTTACCATATAATGAAACTGCAAAAAAAGTAAAGTTTCATAATTATTTTTTATTTCCCATGGTCATTATATGGTAAAGCTGACTTGTCGGTATGACGCCTCAGGTTGGTATGAGTTCATAGATAATAAACATGAATACTTTTACTTTTATCTAAGGGTTGAAAAAAGATTAAGGCTGGCTTCACACCATGTTTTTTGGCTGTCAGACTGTGTCAGGTGCTTTCCAGGAGGCACCGGAAACAGCCTGACAGCTCCGGACAAATAGAACCGGAGGGTTAATATGCCTTCCGGTCCTGTTTATAGCCGGATTCTGCAGATCGCAGCTGAGGGAGCTGTCCCCTGCTGAAATGGTGCTGAACCACTTCACAGGGGACAGCTCCCTGGTGCTGAAGTTCAGCGTAGCTCACGCTGAACTTCAGCTGCCGGTGTCCGGTTCCCAGATTCTCCCGTATCCTCCCGTCTCTGGGCAATCCAGCACCATAGACTCCCATGTTATGGAGCGCCGGATTGCCCCGGATTTGGTAGGAACTGATTTGGGCAGATTATTCGCCCAGGACACAAAAATGTTGCTTGCAACGTTTTTGTGTCCGGGAGAAAAATCCGACTTGTCCCGGATCCTCCTGGACAGATGGAAACCGGATGGCAGCTATCTGCCATCCGGCTCCATCTGGTCCCATAGGGCAACACTAGCGCAAAAACGGGTCCGGGGCTGTCAGGTTCACCCCGGTCAGCCCCGGACCTGATTGTGCCTTTGTGTGAAGCCAGCCTAAGAAGTTTCTGAAAAAAAATAGAATTGCAATTTTGGCACCATTTTCCCAGACCTGTAGAGTTTTAATTTTTTGGGATCTGGAGCTGTGTGATGGCTTATTTTTGCAGCTTGAGCTGTTGTTTTTGATGCTAACAATTTTGGGTAGATGTGATCTTTGATAACCTGTTATTGCATTTTATTGCAATGATGCAGCAACAAAAAAAAATTAGCATTTTTCCTTTTTTTTTTTTACATTACACAATTTACTGATCAGATTAATTGATTTTATATTTTGATAGATTGGGCATTTATGAGCATTTTGAAGCAAATGTATGTAAAGCTCTACAGAATTAATAGCTGTATATAAATGAATAAATATTATTCCAAATATGTGTATTTTTAATAGTTTTATTTTCAATGGGGCAAAGGGGGTGATTAGAATTTTTATATTTTTTTTTTTTTGTTTCAGATTTTCTGAACTTTTTTTACACTTTGTATGGATTTCATTAGCCCCAGTAAGGTGCCTGAAGCCTGCAATCTCCAGTCACTTCTGTTGTTCAGACTGATGTTTCTGCATCCATCCGAACAGCAAAAATGCTGCTGATCTATAGATGCTAGCACTCAGCCAGAGTTCACAGGTCCTACATTATCACAGTGATGGGATTCATCAGTTGACCCCTTGATGTCATGATAACCTGTTGGCACCCAGTGATTGTGTCATCAGTGTTGCCAATGGTGGCAGGGAACAACCCGATCCCCACTGCCACATGTTAAACTGCACTGTAAGAGTTTGAAATCGCTACATAACAGGTTAAGAGGCATGGGTGGATTGGTGATCCAACCACACCTGTTAGCTGCACATGTCAGCTGATCAGATCAACTGACATGTGTGGGGAAAGATGTCAGCTCAGCGAAAGAGCCAACATCAAAGGGAGGCATCCTATCACATACAGTTGAAAGCTGAGGTTTACATATAGTTTAAAAAAATACACATATGCTTGTTTGTCTCACTATCTGACATGAAATCAGAATAAACCTTTCCTGTTTTAGGACAATTAGATTTCCATAATTATTTATATTTGCCAAATGTCAGAATAATGAGAGCGAGATAATGTTTTAAAGGGAACCAACCACCTCAGATGACGTCTATAAGCTGTTAATACATGTCCCTGGACCCTACGTACACCATTGCAGCTATGTTTTTGCTAAGAATATTGATAACAGCAAACCGAAATAAACAGTTTATAAACTTACATGACTTCGTACTTGAGGGCGTCTCCCTCGGGCTATAGTACGAGAGGGCTGTGTCTTATGCAGCCTGAGTGGCTTTCCTCCTCCTCCCTCTCTGTTTGCAGGACGTCACTGAAGGTCGTGATATTATCTTTTTGTGCCTTGGGTGCCCGCCCACAAAAAGATAATATCACGCCCTTCAGTGACGTCCTGCAAACAGAGAGGGAGGGGGAAGAAAGCCACTCAGGCTGCATAAGACACAGCCCTCTCGTACTATAGCCCGAGGGAGACGCCCTCAAGTACGAAGTCATGTAAGTTTATAAACTGTTTATTTCGGTTTGCTGTTATCAATATTCTTAGCAAAAACATAGCTGCAATGGTGTACGTAGGGTCCAGGGACATGTATTAACAGCTTATAGACGTCATCTGAGGTGGTTGGTTCCCTTTAAGGCTTTTTTATTACTTTTTGCAAAGTCACAAGTTTACATACACTAAGTTTACTATGCTTTCAAAGTATTTGGGACAGCCCTTATGATGACGTCATGTGTTTGGAAGCTTCTGATAGGTTTATTGGATACATCTGAGTTAATTAGAGACATGCCATTGGATGTTTTTTATTGTACAGCTAAAACACATTCATTGGAAAGTCTAAATAAATCAGCCAAGACATCAGGAAAATAATTGGGGACTTGCACATGTCTGTTTCATCCTTGGGTGCAATTTCCAGATACCGGAAGGTGTCTCGTTCATCTGTACAAACAATTCTACACAAGCACAAACAAGATGCGAATGTCCAGCCATCACACGGTTAAGGAAGGAGATGGGTTCTGTGTCTATGAGATGAATGTGCTTTGGTCCAACATGAACATATCAACAGAAGAACAAAACTTTGTGAAGATGATGGCGGAAGCTGGTAAAATTGTGTCATTATCTACAGTGAAACGATTACTGTGTCATCGTGACCTCAAAGGCCACTTTGCCAGACAGAAGCTATTACAAACATGGCTAAGATCCACCTGTTCTGTCAGGAGGAATGGGCCCAAATTCCCACCAACTATTGTGAGAAGCCTATGGAAGTATATAAAAAACATTTGATTCAAGTCATACAGTTTAAGAGTAATGGTACCAAATACGAATCAAATGTATGTAATAATGTGACTTTGCAGAAAGCAATAAAATGCCTTAAAACATTTTCTGTCTCATTATTCTGGTGTTTGGGAAATATAATAGATTATGGTAATCCTAATTGACCTAAAACGGGAAAAGGCTAATTCTGGTTGTACGTCAGTTATTCAGAAAAAACATGAATGTGTGTCTTTTTATATAATGTATGCAAATGTCTGGTTTTAACTCAACCTATATACATGTTTAAACTAATATAACCATGTGTAAACATTTAGGAAAAGCAATGCAGCAGCTCCAATATTAAAACGAGGATTTTATTAAAAACCATGAAGAGCATGAGATTAAATATACATGATGAATATGATGGGTTTTTCGACCACCCTGGTCCTTAGTCACATCATATAGTTCTAGCTGTACCATTACATATAAATGGAGTTATAGGCAAAATTACATTTTTCCTAAAGCAAATAGCATTCCTGTTAAAGGAATGTTCCTGTAAAAAAAATAACATTTATATAACATATATAATTAATTATTTAGAGATCTACCTTTAGGAACGTGTCCAATGAGCCATTTTCCATGTATTCTGTTACAATCATTACAGGTTTGCCTTCAATATACAATAAATAAATGTTAAAAATTGATAATACACAAAGCAATAGGTGAAGAAATATATTAGGTAATCTATAAACAATTGAAATACGTATAGTACATAATTGACACAATGATACTGTTCAGTAACCTAGGATAATCAATACTAATTGATGTGGGCTTTTATATGTAGGCATATAAAATTGTGCTGAACATATGTAATATTTTCAGCTGGATGCCTTTTACTCTCACATATTGATGACAATGTCAGGGTCTAATACGCCTATAAAATGCATCATATACTGAAGTCATAAACTAGTTGTGTTCTTATTTAATTTATAATAAAAGTTATATTTGAACTATGGGATCCCAGTAATATCAGCCATTGTATTGATGTGTCTTATGTGGCAACAGAACTGTGTAGAAATATTTGTCATATAGAAGAAAGATAATATAAGTGTCTCATTGTGTAAATTCAGAAATTGGACCTCCCTTATGCAATGTAAATATGAATGCTAATACTCCCCTGGTTCTTATAAAGCCGATTTATACAGGCAAATTAATTTTAAATATCTATTTACCAAGTAGTACGCAAATGTTTTAAATAGTTGTGGAAAAAATACTCCAAAATATGAATGCGAACATCTGATATACTCCAAAGAACCTTTATTCTTGCCGACGCGTTTCATAGTTGACACTTCACCTCCTTAGGGCTCAGTGCCTCTCATTGCAGGCTTTAAAAAAAAATATATATTCTTTTTTTTCCATCAAATAAAGGCAATCTCTCTCACTTTTTGGTTTCTAACAAGATGAAGGCTCGTAGAGTGACCATTCTTTTGAGTAGCACAGCTGTAAGATTAGCATAACTTAAAGCTCAGCAAAAGCTCTGCAACAACATATTCTGTTATCAGTTGTTTGGTCTGATTCTACACTGTTAGCACAATATTTACATATTATGATAACACTGCATTTGAACAAGCAAATAGCTGGGTACAGTGAGAGCTCTGATAAAGGGTGTAGAGCTTGTTAAGGGGGGAAAGAAACTTGATTCTTCAGGATAGATAAGAATAGCTTGACTGAGTCGGTCGACAGGGTAGGGGATACTCAGATACCGGGATAGGCGGTTGCTTCGATGGGGGAATAACGCTGGTCGATTCCCGATTTCGTGCCCTGGACCCTCAGTGATAGGGGATGGGGGTGAGGGTGATGATGGAGGGGGAAGGAATGGTATCATGACGCCACCTGTGGTATCTGGTAATTTGGATACCAGCGCTGCGGTCGGACGCTGAGTTGATGGAGGTGCAGCTCAGAGTAGTGCAGCTCCCCACAGGTGGAGCTTTACCTCAGGGCAGCGGGGATGGATGAGAGGAGTCATAGTTCTTACCCCTCTGATGATGCTGAGGACCTCTGGGTGCCGGATGAAAAGATCACAGACACCAATTCAACTCAAATGTCACTTTACTGGTACCGGGTGGATGATTGAACGGGGACGTAGCTACAGATTGTAAGGTGATCCTGTAGAGTCTGTTGATGGTCCCTTTTAATGGCTTTCAGGGTCTGTGTTCCTCTTTAACCACTCTGCAGAGCTCCTACGCCAGCCCACGGGTCTGTTACAATTAAGTACGTTCGGTTCCTTACCGGTATGGACGGGAACGGCAACAAATTAATCCTCCTGCCACCGGAATACGGTCCTTTTCCTTAAAGTGTCCTGGACCCAATATAGGACTGAGGTTGAGGTGCAGTCTGTGGTGCTATGGCTCCCTTCTGTTGGTCCCACAGCTTGCTGGTTTGCAACCCGGGATAGACCACTGGTTGCGTTGGCTCCGGTATACCGGTGTCAACCCTGGACTTCCCCAGCTGGCTCCAACCAGGCCTGGTTTGTCCCCTCCGGTGCCCGGGTCACCCCTCTCCAAGAGGCGCCCTCCTGTCAGGACATCTGTCAGGCACGTCCTCTCTGGCTGCCTTCTCGGCACTGTCTGACTAAAATTAGCTCTACTCTAAGCTCCACCCCCTGAACCTACTGAATATACGGTCCCTATGCTAAGGGGGGCTAGTGTATGGGTGCTTAGGACAGACTCTATAAGGAAACCTCAAATCCATAGCTACGGATTCACTATACCTTCTGTTTGTGGTGTAGTATCTCACTGTGACGCCTTGCCATAGGGGTGCCACATTAGGACTTGAGAGGGAGAAGGAGACAGATAAGCAGCTAACTCCTCTCTAGCAATCCATAGACTGAAAGAAGTTGACTGGAATGTAAATAGTTAACTATACTCCATGAATGTAACAACTACATGCTCAGCCAGGTTATGCTGCTCAAGCTCCAAGGAAACAAGCTGGACCCAATAAAAGACAAAAGCTCTCATAGTAACCAAGTCAATTGCAAAGTTCCATATTTTCATGCTATCCAGCTAAATAACAAGAATAGCCTTGTAAGAAAATGCAAAGTTAATGAGCAAAACATATATCTAAATATATCAATATTTGGTGCAAACACACACTTTGCCTAAAAAACAGCATCAATATATCAATTCATCTTTGCACACTTGCACACAGTATTTGAAGGACCTCAGCAGGGACATTGTTCCACACATCTTGGAAAACTAACCACAGAACCTCTGTGGATGTAGGCTTCTACATTTTTTGCTCTTTATATAATCCTAGACAGACTCGATGATGTTCAAATCAAGGCTCTGTGGGGCCATATTAACATTTCTAAGAATTCTTCTTTTCCTTTACACTGAAGATAATTTATAATGTTATTGCCTTTAGGTTTGGTGTCAGTCTTGCTGCAAAATAATTTTGGAGCCAATAAGATAAATCCCTAATGGTATTGCATGACAGATAACTATGAAAAGTATCTCCATGTACTTCTCATCATTGAAGACATCAAGAAATGGGCAATGTTGAGGGCCATAAAACCAGTAGTCAGCAAAGGAAACTTAGTGTAGCAGGTGAAAGACACAATATGTTTACTTCCCAGGTGAAGCTAGAAGATACACAGCAGTGGCATCAGCTGAGAATTGGCAGCAAATGGTGAGACCCAGCAACACCTATTTCCATCTACTGTTCATACAAATCTGTCCAGAAGTGGTCTTCATAAAAAATTGCAGCAAAACAGCAATACCTTTGAGATGAAAAAAGGCTTAGTAGCACTATGTGGAAAAACAGTAAAAGGGGTGCAGAAAAATGGCTGCACATTGTCTGGACTGATGTAAAAAAAGTAAATATTTGGTTGTGCTAGAAATCAACTTGTCCACTGAAGGTGTGAAGAGCAGAACTATAATGCATATCTGCAGGCAACAGAGAAGTATGGTCAAAATTCCTTTGCAGGTTGGGGCTAAATGGAGCCAATTAACCCTTAAATACCAGTGTCAATCGAAACAGCAGCAAATATGGTAAGTGGTTAAAAGACCACCTTTTAAAGAAACCCCCACAATTGTTATTGCAGGTGCCATTCATTGCTGTGCTCTCACACACCATCAGCTGCCTGCATGAAATGAGGTCACCGTGCTGTCCGGGATCAGAGGGAGGGTGAGTATAATAATTTTTGTTAAGCATGTGATGTGATTGGAGCCATGTAACAGGATGGATGGGGCATGTACTATACCAGAATAGGGTACCATGTACGAAGATGGGATGCCATGTAACAGGATAGGTGAGCCATGTATCAGGATTGGGTGCCATGTACTAGGATGTGGTGCCATGTATCAAGATGTAGTGTCATATATTAGGTTGGGGTGCCATGTACCAGGATGAGGGTGTGTTTACTAAGATGGGGTGCTATGTACCAGGGCCATGTATCAGGATGGGTGTCATATACCATGATGGGGGGCTATGTACCAAGGCCATGTATCAGGGCCAGGGCCATTTACCAAGGCCATGTGTCAGGGTGGAGTTCCATATACGAGGATGGGAAGAATGTACAAGGGTCATGTACTAGGGTGGGGACATCTACCATGGCTATGTACCAGGATGGGGTGCTATGTACCATGATGGGGTGCCATTTACCAGGATAGGGTGCCATGTAACAGAATGGGGGCCACGTACTAGGATGAGGTGCCATGTACCTGGGTTATGTACCAGAATAAAGCCCATATACCAGGATGAGGGGGTATGTACCAGAATGGATCGCTTTGTACCAAGATCGGGTGTCATGTACCAGAATGGGGTGCAATGTACCAGGATAAGGTGACATGTACCAGGATAGGAGTGCCATGTACCAGCATCAAGTGACATGTATCAGGGTCGGGGATCATATATACAAGGTTGGAGGACCATATTTACTAGTACTGAGTGCCATGTATTAGGATGGAATGTCATGTACCAGAATGAAGGATGTCATGTACCAGGGCCATTTAACAGGATAGGGTGCCCTGTACCACAATGGGGGCCATGTACAAGGATATGGCACCATGTACCAAGGCCATGTACCAGAATGGAGGCCACATACTAGGATGAAGTGCTATGTAGTAGGATATTGCCCATGTATCAGGATGGAGTGTCAAGTATTAGTATCAGGTGCCGTGTATCTGAATAAGGGTGTGTCAACCAAGATGGGGTGCCATGTATAAGTTCCATGTACCAGGATGGGATGCTGTGTACCATGATGGAGAACTATTTACCAGGGTCATATATCAGGGCCAGAACCATGTACCAGGGCCTTGCACCAAGATGGCGTGCTGTGCACTAAGACGGGGGGCCATGTACTAGGTTGGGAGGCCATGGGGTGACACGAAACAGGGCTATGTACCAGAATGAAGTGCCAAGTACAAGGATTGGGGGTCATGTAAAAGAATAAAGGGCCATGCACCAGAATGGGGTGTCATTTACCAGGATGGAGTACCATTTACCAGGATGACATGTGATGTGCCAAGATGGGGAAGCCATATACTAGGATTGGGTGCCATGTATCAGGATGGGGATCATATATTCCACGATGGGGGACAATATATACCAGGATGGAGTGCCATGTATTAGGATGACATGACATGTATCAGGGTGGGGTAACATGTACCAGGATGAGGTACTATGTACCAGTGCTATGTACCAGGGTGGGGTGCCATGTACCAGGATGGGGTGCAATGTACCAGGATGGGCTGCCATGTATCAGCGCCCTATACAAAATTGGAATGCCATGTACCTGGATGGGTTGCCATGTACCAGGATGGGGAACCATGTACCAGAATGGAGGGTTATGTAGAAGAATGGAGTGCCATGTACCAGGATGGCAAAGAAATGTGTTAGAGTGGCACTAGAAGGCGATCCACCAGTCACATGCTATACACCAATAATGAAAAGGAGGAAAGAACCAGAAAGCATGTACAAATGACCGGGATCAGAGAAACAGACCAATAATTCAAAACATTTATAAATCTTTATTAACAATAATACAGAGAAATATGAGCAAAAAACACAAACAGAATAAAAACACTTAAAATGTGTGATGGACAACCACCAACACAGCAATAACTATGGCCCCAGATGTCATCAGAATAGCTGTATCATGAGACCCAAACATGGGTTTAAATTTTTGATTAAGACCCGCTGGTGACTAGACTCACAGGAAGGCAAGCCTGCCGACATGAAAGAATGAAAAAAACAAGAGATTCCAGGACAATATAGGCGGCATTGATCAAAAAACAAGAAAATCATAAATAGCAATCATCAAACCCAGTTGAAAGATAATGCAGCTCAGCTAATATTGAATCAAAATATATTGCACCAATGTACAAAACAGTGGGATGCGACTCATAGACTCCTGTGATAAAGTATAGTACAGGGACCTAATGTCCCTTATGGAGTAACAAGAATGAAAAAAGTCACAAATACAAAAGTGTCAGTCCTGCCTAAGAGCTAATTAAGGACAGAAGCTCTGAGGTCAATAACACAGGTCTAGGAGAGCACACCATAAACTGGAATGGTCAGTTCAGTTAATGCTGAGGCATCAAAAATCATTCACCTGTGAGCAGGGTAAGAAAACATGAAGGATAAACAAAAAAAGTCAGGACAATGCAATACCAATGCCTGGAAAAAAGTCAAAGATAAGTTATAGTCACCATAGCAGGTCAGGAGACCAGGGCACATAGCAGCAGGGACCGACGCGTATCGCCGCTCTAAAACAACGGCTTCATCCTCGGGAAGCTGTGGGAGGAAGTGTTAGTTCTGCCCATATATATAGTGCTATCTGTAATCATGATAAGAGTCACCTGTGTCTGCATGTGTGCAGTCTCTGGCCTCAGGCCGGATGTGACATATCGTAACTTAGAAGGAGGTGGGCGGGCAAATAGTGCTGATAGTAAACAGATCCTTAGCTCAGGACACAGCGTCTAGTTGCCTAGAAACATCAGGCAACTGCACAGTTGAGACTGCAATCAAGATCTATGTAAGAGGAGGGGGGAGCAGCTCCGAGGGGAGAGATTAGTGACATGGTGATTTGCAAAGCAAACCACTGTCACAAAGACCGGCCAGTCTTTTAGACATTGTGTAAGAAAAACCCCCACTACAGAGGTTGAGAAGCAGACTGTACATGGGGATGCACTAATTGTAGTGAAACTAGAGTCTGTAAGGCCCAAAGAAAGCAAGCCTTAATCTAAGTTACGATATGTCACATCCGGCCTGAGGCCAGAGACTGCACACATGCAGACACAGGTGACCTTTATCATGATTACAGATAGCACTATATATATGGGCAGAACTAACACTTCCTCCCACAGCTTCCCGAGGATGAAGCCGTTGTTTTAGAGCGGCGATACGCGTCGGTCCCTGCTGCTATGTGCCCTGGTCTCCTGAGCTTTTGTCCTTAATTAGCTCTTAGGCAGGACTGATATTATTGTATTTGTGACTTTTTTCATTCTTGTTCCTCCATAAGGGACATTAGGTCCCTGTACTATACTTTATCACAGGAGTCTATGAGTCGCATCTCACTGTTTTGTACATTGGTGCAATATATTTTGATTCAATATTAGCTGAGCTGCATTATCTTTCAACTGGGTTTGATGATTGCTATTTATGATTTTCTTGTTTTTTGATCAATGCCGCCTATATTGTCCTGGAATCTCTTGTTTTTTTCATTCTTTCATGTCGGCAGGCTTGCCTTCCTGTGAGTCTAGTCACCAGCGGGTCTTAATCAAAAATTTAAACCCATGTTTGGGTCTCATGATACAGCTATTCTGATGACATCTGGGGCCATAGTCATTGCTGTGTTGGTGGTTGTCCATCACACATTTTAAGTGTTTTTATTCTGTTTGTGTTTTTTGCTCATATTTCTCTGTATTATTGTTAATAAAGATTTATAAATTTTTTGAATTATTGGTCTGTTTCTCTGATCCCGGTCATTTGTACATGCTTTCTGGTTCTTTCCTCCTTTTCATGTACCAGGATGGGGGGCAATGTATCAGGATGTGGGACCATATACTAGGATGGGGGCCATGCACCAGGATAACGGTATCACATATACCAGGATAGGGGACCATATATATCAGGATATAATGCAGAAATTTAATTTGACATAACAGCAGATATTTTAAGAGTTTGGCAAGATAAGGAATTAAACTCATAAATCAAGGTATTACTGTATCAAGCTTAGGGTGCCAACAATTTTGTTAAGCACATTTTTGGGATTTGTTGTGAAATTCTGTCCAATTTGCCTTTTTTCCTCTGTTTTCTGTTGTGTTGTTACAGTACACAAAAACAAAATAATGTATTACAATTGTAATTGTAATTTTCAGTGAAAGTATGTTATTTTCAGGAACAATTACAAGGGTGTAAACAGTTTCGGCCATGACAATATACATATTCTATTTATATAGCATTAAAATAATTGCTGAACACAATGGCACTGGATCAGAAGGAATGGAATTATAGACACATAAAATGTCAAACTAGAACTCATACTAAGAAGCCTAATGGCTGTTTTTATATCACAAAGAAAGTAACACAGTAAAATCAATAGAATTTAAATTAGGATCATGAAAAGAATTAAAAATAATACACTATGTGTAATGGTTTTGCAGGCATTAAAACTTGAGGATTGCATGTGCATTTATTTACATTATATTAGATTGAAAAAAAAATCACAATTCATAGAGAAAGGAGGACAATTTTTAATTATTTGCAAAAAGTCAAAAGGTTTAACTAAGCTACCCATTGTAAATTCTTATTTTTTCTCCTTCTATTGAGGTCCAGTATTTGTGATTACCAGTGTAGTAATAAGGTGTAAATTGTAGGACGCCCTGAAGTGAAGCCTGCAACATTTTGTGGCTCAAAAAGTGATTGGCTGTGATTTAAGTGTCTCTTATGGAGGATAGAATTTTTTTTTTCCCATAAAGAGAAATACAGTACTAGTGAAGAGAAGTAGGGTGTAGTTTCGTAAGGAGATACGGTCAGCGGGAGGGCTAATGTCCTGTGGTTTGATTACTGAATTAACCTTTAGAATGCTAAGGTGAAGAAGGCCAGAGAATGCATCAAGGAAAGGCCAGGGTCACACATGCCAATCTGCTTTTTTAAGCCCTTAGAAAAACAGATCCGTTTTATTTAGGGTGCCAATAGTGCCCCCTGAGGTCCTGGATGTTTTTTGGAATTTTTTGGACTTAGTAATTTTTTCCCAAAAAACGCATGCGTTAACACATGGTGCCTATATGTACCATGCGTTAACACATGCGTCTCGCATAAGGCCTCACGTTAAAAAAATGCATGCTTTTTTTAATGCACCCAAAAATGCTGCTAGCAGCGTTTTTTGGGATGCTGCACAAAAACACATGCATTTTTGACAAACACACACACACATACGTTAATGCATATGCGTTTTTGGACTTTGAAGAAAAAATGACCAAAATATTCCAAAAAACTGATTTAAGCCAAAGATGGATGGTATGTGTGACCCTGGCCAAGGCTTCTTTAGCTCTAAATAAGGTACTAAAAAACTGGACTCCACCAGTTAGAATATGTGGTGGTAGCCTTGAGGAAGACAGACACACAGGAATCCAAAGGCTGATTGGAGACAGAAACTAATATGAGAACGGTACACATCCACTTGTCATTTGGATGAAGGCACAATGGCTTTGTTTACTGATTTCAAAGGCCGATGTATGAGACCAATGACAACTAACAGTTAAGAGCATAGGACTCAATAAGACCTAAAAAGAGAGATGCACGCATGTGTGGCAGACTACAGGTGGTAGTGCAAGCCCATCCACACAATGAAATGGAAGGAAGCTGCTTGTGTATTTTCTAAAAGTTCATATTCTACAACATAGTTAAAAAGTAAATGTCATTTCATTAAAAAAAAAATACTGCACTGGTTGTTAATGATGGGTCACATAGCAGCTAAGACAATGCTTTTTTATGCCATGTGACTTATTTTCTCACATTTTTCTGTGCTCCTTTAAAAATTGCATTTTATGGCTGTGTGGGCTTGGCCACTGTGTGTGTAATCTCACATCTTCTGAGAGCAGGCGGATAGAGAGCAGTGTAATGTGACAGCAGATAAAAGGTTAACAGAGATCCTGACTGAGCAGAGAAGGAGCCATATGACAAATATGAGATACTTGTGTGAATAAAGAGGAGTTTACGCTGATCCTGACATTCTGACATTGTTTAGCAATATGCTGTAATCTAATCTGAGCTAATCTGATGCATTGTTTTCTCACCAACTGTAGTCAGGAGTGTAGGCCACGCCCCCTTTCCTTTATATGGTTATATGCCTGGTATTCAGTGTGAAGGCGGATCTGACTGAAAATGAACATATGTCTGCTTCAAGCACAGTGTAGGGGGGACACCTTGTGGAAGGTTTATGAATGGTTTTCAACCAAAATTTTGTAATGAAATATATTAGAGGGTGTATTAAAATCACTTGCTCTACATTATTATTGAATAAAAATTTAAACGGCAGTTATGCTTTAAATAATATAACTTTCTGTTGAAAAACCTGTAAATAAATAAAGCTTTTTATAAGAATGCTGCATTGAAAAGTGTCTTGTGGGGGATTCTTTGCTGAACTTCAGGAGGTGCAGTTGTTTGTGGGCCGATGGCTCCTTAAACTCTCATTTAAGACAACTATTTTTCACACTATGGCTTGATGGATCCAGGATTGGATTTTTACCACCCAGGTAGTTCCAACCCAGCAACTTATTCTCATCAGTCTAGATTGACATGCTTTATTTATTTTTGTGTAGTGAAAGACCAGACAATCAAACAGATCATGAAAATCCCTCCCCTCCACTTAGGTGATAAATATCCCCCTTCCAGCCTGTTTTTTCTAAAATGCCATAAAAACACACATCTTAATCAGGGATATTCTAACTGACTCATACAGCCTGCAGGTTGAGCAGCATAAATTCCACAAGAAGTTCCATTTTAGAAGACACATAAGTACTTCCAACCATATGTGATACCTCACTATGATGGAAAGTCTTCTTAACTTTCAGTAAAGAAATATTGAATTTTACATAACCTGCTTAAAAAAAGTCTACAGTCAGAGTATTTCAGACCAACAGCATCTGAAACTTTCATAGGCAGTATATTTTTAGATTCTGAATTTTATACTTACTTTTTGTAACAACTCCCTCCAAGTGGATGATGTTGGGATGGTCAAACTGTCCCATTATACTGGCTTCACCCAAGAAGTCTCTTCTTTGCTTGTCGGTATATCCAACTTTGAGAGTCTTGATAGCAACAGGAAATTCCCTTTTCCTGGAAGTCTAATTCGACCGCTACAAACTTCTCCAAATTCACCTACAAAATTAAGATATATTTAGTAATTTGTTGTATGTCTCTTATTTCCTAAAATATACACAGCAACTTTAAGACTCGGTCTTCAAATGCAGTCTGAAGCCATAAAACATTCACATTGGGACAAATCATGAGTACCTTAAAATAGCCATGTATATGTTTTACATAGTGAAAACAAAGGAAAGGACCCTTAAATATGAAGCAATAAAAATAAGAAACATTTTAAGTTATCTCAACTTTTATCAACTTCCGTTTGGAAACAATTGCATAACAACTAATACTATAATGCTATTTCTTATTCTTAGCAAGAGATAACCCTGAAATCAGCATGCACATATAACCATAAGCTTTTTTTAAATACAGGCTCTATAACTATGGCACTAAGCTTAATATAATATGTTATGTAAATTAGATGTTTTCTTATGCTACAAGTAAAAATAAACAGAAATAAAGGACACAAAGACATAAAACCAGATCCCGCAAAGATAATATTACGCTGTGCAGCATGCCTACAGTCTAATAACTGTGATGTTACACTTTAAAACCGCTACCTAATGCCTTTCTAGAGGAAAGTAATATTTTGCCTTGGACAAAACAATTAATGGCAGCATACAAATCCATTTGGCTGAAGCGTTAGTAGGAGCTCATGTAGAACAGTTCAGTGCTCCCAGGTCCCCACTAAAAATGAGATAACATTCTCCTTGCTGTGACTTTTAGCTGCACTGAAATATAGGCAGGGTCTATTCAAGAGTCACCATGAAATTCAGCATTAGCAATTGTGATATCTGCATCCTGTACATCAAATCGTTAATAAATGGCATACTTCATTTCTGAACCAGAGGTTTTGTAGACCATTGTTATAAGATATTGTTATAAACTTCATGTCACTGTGTTGTGTGGGAGATATCAAAAAAGATACCTACTTCTTGGATAATACTTCATGTTTTGCATACTCTGTGCATTCACTCTGTGTAGAGTACTACTGGTACCAGCAAGAGGTCAGTACTTAATTTAATGTACTTTTTCTGGATTTTTTTGTCTAAATGTTGGATTAATCAGAACAAAGTGCTCCCAATACTACCGTGTTTCCCCGATAGTAAGACCTCCCCCTGAAAGTAAGACAGGGTAGGGGGAATGGGGGGTCTGCTGCTAATGTAAGGTCCCCCCGATTGTAAGGCCACCAAGGGGGGAGGGGCCTGGGGAATATAAGGCCTCCCTTAGTACCGTACCTTTGGGCCGCCGCTGTCCCCGGTGTGTCCCCCGGTGTGTCCAGCCACGACATCACTGCTGTCCCCGACTCACTGCTGATTGGCCCATCAGCTCGCGTGCTGATTGGCCCAGCAGCTCGAGCTGTGATTGGCCGCCCAGCCCAGACGTCACTGCTGTCCTGGCTCACTGCTGATTGGCCCATCAGTTCGAGTGCTGATTGGCCCAGCAGCTCGAGCTGTGATTGGCCGCCTAGCCCCGACGTCACTGCTGTCCCGGCTCGCTGCTGATTGGCCCAGTGTCCCCTGCAGCAGAAGCGTCCAACAGCTGCACCGCAGAGGAAAATGAAAGTGATCCAGAGAAAAAAAAAAGGAAGGAAACGGTGTACTGTATAACCATAACCATGGGTGTGTGTATGGGGCTGTGTGTGTGTGATCTATGTGTACCTATGGGTAGTGGGGTGTGTGTGGGTATGGGTACCGTATAGGTGTGTGAGTATGGGGCTGTGTGTGTCTGTGTGTACAATACACTGCAGTACTGTTATGGGAGGATGCAGTGGGATACGGCACTGTTATGGGAGGCTGCAGTGGGATTACCGTATGTCGGAGGATACGGTACTGTAGTAACAAGATATTCTTGATACATTTGTTTTATTCTACTGTTTGGTGATGACTACCATACTGTCCAGCATGTTAATAAATGTTAATTTTTTTGTTTTAAAATTGTCGTTTTTTTTTTGGGCTAATGCAAGACCCCCGCAGTGACAGGGTGGGACTTTCGGAGGTAAAATTAATGTAAGACAGGGTCTTACTTTCGGGGAAACACGGTACCAGCACCAGCATTATGGGAAGTACATTCAGGGATGGGCAAAGCTGGAAGCTTAAAGCACCACTCCAGCATTGTTTGTTTTCTTTTCAGCGCTGGATTGGTGTTTTAACGCCCTGGTAACTCAAGTGTACAGCATCCAATCTGAGAGCATTGGAGGCGATATCTAATGACACCGGCTCAAACTCTGCTGTGAGACTGATGTGTCATCTACTGTGATCCAATTCTCTTGAATGTGAGAATTGGAGTGCAGTTGAGAAGAAGGAGAGATTATTCTCTTCATCTCCTCCATTGCCAGTCTCAGCATATAATATATATTGAATTACACTCTGATGATATCCAAGTCCAGTCCAGTCCAATGTTTCACTCGCATCCAATTTATGGGTGCTTGTGATCCAATTTGCGAGGCACTCACGGCATGCTGTAATTGTTTTCTCATGCGTAATCGGCATGAGAAAACAAAATTGCAGATCTGCTTGCTTCATTGATTAACATTGGTCCACGGGTAACGTGAAATTTTCTTGTACATGCATTCGACTGATTCATACACTAATGTGAGTGAGGTCAAAATGTAAGCCAGTTTTATACACTTATTCTGGTGGCTACACCTTTTAACTGCTCCAGTCCTGCAGTGCCACCTTTTATCAGTAACTAGCGACTAACTAGAAGTCAGTACTTACTGTAGGTCACAAGCGTTGTATCTCTTAGGGCCACAATGCGTCTCTCTGAGGCTAGGGTCACACTTGAGAGTCAGGTTTTTTTAACGGATCCGTTACTGGATCTGTTATTTTAAGGCTGTTTTTATGTTTTGTAGTAATTTTTTGTGCCTGAAAAAATGCATTAACGGATGTACCACATATGTTGCATGCGTTAACGGATGCATTTCCCATAGGGGCCCATGTTACAAAAATGCTATGCGTTTTTTTACTACACCCAAAAACACTGTGAGCAGCGTTTTTTTGTTCCGGTGCATAAACGCATAGCGTTTTTAGCAGTGCATTTTGACACTGCGTTTTTTGCATTGGAGCCTATGGATCCGTTAACGGATCCATTTTACACAAGTTCTAAGTTGAAAATCAGATGGTTTTAGCAGATGCAGGGCTCAAGTGTGACCCTAGCCTTTCAGTTATTTTGAAAAGTGACCTCCCTTTGCTCCATGAAACATTGGTCACTTTTCACTGCAGACTGCGTTAGGGAAAGAGGCATCATTAGCAACTTCTGCTGTACAGAATAGTAACATGCAAACATGTTTACTCAAAAATAAAAGGCATCTTGGAAATTTGTATTTGGAGGAGCAAACTTGGTATGTTAACAGTCCATAGCAGTACCATTTCATCTGTCACCAAGTTGTTGACACCCAAACTAAGAGCAGCATAACATAAACAGACCCTAACTCCAGATATCTGTCACTTACTTGGATGCTTGCTGTAGTTTTGATAAAATTACTATTTCATCAAATATTATTAGAGTCCTTCATATTTTTGAGCTCTGTATAACTTTATTCTGCACCACTGATTGGCAGCTTTCTGCTCAGTGTACAAGGAAAGCTGTCAATCAGTGGTGTAGGCGAGGTTACACTGTGTAGGGACAGAAAAATACAGAATGCTCCTATTAGTTATTCCATCCACATACAGTGTAGTGCAAGTTATATTTAAATATTAAAAAGTCAAATATTCTAATGCTTAAGAGTCCGTAGAATGAAAAAAGGTATTTTACAGTTCTTCGTCTTAAGGAACAGAAATTACAAACCTGCTCCAATAACTCGCTCAATAGTTATAGAGGAAGCATCGATTTCTTTGGCAAACTCATGTACTGCTTGGCTTGGGTCCTCGTAGGTATGAGGATCAATGTATGTCTTTATTCCTGGAAGTTTCACTGTAGTGGAACAGAAAACTAACTTCTTATTAGTTGTCACAGTTCTACACAAGTGCCAACACTATATTGTATATAACGAAATAAGAACAATAAAACAAACCTATAGTATAATGATATTATAACTTAAATTATTAATACCAATAAGGAGGACTGCAGAACTCCTTAGATATCTTCAAGATCTGCCTTTATTCGGCCTTCAGGTGCAAGTGCAATGTTTCAGGCCCTCAATGGCCCTGGAAAAAGGGCCATTGAGCCTGAAACGTTGCACTTGCACCTGAAGGTTGAATAAAGGCAGATCTTGAAGATATCTAAGGATGCTTCAGTCCTCTTTATTGGTATTATATGAGTAAGAGGATGGGAGAAGATCTTGGACTGATTTGCACCCTGCTATTTTAAGCTGTACTGCTTTCTTTAACTACTATTAAATTATTAGTAGTGATGGGCGAACAAAGTCTGAGTTCAGAGCCAAACATGACTTAAACTTGAGTCCGAACCCTTTAAAGTTATGATATGGGGATGGGGAGCTGCAACAACAAAGCAGATGGTGCTTAAACTGTATCATTACACTTATCGACATCCCGTCGTTTGTACTCCCGAGCTGCTCAATATCTTCTTGGAAATTCATGCAGGGGGACCTAACAGCCAATCACAGATACTGTGATCACAGTAGATGCTACAATGTATGGTCAGTTTTCTGGTTACTGTGACAGCATCTGTGATTAGCTGTTGTGAGCATCACCCATTGACTGACATCATAGTACTGTAAAAATATATAATTTAAAAAACTGACATAGCGCTTCATTGTATTTTTCATTTTCAGCGCAGATAAAGCGTACAGATACAGACTACACCCCCAGATGTCTGGCTTTACCTAGGCTGGCAATCAAAATACAGGGAAACCCAATATTTTATTTTAATTATTTAAATGAAAACTAAAAATAACAATGCTTGGACTTTGCCTTATTTTTGATTGCCAACCAAATTAAAACCCAGGCAGCTGGGGGCTGAGAGTCTAAGCGTGGTAAGGCCCAAGCGTTCTGGGCCCCCATGCTGAAAATCACAGCCTGCAGCTGCCCTTGAAAATGGTGCTTTCTTTTGTAGCACCATTTTCAGGTGCTTTACCTGGCTTTTCTAGTGGCCCTGGTGTGGTGGCTTGCTGGGTAATGAAAGGATTAATGCCAACTTTGTATTGGCAGCTGGCACTATGCACAGTATTCATAATGTTGGGCCAATATTGGCTGTGCCAGTTTGGGTTCACCCATCACTAATTATTAGTACTGTATGAGGAGCAAATAAAATGTAGCTGTAGCTGTTCAAATACCAGTTCCGCTGGTTCCCATTGAATTATAAATCATTACTGGTGCAATGTTTATTTTATAGTAAATTTTAGGCGGCACAATGTGTAAAATAATTCATTACTGAGGCACAGTCCATATTATAATTAATAAGACGGGGCACATTATGCATTGTAATTCAAAATATAATGCAATGTACATAACTAATTTATTCATTTAGGGGGAACAATGTTCATTAGAACATATACTAGGGGTTACAATGTGTATTATAATTGATATTTGGAGGCATTATGTAGCACATATTTCTGGGAGCACAGTTCATTAAAGTAAATCTGTCATTATAATCATGCCACTTAAATCAAGGGCAAAATGAATCAAAGAATAAGGCAACGTGCACAAGTTGAGTGTTTGATGAGTTTTTTACCTCAGGATTTGTAGACAAAACCAGGAGTGGAGCAATCAGAGGAAAAAGTCTAATGGTGGGGTTACACGTAGCGATATCGTCCCGATATCGCATACAACGCCGCGGGAGCGCGCATTTTGGGAGCACTTTTCCCGATATCGCATCGCCGGTTTACACGCTGCGATATCGGGAAACAACGTCCCTCCGATGTGTACGCCCACCAACCCAGTAACGACCATTTAACATGGGAGTTAATGGGTGAGGTGCGAGTACACATCGGAGTTGGGCTGTCACACGCAGCGATGCTGGTACAACGGCCATGCGATATCGGGCGGTTGAATAGCTCTGCTATTCAACTCCGATATCGTTTTGGCATCGTTCCAGCATCGCGTTGTATGCTAAAACAGTACAACGCGCACACGATATCGGGTCCAACTCGCGACCCACGTGACTTTTTGTCGGAGTTGGGCCGGAGTTGGACGCCGATATCGCGGCGTGTAAACCCACCATAATAGAAATACCTGCACCACTTCTGTATGTAATCATCCACTCCTGGTTTTGGTTACAAATCCTGAGTTAAAAAACTCATCAAATACTCAGCGTGTGCACGTGGCCTAACTGTGTAACTGCAGCCAGGTATAGATTTTCCTAAATAGATCTGGGGGTTTAAAAGACACCATAGTTTGAGGAGCTATAAGGACAGACAAGGACTGCCCTTCTCTTAGCCAGATTCTCCCTGCACTGCTTCAGCTAATTAATAAATCTATCCCATGTGTGTAAGACATCTGTCCATCAACTGTAGTGTCAGGGGGCCAGGGGCTAGGCATGATTAGTCAGTAATGATGAGAGAGTTTGCTTGGGTATGCTCAGTATTCAATTAAGTATTGCAGGTGCTCAAATGTGTCATTCATGAATTATCTGACACAAAAAGCCGGCTTCTTTCAATGAACGGCAGGAGCTGTTACCCCAGTGAAAGCCACTTGCAGTCTCTGAATGGGTTAAAAAGCAACATGTGCAGATGCTATGAGTAAAAAAAAAACTGCCCACCCACCCTCGGAAATATTTTGTTACTGGTTGTCTGTGTGTGGGCAAAGAGCCAGAAAGTTGGACTGACCATCACTAATTGACTTCCATTATACTTGTTACTTGAGTCTAGCCTATAGGAGTGTCCAAGCTGCTTGATTCGAGTAATGGCACCTGAGCACTTTAGTTTTTGCTCATCATAGTTAGATCTCTCCCTGTAGTGGGCCGGCTAGCTCCTCAAAAATGTTTTTCTCCATAATGGTTTTCATTTCCAGGTCGCAGAGTAGTTGATGGGAGCTGTACCAGAGTAGTCCGGTCACTCCAAAAAACTTGGCCTCCTACTCAAACTGTTTTACTTTGAAATACTTTAAAATTATAGCATGAGTCTGACAGGTCCAACTAATATTTATTTCGGGTGAGAGACTGTGATACAGAAGGCACAGTTTGTTGTGAAGCTATTATTTTCAAGGGGGCACCATCCTTCGCAGAAAATGAGAAAAGGACAATGTGATCATTAGATGAATCCAAAGGACCAAGGTGTATTATGATCCGTGCTGCTGGATGTAGGGAAGAACCACAAAACTTGGTATTTAAGATTGGTGCTTTAATGCTTCTCTACGCGTTTTGGAGCCGTCCCAGCCCCTTCCTCAGGAGTACACAAAAATACAATGACCAGCAAGGTACTGTGAGACAGTGCGGGGGATCATATGCGAGGGGCGCTATGTCTCCCCCAGAATGCGCACTGTCACGTATTGAGCCCGGTATAGGGTGTGAGAGAAAGGGACGGTCCGCTCCCTCCGCTCCGGGTCTTGCAAGGTCCCGGAAGTAGACACGAAGTTAAAAGCCTGGTCAGGAGGCAGGGCGGGGTTCCCTGTACACAGATTTGTGCTTTGGCTGCAGCAGCAGCAGATATACAGAAAGGAGAGGTCTAGAGTTCCAGGAGGCCGTGTGCTAGACTAACACGGCCTAGCCCAGGAGGGCTGGAGGAACTCGGGGTGACCCATAACGGAGGCCTTTGGCCCGAAGGACCCGGGTACGTTATATGAACTGTGTCTTGTGTACCCGGCTGCGACCCGGATTCCGGCAGACTGTGCCACCGCTGTGTGTATCAGCAATAAACACCGGATCCTGTTTGAACCACTACCGGGCTCCACGTGTTAACTGACTTGCGATCCAGGCGCTGCCCCACAGTACAGATCTTGAAACTATATATATGCATTACTAACCAATCAGAAACATCCACATGTTGATGACGTATTAGATGACGTGTGAGAGGTAGAAACAGTGGTATATAGCTTTAAGTGGCCATAGTGCGGATCAGAAGGACATAAAACAATGATCAAAAATATTCAATGAAATTACATAAAATTTCGATTATAAAACTGAGGAAATTTAAAAAAAACATAACCAAAACTGCATATAAAAACATAAAAATACACATTTCTTTGGTTATGTTTTTTAAACATTTCCTCAGTTTTATAATAGAAATTTTATGCAATTTTGTTGAATAATTTTGATCATTGTATCATGTCCTTGTGATTTTCACTATGACCACTTATAGCTATATACCACTTTTTCTACCACTCACACGTCATTTAACCCCTTCATGATCTTGGAATTTCTCATTTTTGATTTTCGTTTTTTGCTCCCCTGCTTCCAAGAGCCATAACTTTTTTATTTTTCTGTCAATATAGACATAAGATGGCTTGTTTTTTGCGGGACGAGTTGTACTTTCATATGCAATCATTTATTTTACCATATAGTGTACAGGGAAATTGCAAAAAAATTTTAAATGCAGTGAAATTGCAAAAAAAGTGCAATAACACGTTTGTTTTTTGTGTATTTTAGTCGCCATGTTCACTATATGGTAAAACCAACATGATGGGGTGATGCCTCAGGTTGGTACGAGTTCGTAGACACCCAACATATATAGCTTTACTGGTATCTAGGTGGTGAAAAAAAATTCAGAAGTTTGAAAAAAAAAAGAACTTTTTACTCCATGTTCTGCAACCCGTAGCGCCCTCATTTTTCAGGATCTGGGGCTGTGTGGCAGCTTATTTTTTGCGTCTTGAGCTAAAGTTTGTAGTGATACCATTTTTGGGGGATCCGCACTTTTGATCGCCCGTTATTGCATTTTATAGGAATATTGCAGCGACCAAAAAAATGGAATTTTGGCATTTGGACCATTTTTTCCGTTACGGAGTTTAGGACTCTCATTAACGGATTTAATATGATGATAGATCGGGAGATTCTGAACGCGGCAATACCAAACATGTGTATTTTTTTTTTTTATACTTTTATTGTGATTGTGGGAAAAGGGGGGTGACTTGAACTTTTATATATTTTTTTTTTTTACAGGTTTTTAAGAACTTTATTTTTTTTATTAATTCCTATTTTTACACTGTCTCTTAGAGAAGCACCCTGCTGCACAGGCTGATCGCTTCTGGGAGATACCGATGAGCTGCAGCTCATCAGTATCTCCCAGAATTGCGGCCGGGCTGTGGTTGGCAGCGCCTGACAACCACAACCTGGAAGTGCTCTCTGACTGCATGCGGGGTCAAGCCAGGCCCCCGGGCTGTCACATGAGTGCCGGAGATCCCGCAATAATATCGCGGGATCTCCGGAGCAGGCAGGGAACAGCGCGTTCCCTGCCACGGCCGCAGTGGATCCCGCTGTCAGTGATTGACAGCAGGATACAAGGGGTTAACAGCGCCGATTGGATCCTGTATTTGATCAGTCCTGATGAGATCAGCTGAGATGTTGGGTGTTTGATGTGAGCGTCGTGCCGGAGCTCACATCAAACCCCCCTTACCGGCCCATGACGTTGTACAACGTCATAGGTCGGGAAGGGGTTAATACGTCATCAACATGTGGATGTTTCTGATTGGTTATTGATGTATATATAGTTTCAAGATCAGTACCTTGCTGGTCGTTGTATTGTTGTGCACTCCTGAGGAAGGGACTGGGACGGCCCTGAAACGCGTAGAAAAGAAATAAACGCCAATCTTAAATACCAAGTTTTGTGGTTCTTCCCTACATCCAGCAGCGCGGATCGTAATACACCTTGGTCCTTTGGATATATCTGCATATTGTTCCTTGTCGGAACAGTGGATCCTGCAGCAGCTGGTCCTCAGCATTTAATCCATTTGTAACTCACCCCACCAGGTGAGCAGTACCTCATTTCTGAAACAACTGGTATCCAAGAGATAAGACCGTATTGTGCCCTTGTCTACCCTTTATATGTTTTGTAATGTGATAATTAAAGTATATACAAAGTCTGCAGGCATCCCTGCTAGCACAAGGTAGGGATCATTTAAAAAGTCTAATCCCTCTCTCTGCCCTTCTACGTTGCCTTTGTGACTGGCCCTTTAATAGTACTATAGATGTGATTGTCAAGTGCATACCTTTATCACTCTACACTCATTAATTGTGAGTACTTCTTTAAGTATGGGTATAATTGATTCAGGATGATAGATTTTTTTTCTTTCTAACAATTTTAAATACATGTATGTCTTTAGGGGCTGATACCATGATATCATTACCGTAGTTATTCTACAAGCCTATAATACTTACTGTGTCCATTGTGAAAATGCATCTTTTCCTCTTCCGGATCTTGTTTAGCTTTGCTGTAGCCACATCGCCTACAACAAGGTAGATCTTATGGTTAACATGTCTTATTTAAGGAATGAAAATATTAAGCATTATATTTGCAATGTTGGGCTCTGTGCCCATGGTGCATTGTTTTTTTTAAGGCTGAAGGCACACTGGTGGGCAACAAACATGGAACGTGTTTGATACACGACAGTGATGCGAGTGTAATGCGTGTTTTTGGGTGTGTGTGGTGCGATTGTGGTGCATGTGGTGAGTGTGCCTGCCTGTATTCATGTGAGTGTGCTGCGAGTGTGAAGTGTAAGTGCATGTGTGCTGTGTGTGAGTGTGATGCTGTCCATGGTCCTGAAGGACCGCGGACAGCATTTGCGGTGAATCTAAAGTCTGCGGCTGTCAAAGCCACGGATTTTAAAATTCCCGCAGTGTCGTTACAGTAACCAATCATCTTGTACCGCTGTGACAACAGCGGTACAAGATGATTAGTTAAGAAACAGAGGAATAGTCAAATTTAATGAATTTCAGCCTTCCTGTGGCTATTAACCACATCAGCAGCTTCTGCGCAGCATATCTGCACAGAGGCTGCTGATGCGGCTCATAACATGGTGTATGAGGGGTTAATAACATGCTGGTGTTATGGCAGCATGTGTCAAGACAGTGTCCTCACTCTCTTGACACATGGTGTCATCACACCATGGCTCTTGAGGGGTTAAATCCTAAGTAAAATTAAAGCCGCTAATTGTCAGCTTAATTTTCAGAACAGAAGAAGCCGGTGGCGGGTCATTACGCAGTTAGCGTACAGCACATTGGTACAGATTCCAGCATGGAGCTGTCTGAGGTGCTGTACGCTATTTACATACAGCACAGACCTGGCATCGCCTTGCCTGAACTGTCCGAGGTGCTGTAATGACATTCATTACAGTATCCTCCACTCTGTTACTGTAAATGCGGAGCTGTCCACCGCTATGTGTTCAGCACCACGCTGGCAGGGACAGCTCCACATTTACAGTAATAGAGCAGCTGATACTGTAATGAATGACATTACAGCACCTCGGACAGGTCAGCCACTGAGATGCCGGGTCTGTGCTGTACATAAATCTCCCACGCCTGCACCGATATCACCCTATTCGGTGACGGTGCAGGAGATTTAAACAGCTATATTCGGCTGTATCTTCAAATCTCCCGCACTGACACCGGCGGGAGATCAGCGGCGGCCGGGAGGAGGAGATCTCCACTGCTGATCTCCTCCTCCCGGCCGCCCCCAAGACAGCTGATTGACTGGCCGGGCTGCATACTAATGTGAACGCATGCGGAGATTCTCCGTTGCGTTCACATCAGTATGGGCTGCATTTGCACTGCGTTTGAATCTGATTGCTCTACGCATGCAGACACAAATGCAAATGTGAAGGCACCCTTACAGCAGTTTTTTCAAACTTGCCTAACAATTTTGCATATTACTGTACATTCTTCTAATCATAACTATTCTAAAATATAGCAGTACACAAAAGAGATTGCCAAGGTTGTAAAAAGGGCTTTGTCATGGCTAAATGCCTGGCTTATAGTATATTATCTAAAGTGAGATTAAAAAGGTGATAGAGGCAGCTTATCTTTCATTGTGAATTTCTCTAGAGGTCTATAAATATATACGGCAGCATGTCATATTAACATAGAAGATGAAGTCGTGAAAACCCCCCCATGTGCCATTAAAATATGTCTCAACATGATGCACTGCATAATACTGTAGGGCTATTGCAGGTTTATGTTGGCATCACAGCAATAGTTCAGCTTCACTAATAATGCATGGCAGGAAACCTGTCCATGAAACATTATCTACCATAGAGCCTCCAGATGTACAAAATTTACTGATCAGATAAACAGGCTATAAATTTGTCACTTAGTGAACAAATTATGCCCTGTAATGTCTGGCATGTAAATGCAGGATTGCTGGAAAACAGATGCGCTGTGGTTTGAGCTACAGTCGGTGGCTTCGGTCCCAAAATCCAGCGTTTACTAATGGGAAGGGTCAAATAATATCTCTGCCTTAAAAACTCGCAAAATTACTGTTGATAACCTAAAGTAGGATTTTTTTTGTTATCACCCCTTAAACCTATCATTATTATTTATTGTAAATAAGAAGCAAGTTATCTTTCTTTGATTTATATTCCGTTTATGTTTACTTTTGCTAATATAGACTCAGAACATTATTCTTTCATTTTCAGCTGTCTGTTGAAAAAAATCCAAATGGCAATTTTATTCAAGGTACATATACAGATACACAGATATAGATACAGTGCCTTGTGAAAGTATTTGGCCCCCTTGAATTTTCAACCTTTTGCCACATTTCAGGCTTCAAACATAAAGATATAAATTCTAATTTTTTTGTGAAGAATCAGCAACAAGTGGGACACAATCGTGAAGTGGAATGACATTTATTGCATATTTTGAACTTTTTTAATAAATAAAAACTGAAAAGTGGGGCGTGCAATATTATTCGGCCCCTTAGCTTTCAGTGCAGCAAACTCACTCCAGAAGTTTAGTGAGGCTCTCTGAATGATCCAATATTGTCCTAAATGACTGGTAATGATAAATAGAATCCACCTGTGTGTAATCAAGTCTCCGTATAAATGCACCTGCTCTGTGATAGTCTCAGGGTTCTGTTTCAAGTGCAGAGAGCATCATGAAGACCAAGGAACACACCAGGCAGAGCCGAGATACTGTTGTGGTGAAGTTTAAGGCCAGATTTGGATATAAAAAGATTTCCCAAGTTTTAAACATCTCAAGGAGCACTGTGCAAGCGATCATATTGAAATGGAAGGAGTATCAGACCACTGCAAATCCACCACGATCTGGCCATCCCTCTAAATTTTCATTTCAAACAAGGAGAAGACTGATCAGAGATGCAGCCAAAAGGCCCATGATCACTCTGGATGAACTGCAGAGATCTACAGCTGAGGTGGGAGAGTCTGTCTGTAGGACAACAATCAGTCGTATACTGCACAAATCTGGTCTTTATGGAAGAGTGGCAACAAGAAATCCATTTCTCAAAGATATCCATAAAAAGTCTCGTTTGAAGCCACCTGGTAGACACACAAAAGATGTGGAATAAAGTGCTCTGGTCAGATGAAACCAAAATCGAACTTTTTGGCCACAATGCAAAACGATATGTTTGGTGTAAAAGCACCACAGCTCATCACCCTCAAAACACCATCCCCACTGTCAAACATGGTGGTGGCAGCATCATGGTTTGGGCCTGCTTTTCTTCAGCAGGGACAGGGAAGATGGTTAAGATTGATGGGAAGATGGACAAAGCTAAATACAGGACCAATCTGGAAGAAAACCTGTTGGAGTCTGCATAAGACCTGAGAGTGGGACGGAGATTTGTCTTCCAACAAGACAATGATCCCAAACATAAAGCAAAATCTACAGTGGAATGGTTTAAAAATAAACATATACAGGTGTTAGAATGGCCAAGTCAAAGTCCAGATACGAATCTAATCGAGAATCTGTGGAAAGAGCTGAAAACTGCTGTTCACAAATGCTCTCCATCCAACCTCATTGAGCTTGAGCTGTTTTACATGGAAGAATGGGCAAGAATTTCAGTCTCTTGTTGTGCAAAACTGATAGAGACATACCCCAAGCGACTTGAGCTGTAATCACAGCAAAAGGTGGCGCTACAAAGTATTAATTCAAGGGGGCCGAATAATATTGCACGCCCCACTTTTCAGTTTTTTATTTGTTAAAAAAGTTTAAAATATGCAATAAATTTTGTTTCAGTTCACAATTGTGTCCCACTTGTTGTTGATTCTTCACAAAAAAATTTGAATTTATATCTTTATGTTTGAAGCTTCAAATGTGGCAAAAGGTTGAAAAGTTCAAGGGGGCCAAATACTTTCACAAGTCACTGGTGTATATACATATGTATATATATATATATATATATATATATATATATAGTTATTATTATTTATATAGCACCTTTAGATTCCATGGCGCTTTACATATGGAAAGGGCAGACAAGGACAAGTACAATATGTATGGACAATCAAATCAAACAGGTACAGGAGGGGAGAGGACACTGTCCGCGAGGGCTCACAGTCTACAAGGGATGGGTGGGGATACAGTAGGAGGGGGGGAAGTGCTGAACGTGAGACGGTGCATTGGACAGGGTCTCATTGTAGGTTGTAGGCTTCTCTGAAAAGGTGGGTCTTCAGGTTTCTTTTGAATGTTCCTAGGGTAGGCAAGTGTCTAATATGCTGAAAGAGTGAGTTCCAGAGTATAGCGGATGCACAGGAGAAATCTTGTATGCGGTTGAGGAAGTAGGTAATGAGAGGGGAGTAGAGAAGAAGTTCTTGGGAGGATCGCAGGTTGCGTGAGGGTAGGTGTCAGGAGACCATATCAGAGATGTATGGAGGGGACAGGTTGTGGATGGCTTTGTATGTTATGGTTATGGTTTTGAACTGGGATCTCTGAGAAGTGGGGAGCCAGTGAAGGGCTTGGCAGAGGCGGAAGACGTGGGTGTACTGGGAAGACAAGTAATAGATTGGAGAGGAGTGAAGGAAGTAGTGGGGAGGCCAGTGAGTAAGAGGTTGCAGTAGTCAAGGCAGGAGATGATGAAAGTGTGAATAAGTGTTTTAGCAGTGTCATGGCCAAGGAAAGTGCGGATCCGGGAAATGTTTTTGAGCTGGAGTCAGCAGGAGGTGGCGAGGGCTTGAATGTGTGGCTTAAAGGAGAGGGATAAGTAGAGGATTACCCCGAGGCACTTGCCGTGGGAGACTCGGGAGAGTGAGCAGTCATTGACAGTATGGATAGCTGTGGTAGAGAGGGAGGGTGATTTGGGGGAAAGACAATGAACTCGGTTTTGTCCATGTCCAGTTTTAGGAAGAGAGCAGAGAAAGATGAGATGGCAGACAGGCATTGTGGAATTTTGGAAAGTAGGAAGGTGATGACAGATAGATCTGGGTGTCGTCAGCATAGAGGTGGTACTGAAGGCCGTGAGACTCAATGAGTTGTCCTAGGCCGAGGGTGTAGATGGAGAAGAGTAGTGACCCCAGTACAGAGCCTTGGGGACACTGACAGATAGGGGGTGGGGCAAAGAGGAGGTGTGGGAGTGGGTGACGCTTAAAGGGAACCAACCACCTCAGATGACGTGTATAAGCTGTTAATACATGTCCCTGGACCCTATGTACACCATTGCAGCTATGTTTTTGCTAAGAATATTGATAACAGCAAACCGAAATAAACAGTTTATAAACTTACATGATTTAGTACTTGAGGGCGTCTCCCTCGGGCTTTAGTGCGAGAGGGCTGTGTGTTATGCAGCCTGAGTGGCTTTCCTCCCCCTCCCTCTCTGTTTGCAGGACGTCACATTAGGGCGTGATATTATCTTGGTGTGGGCGGGCACCCAAGGCAGCTCCCGTCCGTGCACGTCTTCTCAGTGACGTCCTGCAAACAGAGAGGGAGGGGGAGGAAAGCCACTCAGGCTGCATAACACACAGCCCTCTCGTACTAAAGCCCGAGGGAGACGCCCTCAAGTACTAAATCATGTAAGTTTATAAACTGTTTATTTCGGTTTGCTGTTATCAATATTCTTAGCAAAAACATAGCTGCAATGGTGTACATAGGGTCCAGGGACATGTATTAACAGCTTATACACGTCATCTGAGGTGGTTGGTTCCCTTTAAAGTCCAGTCCGTTAGGTATGAGGAGATCCAGGATATGCAGGAGAAGGCAAGGTCAGTGAGGCCAAGAGATTCCAGAATCTGTAGTAGGGAAGTGAATGGTCAACGGTGTCAAAGGTGGCTGATAGGTCAAGGAGGAGCAGGACGGAGTAGTGTTGTTTGCTCTTGGCGGTCAGTAGGTCGTTGGTGACTTTGGTTAGGGTTGTTTTGGTGCAGTCGTGGGGTCGGAAACCATATTGTAGGCGGTCAAAGAGGGAGCAGGGGGTAGAGGTGGGAGGACAGTTCAGAATGGATATGTTGTTCAAGTAGTTTTGAGTCGAAGGGGAGAAGAGATATGGTGCAATAGTTGGAGAGATATGAAGGGTCGAGGGAGGGTTTTTTGAGGATAGGTGTGATCAGGGTGTGTTTGAAGGATGAGGGGAAGATGCGGGTAGTGAGTGATAAGTTAAAGAGATGGGTTAGGGCAGGGATGAGGACTGCGGTGAGGTTCGGGATGAGGTAGGAAGAGACTGGGTCGAGGGCACAAGTGGTGAGGTGTGATCGTAACAGAAGGGAGGAGAGTTGATCCTCTGTCATGGTGGGAAAGCTTCCTTTCGATGAAGAGGGCTGGGCAGTAATGGGGAAGTGCTGGGGGGACAGTGGGTCAAAGCATTCCCTGATTTTGTCAATCTTCTGTTTGAAGAAGGTGGCAAAGTCATCGGCAGAGATGAGGGGAGAGGGAGGAGGTGCAGGGGGACGGAGTAGAGGAGTTGACAGTTCTGAATAGTGGTTTGGGGTTGTGGGACAGGGCGGTTATTAGGGAGAAGTAGGCTTGTTTTGAGGCAGTGAGTGCTGTCTTGAAGTTGGTGAGGGACTGTTTGTACATGGCAAAGTGCACCACAAAAGGTATTTCTTCCATCTCCGCTCAGCCTCCCTGGATGCAGGATGCAGTTCTTTGTTGAGGGTACTGAGTCAGGGTTGCCTGTATGTGCAAGTTTTGTTGTATGTGAGGGGGCGGCTTGATCGAGGGCTGTAGTTAATGTGGTGTTATAGAGGATGTTGGCGGTGTCAGCATCATGTGAGGAAGCTAAGTCTTTGAGGGAGAGAAGGGACTTGGAGAATGAGTGAAAATCAATACGTTTAAAGTTACGGCGGGGTTGAGTGAGTTTCAGAGAGGGGGAGGGTTTGGGGGGAGAGGGAGAGAAAGAGCCAGGTTGTGGTCAATAGGGGGAGGGGCGAAATTGATTAGTAAGTGAGGGAACAGAGGCAGGTGAAGACAAGGTCGAGCTAATGGCCATCCTTTGAGTGGCTGAGGAGGACCATTGGGAAAGCCCAAAAGAGGTGGTCAGTGATAGGAGTCTGGAGGCAGTGGCATGGGGAGTGTCAATCAGGAAATTGAGTTTGCCCATGATGATTGTGGGGATGCCGAAGGAGAGCAAGTGGAGAAGCCAAGTGGTGAAATGGTCGAGAAAGGTGGGAATAGATCCTGGGGGCAGTAGATGACAGCTAGCTGTAGGTTACAGGGGGGAAGATGCAGACTGAGTGTACCTCAAAGGAGAGGAGGGAGGCAGAGGGTGGCGATGTAATTGTGGTGACAGAGCAGCTGTCGGAGAGGAGGAAGCCAACACCTCCGCTACGGTTGTTGCAAGGGCGGGGGGTGTGGGAAAGAGTGAGTCCGCAATAGGAGAGTGCAGCAGGGGGAGGCAGTGTCAGAGGAGGTGAACTAGGATTCAGTGATGACAAGCAATGAGAGTTTGTTAGAGATTAAGAGGTCGTGAATAAATGGGAATTTGTTGCAGACCAAGCGGGCATTCCGGAGTGTGCCATGTAGAGGGACTGGGGGAGCAGGGGCTGTTGGAATGGGTGTAAGGTTGTTGAGGTTGCGAAGGTTAGTTGTGGTCATGGGTATGGGATAGAAGTGACTGTGGGGATGTGATGGGAGGGACTGGGATTAGGGGAAATGTCTCCAGCAAGTTGGAGGAGTAGGGAGATGTTTAGGAGGTGGGAGCAGGAGAGTTTACATGGAGGGCATGCATGTTTCAAGACAAAGGATTGAATGTGGAGGAACAGTTCAGAGGAGTGGGTGAGATGGTTAGGTAGGATAGAGGGAGAGAGCACTAGTTCTTTGCTGGGTGGATGGATAAGTGGAGTTAGTAGGAAGTGGAGTAGGATGGCAGTGAGAGTGAGAAGAAGCGGGAACATTGTATACAGTGAGGAGAGATGGGGTGCAGCAGGGGATGAGAGGCAGCAGGGGAGGGGTGTAGCAGGGAGGAGTCAAGCCGAGTAAAGGTCAAATTCGCAACACCAGTCAGGACAGATTCATAGCATGTGGGGGTGAGATGCAGCAGGTGGATGAGATGTAGCCAGGGAACAGATGCAGCGGGGAATATGCAGTGATGATGAGGACGTACCAAGTCAGACAAATGCGTACCACATAGGGCTGAGATGCAGCAGGAGAATGGGGTGCATTCAGGGGGTCAGATGCAGCAGAGGACAGATGCAGTGGGGGATATGTGCATATGGATGACATCATACCAGGTCCAAACAGATGAACAGCCCATGGGGATGAGTTACAGGAGGCGGATGAAAAGCAGATTGGGGTCAGATGCAGTGGGTGGTGTGCAGTACGGATAAAGTCCACCTGGTTCAGACAAGTGCACAGCATGTGGGGATGAGATGTAAGAAGCGGATGAAATGCAACTTGGGGTCAGATGTAGCAGGCGGTCAGATGCAGCGGGGTGTGCAGTAGGATGAGGTCATACCAAGTCCAGGCGAATGCACAACTCGTGGGGATGAGATGCAGGCGGGGGTCAGGTGCAGCCAGGGGTCAGAAGCAGGGAGAGGATGTAAAGTAGTGAGGAGTCATGGAGGGCGCAGGCTGATGGTTGTTTGCGGCTGGTGGTGGTTGTCAACAGGAGCCTGTTATAGCATGTGGCAGGCCCACTGGCCTGATTTGCTTGGTGGTTCTCAGTGTCTGCGGTGAAGTCCAGGTGATCCAGGAGGCAGGAGGGATCCTGGTTGTGGAATGGGAAGCCCAGGGATGCGGGAGTAGCAGGTGTTGGCACCTCCGTACGACCCTCGAGCTGGGGAGAGACTGGGAAGGAGGTGGTGGTGGTAGTGGAGCAGGCAGCTGCAGAGGAGCATCAGGCCGCCCATCCGACTTGGGATCCGAGCAGAGGCAGGATCCCGCAGGCAGTGCTGTCAGCCCTCACACAGCTCACAGCTTTACAATGCTGTGGAGGGCCAGATACAAGGCGTTACAGGAACCTGGGAGAGGGGTAGGGACAGACCATGGTCAGACATCGCAGCGGTGATGGAGTGAGGGGGGAGAGCGGACTGATCCTGCTCCCACAGCGGGGTGAGCGAGTGGCGGTGGACCAGGCGGGTAGCTCAGGAGACCCCGTACCGTAGCTGTAATAGGCGCTCGGACGGTGAGGCAGCTTCTGCCTCTGGCAGGAGGCAGGGCATCGGGAGTCCCAGGAAGGCCACAAGTGAGGGCTGCTGCTCCAGCCTGTACACAGGGTTGCAGTGTGCCGAGCGTGGAGAACGGTGATGCACAGTGGTCACGGTGAGCACCCGCCGAATAGCCACCCGGGGGGCTCAGAGGGGATGACGTACTGCAGGTGGCAGTGGTGCATCCTTTGAGTGGTGGCTAACCGGAGTTGAGATGCCGGGCAGGTTGACGAATGCCTCCCACGCAGTGATGCAGGTGAGGGCCAAACATGGTCAGATGGCCTCCAGCAACTCCAATTTTTGGGTGGTCAATGCCTGGAGATATGCAAGGCAGCACATCCTCACAGCTCGGTGGCTATCTTGCATATACCGATAAGATGTTTAGATTGTGAGCCCCATTGGGGACAGTGTGTTGCAATGTATGTAAAGTACTATGCAATTAATAGTGCTATATAAATGAATCATTATACAGTTAGGGCCAGAAATATTTGGACAGTGACACAAGTTTTGTTATTTTAGCTGTTTATAAAAACATGTTCAGAAATACAATTATATATATAATATGGGCTGAAAGTGCACACTCCCAGCTGCAATATGAGAGTTTCCACATCCAAATCGGAGAAAGGGTTTAGGAATCATAGCTCTGTAATGCATAGCCTCCTCTTTTTCAAGGGACCAAAAGTAATTGGACAATGGACTCTAAGGGCTGCAATTAACTCTGAAGGCGTCTCCCTCGTTAACCTGTAATCAATGAAATAGTTAAAAGGTCAGGGGTGGATTCCAGGTGTGTGGTTTTGCATTTGGAAGCTGTTGCTGTGACCAGACAACATGCGGTCAAAGGAACTCTCAATTGAGGTGAAGCAGAATATCCTGAGGCTGAAAAAAAAGAAAAAATCCATCAGAGAGATAGCAGACATGCTTGGAGTAGCAAAATCAACAGTTGGGTACATTCTGAGAAAAAAGGAATTGACTGGTGAGCTTGGGAACTCTAAAAGGCCTGGGCGTCCACGGATGACAACAGTGGTGGATGATCGCCGCATACTTTATTTGGTGAAGAAGAACCCGTTCACAACATCAACTGAAGTCCAGAACACTCTCAGTGAAGTAGGTGTATCTGTCTCTAAGTCAACAGTAAAGAGAAGACTCCATGACAGTAAATACAAAGGGTTCACATCTAGATGCAAACCATTCATCAATTCCAAAAATAGACAGGCCAGAGTTAAATTTGCTGAAAAACACCTCAAGAAGCCAGCTCAGTTCTGGAAAAGTATTCTATGGACAGATGAGACAAAGATCAACCTGTACCAGAATGATGGGAAGAAAAAAGTTTGGAGAAGAAAGGGAACGGCACATGAGCCAAGGCACACCACATCCTCTGTAAAACATGGTGGAGGCAACGTGATGGCATGGGCATGCATGGCTTTCAATGGCACTGGGTCACTTGTGTTTATTGATGACATAACAGCAGACAAGAGTAGCCGGATGAATTCTGAAGTGTACCAGGATATACTTTCAGCCCAGATTCAGCCAAATGCTGCAAAGTTGATTGGACGGCGCTTCATAGTACAGATGGACAATGACCCCAAGCATACAGCCAAAGCTACCCAGGAGTTCATGAGTGCAAAAAAGTGGAACATTCTGCAATGGCCAAGTCAATCACTAGATCTTAACCCAATTGAGCATGCATTTCACTTGCTGAAATCCAGACTTAAGACGGAAAGACCCACAAACAAGCAAGACCTGAAGGCTGCGGCTGTAAAGGCCTGGCAAAGCATTAAGAAGGAGGAAACCCAGCGTTTGGTGATGTCCATGGGTTCCAGACTTAAGGCAGTGATTGCCTCCAAAGGATTCGCAACAAAATATTGAAAATAAAAATATTTTGTTTGGGTTATGTTTATTTGTCCAATTACTTTTGACCTCCTAAAATGTGGAGTGTTTGTAAAGAAATGTGTACAATTCCTACATTTTCTATCAGATATTTTTGTTCAACCCTTCAAATTAAACGTTACAATCTGCACTTGAATTCTGTTGTAGAGGTTTCATTTCAAATAAAATGTGGTGGCATGCAGAGCCCAACTCGTGAAAATTGTGTCACTGTCCAAATATTTCTGGCCCTAACTGTATATATATATATATATATATATATATATATATATATATATATATATATATATATAAGCAAAAAGTCCCTGGTGTGAATAAAATCCACAATTGCTTTTCTAAAGGAAGTGGTATTTATATAAACTGTGTGCAGAATTATTAGGCAAATGAGTAGTTTGATTACATGATACTTTTTATACATGTTGTCCTACTCCAAGCTGTATAGGCTTGAGAGCCAACTACCAATTATGTAAATCAGGTGATGTGCATCTCTGTAATGAGGAGGGGTGTGGTGTAATGACATCAACACCCTATATAAGGTGTGCAGAATTATTAGGCAAATGCCTTTCCTTAGGCAAAATGGGTCAGAAGAGAGATTTGTCGGGCTCTGAAAAGTCCAAAATTGTGAGATGTCTTGCAGAGGGATGCAGCAGTCTTAAAATTGCCAAACCTTTGAAGCATCATCACCGAACAATCAAGCATTTCATGGCAAATAGCCAAGAAGGGTCGCAAGAAGCGTGTTGGGCGAAAAAGGCGCAATATAACTGCCCATGAATTGAGGAAAATCAAGCGTGAAGCTGCCAAGATGCAATTTCCCACCAGTTTTGCAATATTTCAGAGCTGCAACGTTACTGGAGTATCAAAAAGCACAAGGTGTGCTATACTGGCCAAGGTAAGGAAGGCTGAAAAATGACCACCTTTGAACAAGAAACATAAGATAAAACGTCAAGACTGGGTCAAATCTAAAAAAAACCCCACTCCAACTTCCAAAAATATTAAGCTTTGATATTTATGAGTCTTTTGGGTTGATTGAGAACATAGTTGTTGATAAATAATAAAAATAATCCTCTAAAATACAACTTGCCTAATAATTCTGCACACAGTGTATATATATTTATTTTGATGAAGCCAGAATTTTTTTTTCGTTCATTTATAACAGATATTGAAAAGAAACATATGGATCTTTAATTGTACATGCTAAACAATTTGTAAATGGACACTACTAACTATACTTTTAGGTAATTTTTCAGAAATAGCCATCCTGTGTATGTACAAGGGAAAATAACATTAATTCTGGCTCTTATGTTATCTGAATCCTGCGTTTTGCTAGTTTTCCTCTGTATAAATGTTATATCTATATTTGTAGTTGATTCAGAGCTGGTGAGCGGAGATTAGATGCTATGATCTCTCCCATACACAGCACACGGAGATGAATTCCTGCTCTTCATTCCTTAGCACACAGACATGAGCAGTAGAGGTATGGAATAAATTGTACAGCAACAGTAATCAGCGTAGATGTGAATCCAGCTCTGAGTACAGGTAAAATAATTGCTTGGAAGCACAGCACGATCTGCCTGTGTCTCTCTCTCCGCTTCTTTACTCTGCTCCTCACTCTTCCACATATAAATTGGGCATAAATACTCTAATGTGCTGCAGATTTAATCTATAGAAAAATTTGCAACAAATCCTCTGCAAAATCTACAAAAGTTACAGGTGGATTTGCTGCTGATTTTACTGCAGAATTCTCCATCGCAAAGTAAAGAAATAGTATCCACACAGGAACATAATTTTATTTTCCATTAAAATAGAGATAAATGATAAAGTTAAGAATGTCTGCAGCAAATACCAGCAAAGTGCGCTGGTAGGGGTACTGCACCCACAATAGATTGTGCAGTATTCCTGTTGCAGGGGCGTGTAAAGTCTGCATGAGGCTCCCATCCAAGCACTCCCACACTAGGCCAGGGTAGACGGGTAGACTCATTCCCAGAAGGCGGAGTTAGGGGAGGTGGGAAAACACAAAGACAGTTTTAGTTTCATCTGAGGAAAGAAGCAAATGGGAGCCCCGAGAGAGAGAAGGGTCTCCCAGGGAAGGGGCCTGAGAGAAAAGGCAGCCCAGGAGAAGAACGAGGAAACCCGTATCAGATCGACCAACGTGGTGCCGGCTTCGAGGAACGGTACAGGCGAGTCCACCCCCTGAGCTGTTGACGTCGGCCGTAGCAGGTTAGTTCAGCAGCCCGGGCAACCAAACCGGGTCGAGCCCCTTAGGAAGAAGAAGGGCACCTCATAGCACCCAATGGGCCTGGTATACAAGCGATTTGTGCATGGCAGGCGCAACTAAAGGCAGCAGAATGTAGGATTGACTAAAGAAGGTATACTACGGGAGCCTCAAAAATACTTTACCCTCTTCTGCGACTACTCAGCCAGGTACCCATCTAAAAACTCTAAAAGCTATAACTTAACCTGCCATCTGAACCTGGTTCCAGTAAAAGTACCAGTACAGAGTCATAAAGCCTCCATGTCTCCTTACTACACAAACTGCTGTGCAGCTGTGCTGCCCACAACCGGCACCATGACAATAAGTGCTGTCCTGGCTTCTCCTGCAGGGAGCTGCATCATCCAAGCTGCAAAACCATCGCCCCCGGAGGTCTGAAGCAGCGCTGGTGATTATCATCAGAATCTGCAGGTGGCGTCACAAAAAACTTTAAACTTTTATTCCTCTGCAATCATCCCCCAATTTTTAGGCTATTCACTAGGGCCACCGGTCCAGGCGGGCCACCGGTGACATCCCTGCAACTCCACGGGCGAGTACCGAGTCCCCATAGGCCCTTAGGTGAGTCACTAGGTTAACAGGAGTCAAGAAATCTGAACACTGTTAAAAAAAATGCATAAGAATTTAAAATTAAGCTTCCTCCCCAATGTTATGTTTCACCACATTTAGTAAAGGAAACTCCAGTTCAAATGCATAAAGTCCATAATACAAGTGCTGATGTCACATCTGTGTATGGAAACTAAATTATTCATTTGTATTTATACCAAATCAACCTATATTCAAATGCAAATAATAAACACAATAAGTAGAGTACCAGAAGGATCACAGAATCTGGCCATGACCTACTCTGGCTATTTTCATAAATTAGCTTTCTCCAGCAATGTGTTCTGCATTTTTATATCGTCAGGTTGCCTAGAAACCACATGTCTTAAGGTCTTAGTGTCCATCTTTTAATTACATTTGGCTAAACAATTAAGTCACAAGTTCTAACTGCTGTTCAAGAGAATACCATTTCATTTTACCCACGATTTTCTTAAAAGAGTTGTCTACAGAATAGGTGATACCCTATAGCTGGGATCACAAACTCCGGGCCTCGAGGGCCACACACAGTGCAGGTTTTCCTGGTATTGATGATTCCAATCCCTGTGCCATACTAAGGAAATCCTGAAAATGATGAGGACGGCATCTATGGGGGCACTGCCTTGTTTATTAGATAGGTATTAGTAAATATGTATGTAGCAGATTATTTAGAAATAGGAGATTTCTGCTATACTGCTTGTTACTAATTAACATTACTTAATTTTTAGCAGTTTCAGAATCCATAAAAGAAATATTAACTGAGCAATCAATGGAGGAGAAGAGATATATAAATTCATTTCCTAATTGTGAATATACAATTAGATTTCAATCATTAAAGTCTGTGATTTCCAGCAAGTCAAGACCTAATAGTTACAATTTATGCAAATACATTTCTATTTTGTCTTGTTCTGGCCCCAATTATCCAGATAATTACTGGAAACTTTCAGGAGAGACAAATTAACCACCTAGAGGGATTGTCAATACAACTCGTTTGACCCTTGTAAAGGCAAACTTTGCCAGGACTGGGTTAATAAATAATCCTGTTATTTTGGTCAAAAAACTATGTGACAGCAATTTAATAGGAAATCTCATCGCATTATGGAGTTGATTGGAAAATACAAATAATTTAAGAAATAAAATTACATATTAATGGGTATTTGTGTTGATGAAATTTAGTTTACTGAGTTTCAGACTTTACAATGCAATCGGAGTGGGAGGTGAAATTATTTCCTGTTTTAATAGGCATGCATAAAATTTAGGAGATCATTGAAATATATGTTTTACACACAACTCTACAAAAGCTATTGCTGAAATGCAAATAATGTAGATAAATAGCTATTTGCTCACTATAGTGAGACACTGCAAATTTCCAAGACTCCTAGGCTATGTGCTATGTATGGCTTGTCATAATCTACTGTATGTATTGTTACAAGCACAATTATTCAACCCCTTATTACAAATTCAGTTTATTAGGCTAGGGTAACACTTGGGAGGCCGTTTTTTTGACGCCAGCATTAAAGGTTGCAGTTTTTTTCTGTTGCAATTTTTATGCCATTTTAACGCTAGCATTAACGCATGGTATCTATATGTACCATGCGTTAACGCATGCGTTTCCCATATGCTCCCACGTTGCTTACTACGTTTTTTGGTGCTTTAGTAAAAACGCATAGCGTCAAAAGTGTTGCATTTTGACCATGCGCTATTTGCATGGGAGCCTATGGAAGCGTTTATGGTACCGTTTTCCACAATTTGCAATTTTTAAACGGTAGCTTTTAGTGCATCCAAGGCTCAAGTGTGACTTTAGCCTTAGCAATATTTACTAACTTTCTGCTGTTTGCAAAAAACAATAAAACACAAGCAAAACATTTACTATCACAAGTGGTGTCTCCAAATTCAGCTATAATGCCTCTTTTACTGACCACTGCAGACTCAGAATTATTCATCCCCTTCATGAGAGGCACATTTATTAGAGGCTCTATGGCTGGTATGACTAGAAATGAGCAAACGTTTCCTGAATATGTTCACCAATTTCAAATTCGTCACAAACATTGCAGATTCGGCACATGACCAGAAACCCAAACAATTTACCCAAAATTCAGCAAACATGGCTTTGTTCAGGAAAAAGTTGGACATTTCAAAAATGACCCCAAAACATTTCCTGATCCTTTGGGACCAAAACGCTTGCTAGAAGACTTACTGGCTGGGAACAACACCTAACCTTCAGTCAGGAGTGTTCCCAGACACCGTATATACTCGTGTATAAGCCGACCCGTGTATAAGCCGACCCCCCTACTTTTGCCCCCAAAAACTGGGAAAACTTATTGACTCGCGTATAAGCCGAGGGTGGACCCCAGCACAGGTATACAACCCCAGCAGTGAGGTATACAGCCACCAGGAGTATGGTATACAGCCACCAGGACAGGTATACAGCCACCAGCAGTAAGGTATACAGGTCCCCCAGTGGTATACAGCCCCCAGGAGTGAAGTATACAGGCCCCCCCAGTGGTATACAGGCCCCAGCAGTATGGTATACAGCAGGTATACAGAGGTATACAGGCGGCCCCCAGAGGTATACAGGAGGCCCCCAGAGGTATACAGGAGGCCCCCAGAGGTATACAGGCCCCCCACACTGTGCAGCCCCCAGATGTATACAGGCCCCCAGTGGGGTATATAGCAGGCCCCCAGTGCAGAGCCCCCCCACACTGTGCAGCCCCCAGATATATACAGGCCCCCAGCGGGGTATATAGCAGGCCCCCAGTGGCCCCGCTGGGGGCCTGCTATATACCCCACTGGGGGCCTGCTATATACCCCGCTGGGGGCCTGCTATATACCCCACTGGGGGCCTGCTATATACCCCGCTGGGGGCCTGCTATATACCCCGCTGGGGGCCTGCTATATACCCCGCTGGGGGCCTGCAATATACCCCGCTGGGGGCCTGCTATATACCCCGCTGGGGGCCTGCTATATACCCCGCTGGGGGCCTGCAATATACCCCGCTGGGGGCCTGCTATATACCCCGCTGGGGGCCTGCTATATACCCCGCTGGGGGCCTGCTATATACCCCGCTGAGGGCCTGCTATATACCCCGCTGGGGGCCTGCTATATACCCCACTGGGGGCCTGCAATATACCCCGCTGGGGGCCTGCTATATACCCCGCTGGGGGCCTGCTATATACCCCGCTGGGGGCCTGCTATGTACCCCGCTGGGGGCCTGCTATATACCCCGCTGGGGGCCTGCTATATACCCCGCTGGGGGCCTACTATATACCCCACTGGGGGCCTGTATACATCTGAGGGCTGCACAGTATTGCACGGCTCCCCCTGCCGCTGTGATGGGCGGGGGGAGCCGTGCATATCTAATGAGCGGCCCCATGTGATGGGCCGCTCTGTCAGCAGCCTCCCCCCGCCTCCTCCAGCCTCCCCAGCACCCGGACACCATAGGATTACCGTATTGACTCATGTATAAGCCGAGGGGGTGACTTTTCAGCCCAATTTTTGGGCTGAAAAACTCGGCTTATACACGAGTATATACGGTATACTGTTTTCTTTAAAACTGTACAATTTAATTGAGCTTTTAAAAAAAATAAAAATTAAGCTTCCTTGCATTTCTTGGTGGAGAGTGTGAATTTTTGGAAACAGTGGCAGCAGCTGTAAAGTCCAGGAACCTTACAATGTCCTTTAGACATCCATTTAACCCCTTGCCCCACAACCTGGTTTGCACCTTAATGACTAGGCCAGTCTTTGCAATTCTGACCAGTGTGCCTTTAAGAGGTAATAACTCTGGAACACTTCAACAGATCCCAGTGATTCCAAAATGTTTTTTTTATGAAATATTGGACTTCATGTAAGTAGTAAATTTAGGATGATTGTTTTTTGCGTTTATTTATGAAAAACACAAAAATTTGACAAACATTTTTAAAGGTTTGCAATTTTCAAACCTTGAATTTTTATACCATTAAACCACAGAGTTATATCACACCAAATAGTTAATAAATAACATTTTCCACATGTCTACTTTACATCAGTACAATTTTGTAAACAAGAATTTTTTGTTAGGGAGTTAGAAGGGTTCAAAGCTTATGAGCAATTTCTCATATTTCCATCAACATTTACAAATCCGCTTTCTGAAGTGACCTTGAGGGGCCTATGTGACAGAAATGCCAAAAAATTGAAACCATTTTAAAAACTGCACCCCTTAAACTACTCAAAACCACATTCTAGAAGTTTACTAACCCTTCAGGTACTTTACAGGAACAAAATCAATATGAAATTTAAAAAAATAACATTTTACTTTTGTTCCTCAAAAAGGTTGCTTTAGCACAAGTTTGGAAACTATGCCCCTTAAGGAAGTTATATAGATGTATGGTGACACTTTGAACTTCCAGGTGCTTCATAGAAATTTAGAAAGATGAGCCATCAAAATAAAAAAATCCCATTTTCTCCACAAAAATTTACATTCAGCTGAATTTTTTTTATTTTCACCAGGCTTACAGGAAAAAAATGGACCCCATATTTTGTTGTGCAATTTCTACTGTTTAGGAGCACAGCAGGATTTGGAAGGGAAGGAGCACCATTCAAACTCAAAACTGGCTGGAATCATTGGCAGACACCATGTTGCGTTTGGAGAACCCTCGATATGCCTAAACAGTGTAAACCCCCCAAAAGTGACCCCATTTTGGAAGCTAGATCCCTCCAGGAACTTATCTTGATGTGTGGTGAACACCTTGAATCCCAAGGTGCTTCACAGAAATTTAGAAGATTGAGCTGTGAAAATAAAAAAATCACACTTTTCTCTACAAAAATGTTCTTTGAGCTTAATTTTTTATTTTCAATAGGGTAACGAGAGGAAATGGGCCCTAAAATTTGTTGTGCAACTTCTCCTGAGTATGAAAATGCATCATACGTGGCAGAAAACCCTCGTTTGGGAGCAAGGCAGGGCTCGGAAGGTAAGGAGCAAAAGTCAAGCTTAAAATAGGCTGGAATCACCATGTCGTAATTGGAGAGCCCCTGATGTGCCTAAACAGTGGAAACCCCCCACAATTGACCCTTTTCTGGAAACTAGACACTTCAAGAAACCTATATAGATTTGTGGTGAGCACCTTTAACTCCCAGGTGCTTCGCAGAATTTTTGAAGGTTGAGTTGTGAAAAGAAAAATAATCACATTTTTTCCATAGAAATAATTTAGCCACAAATTTTGTATTTTCCCAATGACAACAGGAGAAAATGCATCATAAAAATTGTTCTGCAATGTCTCTTGAGTACATTGAGATACCTCATATGTGATTAAAAATTACTTTTGAGGAACAATGCAATGCTCAGATAGGAAGTAGCATTACCTCAGATTTGGATTTCAGATTTAGCTGAAATGGTGTGGGGGTGCCCTGTGTGCTAACAGATGAAGGACCTTGGTAGATACTTGTGTTTTTGTGGGTTGCGCTGAATGCTATTGGTGGCAATTAGGGTACAGAACATTTTGAAACAGTCTACATTTATCCTGAATGCTATGGTTAGCACTTACATTCGGGTTTCCAGCTACATATTGGAAATACATTATTCAAGTAAAGCCACCAACGGATCCATTCACTAATGAGACAACAGAGTTAATCTAAACTCTGTTTGACCTCTGTTAAGCAGTGTCTTTTTTTTCAAAAATGCACAAAATTGTGATTGACCGCACTTTTGCGCACCCCTAAAAAAGACGAATAAAAAGATAGACAGTGCCGGACTATGGGTCAGATAGAAGTTCAAAGTGACTACCTCTGCCACATTACAGTGAATTCACCTTTGGAAATTTTGTCTGAATCACAAATTTCAGAGGTTAACACGTAATTGCTGGTGTAAGCCCCAGCATAGAGTGCAGTATAATAGTTAGCCACACCATACTGCGATCTTGGGAAAGCAGAATATACAAATCAAGATCAGTTGAAGAATTGGCTTTACTATTATTTTTACACTGTTCACCTTGCGGTATAAGTGATTAGGTTTCTTTATTTGCTAGGTCGGTACGATTACTGCAATATTAGATTCATATATTTTTTTAGGTTTGGCTACTATTGCGCTAAAACGTTTTGTACAAAATAATGTCTTTTTGCATCACTGAATTTTGAAGGCTGCAGTTTTTTATTTTTCTGCCAAAAGAGTCATGTGAGGGCTTGTGTTTTGCTGGATGAGTTGGAGTGTCTATTGGTACCATTTTGGGCCACAAATGTTTCTTGATCACTTTCTATTCTGCTTTTTGTGAGGCAGAATCAAGAGGAAGCTGAAATTCAGGAACTGTTTTTTTTTTTTCGTACGTCATTCACCATATTGTAAAAGTGATAAGGCAGCTTTATTCTCCAGTCAGTAGAAACACATCGATAAATCATTTATATAGTGTTTTTGTTTGGTGGCTTTTACATCAATAAAACAATTTTATAGAAAAAAAATATTGTTTTGCATCTCTGTACTCTGAGAGCTGTAACTTTTTAATTTTTTGCTGACAAAACTGTGTTGCAGCATGTTCTTTGTGGACAAGATAACGTTTCCAGTGAAACCAGTTTTATTTACATGCGACTTTTAGATTGTCTCTTTTTCCCATTATTGGTGGCATGATGAAAAAGCATAGTGTTTTGCCATGTTTTTCATGCAGATCTTGAAAATATAGGGTTCAAGATGTCATAGTGTGACATACAGCTCTGCTGTAGTCTTGGTCACCAGCACAGGTGCAGCAGATACCTGCTGTGTAACCTGAGACAATCTCAGGGACGTTGCGACTTGTCACACTCCCAGTAGCAGTGCCTGCTTTCCTACCATATGGGGGATGTAGTCATTGATCTTGCCCTCCCCCCTCTACTGTGTCTACTCTTTTAGAGGGTTGGGTGGAATGGGAGACTTTAAAAATGGATTTTAATTTAAAAAAATGTTGAAAGAGGAATGTATTAGGGTTAATTTTAAAATAAAACATTTATTGGTGTGATTATTTGTGTCCTTACTGACTTGATTAGCAAAATCAGGTATCTAATTAATGCCTCAACATTACTAACCTCTTGACTTGCTGTCAGCCAACATTAAATCCTAATTACCCAGTCTGCAACCGGCACCAGGGCAACTGGAAAAGCTCTCATGGAGGCACTAATTCCTGGGTGGCTGTGGCCTGCAATTTTAACATGGGGGCCTAGAACACTTGGGCCTCACTATGCTTATAATTCCAGCCTCCAGCTGCCTGGGTTACCCTGGTGACAATCAAAAATACGGCAAAGTGCACGTCCATATTTAAAGTTATTTACTTAGTGTTACAGTAATCTGACTTTAGTTTGGTTGTCATACTAGCAACCAACAACAGATACTGGCAGAGAGGGTGGGTGGGGTTAAGTATGACTTTAACTAATCCATGGGGAGGAAGCAGTCAATATGTCTGACGTTCATGAATAGGCCCTGAAGCAATGTGAGAGCGACACTGAAGCTTGGTAAGTAATAGTCTAGTAAGCTAATGCCTGTGTCAAAAGAGTGGGGCTCCACTGTAAAACAGTTGGAGCTGTATTTGGCAGCTTTTGAGCCCCTGTGAATGTGCTTTCTAGGCCCTTGATTTTGCTCTCAATTGATTTGAATTGGGTTCGGAAGTTCAGCAAACTGGTTGTCGATCTATTCCATGAACATATGCCCATTTGGCAAATAAACCCAAACCTGAACTTCAAAATGTTCGCTTATCTCTACTTATGAACTGCTGCAAACATGATTGGTAGGCAGATATCAGCTTCTGGCAACATTCCTAAGAAATTTTACCCATTTATCATGAGCAATGGCTTACAGTTCACTAATATTCTTAGGCTGTAAAGAAACTGGTTGAAGAGACGAAAACATTGCCTTGTGCAAACATGTAAAAGGATACAATACAAACGAATAGCAAAAGCGCTGAATCCTCCTAGAAAGATACTTTACACAGTCGCATATACAATCATAAACGTTTGCACAGCCACCCCATTTGACTCAGAAAATGTCACAATGTGACTATATTTTGAGGGGAAATTTTAAACCTGCGCATTACAGTCATTCACAAAAAAAAAGGTTTATTTACTATTTGTATTTGTGAGAATTGGCTGTTTTGACAGTTAGCCCGGATATTTATCAGGTGGCCTATAGCAACCAATCGCAGCTCAGCTTCTGATTATTGCTATAGGCAACAAAAGGCATTAATAGTATAACATAGCTTATGCATGTCAGTGAGACATTCAGTGAAGATTGACGAAGACAAGAACTTTTGGAAAATGACGCACACTGGGACATGAATGTCAGTGGAGCAAAGCCACACAAACACTAAAGCTATTAAACACCTCTCTGCTATTCTTCTAACAACCTGTAACATTTCAAATCTCCTGGCGATTTGGACAAAGTACAAAGCTGACCTCAATGATGACCAGGGGCAGATTAATAGGAGCCAGGGCCTCAAGCTGTTTAGAAGGTGCGGGCCCCCCATCCCCAAGAATTATGTGACATGGAACATGATCAACTTTTGATACGACATAAGATTAGCACATAAGGTCAGATCCATAAAAGCAAAAGAAGAACAATAGTAGAACGAGTGGTCACCTAGCCCCAGTATACCGAAGGATGTCGCACACAGCTCCCAGTAGACCACAGGAGGCCACACACAGCCCCCAGTATACCACAATAGGCCACACACAGTCCCCAGAATACCGCAGAAGGCCGCACACAGTCCCCAGTATACTGCAGAAGGCCACACACAGTCACCAGTATACCGCAGAAGACCGCACACAACCCCTAGTATACCAAAGGAGGCAACACACAGCCTGTAGTAGACCACAAGAGGCTGTTCACAGGCCCCAGTATACTGCAGGAGGCTGCTCACAGCCCCCAGTATAGCAGAGAAGACCACACACAGCCCCAAGTATAACATAGGAGGCTGCACACAGCCCTATTTATATAGCAGGAGGCAGCACATAGCTCCCAGTATACAGGAGGAAGCCTTTTTAGTTTGTGACCTTTATAAGCAAAATAATTTTTGTTAAACCATTCTATTTTGTTATATCTATTAGCTATTACAATTACTATCCCAGGCAACGCTGGGTGTTACAGTTTGTCATTAATAAAACAGTACATGCTTTTTTTATAGAACAGTTTTAAAGTATTTACTCTGTAGAACATAAACCTGAATAATCAAATGAAAGAATAAATGTGCAGAATATTTAAAATTAAGTGCATTTAAAATCATACAATGTTATTATGTTATTTTTAAAGCTTTAACACAAGTCAACTCACCTTCCACTGAGGAGAAAACCAACCATTCCAGCCAGAAGAATAATTCCCACAGTGACCGATACAGCTATAAGAGGAATCTGGCTCTGGTCCCCGGTTGCTGCAAAGGCTGAGCAAATAACCAAAAACACAGATTATGGTTTAGTTATACAAAGCTCAGGGAGCTGTGAATTGTTACAAGAGTCAAATGAAAATTTACACTGAACTTTCCTCTTTTCCCTACTCTGGGCAAAGCAAAACAAACAGTTATCCATGTAAAAATTAATCAAATATATGTTTTACTCACAAAATGTATTACTTACTGTACTATTATTTAAGGATTACAGCTTTTAGGATTTGTGTTAATAAGTAAATCTTCCAAAGCAAATAAAAGAGATAAGCAAATAAATTCAATTGGAAGTAAATACCGCTCCAGTTTTACAAAAATCCAATTTCATCAAAATGTGGATTTGTTGTAATTCTTGGCACCCTCAGTTTAATGGTGACTGCTGGCTACCATGTATCTGGACCATAAATGGCCATCAATTAAAAAACCTGGTCTCTCAGCTATTCATGGTCATCTGTCTTGTCCTTGTTACATCTTCAGATCAATGTCATCAGAGCTAAAGTTCACCAAATCCTCGGTCTCTAGTTGGAAGCTTTCAGGTTGGCCAGGCCTATGAGATCTCTGGACCAGGGGTCTCAAACTCCAGGCCTCGAGGGGGACACACAGTCCAGGTTTTCCAGTCATTTGATTACCAACTGTCAAATCCTATGGAAATCTTGAAAACCTGGACTGTGTGCGGTCCTCGAGGCCTGGAGTTTGAGACCTCTGCTCTAGACATTCACCCACATGCACAAGAACAGGGATGGGCAGCTCCAGGCCTCAAGGGCCGCACACAGTCCAGGTTTTCTGGATATCCTCAGCATTTGACAGTTGGAATCATCACCTGTGCAGGAGATGAAATTACCAACTGTCAAATACAAAGGATATACAGAAAACCTGCACTATGTACGGCCCTCGAAGCCTGGAGTTGCCCACGCATGCACAAGAAGATGCAACGAGAACCGGACGGGTGGCCATGAGGAGTTGAGTGGTCGAAGAGGTGAGCAGTGAGGTGAGTATAAAGATTTATTATATTTTTTACATATTACAATTATTATACTCCGGCTCTTGAGACACCTTGGAGTATAATAGGGGCATTACATTTTTAGAGAATAACTTTTGATTGAATTTTGCAAGAAAAATTGCATGGACAGGTGAATTCGATGTTCTGCTCATCTCTCATTGTCAACTATATTATTTCTCATGAGACTGCTTCTTACGGTTGCAGTTTTTTCTTTAATCCGCTTGCCAAGTGATCCGACCACCATTAAAAATACTTACTAACTGCTATATTTTGCAGTTCTATATAGCACTTTGATGCCACTAGGGCTTGATGTGGGTAGGATTACTGATATGAAGAAATATAGTTCCTTCATTTTCCAACTTAAAGGGATCCTGTCACCCCCAAAACACCTCAAAACCTATTAAAAGCTGTCCCTACAGCATATTAACACTTTCCCTACACTCCTTTTACCTCCTAAATGCACCAAGTGACATTGAAGAAAAACGTTATTCTAGTACCTCATTAGTGATGATAATGAGTGACTATGCTATTCATAGTCACTCATCCAGGCTGCCCCTCTTCTTCATATCACGCCTGAATAGGCGTGATCTTCATCATGGATTCAAACTGCCGCCTCCCTGCGCGCCTCCCATCTCTCCCATTGCGTCCGGGCTTGAGTGTGGGGCTGTATGACGCGATCCGCGTCATACCCGGCGCCGGGTGACGTATTTACACCGGCGCCGCGCTGTCAGCTTCAAAATGCGCACTGCGCATGCCCATGCGCATGCGCAGTACGCATTTTGAAGCTGACAGCGCGGCGCCGGTGTAAATACGTCACCCGGCGCCGGGTATGACGCGGATCGCGTCATACAGCCCCACACTCAAGCCCGAACGCAATGGGAGAGATGGGAGGCGCGCAGGGAGGCGGCAGTTTGAATCCATGATGAAGATCACGCCTATTCAGGCGTGATATGAAGAAGAGGGGCAGCCTGGATGAGTGACTATGAATAGCATAGTCACTCATTATCATCACTAATGAGGTACTAGAATAACGTTTTTCTTCAATGTCACTTGGTGCATTTAGGAGGTAAAAGGAGTGTAGGGAAAGTGTTAATATGCTGTAGGGACAGCTTTTAATAGGTTTAGAGGTGTTTTGGGGGTGACAGGATCCCTTTAAAGATGATGGCCCATATTAATTAAAATAATATAAATTAGACCTATTTTGAGTATCAGACATCTTTTTGGCATCTTTTAGGCAGAAATGTATAAAAAAAATATGCTATAGTTTATGCAAAAGGGGTAGTTAAACTCCTTTTTTTCTACTCGTTTTTATTTTTTGGGCTTAGTACTGCAGAATGGTATAATATATGGAGGAAAACATTGATGGATTTGATGCATGTATTTACAACATACAAGGATACAGAAAACACAATGATAAGTATGTCTCCCATTGCACCATTGGGTATATTTACAGCTGCGCCGCTTCCCCTGTGCCATAACATTTAACATTTTTCCTAAGGAGTGGCTATTATTTTATTTATTTTTTCCATAAATCAATAATACATGTGAAAATAATAATAATATTAATAATAATAACAATAAAACCCAATAGACCCCAAATGTTGATTGCAAGGAATCCGATGTAACAATGGATCATATACTGAGCTGCTGCAAGAAGATCACGCAGATAGACTACAAGCAAAGGCATAATACAGTTTCTCAGATGATTCACCGAAACTTGTGCCTCAATCACAATCTTCATGTCACAAAGAACTGGTTGGATCATAAACCTGAAAAGGTTATTGAAAATGAACATGCAAAACTACTATGGGACTTCCGAATTCAAACTGATAAAGTCTTGGAACACAATACTCCGGACCTTACCATTGTAACAAGAAAGGAAGTGTGGATCAGCGATGTCGCAATACCAGGCGACAGCAGGATTGAGGAGAAGTGACTTGAAAAACTTACACAATATGAGGACTTAAAGATCGAACTGCAAAGACTCTGGCACAAGCCAGTGAGGGTGGTCCCAGTGGTAATCGGCACACTGTGTGCACTGCCTGAAAGCCTTGGTCAGCACTTGATAACAATTGGAGTTGACAAAGTAACAATCTGTCAGCTGCAAAAGGCTACCCTACTGGGCTCTGCACAAATCATTCACCGATATATCATGCAGTCCTAGACGCACGGGAAGTGTCCGACTAGTGATTTAATACAGAATCCATCATAATGATCTTATTTGCTGTGTGTAACTGTTATAATAATAAAAAATCTTATTATAGAAGCCTGTAATTTTTGACTCCTGGTTGATCATTCATTCCCAAAATTCTCAATGCATGGGCAAAATCTGTTTTCAGCTAATATAGACTTTCCCATAACTAAGATAGGAGATGATATCTGGTTCTATAAAGAATTGTGACTCTAACCTATCCCTTCTTCTTTCTCCATAGAAATTTAAAACCCCCAACTGCCATCTATCTCAGTAATAAAAAAAAAATCTGTCTTTACTGAATACAGATTTTACAAATGAATTGAAAAAGATCATTAGCGTTTTACGCTGATTGCGGCAGTTGCGGTGAAAAAAACGCAATTGCCGCGATTACTGGATAATGGCCGTGATTGCGGCACACTTGCGGCAAGCCCCATACAATGTCTATGGGGCTTGCGGCAGGTGCGGCAAATGCGGTATCGGTACTTGCGGCAGGTGCGGCCATGAAAAAACGGCGGCATACCGTGTTTTTTTCGCGGCCGCAACTGACGCAAGTGCCGAAAACACACTTGCCGCACACTTACCGCAAGCCCCACAGACATTGTATGGGGCTTGCCGCAAGTGTGCCGCGATTGCGGCCGTTATGCGGTAATCACGGCAGTTGCGTTTTTAATAACAGAATTGTCTAGTAAGATGTAATACTAAGTTTTTTTTATTTTTATGTGCACTATTCATTTATTAAATCAAAATTAAAATGATGATTACTCTTTAATGCCTTGACACAAAAGAAAGATTTGCTTTTGACACATTGTTCTGTAATTCCTCTACTTGTGGAACAATAAACACATAATTAAACTTAGGGTGTGCTCACACTGGCGTATACAGCTGAAGTTTACATACACTATATGAAAAGACCCATATGCATATTTTTATCACTATCTGACATAAAATCGGAATAAACCTTTCCCGTTTTAGGTCAATTAGGATTACCATAATTATTAATATTTGACAAATGCCAGAATACAGAAAGCAAAAGAAAGTTTTAAGGTATTTTTATTACTTTCTGCAAAATCACAAGTTTACATACATTAAGAATACCATACCCTTAAACAATTTGGGGAAGCCCATATCATGTCATGTGTTTGGAAGATTCTGATAGGTTTATTGGCAATTTCTGAGTTAATTAGAGACATATCTGTAGATGTATTTTAATACACACCTGAAATACACTGCTTCTTTGTTTAGCATTACGGGAAAGTCTAAAGAAATCAGCCAAGATATCAGGAAGAGAATTGTAAAATTGCACAAGTCTGGTTCATCCTTGGGTGCAATTTCCAGATACCTGAAGGTGTCTTCTTCATTTGTTCAAACAATTATACACAAGTACAAACAAGATATGAATGTCCAGCCTTAATACTACTCAGGAAGGAGACGGGTTCTGTGTCCCAGAGATGAATATGCTTTGGATTGACATGTGCATAATAGCCCAAGAACAAAAACAAAAGACCTTGTTAAGATGATGGTGGAAGCTGGTAAACTTGTGTCACTATCCACATTGAAAAGAGTACTATATCAACATGGGCTGAAAGGCCACTATGCCAGAAAGAAGCCATTACTCCAAAAAAAAAAACCTTTAATAAGTCATATGAAATTTTACAAATGCATGCAAGAGCAAAGTCCTACATTTTTGGAGACATGTTTTGCAGTGTAATAAAACTAAAATTGAACTGTTTGGCCATAATGACCATTGATACATTTGGAGGAAAAAGGGAGAATTTTGAAAGCCTAAGAACATCATTCTAACTGTGAAACATGGGGGTGGCTGCAATATGTTGTGGGGTTTGTTTTTCTGCAGAAGGGACTGGTGCACTTCATAAAATAAATGACATCATGAAGAAAAAAAAGACTATGTGGCAATACTGAAGCAACATCTCAAGATATCAGCCAGGAAGTAAAAGCTTGTGCGGAAATGGACAATGACTGAACGTATACTGCCAAACTGGTTACAAAGTGGCTTAGGCTAGGATCACACTTGAGCCTTGGAAGCGATAAAAGCTAGCGTTTTTCACAAGTGCAAATTGTGAAAAACGCTAGAGTTAAAGCCTCCATTGTCTCCCATGAAAAAAAAGAATGGTCAAAATGCAACACTTTTGATGCTATGCCCCAAAAATGTGGTAAGCAGTGTTTTTGGGGGCGTTAGCAGAAACGCATGTGTCGTTTTAACATGAGAATCTATGGGAAACGCATGTGTTAATGCAAGGTATATATATATATATACATACCATGCATTAACACAAGCGTTAATGCTAGTGCTAAAAAGGGGAAAAATGCCATGAAAATGGCAAGGGCAAAAAACTGCCGACTTTAATGCATCCTGGCAAAGGATGCACACTCCAAATGTGACCCTAGCCTTAAGGATAACAAAGTCAAAGTTTTGATGTGGCCATCACAAAGCCCTGATCTAAATCCAATTGAAAATTTATGGGCAAAGCTGATAAGGCAGGTGCAGCAAGGCAACCTACAAACATTGCTCAGTTACACAAGTTCTGTCAGGAGAAATGGGTACGAATTGCTACCAACTAGTGTGAGAAGCTGGTGTAAGGATATCCAAAATGATTCAAGTCATACAGTTTAAGGCAGGGGTGGGAACTCCAGTCCTCGAGGGCCGCAATCAGTGCAGGTTTTCAGGATTTCCTTAGTTTTGCACAGGTGATAACATAATCACTTGCACTTCCAATCCCTGTGCAATACTAAGGAAATTGTGAAAACCTGCACTGATTGTGGCCCTCGAGGACTGGAGTTCCCCACCCCTGGTTTAAGGGATATGGTACCAAATACTAATGAAATGTATGTAAACTTGTGACTTTGCAGAAAGTAATAAAAATACCTTAAAACATTCTCTCTCTCTCACTATTCAGTCATTTAGCAAATATTAATAATTATGGTAATCCTAATTGACCTACAACAGGAAAGGTTTATTCTGATTTCATGTCAGATAGTGAGAAAAACATTCATATGTGTCTTTTATATATAGTGTAGGTAAACTTCTTGTTTGAGCTGTAGCCAACATGTAACATGCACGACGATCATATCACAATACATAGACTAGCCGGCGGCTTCCCTGACATGAGCATGATAGCTTTATGTATTCCTATGCAGCTGTCATGCTTGAGTCAGGGGAGCTGCTGACCAGTTTGTACACTTCAATGTGATCATTGCCTATGTTTACTTTGGCTATATGCCATTGTGAATGCATCTTAAGGCTGAAAGTAATGCAGAGTACAACAAATCTCAAAAGCAGATAAAAAATATATTAGTGTTCACTTACATCTGCATATATAAAATTACTCAGATTCTCAGCCAGAAAAGTTGTTGAGAGTCATGCGAGTGTCATGTAATGTCATAACATATGACATGTGACTGTTATGCGGGTGCCTAATGCAAGTCAATGGGTGCAGGAAAAAAAATTGCACATCACATGTTAGGTCTGTGTGCTTTGCAAATTTTTTCTCACACCCATTGACTTGCATGGTTAGTCTCACCCATTTTACATGGCTATAAAGGCATGCTGCAATTTTTTTCTTTAGCCTGATTCTAGCTGCGGAAAAACTCTCATGTGAATACTACCTTATTGTTTAACATTGTTGCGAGTAGAGATGAGCCACCACCCCGGTGTTCGAATTCGATTCGCTGAATTTGATGTGTGTTCGTCGAATGTTAGTCGAATGTTCATTGAACACCGTCGAACACATCGAAAACCATTGAAAATTAATGGAATAAGTGGTTCAACATTAGTATCGGGCGGGGAGAGCACCTACAGGGAGGGGGGAGCACAGCACTGGGAGCGGGGAGCGAAAAACAGGCCCTCACTGCCGGCTTTCCTGGTCTGTACCGCCCTCCCCGCTCCCTGATGCCCCCTCCCTGCTCCCTGGAGCTGCACCCCTCGCCCAGTCCTAAGTTAGGATCGGGTGCAGAGGTGGCGGGGGGGGGGAAGTAGGGAGCGAAGGAACAGGGCGGGGAAGCCAGTGGTGGTGAAAAGACTGCCCCGCCAGCTTTCCTTCTGTGTTCTGTGCTCCCCGCTCCCTCATGCCCCCTCATCGCCCCTCCTAAGTTAGGATCAGGCGGGGGGAGCAGCACCAGGGAGCTGTGTGGGGGCACCATGGAGCTGAAGCACAGAACACAGCAGGAAAGCCAGCGTGTCTTCACCACTGGCTTTCTCACCTCTTATTTCAAATGATCAGCTGATGCAGATCAGCTGTTCATTTGAAGGAGCCGCGGTGCTGTCTAGGAAAGTTCATGTGGATTCATGCAGCATGAACTCACATGAACTTTCCCAGGGCTGCACAGCTCAGCTACATCTCTGGTAGAGGTTCTCTACCAGAGATGTAGCTGAGCTAAGGAAGAAAACCTGATTGGACTACATTGGACGGAAGAGGATTTTTTAATAAAGATGGAGTCTAAGTGTGTTTTTTGTTTTATTTCTAATAAAATATTTTTTCTGTGTGTTGTGTTTTTTTACAAAATTCATTAGAAATTCATGGCGGTCATGTCGAATATTGTCGTGACCCCAAGAATTTCGGGCTTAGGGCCAGTTGATAACACAAAGCTGGCCCTAATCCCTTTTTTACCCAGTGAGCCACCGAACCAGGGCCCTGGATGAGTTAAATACAGCACCAGAGGATGGCGCTTCAATGAATGCACCATCTTCTGGGGGTGGCTGCGGGCTGCAATTTGCAGTGGCGGGGGCCCAGAAAGCTTGGGCCTCCCTGCGCTGCGGATTCCAGCTCCCAGCTGCCTAGTTGTACCTGGCTGGACATAGAAATAGCGCGAAGCACCACACATTTTTTTTTTTTATTATTTCATGAAATTTATGAAATAATTAAAAAAAGGGCCTCCTTCTATTTCTGTTTCCAGGCAGGTACAAATAGGCCCCTGGGGGTTGGGGGAAGGCCATTCCTGCCTGCTGTACCCGACTGGACACAAAAATACGGCAAAGCCCACATCTAATTTTTTGGGAAAAATTAATTAAAAAAATATATTTAGGGACTGCATCTTTATTAACCTCTTGAGGCCGGAGCGCTGCGGCATTGTAAGGGGGTTAACTCACGTTACCGAGGATAGCTCAGGTCATGCCACCTTAGCTGTCCTCAGGTGACCTAAGTTAACCCCCTTACAATGCCGCTGTGCTACGGCCTTAAAGGGGTTAATAAAGATGCAGGCCCTAAATGTAATTTTTTATTTTTTCATGAATTTTTCCCAAAAATTTTGACGTGGGCTTCGCCGTATTTTTGTGTCCAGCCAGGTACAGCAGGCAGGTACGGGCTTCCCCAACCCCCTGGGCCTATTTGACTGCCTGGAAACAGAAATAGAAGGAGGCTTTTTTTTATTATTTCATGACTTTCATGAAATTATAAAAAATGTGTGGGGCTTCACGCTATTTCTCGGGGCTGGAATTCGCAGTGCAGGGAGGCCCAAGCTTTCTGGGCATGCCCCTCTGTGAATTGCAGCCCACAGCCACCCCAGAAGATGGCGCGTTTATTGAAGCGCCATCTCTGGCGCTGTATCCAGCTCATCCAGGGCCCTGGTGCGGTGGCTCACTGGGTGATAAAGGGGTTAGGGCCAGCTTTGTGTTATGACCGACATGCATTTCTAGTGAATCTTGTAAAAAAAAAAACACAACACACAGAAAAAATATTTTATTAGAAATATAACAAAAAAAGACACTTAGACGTAGTATTCCCAAAACGCAATTTCTGCACTGCTACATCAATCTGCATAGACACACACGTCTATGCAGAGTGATAGCAGGCTGACAACTGACTATGACAGTCAGGGTTCACCCACCACCTCAGGCTATGACCGCGGGTGAACCCTGCTGTCACAGTCGAACTTTGCCGCCGGAGATTGCCGAGCGCCAGCAGGGCAGTAAAGAAACCAGAAGTTAATGACTATGACTGAAGCCCAAGGCACGGCAAGAATAAAGTTAATTTTCTCCCGGTAGCGGGGCTTTCAGTACGGTGAACTCACAGATTCGGCATTATATTAACCTATTAATTGCATTTGCTTACATGAAAAGCTCCCTTTTATTCATTATTAAGTGATAGATCATACTGCGTGTAAGCCCTTTTAAGATAATTTTAAAGACAACAAAACATTATATAGTTTTTCCTAAAATCAATTTACTATATACAACTCATAAAATTTCAGAGGGCACATTTTGTGATGAGTCATTACAAACATTCAAAATACCAGCAATGTAATTTACAGAGCAGTTTTGTATAAATAATCCAGAATGAAATTTATACACTATAACCCCAGATGAAACAAGCAGAGAACGCAAGATTCAACATGATAACTTATCCAAGTGAGTGACAGGAATGAGGCCTCTCCACTTAATGCATGGGGTCTGGGAGAGGAAATCTGGAGCAGTGTAAGAATGACAGTTCCCTGTTATGGTATTGATCTGCTGACTCTTTCCGCTAACTATTACATGGATACGAGCTGACAGTAATTAAAATGACTTACACACTGGGCTGGTTTCAAACTCAAATCTGCGACTGAAGGAACCGTACCCTGCGGCCGTGCGTGCTCGAATCTGGAATATGTAAGATGACGCAGACTTCAGTCCCTCTGATGTGATTTCTGTTTCCTTGGACTTGATAATTGTGTAGCTAGTTTCCTGGTCCTTGTTTTATATACAGAGACAAAAATAAAATAATGGTATTTCTTACAATTACAGAATAGAGAAAGGGTTAATTGTCAGCAGTGTTTCCCTCTTATTACCAATTCCCATGCAAAAACTAGCTGGCACAGTTTCCTTAAAAAAAAAAATCTTCACTTAATATGAGTGCACCAGGTAGACTCATTTCTAACAGCTGTATTGTCCATGTTTAGTCCATATTGCTGTTCGATCTCCTAATCCTCAATTTTTGGGTGAGCCGCAGGATGTCCGGGTCTTGCCACCAATATTAGATATCAGACATTTGAAAGATTAACCTCATCTAAACCTATTCTTTATGCATACTAATAAAGTACTTTTTTTTCTAAATATTTATTAATATTACTCAAGGTGGAATCTGTTAAGGTAAAATTGAGTTTAGGAAGGCCCATTCATGTGATTTGCAGATTTTCCTGTAAAAAAATATTAACAAACTCTACATCTGGCAAAATAATAGATCATAGATAAATAACATGCACAAAATGTATCACTTTTCTAAAAAAAATAAATACAATAATCTGATAAAGCTCACTTGCCCAGCCCCGCATGCTTGGTGCCTCTTGGTAATACTCAACTCTGTCCTCTTTTCCAAGCCACTTATCGAAGCCTTTAACACCTCCTACAGACTCCAAATCATAAAAATATTTCCTACATCCATACATTCCTTCACCTAGAAACTGTAAAAACACTTGCCATCATCATTTGCCTCCTTGACTACTGCAACCTCTCTCTCTGGCCTCCCTCTAACGCTCTTGCACCTCTTCAGTCTATCCTAAACTCTGTTGCCTGACTAATCCACCTGTTTCCCCGCTATTTACCAGCCTCCCTCTCTACCGAGAACTTCACTGGATCCCCACTGTCCAAAGGCTCCAGTTTAAATCCCTAACAGTGATGTACAAAGCCAACCACAGCCCTATCTCCTCCATACATCTGTGACATGGTCTTCCAGTACTTACCCTCACGCAACCTGGGTTCCTCTCAAGATCTCTTCTCTCCTCCCCTCTTATCTCTGCTTTCTACAACTGCATACAAGGTTTCTCACATGCTTCACCCATGCTGTGGAACTCTCTACCCAACACATCAGACTCTCCTCTACTGTGGAAACCTTCAAGAGGAACATGAAGCCCCACCTCTTCTGACAAACCTACAACCTGCCGTGTTCCGCAATCTACTAAACCGCTGCACAACCAGCCTTAACCTTTCCTACTGTATCCTCACCCATCCCTTGTAGACTGTGACCCTCATGGGCAGAGTCCTCTCCCTTCCTGTACTCATGTGTACCTTGTATTGTTCATAATTATTGTACTTGTCTGTATATGCCCTTTTTCCCATGCAAAGTGCCATGATATAAATGGTGCTATAATAATAAATACTAATAATTAACAGACAGTTCACACGGACTTTATTAGCACTTTTGAGCAGAATTGCTCATAAATGTGACCAATGTGTTCTATTGTAGGGTTGTATTATGGACTTATATTATCTATAATACAACCATCATAGCTAACTATATGCCATAGTGTGCAAATCAATTATGGTTTATTTTAAACTGTATATCAATTCTTTCAGGGTAAAACACTTCCACATAGAGACACGTTATAGAAGGACATAATATGCCTATTGGTCCATAATGTGACTGTATTATTATTCATAATCTTTAATATTTTTTACTCTTGTTCCTTCTCTTGGCTTTTTGCATGACTGACGTAACACAATGTAATACAACACTCACCACAAAGCTTTGTATATTTTCAACTTCTCTTTCTCAGTATATTAAACCTAATGCTAATTTCCATTTATTTTTTTTTCCGTTGCTCACTTCTAACATAACAGTTTATATCATCTCATTGTTAGTAAGACTCTTTCTTATCACATCACATAATTGCTTTTGCCTGTGGCACAGTACAGGACTAGGAAAGAAAAATTACAGACGCACGTGCAGTTAGTAAGTGGAATATATCAAACGTGCTTTCATTTCCTGAGTTTTGTTTCCAGCTTTATCCAAATAATCAATGACTTACAGCCGGCATTTTAAGTCAATTATGTACAGGCAAAATGATTTCCAGCGCTTTCAGTATGCCAGCTATCACAATGCGTTATAACAAATTCTAATACATATATGCAGTACTATATATGTTATACTAATTCATTGGGCTGACCTTTATTCAGATGAGCAATATCTGCCAACCTGAACTTTAATGTGTTTTCCCAAGCCGACGTGCCACACTAATGAAAAACACACACTGGAAGTCACCCTGGTAATTTACTGCAGACACAATCAATTAGTAATCAATTTCCCTATGCAGTTGACGGAAGCTCCCCAACTAAGAAGAATGAGCGAGAGCTAATAACACAAAGATATAATTGTATATTACAGAAGGTCAGACCTTTTCAAAGTATTTGATCTCATATTCCAGGATGATACCATTGGGTCGCTCTGGTTCCTGCCAAGACAAGGAAATGCTATTTCGGGAAATTTTTCCTTTCTTCACATGAGTGACTGGAGATGGGGCTGCAGAGACAAAGAAAAAATCATTATGAGCTGAGAGACTTTCCGGTTTTGGTCTTAGTTATAGCTAAAGGATGAATTTGAAAGCTTTATAGCAAGTATGGTCATAGTAGCCGCAAAATGTTTTCTTAAAGCATAGTATGTCATAGAGGTCCATAAACACAAACACAATATCTATCTATCTATCTATCTACTATCTATCTATCTATCTATCTATCTATCTATCTATCTATCTATCTATCTATCTATCTATCTATCCTATCTGTTTCTCTCCATCTATGTATGTATATCTATCCATTTGACTGTAAATCTATTTATCTGTCTAACTGTGCCTTATCTAGCAATGAATTTAAATTAAAACAAAGGCAGCACACTAATTAAAAAGGTAAACAAAAAGACTTTCTTTTAATTCCCCATAATGGCACAGGGTGCTCAGGTAGGTTTCCAAACCTTTAAACCATTAAGGAGTATACAAGGAGCTCCCATATAAGCTGGGTCAACTGAATCTTTATTCATAAGAATAATTTAGAGTAAAGAAAACTTTTTCATCAAGAGACCTTCATCAGTAACTTGACACTGTTGGACATGGTATTGGGTTTAAGGAAAAGCGGAGTATACAGCTAAATTGGCACCAATGTGCTGATGGTCAGCATATGGATCTCATATCTGGTATAGTGTACTGCAGTGTCCACCGCTGTGCTTTGGTGCCAAAACATAGAGGTGGACACCACTGTACACTCTACCAAACATGAGATCCATATGCTGGCGACAATTTAGCGGTATACTCCGCGTTTCCTTGAATCAAGTACTTATGTTCCATAGTGTCAAGTTACTGACCAAGGTCTCTTGAATAAAACTATTTCTTTACACTGAATTATTCCTATGAATAAAGATTCATTTGACCCAGGTTATATGGGAGCTCCTTATATACCTCTTCTATTTTTTTTAAGTGGTGTGCTGCCCAGTATTACCGGTAATTAGAAGAGGGGACAGATATGCAATACCCAGCCATGGCCACTATACAGTTGATGAAGTTGTGCTGTGCAGCTCTGCCACCCAGCAGCTGCGGCCAGCAGCGCCATAAACAGGTGATCGGAGGGTAGCAGGTGTTGTACCCCCACTGACCAGACATTGATGATCTATCATAAGGATAGGTAATCAATGTTGACATCTCGGATAACACCTTTATGAGACTGCATTATAATATAGGTTTAACCCTTACTAATTTTAAGTCTACATGCACATTAACACACATGAAACAAGTTTAAGCATTTTTTTTTACATTTTTTAACCAAACTGAAACGGAATTTAATTTGGACCAATAACCCATATCATCATTATTGCTTTATACTTTTAAAAAAGACAGCTAAAAAGTGGGATGGAGAGAAAATGCCATAAACGTGAAAGTTATAGTTTCAATTTAATTGCTAATACCTGTCTGATATGTTATTTTTCTTAGAATAGAAGTATTTTAAAGAACCACATGCATGAACACATCCCATAACCAGTTATAATAAATATAGGAAAAGGAGGACCATATGGCTACATATCCAGCAGAACCATCCCCAACGTTCCTGCAGACCTGCTCTGAATAAAGCAGAGATAAAAAAAGAAACAGAATCCGCAGAGTAGATGATAAAGCTGGTAATTTTTACCCCTTTGAGCTTTCTTTAATAGAAGTGTTAAAGTGTAACTGTGCGATAAAGACCAATTAAGTATATCAAATCGATCCCCAAGGTATTCAGATGATAGTGTCTTTGTATCCGGAGCACATCTGCGTTACAATGCACTGCGCTGGAGCAGAAAGGTAGAAGTATTCTGGAGTTTTCTTTCTCAAACAAAACGTAATTTAATCTCAGCATCTACACAAAGCCTGCAATCATTCCATCCTAAAAGTCTGCAACTAGATACTGCACTGTATCATTTAAAAGGAAAAGTGCAATTGCACAGGAACCTGCTTTTAGAGGTCACTTATTCTGCAAGGGCAGCTCTCTCAGAATACCGGAGGGTTGCGCTGCTTTGACACTAAACTGTGCTCTAACACATTTCTGGAAACAAAACAACATAAACTGTCCCTTTCTATCTGAAAGATGTGTTATTAGTATGACACTGAAATCATACTAGGCTTTTTCTGCAGACACAAGCTATGCTTAAGTCCAGATTTATTTTTTCATGTAGCATTGCAGGGTGGAATAAATAGATGGTAGACACATATAGGTCCAGCATCAACAGTCAGAGAACCCCCGTAAGCTTCGGCACCATTATGCTTGGGTAGCCCACTTGGTCCAGATTTTGAATACCAATATCCACATAACATGCTCCATACAAATCAGCCATTTGCTGTGTTATAAAGCCAACACTTGAGTTAAAATTCTGTGTTTAGTGCTAGCTCTGACGTCAACAGCTCAACCCCTTACATGTTGCCGTCAATTATGACAGTGGCGCTTAAAGGGAACCAACCACCCCCAATGACCCCCCCGGACTATTAATATCGGTCCCTACACACAGCACATACATGTGCTGCAATGATTTTTGCTAAAAAACTGTTTTGTAAAACTTAAGATAATGCTTTTGAAAGTTTAAACCGAAGGGACGGGTGGGCGTTACTTATCTGTGGCAAAAGCCGGGTTGAAGCTGCCACTCATCCACCTGTGTCCCGCAGTAGCAGTTATGGCCAGCCCTTTGTTCAGCGTCACAGCCCGGTGCACGGGCTCGCATGCCCGTGCACACGTCATCATCTACAGCCGGGTTGCGAGCGCGCGCTCTGACTTCCATAGCTGAGCGCAGGAAGTCAGAGCGCGCGCTCGCAACCCGGCTGTAGATGATGACGTGTGCACGGGCATGCGAGCCCGTGCACTGGGCTGTGACGCTGAAAAGGGCTGGCCATAACTGCTACTGCGGGACACAGGTGGATGAGTGGCAGCTGCAACCCGGCTTTTGCCACAGATAAGTAACGCCCACCCGTCCCTTCGGTTTAAACTTTCAAAAGCATTATCTTAAGTTTTACAAAACAGTTTTTTTAGCAAAAATCATTGCAGCACATGTATGTGCTGTGTGTAGGGACCGATATTAATAGTCCGGGGGGGTCATTGGGGGTGGTTGGTTCCCTTTAAGAGGTTGAAAATAGTGAATAGGTGTCTATTACAAAGTGCATAGGTTACATGCCTGGCATGAAGATTAAAGGCCCACATGTCTACCTTCTTTGTACATGAATAAATTAAAAAGAAAAAGAGGTTTTCCCTCAAACAATGTTAATTTTAAAGATAATAATAATTTCAACAATTGGATGTGTTTAAAAAAATGTTCCTGTGATAATCTTATATGTGTGTCCCTGCTATGTACTGTGTAATGGACATGCCTGACCATACCGGGACATAGTCTGACCATATCACATCTCCTGTGCTGAGATAATCTTATATATGTGTCCCTGCTATGTTTTGTGTAATGGTGTGTCTGACCATACCGGGACATAGTCTGATCATATCACATCTCCTGTGCTGAGATAATCTTATATTTGTGTCCCTGCTATGTACTGTGTAATGGATGTGTCTGACTGTACAGGAATATGGTCTGATCATACCATATCTCCTGTGCTGAGATAATCTTATATATGTGTCCCTGCTATGTACTGTGTAATAAATGTGTCTGACTGTACAGGGACATGGTCTGATCATACCACATCTCCTGTGCTGAGATAATCTTATATATGTGTCCATGCTGTGTACTGTGTAATGGATGTATCTGAACATACAGGGACATGGTCTGATCATACCACATCTCCTGTGCTGAGATAATCTTATATATGTGTCCCTGCTATGTACTGTGTAATGGCCATGTCTGACCGTACAGGGACATGGTCTGATCATACCACATCTACTGGGCTGAGATAATCTTATATATGTGTCCCTGCTGTGTACTGTGTAATGGATTTATCTGATCGTACAGGGACATGGCCTGATCATGCCACATCTCCTGTGTTAAGATAAGCTTATATGTGTGTCCCTGCTATTTACTGTGTAATGGCCGTGTCTGACCGTACAGGTACATGGTCTGGTCATACTACATCTCCTGTGCTGAGATAATCGTATATATGTGCCCCTGCTATGTACTGTGTAATAACTGTGTCTGACCATACAGGGACATGGTCTGATCATACCACATCTCCTGCGCTGAGATAATCTTATATATATGTCCCTGCTATGTTCTGTGTAATGGCCGTGTCTGACCATACAGGGACATGGTCTGGTCATACCATATTTCTTGGACAGGGGAAGACATCAAGAAGTCTACAGACATAACAGGCAGAAATAAGAAAAGCCTTAAAACATTCTTATTATTCTGGCATTTGATAAATATGAATAATTATGGTAATTGACTTAAAACAGGATTCTGATTTCATATCACATAGTGAGAAAAACATGCATATGTGTTTTTTATACAGTGTATGTAAACTTCTGGTTTCAACTATATATGTAGGAAAGTTCAAATCACTCTCCCTTTACTGTGTAAATGAAACATAAAATATCATAACATATATTCTATACAGTGAGTAAATAGTAAAACTCACAAAAAAACTACATCATTATGAAGTTATCAAAATTATAGTGGCCTGTAGGACAGTTAGCATGCTATTTTAACCATAATGTGAACTTTATAAAAATAAGATACAAAAAACAAAGATGAATTGTTTCTTTCCAACTTTTCATTCCACTGATATCCTTCAAAACTAGAATTAGTCCTGCAAAAGCAAGACCGCACACAACTATGGTAATGGAAAAATGAAAAGACCTTTGGAATGCCAAGAGGAAAAATTGAAAACAAAAAGAGTTCTACTGAGATTCTGTCGTCCAAGGTCCAATGACTGAAATGAGAAATCCCATTACAGATTATATTCAATATTTATGATTCCTCAAAATCCTAGTTCAAAAAATATAATTTAAGAAATTGCCGAAAATGAGTGTGTTTAAAGAGGACCTGTCACTTCCCCTGCTGCATGGCAATCTAAATGCAGCACTTAATCCAGCATGTCTGCTGCATTCAGGGAAGGGGTCCCTCATGTGTCTGTGTACCCCGAGATATAGCCTTAGGAAAACTCACTGTTAGACGCCATGAAGGCAGTCACTGTGGCTAAAGTGAGCTCAATTGACGGGACCATTCCCTACCCCTCTGCCTCTCTGTGCTGCCTCCTGCTGTGCTGTTTATATTTTGTTTAGACAGCAGGGCAGGACAAATGATTTGTATGCTGTGTGCGGCAGGATGAGTGACAGAGAGGAGAAGGGCAGAGCTAGCACAGCAGTCCTCTTTAAGTATATTAGGGTGTTTGCTGTTATTTCCGATATATATCCTGATATGAAAAACTGCAGCTCTGATATCATATTTCAACCCAAAGTTAGTGAAAGAAAAGGGTGTTGTATTTTCTGCAGGATAAAGCATTATAAGGTATTTGGTTAGACTGAAATTGGCTAGCTGAAATAACTGAAATCAATAGGATGTGTCAATAGTTCATTCTTTACATTTTTCTACATTAACACAATTAAATAAGACTGTAAATGGGTTTTCTGGTACTTTATTATTGGTGATCAAAAAGAGTCCATTCACTGGGCACTACTAAGTTAGGAGAAGTGCTTATTTTTCATCATATGGGTACATGCGAGGTGGGGCAATGCTGACCGCCTCCGGGTGCCCGCTATATATCACATAAATATAGCATAAAAAGGAAAAAAGATAGCGGCACTCACCGGGCGTGTTTCAAAGGTGCTTTATTTGGGTACCCTCATTTCAGGGTTCCACTCGGAAGGGAGGGGGTGCAGAGACAGCAGAGATGACGGATCTCCGTTTCGGGGCTCCTACCCTTTCCACGGACCTCAATGCCTGACACCCAAAGATCATCTGACTGACGGATCAGAATCAGTACAGCTCAGTATATTGAGTTGCTGTCCTAAAAGGTACCAGTATATTTCCCTCCCCTCAAGTTTGGCTACTTTCACACATCCATGTGTTTTCATCCAACAAATATTAACCAAATGGATTATCCTAATTGCATCCTAGTAGTGTCTGTTTTTTTTCTCAAAGCAATTTTTATATCACAAAGTAAGATACAATGTCTGTCTCCTATAGGGGAAAATGGACAGCTAGATTTCCAAATGGAGTATAAAGAACCCAAGTATGTCACAGGATGGAAAATTTAGAGAGGAAGGATAGGCTTTCAGGAAGGGGATCCTTGTAGTAGCCATAGGTTCTTTTGGCATCCAGGAATCCCTGGATGAGTTGCCCTTCAGATTGGGTCCCGGAGAGAAAAGTGAGGACACTGCAAAAACATGAGGGCCACACCAAGGTGGCACAAATACGAGGCACTATGTTAAGGGTTCCTTTCTGGTAAATACTATGACATTATGAAAATTATCGTAAGCTTAAGGAATATTTGTTGTAATATTTTAATAATTTTGTTAATTGGTATCTGTTTTATTAATTTTTATACTGCCTATTTGGATCAGGATATATAACGTTATCTTTTTATACACTTTTGTCAGTGTGCTTTGGTTGCTGACTGTCCCCTATTATCTATGTAAGAATATTGTTGTCAATTAATATTCTTAGCATTTGTGTCACAAGATGGTTATAGAGGACAAGGGGATAAATAGCAGGATGGCAGTGATGGGCAAAAGTAATGTTGTGTATCTCATTGAGTGCACGTGCGGCCTACAGTATGTTGGCCGCACGGTGCAGGCCATGCATTTAAGACTAAATAAACATAGACAAAATATAAAGAATGGGTCTGCACAACATAGTGTGTCAAATCATTTTCTGGCAGAATTTAGGGATTTTTAAAAATATTAAAAAAAAAATGTTTTCTGTGGATTTCTTTGGGGGATTTATTTGTATACGTGTTTTTTATATTTGTAAATATGTATATGGGGATGTGCATATTTATGTACATGCATATTCAAGGGAAAAAAATTAAAACATTTTGTTCTTTAATATTTTTCTCTTTATTATTTTTTTCTTGTTTTATTCTTAATTTTCATTTTTAAGGGAGCTAATTTGCTTCTTTTAATATAGTTAATGATAAATCCTTTTAATTGTAAGTAATGCCCCTTTAGTGGAGTATTCTTTTCTCCTTTTGTGCTTTTTGTAAGAATATATGTCCCTCTATATTGCTATATTGTATGATTGTATGGTTAATTTAGGGAAGTGACGTTATTGTAGCTGCATCCTATAAATTCCCATTAATTGTATCAAAGGTCAGCACCTGATGAAGGCGGAGCATGCCGCTGAAACACGTTGGGAGGACCTTTCTGAATAAAGGAAATTACTTTTACAAATTATTTCCCTTCCAGCCTCATCCCTTGTGCGCCCCTACAACCGCTTATCTTTCTCTCCTTTTCGTATTTAATTACATGTACCAAATGTCCAAGAGGTGGCATGTACGTAAGGGGGACCGGGCAAAAATTCAGGACAAGAATGAATTCTCATCGCCACTCAATAAAAGAAAAGTGTATGGACCTACCTGAAACAAAACATTTTTCCAGCACTGACCACAGTGAAACCGATATGGGACTGCTCATCTTAAAAAGTAACTTCAAATGTCAGAGAGAGAGAAGAATTTGGGAGTACAAATTGATAATGACCTTTGACACATTCAAAACAGGATTAAATGTATCACATGGATTCATGGCTTTTTATATAACATGGACATTAGGGGACATCACAGATTCATGCTTTTTTATATAAATTGAAAAAACATTTGGGGATAACACATCTCCAACAGACTCCATTGTTAGGACAGTAAACGTTTGACACTTCTTATGTGAACACCCTCGCTTCCTTTATTTTTATCCTCAACTCATTTAAGAATCTCAACTCATTTAAGTATTTTCAGTTCTCCACAGTCCACTACTATATAATCACTATACAATTTGTTCCGCTTACCTTAGAATTTTAGTTTCAATTCCCCGGCCTATCTCTTCCTCCCTTGCCTGACTCTGTTTTACGTCACCTGTCGCATTTACCATAACATCTAAGACTGTTGTTTTTTTCTTTTTTTGTTTCATTTGCTTATGTATATATGTATGTGTCTTCAGAATCTGTGTTATTATCTGCCTAACGAAGGGGCCACAGTGTCCCGAAAGCTTGCTATTATTCATCATTATTATTATCTTTTCAGTTAGCCATTAAAAGGTATCAACCACTGAGGACTCTCAGATTGTAATATTTTACTAGTACTATTCTAATCATCCCTGCCTGAGCTCATAGTGTAATGTTAAAGGTGAAAAAAAAACATTTATACACTTACATTTTCTTATGTAAATGAGACAGTCAGTCTACATCTTGGACTGTTAACTGTTAACCTACATCTGGCAGGTTAACAGTTAACTCACTATTAACTTCTCCTCTTGTCATAAGGACCTGTGTGATGTAATGATCATGTGACCATAGTGGACAGAGCTAAGTAAGCCAAATCATTAAGTGCTATGAAGACTATTGTAGTCACATTGTTGTGACATCACATCAGGTCTCGCATGTTCTGACATTCAGCTGAAATGTTAACTATTGTCTGCCAGATAGACTACAGTCTCCAAGATGTAGACTAGAGTAGGGACAGGTTCACGTGTCAGATGGGTGCTCCAGGAAAATCAATTGCAATACAGTGAAGTATCTAGGCACACCAAATTATGAAGAAATAGTGTTTTTGCCACTTGCAAAAGTGGCATTTTCCGTTTCTTCATAATTTGGTGTGCCTATATACTACACTGTATTCCAAGATGTAGACTGACTGCCTCATTTACATAAGAAAATGTAAGTGTATAAATGCTTTGTTTTCACCTATAACATTACACTATGAGGTCAGACAGGGATGGTTAAACTAGTATTATGAAGCTACAGGTACAGACATTGATAGCTGGGGAGGCATAAACCATCTGACAGGTTCCCTTTAAGTCTGAGTGCTGTCCAAGAAAAATCTGACTTCAGTTTTAGGGTAGGTTTACATGAGCATATAAAAAAAAAATAGGTCTTATTTTTACCTAGAAACGTTGGATGATTTGTTTCTCAATTGTGTGCCATGCGGTGGCCATAGATTTGAATGGCTGAACAAACAGTATCTGTCATTAAAAAAATGGCCATCTATACTGCCTCATTGAAAAACATTTGTCCCAGTGCTATCCGTTTTTTTCACAGATAGTACTCAGACTGAAATTACAATCAGGTGAAGGAGCCCTTATAGACAGTACCATCCATTGTCTTTATACAATATGTGGGACTTTGCCAGTTAGTAAGTATATTGACAATGTGACGTAAGTGCAATCTGTAACCATGATATATACTACCGTATATACTCGTGTATAAGCCGACCCGTGTATAAGCCGACCCCCCTACTTTTGCCCCCAAAACCTGGGAAAATCTATTGACTAGTGTATAAGCCGAGGGTGGACCCTAGCACAAGTATACAGCCCCCAGCAGTGTGGTATACAGCAGTCCCAGAGGTATATACAGCAGCCCCAGTGGTAGTATACACGCAGCCCCAGTGGTATATACAGCCCCAGTGGTAGTATACACACAGCCCCAATAGTATATACAGCCCCAGTGGTATATACAGCCCCAGTGGTAGTATAGACGCAGCCCTAGTAGTATATACAGCCCCAGTGGTAGTATACAGGGCCCCAGCAGTATATACAGCCCCAGTGGTAGTATACAGGCAGCCCCAGTAGTATATACAGCCCCAGTGGTATATACAGCCCCAGTGGTAGTATAGACCTAGTAGAATATACAGCCCCAGTGGTATATACAGCCCCAGTGGTAGTATATACAGCCCCAGTGGTATATACAGCCCCAGTGGTAGTATACAGGGCCCCAGAGGTATATACAGCCCCAGTGGTAGTATATAGCAGCCCCAGTGGTAGTGTATAGCAACCCCAGCGGTAGTATACAGCATCCCCAGTAATGCAGGGCCCCCCCAGCCTTGCTCCGGTCACCTGTAAAGCAAAATATACTTATCACTGTCCCGCTCGCTGTCGCGCCGCTCCCGCTCGCCGCTGCCATCCGCGATCCTCCATCTTCATGCGTCTTCTTCCTGTTTCCTGTGTTCGTCGCTGGCAATGACGTCATTGCCAGCGACGAACACAGGAAACAGGAAGAAGACGCATGAAGATGGAGGATCGCGGACGGCAGCGGCGAGCGGGCGCGGACAGCGGGACAGTGATAAGTATAATTTGCTTTACAGGTGACCGGAGCAAGGCTGGGGGGACCCTGCATTACTGGGGATGCGGGGGCTGCTGTATACCGCTGTATACCGCGGTATACAGCAGCCCCCCGCACTGACTCGCGTATAAGCCGAGGGGGGTACTTTTCAGCCCAATTTTTGGGCTGAAAAACTCGGCTTATACGCGAGTATATACGGTACTTGTATAGCAATACCTTTTTATTCAACTAGTTTTAGGCTTTTGTTTCTTATTATCATTTTAAAACATTGTTTAGAGGATCCAGCAATGAATATTACACCTGAAATTACAATTCATTTATTAATGTTAAGCCTTCTGCTCACAATGATTCCATGCTAAATTAGACATAGCAATCTATCATATATCATATATCATATATTATAGATTTTGCGTTTGTAGATTTACATTAAAATTTTTACCCTAGCATATAAAATATCTTCCTAAAATAACTCAAATTTATCAAAATTCTAAGATTATTAAAGTATAAATATTAAAATCTGTTTTCCAGGGTCTTTTTTTTTTTCTTCAACTAAGCTAGAGCCATTTATTTCTTAGGCCATGATTCAGCTACTATGTTAAAAATTGGCTACGGTATTAGGGCATTCATCAAGAAGACTGATTGCTGTATCATGTAGACTGGCAGGCTTGGCACCAAACAACATTTCCCACACAGCCCAAACAGGTCTGGGTGATTGGTGTACTTATTTTTCTATGAATTTAATAGTAGCCCAGGGAAGGATGCCGTGGTTCCTGTTGAAGGAAAATACTGAATTGGAGATTAGAAAAGAAAATATGTGGGCTCTTTTCTTTGACACTGTACAAATTCAAGAAAGAAAAATCCAAATTTGTTTTAACTTATATGAAAAGATTTAGGAAACAGGTAGGCTTTGTGTCAGAACCTAGCTGACGTGATCAGTACAGAGGTACTTTCTGATTGTTTTGATATGGCTAAATACTGGAGCATCTCTATGAATTAGAATATCATCAAAAAGTTAATTTATTTCAGTAATTCAATACATAAAGTACATAAAGTGAAATACATATATTATATAGAGTCATTACAAACAGAGTGATCTATTAAGTGTTTATTTCTGTTAATGGTGATGATTATGGTTTACAGCCAATGAAAACCCAAAGGACATTCTCTCAGAGAATTAAAGTAGGGAGGATGAAGGGTCTGAGAGATAAAATATTACCTAAATAAGAATCAGAGGCTTCACCTTGTGTGGTTGTGAGAGTCACAACCTCTATAAAAGCTTATCACAGCTGCTGAAGTCCCGACTGTGCTGCATATAGAGAAGGGAGGATGAAGGGTTAAAAACTGCTGACGAGACATCAAAGTGTGAATATAATATTGATTTATTAGTCAATGTGTTTCAGGCCTCACTGGCCCGTTCCTCAGGACGAATCAATATCATATTGCCATTTTTCAGGGCATTTCAGGGAGTTTTTGCAGAGCGCACAGGAAATGTGGTTTGCAGCTCAGCAAAAGCGTATATCCGGCGGCACTTACCTTCTGGTTGCCATAGGGATCAATACACAGGCAGAGCATAGCATTACATGCCGTTAACGCTATGCGCTCTGCCTCATAATTTCTACGTTTTCCAAGAATCCTGCAGGCTAGGGGCAGACGCACGTCTGCCCCTATCCTTACATGCTAAAATAGGCTATTTTATGTGAAAGTGATCAAAAGTTGATACTGGATATAGATCATATAGGTAATTTAAAATATATGTGAATTTTGCAAATAAGGTTTATCATGTCAATCAAGAAGTTAGAGGAAAATGTATGTATGAATGAATACTGGATAAAGGGGCATGAAAGGGAACTTTTTTTAATGTGTAAGACTAGTCAAGGGGTAACAAACAGTGCATGTTGTGAAGATTTCCTTAGCATTGACTCTGAGGGGAAAATATTAGGGAATAACATGAAAACATGCACTGTTGGTGATTCTCGAGTACTGAAGGTGGGCTTTAAAATAACAAACATTATCCCACACAGCTCCGATTCCTGCTCTCATCTACTCTCCTCTTGCCTCTGATCCTAGTCCCAGCCTTAATACAGGAAGAGGTGAAAATGTCCACTCAGTGAATTATTGGAAGAGGCGGTTTTTAAAATATGGCGAGCTTGTTCAACCAGCATGTGGAGGATGGTACTAGGAAGCAGAGACCAGTGGGGACCAGGCGAGTATCGTAACAGCATATATGGGAAATAAAAAGAAGGTGAATAAACAGTCAGACACTGTAAGAAAACATTAACCCTGGAATGTCTGTTTAAGGAACAGTAAAAAAATGATAGTAGTAAATGCACCCATTCAAAATGTGCTGTTAGACGTGTACTAATGGGTTTCAATGAGTACAATTTTTGATAAATAATACTATTATTATTATTATTATTATTAATATTATATTGTTAATTATTATTCTTATTTGACAAAAAGGTGAGTACGAGTTATTTTTATTATTTTATTTTATTATTATATGAGCATCCTGATGACGTGCAGAATGCTGGAAGGGGAAAACCCCTATAAGCGTTGAAAATGTCTTTAAGCTACACAAAGTCAAACAGACTCTGAAAAAGCAATTCTTAAAAAAATAAAGATAAAACTCAGCTATTCCATCATTAATTTGGTAACCTGTGAAACAGTTAACTATTTGCAAGTAAACTTAAATGTATCCTTATTTTGTGGGACTGCTGTGCTTCCCGGTCTGTGCGTGGAGGTGAGGGGGTCTTAGCCTCAGGAGCAAATGGCAACGGTGGTGGTCTGGACTTCCTCACCTTCAGAGCTAATCTCAGGAACAGGGAGAGCTATGGGAAACCAGTCCAAGAGTCAGAATAGTTCTTACTCCCTTAACTTATAAAACTTGCGACAGAGCCCCACTTAGCCTCCTACATACATTATGAACCTTACATAATCTCCTACTTACTTTATGAGCCTCCTACTTACTCCTATATACATTATGAGCCCCATATAGCCTCCTAAACACAGCATGAGTTGCATATAGCCTCCTATATACATTTGTAACTCCATACAGTCTCTTATATACTTTATGAGCCCCCTCATAGCCCCCTACACACTTTATGAGCCCCACATAGCTTTCTATATAAATGAGCCCCAAATAGCATCTTATATACCGCCTGAGCCCATACAAATATAAAAAAAACACACATACTTACCTCGCTCATGTTCTCCCTGGCACTCTGCTACACTAATCCTCTGCACTGATGTGACCTCATTGCATCTGCTATCTCACATACTGACTGGTGGAAGAAGGGGTGACATCAGGCAGCCATATAGAGACCAGGCAGACTGCATGGTGTGGACACTGTTTTCAGCCCTTTGGCTGTGTTGGTCCATGAACTAGACAGGAAAAGCCAGGGGGCTTTGTGTTGCCCATGGGCTTCACATTGCCCAGACCTGTCCTATAGGGATGCTTTCAAATGCAGAGCAGCTGCAGGACTTTTTAGCTAGCCAGAACTTCACGTCCCTCTGCAGCCATGGCCATATCAGTTGCTATGTCAACTTCAGCTATAGTCTTGCCCCTGTAGAGATAGATAGATAGATAGATAGATAGATAGATAGATAGATAGATAGATAGATAGATAAAAAAAGAGAAAAAAAGAGAAAAAAACTGCACAGCACTCACAGACTAAATGTGAACTGGTGGTCTCTTTTTTGTATCATATGGAGATGCTGGCTCCATGCTGCAATTGCACCCTCATTGACCACAGGTGATCTAGGGTCGAGATGGAGTCTGCCCACTGAGAGGTGGGGGGTGGACAAGGAGGACAGGGATGTCAGTGATAGGACTCATCGGATCTGAAGTCACTTTGTCGCAGTTGATGAGCAAACAGACATTGGCCAATGTATGTACCAAGAACTTCAGAAATAAAAAGATAGCATTTGTTAGCATTTGTACGTCATTGGTAGTAACTGAGTGCTGCAGAGAACTTTTTCTAGATAGATAGATAGATAGATAGATAGATAGATAGATAGATAGATTATATACTAAAAGCAGTAAAAATATATAATCCAACATCAAGCAAAAAACTAAGGGCCACGTCACACACATAAATAATTGTGCAGATATTGTTCGCAGATCTCTGGTTGCAGTGAAATCATGGACACATTGTTCCATTTGTACACAGCCACAAAATGGAACAATGTGTCCATGATTTCACTGCAACCAGAGATCTGCCAACAATATCTGCACAATTATCTATGTGTGTGACGTGGCCCTTAGTTAGATCTCAGAGATCCAAGCGGAAATGAGGGGATTGTATGTCCCAAGTATGTTGCATATTACAAGGGGATTTCTCAGGGATTTTATAGTGGATTTTCATTAAATTGTTTTGTTATAAAGAATTAAGAATTTAAAAATGTTATGAACTTTAAATTATTTCTGTTTTGGTACATAAACATTAGTATATGCATGTGCTTTTTTACATTACACAATTGTACTTTATGCTGAATGTTTTCAATTGTTCATATTGCAAAGAGATCAGGTGGCAAACCCTCCACACTATGCTTATGCACCTTTTTCTCCTTTCTCACATAATCCTCAATGGACATCTCCCCTCCCTTTTTTGAGTAGCTTGATAAAAATCTATTGTAACCGTTTATTCATTTTGCAAATAGTAAGGCTGTTGCAGATCCCAAAAAAGGATAATTTTTTTCACTCCTACTGAGAAGCCATTGCTTATTTATTTGTTTCTGCTGTTTAAATAAAGAAATAATTTTAGCACAGATTAAGAATACACCATCGTTTTTATATTTTATAAATACGGTAGTAAAGCTCTGATGAATTCCCAAATTATTGGTCATATTTGTATAGCTTATTAAGAACTTGCCATGACATCTTCCCTATCTAATCAGTGAATGTCTTCCTGTCTGTAAATCCCAAAAATATATTATTTTTGGACAGTTTGTAAAAAGCTATTGCTTCTTCATTTAGCAAATAACAACCTCTTGACATTCCCCAAACAGGGAGAATTTGAACCCCTTGTTGCGATCCTTCCACATGCATTGCTAGTGTACAGTATATACACCTGCAGGTCACGCCTCTAAAAAGGGATCATTTTTGGACCATTTTACAGTTAAAGAAAAAATATTTAAATGTTAGTTACCATCCATTTATATACTGAGGGTACCTTTGCACGCTGCAACTGGGGTGTGAAAACTGAGAGGCAATCCGGAGCCCCGTCACCGTTGACGTGAAATTGCTACAAAATTGCTGTGTGTATTTGGGGAACCCGGTGGTGTTTTTGAAAGTCGCGCCCGGATGCGATTTCAGAGAACTGCTCGAAAACCAGAGGCAACCATGAAGGGGAAATTCCCTGCTTTGGGCGTGTGAAGGGGATATAGGAATGGAATCAGCGTCGCCTACTGATTTCCAGGAGGCGTGCCACAGCATGCTGAAGACCGCCCCCCTAGCGATGATTGGTGGTGACTACTGTGTTTCCATTGGCTGTCCCTTCACAAGGCGACATATTTGAAGAGATGTCTATTCACACTACACAATTGCAATGGCGTCATATATTAGCCAGCCTTCCTGCGTAGGCTAGCCAAACATGATGCTATTGCGTTGTCTAATCAGCGTGTTTGGGGCGCGGAATACACAAGTCTGTCACGCCTATGTTCTTGCGGCGCTGATTCCTTTAGGGATTGCGGCGTGTGAAGCGGCGTCGGGAGTCAACTGGATGTTTCCCACTGTTTGTGTGGGAACTTCCGGGACAACACATCGCCTTAGGTTGAGGGCGAAATTGCGGCGTGTAAATGCGCCTTTGGCGTTCGGAGCCAACCATGAAAAATGTGCACATGCACGTTAGGTTGCCTCCGATCGCTGCCAAAAGTTGCGACATGTAAAGGTACCCTAAATGATTTTTAAGGGCCTTTTCACATCTGTATTTGGGCTGCGTTTATGCACACAAATGCAAATACCGGCAAAACGCAGCCCAGCCTTAGATGTGAACTGCGCCTATGTCTCAATAGCGTAAAATGAAGTCGTTTGAGTCTTAAGAGTGTTACACATCTTTCCTGGACAATTAAAGTCTTAGCAATACTAATATTTTGGAGTAAATTGATTTGCTAAAAATTAAATTTTCTTGAAAAACATGTCAAACTCGGTGTAACTGAATTTCAAAAGATTTAATCATTTCTGATAATAACTGTATTTTATATTTTCTTTCTGTTAAGAACAGAATAAATGTTTACTGTACATTTCTTACATTGCTATAAAAGCTAAAATACCATCTAAATTCAAAGTTAAGAAACCAATGTAAAGTTTGTATGGACATCTTTAAGCTCCTTTGTGAACAAACCCCTTTTTATAAGCCTAATGCGGGAAAAAATGTAATTCATAACTCAATGGTGGTTTCAAACGACAGCTAAAATTCCAACCTCTGCAGTATGAATCATTACTTTTTAGATTGGCTCGCTGTTTAAAATTAATAGGTAATAGAATTTTCCAGAATACACACTTGGGACCTTATAGAAGCAAATAATGAACGAAGAGTGAAAACACATATTTCTGTGTTCAAAACGCAATTGCTTGATATGATTTATTTCTTTAACAACGCTTTTATATGTTTCGGGTTGTAAACCAAACTGAATGTATTGCTGTGAGCAGACAGTTGAGGTGGGTACAAAGAGCCGTTCAATGTCTCTACACATTCCACGTTATCTGATACAGAATGTGTGTAAGTCATTCTTACTATGTCTGACAGATAAAGAAATAAACATTATTTCCTTTTGTAGGTTCTGTCTCAAGCCTGTTGAAGCAGATAACAGTGTAATGGGACAGTTCAACAAATAAGTAATTTTTTATCCCTATGCACTCTCCCTAGGCTATTATGTGAATGGCTCAACATGTATGTCACAAAAGCTAGATAAAAAATAAACCTTGCTGAAACACATTTTTATGCAACATCGAAGAAGCTACAATAATAAAATGTAAACAGTTGTTTCATTTTCATTCAAGAAATCAACAGTACATGTGAAAATAAGAAACTTTGTAATATATCCTATCAGAGAAATCGGCTTCATTCTCCTCCTGGACTGATCAAAATTGTAACTTCAGCTGCACCACAACTAATGTGGTGTATTTGATTATATGTACCAAATGTCCAACAGGGGGTATGTATGTAGGTGAGACAGGATGTAAATTCAGAACAAGAATTAATTCTCATTGCCACACAATAAAAGAAAGACGTATGGACCTACCTGTAGCCAAGCATTTTTGTAGCTCTGACCAACAGTATAAGGCTAGGGTCAGACTTGTGTCTAGCCCTAGTCTGGCGCATCTGTTTATAACTTAGTGCCAGGCAGGCATAGCACATAGCGTTAACGGACAACGGACAATATAAAGATTCATATCTGAACAACAAGATTCAAGGTACCTTTAGCTGCACCGCAACCAATGTGGTGTACTTACTTATATGTAACAAATGTCGAGTGGGTGTCTTTATGTATGGTCACATGACAACAGCTCAGGACTAGGATGAACTTTCATCGTCACACAATTAAAAAAAAGAACAGGTCTACCTGTGGCCAATCATTTTTGGAGTTCTCATCATACCATAATGAATATCAAAATAATAATATTGAAAAGTCATTTCAAATCCCAAAGAGACAGATGAATCTGAGAATACAAATTGATGATGTTTGACACATTCAGAGCAGAAATCAATACATCGCATGGATTTATGTCTTTTTACATCAATTAAATAATCTTCAAATCCAGGACCGCCAATCAAAGGACAATAAAACTATCATGCTTCTTATCTCTGGAACTGATATTTAATGCACTAGCTGCTTTTCCCCCTCCCAACAAGAACCACTATGTTCTGCTTCACGTCACTGGTGCTGTGTACTGCGACTATCCAATCATCCATTTGTGTATAAATGTGTGCGTTCAGATTTTTGTTTTTTTAAGAGCCTGATGTCTCGAGTTTCCAAAACTTGATATTTGTTACCATGTTTTCAGTTAAGGTACCTTTACACGCCACTACAGCCGGGGGAAACAACCGGGTTTATGAGACAAATGTATCTTGCACCGTCAAATCAACCAGAGGTAGCGGCGTGTAAAGGCGGTTGTTGCCACCCGTCACTTGAGGCACCTGTTTCAGAGCATGCTCTAAAACAGGTTGATTTCAACCCGATGGTAACGGGTGTAAATACGGTAGGGTAAGGTTTATTCATCACCTAGATAACTCCCCGGGGCGTGACACAGCCTCCGGGAAACCACCCCCTTCAGCGATCATTGGTGGAAGCTCCTGCATTGTGATTGGTTGTCGCTGCGTAGGGCGGCATATTTAATGAGCTGACCAGTCACACTACACAATTGCTCGAGCGTCATGTATTAGTCAGCCTCCTGCGCTGGCTGGCCAATCATGATGCTATTGCTTTGTCCTATCAGCGTACGAACTTCTCGTAATCCACAATTCTGGACGCCAATGTGTTGTCCCTGCTGCACCAGGTCTTCCCATATTACCTTCTGTTACGGCGTCTAAATGAGGTAAGGTGCTCTACAGAAGGTAACTTTAGGCACCCGGCGTGCATCCAGAGATAGATTCAACCTTCTGTAAAGCACCTTGTAGCGGCGTGTAAAGGTGGTATCGGGTACCGTTTGTAACCGTTGGTGCGTGCTCGTGCACGTGAAGCACCCAGTTGTTTCCACCTTGTTGTAGTGGTGAGTAAAGGTACCCTTAGCTATTAAACGGTATCAACCAGGAGGACTCTCAGATTTCAATATTTTTCAATGCAAGGGTAAAATTTGTATTCAGTAAAGACTTTCTCATTACTGAGATAATATATGGCAGTGGTTACTGATGCAGTTCTATGATGATGGGAGGAGGGAGGAGCTAGAGGCAGACGGGGAGCTAGAGGAAGAGGAAGGGGCTAGAGGCGAGCTCTGACCTCTCCTCCCTCTTTTATCTACATAGAATCTCATCAGTAACAACTACAGTCTCCTATCTCAGTAATAGGAAAGTCTTCACTTTTGAGGAATCCTCTGTCCAGGAATAGAAAGAAGTAGATAAGATGTATTACAAAGTTGCTTATGTGTATCATTGATTTATGAAGTAATATTAAAATGACTCTTTAAAGATGGTATGTATTTGGCTAAGCTTTTGTTTCACATCTAAAATGAAAAATTAAGTATGTTTTTGCTTGTTTGGTGTGTACAACCCTGTGGCATGTATTTATAGATGCCTCAACATTGAAACTACAGCACTAAGAAGGAAAAGTTGCTGGATTATGGAAATCACAGCATTGACAGCCATTACACCAGAATGTCTCACAAGCTGTTTTATAAAAACTACAATACCAGCCTGATGTTGCTCAGTCTGTTTTAAACAGTCTGCTTGGCATGGCTTGCAGTTTCTCTGAACTAGTCTCCATTGCACATATCTGGGACATCATTGGACAGCAACTGCAAAAAGAGCTGCCAGCAGGAGATGTTGATGATTTGCGTGCCCAAATGCATTCATTGTGGCAGAGGTTTTCTCAGACAACGATTAATAACTCATTGTTAGAATGCCAAGGTATGCAAGTGCGATTATTGCTGCTTGTCACACTCATACTTGATACTAAATAAAGATGACTTGCTTCAAATGTTTCACCATTTATGTATCATTAATATTTATATCAATCTTGTGATTCCCATATCGCAATGACTTTTCCTTCTTTCTGTAACAATTCTATATTGAAGAGTGTAGTTATTCATGGTTACAAATAGGGATGAGTGAGTAGCGCAATAATTGGAATTGCTATACTCGCAACGAGTAGGTCCCGTACTCGTTACGAGTATAGTGAGTCCAATGTTAAAATGGGCAGGCGAGTACTTTCAGTCTCCAGTGTATGGCCAGACGTCACAAACCACCTGATCTCTACCAGCCACCTGATTGGCCAGATTGCCAGGTCCTGAATGTGCATCAATGACCAATGGTGGTTTGTGACGTCTGGCCATCTGATGGCCAGATCGCTACCAGCCATCTGATTGGCTGTGAGACTCACAGGTCCTTGTCGGTGATCGGAAGTCTTCTTTGCCGGTCCGGTGCAGGGGTCGGATAGGTGATTATGATAATTTTTTATTTTTTAACAACTTTTATTCACTTTTAGTGCACTTTCACAGTGTATATATAGATACACTGTGAAAGTGTACGGACTACACGCTACTCCCGAGTACTCACAAGAAACTCAGGGAGCAGTGAGTAGCCCGAATATCGTTACTATTCGGCGAGTACCAAATAGTAACGATTCTACTCGCTCATCCCTAGTTACAAACTACAAACCTGAGTGTAATCTGATCCTGCATTCATGTGTTACTTCACTCCTTTTTCCCCTCTTTTTCCTTCTTTATAGAAATAGGAATGGAGTGAAATATCATAGGTGAAGGAATGACATGACAATGGTTGTAAGAAAAGCTAACACGTGTTAAATCGTGCTGTCAGAAATTGACTGTGAGATTTAACTGGTTAACAGCAACAGGCAGATCTACAATCCACCTGTGGCTATTAGAGGCTCATTGGGTTATCAGTAGTGATGAGCGAGCATGCTCGCCACTACTTGGTACTCACACGAGTATCACGGTACTCGGGATGCTCAGCGAGCACCGAGTAATGGCGCGATACTCGTGTTCATGCTCTGGTCCACCTCCCTGCATGTTGGCACTCTTTACAGAGCCAGCCCACATGCAGGGATTGGCTACCAGACACTGTAATGCCACAGCCATGTTGGTTGTGGCATTACAGTGATTGGCTGGCCGCACAGTGTCATCAGGCACTCTACGCCATAGACAGTGAGTGTAGGGAGAGGTGCTGCTGATTCAGGGACAGATTTCATACCTTTCAGCTAGTGTAGGTACAGGGTTGGTAATCTAAGACAAACAACAGTCCTTCTGAGGACTAATTAGCTGTAAACAAGCAGGCAGGGAGGCAGAGTATATAGGAAAGTCAAGTGTGCTAGTATACCAGCCAGCATCACATCTGTGGCTGGTGTGCTGGCTTTAAATCTCCTCTATCCATCCCAAAACAGACCTTGTAAGGATTACTTTAAATCTCTATAGGCAAGAGGGGTATATAGCTAAATTTTCTAGACCTCACAAGACGCTGTCTACCTGTACGCAGCATTTGTAGCAGGTGTGTAGCCAGTAATATCTACGTTTTCATCCATCCATCAAAAAACAGTCCTATTAAAGATTAATTTAAATCTCTATAGGCAAGAGGGGTATATAGCTCCATTTTCTAGACCTCACGAGACGCTGACTACCTGTACGCAGCATTTGTAGCAGGTGTGTAGCCTGTAATATCTAATTTTTCATCTCTCCATCCCAAAACAGTCCTATTAAGGATTAATTCAAATCTGTATAGTCAGGAGGGGTAATATAGGCCAATTGTCTATACCTCACGCTGTCTACCTGTACGCAGCATTTGTTGCAGGTGTCTAGCCTGTAATATCTAATTTCATCAATCCATCTAAAAAACATTCATTGGAATCCTTCAGTTAGTTGCATACAGGAAATGTATTTAGCACACCATTCAAAATGTGCAAGGCCGGTGGCAAGGGACCAGGAAGTGGACGTGATGGTGGTGCATGCAGAAGCCGAGGCCGGGGGCAAGCTCGAATTGGGCCACAAGAAACACCATCATCTCGCTTGACCTTCCTTTCCCAATTTCTAGGGGACCGCAGCAATACACCACTTTTAAATCAAGAGCAGTGTCAACAGGTTGTTAGTTGGATAGCAGATAATGCTTCCAGTCAGTTAGGCACCACCACAAACACCCTGTCTTCCACACGGTCAAGTGTCAGTAGCCATGAGTCTGGACTGCATGTTTGTCACCCTGATCCTCCTTCCTCCCACTGTTCCGAGTTTGATCCCACACTTGGACACTCTGAAGAGCTGTTCAGTATGCCCTTCATGGATTCGGGCCTCCCCCCCCACACCACTTGAACTGGGGCCTGTGGAGATAGTATGTAGCGATGCCCAAATATTTGAGCTGCCATGGTCGCACGAAGGAGACGGTTGAATATGTCACAACAAGAGGTGGACGATGATGTGACACAATTGCCAGACAGTCAGGAGGAGGACCAGGGTGCGGAAGTGAAAGGCGATGTGGTGGATGATCCAGTAACTGACCCAACCTGGCAGGAGGACATGCAGAACAGCTGCAAACAGGAGGAGGGAGGCGTAGCATCACAACAGGCCAGAAGAAGCAGAGTGGTGTCCGCAGACAGAAGGCGGGCAACCGTTCCTCGTAACAGCAACATGACGCAAGTTGCCAGTACAACATTTAGGTCTTCCAGAGTCTGGCAGTTTTTTAGGGAGTCTGCAGAGAATTCAAAAAAGGCCATTTGCAACACCTGACATGCCAGCATCAGCAGGGTTAGCAAAAGTAGCAGCATGACTACCACCAGCATGATCAGGCACATGGCAGCAAAGCACCCGACTTTGTGGGACGTACCACAGGGTCCAGGAGCAGTGTGCTGCAAGCAACATTTTTGGGTGCAGTAAAAAAAACGGATCCTTTTTTTAACATGGGGCCCTATTGGAAAACGGATCCTTTTTTAACATGGGGCATATGGGAAAACGGATCCTTTTTTTGGTGCAGTAGAAAAATGAATCTGTTTTTGCTAGCATTTTTTGGCAGAAAGTCTCTTCATGGGACTTCAAGCTGCGATCAAATGATCACTTGTGGTGTACAGGGCAGTGCATCAGAACTGCTCTGTGTAGCAGAAATCATAATCTTCTATGAACACTAGCTTGTAGCTAGAGTTCACAGGATGATTATAATGACAGGCGCAGGGTCATCAGTTGATCCCTGGTTGTCATGACAAATTCGCCGGCACCTTGTAATCATATCACATGGACATCAATGGGAGCAGGGAATGAACAGCTCCCTGATGGCATGTGTTAAATCCTGCTGTCAGAGATTGACTGCTGAACCTAACTGTTTAACAGCTGTGGGAAGATATACAATTCACCCTTGGCTGTAATGGAACCGTCACACGTCGCGATATCGCGAACGATATCGCATATACGACCCGTTTTTTGAGGCGTGGCTACGATGTCCAAACGATATCGTAGTGTGTGACTCCTACATACGACGACGATAATGCGTCGTATCGCTCATCGCAGATTTGAGAACATGTTCTCAAATATGGCGATTTTCGACCGTACGATCTGCTGTATCGTGCTGTGTGACACCGTGCAAACGATCTCATTAACGATTTCGCCCATTGCTGACACTGGCTGGCCTCGATCGGTGGGTTGTGAGCTGGATCGCTGGCATGTTGCCAAATGTGAAATCGTTAATGAGATCTATGCTTGTGACACCGCACAAGCGATATCGCAAAATTGTGCTAACAATCTCGATCACGTGACTTTTCACCCGATATCGTGATCGAGATTGAAGCGTGTGACGGTACCATTAGAGGCACCTTTAAGTAGAATCACAATAAACTTGGTCACTGCCTAATGAGAAATCAAGTGCACAGAAAAAAAATGTGTACACCCTATAGCAGTGTTTCTCAACTTCAGTCCTCAGGATCCACCAACACGTCGTGTTTTCAGGATTTCCTTAGTATTGCACCGGGGTTTGAATTATCCCCAGTGCAGGTGATTAAACTATCACCTGTGCAATACTAAGGAAATCCTGAAAACAAGATCTGTTGGTGGGTCCTGATGACTGGAGTTGTGAAACACTGCCCTATATGGCACACCAAAGAAAAAATGCACTACTTTTTTGCTTTTGTACAATTTTGTATTGATCATTAGAAACCAAATAAACCACCATTTCAGCTTTCATCCAAGCCTTTCTCAAGGGGTTTCTAAGTATAAAGGTATAGCAATCATTGTGGAGGGAGTCCAAATAAAATGATTTAAGAGAAGCAAGATTTTGAAAGTAGTGTTGGGGGTATGTGGAAACACAGCTGCTAAGAGTACCCTTAGGAGATAACTTTATGACCGTGGTGGTCCAACCACCAGGGCTCCCACTGATCCCAGGAATCAGAGTACAGAAGAGCCAAAGCTGATTGGAGCAGAGGTTAATCAAGTGCCCTACCACTACATATATTCTTAATGGGAGTGCCAGATATTCCTATTAGAATAAAGGGGAGGTGGTGTATATGATCAGAACCACTCCATTCAGTAAGTGATTTTTAAAGTCCCTGTTCCCAGGATCAGTGGGGGCCTCGGTAATTGGGAAATTGTGCCTTATCCTTTTGATGGCAAATAATATTCAAACCTGAGAACATACAGTATTGGAGTTCCACTTCCTCTCCAGTTAAGCAGCAGTAGAGCTGCCAGTAAGGCCACTACCAATTAAATATTGATGACTTATTTTATTTATAAATTGTCAATATCACAGTACCAAAAAAAACATTTGCGCTAGCAAGTTGTCAACATTTTCTTTTCATTAAAAGCCTTTGTTGGATAATTGAAGAAATACTCTAGCAGTAACAAGTTTTCTACAGACTGGATGCACAAATTCCACCTTTTTCTGCATAGTGTTATAAAAGATCTCTAATATATAGATTTTTCAAAAATATTGGTCTTGTCTGTTGAGCACATAAAACACATAACACATATAGCTTGTGAGACAAGATCCAATCTGCCAGTCTAATATGCTAGGACAAATGTAACATCTGAGCAAACAGCTTGTTCTGAAGAAGACAAATATTCAACAGAGTTTCTGAAAATTATGCCATTCTCCAAGGGCACTGGAGTAATGTTGGGCACATTTATTTAGAGAAAAATAGGGAATATAAAGGTACCATCACACGCGGCAATATTGCTAGGCAATTTCACTGGCAATTTGCTGGTTGCAGTGAAATCATGGACACATTGTTACATTTGTACACAGCCACAAAATGGAGCAATGTGTCCATGATTTCACTGCAACCAGCAAATTGCCAGAGAAATTGTCTAGCAATATTGCCACATGCGACGGTTACCTTAAGATTTTGTTATTCCATCCAATTTGAAAGTTAGAATTAGAGATGAGCCACCACCCCCGGTGTTCGAATTCGATTCGATTCGTCGAATCGACGGGGTGTTCGACGAATGTTCGTCGAATGCTCGACGAACACCGTCGAACACCCCGGAAAACGAACAAACCGGGCCTGTGGGCCATACATACATTGTGGAAGTGAAAAAAGTGAAAGAAAGTGTTAAAAATAAAAAATAATCAATGCTCACCTGTCCGCGGTCCACCGAAGCCTCCGGCAAGGTCCTGCGGCTTCTAGGACCTGTGGTGACGTCATGTTCTCGCGCGAACTCCGGTCACATGACCGGAGTTCCGCGAGAACATGACGTCACCACAGGTTCTGGAAGCACATGACCTTGCCGGAAAGCTTAAAATAGATATTTTTATGTTTCGGACCCTTTCTTTAAGTAAAGGTTACTTAAAGAAAGGGTCCGAAACATAAAAATATCTATTTTAAGCTTTCCGGCAAGGTCCTGTGCTTATAGGACCTGTGCTGACGTCACGTTCTCGCGGGAACTCCGGTCACGTGACCGGAGTTCCCGCAAGAACATGACGTCAGCACAGGTCCTATTAGCAATAGGACCTTGCCGGAAAGCTTAAAATAGATATTTTTATGTTTTGGACCCTTTCTTTTACTTAAAGAACTTAGAGAATGCTCTACACTTCAACAAATGTTTTAATATTCACCTACAATGATGCCCTAAGCAACTATCCATCCACTTATTCTGCACTTAGTTGAGTAGCAGTTCCATTTATTTTACCCAAATTGGGATTAAATCTTTCCCAACTGATTCATAATGTGTAAAGATATCAGAAGTTCTAAATTATATCATAAAAGCTAGTGAACAGCACATTTTCTGATATTTGAAATTACTAGCTTTGACAAATTTGTTAGGGCCGCTTTACAAGTCCGATATTGCATACGATCTCACGGGAGCGTGCACGTTTTTGGCACTTGTCCAAGATCACATAGTAGATGTCACACAGGGAGATATCGGCAGGCAACGCAACTACGATGGTGTACGCCCCTTTCCCACGCTGAGTATGAGCAACCCAGGAAATGACCATTTAACATTGGAGTGAATAGGGAAAGTTGCACTCCAAATCGTAGTTGCTCTGTCACACAGCATGATCCTGCCACATTGACTATATTGTACGGTTGAAGGGCTTGCACAATATACTTGCAATATTGTAGCTAGGTTGTTTTCGCGTCGCATTGCCCATTTACACGACACAATGCATGAACGATATCAACTGCAACGCCTGTACCATGTGACTTTTTATCGAAGTTGCATTGTGATATCGAGACGTGTAAAGCGGCCCTTAAGGTCATTTGCTTCACAGAAATATAACTCGCAATAAATGAAAAATTATTCCGAACCCTCCAATTGCTCAGAAAAGGCTTGTGTGACTCGGAGGTTTCCTAGAACTTCACCCTTTTTCAAGCTCTTTACCACAAACACAGCCTTAGGAATATCGAGATGACCTCAACATAGATTGCTATGAGTAAATGAATGCTAACAGGTAGTTACTAAGAGCCTGTTTAATAATACCAGGTAAATGCCCAAATTATACATTTTCTGAGGCAGTCTCAAGTTGAATTACAGTAATTTTTTTTCTATTTTGAACTTTTTAAAACAATTCCCATTTTTCCAAAAGGCTTTGACAAAAAATGCTAGATAAATGCCGAAATGATAACAGCAATGACAAGCTGCAGGCAGCAGTATCACTGGGGAGAGTTTGTATATCAAATTATGCACTAAAATAAACTGGAGATAAAGTGCAGATGGGGTCTTATCCTGTAAACATATTAGGTTAGGATGGGGAAAAATGGTTCTCCCCTGGAAGGGTTGTGAAGGAGTAATAATACGCTGAAAAGCTTGTTATTAGATGCTGCTGTGGTTCCCAAGGAATCAAATCTAATCTTCATTGGGGTTGCAGGGATCGTGACTGGGACCGAGCCCATGGGTACAGGGGCTCGCAGATAATATTATCCTGTGACTCCTGATTTCTGACTGTTGGCAGCGTGATAATATAACATTCCTTTCTTTGAAGATTACATATATCAAATTATACAAATAAAAGAGGTGTTCAAAAAAATCAGCACTATGTGACACATACACCTTAAGAAACAGTCACTAAGTTAAATGTATGTTATTATTTCAACAATATTTTTGGCTTGCTTCTTCTTAATTAGCAAAATTATGTTTGATTGATCTATAGCCACAGAATAACCAGATAATGATAGAAAATAGTGTTATTCTCTTTTCTTAGCATTTTTATCTTCTTCTTGCTGTGCTGTGACACACTAATAGCATAGATATATTTGCTACTAGGCACTTGAGAGAAGGTGCCTAAGGGCTCGGACACATTGGCATGAAACTTGGACGACTGCAATGTGCGTTGTAGTCGGACCAATGTTATTCAATGTATGAGAACACATTTCCAAGTGATGGAGGTTTTTTTTCTCATCCGCTTCACGGACGTCAAAGCAGTCGCAAGATGCTGCAACAGTATGTGATTCACGTCCGAGACTCGCCAATGCAAGTCTACGGGTCCTACAAAAATCACGGACCACAGTTGTACCACAGTCGGACCATCCAACTCTGAACAGAGTTTTCACAGCAGAAACAATTGCCAAGCTGATTTCATTCAAAAATCGCATACAACTCTCGGATTGCATTCGGACCACACTCAGATTACTGTTGGACAGCTCTCGGATGTGATCTCAGGAAATGTCAGACAGTAGCATCACTGTTGGATGCAAAATGGACCAAAACTCTGACAAAAGTCGTCCGACTCTCGGATCCGTGAATCGAAGTGTTTTTGTACTTGCTAGTATGTCCGTTCCCTTAGGAGACATTGTTAGAGGATGGGGCTTTAGTGAAATGACTATTTAAATATATTTTTCTCATCTAGAAACAGAATAATGGCAACATCATAAACTGTATATGGTCACTATACACCTGTATGAATAAGCCTTGGGGTAAATGCCTTAGTAGCCTCCATAGTATTGACATGATTTTATGAAATATTGGCAAGGTTTGAAAATTGGTTATGCATATATTAATGTATGGTGCATCCCATGTCACACTGGCATATGGCATGTCATATGATAGCATCAGATGTGATATGCTGCTGTGAGCATGAGCCAAGGGTCATGCAGCTGTAATCTAATCCTGTAATCGACTCACAGGTGCGGAGAGAAAGGAAAGATTAATTACTCTATTGCCTCCTTTACCTGTCTCTGCGTATATTGCACTGCACTTAGATGTCAGCCGAGTGCAGTGCCATGTTTCACTCGAACTCATAGACTTGTATGGGTGCGAGCGATCCGAGACTCGCTGACAACTGCAGCATGATGTGATTTTTCCCACAGTTCAATTAGGGCTCATAAAAAATCATAGATCTGAGCTGCAGCATTGTGTAACATTGGGCCAAGTGCAATTTTCTTGCATTGCACTCATACGTGTAAAAGAACAGTGTGACTCCAGCTTTAAAATACATATACTAAAGTAATGTAACTGAGCTGATCTGTCCTCAAGTGAATTGTGATGTTTAAACAGGTCTTAAAGGCATGACCACTCACAGTACAAAGCACAGTACAAATTCTCACAGTGCAAAGCTCTGATATCGGAAAATGTGACCAGACATATGCATCAGTAATCACACTGGACATGGCATTAGAAACAATTGCATGCACAGTATCATATGCAATGTTATTCAAAGGAGGCCACTGATGGACCGTGAATTGATCATGTGCTTCTGGACCATAGTACCATACATTAATGTAAAGTGATGGCACATTTCTTATATGGACATTGGAACCAGCTGAGGCACTGTCACAAGCTTAGATGGCGCTGAATTGCTGGATGCTGCTGTGTATGTGGTTTGTCTTTAAGAGCTGAATGGTTGATGGTTGTTAAGGTCCTTGCCTCCTGTGGTGTGCTCCAGAACTGCAGGCACTATTATGGTCAATTGCTGGTTCAGAAGTTAATGTGTGACTCACCTGGAATCCCCTCCCCTGGCTTTAAATAGCCTTCCCTCTGCTCTGTCAGGTGCTGCTGATAGCTATGTGCTCTAGTCTAAGTCTTTCCTTGGGAGAAGCTGTGATTCCTGACCTGTGGGTGGAGGAAGGGGCCCTCAGCCTAGGGCTAATCAGGAGTTTTAGGGTACAGGGTGGCGGCTCAGAACTCCTCACCATCAGAGGTACCTCCGAGATCAGATTGAGCCCGAGCCAGGGACCCCAGCATCAGGGTCAGATTAGGCAATCCTGACCCCCTTTTGCCCAATTCACCTACCTGTTACCTGATTCCCTTACCTCCCAAGCATGACAGGCACACTGAGAGTCATTAAGCAGCAGAAGATGTAAACACAGCCCTGACTGTTAGTTCATTTTTGTGTTATATGGCTTTCTCTCACCATTTCTATGAATAAGCTGTGAGTTGCGACACCTTCTCACTATCCAGAGCCACAACAAAATGACTGCTGTCTTTCCTTCTTTTGCAAAAGCTATGATAGTCCTGATTGACTGTTTAATAATGTGAGGTGATACCTTCAAGGAATTATGAGCATTATGGGGATCCCACCCAATTGAGATCAAGGTCATGTGATCCTTCTTTGACTGGTGTAAATCTTCTGCAATGTGTAAAACTTTGTTTGCCATGTTAGACTACTGGTGCAAAGCAAATCACATATTAATTTTATTTCACACACTTCAGTACATTCCTAAAGATTCAATACAGATTTAATTCAATTAGATATGATATGCTCATCTCTAACAAATGTATGTGTGTGACTCTGGCTTATTAGACATCATTAATAAATGTGGATATTTTTATTATTAATAATAATAATAATAATAATAATATTTGTAATAATAATAGGCAATCAATATCTACAAAATAATTGGTAAAAGAATGATCAGGAAAAGCAAATGGCAATTTGTGTTATAGCCGATCCCTTTCAGGTCTTGCCATCTCTAATTACTACACCATGCATTGGAGACAATCTCAAGATAATGACAAAAGCACATTGCTCGCTTGTGATCCGTGGATACTAACATTCTTGATTCAAGCATTAATCACCAGGCAGTTGAGAGACATTTATGGCCTTTGTATTCCTCCGCTATCGGGTGATCATGCTATTGCTTGGATTAACTAATCATCAAGGCCGGTCTGTAAGCATTGTGAGGCAGATTAATCTCTGTCCACAGCAGACAGAACAGCATTGTTCGATTTTCTGCTAACAACCTGTGATTCTTCGAACCTGCACACACTTCACATTAGCCAACAAGCCATGATTGACAGTGTAAATTTTGACTAAGCCAACTGTGATAATCCAAATGTTGATTAAACTACAATGGTCAATTCCCAAAATGCTGTGTTATTTTTAACCCAATATACAAGTAGCCTCTTCAGGATAATATGGCAAACCATAAACTTCATTTGTAGACATGTTTTGGTGTGAGCACTAGATTTTCTGCACTTTTACCCTCTGAAGAGCTTACCTGCACATTCAAATTCATAGAGTTTCATTGTTTGGCTTATAAGTCTCCAACACCACTTTTGACACCAGTCTTTACAATTTAGACCCAGTTAGAGGCTCCTCCCTCAGCCAAACTAGATGCTATGATTTGCCCTGATGAGGTGTAACCAGCTTAAAACCTGTGTCTGCTAATGGAGAGTCTTTATCGCTGGTCGCAGGTTGTCAGGTTTACAGGAAGAACCGTAAACCTGTCAACCGGCGACCTGCGATAAGGCTGGATCGCGCCGTGTGACATCGCCAGAGCGATGTCGGCGGCGATCCAGCCTATACCGCAGTGTTACTGCGGATCGCTCGCTGGGCTGAGCCCAGCCCAGCGAGCGATGTCACCGCCCGCATCGCTGCGGTGTCGCCAGCTGCAGCGATGCTGTGTGACAGCTGGCGGGCACCCGCGCATCGCTTCCGACATTGCTGGCCACATCGTGCTGTGTGACGGCACCATTTGGCTTCTTATATTAAGCAACGTAGCATGGCACTTTAATGGTGAATAGCGACTTTGAGGTTTGTTACCTCCAAAAGGACACCCTTCTATAGCATCAGTGTTATTATCAGTCTGGACCAACCTGTTTGACTTTATAGTTTGAATGGTTAATGAAAATGGCTTTAATGGATGGTTACAGTGATGTCTCTCAATATTGCTGACTACCATCAATGACTAGAGTGTAGTTATTGATGTTGAATCTCTACCTTCAACAGCAAGCCAGCTGTTTCTTCACATTTCTTAAAACAACGGTATCATTAGATGACATGACATGATAATGCATAGTGCATGACATGATAATATGTGACAATGGCATGAATTATCCATGATTCTATTATCACCCATTTAGTCACCCTTCCACTTTGGTGGCAAGGGAAACTCCTTAACGTGTTACTTTCTAATCACGTTTGTCTCTTTGCTCTATTTTATATATGACAACTGTTTAATTGAATGTTCCTGTAAATTCAATAAAATCCTGCTGGAAGAGATGTTTTTTTCATTTAGCGTAAATAATACCACAGCTTTCCAAAGTTTTATATTACACAATGCCATTCTGTCTAGATAACGCATGCTGCTCATTTTAGATTGAAATCATTATTACCAGAAATTAAAAACATCAATAAAATGTGCTCTACTTTCCACAGTTTAAGAGGGAAGAAAAAAATGCTAAGAAAAAGCAAAATGTAAAGTCTAGGCACAATATTCACAAAGTCAGAGTGCTAACATATTTTTTCATCTTATGCAACTTTATAAGCTACATTGGTACATGCATACTTATTTTTTGAGTTAGATTACAATACTTGTGTCCTGGACTTGTGTTGACTTAACATTGTAAATTATAACCTACAAATCTGGTCCCCTCAAGACCAGTATTGGATATATAATATATGACCTGCAAAGCAGAACCTGATCTCTTATGATATAAAAGACAAGTAACTGCATCAAATCCAATGCTGAATATTATATTAAATATGTCGGGAGCCCCCCATGGATGTGAGCTCCTGCGGTGAGCTCACATCTTTTCCCCAACATCTTAGCTAATCTCATCAGCTAAGATGTGGGGCTACTACTGCCAATCGGTGGTCCAATCAGCGGTATTCACCCTTTGTATTCCGCTGTCATTCGCTGACAACGCGACGGGAATCGTGCAGTTCCTCGCCAAGATCGGAGATCCTGCGATAAGATCACAGGAACTCTGTGTATCACCTGATAGCTCAGGGTCCTGCGGTGACAATGGAAGCTATCAGGGATCACTTCCTATGGATGGTTGGCAAGCGCTGCCAAACAAAGAAAGTGATAATTTGTGCTATGTCCCTATGTGCTACAGCTCATCGGGACATAGCACAAGCAATCGGACTGTGTATCACTTTGGCGCCCCATAGGGCACTGTGAAATACATAAAAAATAAATTTGCAAAAGTATGAAAAAAACACAAAAGTTCAAACCACCCCTTTTGCCCTATTTAAAATAAAAGTAGTAAAAAGATACATATATTTGGTATTGCCGTGTTCAGAAATGTGTGATCTATCAAAATATAAAATCAATTTATCCGATTAGCAAACTGCAGAACGGAAAAAAAGTCCAAATGACAAAATCATGTTTTTTGGTCACTGCAACATTGCAATAAAATGCAATAACAGGCGATCAAGACAACACATCTACAGAAAAATGGTATCATTAGACACATCAGCTCAAGACGCAAAAAAATAAGCTATCATACAGCTCCAGATCCCGAAAAATGAGAACACTACGGGTTGCGGAACATGGCGCAAAAAGTGCAATTCTTTTTTTTTTTCAAACTTCTGAATTTTTTTAACCACTTAGGGCCCTTTCACATCAGCGTTTTTTGAAATTCGCGGCAGATGCGGTGAAAAAACCGCATCTGCCGCGTTTGCCGCATAACCGTTACACTTGCGGCGCGGTTGCGGTAATCCCCATAGAAAGTATAGGGGGACTTGCGGCAGGTGCGGCAAGTGCGGTTTTGCACTTGCGGCAGGTGCGGCCGCGAAAAAAATCGCGGCTGACTGCGTTTTTTTTCGCGACCGCACTTGCCGCAAGTGCAAAACCGCACTTGCCGCACCTGCCGCAAGTCCCCCTATACTTTCTATGGGGATTACCGCAACCGCGCCGCAAGTGTAACAGTTATGCGGCAAACGCGGCAGATGCGTTTTTTTCACCGCATCTGCCGCGAATTTCAAAAAACGCTGATGTGAAAGGGCCCTTAGATAACAAAAGTATATACGTTTGGCATCTGTTAACCCATACTAACCTAAGGTATCATACCGACATGTCAGTTTTACCACATAGTAAACATGATGAATACGAAACCCAAAAAAACAAACGTGTAATTGCGCTTTTGTTGCAATTTCACCGCATTTGGAATTTATTTCTCTTTTCCCTGTACACTATATGGTTAAATAGATGATTTCTTCTGAAAGACCAAATCGTCCTGCAACAAACAAGCCCTCATAAGTCTACATTAACAGAAGAATAAAAAAGTTATGGCTTGGAAGCAGGGGAGGGAAAAACAAAAACTGAAAAATGTAAAATCGCCCTGGGGTAAAGGGGTTAACACAATGTTAAGCTACATTCAGACACAACATTTTTGCACTTTTTTTTATCCATTTTTCAGCTGCAAAACAGATCCACTGTCCAAAAAAACACATCATGTATTTACATTGTGCGTTTTTGATTTGTTTGTTCTTCTGCATTTTTTTTTCTATTTAGAATGGTACCCTATGGGAAAATGCAGGAGAAAAACCCACAGAAACTAACATTTCCTTTTCTTTGATGGATCACATTTCCAGGAAAAAAAATGGATCACACCACTAAATACCTGTCTAGCAAAAAGTGAAAACCCATTGGCTATGCCGGGATTCCATTTGAGTAGTCCGTTCTCTGCAGTGCACTGCAAAAAATGATGCAAAATGATGCAAAATGATAGGGTAGGCTCAGACTTGGTTTAGGACCCACGTTTCCAGGAAGCGCTAATACTGGACAGCGTTAACGGCAAGCTCTGCCTGTAAACGGGGCCCCATAGAAACCGTGTGTTTACCTTAATTGCAGCCGCACACAGAGCTGCTGGGAGTGCGCTTTAGCTGAGTGCACAGGAAACGCTGCCTGCAGCGGCTGCCCAGCAGCTCTGTGTTCGGCTGCAACTAATGGGTTTCTATGGGGCCCCGTTTACAGGCAGTGCTTGCCTTTAACGCTGTCCAGTATTATTGCTGCCTGGAAGCGTGGGTCCTAAACCAAGCCTGACCCTAGCATTACAGAATTGCAGAAAAAAAAAAACAACTTCATCCACTGTTATTTTATATATGTAGTGTTTTAGACGTGTTATTTTTATTTATTTTTTCATTTTTTTTTAACCAAAAGATGCAGATAAAAAAAGATTATGCAAAAGTAGAATTACAGAGCATTATCAACTAAATAAATAATTAAATAAAAATTAAAAACTATACATTTGGTATTGATATCTTTGTACTCTCCCGACTTGAGAAATCATACCGTCACCTTATACTGAGCATAGAAAAAAAAGCTATTGTGGAATTGCACTTTTTTTTTGCAGTATCACCACACTTGAATTTGTTTTCCCATTTTACAGTACACTATATGGTAATTGTTTAGTTAAAAGCACAACAAGCCCTCATATGGCTAAGTTGACCAAAAAATAAAAAAGTTATAGCTCTTGGAATAAGGGGAGTAAAAAATGAAAACGAACAAATCGTCTGGTGGTGAAGGTGTTAAGCATCATAAAATCATCCTTCCTGCTAGGTACAGACAATTTTCAGCAGCTACATTATCACTACAGGCAGAATTACAATGTCAGCTAAATCCTATATATAAAATAAACAACACAGGACACATAATTCATAAGATGATCACCGCTTACTTCCTTTCCCTACCACCATAAGCATGCAAATGAAAACAAAACAAATTGCGCCAGACTGCTAAGCAGTAAATTGAATGCGGTTAGTATGACTGGGTGCTCACCTGTTAATGTTGTGCCTCGGTCGCACAACTGACTGGCAGGCGGGGGAGCAGTTTGTCAGGATCGCTGGGTCAGACGAGCCCAAGGTAGGGAGATGGACGGTGATCCACACGAGTCCGTGTCCGCTGCTGACGAGCTGGCTGCCGTGCGATCAGGGAACTGTTGGGATCTTACTGTGCTGAATTCCCCAAGCAAGCGAGTCGGCAGGTTCAGAGCACGAGGATGAGGCTGGCGTGTTGATGCGAGCAGGGTCCGGGAGCCGTGCTGCTCAGAGCCGCGTTTCCCCGAGGGGAAGGCGTGGGGCGTGTGCAATGATGTAAGCAAAGGGTTAGCGCTCGGATTACATCCAGGACACTGCTCTCAGTATATTTACCTTTAGGCTTTATTGAAAGAAAGTAGAATTCCAATTCCTGCCACAACGCGTTTCTGCGCTTAGTGCGCCTTTCTCAAGTGGTAACTGGAATTCCAGTTACCACTTGAGAAAGGCGCACTAAGCGCAGAAACGCGTTGTGGCAGGAATTGGAATTCTACTTTCTTTCAATAAAGCCTAAAGGTAAATATACTGAGAGCAGTGTCCTGGATGTAATCCGAGCGCTAACCCTTTGCTTACATCACTACCACCATAAGGGTGCTTTCACATTAAGATTTTTTTCCTGTCCGTGGGATCCTACTTTTTGTAGGATCCCACAGACAGGAACAGACATCACAGGGGGTGACCTATTCTGTGTCCGGGTCCGTGATTATCACGGACCCGGACACAGAAAGCGCTGTGCGGAGTAATTTCACTTCCGCAATGTATATATACATTGAGGAAGAGAAATTTAAGTAAAGTTTTAAAAATAAAAAAATCAATCCTCACCTGTCCCGCAATCCAGCGGTCGGCATCTAGCTCCGGATGTTGAGAGGATCTGGCTGGGCGGGGCTACCCGCTCAGCGTCATCGGTCACATGACCGGTTACCGCGGTAATCGGTCATGTGACTGACGTCAGGCCAGGTCCTGTACATCCAGAGGTGCCGACGGCGCTGGACAGGTGAGGATCGATTTTTTTATTTTTAACACTTGATTTTACTTAAATTTCAATTCTGCAATGTATATATACATTGCGGAAGTGAAATTAGCCATAGAGGACCAGTGTTAGTGTACTGAGCATGCTCAGTACACTAAAATCAGGTCCGAGAAAGCATCAGCTGTTTTCTCGGACCGTGCTCCATAGGCCCCCATGTTATGGGCCACGGATCATGTCGGATCTGATTCGGTCCGATTTGATCCGCTGTGCCCAAAATCGGAGCAGTCTCCGATTTTGGGTACAGCAAAAAATTGGACCAAAATGGATCTGACAAAAATCGGATGCCACTAAGGGCAAATCCGATCCGTGCCCATAAGCTAACATGGGGGCCAAATCGGATCCGTAGCTGTCAGTTTTACAACGGACAGCCACGGATCCCAAAAAATCGTAATGTGAAAGCACCCTAAGAATGATTACAAAGCTTACCATTTTTGTGAAAGTCAATGTGTCCAAGTAATCAAAGCATTTATGCCAGAGGAAGCATAACCTTTGAAAACATACAAGGTTTTGGCATAACGCAAAGCTGTGCTACAATTTTGCAGCTTTTTGCATTCATGCTATTTTCCCCTAGATCCAACAAAGTGGGCAGAAGCGGGGCGAGATGGAGGCATGGCAACTACCGCTTGTCAAATTAATAACTAGCAGCAGAGTCCGATATGCCAGAAATCTAACCAGTCGCCGAATGAAATAAGATTTGTGGCACGGCACCCCACTTCTCTGATGGTCCTGATTTATTAGGAGGCATCTGACTTGATCACACCCCTCAACAAGATAGGCGTGAAAAATGCCAGTTCTGATGAATCAGGGCCAACGAGTCAGTATTGCTGCCTGTATCCAATTGTTTGCTGAACAAAACATGAAGAATGAAAATCACAAGATTTTTTTTTTACATTTATTTTAATATACAGATATGGAAAACGAAAAATGAAAAAATTAAACAATATTAAAATATAAAAAAAATTAATTACCATAAAAATCTGTTTAAAAACAAGGATTCAATAGTTTAACATTTTAGAAACTAACGTGGTGATATATTTAATCTCAATCTTTCATATTGAATTCTAGAATACTGTACAAATCTAATAAAACAAAAAAATGTTTGAATGAAGACTTTTAACATATCGAAACACCAACCATGTATTGCTCGAGTGGTTTACAAATATAGTATTAGAGAAGTGAGCTTGTTACATATTGAGTCAATAGTACAATGTATCGAATACTATAATATTCCACTGAGTGCTCTCTGAAGGGCTCCCTACAGTTTGTTCCAGTGTTTTACTCGCAGAAACACCGGAAAGAAAATCATTGGATCACTTCAGGATCGTAAATGTAAAAACACAAGTTCTAATATATATCCGATATATCTAACTTGCTAATATGAACCCTTACCAAATATGAAATATAATAAACAAAACATTTTGATAAAATAACATACATAACATAGTAACATAGTAATATAGTTTAAGGTTTAAGGAAGACATTAAGTCCATCTAGTTCAACCCATAGCCTAACATATTGATCCAGAGGAAGGCAAAAAAAAAACATGTGGCAACACAAGCTCCACATTGGGGGAAAAAAAATCCTTCCTGACTCCAGATATGGCAATCAGACTAATTCCCTGGATCAATGCCCTATCAAGAATCTAGTATATATAACTGGTAATATTATAGTTTTCAAGAAAGGCATCCAGGCCCTTCTTAAATGTTAGTAGTGAGTCACTCATTACAACATCATGTGGCAGAGAGTTCCATAGTCTCACTGCTCTTACAGTAAAGAATCCACATCTGTTAATATGTTTAAACCTTCTTTCCTCCAGACGTAGAGGATGCCCCCTTGTCCCCATCTCAGGCCTAAGAGTAAAGAGATCATTATAATAATAATAATAATAATAAAGCTTTATTTATATAGCGCCAACATATTCCGCAGCGCTTTACAATGTAGGGTTAGCGTACAGAAAATATACAGTAAGTAATTACAATAGAGAACAAGTAAAATACAATCATTGGATACAAAAACAATAGGCATAGAATCAATGTGGAAAAAAAAAATACAATAAATAAAGCAAGAAATGAAGGTGACCCTGCTGAAAAGAGCTTACAATCTTCAACGGGATAGGGGTTGTGCAAGGTGCCGGGCTTATTGCACTGGTGGTCCAGGCATCTTGAGGAAATGGGGTGTAGGGCTAGGCTTACATGAATGGTCATCAGTCTGTGTAGACCTTTATGGTTTGGTGGAGTTTGTAGAAGAATAATGTCCAGAGGATAGCCCATTCACTGTCTACAGTACAATGGACATGTTAGGGAGTATGATAGGCCGCCTTAAAAAGATGTGTCTTTAGGGATCGTCTGAAGCCATGCAAGTTGTGGATAGTCCTGATTTCTTTGGGTAAAGCATTCCAGAGGTTTGGTGCAGCTCTGGAAAAGTCTTGGAGCCGGGAGTGGGAGGATCGGATTAGTGCAGATGTTAGTTGAAGGTCATTTGAGGAACGTAGAGAGCGGGTGGGGTGATAGACAGAGATGAGGGAGGAGAGGTAGGGGGGAGCTGCACTGTGAAGAGCTTTGTGGGTGAGAACAAGCAATTTGAATTTGATCCTGTAGTATACGGGCAGCCAGTGCAATGACTGGCACAGAGCGGAGGCACCTGAGTAACGATTGGCCAGATGGGTGATCCTGGCTGCTGCATTAAGGATGGACTGGAGAGGAGAAAGTCTGGTGAGGGGGAGGCCGCTTAATAGAGAGTTGCAATAGTCAAGGCGGGAATGGATTAGGGCCACGGTGAGGGTTTTTGTTGTTTCATTAGAAAGTTCTCTGTACTGTCCCCTCATATATTTATACATTATTATAAGATCACCCCTAAGCCTTCGTTTTTCCAAGCTATATAACCCGAAGTTTAATAACCTGTCTTGGTATTGCAAACCCCTCAGTCCTCTAATAACCTTGGTCGCTCTTCTCTGGACCGGTTCTAGTTCAGCTATGTCTTTCTTATACACCGGAGACCAGAATTGTACACAGTATTCTAAGTGTGGTCGCACTAGTGACTTGTATAGAGGTAAAATTATGTTCTCCTCATGAGCATCTATGCCTCTTTTAATGCATCCCATTACTTAATTTGCCTTTGCAGCAGCTGCCTGACACTTGCCACTAATTGTGAGTTTGTCATCTACCCATACACCCAGGTCTTTTTCAGTGACAGTTTTGCCCAGTGTTTTACAATTAAGCACATAATTATACCTTTACTTTCCTCTGCCCAAGTGCATGACCTTACATTTATCCCCATTAAAGCTCATTTGCCATTTATCAGCCCAAGCTTCTAGTTTACATAAATCCTCTTATAATATACAATTGTCCTCCTCTGTATTGATTACCCTGTAGAATTAAGTGTCATCTGCAAATATTGAGATTCTACTCTGTATGCCCCCTACAAGGTCATTAATAAATATATTAAAAAGAAGCGGGCCCAACACTGACCCCTGTGGTACCCACTGTTAACTGTGACCCATTCTGAGTGTGTTCCATTAATGACCACCCTTTGTTTCCTATCGCTAAGCCAGTTTTTAACCCACTTACACATATTTTCCCCTATCCCCATTGCTCTCATTTTATGTATCAACCTTTTGTGTGGCACCGTATCAAAAGCTTTTGAAAAGTCCATATACACCACGTCCACTGCATTTCTTTGGTCCAGTCCAGAACTTACTTCTTCATAGAAGCTTATCAGATTAGTTTGACAGGAAAGGTCCCTCGTAAAGCCATGTTGATATTGGGTCAAGAGGTTATTTTTCTTCAGATACTCCAGTATAGCATCTCTTAGAAAACCCTCTAGGATTTTATCCACAGTAGAGGTTCAGCTTACTGGCCTATAATTTCCAAGTTCAGTTTTTATTCCCTTTTTGAATATTGGCACCACATTTGCTATACGCCAGTCCTGTGGTACAGACCCTGTTATTATTGAATCTTTAAAGATTAAAAATAATGGTCTATCTATGACAGTACTTAATTCCTGCAGCACTCTGGGGTGTATCCCATCCGGGCACGGGGATTTGTCAATTTTAGTGATTTTTAGACGATGCTGTACTTCCTGCTGGGTTAAGCAGGTGACATTTAATTGACAGTTTTTGTTATCACTGATCATATTGTCTGTCATGGGATTTTCTTGTGTAAATACTGTTGAAAAAAAGTCATTTAGCATATTGGCTTTTTCCTCATCCTCATCCACTATTTTACCCAGATTATTTTTAAAGGGGCCTACACAATCATTTTTTAGTTTCTTACTATTTATGTAGTTAAAAAATATTTTGGGATTATTTTTACTTTCTCTGGCAATGAGTCTCTCTGTCTCGATCTTTGCTGCCTTGATTTGCTTTTTACAAATGTAATTTAATTATCTGTATTTATTTAATGCCTCATCAATTCCTACTTGCTTTAATTCCCTAAATGCTTTCTTTTTGTCATTTATTGCGCCCCTTACAGCCTTATTTAGCCATAGTGGTTTCCGCCTATTTCTATAATGCTTATTCCCATAGGCTATATATTGTGCACAGGCCCTATTCAGGATGCTAATAAACGTCTCCCACTTGCTTTGCGTACTTTTATGTCTCAGGATATCGTCCCAATTTATTGCACTAAGATCATCTCTCAACCGTTGGAAATTTGCCTTCCTGAAGTTTAGTGTCCTTGTAGCCCCTCTACTACACATCTTATTAAAGGATACTTGAAAACTTACTATTTTATGATCACTATTACCCAAGTGATCTCCAACCCGTATATTTGATATGCGGTCTGGCCTGTTGGTTAATATTAGGTCCAGCAGTGCCCCCCTTCTTGTTGGGTCCTGAACCAGTTGTGAAAGGTAATTGTCTCTCATAGTTGTCAAAAACCTATTACCTTTGCTAGAACTGCAGGTTTCTGTTCCCCAATGTATTTCAGGGTAGTTGAAGTCCCCCATAATAATGACTTCTCTGTGAGTCGCTGCTTCATCTATTTGCTTTATGAGGATATTCTCCTCCACTTCCATTATTGTTGGGGACTTATAACAAACCCCTATCAGTAATTTATTATTTTCCCCCCCTCCCCTTATCTCCACCCACAGAGACTCTACATTTCCATTAGATTCACCTATATTATCACGCAGGATGGGTTTTAAGGATGATTTTACGTATAAACATACACCTCCCCCTCGCTTATTTGTACGGTCATTTCTGAACAGACTATAGCCTTGTAAATTAACAGCCCAGTCATGGCTCTCATCTAGCTATGTCTCCGATATCCCCACCATGTCATAATTATTTTCCTCCATTTTGTTGGTGAGGCTTCTGGCATTAGTGTGTACATGCACTTAATGCATCTATCTTTACCTCTGTTCCTTCCTACTATATTAACTGTTCTAACTCCACCCCCCAAGCCACCCACAATTTTATTACTTGTGCCCAGGTTACTATTTACACTATCATCCCCTCCTGTACAATGAATACCCTCCCCCCCAATCCCTAGTTTAAATATTCCTCCAACCTTCTAGCCATTTTCTCCCCCAGCACAGCTGCACCCTCCCCATTGAGGTGCAGCCCGTCCCTAGCAAAGAACCTGTAGCCAACAGAGAAGTCGGCCCAGTTCTCCAGGAACCCAGATCCCTCCTTCCTACACCAATCCCTGAGCCACGTATTTATCTCCCTAATCTCCCGTTGCCTCTCTGGTGTGGCGCGTGGTACAGGCAGTATCTCAGAGAATACTACCCTGGAGGTCCTTGCCTTAAGCTTGCAGCCTAATTCCCTGAAATCATCTTTAAGGACCTTCCACCTACCTCTAACTTTGTCATTTGTGCCAATGTGCACCATGCCCGCTGGGTCCTCACCAGCCCCTCCCAGTAATCTGTCAACCCGATCAGCGATGTGCCAGACTCGAGCGCCAGGTAGGCAGCACACTGTTCGACAATCCCTGTCTTTGTGACAGATTGCCCTATCTGTTCCCCTAATAATTGAGTCCCCCACTACCAGCACCTGTCTGTCCTGCCCTGCTCTCCTGTTTTCCCCCTTACTGGAGCAAACACTCCTCTGGCTTTCAGAGGTCATGCTCTGCTGCAACAGTGGTATCCCTGAACTCACACCCCCCTCATCTGCTAACTTAGCAATTTTATTGGGTGTGCCAGATCAGGACTAGCCTCCCTGGCACTCTTCCCTTTAACTCTTTTAGAACCTGCAGGTATGTGATTGGTTAGAAATAATTGATGTATATTTGTCACACATGCGAGAGGGGGCTGTTTTTTGCTTTTAAATTGTATATATTCTTTCTGTCTGTATTGCCATTGTACTGACGATTAAGTGGGCTAGACCCACGAAACGCGTCCAGGAGCTCCTCTGGAGCATGTGTGATTTTTAAAACTTTTGAAAATAAAAAGGAATTTTGTGGCACCGGATTCTACACCTTTTTCTACTCTTCCCTCTACCCCGCCTTCTAACTGTCACCCAACTGGCTACCTCACTGCTCCATGCTACCATCCTCCCCCTCATCTATCCCTTTGAGCAGCTGTTCAGTGAGCAGCAGACTCCTTTCCATATTGTCTATGGATCTCAGCGTTGTCAGTTGTTCATTTAGATCCAGTATCTGGGCTTCCAAATGCACAACGTGCTCACATCTCACACAGCAGTATGCACCCTCGACCGGCTGTTCAAGGAATGCATACATATGGCAAGATGTACACTGGATGGCAATGCCAATTATGGAGCTTATTTCCTAATGGGGATTGCACCAGACAGAAATGATAAGTAAAAAGAAATGCAAAGTATTAATAAAATACAACCAGCAATTCAGTAAGTCCTCCCTTCCAAACTCCCTGAATCCAAAGTCACTGAATCACAAGTCAAACACTTACTTCCGTCTGCACTTATGCTCCCGATCACACTAAGCTCGCGGTCACACTCGCTAAGAACTAAGATTTACATTTTTTTTTCCTTAGCAAAAAATGAGCCTGCAGCTCAGTGTACTTCCAAAGGCAAAATACATACATTTTTTAACAAACATTTTTATGCACTATTTTCAACATTTTGCATAGCATTGTTCCACAAACATTTGCGAATGCATACAAAAACCGATAAATAAGACTCAAAAACGTTTTACCCATATCACTTTGTCTTTTGGAGAAAAAAACATCACTGACCATAAACCCTTAAACACTCAAAACAACAAAGCTAAACAAATGAAGTCTGGCCATTTCATAATGCACTATTGACTGTAAAGGGACTGTTCTGTCAGTCAGAAATACTATTTAAAACAAGCACAGGAGCTCAATACAACCTTGATTTGACCAAATATTTAAGTTCATCTTCTCAGCCAGCTGTTTTCCCTCGATCTCCACCCTTCTCTAGCTCTATAAAGTCAAATCTGTCAGGTTGTATGACACACAACCAGTTGGAATTGCATAGAAAAGCTGCTGCAGATATCAACGTGCCACGCGGTAATAAAACGAGATAAATGGATATAGAAGGTGGATATGAGATTTGCACTGCTGTGAGATGAATGATGGAGGAGATATATAAAAGGTGGCGTTATTCTACACATTTCTAAGTACTTGGATCATTTCCTGAAGGAGAAGTGAGGAAATCACATCGAAACGCGTAGAATTAAAGCGCCTTTTATATTTCTCCTCCATCTTTCATCTGACGCCAGCACGGATCTCATATTCAAATTTTATATCCATTTTCTGAGAAACAGTTTTTATAGTATACAGCTTTCACTGTGCCACGTTTGATTATTGCATTACAACTACCCACCAAATCTCTCAATCATGCTCTGTGTTGATAGTGCTTTTCAAGATATGTTAGGTGCACATGTCATAGACACTAACACAACTCTAGTAGTACAGAGATGCAGGCTCTTCAATTGTGTGCTAATAACCAACTGGTGGTTCCTCTCCTCTTGAGACGAAAGGATACAGAGCCCGTGGTTTCCACATACACTGCTCAAAAAAATAAGGCAACACTTAAACAACAGATATGACTCCAAGCAAATCAAACTTCTGTGAAATCAAACTGTCCACTTAGAAAGCAACACTGATTGACAATCAATTTCACATGCTGTTATGCAAATGGAATAGACAACAGATGGAAATTATTGGCAATTATCAAGACACACTCAATAAAGGAGTGGTTCTGCAGGTGGGAACACAGACCACATCTCAGTACCAATGCTTTCAACCTGATTTTTTGGTCACTTTTGAATATTGCTTGTGCGTTCAAACTTGTGGTAGCATGAGATGGAATCTACAACCCACACAAGTAGCTCAGGTAGTGCAGCTCATCCAGGATTACACATCAATGTAAGCTGTGGCAAGAAGGTTTGCTGTGTCTGTCAGCGTAGTGTCCAGAGGCTGGATTCACTACCAGAGACAGGCCAGCACTCCAGGAGACGTAGAGGTGGCCGTAGGAGGGCACCAACCCAGAAGCAGAACCGCTCCCTCCGCCTTTGTGCAAGGAGGAACAGGAGGAGCACTGCCAGAGCCCTGCTAAATGGCCTCCAGCAGGCCACAAATGTGCATGTGTCTGCATAAACAGTTAGAAACTGACTCTATGAGGATGGTATGAGGGCCCAACGTTCACAGACGGGGGATGTGCTCACAGCCCAACACCATGCAGGACGCTTGACACTTGCCACAGAACACCAGGATTGGCAAGTTCCCAACTGGCATCCTGTGCTCTTCACAGATGAAAGCAGGTTCCCACTGACCACATGTGACAGATGACTGGAGACCCGTGGAGAGCGATCTGCTGCCTGAAACATCCTTCAGCATGACCGGTTTGGCATCGGGTCAGTAATGGTGTGGGGTGGCATTTCTTTGGCGAGCCGCACAGCCCTCCATGTGGTCGCCAGAAGTAGACTGACTGTCATTAGGAACCGAGATGAGATCTTCACATCCCTTGTGAGACCATATGCTGGTGCGGTTGCCCTGGTTCACTAATGCAGGGCATCAGACCCATGTGCTGGTGTTCAAGTCTGCAATCAAGGCATTTAAGCTATGGACTGGCCCACTCATTCCCCAGACCTGAATCCAATTGAGGACATCTGGGATATCATGTCTCACTCTATCCACCAATGTCACATTGCACCACAGACTGTCCAGGAGTTGGTGGATGCTTTAGTCCAGGTCTGGGAGGAGATCCCTCAGGAGACCATCCGCAACCTCATCAGGAGCATGCCCAGGCATTGTAGGGAGGTCATACAGGCACCTGGAGGCCACACACAATACTGAGCCTCATTTTGACTTGTTTTAAGGACATTACATTCCACTTTAATTTTGTGTGTGATTCCAAATCCATGCCTCCATTGTTATAAATTATGATTTTCATTATGATTTTTGTGTGATTTTGTTGTCACACATTCAACTTTGTACAGAACAAAGTATTCAATGAGAATATTTCATTCATTCAGATCTAGGATGTGTTATTTGAGTGTTCCCTTTATTTTTTTGAACAGTGTAGATTTCAGATTTTGATTCATTTGACCCTAGAAAAGTTTTCCATTCTGTGTCAGTCCATTTAAATGACTTTCGGCCCAGATAAGATGGCATAGCTTCTGGTTTGTGTTAATATATATCTTCTTGTTTCTTACATGATAGAACTTTATCCTGCATGATGAATCTTCCACTATGTTCACGGATAATGATTTCTGAAAGCATTCCTGAGCCCATGCACTGATTTGCATGATGGAATCATGCCTGTTTTTACTGCAGTACAACATGAGGGTCTATAGATTAGAAGCATCAAATATTGGATTTCTCCATAATCCTGAATGTTTTGTTATATATATTCTGTAAATGGTGGATATTCAGTCATTGTTATTATACTGTACATTGAGGAATATGTTTCCGAAATTGTTCCACACATTTTAGACGCTTTTGTTCACACACTGGTGAACTTCTGACTATCTTTGTCTCTGAGAGTCTTTGCCTCTCTAACATTTGTTCAATACTGCTATAATTTATATATACAATTATGTGACTAGTTAAACATTTATATGCAGCTATTCTTAAATAGTTGACTTAATTTACAGCCTTTTGTTAACTTGTCCTGTTTTGAGAGTATTATTGCCCATCAATTATTACATTTTTCCAATAGAATAGAAAGATGTCTAACTTTCAACTTCTGATTTGTGATTTATGTTCTGTTGGGAATTATCATATGGTTATAAGAGACTTATAAACCATTGCAATTTTGTTCTCTTTACATTTTTACTACAGTGTTAAAAAGATTTTTGCCAATAGGGTTTGTAGTTTGTGGAGTACAAACATAGAATAACATAAAATATTGTTTAGAAAGGTATGGGCTGAATACCTGGTAAGGTAAGGCATGAATAATAAATTGCTGGGCTGCTTTTGTAAGAAATAAATAGCTGGATTTCATCTGGAAAGAATGAATACCTAGTCTATAACTTGCACATCTTGTAATAATGTAGTGTTGGACTATATCTTGTACGTACTGAAATATTGGACCACATCTTGTAAGGACTGAATGGATGGATCACACTTAGTAAGATATTAATGAATGGATGAATTCTGGGTTTAATTATAAATCTGATTAGTTATAACTTCATAACTTTTAAAGGAATCAACTATATGGAAAAAGTGATTATGGAGAATAGTGATTTTTGCTTCCATCCACTATAAACTATCAGTCCATGACTAGTGATGAGGAATATACTCGTTACAATTCGTTATTTCGCACAGATAGTACGGTATTTCGCGATACTCGTTATTCGAAGAGTAACGCTGGTGCTCTTGAGTTATGTGTCGATCTTGAGCAATTTGACACATATTGACAGTTCCCTTCTGTAAAGAAAGGGAGTTGACACCCCAGTGAGACACATTAAATGGTAGACTCTCATTGGGGTGCACATCAAGGTGTTTTTCTGCAGAGAAAACTCAAAAATCCCCCCTCCGTCCTGTCCCGGAAAGACTCGTTTTATTGCCGGATGTGTGTGAGAGGAACCTATCACTAACTGATAACATTGGACTCGCTATTCAGCTGAATGCCGAGTATTACTAAGTATTCGTTATGAGTATAGCGATTATGAATATTTCACTACTGGCTCATTGCTACCGTATCTACAACTTATATATAGCGATATATTACCACACAACAGATAAAGGCAGAAATTTCTGTAAATGAAAATCTGTTTTATTCATCTGAATGAACAAGTACATGGATTTCTACAGCTCCCATTCAGATGAATGTGAATATCTTAGAAATTCTGCAGTACATATGTTGTGTATGGAAAAACTACTCCATAGGATCTGAACTATGAATGCATGCCAATGTCATTAATAAACTTTATGTTATAAATGAACCTTACAGAAAAAATTAAGGGTAAGAAGGAAAATGCAAATTCTCATTTTCTGTATGACCATAGTAAAAGTCACACAAGGTGTAGTAGCGTAAATATAAATAAAATAAACCTAGCAGCCCTCATTATTTCAAGGATTTTAGTTCTATGAAAAATTTTTATTTGTGCTAGGGTATTATCGAGTACCTACTCATAGCTCTAAAATAATGAGGAAGAGGTTGTTGTTGTATGAGACATAAACCTACGGAGGGCTTAATTACTAATTTAGGGAGTATTCGCTCGCAGTGCCTAGGGCTAAGAATGGCTCCATGGTAAATAAATGGTGTTCTCAGTTAATAAAAAGTATTTGCTGGGCAAAAAGAGCTCCGGATATTGCATTATGACATTCAGTGTGGCTGTAAGACTTTGGATATGCAGAAGCACCTCATCACATTTCATCACTGTGAGCTGATTTCTCTATGGAACTCATTTTACGAAAAGTAATTACAGGTCTCATAAATATTGCAACCACCTGCATGCCATCCCAAATTAACCAATAAATCTGTTAAAAACACCTTTCCAGTCTTGATAGAGAGATAATGTGATATTCATGTTGCTAAATTTTAACCACTTAACATAAATAATTATGTATATGTACAAAACTCAGTTTTGTAAAATAAGAGACAAGCCTGACACATTGTAATAAAAAAAGTCAAACTATTAAAACTCATTTACATCTCAAGTACATATGTTAACTAGGTAACTTCATGATCTGTCTAACTTTGCAGAGTGAGGATACTAAAAACAAGGTAATACAGTAATTTATCAATTGGGTACATTCACTTAAAGTGTCTGGATAGGGACTACCATCCCATTTTGCAACATTTTATTCCTTTTTTTACCCATTCGATTTCTTCTACTACAACTTTCTCCAAATGATTTTGCTTCATCATTGGCTAATAGCCCCATTCCAGACTATTCACGTTTACTGACATTTCTGCCAGTTGCTTCCTGCTGTTTTGTTTTTAGGTCACCCCACATGTCAGTCATGGCACAAGGAGTTCCATATCAGGCAGCATAGTGGCTTAGAGGCTTGCTGGGCTGCGGTCCATAGTTCAAATCCTACCAAGGACAGCACCTGCATTTATTTCTGTGTTCTACCCATGCTAATGTTGATCTCCTCAAAGAACATACTAACAGGGAATTTAGATTGTGAGCCCCGGTAGAAGCAGTGATGAAAATGTATGCAATGTTGCTGTGAAATATAATGGTGCTATACTAAGCAAGCATTTAAATAACAACTGTAATAGTAATTATTTGCAGCCCTCTCTATGGATGGATATGTCTGTCTTCCCTATTCTCTACTTTAGATTCATATTTTGTCTTTATTTTATTATTTTCATTTACTATATGCTTTTTGTTATTCTATTACTACATTGCCACGTTACCCATCCCCTGTCTCACCCTCCTTACCTTTCAATTACTCTTTTTCCATACCAATCCACTGCCTCCTCGCTTGCTTTGACTTACTCTGTCCTAAAACAGTTCTGCTCAACCTTCCTCTTATGTATGATTTTATCCCTTATCTGTTTTGACTATTTCTGTCTTCCTGCTTGCTACTAACAACACAGTCCTATCTCCCCATATACCCTGCACTTTGCACAGTTGTGTCCATCCCCCTTTAACATCTTTCTTATTTTGTGGCTCTGCCCATTCTCTTTGCCTCATCTCCACTCTAGCCTTCATACATCACTGACTTCCTATCCATGTACATCATCATGCTTCATGTGCATCCCTTCAGGATGCTGGCTTCATGCTGTCTGTTTAATAGTACATGGTATGTTTAGAGGCTTTTTACTAGAGAGAATTGCCTGGCCTATAAGTCTTCTTTGATATGTTTTTATTTAAATATTTTCAAACAAATACAGAAAAATAAGTAACAAAATATACATACAAATACAGTTGAATATTTGAATAACATTTATCTACTCACATCTAATTCCCAACATTTTAATTAGTTTGATTAAAATAAATGTATCCAAAAATTAGTTATATCATAGGTGATCCCTTCAATTCGTTTAATTGAGTAGTTAAAGTTCTTCGTCTTGTCAAATAGCAGCTTATATTTGTGGACCATATTAATGGTAGAACATATTCTTCTTCAAACAGTAATGCCTCTTGTCTTGATAAAGCACTGATGAGTAGTAAGCAGACTAAGGTGCCGTTACACTTGGCAATGTTCCAGCGATCCGAAAACGATACAACCTGGTAAGGATCGCTGGAAGGTCGCTACGTGGTCGCTGGTGCGATGTCAGGCAGTCAGATCTACTCAATGACGCAGCAACGATACGGCGACCCGTATAACAACCTCACGGTTGTTGGGACCCTGTCACACAACAGCTAGTCTGACAACTCAGACCTACGTGGCTGAGTTCTGAGTCGTCAACGAGACTGTTGTCTAACACACCGAAATGCATGCTGCCCAGCGGAACCCGACTATCAAAAAATGTATCCAGGCCATGTCGACACATCGGCAAATACACAGCGGGGGCCTGGTCACTGCTAATGTCAAACATAGCGAGATCGCTGGTGAGGTCACTGTTGCGTCACAAAACATCAGCAAATGGAGCGTCTGATGCCCTCAAGGGCCACCAACAGGTCATGTTTTCATGATTTCCTTAGTATTGTAGAGGGCAAAATTGGCTCACCTGCACTGGTGCGGATTCCAACATCTATGCAATTCTAAGGAAATCCTAAAAGAATGACTTGTTGGCAGCTATTGAGGCCTGGAGTCTCCTTTCCCCTTGTTCTAGACCATGTGACAATGTTTATTAAAGGTTTGATATTGCCTTTTATGATAGCTACCCACAATAGGTAGCAATAAAATGTAAAATTTCAACCTCTGTGAAGAGGATGTTTGCTCATTTAACTTTCCATAGGACCATCTATAAGTCAAACACTTAGTTGACAAGAGAAACCGGGCACTGACATTGTTGCATTGAAGTCCTGTGTGCAGAGGCATTCATGGATCTGGTTTGCTAAGCTGTAGATGCAGGGATCAATTAAGAACTTAAGTAGAAAACAGCGGCACTTCAAGATCCTTTACCACAGGACCCGCTGAAATGTGCAGAGCAAGCAAAACGGTCACCGTCGTCCCTCCGTCCTCCCTCCCCTGCACCCACCGATGTAAACGTTTTGGAATAAAGCTGTTCATGGAATAAAGGATCTTGGAGTGCCATCTATAAGTCACCTAACGATGATCAGGGACTCTCCGCAAAGAGAAATGTTGCCCCATAAACATCTAAGCATGATTACAATTAACTTTATAGCTTTTCTTTGGTCAGTTTTTCATCTCGAAAAATCTGTTTTTCAGATAGGCTGCGTTCACACAGTACGTATTTGCTGCACATTTTTATGCGAATGCTGTTGCAGTTTTTGCAGCCAAAACCAGGAGTGGAACAATCAGAGGAAAAGTCTAATAGAAACAAGTGCTCCACTTTCTGGATTTAATCACCCACTGCTGGTTTTAATCAGCCACTCCTGGTTTTGGCTACAAAAACTGCAAGAGTGCTCGAGTAAAAGTAGGCAGCAAATACGCAGCGTGTGAACACACCCATATTCTGTTGTATGCAGAAATCCTCAAAATAATCTTTAGAACTAGAAATCATCAGATAAGCCTAACTATAATTTAATAGAACTAACTCATAGTTTTACATGAATAATGAACAAGCTGTAGCTTTAAATGACTATTTTATACAGCTATTTTCCTCAGCACGGAAGGTGCTGAAGCATGTGAGGCCTCCCACTGATCACTGTCAGTATCCTGTAAGGTAAAGTTTTCTTGCTGCTCTAGGATATTCTCTATACCTATTATGTACTCAAGGAGTTGTGAGTCATGTGCCAGAATATGGGAGACAACTAATGGCCAAAAAAGGTCAATGATTTATTCCAAAACCAATTTGTAGGAAATTGCTACCCAATTTCCTAGGTATCAATTTTTATCTAGTGGGATATTTCAAATATCTTACCATTTAAAAACTATTAGGTCAAAAAGGAATGGAACCTACACTGATGATCAATATTAGAGAACAACACACAATTTCTTTAATGTTAAAGTCATTGTGTTATCCTATGTGAAAGTATCCTAACACAAGTAAATTATCAATATTTTAAGCCTATTTCATTAGATGAATATATTCTAAAGCACAGAATAAAAATGTAATTGGGATAAATGAAAAATAACACTGATCAAAATGAAAGAACACTTCCAGATACCTGCACGTTATTGGTGTTAATCTGGCACCTGGTGCTAATTTCCTTAAAGGGAACCTGTCAGCTACTTTACCCCCAAACTATCACTATCTGTCCCTGCAGCTCCTAGTATATTACTAAGCATCCTTCTGAGCTAAAAGTGTAGATTATTAGTTGAAAAAGCATTTTATACTTAGGGCCACTTTACACATGCAACAGGAAGATAGAACTGGCAGGTGTCGGAGACAATTGTACCTTACTCAAAACACCTTGAAGTGGTGCTTGTAATTCAGGTATCTGCAAGGTGTTTTGAAGGTAAAAGGTACATTGTCTCCGACACCTGCCGGTTTCTATCTTCCTGTTGCCGCGGTAAAGTGGCCATTACATTTACCCCTGTTAATGAGGCACCGTCTAGATTGTGTTGGCATAATTTCAGATTTCCATGCTGCCTTCCATCCCTGTTTATCACACCTCAGTAGGTGTGATAACCTAATGTTCCATCACTGCCCCTTCCGTGTAATTATTAAAATCTATGTGATGCATCCAGGTATGACGTGCCCGGCATGTCTATTTCCAGCCCTGTGCATTGTGGGGGAGTATTTGGTGTACTTGCCAGTTCCAGAGCATGTGCAGTGTGCATTATGAAGCCGACAATTGCACCCAATTACTCACCCACAATGCACAGGACCAGAAATAGACAAGTAAGGCCAGGCAGCTTGGGTTGGCATCCCATAGCTGTCTGCTTTATCTGCACTGAGAATCAAAAATACAGTGAAGTGCTCAGCAATTTTTTAAAATTACTTATTATTTTTACAGTACGATGATCTCAGTCAATGGGTTAGGGGCCCAATAGCCAATTATTGATTTTGTCACATAGAGCAGGTGTCTGTGATTGGCTGCTGGAGTAATCTGAAACCAGACCATAGATTCTAGCATCAAGAATGTAGGAACAGTCTCTAGGTTACTCCAACCAATCAAAGACCCATTCTCTGTGACAGCATCTGTGATTGGCTGTTGGCCCCCTCTGCAATGAATATTCAGGAAGTTAATGAGCGGCCTGGAAGTACAAGCAGCTGAATGCCGGTAAGTATGATACTGTTGTTTGATAACTATTTCCTTTCCTTTTACAATCCTTGACCCCTGAACCAAAGCCAAACTGTAATACAGACTTCCCAGGGAAGTGTTCAGGAAGTGTTCAGTACGGACCCTGAACTTTAAAGTTCAGGTTCACCCATGACTAGTTGTATTTCAAAATTGTATTATTTTATCTATATCTTGCTTTTCAAATAGTAATAATTAGCTTATACATTCTGTGGACTCCAAAGAGAGAGGGGTCACAACTTACCATGGTGTACCATTAAAAATGCATTTGGTCCATTTCTAAAATAGTTGGAAGGTAGAAGAACAGATATTTCTATTAGAAAAGTCGATATGATTTTAAAGAGAAAAGATTTTCGCTTTGTGCTGTTTCTCTATCCCTTAGTGATCAAACAGATACCTTTAAAGCGAACCTGTCACCAGGTTTTAACCATCCCATCTGAGGGCAGCAGAATGTAGAGACAGAAACCCTGATTCCAGCGATGTATCGCTTACTGAGCTGAGGGTTGTCATTTATGATAAAATTAGTGTTTTCTCTGTTGCAGATTTAGCAGTCTGTGAATATGCCAGACTACCTGGCAACAGGCCAAGTAGACTGCTAATGATAATCTCTAGCTGATTAAACAGTGATTTTATCAAAACTACACTGAGCAGCCCAGTAAGAGACACATCGCTGGAATCAGGATCTCGGGTCCTATATTATGCTATTCTCAGATTAGGTTACAAAAACCTGGTGACAGGTTCCCTTTAAGTAAAATTCATTCATTTTGATAATGAAAATGTCGGGAAATATATAATATTAGTAACAGTAAAATGAAAACATTGATTGGTATATTTCTATATTTCTTTTAATTTAAAATAAAACATTGATATGTTTCTGAGATTTCAGATACTGATTAGCAGCTTACCCAATTAAAAAATATTTACAATCATTCTACTGAGAATCGTATTGGACACCTATCAATTATTAATCTACTTTAAACCGAGATGAAACTCCACCTTGGAATAACCTTAGAGAATATATTATGTAAAATGCAATCTTTTACTACAATGCTATTATTAGAAATGTTCCCTGCAGGTAGGTCATAGTTCTAATATTAACACGCAGGGCAAGGAGAAATTCAGAATTTTGTACGGCTTCCCTACAGACATAGGCTGTAGTCTGAGTGGTTGCCTTTAGGGCAACAATATGAGAGTTTGAAATTCATTGCAGCCATTAGGCTTGTTATCTGAACTCTCCTGCCACTAATGGGAGCATTTCTGATAATAACATTTTATGAGCAAATGTACAAATATCCTAAGCCTCCATTAAACTCATTGCATTTTTACATGCAGAAAGAAAAATTTGCTTACACGTTCATGTTCATGGTCGACCTGAACAAGCTGGAAATTGTATTTCTTTTCAAAAAATTTCATAAAAATTTTGCAAGGATAATGAACAGAGGTTACATAGGTGTGTGTGTTATTGGGAAAATTATACTTAGTGTATCTTATTATATTGCAATATGCTGTGATTTTAGGTTATAATAAAAACTATGGTGCCAGATATTGTAAAATTGGATGCCAACTTGGCTTGGCAGACTCCAGTGATGCGCAGTTGAAACCATACATACACTATATAAAAAGACACATATGCATGTTTTTCTCACTATGTGAAATGAAATCAGAATGAACCTTTCCCATGTTAGGTCAATAAAGATTGCCATAATTATTAATATTTGCCAAATACCAGAATAATGAGACAGAGAATGTTTTAAGGCATTTTATTACTTTCATCAAAGTCACAAGTTTACCTACATTTCATTAGCATTTGGTATCACTGCCTTTAAACTGTATGACTTGGGTGAAACATTTTGCATATTCTTCCACAAGCTTCTCACAATAGTTGGTAGGAATTTGGGCCCATTCCTCCTGACAGAACTGGTGTAACTGAGCCATGTGTGTAGATCACCTTGCTCTCACCTGCCTTTTCAATATTGGCCATGAATTTTCAACAGGATTGAGATAAGGGCTTTGTAATTGTCGTTTCTAAACATTGACTTTGTTATCCTAATACCACTTTGTAACCAGTTTGGCAGTATGCTTGGGTCATTGTCTATTTGGAAGACCCATTTCCAACCAAGCTTTAACTTACTTGCTGATGTCTTCAAATGTTGCTTCAGTATTGCCACATAATCTTCTTTCCTCATGATGCCATCTATTTTGTGAAGTGCACCAGTCCCTCCTGCAGCAAAACAACCCCACAACATGATGCTGCCGCCCCCATGTTTCACAGTTGGGATGCTGTTGTTAGGTTTCCAAGCTTCTCCCTTTTTCCTCCAAAAATAACGATGGTCATTATAGCCAAACAGTTTAATTTTAGTTTTGTCAGACCACAGGACATGTCTCCAAAAGTGTAGATTGTTATTCTTGTGTGCATTTGCAAAAATTAATCTGTTTTTTTTTGTTTCTTTTGGAGCAATGGCTTCTTCCTAACATAGTGGGCTTTCAGCTCATGTTGCTGCAATACTTGTGACAGCATCTGTGATCGGCTGTTGGGCGCCTCTGCAGTAAATTTCCAGGATGTTAATGAGCGGCCCACAAGTACAAACGCGTAGGATGCCTGGAAGCCGGTTATAACTATATTTCTCCATTTTTCAGCCCCCCAGTCCCTATCCCATATCTTTAAACTCCAAATTTGCGGTTCAGACTCAAGTTCAAGTTCCGTTTGTCCGAAACTCGGACTTTAAAAAATGTCCAGGTGAGTCTGCAGAACCCGAACATCAGCGGGTCCGCCCATTACAACTAGTGCATTAAGAGTGAAATAAAACAAAGAAAGTAATTTCTGCACATAAAAAATAAAATAACTGAACCCTCTGAATAAAGAGGAGTAAACCTGTTTGGGACTTGCATTCAGGTGCTTGACGTCTCATAAGTGCTGGAGCGGACAGCACTGTGGTCCGGTATGCTTGTTGCCTGTCTCAGTGCGATCTGCATGCAGTGGTAGATCGGCACGCACTGGGGCTGAAATCCTAGTTTTGGCAGTGATATGCAAAATAAAAACGGTAAAATCTCCATCCTCTCGCCCCCAAAAGTGTTTTACTAATGTCTTCATGTAGGTGAGTGAGCCATATACCAGAAAAATCACCGAAATGGTACATAATATATAAGAAGGAAAAAAAAAGGCCACTTACAAATACCTTTGCATTTTGCAGGACGCCATTAGCTACCTCAGAGGCAACCCATACCTCTCAATACCGGTGCACCATCTCCTACAACTCTGACAATGGGGGCGATTGTAGCATCTGCGACCACCATGCCACAAGGAAGAGACAGGTGGCATCGCTGGACATGAGGTCACCACGGGGCGGCAGCCACTCCAATAGTGAAGCATAGTGTCAGAAGGCAGCCTATTAATGACGCCCAGCTGTTAAATAGGGCGGGCCGCTCTGCAACAAAAAATGCAACACAAGTGACTGTCGCCCCCTAGAGGACACTGATGTAAACTGCAGATAAAAAATGCAAATTGCAGATAAAAAAATGCAATATATCACTACAGATGACAGTAAGGGTTTAGTTTGATATTTTGGACCAAAATAGCGTAAGCTCGTTGCCCCCGTCACGGGACCTCACACCTACGAGTACCTAGCCACATGTTTAACACATGTATAATTTTATATGACAGAAAAATCACCGAAATGGTACATAATATGCTCTGCAACAAAAAATGCAACACAAGTGACTGTCGCCCCCTAGAGGACACTGATGTAAACTGCAGATAAAAAATGCATGGCGTCCTGCAAAATGCAAAGGTATTTGTAAGTGGCCTTTTTTTTTCCTTCTTATATATTATGTACCATTTCGGTGATTTTTCTGTCATATAAAATTATACATGTGTTAAACATGTGGCTAGGTACTCGTAGGTGTGAGGTCCCGTGACGGGGGCTACGAGCTTACGCTATTTTGGTCCAAAATATCAAACTAAACCCTCACTGTCATCTGTAGTGATATATTGCATTTTTTTATCTGCAATTTGCATTTTTTATCTGCAGTTTACATCAGTGTCCTCTAGGGGGCGACAGTCACTTGTGTTGCATTTTTTGTTGCAGAGCGGCCCGCCCTATTTAACAGCTGGGCGTCATTAATAGGCTGCCTTCTGACACTATGCTTCACTATTGGAGTGGCTGCCGCCCCGTGGTGACCTCATGTCCAGCGATGCCACCTGTCTCTTCCTTGTGGCATGGTGGTCGCAGATGCTACAATCACCCCCATTGTCAGAGTTGTAGGAGATGGTGCACCGGTATTGAGAGGTATGGGTTGCCTCTGAGGTAGCTAATGGCGTCCTGCAAAATGCAAAGGTATTTGTAAGTGGCCTTTTTTTTTCCTTCTTATATATTATGTACCATTTCGGTGATTTTTCTGTCATATAAAATTATACATGTGTTAAACATGTGGCTAGGTACTCGTAGGTGTGAGGTCCCGTGACAGGGGGCTACGAGCTTACGCTATTTTGGTCCAAAATATCAAACTAAACCCTCACTGTCATCTGTAGTGATATATTGCATTTTTTTATCTGCAATTTGCATTTTTTATCTGCAGTTTACATCAGTGTCCTCTAGGGGGCGACAGTCACTTGTGTTGCATTTTTTGTTGCAGAGCGGCCCGCCCTATTTAACAGCTGGGCGTCATTAATAGGCTGCCTTCTGACACTATGCTTCACTATTGGAGTGGCTGCCGCCCCGTGGTGACCTCATGTCCAGCGATGCCACCTGTTTCTTCCTTGTGGCATGGTGGTCGCAGATGCTACAATCGCCCCCATTGTCAGAGTTGTAGGAGATGGTGCACCGGTATTGAGAGGTATGGGTTGCCTCTGAGGTAGCTAATGGCGTCCTGCAAAATGCAAAGGTATTTGTAAGTGGCCTTTTTTTTCCTTCTTATATATTATGTACCATTTCGGTGATTTTTCTGTCATATAAAATTATACATGTGTTAAACATGTGGCTGGGTACTCGTAGGTGTGAGGTCCCGTGACGGGGGATACGAGCTTACGCTATTTTGGTCCAAAATATCAAACTAAACCCTCACTGTCATCTGTAGTGATATATTGCATTTTTTTATCTGCAATTTGCATTTTTTATCTGCAGTTTACATCAGTGTCCTCTAGGGGGCGACAGTCACTTGTGTTGCATTTTTTGTTGCAGAGCGGCCCGCCCTATTTAACAGCTGGGCGTCATTAATAGGCTGCCTTCTGACACTATGCTTCACTATTGGAGTGGCTGCCGCCCCGTGGTGACCTCATGTCCAGCGATGCCACCTGTCTCTTCCTTGTGGCATGGTGGTCGCAGATCCTACAATCGCCCCCATTGTCAGAGTTGTAGGAGATGGTGCACCGGTATTGAGAGGTATGGGTTGCCTCTGAGGTAGCTAATGGCGTCCTGCAAAATGCAAAGGTATTTGTAAGTGGCCTTTTTTTTTCCTTCTTATATATTATGTACCATTTCGGTGATTTTTCTGTCATATAAAATTATACATGTGTTAAACATGTGGCTAGGTACTCGTAGGTGTGAGGTCCCGTGACGGGGGCTACGAGCTTACGCTATTTTGGTCCAAAATATCAAACTAAACCCTCATTGTCATCTGTAGTGATATATTGCATTTTTTTATCTGCAATTTGCATTTTTTATCTGCAGTTTACATCAGTGTCCTCTAGGGGGCGACAGTCACTTGTGTTGCATTTTTTGTTGCAGAGCGGCCCGCCCTATTTAACAGCTGGGCGTCATTAATAGGCTGCCTTCTGACACTATGCTTCACTATTGGAGTGGCTGCCGCCCCGTGGTGACCTCATGTCCAGCGATGCCACCTGTCTCTTCCTTGTGGCATGGTGGTCGCAGATGCTACAATCGCCCTCATTGTCAGAGTTGTAGGAGATGGTGCACCGGTATTGAGAGGTATGGGTTGCCTCTGAGGTAGCTAATGGCGTCCTGCAAAATGCAAAGGTATTTGTAAGTGGCCTCTTTTTTTTTCCTTCTGAGTGAGCCATATAGCCAATCAGTAGCTTCCAGTGACATTGGGATCAAAGTTTGGGACCCACAAATGGAACCCAAACAGCCCCATGTTCACTCATCTCTACTTCTGAACCCTTCCAAAAAGGATAACTCATTTACAAGAATCAATACAGTCCAATATTTATTAAATTCTAAAAAGGATTTTGCCTACAGTTAAACCTAATTTTGATTATTAGTACAATAAATTAGTAAAGTAAGACTAACACTCTTAGGCTCGGGTCAGACTTGCGACTGCCCCTGAGCCTGGCCAATCCATCAGAAATGTAGTTTCTGCACGGAGCAGCACATACTCTATGCGCCTCCAGGCTATGGATCTCTATGACAATCGGACGCTTACCACAGCCACGGGCTCCACAAAAATCTCCCGGTTCTGTGCTTTTGCAGAGCGCACAGGAAAACTGTGCAAACAGTGTCTCCTGTGCGCTCTGCTGAAACGCATTTCCGGCGATTGACTGTGGAGCCAGTGGCTGCGGTAAGTGTCCAGTTACAAGCAGGAAGAAGACCGGAGGACGCGCGGTGACAGAGCGAAGGGGATAAGTATGAATGAGCTATTATTTTACAGGTGTGCGGCAGCAAGGGGGGCCTGTATACCACTGATGGGGGGGGTGCTTACATAGTGCTATGTAATATGCACCGCTCCCCCTGCCGCTTATGGACAGGGAGATGTAGTGCATATTGCATTGCACTAATGAGCGGGGGCATGTGACCGCCTGCTCCTACTGCAGCCTTCCCCCACCTCCTCCAGCTCCTGATCACCACCCCCCCACTGAGCCTTCACACTGTGACTCGAGTATAAGCCGAGGGGGGCACTTTTCAGCACAATTTTTGAGCTGAAAAACTCGGCTTATACTCGAGTATATACGGTAAGTAAATTACAGTATTGATCGACAATGGATCTAACCTGTCCTGCATTTGAAATTGGACACCTCGCAAGTATAAGGTATCAAACACAAACCATCAAAAGTTGTTTGTATGACATTGTGTTGTAACCCAGATTGACCTCAAGCCACCACTCTCAAAGGCTAGCTTCACAATACCGTTAGCTGCCGCTGAGTATTGCAGCGGGCAAACACGTGCTGGCCGCAAACACCGCCCATCCCTATGTTTAACATGGGCACGCACGGTGTATGCGGTCAGGGGCAGATGGCTGTGCGTTCCCATTGCCCTCCATGTGTGATTTGTATGCATGCAGAGGCTTGCGTACAAATCATACATTCGCGTCCGCACCGAATCTGCAACATGTTGCGTACATAAGATTTAATTGATTGTTAATTGCAAAAGGATCTGCTTTCATTGAATCTCAATGATTTGCACACTAATGTGCCTTCAGAATGGCAGAATTTTTCTCTGACCACTAATAGTAACCTCATTAATCACATGCCAAGGTGTAAGTGCGTACATTTGTCCATGTGGTGCTCATTCTTGATAATGTACAAATTGAGATATGCGGAAAATATTGTATCTATTTCTTCATCATTTGGATCCTCCCAAGAGCTTCTCCTCTACTCCCCCCTCATCTCCTCTTCGCACAACCGCATACAGGATTTCTCCCGTGCTTCACCTATACTCTGGAATTCTCTGCCCCAACACATCAGACATTCTCCTACCCTGGGAACCTTCAAAAGAAGCCTGAAGACCCACCTCTTCCGCCAAGCCTACCACCTGCAATAAGACCCGGTCCACCACACCACCTCACGACTGGAATTTTCCCCTCACACTGTATCCCCACCCACCCCTTGTAGACTGTGAGCCTTCGCGGACAGGATTTCTCCCCTCTTGTATCTGTACAACCAAATTGTCAACATTTATTGTTACTTGTATTGTTACTATGTTACTTGTCATAGTCTGCCCTTTTAGCATGTAAAGCGCCATGGAATATAATGGCGCTATATAAATAAATAATAATAAATAATAAATAAATAAATCATTTGCATATCATCAACATGTCCATCGACCCTGTGTGTTCCATAACTCCATGTCTTTTTCTTTTTGGTGCTACAATTTCAGTGATTGTGAATTAATTTGCCAATAAATGACTATGTAAAAAGCTTAACCTATCAATCAGATTTGCCTAAATGTTAATATTTTAAGTTTACCATGCTGCTTTCATCCTTTCTTAGCAGCTAATTGCTGCAATATATTAAAAGTAATTATAATTAACACATGCCATCATGTGGGAGTTCAAGCTGGTAATATTATTACTCTGCATACGTATAGTCATTAGAAAAAAATATTTCTATAATTCAGAACATAGTTTTATAATAAAATTAACATTGTTTGTGTTATATGGCGCTCTATGCAAATTATATCACTAAAAGAAAAGCAATGGGGGGACCTTTGTCATATCTTTTGTTACTTTTGGTCTTTAGAGTTGAGCAAATTGATTGAATCAAATAATTCAGTGTTGCCCTAATCTAATTTTTTTACATATTTTGTTTTAGTTGACTTCTTGAGAAATGGCTGCTATTTTCCTGAATCTTAAAGAGCCAGGAAGGAATTAAAAAACTAAAATAGTATACTCATCTGTCACTTATCTGCTCCGCTTTGGTCCAGTTGTCTTTCTCAGTCATCAGTTAACTCTTCATTGGGCCACCTTCAGCATCTTCCAACTTCTGTGTCTTCTGAGACCAGGCATCTTTAGCATTTCTTGCAATGACTAGACCGAGATGTCATGACATAGCATAACACTCACCACATGACACGCACTGACAAGCCCATGATGTCAAGATTTAACACGACACTCTCCACATGACATGCACTGACTAGCCCGTGATGTCATGCTGTAGCGTGACACTCTCCACATGACATGCACTGACTAGCCCGTGATGTCATGACGTAGCATGACACTCACAGACATGCACTGACAAGGCCATGATGTCATGATTTAACTCAACACTCACTACATGTTTTGCACTAACAAGCCCATGATATCATGATCTAAATCTACACTCACAACATGACATGCACTGACTAGCATGTGATGTCATGACGTAACATGACTCTCACCCCATAACACTTGTGTTATGTGACATCATTGCATTGCAGCCTAGTAAATACAGAAAACCCTAAAGATCCTGAATATGACCAAGCGAAGACCCCAACTGTGACCACACAATGCATCTAAAGCAGTGGTGTGGGATGGGAAAGCACTGTTAATTTTATTATTTTTACACATTTTTTTACCCTTTGAGTCTGATTAGAGTTAAATGCAAATTTAATTTTTCAGCCTAATGTGAAAAAAAACTACAAACATAAGTAAAAAAATGGACAATTTTTAAATAGTTTTTCTTTAATCTTAAAATGCTTATTTTTGGTTTGTAAAAAGAGATGGCTTAGTAGCATTTTCATAATTTTTATATATATTTATTACTTTTAAAATATCGCACAAAATGTCATAAAATCACTTTGGTATAGGAGTAGTATGACAAGAGAAAACCAATTCTAGAACTTTAGACAGTTACACGACATTGAAAGATGTGACATCATGCAACATTATAATAAGTTTAGCAGATACCAAAACAGCACAGACAAAAGTAAATCTGACTTTAGTTATGCCTCTGATCATGAATTCTACCTAATTGTTTACTTTAAGATTGAGTTGGGTCCACTTAGAAAACAGGCACAGATGACTGGGATTAAGCTGCCTCTGGTGCTTGGGAAAGGCATTAATTACAAGCCCCCAGCCAACTCTCTTTATATGATAGTATATGATGCTAGTACATTACTTTTCCAGGTCACAAAGACACAGCTGTCAGATGACAGTCACCTTAGTCTCTTTCTTGTGCTGACAAATGATACAGGACATCTCCTGTTACTCATGGAAAAAGAAAGTAACAATCTAATTGACACCAATGCAATAAAAGTAATGGATACAAACAGTAAAATTTTGATCTCTGCTGACTCCCAAACAACTGGTGTTCAAGACTCAATATGACGAATAGGACAACTATTGGCTTGTCCTCTAAATGTAGTCAATGAAAAGAAAGGATTAAAGAGGACCTGTCATCTCCCTGCTGCATGGAAATCTAAATGCAGCACTGAATGCAGCATCTCTGCTGCATTCAGGGAAGGGGTCCCCCATCTGTCTGTGTGATGTGTACCCTGAGATATAGCCTTAGGAAAACTCACTGTTAGAAGCCATGAGGGCATTCACTGTGGCTGGAGTTAGCTCTATTCACGGGGGCCATTCCCTCCCCCTGCCTCTCTGTGCTGCCTCCTGCTGTGCTAGCTCTGCCCTCCTCCTCTCCTGCTCTCTGTCACTCATCCTGCCTCACACAGCATGCAAATCATTTGTCCAGATTCCTGTCCTTCTGTCTGAACAAAGTATTAACAGGGCGGGAATCTGGCGCTGACATCAGGACAAATTATTTGGTTGCGCTGTGAACAAGCTGTGTGCAGCAGGTTGAGTGACAGAGAACAGGAGAGGGGGAGGGAAGAACCTGCACAGCAGGAGGTGGTACAGAGAGGCAGAGGGAGGGAATGGCCCCTGTGCATAGAGCTAACTCCAGTCACAGGGACTGCCCTCATGGCTTCTAACAGTGATTTTTCCTAATGCTATATCTCAGGGTACACAGCACACAGACACATCTGGAACCCCTTCCCTGAATGCAGCAGACATGCTGCATTGAGTACTGCATTTAGATTGCCATGCAGCAGGGGGGGTGACAGGTCCTCTTTAAGAGTAACTCTAAAGCTAGATGTAGCTGAGATTACTTAAGTATATTACTTTTAAATGATTTCAAAAATATTTCAACTTTTATTACCTTTATTAACACCATACTACTCTCACCCTTTCTGTACACCTTTACTTTAACGGGTTCTATTTAACTATATACTACTATAACATATATACATTTCACATTTGATTTCACACTTTAATCTCTGTACCTAGCCGGTAACTGACCCTTGGTACTATGCTGTGATCTGCGCAAGACTGGTATACTGGATGTACTTAGCATATTGGTGGGGGAGGACTTGTACCTGTTTGGAGTATCTGCTACTACTGAAGATGGAGATCTGACAGTAGGACTGGCAAGCCCACTGGGACCAGGAATTGGTTCTTCCTTTTCAGGCTCAACTTCCAGTTCTTCATGTCTTGGGACTTCTTGTAGTACGGGTTCTGGTGTTGGTTCTACCATTGGAGGGAAAGAAATCATGGGGACTACAACTGCTCCGTAGTAATTTGGCCATGTTTTGGGGAAATCTCCTAAGACGGTATGGAACACATCCTCTTCTTTCCTGACAGGTTGGACCTGTACGGGTAAGGTTACTTCTGGTGTCTTCAGGGTTTCAGGACAACGCTTTGAGATGGTCTCTTGACACAACCTCTGATGTCCTTCCTTCGTCCTTACTGATTAGACACACTTTGGCATTGTCTAAATTTGATGGTAAGACTGTATATGGGGTGGCTTCCCACCGATTATTCAATTTATTGGTGCGTCTCTTTCTCTTGAGAACTTGCTCACCAGGTTGTAATGGGATTGCTAGAGTATGTTGGTTAAAGGTTCTCTGTTGTCTTTCTCTAGCTTGCTGGAGACTTTTCTCCACGCACTCTTGTACTTGTCGATACTCCTGTTGACGTAGGGTATCCCAATTGGATTCTTCAACTTCTGCATCTGGCTTCAGAATTCCCATATCTAAATCAATTGGCAGCTTAGTGGGCCTTGCTCGCATAAGGTAGGCTGGGGTGCAGTTTACAGAACTCACATGGTTGTACAGGTCTACCAAATCAGGTAATTTCTTTGGCCATTGATTTCTCTCCGACTCTGGAAAGGTTCTCAACAGGTCAATCAGAATATGGTACATCTTTTCACATAAGCCATTGGTTTGGGGATGATAGGCTGTCGTGCGGATCTTCTTACAGCCGTACATGTTGCAGAATTCCTGGAAAATCTCTGACTCGAATGCTGGACCTTGATCTGCAAGGACTTGTTCTGGGTAGCCATGAGGTCTACAGAAATGTGTCTGAAATGCTTTTGCAGCTGTCTTCGCTGTCAGGTCCTTGACAGGTACCACCACTAAGAAGCTAATGGTCCAAAATGGTTAAGGCATAGACATAGCCTGACCAGCTTAGTGACAGCTTGACGTGGTCTAATGCAAGTAACTCAAGTGGTTGCTTGATTACTATGTACTGGAGTGGAGCTCTCTGACTCTGTTGATCCTTCTTCTGAGGTTGCACAGGCCACATTTTCTACCCCAATCTTCAATTGATTTTCTCATGCCAACCCAGTAGAATCTCTCTCTTAAGAGCACTTCCAACTTCTTCCATCCAAAATGACCTGCACCATCGTGGTAGGCTTCTAAGACCATTTTGACGTCTCTCTTGGGTACGATAATCTGCCAGACCAACTCATGTGTTTTAGGGTTGGTGTGCCTTCTGCAGAGCTTCCCTTGATATAGGAACAGCTTGCTTCTCTCTTTCCAGAGTTGTTGGGTCTCAGCTGGAGCATTCTGATTAGGGTACGCACTTTGTTGTGTAAGCAGTTCTTTCACTAGTTTCACAGTTGGATCACTATCCTGGGTGTCAGTCCATCCATGGTGTGCTAACGGGTTGAGATTTGCCTCCTGTTGTTTTTGGTAGATGCCGGATTGATGCTTTTCTACCTTAAAATGGTGAAAGGCCGGTAGTTCAGTTTCTTCCAGCTCCTGCGGTTCCTCTTCCACGTCTTTCAGGTGTGGCATCCGGGATAAGGCATCTGCATTCCCGTTCTTGCGGCCTGCCCTATATTTAATGACAAAATTGTAGTTAGACAGCCGGGCTATCCATCTCTGCTCCAATGCACCTAATTTTGCTGAGTCCAGGTGGGTCAATGGGTTGTTATAAGTGTAGATGGTAAATTCTGCAGCTGCCATGTAGTGCTTGAAACGCTCGGTTACAGCCCAAACTAATGCTAGTAGTTTTAACTTGAAGGAACTGTAATTCTCTTACTTTAAAAATGCTTTCAAATATATTTCAACCTTTACTAACTTTACTAACCTTTACACATGAAAGTCACTATTTTTTTTTCTGTAAACCACATAATGTGTCCAAAAGTTATACAAATGAGGTATATTACAGAAATACATATTTTAAATAATATTTATTAAAAACAAAATGTGCTCAAGAATATTCCACATGCATTTTCTTTACCAAATCTCTAAGCTATAATAAAAAGATAGACCTTTGTGGAGCCTCTAATATTTTTCGAATCTAAAAATCAACAGTTTCAAGGCAACCAAATGAAAAAATGGATTGAGAAGTAGTGTACGTTACAAGAAGAAAGCAACAAAGCTAATGTAACCATTTGATACCCATAGATGAAACAAGATCTTCATGTTATCTATTGATCAGCAAAGGAATAAAGCTTCCTAACCATTGTCCAATGATAGCATACAGTACACTGACACTCTTTTAATCTAAAATGTCTATCTTCTCCAAGTTTTTAACATTATAGCTATTTTATTATTGTTTATAATATTAATGAGCAAATATATAATAGTGCATCTCAATGAATTAGAAAATCATCAAAAACCAATGTAATATTGCTGTGTTTCAGAGCATTTGTGGAAGCCCTGAAACACATTGACTAATAAATCAATATTATATTCATACTTTAATGTCTCATGAAATACGGCAGCGTGGTTTTTAACTCTTCATCCTCCCTACTTTAATTTTCTGACATAATGACCTTTTGGTTTTTATTGGCTGTAAGCCATAATCATCAACATTAGAGAAAAAAACACATGCAATATATTACACTGTTTATAATGACTATATAATATATATGTTTCATTTTTTGCATTGAATTACAGAAATAAATTAACTTTTTGATGATATTTTAATTCTTGAGATGCACTAGTATGTAGTTTACATAATTTACATTCAGTCTCCCGCAGAGATAGCAACATTTTTTGACCAATTTTTATTTTGTTATAATTTGTTTCCTCAAACTTTCTGACCATTATTGAACTGTATAATAGATTTGTCCAGTAGGTATTAACTTAGGCCAGGTCCCTGTCACGTTCGGGCTTTCTATCACGGCGGCTATGCTTGTCATCAGCATTAACGCAGTGTAACATTTGAGTTTGCTTGCGTTAACAATGCCAATAGAGATGGATTGGTGAACTCATCCAAATGCAAGCCAAAATATCCTTGCGTTTGAAAGTATGCGTTTGTTCAACACACAGGTTAATGCTGCAATCCGAGCTAACCTTTGTGTTGAAAAAAAATGCACTCTATCAAACGCAACCATATTTTGACTTGCGTTGGATGCGATCGACAATGCATGTTTATGGCTGCATTAACACAAGCGAACGCAAGCATTACACTGCGTTAATGCTGATGTTAAGCGTAGAAACTTGAACACACTGCCCGCATATGATGTGGACTTGGCATTACTGATCATTGGCACAAACAGTGATCAACAGTAAGGAGAGCTTCATACATGTCAGAACACTTTTATTCTCATTACAAAATAGAGTGGTAGGTCAGATCCCCAACCGCAATTATATTCATTCCTTTTAGACTGCTGAAAATGCCAAGGAACAATTAGTGTGGTATATTGATCAAAAGCAATCATTCCATTCTAAGAGGGACTAAAATGCCCCATTCTGCTGATCAATGTGTGTTCCTGCAGATAGATGATAACTTGTTTTTACCAAACAATGCCTTTAGGAATTATGACTTTCATCCATAAAGATAAATATTGAAATTTCCTAAAAATGAAAAGCCTGCAGTGTGTCTCATTATGTGCAATGATACAAGGATTACCTTTTACAGTTTAGCACTCCACTTCTGTTCTGTGGTTCTGTTGATATATTCATTTATTGATGGTGGTTCTGGTGATGTACATATGTACAAGTATGGTTATGGGCCTGCATTTATGCACTTATTTTGGCCTTAGTAATATATCACTGTACACTCCCTGTTGGAAGTTATGTCGTTTATCCATGTTATGTAAATAAAAGCTTATAACCTGATATTAAATTCATCATTGGTTGTATAAATTACTCTTTTGAAAGATGAAACCCTCCCAAATATGGTTTAGGTTAAGAAAATAAATTGGCATCAGTGCTGAAATATTGATCATTTAATGAACACAGAATGGTCAGATTTTAGCAACACCAATGTTTTGTCGCCTAGTCATATAATGCACCCAATCCTAGTTGACAGCCTCACCTGTGCTCAGTAAATGATCGGTTAATTAGTGGGTGTGTCTAAAAAAAAACCAGGCACCCCAGACCTTCACTTGAACTATAATTTGAGCTCTGACAATATGCCAAAAATCCACCCTGTGACCAAAGCCTTGATTATCAAGAGGCTGGAGACGAAATCCACTGCAGAGGTGGTTGGCACCTTTAATGTGTCTCAGAGTCAAATACAAATAATTAAAAAAGGAATTAAAGAGACTGGAAATGTGTTTGATAAGCCAAGGTCAGCAGACCCCGCAAGACAACTGCTCAGGAGTAAGATTTGTTGGTTAGAAAATCCAAAGCAAGCTCCAACAGGCCTGGTCACCTCAAGTCCCTGTGTCAGCTAGAATAGTTTGTAGGATTCTGTCTCGAAATGGCCTCCATGGTCATTCAGTGACCAGAAGCCATCACTAATCAAAAGGCATTTGCAAAGTCCCACAGCCTGCTAAACTGATGGACGCTGGAAAAGTGGCAGAAGGTGGATTTCTCTGATGAATATTCAGTAGAATTACACCACGGCAGCCACAAATACTGCATGAGACCTACTGGAGCCCGTATGGATCCAAAATGCACCCAAAAACAGATATATTTGTGGTGGATAGATCATGGTCTGGGGTTACATTCAGTATGGGGGTGTGCAAAACATTTGCAAGGTGGAAGGCAATATCAATAGCCTAAAAAATCAAGAAGTATTAACTACCTCTTCTATTCCAAATCATAAAAGGTGTCAAATTGTGCAGCAAGATGGTGCTCCATCTCATACTCCATTCTACAACAAAGTTCCTCTGCAAAAGATCAAGGTGCTCAGGACTGCCAGCCCAGTCACCAGACATGAACATCATTGAGCAGTTTGGGGTAGGATGAAAGAGGAAGCTTGGAAGACAAAACCAAAGAATCTACATGAACTCTGGAAGGCATGTAAGACTGCATTCTTTGCTATTCCTGATGACTTAATTAATAAACTGTATGAATCATTGTTGAGCTGCATGGATGCAGTCCTTTAACCCCATGAAAGTCATACAAAATATTAAATATGACTCTATAGCACCACAACTTCATTCACCAATGTTTTACAAAATATATCTGTATTTTAAGTTAATAATTTGTTTGAAAATCACATTACTTTCCGTGGGCTGACAAAACTTTTGTCTTGGCAAAATCTGACCATTCTGTGTTCATTAAATGATCAATATTTCAGCATTGATGCCAGTTTATTTTCTTAACCTACACCATATTTGGGAGGGTTTCAGGTTTCAAAAGAGTAATTTATAAAACTACTGATGAATTTAATATCAGGTTATAAGCTTTTATTTACGTAGTATTGATAAGCGACATAACTTTTGTCAGGGAGTGTATTGTTAGTGGTTCCAGTGATGTATGCATATACTAGTGATGGCTTTATTCCTTTATTGATTTACTGATGGTAGTTCTGGTGATAAATTAAATTTATGTACTAAAGGTGTTTTGGGATCTTATTTCCATACTTATATTGGTTTTGATCTTGTACATACATAGCAATTTATAACTTGTCAAATACCATGATGCATGGTTTTGATAATAAAGTATTGTTCTATCTTAAAAGTTAATGTTTACTATATCTGTATTTATGATAGGAGCATTAACTTTTAAATTAAAGAGGACCAACCAGCAGGTTTTAGGGCTATAAAGTGAAGGCAGTTCCTAAAGGTACCGTCACACCTTTCAACATAATTTCCTACGTTGTTCAAAAGTGACGTCAGGAACGATGTTGAAACGACATTGTTGTTGTGTCGTTGCGTGCAAACACACTATTCAACAACAAAAGTTGACAGGTTTTCCTGCATGCATTGTTTGGTGTGACACGGCAATAGCGATGTCACGGACGATCCCGCCTATTCGCTGCATTGCAGCGGATCGCTCGCTGGGTTGATCACAGTCCAGCAAGCGATCGCTGTGCCAACAGTGGCAACATCTTGCCATGTGACAGCTAGGCTGCGATGTTGGAAGCGAGCGCGCACCCCAGCATCGCATCCGACATCGCAGCCGATGTTGTAAGGTGTGATGGTACCTTAACAGGCACAAGGATACTGAGTGCCTTGCCCTTGCTTCACACATTTCTAAAGACTTCTATATCATTTATCTTTACATTTATACATGTAATCATTGAAGTAAAGGTCTGATTGCACTCAGTATTCCAGAGCCTGTAAGGCACTGGCTTCACTTTAAAGCCCTAAAACCTGCTGATTGGTCCTCTTTAAGCACTATAGCATGCCAAATCTTAACAGTGTATAATATACTCACTGTAATTTTTATACCTATAGTCATATTCCAACAAACTTGTCTTTCTGTTTCTCTGTGAATAAGGGGCTGTAGTTTTTTTTATTGAAATTGAATCATTTATAGAAGCTAGTTGAAAAGTGAGAAAGTAGGGAAATCCTAAATGAGAAGGCACATGAGATCTACTCAAACTGTTTAAGATGTGTGTAGGAGGGAGCAATAAATTGAAATTGTTTCCCTTGGTTCAGGAAAACCTTGATTCGCCTCTGCTTGTGTAGCCAAAACTATCTTCTTGTCAGGAGAGTATATTGCTCTTTTAAGGCATCACATATTATTTTTTGTCTGGGCAGCAATGTACATAATTTTACTTTGTTTTTTTTATTTTTTTGCATGATCTTACATTTCGTTTCACAAAGACTGCCAAGCTGGAGTAGGGAAACCATAATTGGCAAACTATACACCCTAATGAAAAAAGTAAAATATATCCCTTATTTCCCGTAGTGCAGATTAAAGTACTAGTTATTTGGATGAGAGGCAGAAGTATAGGCGGTACTATTTCTCTTTATGAAGACTGCCAAGTGACTCCTACACTTATGCAAAAGGTTTCTCACTCATCCAATGTGCAGTCTTCCTGAAGACAGTTGTCCTTTGCTATTTATACTGAGTACGTCCCTCTGGACTCCTTATCCATAAACTTTATAAAGTCTTTTTTACAACTTACAGGGGGGCTAGAGACATGGGGCACCCCTTCCCTGAATGCAGCAGACACACTGCATTCAGTACTGCATTCAATTAGCATAGCACCATGGGGGTGACAGGTCCTCTTTAAGTATAAATGTGACCAAGCTCAATATCCATGAAATGTCTATTCTGAACAGAAATAATTTTTATATATTTTAAGTCACTTGTGTATGTTTTCACTGCCACTAATTTATGTTACTTAATGATTCTACATTTAAGCAAAGAATATTTGTTTATCAGCCAAGCAAAAATAAATGGAAAAAGCACGGAATTTATTATAATTTTATTCACTTTGTTCTCTCTTTGTGTCTTTACAACCTTTCAGTAAATCTAGGTAGTTCGCAAGCTATTCAGGATGTGCATTATTTAGAGCATCTTACAAGCTATTTTGTTACAGTTTAACACTGGTGTGCATCTGCTGCTACATTATGAAATATAATGCTATCACCTTTCATTGCAGCACAATAAACTCCTTTTACATACGAAATGTACATCTCCTTTATGTTGCTGATTTATTGTGCTTTTGCTTCCAGAGATAAAGAAATGTAGCACAGGCCTGCGTGATCAAAGCGAAAGACTAAATAGCCATTGAGAAAATTCTCAGGATGTTTTCACAATAGATTACATCCTTTCATTAATCTAACCATTTTCCGAAAGGCCAATAAACTGCGGTTAAGTGCAATTACCAACTGGGGAGTTATAAATAAAGCCATAAAATATTCAACTAATTCATGACTCAATCAGCAACAGAAACGTCTCTATATGTTGTGATTCACTACTACTAAGATTATTTTTCACTTGTCCTAAAAATATATTGGTCAAACAAATAAATTGAGAAAAATCCATTATTAAAGCAGAATGTATACTGTCGAAAAAAATGACTTTTATCAATGCTGCTAAGTTTTGATACTATATTTCATGTGAAATCAACCAGAGAGACAAGAGGCACCTTTGGTGCTGCAGATATACTCTATATACTTCATTTCAGTGTATTTCGGCACAGAACCTGAACCTTCCTTGGGCCTCCATAAACTGAGGAAGGCCCTTCTTTTGTGCCAAAACAAGAAGCTTTTTGTTTTTCCAATAAAATCCAGCTGGTATCCTGCACATCCTGCATAATACATGTCTTCTGCACCGACATTTAAAGCGAACCTGTCACCCCCCTAGGCTTTTTAAAATAAAAGTGCCACCTTCAGCAGTGCCTATGCTGCATTTTAGGTAGCTATAATCCCCCTATCCCCAGTACAGCTAAATAATGACTTTATAATGTTTCCCGCCGTGTATGTAAATTCATAATTACAGGTCCGATGGGTCTTCTCACTTTCTGGACCTCACCACCTCTTCGGTCTTCCTCCACCTCTTCTTTCTTCTGAGCGCCTCCTCTTTTTCTTCCAAGTCTCATCCTCAGCATCTCTGCAGATTCCTGTATGTTTGCGCAGTCGGCTTGAGCTCTGCCCTACTGCAGACAGAGAGCTTGACTGTATTGCACCTACATGTACCGCAGGTGGCAGATCCCATCCTGTTTTGTGTTCCGCTATATGCAAAGGGCAGGGTTGGGAATCTAGCGTCTGTGCAATAGCAGTAATGCACTGGCTGTTATGATGTTTGCTCCATCCACATTAGAGCAGAGCTAAGTGTGCAGGCACTAGATTCCTACCCTGGTGCCTGCATAAAGCATAGTATCTGCCTTTAGTCTCAATTTGAATCAATAACTCTGGCTTTTTATGGTACTTTGAGATTGCAAAATTAGAAAACTACAACATTTTTAATTATAAAAAATTTCAGAATTGGAGTTGAGTTCTATGTTTGATCCAGTCAAACTACATCTAAAGTGGTCTGACCTGAAAGGTCTGAGAAACAGGACATTCACATGTAAATTAAAATTCTTCAGTATTGTGTGTTTTGCCTACATTTGCAAACACATTTTCAAAAAGTTGAAATTAGAAATCATCTTATGATCTTGTATAGGAATACAGAACAATGTCTGCACTATAAAAAGGAAACTATGGGTAAATCTGATACAATCCATTTCATAATGGAGGAATGTGGTTTTTAATTACTTTTTTTTAGTGTCCATTTGTTTCTTCAGGTTTAATACTAGGCACGAATGTAATGTATTAGCTTTGTGCAGAGAGTTAATTGAAAGAAACAAGAATTTACTTGTTTCATTAAAATGATTTAGTAATAGCTTAAAGAGGTTGCCTTTTAAAGAGCCAGGGTCAACAGTTAATTTCCTCTTGATCTAGATCTACTCCTTGCATTCAAGAAACAACCAATTTTGCAGTGGATCAGGACTTTGTTATTCTTAAACTATTTTGTAACCAGTTTGGCAGTATGCTTTAGGCCATTGTTCTTTTGGAATACGCATTTTATCTTCCTGGCTGATATATTCAGATGTTGCTTCAGTATTGCCACATAATCTTCTTTCCTCATGATGCCATCTATTTTGTGAAGTGCACCAGTCCCTCCTGCAGCAAAACAACCACACAACATGATGCTGCTACCTCCGTGTTTCATAGTCGGGATGGTGTTCTTAGGCTTCCAAGCTTTTCTATGTTTCCTCCAAATGTAACGATGGTCATTATGGCCAGTTACATTTTAGTTTTGTCAGACCAAAGGATATGGCTCCCAAAATGTAGGTTTTTGTTTCTGTGTGCATTTGTAACAAATAATCTGGCTTTTTTATGTTTCTTTTGGAGTAATGCATCTAAAGAGAGGAAACAAAGGCACAAATAGGGTCCTATCTTTAAAAAAAAAAAATAAATATTGTTACTGCTCACCTGAGCCGGTTGTGAGACCAACAACCAGTTTGTGCATTTAATACAGGTGCCGCTGGATCCACACTCCATGTGCAAGGGGTTGATAAATTGATGTAAATCCAAAGGACAGTGCTTTTGCGTATATATGAAAAGTGACCACAAGGGTGCTTTATTTCTATGCCTTTCAGAGCAATTCTTGCTCCTTTTTCAGGAATGCAACCATCTATGAAGGATCGCAAAAGCACTGTCCATTGGATTTACTCTTTTGGAGTAATGGCTTCTTCATGGCAGAGTGGCCTTTCAGCCCATGTTGATACAATAATTGTTTCACTGTGAATAATTACATAATCTTAACAGTTTCAGCCATCATCTTCAGAAAGTCTTTTACTTTTGTTCTTGGGTTGATATGAACATGTAGGAATAAAGAACGTTCATCTCTGAGACACAGAACTAGTCTTTTCCTGAGCAGTATGATGGCTGGACATTCCCCTCTTGTTTGTACTTGCTTTTAATTGTTTGTACAGATGAACAAGGCACCTTCAGGTGTAAGGAAATTGAACCCATGGATGAACCAGACATGTTCAGGTCCAAAATTCTCTTTCTGACATCTTGGCTGATTTCTTTAGACTTTCTCATGATGCTAACAAAGAAGTAGTTTGTTTCAAGTGTGCATTAAAACACATCCCCAGGGGTGTCACTAATCAACAAAGATGTTGCCAATAATCCTATCAGAAGTGTTAAAAACTCATGACATCATCATATGGGCTGTCCCAAATTGTTTAAAGGCATAGCAATCTTAGTGCTTAGTGTACATAGACTTTTGACTTTGCAGAAAATAATAAAAGTGCCTTAAAACATTCTCTTGCTCTCGTTATTATGGCATTTGGCAAATATAAATAATTATGTTAATCTTATAAATATCCTGATAAATCCTAATAAATAATTATGATAATAATAAGGGAACAGATCTAGAAATCTTTAGCATAACAAACAGTAGGAGACATAGGAATATGGTGACCATTTAAAGTTATTGTAGCTGAGGAGTAAATTTACTTATGAACCAAGTAAATTTAGTTGTTCTTGATCTAGATTTAGATTCATTTAAGTAATAAAATTAAAAATGTCCCTATGGCCAGAAGTCTAATATGTCTCACTTTTATACAATATATGGTTAAAAAAAGTAATTTCTCAGAAAATTCAAAGAAAATGAAATTTAAGCACAAACTGAAAAAATGAGAAACTGCATTATTATGAGAAAAATGTACTTCTCAACAAAACCTATGTCCAAATCCATCTACCTAAGCCAAAAACTTTCATATCCAAAACAGGAAAGCTGGCAAAGGATAGTGCTGGCAATGTACTTCAGAGCAGTACTCACATTCAGAACATCTTGTAGCAACACAAAACAAACTAAAACTTGGCTCAGCTCTATACTTCAATACCGAAAGGTTTTTCGATATTTCTGGAACATAAACTATTAGAAGTATCATGCTATAATGTGTAACTGATTAATACCTTAAAGGGTTTTTTCCACAAACAAAGGTAATTTTAAAGTTCATTTTAATCAATAGATTCCGCAATTGGATTTGTTTAAAAAATATGTTCCGGTGCTGAGAAATGTTATATATGTATCCCTGGAAAGTACTGTACAATGTCCGTGTCTGACCGTATGCGGAGCATAGATTGATCCCGGGCAGGGGATGATGCAAAGGAGTATACAGACATTACAGGATGGGAGCAGAAATAATTCTTTGCTTGAGATAAAACATTTTTTTAAAACAGAGAGGGAAATATTGCCTCAAAAAAAAAAAGAATAAGTTATGATCCTGTGATGTAATGTCTAGTATACACTGTGTGCAGAATTATTAGGGAAAGTTGTATTGTAGAGAATTATTTTATTATTGAACAACAACTATGTTCTCAATCAACCAGCAAATATCAAGGCTTAATATTTTTGGAAGTTGGAGTGGTTTTTTTAGATTTGGCTATCTTAGGAGGATATCTTTTGTGCAGGTAACTATTACTGTGCAGAATTATTAGGCAACTTAATATAAAACAAATATACTCCCATCTCACTTGTTTATTTTCACCAGGTAAACAATATAACTGCACAAAATTTAGAAATAAACATTTCTGACATGCAACAACAAAACCCAAAATATTAGTGACCAATATAGCCACCTTTCTTTATGATGACACTCAACAGCCTTCCATCCATAGATTCTGTCAGTTGCTTGATCTGTTTACGATCAACATTGCGTGCAGCAGCCACCACAGCCTCCCAGACACTGTTCCTGAGAGGTGTACTGTTTTCCCTCCCTGTAGATCTTACATTTTAGGAGGGACCACAGGTTCTCTATGTGGTTCAGATCAGTTGAACAAGAGGGTCATGTCATTATTTTTTCTTCTTTTACACCTTTACTGGCCAGCCATGCTGTGGAGTAGTTGGATGCATGTGATGGAGCATTGTCCTGCACGAAAATCATGTTTTTCTTCAACGATACCGACTTCTTCCTGTACCACTGCCTGAAAAAAATATCTTCCAGAGACTGGCAGTAGGTCCGAGAGTTGAGATTCACCCCATCCTTAACCCGAAAAGGTCCCACAAGTTCATCTTTGATAATACCAGCCCATACCAGTACCCCACCTCCACCTTGCTGGCGTAGTCAGAGTGGAGCTCTCTGCCCTTTACTCAAAATGAAGAAAAGATCCAGCGGAGAATTTCCGGAATGCTTATTTATTTGTCATATAAAAACCTCCATATAACAGCGGGGTGTGCATCAAGCCTACATGCCATGAGTAAGACTGTTAAGTCGAAACATGTTGGCTTGATCTTTTCTTCAATTTGATTAATGTTCTGATGCCAGGGCGGTTTCCTTGCGGACCAACACTCCAGACGTGACAGGACAGAATTATACCAGGTGAGCTGCCTTTCCCTACCATTTTCCTATTTGCAATCTCTGCCCTTTACTGATCCAGCCTCTGGCCCATCCATCTGGCTCATCAAGAGTCACTCTCATTTCATCAGTCCATAAAACCTTTGAAAAATCAGTCTTAAGATATTCTTGGCCCAGTCTTGACATTTTATCTTCTGTTTCTTGTTCAAAGGTGGTCGTTTTTCAGCCTTCCTTACCTTGGCCATGTCCTTGAGTATGGCACACCTTGTGCTTTTTGATATTCCAGAAACGTTGGAGCTCTGAAATATGACAAAACTGGTGGCAAATGGCATCTTGGCAGCTTCATGCTTGATTTTCCTCAGTTCATGGGCAGTTATTTTGTGTCTTTTTTGCCCAATAAGCTTCTGCACCCTGTTGGCTATTTGCCATGAAATGATTGATTGTTCGGTGATCACGCTTCAAAACTTTGGTAATTTGAAGACTGCTGCATGCCTCTGCAAGACATCTCACAATTTTGGACTTTTCAGAGCCCGTCAAATTTCTCTTCTGACCCATTTTGCCTAAGGAAAGGCATTTGCCTAATAATAAAGCACACCTTATATAGGGTGTTGATGTCATTAGACCACACCCCTCCTTATTACAGAGATGCACATCACCTGATTTACTTAATTGGTAGTTGGCTCTCAAGTCTATACAGCTTGGAGTAGGATAACATGTATAAAAAGTATAATGTGATCAAAATACTCATTTGCCTAATAATTTTGCCCACAGTGTACACCTTTGCTTCCTCCCCTGTCCAGGAGCAATCCATTTTCCTGTACAGTCAGACACAGCCATTACACAGTACATAGCAGGGACACATATATAAGATTATCTCAGCACAGGAGACGTGATATAATCAGAACATGTCCCTCAGGAGTGGATTGAAAGTAGCCAGGGCCCTGATCTCTGAAGACGGCTAGGGCCGGCCAACCCTAAGTTATATGTGACATCCCCCAGCCCCCAGTATACAGCAGGAGGCCGCACACATCCCCAGTAAACAGCAGGAGGCTGCACACAGCCCCAGAATACAGCAGGAGCCTGAAGACAGCCCCCAGTATTATAGCAGGAACCTGCACACAGCCCTCAGTATGTATATATAGTTAGTGGGGGGGACATCTAGAGCTCATAGATAATACATACTTACACAAAGTACAATTTTTAAAACATGAAACAGTGTAAAACTGCATCAAATAATGGGACCAAACCACAAAGTTTGTATGCAAATAAGAATAAACAATTTAATTGAAAGTCTAGTGCAAACAAAAGGGGAAGGCTCCGTGCAAAATACAACATGGACAAGCGGGCATGGAGGAGAGGACAACACTGGTAGCCCTTAATACACAATCACCGGTTATGGTTATACAGTTTGCAATGCATACTCTGCTTATTATAATATTTGTTTACTTGGGGTGTTATATACACACAATTATAAAGTGATTAAAAAAGCCAAGTCAGTTCCAAGGTTCAAAAATAACAGGTAAAGTGCAAGTGCATACATTTAAACACTCACAAGGATTTTCAATGCGATATGAAGTAAAAAGGTATGATAAAATGAGCGCTAGGGACAGAAACAGGCACTGGGCTCTTATCGAATATTACCTTTCAAATTTATTGTGAACAGTAGATGTTACAGGTCTCCTCGCCACAACATGTTTCGACACTAAAGGTGTCTTTCTCAACATCTACTGTTCACAATAAATTTGAAAGGTAATATTTGATAAGAGCCCAGTGCCTGTTTCTGTCCCTAGCGCTCATTTTATCATACCTTTTTACTTCATATCGTGCTCAAATCCTCCCTTTGGGGAGTGTGGTTTGAGAGCAGCTCTGGGACAGGATTTGGTCAACACAGAGGAGCTGCCCTTCCCTGGGCTCGTGATCTCTGGGAGAGACGTTGAAGTTCCATAAGGAAAGGCTTCTCTACACGTAGCAACGGATTTATGCCTGCGGTTAAATCTCACCTCAAATCATCAACCTAGTTGTGCAGGGGGTGCAACTAGAAAAGGTGAGTGACATATCAATATAACCCCTTGCTTCGGCTAATTTGCACAGTGTGGCGCAACAATTTCTTGGTTTTTCTTTTCCATATAAGGATTTTCAATGATCATTGGCTTCGAATACCCCTTATCATTCAGCTGTTAGACAAGGCAGACAAAGCCTATATAGTTGGTCATATCCATTGGTGGTGGAGGCACCCAGTGTAAGGAAACCCCGACACGTGTTACTCCATGCCCACTTGTCCTATTGTATTTTGCACAGAACCTTCCCCTGATTGTTTGCACTAGACTTTTAATTAAATTGCTTATTCTTATTTGCATACAAACTTTGTGGTTTGGTCCCATTATTTGATGCAGTTTTACACTGTTTCGTGGTTTAGAAACAGCCCCCAGTAAACAGCAGGAGGCCGCACACCAACCCCTGTATGCAGCAGGAGACCACACACATCCCCAGTATACAGTAGGAGGCCTCACACCAACCCCAATATACAGCAGGAGGCCTCATACCAACCCCAGTATACAGCAGAAGACCACACACATCCCCCAGTATATAGCAGGAGGCCACACACAACTCCCAGTATACAGCAGGAGTGAAAATTCATGGAAAAGGGATGAAGGCAATGCTGGCCAGTAATAAATTTTTAGTGAAAATACAACAGATGTGTTAGCCAGTCCCTTACTGTAGTACATTTGCTGTACTATTTACATGCACAAGGGGCATGAACATGGACAGTTATAACTTCAATGGACAGCACCCCAGTCTGACACTCACTGCAATAATCTATTCTCCATTATTTTACAAGGATGGAGCTGGAATAACGAGTCAATCATTTTCATGAAAAAGAGGATGGTTCCCTTGTGTCTATTAAGGATATGAATATTTAGAAACCTTATTAAAGTAGACGTATTATAACAGTGTAATATTGAAATGAACCATCTACCAGATACAACATGATAACGAGATTACAATTTATCCCCACAAAGTGGCACTACATGCCGAAACTTGTACAGGTAGCTGATATGGTTGTCCATTCAAGGAAAGCCCAGTAGAGCTTGTGACAAGGAGATATCAGCTGTGAAGGGAAAACTGGAGCAGTCACAACTGTAAATCAGAACAGCATCCTCCTTTGTTCTCTGAATACCTTTCTCTCAAACTATTTTTTATGGAAAATTCTCTGTAAATCTTTAAATTAGTTGCCCAGTTATAACAGTTTAAAGCCCATTACCGCAAGATAGGTGATAACTAATTGTTGGGTGTCCAACCACTAGCATTAGGCCTGGCTCTGAGCAGAAGATCAGGGAATTTTTATCTCTGTTACAAGATTGCATGGGAGCTTAGACATTTAACCGCCACTCCAATCATTCTTTATGGGCCTGGCAGAAAAAAATAAGTACAGCGCTCAGCAGTCCCGGAAGGTATGGAGTGGTGGTTGAGTATAAACACAGTCACACCTTTTGTAATGTAAATAAAAGTTGCTACCTTTGCCTATTGGTGTGGGTCCCAATGGTTACAACCCACTGATCAACAAATCTTTGCTCATCCTGTGGTTTGTAGATCATTTGTTTTCCTCAGACCACCCCATTAAGGATGTAGTCTCGTTTAGTGACAAAAACAGTTTTTTTTGCCTTTTTCATCACAACACATATTATTGAAAAACATTTTTGCGTGTAATGAATTGATATTTTTATTAATAACCATTTTTTGTAACTACACTCAATTGCTATTTATTTTATTTGCAGAAGACAGGATTTCAGCAATTTTCTATCTTATGGGTTCATGCCCATGCTACATTTTTTGGCACATTTCTTGCTAAGTTTTATAACAAATCTGCATCAAAATCTGCATGTCTATCCTGAAGTCAGCTGAATATTTGACAGTTCAGAAGTGCTGTGCCCACGTTGCATTTTTTTTTCTTTGTGTATTTGGTGCATATTTTCATGCAGAGAAAAAAATCTGCAGCATATTATTGGTCTGTTTTTTTGCCCCATTTTTTCTCCATAGACCCCATTCTAATCTTGAAAGTACACAGAAAATACGCATGTGTGTTCACATTGTGCATTTTTGGTGCGTAATTGGTGATGTGTTCTCCAAAAATGCATGGTTACTTAGATGTGCTGAAATTATTTCTGTCCATCAGAAATTAATGTAAAACCTCTCTCTCTCTCTCTCTTTACACATGCAAACACACACTGTAATGTTCCAAATTGCTTTGCAAATTTTGGTGCAGTTTCTGCCAGAGGTGGAAGATTTGTAGCAGAAAATGTCAGCACCAAATCTGCAGCGCGAGCACATGGCCAAAAACCCAGCCTTTGTGACAAAGAGATAAAAATATAGCAGACATGATAGCCTTCATTAGGCTCTGATTGCCATGATAACCAATCAGCACCCTGCAATCTCTATTGGCTTTTGCCTACTGTGATGGCTCAGTCTTTCCTCTTGAACCCCTTCTCTCAACATTGCATACATTTATATTTTGCCCAATATTCTTCCATTAACCACTGTTACAATGCTAACTATCCAAGTCAAAGTCAATAAGCATGTCAAAAAACATACAGTATCTTCTGTGTATATTTTAAATGCAACTTACCAGCCTGGTTGGTGGTGACATTCACTGAGACATACTGCCTAGATCCCAGGCTCAGCTCCGACACACCATTTTCAGCCTCAATCTCAAAGGTGTAATTTGTATGGGCCTGAAGATCTATTACCATGACGGATGTATTTCTGAGGCCAATTTGTTGAGGTACATAGCGAACGTGAATTCCACACTCCTCACACACTCTGGCAACAGAGTTACATTTCTTGCATACAATATTATATAAGACATCTTTTCGTCCTCCAGTGTCTGCAGGAAACATCCATTCTAAGAAGACACTAGTTTCATTGATATTGGAAATTGCATTGCGTGGAGCAGATGGCGGCCCTTTGAAATAAAAATAAAAAAACATTATTAATTGTCAAAACATGATAACTGAATCATATAATAGTAAAATAGCAGCAAAAATAGAAATACAGAAACAAATCCATGACATCCTATCCCCAGGAAAAAAAAAGAGCAAATCGTACTAGTTTAGCTTAGTTAAAAGTAAAGCACTAAAAATGTTTTCACTACTAATTTCACCCCATTTAATTTGTTCTAGTATACTTCTGCCACCTACCCTGCTCCGGTAAACTGATCATTCTGCAAGGCTGGAGGAACACTGTTGTGCATCAAACATGGAGCGTGTTTGATGTACGACTGTGATGCGAGTGTAATGTGTGTTTTGTGTGAGTGTGGTACGAGTGTGGTGCGTGTGGTGCGGTGCTGGCTGGCTGTATGCATGTGAGTGTGCTGCCAGTGTGAAGTGTGAAAGCATGTGTGCTGCATGTGAGTATGATGCTATCTGTACGGGGACAGTGCTGGAACATTATTGATTACTGTACAGGGAAAGTGGTAATTTCTAACTCACTAACTTTGACAGCCAGCGAGTTTAAAATCACTGCAAATGCTGCCCAGCACTGGACCCGTTAAAGCAGTAATCTGCTAAACATGGTGCCCATTTTTCATCCTGCACCACCTCCCCTCCCTGCAATAATGTATCCAAAAATTCCTAGAATAACGGAATAAAGTTTTGCACAAGCAACTACAACTTGGTGAGTGCCACCTGATTCCTTCATAGACTTGATATTGCTCTCAATCTAGCAGGTAGTGCAACACCTCATTACCATTTAGCTGAAATACTGTTGTGATATGTTTGGCCCAGTAAGGGCAGCTTCACACTGTGGCATGATCCGATTCGGGGCTGTCCGGGATGACCCTGACAGCCACGGACTGGATCAGCACACAGGACTGGAGGGCTAATATGCCCTCCGGTCCGGTGTGCAGCCGCACGCAGTTCCCGCTGCTGATAAGTCAGGACCGCGGGCGCCGCGGTCCTGACTTGTCAGCGGCTGCAGCTGCGTGCGCTGCACACCGGACCGGAGAGCATATTAGCCCTCCAGTCCTGTGTGCTGATCCAGTCTGCGGCTGTCTGGGTCCTCCCGAACAGCCCCGGACCAGATCATGCCACAGTGTGAAGGCACCCTAAGGGTACCTTTACACGCGGCTACATTTCTAGGGTGGCTACAGGTAACTTACTGGTTGCAGTGAAATCATGAAGAGATTATTCCATTTGTACACAGCAACAAGATAGAACCTTGTCTCCATGATTTCACTGCAACCAGTAAGTTACCTGTAGCCACCCTAGAAATGTAGCCGTGTGTAAAGGTACCCTAAGGGTTTAGCCTATATGGTACCTAGTGCCTGGATTTCCCATCTTTCAACCAATTGACTGCATCTTTGTTTATTAGAAATATTTGTTCCAAATAATTTTGTGCAAACATTCCATTGATCAGTTGACTGGGCTGCTTATCTTAGCATAAAAATCATCTCTACAGGCAGATCAACACTGTTAATTCACTCGTGACAATATGCAAGATGTTTGGTGACAGAATGATTACATTAATAAATGCTCATTTTTTATTAGTTGATATTCAATAAATTGAACTTGAAAACTATATTTGTCGATTTCAGGTCAGGCTTTGTGGATTTTTTTTACTCTAATAGAGTTCACTGGAGAATCATAAGGGGTCATCAGTGTGTTAAATGCCACTGTCAGAGATAGACAGTAGCATCTAACAGGTTAGCAGCCATAGATGGAACAAAGATCCAGCTGTTAGAGGCACATGATAGCTGATAAATCAGCCATCATGTAGAGAGAAAAATGTGGTGTCGGCGTGCATACCCACATCAAAGTCAGGGAGCAGGCACATGATGTACCAGTAAGTCAGATGTTGGTAAGGGTAATTGGTAATTTGATAATCATTTAACTATGACAAATATACAACATTATGAATTGTACGAAATTAGGAAAGGACAAATAGTCTCACACCACCTTGTGTTTCTATAGAAGCTAGAATATATATTTTAGGAGCATTCCCTTTATTACATTTGGTTTCTGTATATACATAAAAAAAGATCATATACATTGGGCAGTCTTATGTGTGTTTGAACATTTTTTGTACAGTTATGCTTGTGTTTGAAATGATCATAAACTTTTTCACAAAGCAAAGGTTTTAGTTTCTTATTATCCTTTTGTGTAATTGTGTTAGAATTGCCTTGCTGAGAAGAAATTAAGACTAATGAATGAGGGTAATAAATGTGTATTGGGCAATAAAGTTCTTTATAGTTAAATTAAAAGAGGAATCACAGACTACAATTCAGGACTAATTAGCTCACAGAAATTCAAGGTACTATGATAGGTTTCTGGATGCTTCAATCATACAGTGCAATATAAAGGCATTAAAGGGGTTGTCCGAGCTTTTTCTATCATTTCCATGTGTATCTAGGCTGCAAAATGTTGTAATTTACATACTGTCAACATTTTGCAGGTTTTCCTAGATATCACCAGAGAATGTCCAGGGAGCGTGTTTGTGCTGGAGCTGCATGTAAATAAAGAACTAGTAATTTACTCCCAGACTCCAACACACACACACACCCTCTCCCAGTTTATAGTATGCCCGGCCACCCCCAAACTTCTACAGCCCGCACCAGTCCTAAGCATGGCCACCCACCCCTACTGCACACAGTGGGTTACCTCCTCCTCTGGCACAGTGTACTGAATCTGCAGCTATGTGCACCGCTCTGTGAGCTGCAGATTCGGCACACTGGGTTGTGTAGGAGCTGAGGGCTGTGTGCAATCCTTTGTGCCCCCAGCTCGTGCTCCCCTATAAAACCTTGGAGGGCTGAAGATCCCAACGGTGTTTAATTAGTATGCATGTGAACTTGTCTCATGTAAATGTGAAAGCGGATGTACTGAATACAGGGGCATGTGAAGGAGGCTATAAACACACTTATGTATGCACACATACATGTATACACTGAGTACATACACACACACAAACACAGATCTGTATACACATACATAGAGCACATGTATATATAAACAGAGTACACACATATGTACTGTATATACAAATACCACACACTCATGTATACAAAGCACATATAGGCTATGTTCACACACAATTTGCTTTTTTTTAGCACTCTTAAAAGCACTTGCGTTTTTTTAAGAGTGCTAAAAAATGTCCCTTGTGTGTCTGAAAGGATTTGCCACGTTTTTGGACTTAGGGTAGGGTCACATTGGAAATCTAAATTGCATTCACCGCATCCGGATCCTGATGCGGTGAATGCAATGCAGGTCACACAACATTTTTCTCAAAAATGTGTGCATAATACCGCACTGCGGTCACCGGATGGCTCAGGATGTGTAATCCCTGAGCCATCCGGTAACTGCATAGGTTGCGGTTCCCGATCGGCAAAGTTAATAAAGATTTAATTAGAGCACAGAACTGACTGTTAGAGGTCTGTAGGGGGGCTTAGACCCCCCTACAGACCGGGCGGCCACTTCTATAGTGTGTTCTTCTACAATTGTACCTATGGCACGGGCTGATCTGAGCTCCGTGCATGTGATCAAAATATCCCCCCTCCCCCTATCACTATACAGGGGTGCATACACCCCTCTAGTACAGTACTGCTTTATTTCGGTTATAAACAACTAGAATTGTCCCAATCGCAAGATAAGTATATAGTTACATGTTCCGTAGGCATAGTCCACTGATTTCCATGGGCGGGGCTGTGAGCAGTAGCCTCCGCCCGCTCCTTCTTGATGCCCGCCCCCTCTGGCCGTAATCCAGTGTTGTGGGGGTGGCCGAGTCGTTAAAGGGGCGTGGCTAACCGCGGCACATAGTTAGCCACGCCCCTTTAACGACTCGGCCACCCCCACAACACTGGATTACGGCCAGAGGGGGCGGGCATCAAGAAGGAGCGGGCGGAGGCTACTGCTCACAGCCCCGCCCATGGAAATCAGTGGACTATGTCTACGGAACATGTAACTATATACTTATCTTGCGATTGGGACAATTCTAGTTGTTTATAACCGAAATAAAGCAGTACTGTACTAGAGGGGTGTATGCACCCCTGTATAGTGATAGGGGGAGGGGGAATATTTTGATCACATGCACGGAGCTCAGATCAGCCCGTGCCATAGGTACAATTGTAGAAGAACACACTATAGAAGTGGCCGCCCGGTCTGTAGGGGGGTCTAAGCCCCCCTACAGACCTCTAACAGTCAGTTCTGTGCTCTAATTAAATCTTTATTAACTTTGCCGATCGGGAACCGCAACCTATGCAGTTACCGGATGGCTCAGGGATTACACATCCTGAGCCATCCGGTGACCGCAGTGCGGTCCCGGCAAACGCTGCGAAAACTGCTGCCTGCATGATTTTAAACGCAGGCAGCAGTGCCGGATCCGGCCACCGGATGGCTTGTGAAGCCATCCGGTGTTTTGCATAGGCTTCCATCAGGAGCCTTTCCTGGTCCGGTTTTGAGCTTTTTTAAAGCTCAAAACCGGATCAGGATTTGAAACAAAAAACGCCAATGTGACCCTACCCTTAGTCATTTTTTCACCAAAAACGCAGGCAAAAACGCAAGCGTTAACACAAGGTGCATAAATGTGCCTTTTAAAAACGCATGTGTTTCCCATAGGGCCCCCATGTTAAAAAAACGCATGTGCGTTTTTTCAAAAACGCATGCGTTTTTTTAACATGGGCTCCTATAGGAAACGCATGCGTTTTTGAATGCCACTAAAAGGTACTAATGTACCATGCGTTTTTGCATGCGTTTCCCATAGGGCCCCATGTTAAAAAAACGCATGCGTTTTTGGAAAAACGCACATGCGTTTTTTTACAGCACCCAAAAACGCTGCATGCAGCGTTTTTTGGACTAGGGGTAAAAAACGCAAATGGAGCTGAAAAACGCAGCTACACTCAAATGTACCCTGCGTTAACGCACCTGCGTTTTTTTTAACAGCCCAAAAACGCAGAGATGGTCAAAAAAATGCATGTGTGTGAACATGGCCTCTGAAAGGATTTGCCACGTTTTTGGACTTAGTCATTTTTTCACCAAAAACGCAGGCAAAAACGCAAGCGTTAACGCAGGGTGCATAAATGTGCCTTTTAAAAACGCATGTGTTTCCCATAGGGCCCCCATGTTAAAAAAACGCATGTGCGTTTTTTCAAAAATGCATGCGTTTTTTTAACATGGGCTCCTATCGGAAATGCATGCGTTTTTGAATGGCACTAAAAGGTACTAATGTACCATGCGTTTTTGCATGCATTTCCCATAGGGCCCCATGTTAAAAAAACGCATGCGTTTTTGGAAAAACGCACATGCGTTTTTTTACAGCACCCAAAAACGCTGCATGCAGTGTTTTTTTTGGAGTAGGGGTAAAAAACGCAAATGGAGCTGAAAAACGCAGCTACACTCAAATGTACCCTGCGTTAACGCACCTGCGTTTTTTTTAACAGCCCAAAAACGCAGAGATGGTCAAAAAAACGCATGTGTGTGAACATGGCCATATACACACATATGTCTTCACATACATAATTATACCACAAAGAGTCCATACATTACATGCATCAACCACACACATACAGAGACACACAGACATACACACATCCATTCACATAATTGGGCCATCTGCATCATACAAGATGGCTCCTCCAAGAACAGGTGCTTTATAAACCACTTATACTCTGGCCTTGAGATGGGGGTTAAGAACACAAGACACCTTATAATATTAAGGCCCTTTTCACATCTATGCACCCCCTGTGGTTGCCTGCCCTGCCTGCTTTGCGCTAGCGCAAATGCAAGCGCAGGTGCATTTACAGGCAAGCATATAGGTGTATAGATGCACTGCTCTTGTGCTCCCCTGCGCTCGGTGCCACCATTACCTGCTATGGCCGAGCGCAGAAGACGAAATCCCGTGACTGTGCCGTAATGCGATGTTTCCGGTTTCATCTGACCAAGCACATGCATGATGACGTCGGCACAGTCTATGCGCTTGCCTGCACTTGCCTGTAAATGCACCTGCGTTTGCATTTGCGCTAGTGCAGGACAGGCAGGACAGGCAAGCGCAGGGGCAGCATAAATGTGAAAAGGGCCAAAGAATTACCTAAACATCAAATATATACAGCTGAGTGTACTTGTGTATGTGTGTGTGTACATATTTATGTCCACACACACATACACAAGGAATGCGCATGGTCCAATTTAAAACCATAAAATTTTGCACAGCCACCTCATTTGACTCAGGAAACATCATAGACAATATTTTGAGGTGCAAATTTAACCCCACTCTTTACAGTCAGTAGCCAAAAAAAGGCCTATTTACTGTTTATATTTGAGATAATAGAAATTGACTTGTCTGTTTTGACAGTTAGCCCTGATATTTATCCAATCACAGCTCAGCTTCTGATTGTTTGTTATAGGCAATGAAGTCATAGTATAACACACCTTATGCTTATCTGTGAAACATGCCAGCAAGCTTGCCAAAGTCAAGGACTTTGGAAAATAGTGCACATTGGGACATGACTCTTAGTGAAGCACCAGCCACACAAATCCCAAATTGACTAAGATACTTCTTTACTATTCTTCTAACAACCTCCCACACACAGCCCCCAGTATATATCGGGTGCCTGCACACAGCCACCAGTATACAACAGGAGGTAACAAAGCTCACAGTATACAGCAGAAGGATGCATACAGTCTCCAGTATAAAGGAGAAGTCCACACCACAGACCTCAGTATATTGCAAGATCCCATATACAGCTCACAGTATACAGCAGAAGGTCACACAGAGCACCCAATATACCTCAGGAGGCCACACACAGCCCCCAGTGTACAGCAGGAACCTACACACAGCCCAAAGTATACAGCAGAAGGCTATACATAGACCCCAGTATACAGCAAGAGCCTGCACACAGCCCCCAGTATAAGGCTAGGGTCACACATGCATATTTTACTTGACCTTTTTTAAACCTGCGTTTTCTATAAATGCATGTAAAAATGCACCCATAGGCCCCCATGCAAAAAATGCATGCTCCAATAGCAAAAATGCATGCCTAAAGTGCCATGTGTTTTTGGCATGCGTTTTTGTACTTAAGTGAGGAGCTGCCTTGAAAAACGCATGCAAAAACACATGGTACCATTTAGTACCATGCAAAAGCGCATGCGTTTCCCATAGGGGCCCATGTAAAAAAAAACACATGCGCTTTTAAAAACGCACCAAAAAACGCAGCTTGCAGTATTTTTTGGTGCTGATTCAAAAATGCATGGAAAAACACAGAGTGTCAAAAAACACCTTAAAAAACACATCCAGAAATGTAAAAAAGCATGGAAAAACGTATGCGTCTTTTTAAGGCACCAAAAAAACGCATGGCATGTGTAACCGTAGCCTAAATCGGGATGCTGCACACAGCCCTCAGTACACAACAAGAGGCTGCAGAGACCCCTGCATACAGCAGGAGCCTGCACACAGTTCCCAGTATACAGCAGGAGCCCACACACAGCCCCAGTATACATCAGGAGGCCACACACAGCTCTCAGTATACAGCAGGAGGCCATACACAGCCCTCAGTATGCATTTGACTCACCCAACCTGGGGCCGTGGGGTACTCGTAACCAGGCTAACAGTTCTGCCGGGAGTCACAGCGGTCAAACCCGGCTTCCGTGACCCCGAGGGAGTCAGTTCTCTGCCTGACTGGGGGTCAGGTTCTGGGATATATTGGATGGGTTTAAAGTTTATAGGAAAAGTGTTTGTGATGCCACCTATGGGTTGTGGTCAATATGGACCGACGCTGCGGGTCAGACCTCCAGGTTGCTGATGTGACAGCCTGATGTCGTTGCTCCCGTAGAAGGAGCGGGAACCCTGGGGCAGATATGGGTAATTGTGCAGGCTTTGTCAGACTGGATTCACGCTGGGCCTCTTTACCTTGTCTACTGTGGCAGTCAGCGGCTCCGCAGGTGGGGAATAACAGTCTCACACAGTGTTGGAATTTTGCACTGGGTTTACTCACTTCAGTTGCAATTGGCCACCGGGCACCTCTCTCTACCAAGTACAGTCTGGTCTGTCCACAAGGAGTTGGGGAAACGTGCACCGGACCCCTTCTTGTGCCTTTCCGTTCTCTGGTTACTCTCCCAATGCTATGTCTTCACCTTTCCTGTCAGTGCCTCCACATGCAGTGCCCCGATCTAGAAGCCATGAGTCCTCTAGGGTGACTGGTACCTGTCTATTGACCTTAGTTCAGCTGCCTTCTTAGCGGGTGCGTTTGGTTGCGGCCACCACCCTTGTAGACTGTGTGGCCTCTGGTTCAGTGGTTCAGGCATACATGCGTCCACACCACGCTCAGGGCCATTTCCCTGGTTTTTGACCAACCCCTCCATCCGACTATCTTAGTCCCAGATCTGGGTGCCCAGGTTGTCTCTCGCTCCACCTGTGCCCCTGTTCTTGCCTGCACACTTTTCACTTTCTCACTCCTTCTCTCTCACTTGCTAACTTACTTACTAACTTCCCACTGTCTGTTCTTCCCTGTCCCCTTTTTGACTGGGTCCTCATCCCGGGTTCGTCCATGGTCCCCTGGGTCCTTGTGTGCATGGGTGTGTTAGGTGGGGGCCTAGGTTCACCATCCCATTTCCTTTACAACTAAGACACCCCACCCGTTCAGTGTGTGCAGTACCCTTTTGGGGCGACCAGACCGGTGGGGCACCACATTCCACCTTGGTAAAGATTAGCTAGTCCCCGAGCGACCCACGGGTTATAAGAATACACAATATTCGCAAAGGTTTTTTTTTTTTTTGTTTTATGCATGAATAAACAGCAAGAAAAACACAAGATTGTTATTGCTTCCCTTACGGGAGGTGCTGTCTTGAACGTTACATAAGAAACTTACTCTAATAATAGAAAAATAATAAAACAATTATAAAAAGATTTATGGGTACGCACAAAAGGGTTTCAGTTCCTGGGTTTCTGGGTGTCCATATTGTCTTTTAACACATTCACCTTATCCTAGTCTGCAAAATAAAAGTGCTACTGTTCAATCATCCATGACTGTACTTTTTCTCTCGGCGTTTAGTTAGCTAATACGTTAGCATTCATTTTGATTATATTTAGAACCTCTTTTAGTAAATATAATCTCCATATTTTTGTATGTATAACTTTTACTATGTATTTCAGTAGTATTAAATACAGAGGTGAGACATCATCTTAGATAACAGTTTAGGGTGCGGCAAGACCAGTTACAAAGGCGTTATGATTGTCATTACGGTTAAACGTTATGGTTGTCTCCATATTGGTGAAGACTCCTTTCCCACTTTTCTTTACCTCTCCCCCTCTGTCACCTAGGGCAAGGATTTTGGGTAAGATTTTTGTCTTCAAACGGGGGAATGTTATGGCAATAAATAGTTAATAGTTTTATTGGAATAACTGAAGCCATTTCAGAACCCTTCCAAAAACATGGTTATGTGATCCTTGCACTTTCCTCTAGAATTTCTGTGTCTCTGATTCTGTATAAATGTTTTGATTTAGAGGTAGCCGTATAGAAGCTCTTATCAACATGAACGTCCTGTACAACTTCAAGGCTAGTTAAACTAACTACCACGCAGAAAATATAATTAAATGTTTTCCAGAATAAAATGTATATTCAGCATAACGTGATGCAATTATCTAGTCACACCCCTCTGCACATCCCTTTAAGGATAAGTAATAAAACTGCTAGCTTTTCCTTTAATAAAGGTCTTTGTCATTAAGCCTCTACATTGACAACGTGTCAGCGTGGGTTCTTTCGTGACGTGCACACACGTAGACAAAGCATCCAATTTGGCGGCAGACAATTAAGACGACAGCCTCACCCGAAAGGTGTGGGGGGCATCCATTACACAACTACGGGTACCTATCTAAACAACTACGCATTATTCATTACTAGCAACTATACCTAATAACCGGTAACTTTGTACAATAAACATGTCCTTCGCAGTTCTTGCATGAGTCGATGAGGCTGTACTTTGTACACCCTCAGGGCATACCATCATTTTTGCCCCATGTGCCAGAAATAGCTAACCTCGTCCCCGGGATACAGGTCTCTGCCCGTTTGTCCCTTCGGCAAATAGGAATCCACATCCCGTCGACTGACAAAGACCTCTTCTTCTAGGCCTGGTTCCTGGTTCCACATACAGCCCCCAGTATACAGCAGGAGGCCACATGCAAACCCAATATACAGCAGAAGGTTAAACACCGCCCCAAGTATACAGCAGGAGGTCATACACAGCCTTCACTATACAACAGGAGGGCACACAGCCTAAGTATACAACAGGAGCCCACACACAGCCCACAGTATACAGCAGGAGGCCATGCAGCCCACAGTATACAGTAAGGGCCAACACACAGCCCCCAGTATACAGCAGGAGGTCACACAGCCCCCAATATACAGATGGAGACTACACACAGTCCCCAGTATTAAAGCATCAGCCTGTGCACAGCCGAAAGTATACAACAGGAGCCCACACAAAGCCCACAGTATACAACAAGAGGTCATGCATCCTCCAGTATATAGCAGGGGCCCACACAAAGCCCCCAGTGTACATCAGGAGGCTGCACACAGCTCTTAGTATACAGCTGGAAGCTACATACAACTCCTGTGCACAGCAGGAGGCTGCACACAGCTCTCAGAATATAGCATTAGGCTGCACACAGCCCCCAGTATATAGCAGGACACAGCCCCAAGTATACAGCAGGAGGCCACACATCCTAATGTCTTTTAACTGCACTTAAGCTTGTTATTTTAATGGGAATTCAATAAAGGCTATTTTTTAAATGTCCATTATGAGTTGACGGATTTCAACTATGCTTCAGTAAACACAGCCTCCAGTATACAGCAGGAGGTCATACACAGCCCTCACTATACAGCAGGAGGTGACTCAGCTGCCAGTATACACCAGGAGAACATACACAAACCCCAGTATTAAAGCAGGAAGCCGGGCACAGCCCCAAGTATACAACACCAGCCCACACACAGCCTGCAGTTTACAGCAGGAGGCAACACAGCCCCCAGTATACAGCAGGGGCCCACACACAGCCCCCAGTATACAGTAGGAGGCTACACAGAGCCCTCATTATACATCAGGAGGCCACATACAAACCCAATATAGAGCAGGAATCTGCACATAGTTCTTAGTATACAGGAGAAACCCAGGTACAGCCCCCAGTATACAGAAGGAGGCAGCACACAGCTCTCAGTATACAACAAGAGGCCCCACACAGGCACAAGTATACAGCAGGAGGCCACATAGCCCTCAGTATACAGCAGTAAGCAACACACTGCCCTAGTATACAGCAAAAGCCCACATGTAGTCCTTGGATACAGCAGGAGTCCACACACAGCCCCCAGTATTACAGCAGAGTTCCACACAGAGTCCATAGTATACAGCAGGAGGCTGCACATAGCCCCCCAGTATTACAGCAGGAGGCTTCACATAGCCTCTGTATTACACCAGAAGCTCACACATAGTACTTAGTATTGGAGCAGAAGGTAACACATACAGTAGAACCCTGTATTACACCAGAAACCTGCACATAACCCCTCTTTTACACCAGGAGCCCACACATAGTACCTGTATTATATCAGGAGCCCACACAGCCTCTGTTATTACTCTTGCAGCCTGTGTATCTCAACAGACAGAAGCAAGACTTTGTTAACTCATTCCATTTTCTTATAGCTAAGAACAGTTACTTATTATCCCGGACAATGCCAGGGACTACAGTTATTGTTTATGTTCAATTTTTCTTTATTGAAAAGGGGAAAAAAACATGGGATGGGAAAAGGAGGGGTAACACATGTATATTATGCAGTGTATACAAACATATGTAATAGAATGAATAAACTCAATAGTAAACATATTAATCATCGATAGGCTAATCCTATGGATTGCGAGAGGATCTCGAGTCTGCCATGCATTCCATCGAGCTATAATATAGTTATAGCGATTCCAAGAAAAGAAAACACGGCACTCACCATAGGATGAATCTTCAAAGACTATTTATTCCATGCGACTCGGCAAGGCTAAAACGCAGGGAGGGGAGGGGGTGCTGAGGCTTGGTAAAACCAAGCCTCAGCACCCCCTCCCCTCCCTGCGTTTTAGCCTTGCCGAGTCGCATGGAATAAATAGTCTTTGAAGATTCATCCTATGGTGAGTGCCGTGTTTTCTTTTCTTGGAATCGCTATTACTGACTGTCGGATCTTCAGCACACGTGCACCGCCGTCACAGGAATCGCACACTCTGAGGGTTATATCTGCGATTATACAGACGACTGTGCCCGACTCCTTTCTGTATTGTTGTTTATAATATAGTTATAACTCTCTTATATTTGGTGCCTTTCTTCAAGGGAAGCCAACAATTCACAGGATAATAAGCATTAAGAGATCAAGTCTGTGAAAAAAAAAAACATTACCCTTCTCACCATAGAGTCTGAGAAGAATGTCTTTCTTGCGGCAAGCTGTTTAAGATATCCTCTATCGACGGGATATTAACATATACTAGTAAATATTAGTTTTAACTGTAAACATAAAGCTCGCACCCTTCAAGGTGCCAAGTTCAGTTCAAAATAATATTGAGAACATTTTAATAAAAAGAAAGGAGGGGATCAGAGAAGTAGACAGAAAGAAGATCGAAGAATAGGAAAGATAATATCCACAAAGGCCCATGCCAACCTCTCACTCCCGAGAACCTCCAAGGCAGGAAGTTTCAAACCTCCGAAGGGTCGTCTCTAGCCAGAGAACATATTGCGTTAGGCCGAGGAGTCTAGAAAAAGAACCCATGAACTCCATGTCATACGATATCGGTCCCTGGCATTGGTTATCTCAGCCGTCAATTCTTCCATACGATGGAGTGCTGTCATTTCCTCAAGCCACTCAACCAAATCAGGGGCACGCGGGGATCTCCAATGTCTAGTAATCACTGTTCGGCCGCCGTTAGAAAGAACGAATGAGGTCTGATTTGTACATAATGGATCCACAGCATTGAGTGCAAGCTGGGCTGGATCAGGGGATACAATATTACCACTGAACTTGCTCTGTAACATATCAAATAGCTGCAAAAGGGCGAATTGCACTCGTCCCCATATGGGGTCATTGTTCCGGGCTAATCACATCTCCAACCTGATAGGAGCTAATGGAATCGGGGCATGTAACGGAATAGGGCGCACTGGGCTCATTATGCTAAATTTATTCGCTCTGGGCAGTATACCTGCCCCCTGTTGACATTTTATGGGTAAGTGAAGGCCTTCCCTAGGTTAGTGTTTGAATAAAACAGTTTTAGAAACTGATAAGTCGAGTAATAAGGTTTCATATTACTCAGTAATGTTTGGAAAGTCGCTATAAGGTGGTTATTACACATAAAAGTTACATTTGAATTATTAAACCCCATTTGATATTCCAAAATCCCAATGACAATCCCAATGACGGCTAAATTCACAAAAAGAGGGTTCACTTTCTTTTATACGTTTTTGCAGAGCAAAAATGCATAAAAAAGCAATGAAACACATTAAAAAAACACCCATTGATTTCAATGGAAAACGCATGGAAAAAGCAAGTAAAAACACGTCATTTTCTGCAAACGCAAAACGCATGCATTTTTGCAAAACAGCCCAAAATGTTGCAGGACACGACATGACATATTTTTACTTGCGTTTTCAATGCGTTTCCCATTTAAGTCAATGGGTGCTTTTTTGCTGCGTGTCATTGCGTTTTTAGGCACACATGCTGTCAAAAACGGATTGCAAGCCAAGCGGAATAGAAATCGATGTGAAAAGGCCCTTCCTGTCTTGCGTTGAGGTCAATTAGTGGATTTGTTGACCTTAATCCCTTGTTGGTTCTGCCTGATAACTCTATATAATTTTAGGAATTAAGAAGGTACCCAAACCATTATATTTTATAAATACGATTATTTTTTTAGCTTGATAGTAAACCCATCATGAACATTCAATAATGTATCCTGCAGGGAGCTCTCTGCTGCTAATATATGGCTATTACAATGATTTTAACCTTTTCATCCCCATGCGATTTTCCACCTTTCTTTTTTTTTTTATATATAAATGTAAGACATTACACTTATAAGACACCAGGCACACACTTGATTCCACAATAAATGCAGTATGCACTTTATGAATTTTGGTCATAAACAATCAAGGTAAACTGTATTAGGACCTTGTTATGTCACTGTTGAGGACCATATATAACGCCTGTTATTTTTGCCTTCTAGACTAGAGCACCAAGAAACATGCACAACAGTAGACCACTAATGTTAGTGACATTATACCTTCCACATCTTTACATCACCAAGATAGTTTAAATATTTTCCTATCCCTGTTTTGTTACCAATGCCTGTTTGCGTGTTATAGTCAGGTACAACCTATTAGTCTAAAAAATACACCATATATTTGTTATTAATCTGCATTACATTGTGTTTCTTCCAGAGCTACATTTATGGCGGGTTTACACGTCGCGATATCGTAGTACAATTTCACATCAAAAGTCAGTGGTTCAATTGCTCGGAGGCGAAATCGTTCCTGCGTTGTATGGTGTGAACGTCCAATACGATGCTAGGAACGAGTGTAAATGCGATATCGGGGATTGAATGAGCTGCAATTTCAATGCCCCGATATTGTCATAGCGATTGAATCCGGATCGTGCTGTTGAAACGCCCAATTACTATGTTGATTTGAAACGTCCCAATTGACTGCCCATTTTTAAGTGTTGCGATCCTGGGTTGGGACGGCGGAGACATCGCACGGACGTTGTTATTCCGATATCGCAGCGTGTAAACATTCAATGCGATCGGGAGGAACGTGCATGAAATTGCGGCTCTCCCGCGCCCTTGAGATTGCGATATGAAACGATATTGCAGCGTTTGGTAAACCATAACATTAGACTTCCTGCTTGTTGTGCCACTTGTCATCACTATGTCCTTACTAGTTCATAATGTTTAATCAGATGTTTTTACAATCAGATTTATTACAATTGCCCCATGAATCAGAGAAGTTGGTGATTGCTGTAAAGGCCGCTTCACAAGCTAGGATCTCGTTAATGATATCGTTGAAACATCACGGATTTGTGATCGTTCAAACGATATCGTTAGTGCGTCGTTGCGTGTAAACGAACGATATACGAAGGAAAAATTGTTGGAACGTTCATCAAAAATTTGAGATCCGGACCTGAAAATCTATTGTTCGTCCTCCAATTAACATTCTGGGAAGAAGCTACATCGTTCAGTGTGACACCTTTTTGAACGATGTCGTTCATATTCCTCCTATTCCTGCCGTTGTTTTACATCGTTCAAACGTTCTTCTCAAAATAGCTGGCGCGTTGCCAAATTTAAGATCGTTAACGAAATCCTTGCGTGTGACAACGCACTAACGATGTCGGAAGGATCGCAGTCACGTGACATAGCTAACGATCTCGTTCACAGATATCTGAGCGTGTGAAGTGGCCTTAAGATTTCACATTTGAAGTCTGCAGAACTGTTAACCAGCTCTGAATTTAAAGACAGACTAAGGGCCCTTTCACATCAGCGTTTTTTGAAATTTGCGGCAGATGCGGTGAAAAAACCGCATCTGCCGCAATTGCCGCATAACCGATGCACTTGCGGCGCGGTTGCGGTAATCCCATAGAAAGTATAGGGGGACTTGCGGCAGGTGCGGCAAGTGCGGTTTTGCACTTGCGGCAGGTGCGGCAGCAAAAAAAACCGCGGTCAGCCGTGTAACTACAATATAAACAATATATTTAGTTTGAAATCAATGTTACTAGTAAATTAATTTTGCAGTTTAAATGTACTCAAATGTTTTGTCCTTTTTAGGACCCAGATTATGTGCTGATTAGTTTGAAAGATGTTAAAATTAGAGATAAGTGGATCAGACAAAATTTGAATTTGCCTGTTTGCTAGATTTTCCTGGGAAATTCAATATGTGGAAAGGTAATTCTCCACAAATTGGAAGTCCCTTACTACACTATGGGATGTAACCATGCAGACCCCAGAACATAATTTAATACGTAAAGAAATAAAAAATAATTTTTTATATTCACCTCATTGCTCTCCTCTCTGGCCCCTTTGCTCCTCATTGTCACCCTGTGGGTCCTTGTTGCATCTTCTGATCACAGCAACGTGTGCTGAATTACTTGGATCTTCTGACCCTAATGAGTCCTGGAGAGTTTGATGCAAGTGTATGAGTAGTAGTGTAGAGATGAGAGAATCCGAAGGATTGAGTTCGAGATTCGTTCCAGACACATGGTGTCTTGGGCTTGGACCTGAACACAGACTTTTAAAAAAAAGTCTGTTTCTCAGTTTAGAATTCAGGTGCTGTTTGTATGCTAATAAAGTTTGTTGGCAGGATGCTGCACTGCCAAACAACTAACTTTTTGGCATGCGAAAAATGCCTGTACATTGCTGTGAACAATGAGCAAATAGATATTAAATTGTGTTAGGACCCCCCCTTTTTTTGATAATCGGTGAAGGTAGAGCAGACAGCTGTGGGCTGCAACCCTCAGCTGTTTGCTTTACTTTAGATGGCTATCAAAAATAGGGAAGAACTCATGTCATTATTTAAAATTATTTACTTAGATAACGAAAAAAAACAGAGTGGTGTCCTCCCTATTTTTCTTAACCAGTCAGCATAAAGCAGACAGCTATGGGCTGGTAATATTATGGTGGGAAGATCCATGGGTATTTGTCCCTTCCCAGCCTAAATATAACTTCATGAAAAATGTAGAAGACAATCAATACATCATTGCTGAATTGGCAAAATGTGCCGCCTCGCTGTCTATACTGATTAGAAAAATGCCAAATAAAATATACCTCTACGGTGAAAACATATAAACATTGGTGCCAATTTTTCTTTGTATTAGTTGACAAACAAGTATTTCTAATGTGTATCTGCTGCTCAGTATAGCTTATTCAGATTATCATTTAATATATTTATAAAGCGGCCGTCACACGCTAAGATATCGCTTGCGATATTGTAAGCGATCACGTGCACGCGCGATCGCTTACAATATCGCTCACATCGCTGGTGAGATGTCACACAGACAGACTCACCAGCGATGTGGGCCAGCGAGATCGCTGGTTACTATGGTACACATCGGGTTACTAGGCGCCGCGCGTCGCATAGTAACCCGACGTGTACCATAGTTACCATCTCCCAGCATAGGCTCTGCCGCCGGGAGATCGTTCATCGTGGTGTTATACACCACGATGAGACAGATCGTGAAATCGCTCATCGCAAGATCTGAGCTCCGGAGCTCAGATCACGATTTTGCGATTTCATCAATTCTCGCTCATCGTATATTGCTGTCACACGCAAGACATCGTTTCACGCGATGTTAAATCTGGCGCGTTCAAGCGATATCTTTCACGATATCTTAGCGTGTGACGGCCGCTTAAAATGGATTTGTTGATAAAATGTAATGTAACGTCAGTATGTTGCTTATTTCCATACATTGGAGAAATGGAAGTGCTTACTTGTACATGCCATCGTATGTGGGTCAGAATCTCTTCTATAATAACGTTCTTCGCAGATACAAGATGTTGATGCTTCCTCATGGGCATAGCTATGAGGTGGGCATTTACTGCATGTTTGACTCTGAGGGGAAGACTTGAAAAATCCTGGACGACATGCTGGAAAACAAGACAAAACATAAGATATTACTTAGACATATCTGATTTCACTGGATCTTGTATAATCTGGAAAGGACAATAGCGCACAACCAAGGGTATATGTATAGTAACAATTGGACAGCCAATGTAATGTAAATGTAATAGGATCTTTAATAATGGAAAGGCAATTTAAGCTGGCCAATTACTTCTTATCCAAATTTTTGTACACCTAATCTACTCTCCAAAGATAGTTCAACAGAAAAGTAAGTATGGAGTTGATACCCTTTTTCTTTTAAGAAAGGTTAAGAACAAGCAATGAATGAAGACCCCGTTTTCAATCTTATTGCAGGAACATGTCCAATGCTGCCCTGGTGAGATTGAATAATGCTGACAAACAACATGTTATGTATAATTTTTCTTTTATGCTTGCAATTTCTGTTTATATTGCAAAATCTCTAATTGGACTTAGAACAAAAGAAAGACTCCAGGCTGTTCTGGTGCCAATCACCTCAAAATGTTCAAGTGGTTTCATTTCCAAAAATATTTACATGTGAAAATTGTTTAAGATGCAGTACAATGCGTTTCGGGCTGCTATTTATGCAGTGCAGCCTTCATCAGGTAAATAAAACAAAAAACAGAAAGAAACATAACAATTCAATGCATTGGGCATTTTTGGAATTGAAACCATTTGAACATTTTGAGGTGATTGGCGACACAACAGTGTTTCTGTTGCTCTAAGTTTTACACCTACGTAGATCCGAAGCAGAATCACTGCATAGTTCTCCGGAGTGAGCTGCACACCTCTTTGGATTACTGAGGACACAGAAAAGTGGCTTGAGAGTCTTTTTTTCTCGTGGAATCTCAATGTGTATCCACTAGTGATGAGCGAGAAGCAAAATATTCGCACTCACTATACTGGTAACGAGTAGTTTTTAATAATCGCATATTTGTCCAAATAGTGAGTCCAATGTTAGTCAATTAGTGATAGGCTTCGCCCACACACTTCCGGCTATAAAACGAGTCTTTCCAGGACAGGGCGGAAGGGTGGGTTATTTTACGATTTCAATACCTAAAACACCTTGCTGTGTCCCCAGAGAGACCCCAACATTCCATCTCCTCTCACTGGAGTGCCAGATCACTTTGTGTACTGAAGGAAACTGTCAATTCATGTCAGATCGATAACGATCACTCATGAGCACCAGCGATACTCGACGAGTAACGAGTATTGTGAACACTGTACTATCCGTGCGAGTAGCGAATAGTAACGATTACACTCGCTCAGCACTAGTATCCACCTCTGAGAGCAATTGAGCATAACATTATTAGATATTTATCTGTTATAAAAACGTATTACACCCAGAGGAAGCGCCATGCTTGTCTTATCTTCTTACTTCCTATTATAGGGTTCATCTAAGAAAATCTCCAATTGGGCACCCTTTTATAATGGGAATTTAATATTACTCTTTTCAGGTAGGTCTAAGGGCCTTTTCACATCTGCATTTCTTTTCAGTTTAGGTTGCAATGTGTTTTTGACAGCATCTGTGCCAAAAATGCATTGCAAACGCATCCAAAAACACACACATTGATGTTAATGGAAAATGCAATGAAAATGCATGTAAAAACGCATGTCATTTTCAGAAAACGCAAAACGCCTGCGTTTTTGCAAAGGCAGCACAAAAAGTATCCTGTAACATTTTGGGCTGTGTTTGCAAAAAAACACATGCGTTTTGCGTTTTCAGAAAATGACATGCGTTTTTACATGCATTTTCATTGCGTTTTCCATTTAAATCAATGGGTGCGTTAACACATGCGTTTCTTTGCGTTTCTATGCGTTTTTGCAGTGCAAAAATGCATAGGAACACAAACGCAACCCTCCTTAGATGTGAACTTAGCCTAAGGGATCTTTTGCCAAACATCCCCACCCTGACCTCCACAATTGGTGAGAGACTAAAATCCCTACACCCACTTTAGTTACACCCCTACAGATATTTACAGATATCTGACCATTAAAAACTTATAAAATTATTGATTTTAATTTGATAATTTTGACTATAAGGCTAAGTTCACACTGGACGTTTCTGATTCGTTTTTGGTGCTGTGTTTTTTTTTTTTTTACATTACACCAAAAATAGATTTGTCAAAATGTCTGCCAGCAAAGTGAACAGGATTTACAATTTGCTGTTCAGATGCTGCATTTTTAGACTGTTTGGTTAGTAGTGCAAAAAGCGCATCCAGCAAATAATGAGCATGTCAATTTGTTCTCTGTTTATCTGGTGTGCTTTCTGCACCACTAACATTCAATTACTTAACCTCCCCATGATCACATGATGAGTTCAGGTGATGTCTTTATCCTCAGCATCGGCAGGACCTGTGGGTAGTCTGTATGGTACTTCCACGACCTACCCATATGATATCCATGTGACTCAGTCACATGGGGCACATGTCCTGGAAGCCATACAGACTACATACAGGTCCTGCCAATGCCCAGGAAGACACCACCTGAGCTCAATGTGGGATCCCGAGGAGGGTAAAAGGAGTGTGTGTCTCTGTGTGTCTGTCAGTATCCGCTGAAAATGGAGCAAAAAAGCAGCACAAATGGATTATGCATTTGTGATGCTTTATTAGAAAACCAGGATCCATTTTTGATCCAGAAACTGCACCAAAAACATTTTTGAATTTAGCCTAAGGTTTTGCTCACATTTGCATATTAAAAATCAGTCTCATTTTTATGCAGAAATAAATGAAATACATTTGATAGTATGTATGTCATGCAAGTGCTATGTGAGTGTGCAATTTTTTCTTGCCTAGCATCTGTATGACATGCATATGCCATCCATAAGCAATGCATTATTATGCACTATTATTGTACAATCATTTACAGGACCATTTACAGTGTTCTATGCTACAGAATTGTAATGTAACCCTATAAAAAAAATGGACAGCATATGGATGGTCCTTGTGCTATTCGTTTTTTTCTCATGCTGATGCTATTTTACATTTGACGACAACATATAAGTACAGGAGGCTGGCACAGCAATGAGAAGCAAAATGGCACCACAATTTGCAAATCTTCTTATGGCCAAGCTTGCCTTTTTATCCTCTTGTCCTATCAGGCCTCTGGCCTATTACCGTTATATCAATTTTAATCATCTGGATGGAGTCTGAGCTGAAGACGTTCCATGAACAAATTAATCAGTTTCATCAACTTAACACTCAACTACTCCTGCACTGAAATCAGCTTTCTGGATAGCATCATTAAGCTACGAACAATGAAATAGTGACATATCTGTACCGGAAACCAATTGACCATCTAACATATCACCGATGGGATAGTTTTCATTCAAAACACATAAAAAACTCTAGTGTGTATAGCCAGGCCATTAGATGCAATCGGATATGTTCCAACACTACAGATAGAGACAATCACCTCAGAAAGAACTTTTTGAACCAGGGCTACCATGCAAGAGAAATTGAAAACCAGATTACAAGATCGACCAGAATATCAAGGAATCATCTCCTACATTACAAAACTAGAGAAGAAAACAACCGGGTTCCTCTTGTAGTCACCTACAATCCGAGTCTGGAAGTGCTAAGAGGAGCTGCACGGAAACTGCAACCACTACTACAAAAAGATGCTCAACTAACACTCTTGTGTTTAAGACAACCTCTGAATCTAAAGCATATCCTTGTTAGAAGCTCCATGTCCTCTCCAAAAGCAGCAGGAACCTTTCCCTGCAACCAGAACAGCTGCAAAACCTGTCCATCTATAATGACAACTGACAAGATAAAGATTCCCAGGACAGATCAGAACTACATGATCCCAGGCAACTTTTATTGCACCACAAGCAATGTGGTGCATTTAATTATATGTACCAAATGTCCAACAGGTGGCATGTACGTAGGAGAGACCGAGCAAAAAGTCAGAACAAGAATGAATTCTCATGGCCACACAATAAAAGACAGACCTATGGATCTACATGTAGCAAAGCATTTTTGCAGCTCTAACCACAGTGAAGCAAATATGAGGCTGATCATTTTAAAAAGTAACTTCAAATCTCAGAATGAGAGAAGAATTTGGGAATACAAATTGATAACGACCTTTGACACATTCACAACAGGATTGAACGTGTCACATGGATTCATGCGTTTTTATATCAATTGAAAGGGCATTTGGGGATATCACATCTTCCAACAAACTACAGTTAGAGGACAATGACGTTTTGACACTTCTTACGTGAAATCCCATGGATTTATAGCTTTCTACTCTCACTGAGGAATCTTCAGGTCTCCACAGGCCACTAATCATAGAACAATAATACAATCGGTTCCTCTTATCTCGGAATTTTGATTTTATTTCCCCTGCTCCTCTCCCCCTTCCAAGACTGACTCTGCTTTACGTCACCTGTCATATTTACTGCATCATCTCACCCTGCTTATGTATATATGTATGTGTCTTCAGAATCTGTGTCATTATCAGCCTCATGAAGAGGCCATAGTGTCCAGTATGCTTGCTTTGCTCACCATCTTTTCAGTTAACCATTAAAAGGTATCAACCACTGAGGACTCTCAGACCCTAATATTTTTTTATACGCAACCATACACCAAATGCTGCAATTTTTAATTCAGACCTAAAATAGCTGAGGAAAAAAATTGTAGATTAGCACTGCCTTATTGTTTAACATTGGTGAGAGTGCAGTCAAATTTTTTAGCAGATAGCACATGATGTATGTAAGTGCAAATGCGAGCAAACCCCAATAATGAGTTTAGAGAATGCGATATGGTATGATATATTTGTCAATATAGTTAATTCTTAGGTCAGGTCCACATGGCTTTCTGTCTTTCCGTCTGGACGGATGCGTTTAACAGCAAAGTTAATGCAATGTAATGCGTTAACGCTGCCAAAGAGATGCATTGGTAAACGCATCCAAACGCAAGCCAAAATATGTTTGCATTTGAAAGTATAAATTTTTTTCTAAACGCACAGGATAACGCGGAGTGCAACCTGTGCATTTAAGAAAATGCATACTTTCAAATGCAAGCACATTTTGGCTTGCGTTTGGATGCGTTTACCAATGCATCTCTATGGAAGCAATAAAGTAAGCAAACGCAAGCATTACAGTGCGTTAACTCTGCTGTTAAACGCATTCGTCCAGACAGCCAGAATGTGATGTGGACCTGGCCTTAGACTGTGAGTGCAGGACATTGCAAGCTTAGACTACACTCTTATCAAAGTGCTTCACGCTATTAGCTCAAATTTACTCAATTGTAAGACTGTCTAGTCAAAGTTTATATTCCCTATTAGATGGCTAATTTGTGCCAAAATTGTGATCAGAAAACTCATTAAATATGGGGTAAGTCATGTACGATTTTTTTTTTGAAAAAATCATGTCAAAGGTTCCTGCTTTTAAATTGATAAATCTTCAGCATTTTGTAATTCAGTTCCCTAAAGTTAGTGGACAATTTTTGGTGCAGCTTTTTACATTAAGAACTTAAGCCTGGGTTACAATGTGTCGGCTAACCGACCAATGATCCGACTTGACCTACATCGCTGGAACAACGTTCAAAGATTGCTAGTGAGGTGTCACACATACTGATATCGAGCATGATGCAGTAACGATTCCTCGAAAAGGGAACAATACTTGCGGTCGTTTGGTTGCCTACGTCCTCCAGTTCTAAATAGGCAAAGTCGTTAAAACATCGTTATCAAGGTGTCACACACACTGATGCTGCAGGTTGAACGAATGATCAACGACTGATTTATGGTCCGGTTCATAAACCTCCGATCAGCCGACTTATTGTTGGTTGATTCTACGTGTCACACGCAACGCACATTGCTCCACCCCAAAACCTGTGACGTACCAATGATATCGTTCACGATATTGTAGCGCGTGACAGGCCCTTTAGTCTTATCCACTCTGTCTCAGGCCCAGCAGTGTAGTCCCAGTTTTTTGGTGTGATAGTAAATAGCTGAGGAGGCTCCACACACAGCCCGTTAAGGCCGCTTTACACAATATCGTAGCCCTAAAACGATAAAAAGTCGGGTGATGACGCCGATATCGTTCGTGCATTGTGTCGTGTAAACAGGCAATGCAACTGAAAAACGATGTAACTACGATATTGTTTTTGAATTGTGCATGATCTCCAACCGTGCAATATTGGCATGACGATCTGGCATGATCGTGCTGTGTAACAGCGCAACTACGATTTGGAGCGCAACTTCCCCTATTCACGCCAATGTTAATTGGTCATTCCCTGAGTTGCTCAGACGCAGTATGCAAGAGGAACGTACTACATCGTAGTTGTGTTGCCTGCCGATATCTGACTGTGTAACATCTCCTATGCGATCTTGGACAAGTGCCAAAAACGTGCGCGCTCCCGTGCCGTTGTATACAATATCGTAATGATATCGTGCCGTGTAAAGTGGCCTTTAGCCTTTGTGTGTACAGAGATATTCTCTTCTAAAAGCAATATTCAGTATATCTACAGACATATGCAATAAACGTATTTTTCTGTTGAAACAAAATTTTATATTTTCACTACAGATTTTACCATTTGCAATGAGCAAAATTCACAGCAAATCTACAGCAAAATCTGTCCAATCTGACGAGCTGTTTGACAGTGGACTCGTGTCTTTTATAAAATGCAGCATCAAGTACCCCATAACAGTCATGGAAAATCTGAGATAGTTACAAGGGAGTTAATGGAAGTACTTCTTACTTGAGCTGATTGTGGCATCTAGCACAGTGAGATGATTTATAGAACAGTGCACTAATTTGAGACAGCTCGCCACAATATTTTTTGAGAGGGTTGTTAATAATCAGAAAAAAAAATTATTAACCCTTTTGATTTCAAAATGTAACCGGCCTGAGAGCTGATTTTTTTCTGCACAACTAGATCAAGCCTACATTCAGACACACCATTTTTGTTCTGTTTTGGTCATTTTTGTAGCTGGAGAACTACCCATTCACACTGCACATTTTTGGTGATTTGGTGCATTTTTGGGCTGAGTTTTTTTTCCCATTTAGAATAGTGCCTTATGGAAAAATGGTGGAGAAAAACGCCAGAGAATCTAGCATGCACTTTCATTTAACTGATCAGATTTCCAGGCAAAAAAAATTGGATCACTCAAAAAATTCCCTGTCTGAATGGCCAAAAATGAAAACCCAGTTTCTTAAGGCTGGCTTCACACCACGGTAAGATCCGGTCAGGGGCTGTCAGGCATGAACCTGACAGCCCTGGACCGGATCAGCACACAGAACCAGAGGGCCAAATGTGCCCTCTGGTCCTGTGTGCAGCCAGACGCAGCTGCAGCTGCTAATGATTCAGGACCGCGGCTCGCAGGGAGCTAGCCGCGGTCCTGAAAGAACAGCGGCGTGCAGCCACCAGTGTCAGGTTCCCGGATTCTCCCGGATCCTCCCGGACCAGGGCAATCCGGCCTCATAGGCTCCCATGTCAGGGAGCGCCGGATTGCCCCGGATCCGAGAGGATCCGGGAGAATCCGGGGCGAATCCGGGATCAGGCAAATTGAGGAGATTTTTCTCGCCGGTCACAAAAATGTTGCAAGCAACATTTTTTGTGTCCGGTGAGAATAATCCGAATTCTCCCGGAGTCATCGGAGAGATGGAAACCGGATGGCAGAGAGCTGCCATCCGGATCCATCCAGCCCCATAGGCTACTATGGGGCCAAAAACCGGTCGGAGCTGTCTGGTTTACACCGGACAGCTCCAAACCGGATCTTACTGTGGTGTGAAGCCAGCCTTACTGGAATTAATTTTAGTGGTCCGTTTTTGCAGTGCACTACAAAAAATGGATCAAAAAAACGGATGCAAAAATGCACAGTCTGAATGTAGCAAAGCCGCCCTGGGCTAGAGTAAGTTACTATGTACTAAGATTTAGTGACGTTAGCATAATAGATTAAGATAAAAAAGATACTGATTTGGTAAAATTTAAGAGGCATTAATTAACACTGGCTAAAATTTCACCATTGCTGTACCCATTTGGGCTCACAATCTAAATTGCCTGTCTTTAGACTACGCGAGGAAACCAGAAAACACGGAGAATACTCACAGAAATATGAGGAAAGCATACAAACTCCTTGCAGATGATGCCCTTGGTGTGATATAAAATACTAGACCTCATTGCTTCACAGCAACACCGCTTACCACTGAGCCACCATGGTGCTCAATTAAGCAAGTTCATTGGAATTCTGCAGTGCTTCAGTGTAATTTTTAATGGTATTTTGTATATATATTTTGTGTCTCTTTACAATATTTGCAATCATTAACATCAGACCACGTCTCCAGTGGACATCACAACCTAATTTTTCTACCATACCTGTATATGAGTTCATAGTACAGAAATTAATCAATATGTTTGGAATGAGAAAGGAAAGTAGTGAACTGGTAGGAAACCCGTACAAGGGATACACAAGCTCAATACGTCTATTGCTTTTATTTTTCGAGAAATCTGCATCGACTTTGTAGAAGCTTTGCAGTATTAATTTGTAAATGTACTATTTCATAAGATATTGCAACCCAAGACTATTATCCAGGAAGGCAATATTTATTACATGATTTAAAATGCATATAAAGGGACTATACCCATATTGTCTCCAAAATGCTGAATATTATAGTGATCCGTCTACATATAAACGTGAAATATATTTATAACCGACTCTATATCTGTAAATAAAAATATCTTACTAGCAGAAACACATCAATAACAGAAAATGCTGCAGGACTGAAATCAGAGAGCTGAGGATCTTTGCCAAAAATCTGTACATTAAATTATATTAGTGCATTGTTCTATAAATCAGCTCGCTGTGCTGCATGTCACAATCACTGCGCAAGCCTATAGTCGTAACAAGTACTTCCATTAACCCCTTCTAACCATTAGATTTGCCATGACTGTTCCAGAGTACTTATATTACTGTTTTATATAAAAAAAACATGAACCTATTGTCAAACGGCTTTGCAAATTGTAAGGATTTTGCCATAGATTTGCTATGGATTTCACTCATTGCAAATTAGAAAAATCTGTGATAAAAAAAAATTTAATTTTGTTACTTGATAAAAAAGCCTTTTACTGAATTTCAGGTGATTTTTTTCTGACAAGTGTGTGGCATTGAAAATCCTATTTACTTTTATTGTACTTTAAATTGACTCTTTTCAGGGTCACTGCTCCAGCCTCTTCCGAGTCTCGTCCGATAGACTCGCATGTAAGTAGCAAAATGAGTCCGAGCCCTAAAGGTACCTTTACACGCCGCTACAGAAGGTTGGAAACAACCGGGTTTCAGAGACAAATGTATCTTGCACCGTCAAATGAACCCGAGGTAGCGGCGTGTAAACTAGGTTGTAGCCACCCGTCACTTTCGGCACCTGTTTCAGAGCAGTGCTCTAAAACAGGTTGGTTTCAACCCGATGGTAGCGGCGTCTAAATAAGGTACGGTAAGGTTGTTTTGCCACCTAGTTAACTCCCTGGGGCATGACACAGCCCCCGGGAAACCGCCCCCTTCAGCGATCATTGGTGGAAGCTCCTGCGTTACGATTGGTTTTCGCTGCATAGGGCGGCATATTTAAGGAGCTGACCCGTCACACTATACAATTGCAATAGCATCATGTATTAGCCAGCCTTTCTGCGCTGCCTGGCCAATCATGATGCTATTGCATTGTCCAATCATCGTACGAGCGTCTCGTAATCCACAATTCTGGCACGCCCATGTGTTGTCCCTGCTGCCCCAGGTCCTCCCATATTACCTTCTGTAGCGGCGTGTAAATGAGGGACGGTGCTCTACAGAGGGTAACTTGTGGCACCCGGCAGTGCCTCCAGGGATAGATTAAACCTTCTGTAGAGCACCTTGCAGCGGCGTGTAAAGGCGGTATCGGGTACCGTTTGCAACCGTTGGTGCGTGCTCGTGCACGTGAGACACCCGGTTGTTTCTAACCTTCTGTAGCGATGTGTAAAGGTACCTTTAAGAATATGTGATCACTTTCAGGATTAGTAGCGTTTTGGATTCAGCACTTTTGTGTTGCATCCAAAGTGATGTATTGTACAATACAAACACAGTGGATGGGATTTATAAAAATTTTATGCCTACTGTGCTTATTTCTAACCCTGCGTACACTGACCTATGGTGCGAGTTTCCTATCTGCAGCATGTAAATTTCTTGTGTGGAGCTGCTTGAGTTTCCTGCATGGGAGAATGCACCAAAAATACTCTGCATCCAGAATGCCAAAAAACCCTGATCATGGGGCATGAAGCCTTAGGTTGTGTGCTCATGATTCGGACGCATTGTGCTCATGTTGGACGCAGTGCCCCCGGACCTGTGGGAACACATAGGGTGCCCGCAGGGAGACCGCAGCCACCCTTTGCCCATGATCTACGTTTAATGTAGGGCGGCTTCTCCCTTCCTTTACCCGATAGTGATCTTTTCCAACTCCGCAGCCTGAAATTATAATGAAGTCCAGAAATCTGCACTGCAGGTGAAATAACGTTGTGGTTGGCAAAAATACAGTGAGCATGGGATTTCTAGAAATACCATCCACTATGCTTGTGCTGTACAATGCAGCATTTTGAATGGAGCAGCAATACAATGCATCCAAAATGCTGCAATTCCTGATCTTGAGCGCACACCCTTAAAGGAAGCCAATCAGGCAAAACACTATTAACATGCAGATACAGGGTTTTACTACAGGTTAATAGCAATCTGATATTGTGTAGCCACCCTGACAGTCCCACTGCTGACAGGAAATGATCTTTATTCCTCCTGGCAGCCTCAGACTTTCAGTCATAGGTGGAGTGGCAGGTTCGGTTTCAGTCTTAGGTTTTATCCATGCCCCGACACTGACTGACAGCTGACTCTGTACTGATAAACTGAGGAGCTGGCTGTCAGTCATGGCCAGCAGTGGGTTTACAGTCACCACTGATTGAAGCTCGTTGAGGGTCAGTGAGTTAAAGCTCAAGGCTGATCGGAAGAATAAAGTTAATTTCCTCCCAGCAGCTGGGCTTTCAGTGTAATGGATGCAGAGTTGCAGAATGCTGTTAATAAAAAGATTCCCCTACTTTCAGGCCACATGCGCTGTTCATGTTATACATGTGTGCATTCTATGTATGGAGAGAACTTAGGAGCTAAGTCTCCTCCATGCTCAGCAGGTGCCAGTTATATTATATAGCCGATACCCAAGTCTACCTGCTGCAATCATTTAGCAATCACTTTATCTCATAAGATGAAGCCCTCAGTTGTGACTGAGGCATTTAAAAGGTTTTATATATGAGGGGGTCCACTGCAGTCCCCCTTGCTACCACAACAGTAAAGCTGTGTGTGGATGGTATTGTCATGACAGGCAGGGGACTACTAAAGGCTCTGTATCTGCCATGTGTGCCTACCTATGCAAGCTTTGGCTTTATAGACTGGTATAGACACAGTAGACTGAAATACTACACTAAGTGCTTGTGAGACTAAATCCCCTAAGGGTATGTGCACACGATCCGTAGGCACTGCGTGTTGGATGAAGCGCCTCTGGACTTGCGGGAACCTGCGGGTGAATGCGCAGCTGCCCTGTACTCATCATGTGTGGTGGGTGCAGGATGACTTTTCCCTGCATTCACCTGCTGGAGATGATTCTGACTCTACAGCATGAAATTAACATAGTGCGGAGATGCAGAAGAGTGGCAGCCTGCACTGCAGCTGAAAACACGCTGTGCTGGGGAGATGCACAGTGGAAACAGGATTTCTAAAACTCCCATCCACTATGCTGCTCCTGTACAATGAAGAGTTTTGGGTGCAGCGGCAATAAACTGTATCCAAAATGCTGCCATTCATGATCATGTGCACACACCTTAAGAAACTTATTTAAAGATGTAAACATGAAACAAAACATTATAGAAAATATATTAAAAAAACACCCATAAGAGCTAGTCACCCCTTTTTTCTGACTGAAATGAAAAAAAAATATTTAAAAAAATTAAAGCGCTGTCTGTACAACTAAATTAATAATATTCATCCCATACAGTGAATGCAAAACTAATAATAAAAAAAGTCTGAATTGTAGAAAAACTGTTTTTCTGGTGACTTCTCTTCCCAAAAATTGAAATAAAAAGAGATTAAATGGTATCAATAAAAACTACAGCCCAGACAACTCTATCAACTGAAAAAAATTAAAGAAAGGTACACTATAGCTCTTGAAAGGTGAAGAGAAAAATATAAAAAACAGAGTCTCTGTCACCCAAGGGCCCAGGTAACCCTGGAGCCAGCCAGGGGCGGACTGGCCCGGGTTCCTGGGGGGCAACTGCCCTCCGGGCCGCCGGTATATGACAGTTCAGGGCCGCCCGGTACTGCCGACAGCCGCCCTGAATAGTGAAAGGATCATCATCAGATGAACTGAGCGGCTATCAGTGCGGTGCGGCCGCAGTGGGACCGCCGCGCCCGGGCTTCATATCGCAGCAAGCAGGGCTGCGTTGTCCAGGCAACCGGCGGGACGCCGGTCGCGATTAAGCCACTGACTGTTGTCAGTGCTAGCGGGCGGCCGTCTGTCGGCTCGGCCGCCCGCAGCCGCCGCCGCAGCCGCACTCACCTCTAAGATAAGCTGAGAGAGCTCTCAGCTCTGCACTGGGCTGCGCCACCGCCGGGCCGGTCCGGGCTTCCGGCAGCAGCGGGTTGTCATGGCAGCCACCCGGCTGGCCTGTGGGATGCAGGGAGTGGAGAGGGCGCCTGCGCCACTGCGCCAGGGAGGAGGGAGGGTTCAGAGCGGTGTGTAGCCTGCGTGCTACGTCAGCACGCAGGCAGTGAACCTTGTGAACCCACGGCACCTTATCCTGTTTGTGAACAGTACCGGCCGCGTCACTGCTAACAGAAGGGGTCTGAGTGTGGCCATATCTGCAAGCTGTGATGCAGCGCGCCTGGCTACATTACATTCCTGCGGAGAAGAGCTAAATGGGACACCACCAGCCATGAGGTGAGCAATGTGTGCTGCTCCTCCATATAAAACTTGCCCATGTTCATGCATGGCTGGCTGTGATTGTGTGTCTTGCTGCATGTGTGTGTGTAAGTCTCTGGATGCATGTGTGTGTTTGTGTGTGTCTCCAGCTGCATGTGTGTGTCTCTGTCTGCATGTGTGTCTGGCTGCATGTTAGTGTGTGTCGCTGGCTGCATGTGTGTGTGTCGTTGACTGCAAGTGTGTGTCTCTGGCAGTGTGTGTGTCTCTGGCTGCATGTGTGTGTCTCTGACTGCATGTGTGTGTGTGTGTCTCTGGCTGCATGTGTGTGTCTCTGACTGCATGTGTGTGTGTGTGTCTCTGGCTGCATGTGTGTGTCTCTGGCTGCATGTGTGTGTCTCTGGCTGCATGTGTGTGTGTGTGTGTGGCTTCATGTGTGTGTGTGTGTGTGTGTCTCCAGCTGTGTGAGTGTGTCTCTGGCTACGTGTGTGTCTGGCTGCATGTTAATGTGTGCCTCTGGCTGCATGTGTGTGTCTGCCTCCATGTCTGTGTGTATGGCTGCATGTGTGTGTGTCTGCATGTGTGTTTGCCTGGCTGGCTGCATGTGTATTCAATCTGGCTGTGTGTGTATGCGTGGCTGGCTCTATGTGTGTGGCTGTATGTGTGGCTGGCTGGCTAGCTTTGGCTGTGTGTGGCTGTGTTTGTGTGGCTAGCTATGTGTGTGGCTAGCTATGTGTGTGGCTGTATGTGTGTGGCTGTATGTATGTGGCTGATATTGTGTGTGTAGCTGGCTGTGTCTGTATTTGGCTGGCTGTGTCTGTGTGTGCCTGTGTGTGGCTGGCTATGGCTGTCTATGTTGCTGGCTGTGGCTCTGTGTGTGGCTGGCTTTGGCTATGTGTGTGGCTGTCTATGTGGCTGTGTCTCTCTGTGTGGCTCTCTGCGTCTGTGTAGCTGTCTATATGGCTAACTGTTTTTGTGTGGCTGTGGCTCTGTGTGTGGCTGTGGCGGGCTGTCTGTGTGGCTGGCACTGTGACATCCAAATGCTGTGTGAGTGTCCGACAGTTTTCTTAGATCACATCCATGTGCAATCTGTTTTGTTTCTCAGCAGCTATTACTGCTATTTACAGGAGCATTTTACAGTTGTCTCAGCTGAAGAATGAGAATGTATCAGTGAAAAAAACTGATGCCTCTCGGATGGTCCGTGTGCTGTCAGTGTGCGGTCCATGATTTTGTCGGACTCATAGACTTGCATTGGTGAGTCTCGCGCATGAATCGCAGACTGTCGCAGCATGTTGTGACTTTTTTCCCATCCAGAATCTGGATGAGAAAAAAGCGTCCGACACTCGCCAATGTGTTTCAGACGTTGATTAACTGACTGCACTGCGATAAAATCACACATTGCACTTATCCGAGATTCACGCCAGTGTGTCCGTGCCCTAATAATAAAATCCATATAGTAATCCTACAATGTCTGCGGGACATGGTATGGGGGTGTTTATGGCTCAGTTAGTACACACTCCATACTTCTTGTTATTAACCAGTTAATGCTCTCTTGTCCACCGCACTTCAGTGTCAAAAGAGGAAGACAGCGAGACAGGCAGCAACATGGCATCAGAGAGCCCCTGACCTCGAAATAGAAGATCCTCAGATCCCGGTATTGTGACGACATATGAAGAAATATTTTTTTTACATTTATATTACACTATGAACTCCACAGCACTTTACATACATCATCAACACTGTCCCCATTGGGGCTCACAATGTAAGCATCCTACCAGTATGTCTCATATTGTATATCACCTTTCTTTGATATCACCTTCACAAATATTGCATTTATTGAACTTGTCAGGTTTTGGATGTTTTAAGATTGCATTTGTTTGCAGGATGTCAGAATTGACTCCCAGAGCTGCTGGTTTGATGGTTAAGGTCTTACAGCATCTTAGATTTTTTTTGCTTAATGGTACTTCTAAGTTTCTCAATAGGGTTGAGATCAGGGGAGACTGGTAGCCACACCATGGTTTTCTCTACTTTTATGTCCATAGCAGCCAATTACTCAGGGCTATGCTCTGTACCAAGAGATGGTGCATTGTCATGCATGGGGATGATTTTGTACAAAGAAAAAAAGTGGTCAGTCTAACAGTATATATACTTTGCCGTGGTCCTTTTCACGCCTTCATGGACCCTATAGGGGCAAACTAGCTCTCTCCACATGATTACGACCCAAAACATGACTGCCACCTCCTTGCTGATGTGACATGGTGGCGGTCAACTAGCAACCATCTACTCCAACCATAATGGGAACCTCCTAGGCTCCCTTTAGCCTTTAGCTACCCCTCCGTCTGCAGGGGGCGTGGCACGATGGGGGGGCACCGCTGACAGTGCCTAGGGCGCAGGAACTCCAAATACGGGCCCGGCTGGAGAGGGACCGAGATGGGCCGCCGATAATTTCCGACAGCACCCCCCCCCCCCCGGTCCTCACCCAAGGGCTGCCGGAAAAACTTTGCCACCCAGGATTTGCGTCGCCAGTCAGCCCCTGGAGCCAGCCTTGACTTGGGGTTTGTGTATGTTTTCTATGGTACTGTATGCGTTCTAGATTCTCAAAATACAGAAGATCACTATGGATTTTCTGATTACTGCATCCAGTATTGAAATGGAACTGGTGTTTATTTGCTGTGACAATGCCACGATCCTTTATTAAAACATTAGATTTGTCTCCTACCATGAACCGCTTTTTAAAGTATTTCTTTGGCTTTGTGTGTTCTTAGCCGAAGGGGGAGATGCAAAACATGTTCAACAGTCCTGTGCTTTACTGACAGTTCACCTTCAATCCGGATTATGAAGGCAGTGGTGCTAAAGATTACTGCAAGAAAGCAATCAGTAGCTTTATGAGTTGAAACAATTGCACAAAAGAGACTTCTTGCAGAGACAATTCTGGTAGTTTAATAAAGTACTGGAGGGCAAGAACCATGGTAAGAATATTGATGGGGCGCAGAATGTGCACTTTCAGCTCGAGATAAAGAATATCAATACGGCAGCTAACAAGAAGCCTCATCTTTAATGACCTCTCCATCTTACACAGCACAGAATAAACATTATATACATACACATGAACTGGTTAGGAATTCTATATTCTCCAACATGTCCTCCATATTCCATCAAATTACAATATTAATAATGGGAATTTCTGTCGAAAGCCTCTAGCTATACTGGTGACTATTATTTCCCATAGGCCTTTTGTAGAAAAACCTGCGGAGAGTATGAGGTAGCTGACAGCTTTCTCAATGTACATTGTGAACCAGACATGCCCTCTATTCAATACGTTTCCTCCAGCTGTAATTTATATGTATGATAGCTTTGACAGATTTCAGCTAAGAACTCTACCTTGTGATTTCTTTTGTTCCGGACCAGACAAAGCTTTCTCTGTGATCTGAATAAGATCCTCACTCATCTCCCAATTAAGAATTTTACATTAATCCAGATGGCCTCTCCATTGCTCGCTGTATCTGTATATTTAATTGGACTAATTAAGTGCACAAGGAGACTAATTCATGATCGTCGCTGTTGTAATCACTCACACCCCTGATTTTAAAAGGGTTCATCACATTATTTGCACATGGACTGCATAGGTTTAAAGGTTTTACTAAGAAATATGAGACTTAAGGAACCAAAGTTAGAAAGTTCAATTACAGCACAAGCAATGTGCAGAGGAAAAGTACACTTTAGATGCACAATAATATGCCTTCACAGCATGGATTATTACCAATATTAAATAGAAAAAGAGGAAAATGGGGGGCACAGGAAAAGTCATTGGAGAATGAACTACTTAAAGTGAACCTGTCACATGGAGAAACACACTAGCACTGTCCCCCAGAACTGGGAATGCTGCCGGGGGAATTAAACTTCTTTTTCTCCCTGCAGCAATTTTTAAAGTGCAGGCACCAGGCAGATTCAGAATATGATTAACCCAGTCTGCAGGTTAATAGCATGTTTCCATGTGACAAGTTCCCTTTAAAATGATGTAACAATGTGCCTAAAGGCAGAGACACACTATGGGAGATGCATGCAAGATACTCAAATGAGTCACACATGACTCACCTGGCACGGCTGCTGGCTCTAAGGATGGGAGCGTGTCAGCTGCTTGTGTTTTTGTGGAGGTTGCAGAGAGGTGGCTGCTGGGCTTGATTCATGCAAGACTCTTGCGAGTATCTCGCATCCATATCGCATAATGTGTCTCCGGCCTAACTTTTTACATCTCTTAGAAATCATTAGTTGTGCTAAATTTCTATTTAAAAAAATTGTTGTCACATTTAAATTTCCTTAAAGTTTACAATTTGATCATCTAAGGGCCCTTTCACATCAGCGTTTTTTTCAAATCGCGGCAGATGCGGTGAAAAAAACGCATCTGCCGCAATTACCGCATACCGGCTGCACTTGCGGCACGGTTGCGGCACGGTTGCGGTAAACGCCATACAAGGTATAGGGGGACTTGCGGCAGGTGCGGCAAGTGTGGTTTTGGCACTTGCGGCAGGTGCGGCCGCGAAAAAAAATGCTGTCAGCCGCGATTTGGAAAAAAAAACGCTGATGTGAAAGGGCCCTTAGAAATGTTATCAACTGTTAAATTAATAGAACCCAACACCCAGTACACCCAACCAAGGTGTGCTGTTGTTAACCAAATAACGAGCAATAGTCATCACTTCATGAGCGTTGTGCTAGGTACAGATAAGTGAACCTGTTTGTGTCAAAATTTCGGGTGCATTATGTATACAAATCACTGGAGTGAGCATCGCTGAGATCCGGTTCGAGCAAGTGTTTCAATGGCTCACACTAGGTGTAAAATAAGGGTACCTTTACACACATAGATAAATTGCTTGCAACTCACTGGTTGCAGTGAAATCATGGACACATTATTCCATTTGTACATGTCAACAAAATGGAACAATGTGTCCATGATTTCACTGCAACCAGTGAGTTGCAAGCAATTTATCTCTGTGTAAAGGAACCCTAAAGGTACCTTCACACGCCGCAATCGCGGCTGGGAATCCTAAAGGCAATATGTCGCCCTGGAGCAATCACCGTGAAATTGCCTCACAGTTGCGGCGTGTGATTGGGGAATTTCACTGCGATAAATCGCCTGTCGCCTGATTCCTGAGCACTGCTCTGAAATCAGCCTCAATCATGAAGGCGATATTTCCGTGTTGTGGCGTGTGATAGGGCGATAGTGATGGAAAGAGCGCTGCCTATGATTTCCCGTAGGCGTGCCACAGCGTGCTGTAGTCCGCGCCCCGTCTCCAATGATTGGTGGTGGCTACTGTGTTCCCATTGGCTGTCAGTTGACACCGTGCCATATTTGAGCGTGTATTGGTGCCAAACTCCGACAGACAATGGCGTCATGTATTATCCAGCCTTCCAGAGCAGGCTGACCAATCGTAACGCTGTAGCATTGTCCAATGAGCGTGAATGGGGGGCGCGTGTAAACCACTGTGGCACGCCTATCTCCTTGCCGCGCTGAACATGTACGCCCACATTGCCTTTGCAATTGCGGCATGTGAAGTGGCAATGGAACGAGGCAAGATTGGTTCCGCTGTAGGTGAGGCGACTTCCGGAGCGACACATCGCCTTAGGTTCTGGGCGCAATTGCGGCGTGTGATGCCGCCATTGGCGACCAGAGGCGGGCACGAAAAACGTGACCTTGCACGTTGTTTCGCCATATATCGCCAGCCAAAATTGCGGCATGTCAAGGTACCTTAAGAGTTATCAGGTGTAGTGTGTTGTAAAAGAAAAATACACATCCTGCACTTCACGGGAAGTGGTTTACTTATGGCTGGCTCTATGTGGCAGAGAGGGATCTCTTGTTCTGTGTTTTAATATCACATAAATGTAAATTTATTTTGAGAAAATAAAGAACCTACAATTTAGCAGGAGCAGGTCAGGTCTTCAGCTGTCAGTCATAAAAAGGAGCCCTTGTGAAAAACGCAGAAATGGCTTATTACTTCTGCCAGCTAGAAAGTGTCCAGTATGAGCTGGGATGGCATTATTGAAGGGGTTTTACCCAGCACAAGGGCATTGATGGGTCCTATCAGGCGTTGACAATAAATGCAAGTGATGCAAGTATGTCACTAAAAAGGGCTATGCTACCTGTAACTGGGGCTCTTATGAAGTCTCAGTTACAGTGAAAAAAAATACAAAGTAAAGTAATAATATTTATTCATTTATATAGCGCAGGGGTCTCAAACTCGGCTGGGTTGGTGGGCCGCACATAGAAAAATGTTGATATCGGGGGGCCGCATTGCTTGTAGGACTAAGGCTGCTTTCACATCAGCGGTAAATGCTGATCGCGGCAGTTGCGGTGAAGAAAACGCAACTACCGCGATTACAGCATAACGGCCAAGATTGTGGCACACTTGCGGCAAGCCCCATACAATGTCTATGGGGCTTGCGGTAAGTGTGCGGCAAGTGCGGTTTCGGCACTTGCGGCTGCAAAAAAAAACGCTGCATACCGCATTTATTTCACAGCCGCACCTGCCCAAGTGCCGGAACCGCACCTGCCGCACACTTACCGCAAGCCCCATAGACATTGTATGGGGCTTGCCGCAAGTGTTTATGCGGTAATCGCGGCAGTTGCGTTTTTTTTTCACCGCAACTGCCGCGAACAGCGCAAAACGCTGATGTGAAAGCAGCCTAAGTGACATTTTTAGTAATACCAGATTTTTTTGCTCAATGTAGTAATGTCAAAATCCTGACCCCTTTCTTGTAGTAATGTCCCCATCTTGGTCCCTTTCTTGTTGTAATGTCCCCATACTGGTCCCCCTCTTGTACTAATATCCCCAACCTGGTCCCCTTTTGCAGTAATATTCCCCATGCTGGTCCCCTTTTGTAGTGATGTCCCCCATCCTGGCCCCCATAGTGTAGTAATGTCCCCCATGCTGGTCCCCTTTTGTAGTGATGTCCCCCATCCTGGCCCCCCAGTGTAGTAATGTCCACATTCTGGCCCCTTTTGTAGTGATGTCACCATCCTCACCCCCATAGTGCAGTAATGTCCCCTATGCTGGACCCCTTTTCTACTGATGTCCCCAACCTGGTCTGCCTTCTTATCACACACTAACTCACGCACACACTAACTCACGCACACACTAACTCACGCACACACTAACACACTCACTCACTGTCACTAATGTGGAACAAAAGGGGGGGGGAACCACAACCGATGAGCGGTATCTGGTGGTCTAGTGGGGCGACAATAACAGATGTGGGGGTTCGCATCTCACCTTTGCAGGTTGTGCAACCCTGCACAACCTCGGCGTATCGCAGTGGATGGCTCCGGACTCCAGCATTCAGGGTTTCCTCCACGAGCAGCTCCTTCTTCCAGTCAGTTGACTCGAGCAGCCGATCACCTGACCCTGTGACATTCTCAGCTATGTCACCGCAGGTCCTTTGGATTCTGTTAGCGGTGACTCTGGTTCACAGCTGCTCCTGCTGCAACCCTAGGATGGGGATAAAATATTTGTACAGAAGTGTGTGATTATAACAGAAGCGCAAGAGCACAGGAGGCACATGTTTAATTACCTTTGATATACCACAATGCATTTCCACGGCGGTCCGCCGTCTTCATCACGTAAATGCACCTGATGAAGACGGCGGACCGCCGTGGAAACGTGTTGTGGTATATTAAAGATAATTAAACGTGTGCCTCCTGTGCTCTTGCGCTTCTGTTATAATCACACACTTCTGTACAAACTCGCAGGCACTCACACAGGCACGCTCACAGGCAGGCTCACAGGCAGGCACACAGGCAGGCTCACAGGCAGGCACACAGGCAGGCACACAGGTAGGCTCACAGGCAGGCTCACAGGCAGGCAGGCACACTGGCCGTCTCACAGGCAGGCACACAGGCATGCACACAGGCAGGCTCACAGGCAGGCACACAGGCAGGCTCACAGGCAGGCACACAGGCAGGCTCACAGGCAGGCACACAGGCAGGCACACAGGCAGGCACACAGTCAGGGTCACAGGCAGGCACACAGGCAGGCTCACAGGCAGGCACACAGGCAGGCACACAGGCACTCTCACAGGCAGGCACACAGGCAGGCACACAGGCACTCTCACAGGCAGGCACACAGGCAGGCACACAGGCACTCTCAGAGGCAGGCACACAGGCACTCTCACAGGCACTCTCACAGGCAGGCATACAGGCACTCTCACAGGCAGGCACACAGGCACTCTCACAGGCAGGCACACAAGCACTCTCACAGGCAGGCTCACACTCTCACAGGCACTCACAGACACACTCACAGGCACTCACAACATTAATACACACACACTTTTGCTTTGCTAACCATGCTGGCAGCGGTCCAGTGCATGGGGCCACCGCGGTCTCTGCTATAATCTTACTTCCGGCCGCTTCACACTGCCGCTCGCTTCTGCTGATGTGCCAGTTCAATGCAAGCCGCAGTCAGCCAATGAGAGGCCCGCAGGTGACCTCGGTGTATGACGTCACCTGCGGGCCTCTCATTGGCTGACGGCTTGCATTGAACTTACAGAGGGGCAGAGCGAGCGTCGGAGTGAAGCGGCCGTAAGCAATATTATAGCAGAGACCGCGGCGGCCCCATGCACTGGACCGCCGTCAGCATGGTCAATCGTCCAAGGTGCCGGGGGCCGCACAGGGAAGCCCCTGGGGCCGCATGCGGCCCACGGGCCGCGAGTTTGAGACCCCTGATATAGCGCAATTAATGTCACTATACAAATGGTAAGTGGAAATACTAAATATAGATCATGGGAGAAGTCCGGAAGATTCAGGCAAGAAATCCGATACTTGTTTCTTCTTCTTTGTATACGCCTTATGTAGTTCTTTACAATAGTAGTGACATGATAGTGTTCTTACAATAATTCTTAGGGTGGATCAAATCGTCCCCCATAAAAATCATCTTTCAGTTGAAAATACACATTTTTACTTGGGAATGACAGAAGTTCAGTGTCTCACATTTATATATAGCTCTGCCGTGAAGAATTTATTACAAATTCACATTGGAATAGAGCTGAATAAACATGCAGTATATTTTTCACAGCCCGATCAGAAAACAGTTCTCGTACTAGAAGAAGCAAATTGAATATTTTCTATGTGCACCTGAACCTTTCTTTTTCCATCTGCAGTCTTATGTCATCTGTCATACATATAGATGAAAAAATGTCTAAGTGAATTAAAAAAAACTAAGCGACAGATCATCCATTGATAATGCAAAATAATATAATTACTATGCCAAGAATATGTCTTTTACATTTTTCCCATACTCTGACGTCACCTGGATATCACTGCAGAAAACCACTTAGTTCAATGGTTCTGCTGCTGTCCATTGTGCTACAGCACCATAGACAAACAGACACCAGGACAGTCTGAATACATGGCGCTGAAACCGGTGGGGGGTAGGTAAAGCACAGTCAACCAGTGTAATATATGATAGAGCAGTGTTTTATTGCCTATTAGTTTTTATCAATTATATTGTTGCCACAAACAAATAGTCTCAACATGTTTAGCAAGATTTTAATTTAGGGTTCACTCACAACCATCGTATTATCGGTCCGACAAAATATCAGATCACACTTTGACCAAGGGTAATTCATGGGGCGGCCGGCATGTCCAATTATTTCTTCCGACCGATCAAATGCCCAAGTTTGATTCAATATTCAGATCGCACTCGGTCAAGTAAATCATTGGACTGCACTCAGTTGACATCTAAGTGGAGTTTGTTTTCAGTGTGCTCCGATTCATCTGAGCAAATCAAATCACACTAAGATGACACTCTTGTTTTAGAGATTTATCAGAGTGTTGAAATCGGCATAATTGGCCCAATTCTCTCAGATAAGAGAATCTACAGTCATTCGACCAAGGCCTTACAGACAATAATCAGGGGAAACAGAGCTGCAGCTTTAGGGTGCATACTCACGATTCGGAATAGCAGCATGTTTGCGCTACATCCAAAACATTGCATTGCACAGTGCCAGCATAGTGGATGCGATTTTTAGAAATCCCATGCTCACTGTGCTTCTCCTCACCTCAGTGTGTTTCCAGCATCTTTGCATCATGGAAGAGATAACCATCGGTGAATGCAGGGAGAAGCCGCCCTGCACCCACTGCAGATCTTGTGCACAGGGTGGCTGTGGCCTCCCTGCATTCACCCTCGAGTTCCCACAGGTCCGGAACAGGTGTCTATCTTTCAATTACAGTCTGTCTCTAAAAAATTCCACTCCTGGCTTTGGCATATGTACACTGATACAAAATACAGACATGTGAATGAGAGCTGTTAGACAGCATAGTTTGGGAATGGTAAGGAATTTTTAATATAAGTATATTAGAAAATTGTTTAGATTATGACATTACATAGGTAGAGATGCCATCCAATTTTTAATGGATACATTACATTTTTGTCAGATAGTAATATTTTACAGGACCAATTACAGTTTCCTATCTGCTAAGGTAAAAAACGGATAACATACAGACAGCACACGGATGACAAGTGAGAAAAAACATCATCCCACCTTTCTGGATGAGAATTGGACTGATTTTTTTCTATACTCGTGTGACCCCAGCCTTACATTTTTATTAGTCCTATTAGTAGACTTGAACAGGTGAGCCTCTAATTGCTTCTTTTACACATTTAAATATGTTCACAGTTACAAATGATAGAAAAAGAGTAATAAAGTAAAAATATGTTAACCCAGAGATATTTCATTGATTCTAGGAAACATATCATTTAAAAAAAAAAAGCCTATATATAAACGGTACAATATTGTACGTTATTATATACATAAAAGAGAAAATGTAAAATCTCACATATCAAATATCAGCATGACTGTACTAACATGTTGAATTGATGTACCTGATTTTTTTTGGCAAACTTGCATTTTAGACAGACGGACGTTAGAGGGTGGAGTGGTAGGCATGATATGGTGCCAGTGGGTGTGGCTTGGCGATTCCTTCTGCAAAAGGAATAAGCTTTAATTTTAACTCCGTGCAGTCATGGAGTTGATTATAATAGAAGCAGGATTCTGAGGGTAAGACCACCAGGCAGGGGGGTTAGAGGGGAAAGAAGCCAACCCTTGCATACTTAAAGTGACCAGTTGACAAGAGCGACTTTTTTGGTGTGGCAGGGTGGCCGTCCAAGCACTATAACTTTTATGCAAGGGGGCCCCATGTGCCCCCTCACTTGGGGGTCTTAGTTCCAGACTCCTCTTCCATTATAATCAACTCCACGACTGCGTGGACTTAAAAGAAAAGTTAACGTTTATTCCTTTGGTAAAATGGTGAGCCATGCCCACCAAAGCCAAACGATGCCTATGACCTAAGATGCTCATGCCCGCTAACTTCATTCATTCATTCGTTCTGCAAGTATCCCATATTTTGGGTGGAAAATATTAACAGTAAAAATATAAGAAATTTCAATATTTGTATTACCAAAACAAACTCTATAAATGTTATTGGAGTTTAAATATATTCCAAAGTAATGCTATAAAAATAATGCAATTTATCCCACCTACAAAAGAGTTTCCTGCAACCATTTTAGAGAAAAAATAAAAACATTAAGGTTGCTGAAATGTAGAGAGGCTAAAACGAAAATAAAACTTAGCCGGCCATTAAAGGGAATCTGTCAGCAGGTTTTTGCTACCTCATCTGAGAGAAGGATGATTTAGGAAAATAACCCCTGAATCCAACAATGTATCACTTAGACTGCTGGGTGCAGCGCTTCAAAAATAATATAATATTAATAATATTTATTCGTTTATATAGCACTATTAATTTCATAGCTCTTTACATACATTTGCAACACTGTCCTATTGGGGCTCACAATCTAAATATCCTATCAATATGTCTTAGAAATGTGGGAGGAAACTGGAGTGCCTGGAGGAAACCCACACAAACACGGGGAGAACATGCAAACTCCTAATCAGTGTTTTTAGATTTAGCAATACAACGCGGAGCTGAGAGAGCTGCCCACGCCCACACCAGGCTAAATGTAGACATTGTACATTGATAGTGAGGTGTCAATAAGAATAGGGGGCGTGTAAGACAAAATGGCATAAACCAGCTAGTTGCAGCAATGATACATTCCTGCTGCTAAACAAACATTGCAAATAAATATTCCCATGGACCTTGACAAGAGAGGCATCAATGAATCCTCTTTGTTAACAATTACACCAGGCTTTCTTCCGATTAAATAGCAAAAGCCTGCTGACAGATTCCCTTTAAGGAACTTCTGGCCTGATTATTAGGAGGCTAATGAAATATAAGTAAACAGAAATGATCAAGAATATGAGGACATGATGAGAAATGTCATCATCTCGGACTTCTACTACTTTGAACACATTTTCAAAATTCCTAAGGTAATTACATATCTACAGCAGAAATCATGTTGTAAATGACTTTATGAAACAATCTCCTCTGATAGGATACACTATATATGTTCATTATCTGCAGTAGGAATGTAATTTGGGGAAACTCAGGTGTTTCGCTTTTAGGTCTGCTTTTCATGTGAAGTAGGTCAGTCTCACAAAATTGGATCCCATCTGTTGCATTGAAAATTGCATGTAATAATATAATACAATGTTGGCAGCTGTGGCATAATGGAAAGCAGATGTTCACACAGAAACCATTCTGAATATGATCACACTGGTGACATGCAAAGGTTTGTCTCCTATATCCAGTTCTTCCAACAAAGGCTAAGTATGTTCTCAATATACAGAATAAATAAATAGTATAAAGAAAAATATATTGCAATCTGAGAGTCCTCAGTGGTTGATACCTTTTAATGGCTAACTGAAAAGATGGTAAACATAGCAAGCTTTCGAGACGACTCAGGTCTCTTCTTCAGGCTGATAATGACACAAATTCTGAAGACACATACATTTATACATAAGCAATAGAGGAAAAAAAAAAAAAAAAAGAGAAGAAGAAGAAGAGACCTGAGTCGTCTCGAAAGCTTGCTATGTTTACCATCTTTTCAGTTAGCCATTAAAAGGTATCAACCACTGAGGACTCTCAGATTGCAATATATTTTTCTATCTACTGGCTAACACGGTATAAATATTCTTTACCTTAGTATAAAGAATGAATTTGTCTTTTAGGCAATATTCACTCAAAATGGCCAATTTATCAAAATTGGCGTAATGCTCAACGATCTGCACCAGTCTTGCTGGAATAATAGGTGTAAAGTTCATTTAGAGGTGCACAATACTTAAAGAGGAACTCCGGGGAGACACTTTTTTTGTATGGTCCCTGCACTCATAGATTATAATGCTGAGCTATCCGTTACAGTTATAAGGTTTAGAATTAATATAAATCCCTACAGCTCACAAACCTCCATCTAAGTCAGCTTCAGTGACGTCTGAGTACAAACACTTACTCATGCAATCACATGAGTGTGATGTCACTACAGGTCCCGGAGTCTGGAGATCTCTTTCTGTACAGAGAGCAAGATAGGAGACCTGTGTTGATAGGACCTTATGTAACATCATGCCCATGTGATTGAAGAAGGAAGTGTATATTCTCTGATGTACAGATGCTCACTGCAGAGAGAGGGCGGAGAGCTGCTCAATAATGCATGGCATACTGACCCCACTGGGAGAGGTGAATGGTTAGGGATTTATATTAATTCTAAACATTATACAACTGTAACAGACAGCTCAGCATTATAGTCAATGAGGGCAGTGATCACACAATTTTTTTTCTCTCCAGAGCTCCCCTTTAATGAATTTGGGGCCTCAGGTCTGGAGCAGGATTTCCAGCATTTAAAAGACTAGCCATTTTGATGAATTTTATGGTCTGGAGTGGCCACATCCTTGCAGCGCCTGGCTACTTCCTAGATCACATATTATGGGAGAGCTGATTCAAACTGGAGTAAAAATGGAAAAAGTTTCAAACTCACTGTTGTGCAAACAATAAAAATTGCAACTTTTCAAAGATTTTATTCCAGTTTACTTTTATAAAAATTTAAAGAATTAGCCTGTTTTTTTCTGTAGGTCAAAAGCATCCATTTTCAAGAAGAAGATACCGTATATACTCGTGTATAAGCCGACCCGTGTATAAGCCGACCCCCCTACTTTTGCCCCCAAAACCTGGGAAAACCTATTGACTCGTGTATAAGCCGAGGGTGGACCCCAGCACAGGTGTACAGCCCCCAGCAGTGTGGTATACAGGCCCCCCAATGGTAGTATACACCAGCCTCCCCAGTGGCATATACAGCAACCCCAGTGGTATACAGCAGCCTCCCCAGTGGTATATACAGACCCCACCAGTATATACAGCAGCCCCAGTGGTATATACAGCAGCCCCAGTGGTATATACAGCAGCCCCAGTGGTATATACAGCAGCCCCAGTGGTATACAGGCCTCGGCAGTATATACAGCAGCCCCCAGGGGTTATACAGCACCCCCCAGGGGTTATACAGCACCCCCCAGGGGTTATACAGCGGCCCTCAGGGGGTACCCAGCAGCCCCCTGGGGGTACCAACAGCCCCCTGGGGGTACCAACATCCCCCTGGGGGTACCCAGCAGCCCCCTGGGGGTACCAACAGCCCCCAGGGGGTACCCAGCAGCCCCCAGGGGGTACCCAGCAGCCCCCTGGGGGTACCAACAGCCCCCTGGGGGTACTAACAGACCCCTGGGGGTACCAACAGCCCCCAGGGGGTACCCAGCAGCCCCCTGGGGGTACCAACAGCCCCCAAAAGCTGGCACTGTCCCCCCTTGTAAGGGCCCCCCCCCGCTGCTTATACATTACCATCCCGGTGTTCTGATCGGCGCCGCTCCTCGGTGCTTCTTCTTCATCCTCTCGTCCTCGCTGGCTGCATCCGGGATCTCCGGCCGTCGCGCGATGACGTCATATCGCTGCGACAGCCGGAGATCCCGGATGCAGCCAGCGAGGACGGGAGGATGAAGAAGAAGCACCGAGGAGCGGCGCCGATCAGAACACCGGGATGGTAATGTATAAGCAGCGGGGGGGAGCCCTTACAAGGGGGGACAGTGCCAGCTTTTGGGGGGCTATATGCACTGCTTCCCCTGCCGCTGATTGACAGGGGGAAGCTGTGCATATATAATGAGCGGCCCCACGTGACGGGGCCGCTCATACAGCAGCCTCCCCCCGCCTCCTCCAGCCTCCACAGCCCCCACCACAGCAGGTGGTACCGTATAGACCCGTGTATAAGCCGAGGGGGGGACTTTTCAGCCCAAATTTTGGGCTGAAAAACTCGGCTTATACACGAGTATATACGGTAATTCATGAATTCTTCCTTTTATCTTGAGTTCTGTTAATTTAAGGGTAAGTGCACATGATCAGGACTAGCAGTGTGCATGTTTGCTGCATCCAAAACTCTGCATTGTACAGTATATTCACAATTGAAGGATTTATAGAAATCCCATGATGACTGTACTTCTTTTAGATGCTACATAAACTGACATATGGCATGCCTTCCTGAGCCACAGCATGTCAATTTTATCTAGCGGGGACTCGAGTGTTCTCAGTGAGAGAACACAACAAAAATACGCTGCACCCAGAATCCTCATCGTGTGCACAGACGCTATGTTCTCGCAAAGAGAACACTAGTATCTCCACAAGATGAATGACACTATGTCTGAAATGCAGTGTGATCATTTACACTAAAGCATCTTCATTTTTTAGCATTTTCCAGCTATTTCCTTAGTTCTTTTACAACATTTTGTTTCCACTGGCATAAGCAAAAATAATGACAAAATTCTCAAAAAAAGTCCCATAAATTCTGAATGTATTCTTAGTCTTCTATGGTAAAATATTGTGCATCTTCCTAACTTTAACATCTTCCTAACAACTTGCATTTAAAATCCTGATACGTTTAGAAGACATTAAAAATTCTAAACATATAAACCCCTTTATGACCAATGTCACATAGATATGTCATTAGTATTTTCATGCTTTGATGTAAGCTCACGTGCTGAGCTTGCATCATTCCCCACACACATGTCTGCTGATCTGATGAGCTGACATGTGCAGCTAATCGGTGCAGGTGGAACGGAGACAGTGCGATCTAACATGCACTATTCCCTACCACCATCAGTGACCCCATAATGCAATCACGGGGTGCTGATGTGTTGCCTTAAAAGGGGTCAGCTGGTGACCCCTGTTGCTGTTATGACTCACTTCCTATGAACATGGCCCTAGTGTCAGTGTTCACAGGAGATGATTGTGCCATTGCTTTGGCTCAATCAGTGACCCCTTGATGTGATCACAGGGTGAGAAGTCTTGCCATGACAGCAAGGGGGTCAGATGATGTTAATGACCTGTTAATATCATGATATACTTCCTGTGAGCGCTGGCTGAGCATCAGCACTGGAGCGATTGGACTGTGCAGTCTTCAAGTGCCCTAAGGAGACAACTAAAATAAATAAAAAGTGAAAAAAAAATAGAAAAAATTAACAAAAACATAAAAGTTCACATCACCCCCTTTTTGCCCCATTGGAAATAAAACTATTAAAAAAAAATACACATATTTGGTATTGCCGTGTTCAGAAATGCCAGATGTATAAAAATATAAAATAAATTAATCTGATCAGGGAACTGCATAATGGAAAAAAGTAAAAGCGCCAAAATTATGTTTTTTTTGGTCCCCGCAACATTGCCATAACAGATGATCAAAACATTGCATAACCTCGGAAAATGGTGTCAAAAGCACAATTTGTTTTACAAAAGTCTGAATATTTATTCACCACGTAGATAACAGTAAAAGTCTACCTGTCTGGTATCTACAAACTCATCCCGATCCGAGGCATCATACCAACATGTCAAGTTTTACCATATAGTGAACAGGGTGAATAAAAAAAGCAATTATGAAAATTGCACTGGATTTTTTTATGCAATTTCACAGCATTTCTATTTTTTCCCCGTTTTCGAGTACACTATATGGTAAAATGAAGGATGTTATTTAAAAATACAACTCTTCCTACAAAAAAAAAAATTTTTTTTGGTATTTGGAAGAAGGGGAGAAAAAACAAAAACAAACAATTGCCCAGGAGAAAAGGAGTTAAATTTATAAGAAAATCCTTCTGATTGCTTCGCTAAGTCTTTTTCTGGGATTTTTTGCAGTGAATCTCCTGAAAGAATGTCAGAAAGAGATAGTGTGTAAACTTATCCTTAACCCTGTAGTGACTAAGCGAGTCTTTAACCTTAATCATTAGGCCAAATTTTGGAAATCTGACCAATTTCACTTCATGTAGTAATAACTCTGGAATGCCAGAAAGAATCCCAGTGATTCTTCGACTGTTTTTAGTTTTTGTGACACATTGTAATTTATGTAAGTAGTAAATATGGGTCGACATTTTTTGCACTTATTTCAAATCCTAAAGAATTAGGAGAGTCTGGGAATATAAACTTATGAAAACCTTTGACACATTCAGAGCAGGAATGAATGAGTCACATGGATTTATGTCTTTTTAAATCAATTGAAGAATCTTCAACTATTGGACCAACCACTAATCCAAGAATAATAAAACTATCTGCTTCTTATCTCTGGACACTGACATTTTGTACCCTAGCTGCTCTCCCCTCTCCCATACTGGCCATTCTTTGTTCTGCTTCACCTCACCTGGCTTATGTACTGCATTATTCAACCCTCTATTTTGTGTATGTATGTGTGTGTTAAGAAAGTGTCATTCATAAGCCTAATGAAGAAACCTTAGAGTCTCGAAAGCTTGCAATTATTCACCATCTTTTCAGTTTGCCATTAAAATGTATCAACCACTGAGGACTCTCAGATTCTAATATTTTTCTGTCTGTTGGCTAACGTGGTACAAACATTTTTTTACCTTAGCAGCAATTTGTAATTTTTTTCAAGAAATTTTCAAAATCTGTTTCTTTAGGGGCCTATATAGATTTAAATGGAAATGTAAGGGGCCTATATACTGGAATGTCCTAAAAAGATGTCAGGGTTTTTTTTTTCACTATTCAGGTGCTATACAGGAGTGAATGTAAAAAAATGCAAAACAAAATCTCTAAAATGTTGCTTTAGAATCCATTTTTTTCACTTTTACAAGGTATAGCTCAAAAAAACAATTTGCTACCCATTTTCTTCTGGGTATGCAGATATCCCACATGTGGTGCCTCTATTTAGGCAAATGACAGGACTCAGAAGAGAAGGAGTGCTATATGAATATTGCAACACAAGTGTGCCTGAAATAGACTGCGGGCACCATAACGCATTTGCAGAGTCCCTAAGTTGCCTAACCAGCAACCCCCCCACAAGTGACCCCATTTTGAAAACTAGATCTTTCATGAAATTCATCTAGGCGTGTGTTTGGCATTTTAAACCCATGGGTGCTTCACAAAACTTTTTAAAATGTGGATGTGAAAACATTTTACATTTGTACATGAGCCCCAATTTTTTACTTTTTACAATGGATAAAAGAAGAAAACAAACCCAATAATTTATTAGGCAATTTCTCCTGAACACGATGTTACCTTAAATTTGGTCTAAGGCCACTTCACACCATGATTTTTGCTGTCAGACTGTGTCCACTGTTTTGCAGGATGCACCGGATACAGCCTGACAGCCCCGGACAAACAGAACCAGAAGGCAAAAATGCCCTCTGATCCTGTTTTCTGCCGGAATCGGCAGTGTGCGGCTGCTGCCACTGTCCAGTGCTGAAATTTCAGATTCGTGACTTGAGTGGGCCGCTAGCCACAGTTCTGAAATTTCAGCCGGGAGCACTCCAGGTGCTGAAGTTCAGTGCCAGCCGCCGCTGAACTTCTGCACCTGGCATCCAAGAACCAGAACGATTTTATGTCGTCTCCAGCGCGATCTGATGCCCATAGACTTGCATGTTAGGGGGCGCCAGATCGCACCGGATCTGAGAGGATCCAATTTGGTCCAATTTTTGCCCCGGACACAAAAATGCTGCAAGCTCCGATTTTGTGTCCAGGGCAAAAAAAACAGAATGTGCCTGATCCTCCCGAACAGCACAAAACCGGATGGCACATCACTGCCATCTGGCCCCATAGGAAAACATGATTTTCATGCAGGACAATGCTCCATCACATGCATCCAACTACTCCACAGCGTGGCTGGTCAGTAAAGGTCTAAAAGAAGAAAAAATAATGACATGGCCCCCTTGTTTACCTGATCTGAACCCCATAGAGAACTTATGGTCCCTCATAAAATTCGAGATCTACAGGGAGGGAAAACAGTACACCTAGCGGCAGTGGCGTAACTTCAAGCCGAGGGGCCCCGATGCGAAAGCTCCAACGGGGCCCCCAATTATTGGAAATCTATAATAGTATTAGGCTTTTTCTATAGGCCAAAGAGACTTTTGGGGCCCCCCTAGGCTGCAGGTACCTCTTGAGATTGGTTATCAGTCATAGGGGAAGAAAAAAAAGGATAGAGGCACCCATAGTAACTAGCACCTAGGGGACAGACCTGGGTTCAAGTACCTGGGGGGCAGAGCCCCACGCATATTGCCATCTAGCGGATTCGTCAGGGGAGTGACTAGGGTAAAAACACCAAACGTTGCAAAATATTGGGACTTTTCAAACAGTTTTACACCACAATTTTGTTGAAAACAGTAGAATTAATTGATCCTACCTTATTTCCTTATATTAGTTGAAAACATATACTAATAACAACCTCTGTTTTCTTTTTTTCAGCTAAACCATTACCTTTGCTATGCTGTAGATAAATACATAGGAGCAACAGAATGCTTAATGAAGTTTATAGTACGAAGGATATCAATAATAATACTACCATCCATTAACTAATAAATAAATACTTCATGCCTAATGTTTAGTATGAAGCTGACCATTTGGAGAACACGTGCAGCTCTATGCACATATGAGGGAAGTAACTACTGAGGAAACATTAGTCTTGTTGTACAATGTTTACTGCAGATTGTTAAACCTCATTGTGTATATCCTCCCTACTGTCCTTGAACAACAGAATTCAAGTGGAATAGGTGCCAAGACTATAGAATACTAGGAAATGACTTTATATTCCAGTATTAATTCTCAAGTTTCTAATAGTTTTTTTGAACAAGGGTCTGTGTTTATTTTAGAAATCTTTGCCTATTTTCATATTAAGATGTGGATATAAGCACTTAAGAGACCAGAAAGAAACAATTTCTTTACATCGTTATAAAACTTATTATTATTATTATTAGTCATTTTGCTGGACTCAGTGATTCAATTTGTGCAAATTGCCAAAAGATTATATAAGCAATATGCAGGGGCGGAACTACCGTGGTGCAGCTGGTGCAGCTGCACCAGGGCCCCGACCAGCTAGGGGGCCCCTCAAGGCTACAGCAGCGGGTCCGTTTCCCTTCCTAACAGGAGGGTGCAGTGGCTGCAGGGATGCATCAACAGCATTCAGTGTGAGGAGCAGGGTCGGGGGTGGGGGGGTTTGCTGTTAGCTTACAGCACCGCACCGCCGCCCACCCGCAGCAATCAGTGAGGCACTGAAGAGTAGGGGGAAAGCTGTTGGCTTACAGCACCGCCGCCCGCCCGCAGCACTGCAGCCTTCAGTGAGGACTTTAGGAGGGGGGAGGGTGTTGCTATTGGATTCCAGCATCGCCGCTCACCCGCATCAGTGAGGCAGTGTGGGCTGGGAGAGTCGGGCTGCCTCACTTCCGGCCTTACAGCACCCCGCGGCATTCAGTGAAGAGGAGGTCTGCGGCTGACCTGAGGGGACGTAATAATGTAAATCCAGGCAGCTCCCCCCTGTCCTCACCTTCACAGGGGCAGCAGGGCGCTGAGTGAGAGGCACTGAGGAGCGGGGGTGCTGTTAGCTTACAGCGCCGCCGCCCGCCCACAGCATTTAGTGAGGCACTGAGGAGCGGGGGGGTTGCTATGCTGTTAGGTTACAGCACCGCCGCCCGCAGCTTTGCAGCCTTCAGTGAGGACTTGGGGGGGGGGGGGGGGAAGGTTTGGAGGGGAATGGTGCTGTTGGGTTCCAGCCGCCCACCCGCATCAGTGAGGCAGTGGGGGCTGGGAGAGTGGGCGCTGCCTTACTTCCGGCCTCTTCCGTGGAGGAGGTCAACCACAAGACAGTGACACAGTGACCAAGCACTGGCGGTCACTGAGGGCTCCAGGTAAGAGCCCCAAGAGCAGGGCTTTGGTGGGGAGGGTATACACAGTCAGTGACCACACCAACATGTTTTGATGATTTGGAGGGGGCCTTCCTTGATGCAGCTGAGCTTCTGCCACAGGACCCCCCTTCCAAAGGGGGATCCTGGGGGCCCCAGGATTTGGATGCCTCAAGGAAGGGACGTTCCTGGGGCCCCAAGGACCCCCCTTCAAAAGGGAGGCACTGGGAGGGAAACTCAGCTGCATCAAGGAAGGGGGGCCCCTAAGACTCCTAGAGGCCCCCTCCTCTTCCTTAATGCAGCCGAGCTTCCCCCTCCTAACTTGATGAAGCTGAGCTTCTCCCTCTGGACCCCCCTTCCAAAGGCATCAAGACACATCCCGCCGTCAGCCGCCACAGGACCGCTCCCAGCTGCACAGCCCGACGCCATGCCCAGCACCAGCCACCGGACTGCTCCCAGCTGCACATCTCGCCGCCAGCAGCTGCCATGCCCAGTATCAGCCACCGCCACCGGACCGCTCCCTGAAGCCCAGCCAGGCACAGGGGGAGCTCCAACACCCACAATGGAGACCCCCTCTGACCCTATGCTCCTCCACCATTAATCCCCTCCATCCTGTGCTGACCACCGAGCCTCCATCCTGTGCTGACCACCTCATTCCTGTTTCAAGCTTCCATCAACGATGGGTGAGAACGGGTGAGACCGGAAGGGGGTGTGTGTCTGTGTGTGTAGGTGTGTGTCCACTTAGCCGCCCCCCGCATCCCGCTACCGCACCGATCCTCGCCCTCCGATGCGATAGCATCAGGCACACATCTAGTATATATATATATATCCTCCTTGAGGCTGTCTTGGGCTATATATGTTATACGAGGCAATGCTGGGCTGTATATATTAACTGGAGGCTGTTTCGGGCTGAATATATTACTTGGAGGCTATGCTGGGCTGCATATATTACCTGGAGGCTGTGCTAGTCTGTATATATTACCTAGAGGCTGTGCTGGGCTGTATATGTTACCTGGCGGCTGTGCTGGACTGTGTATGTTACCTGGCGGCTGTGCTGGGCTGTATATATTATCTGGAGGCTCTGCTGGACTATATATATTACCTGGCGACTGTTCTGGGCTGTATATATTACCTGGCGGCTGGGCCGGGCTGTATATATTACCTGGCGGCTGTGCTGAACTGTATATATTAGGATGTGATGGACTGTATATATAACCTGGAGGCTGTGGTGGACTGTATATATTAGGCCGTGATGGACTGTATATATTACTTGGAGACTGTGGTGGACTGTTTATATTACCTGGCGGCTGTGCTGGGCTATATATATTACCTGGCGGCTGTGCTGGGCTGTATATAGTAACTGGAGTCTATGCTGGGCTGTATATTTTATTTGGAGGCTGCAACTGGCAAATAATATATACAGCCCAGCAGCAGCCTCCACATATAATATACAGCTCTGCATAGCCTCAATATTATATATCTTCTTATATATATTATTATATATCTTTTTTGAAAAGGTTTGTGACAGACCTATGCAATTGGTAGAACGGGTAGGTAACAACTATCTTCCTATTAGTTTTTAGGATCATATTAAAAAAATTAAACAACTTATTCACACACTGCTTTTTTTGCTGCGTATTTTTACGCACAAGCTCGAAAAAAGCCAGGAGTGGAACAATCAAAACCGGGAGTGGCACACTCAGAGGAAAGGTCTAAGGGCCACTTTACACACACCAACTTATCTGTCCAACTACTGACCAACTTGCTGGTTGCAGTGAAATCATGGACACATTGTTACATTTGTACACAGCCACAAAATGGAGCAATGTGTCCATGATTTCACTGCAACCAGCAAGTTGGTCAGAAGTTGGACAGATAAGTTGGCGTGTGTAAAGTGGCCCTAATAGAAACAAGGGCTCCACTTATATGTTTAATCACCCACTCCTGGTTTGTGATGAGCTTGTGCTTAAAAATACGCAGCAAAAAAAGCAGTGTGTGAATAGGGCCTAACTATTTAGATTTGATAGTTGCGTTGTAAATAAATATTACAATCTATATGTTTACATTACTTTGTTGCCACTATGAGGCGCAGGGGGGGGGGCCCCTGAAAAATTTCTTGCACCAGGGCCCACTACAGTCTGGGTCCGCCCCTGGCAATATGTGATTCGATTTACACAAATTCCTGAGCCAGAGAAGTCTACCCTGTGGGCAGACGATCCAGTTGCACCGTGTGTTGGACGCAGTGCCTCCAGACCTGCAGGAACCCGTGGGTGTGAACAGGTAGACCGCAGATGCTCTGTACTTATCATCTGCGGTGGGTACAAGGTGACTTCTCCCTACATTAACCCGATTGTTATCGCTTCCGATTCTGTTGCATGAAATTAACATGCTGTGGCGCTGCAGACATCTGGAAACCTGCTCCGCAGATGAAAACACATGGAGTTCAGGAGAAGCATTATGGGCATGGATTTCTTGCTTGCACTGTACCACGCAGCGTTTTGAACATAGTGGCAATGTGCTGTGTCCAAAACACTGCTTTTACTGATCGTGAACACACACCTTTACATGACTTTAGCTGTGGTAGAGTAGACATCCCCAAAATGTTTGCAGCTATCATATCACATGGTGAAACCCGGTCAGGAAGGACTATCACAGTCTGTGTAAAAGGTGAAGCAGGGAATTCAGCAGCCATTTTAGGGATGAATCTTGATAATAAGATGATGTCAATATTCATAACTTAACAACAGATATAGGGTGAGAAAGCAACAATGAAAAATATTAGTGTAGTACCATGTGAAAGAAATAGAGATTCAATTGATAGGAAGAAAAAGTGTTATTAGTAGCAATGCCAACGATTGATCAAAAAGTAATTTTGTGTTTCTGGCATCTGCTGCATTTCAATTATACTTTTTTTTATTCTTCATGGTTAAGTAGCAAGCCTACACAATATTTCTTAAAGTAAAAAACACAGTTAAATATTTGGATTTTATTTATAATTTGTATGTTTTTTAACAATTTTTCCCATCATTTCTAGAATAAACAAAAGAAGAAATGCACAAACTAAGTTCACTAGCTTGTAACAAGCAGAAATTATTTGACAAACACACTTTTTCTGTTAGACTTGATTCACACGGCGATGTGAAATGCGTGAGGATCACATCAAAATACCCAGAACGACTGGCGGCTCCACTGATTTGAACATGCTAGCTTCGTGCATTTATATTCAGTAGTCATGCTCAGGAGAGGAAAGCTGCAGTCAGTAAGGCTGGGGTCACATTTAGGACCTTGCATTCATTGGAAAGATGCTTTAAAGGATGCTGTTTTTTCCCTCGCCATTTTTATGGCATTTTTCCATTTTTAGCGCTAGTGTTAATGCCTGCATATATGTACCATGCATTAGCGCAAGCGTTTTCCATAGACTCCCATGTTAAAAAAAAACAGTTCTGTGGTTGCAGCTTGAAGCCTTCCTGCCACCTTCAGGGCTGGGCCCCTGTTTCTCACCCTGTCCTTCTGCTTCACAGCTGATTTGGGCATGCGGGTGAATTGCTCACTACCCATGCTCCTAGGACTTTCTCCGTCTACCTACGGTCTGAAGCCCTGGGACCCGGGGTAGGCCTCATCATAGCTCAGGTCTCCGAGTTCATGCTCTCTGTCTTCTCTGTCCCTTGTCCTCCTCCAACTGACCTCCCACTTCCCATGGTGTTTCTTCTATGTCCTCTCCTTTCCCTAACCATTTCCTACTTCCCACACACCACCTGCCTCCCCCCACTGTCCGATTGCTGCGTGAGCTGTCCCACGTCCCACTAACTGGGTTCACCCGTTCGCTCTGAGACCGGGGTGTGTGTTGGGTGTGTTTGTGGGTGACTGGACATACTGGTCCCGGTTGCTGTAGACTAATAGTGGTGACCGAACCGCAGGGGTGCCACACACATGTTTTGCCAATGTTTAAGGTCTATGGGACTGTAGACAACCTCCCTGGACAATGCAGTAAGATGAAAACTGATGACAAGTCTAATAAATAAATAATATAAATGTTAACCAAAGAGCCTAAAACACGATCCAAATTTATTAGAGGTAAACTCCATGGTCAAGGTACATCACTGTCAGATCGCACCACCCGTCACTGTCTTGGCCAAAGAAGACTTCATAGAAGACGGCTGAGGAGGAAACCAGTATGGAACGCAAATCACATAAGAACCAGAATTGAATTTTTAAAAATGCATATTGACAAGAAATAAAGCTTCATTTGGACAGGTAAGACAAAATTGGATTTTTTTGGAAGTTACATCAGCTCTATGTTCACAGACATAAAAATGAAGCATAAGAAAAGCACATTGTACCTACTGTGAAACATGGATGAGGCTTGGTTCTATTCTTGGTCTGCTTTTCTGCAACTGATACAGGGTGTCTTGAATCAGTGCAGTGTACAATGAAATCTCAAGCATTTCAAGGCATTTTGAAGTAAAAGGTGCTGCTCAATGTCATAAACTATGGTCTGAGTCTCCGATACAGGTTCTCCAGCAAAATAATGATCAAAAACCGAACTAAAAAATCCCAGAATAGATAAAAGCAAAGCACTGAGATATTCTGAACTGGCCTTTTGTAAGTCTTGCTCTAACTTCTATTGAACATCCATGGAAGAACAAAAAGACACTGACACCTGAGACAACTGCAGCAATTTGCTCACAAGAAGTGGGACAAAATACCTGTGCATAGATGCAGAAATCTCATTGAGCATTACATAATTTATTTGTTTAAAGTGATTGCCTCAATATTGGGTTAATGGTACTATCTTTTTTGATCTAGCCATTTTCATTATTTTTTTAGACACACTTCAAAAGCAAAGTCTTACCTTCATTAGTTGATAATCAGTAAGTTTAAATTGAACATTAATTTTGTCATCTTCAAGTCACTGTATTTATCATTTTATAAGACGCACCTGGTTATAAGACGCAACCCAAATTTGGTGAAGGAAAAGAAAAAAAAATAATTTTTAATGTCAAATGGGGTCTGTCTTATAATGCCAGTGTCTGTCTTACAATCAGTATATATGTCTCTCATTCTGGTATATGACCCCCCATCCTGGTATATATATGCCTTCCATCCTGGTATATATGTTCCCCATCCATGCATATCTGTCCCCCATCCTGGCATATCTGCCCCCCATCCTGGTACATGGTCCCCCATCCTGGGATATAGCCCCCATCCTGTGCTGTTACTTTAAAATAGGGTTATCAATAATTTTGACCATGTGCTGTTCTTGTGAGGTTGTGAACCCAAGATTCAGCACAGTAAAGCAACAGTAGTAACCCCATGATAAACAGACATATTTCTATGCTACATATGTATTATGGTGAAGATTTACTCTTATGCAGATGCAATGCAGAGGTGTAGGATGTGATAAAACTCTAATGTCCTAGTTGTTAGTATACAGAAGATGGCTGTTGTCATAGGTTACACAGTCTTGAGGCTCTCGCCAGAACCATCTGCACTTTCTCCAAGCTGCAGGTAAACAATTACCTATAAATTGTTGCTGAAAGCTGTAGTTTAGCAAGCTCCATTGAGAGTGCCATGTTATCCACAAATTAATTCTGGCATCTGTTTTTTGTTTGTATACTCTTGTCTAGGCTGATATTTCCTCTAGTCTTGTGAATTACTGAAGATATTCATATTCATCATTACATTACCTTTCTTTCCTTCTATCTTTTAAGAATTTAGATTTCTGTCCTTAGTTGTCATTAGATACATAATACCTAATAGTTTACTTGGTTACATACTGTAGCTATTAATATTTTGATTGTGTAGCAGGGTGTTAAAGCTTTCCACTGCATTTTTCATATCAAAGGGTAAATGTACAAACAATATCAGACAGTATGTACATTGTGATAGATTTTAACGGAATCTTCCAATCTCAGCCAGTGCATGGCTGTTTTTACAACTCCTTTCCTAAATGCACTTATCCTGTCTAAGCCATAAGAGGCTGCAATGGGAATAGCCCATGAAAGGAACACTGATGAACATAGTAAAGGAATTTCTAATTTGCATTCTATGTCCCTTTGGGGAGTCACACTTCCACCAGTACTATGTAATACAATGTAGTTTTGTACAGAGTTACTTTAAAGTGAACCTGTCTTAAACACTGCCCAGCACCTTAAACATAGTGCAATTGGGGATCTGGTGACCCCTTTATATCCCCAGACTGGCCCCTGAGAAAATAACTTTGAGTGTATCCCAGCGCCGTATGGACCCGGTATGGTGGGATGCAGCTCACTTGAGTTTGGGCTGCCCCACCACCTGTAAAATCAGCCCCTGTGCCTGTAATATACCTCCCCTCCTGTGTTCAGTGATGGCATTCGCACCTGCACAGCGGCACGGGTCACTGTGCTCTATTGCAGCTGCACAAAGTCTCACGAGACTTTACAAATCTCATGAGAATTTGGCTGCAATAACACATACTATACCCATAAGTGTCTTTAGGGCTTTCAATAAACACACATGTCATAAAATACTTTCTCCCTATCATTATTTGAGCAATATAAATAACTATGGTAATCCTAAAATGGGAAAGGTTTATTCAGATTTCATGTCAGATAGTGAGAAAATCATGCATATGTGTCTTTTTATATAGTGTATGTAAACTTCTGGTATCAACTGTATTTATATGTACAGTATATATAAATAATTCTTCACATTTTCCTGTGCCCAAACTTCCAAACATTAGTTGTATATGCATGGTGTCCTTAGCACGAGTAATATTCCTTATATTTAAATTGCACATTTACATTGTCTGCTCATCTATCTACCCAGTTATTTACGTAATATCTTAAAAATAAATCAAACCAGATATTTCTGATATATGTATACGTATTCTTGTCACATACAGAGGAAAGTATGTCTCGTCCGCCAGACTATAAAGTATAGAAGTATAATGCATGCGCAAAATGGGGGTGGGGAAAATATCTTATTTTGCTAGTTGCAGTTATTCATGTATATGCAAATACAGAAACGTACTATATACCATGCATGGTTCTTCAGTACAATGCAGTTGATGATAAATGTTTTCTGTTTTCATTTACCTCTAAATAAAGCTCTCATGTGATTTTCGCTGGCTAATGCATTTAACAGCTGCTAATTGTCTCGTCTCTTGTTTTCTTCACAGGTCATCGGAGGAAGAGCAGAAAATAACAGATGCTCAAAAATACGTTATACGCGAGTCTGCGGGAACGGAGACTTAGTGTCAGGAACTGTGGAATATTGTGATGTTATAGACATCAGCTTTTCCTCTGTCTTATAATATAGGGCAGGTTTAACACCTTATAAAATCACTTTATAGACCAATATAGTCACCAAATCCCTCCATGTTCTACGTAATCATCTTGTAGAAGGAAAGTTCTTTTGTTTCCACTGGGAAATCATTTTATTACTGAAAGACTTTGAGAAAGAATGTCAGTGGTAAGAGCCTATGATTACTCTTCCGTAGAGAAAGACGTGAAGAGAGAGAGGATATCCTAGTACATGTAAGCTAAACAATCCATGAACTTTCCTCAGGGTTTACAGGACACCTTTAACTGTCATATTGGCCATTGAGAGTAATGTATGGAAATGAATATTGGCCGAGGGAACTAACACCGTCATGGAAAATGCAGCCACCACTAAAAAATTACTTGTCGTGACCCAACACATAATCAATACACTTTGTAATGCATCATAATAAAAGGAAATACCAAGGCCCGAAATTACGTTATGCGCAGGTTTTATGTTTTACTAGTGTGTAAATTGCATTCTTTATTGTTCTGCTTCACTTACTACTCTGCTGGGTAAAGCTCAAGAGCAGCAGATGTTTCCTGATGACATCTTACCTCCAAATGGGAAAACGCGGTCAGAAAGGGCAGCAGAATCTCGGCTACAAGATGACTGCATATTTATTGGTGTTAATTTTGTTTTCTGCAAGTCACCATAAAATAAAAAGAAAATCTTTAAGAACAGTAAAATATAATATAATGGGGAATTGAATTCTGAATATAACTAACCTTAATTGTTCAGTAAACTTTTCAGTAGCATATATGCTTTTTATTTTTACACATTTGCTGTAATTTCTGCCTTGAAATGCTATACACCTTGGAGAACATTCCTCCTATTCAGCCTTACCAGTGTATAGTGTAGTTAAAAAGGCACACAACAAAATACTAATATGCCATCTGTAACTTCTTCTACCCACTTACACATACTTGAAACTGGATTCCTATCAAGTGCTTTTCTCAGTGTTTTTTTTCTACAAAGAACTAAGTTTTATCTATTTAAAGAGGGCCTATTACTTGCTGTAAATATGTAATTGTTTAATCTTATAAAATACCCTTGTCTTCAACAACCTTGTTCATTTTCTGTTTTCATTTCTGACATATGGCCACCTTTCCCCTGTATATACTTGCTAGCCCACTGAATGTGATTTTCAAGAGTATGAGACACGTGCATGGATATATTAACATTGCTTTTGGGAGAAGTCACCCTTCAAATATGAGAGACCAAGAGCAGTTCACAAAAGAAGAGTTCAAAATTCCCGTTAAGAAGCTCGTTGATGGTTATAAGTGGGGCTTCAGTGTACTTATTTATTGCAAAGAGTGAGCAATCAAATATTAAGACGAGGGGCCCAACAATTTGTCCCTGACTAGTTTGAGGATTTTGAGGGAAATTTTGTCTAATTTGCTTTTTTCTCTCAGTATTTTTGTGTTGTTCCTATACGCACAAAGGAGATACATATGTGTACAAGTAAAAGTGTAACTGCATTAATTTTCTGGAGAAATACATTAATGTATGTGGCCTATATAAGTTTCTCACAGATGGAACATATACCCATCAAAATTTATGGTGGGGTTCACGTGTCTTTGTTTTTTCCAAACTGCAGATCTGCAATAAAATCAAGACGACTTGTACATTTTTGAACCAAATCATAGATTAAAATCATCCAATATAAGTCTATGTGGGTTCGTGAAATTCATGGCTAGCACACAGATAGCATCAGTGCACAATCAGCTGTCCATGATTACCTAAAAGCATTACAATTAAGGCTGGTTTCACATCAAGATTTATGTGGATCCGTGGATATCCGTTGTAAAACGGAAAGCCACAGATCCGATTTGGCCCCCATGTATCCCTAAGGTCACAGATTGGTCCTATATGGCCATCCAATTGTGCCCAAGTTGTAATGGATCCAATACTGTCAGATTTTTTGCTGTACCCAGAATTGGAGACTGCTCCGATTTTGGGCACAGCGGACCAAATCAGACACAATCGAATGTGGCGCGATCCGTGGCAAATAATATGGGGGCCTATGGAGCACAGGTCCGAGAAAACATTGGATCATTTCCCAGGCCCGATTGTAGTGTACTGAGCATGCTCAGTACAATAAAACTGCTCTTCCCATGGTATTTCACTTTCGCAATCTATATACATACATTGCGGAAATAAAATCAAACAAAGAAATTGTTAAAAATAAAAAATCTGACCTCTCCGATGTGTGTGCTGCGATGTGCAGCATCTAACTCCGAAGGCTTAACGAGCTAGCTCAGATGACTGGAAGGGGCGAGGCAACTCAATCAGCTGATTGGTCACAATGACTGCATCAGTGCGGTTTAAATCACCCGCCAATCAGTTTTGGCGAGAGCGCGATTTAAACCACTCAGCTGATGCAGTCATGTGACCTATCAGCTGATTGGGTTGCCCCACCCCGCCTGGTCAGCTGATACACAGGTCCTTAAACCCTCAGAGATGGCACACATCGCAGGACACACGCCAGAGAGGTGAGGATTTTTGTTTTTATTTTAAACACTTGCTTCACTTCCGCAATGTATGTATATACATTGCGGGAGTGAAAGTGCCCCGCTTGCCTGCGCTATGCAAGCTCGGACTCCTTTCTGTGTCCAGATCTGTGAAAATCATGGACCCGGACGCAGAAATGGCATCCAAAGGCACACATCCGATCCTGTCTGTGGGGTCCTGCAAAAAACAGGATCTCCACGGACAGGAAAAAATCTTGATGGGAAACCAGCTTTACTTTTATATTTTTTTTGTTTGTATGAAAAAAATCACTCATGAAACATTTATGATAAAAAATTACAGTGGTGGATCAAAAAGTGAGGAAGATTGCACTGTTTTTTACACACTAGAAAAGTCACTGACATCTGAATGTGCCTTAAAGCGAACCTGTCACCCCCTCCAGGCATCTAAAGATAACATAGCCACCTTCTGTAGCACTTAGGCTGCATTCTGACAAGGTGTCTATAGCATTTATGCTCCCTTGATTCACTGAAATAAAGACTTATATAAAATCTGTTTCAAACCAGACCCAAGACCGGGAGGCGGGTTTTCAAGCCTCTATCTCCCTCCTCTGTGGTGTCAGTCATCCCTCTCTGCTCTCTGTGCACCGCCTCCAGGGCCATCTCCCTGCATTACAGAGCTTTGTCAGCTCTGCTACAACATAGAGCTGCTGTTATAGGAGACCCCACAGTAGTAAATCTTGCAGGAGGGTCCTGAGCAGACAAAGCACTGCCTGCTACATAGCAGCCTTGAGCTGAGCTGTCAGCAGTGCAGCAGAGTTGAGTTTGTGCTTTAGATCAGGGGCTGAGGACGGAGCAATGCTGCTGGGTACAAGAAACTGAAAGTGAAAACTGCTCAGCTCAAGGGCTGCTACGTAGCAGGCAGTGCTTTGTCTGCTGTTCTGCTCACGATCCTCCTGCTAGATTTACTACTGTGGGGTCTCCTATACCAGCAGCTCTATGTTGTAGCAGAGCTGACAAAGCTCTGTAATGCAGGGAGATGGCCCTGGAGGCGGCACACACAGAGCAGAGAGGGATGACTGACACCACAGAGGAGGGAGATAGACGCTTGAAAACCCGCCTCCCGGTCTTGGGTCTGGTTTGAAACAGATTTTATAAAAGTCTTTATTTCAGTGAATCAAGGGAGCATAAATGCTATAGACACCTTGTCAGAATGCAGCCTTAGTGCTGCAGAAGGTGGCTATGTTATCTTTAGATGCCTGGAGGGGGTGACAGGTTCGCTTTAAACTCTTAATCACCCAGCAATTTTCCATTTTTCATTTTAGTTTTTTCCCTCCCCTTCTTCCAAGAGTCATAAGCTTTTTTTCTAATCAATATTGCCATACAAGGGCTTGTTTTTTGCAGGATGAGTTGTACTTTTGAATGACATCATTCATTCTGCCATATAGTTTACAGGAAAACAGGAAAAAATTCCAAGTGTGGTAAAATTTTTAAAAATGTTCAATTTCCCAATTGTTTGTTTTCTATTTACCATGATTACTATATAGCAAAATTGATGTGTCAATATCATTCCCCAAGTTGGTAAAAGTTCAAAGACAACAAAGATGTATACTGGTGGTGAAATTTTTTTTTAGAAGTTTGAAAAAAATAAAGAATTGCTCTTTTGTCACCATATACTGAAACCAGTAGTGTTTCCATTTTTCTGAATCTGAGGCTGTTTGATGGCTTTTAGTTTTCATCTTGACCTGACATTTTTTATTCTACCATTTTTGGGTAGATTCAATATTTTGATAGTCTGTGATCACATCACAGGGTCGACAATGGCTGCAAAAGCGCCCTGTTAGATCACAGAGTTTGACAGAGCGATCTAACAGGTTAATTGAAGTGCGTGGATCTCTGATCCACCCGCACCTGTTTGCACATGTTGGCTGATTATATCAGCACGTGAGCTTGCATCGAAGGGAGGTGACTTAGGATGTACTGTTTTGTACTATGTTATTAATGGGTTAACCCCTTCCGGACCTATGACGTACATGTATGTCATGGGTCGGATCTCAGTGTATGATGTGAGCTCCGATGGTGAGCTTACATCATTCATCCGACATCTCAGCTGATCTGTGATCCGATCGGTGCTGTTAACCCTTTGAATCCCACTGTCATTCACAGACAGCGGGATCCAAAACCTCCACGACCAGGATCCCCCGAGAAGATCGCAGCATCTCTGGACGTCACCTGATATCCCTGGGTCCTGGTTTGAACCCAGAAGCTATCAGGGATCAATTCCTGTCAGTGGTTGGCAAGCGCTGCCAACAACTAAAAGTGAAACCAAGTGCCATGTTCCAATGTGCTGCAGCTCATCAGGACATGGCATAAGGGATGTACTCTGCAGCAGTGATGCGCCCAATGGAGCAGTGTAAAATCAAGAATGAATTAAAAAATAAAGTTTTAAAAAATATGAAAAAAAACATAAAAGTTTAAATAAACGCCCTGTTTCCCCATTCAAAATAAAAGTATTAAAAAAATACACATGTTTGGCAGAAATACCTTATTTATCAAGATATAAAATTGATTAATGAGAGCCCTAAACTGCGTAATGGAAAAAAAAGTCAAACGCCAAAATTACATTTTTTTGGTTCACCGCAACATTGTTATAAAATGCAATAACGGGCGATTAAAACAACACATCTACCCAAAAATGGTATAAATAGAAACGTTAGCGCAAGATGTAAAAAAATAAGGTGTAACACAGCCCCAGATCCTGAAAAATGAAGACGCTAGGGTCGCAGAGCATGGCGCAAAAAATATGATTTTTTTTTTTTTTTTTACAAACTTCTGAATTTTTTTTACCATTTAGATAACAGCAAAAGTATACATGTTTGGTATCTACAAACCCAGACTGACCCGAGCCATCACACCATCATGTCAGTTTTACCATATAGAGAACATGCAGACTAAAAAACACAAAATAAAATGTGTAATTACACTTTTTTTCCAATTTCACTGCACTTGGAATTTGTTTCCCATTTCCCTGTACACCATATAACAAAATAAATGATTGCATCTGAAAGTACAACTTGTCTCACAAAAAACAAGCCATCATATGTCTATATTGACAGAAAAATAAAAAGGTTATGGCTCGTGGAAGCAGGGAGCAAGAAACGAAAAAGGAAAATTCCCGGGTGGTGAAGGGGTTGAAGGGAATATGTGAGCAGGTTTTTGCTATGTAATCTGAAAGCAGCATTATATAGGGCACCAAAGCCTGATTTCAGGGATGTGTCACTTATTAGGTTGCATGTTCTATTCTCAATAAAATCAGTATTTTATCTGCAGGTATCAGTAGAGGACAACATCTCATGCATAGAGTACACCAATTATTCTGTGTATAATCCTGCCCCCACCAATGTGTAGCATCTTGGTGACCTTTCACATTGTAAACAGGAAGCTGCCAATAAGGGGTGTAGGCGTAGTTATACACAGAGAAGAAGACTTAATTTTGTTACATCAGACAAACAAGGATTAGATCAAAGCTACACCGAGCAGTCCAGTACGTGATACATCCCTAGAAGGAGGACTTTATTGCTCTATCTTATGCTGCTCTCAGATTATATAGCAAAAACCTGCTGACAGATTCCTTTTAAGTACAATGTTTTATACATATCTATTATCTATAAAGGCATTCATCAATGTGTTAAAAATGCATTTTGAACAAGCATACAAACTGGAAATCATTTCTTGTTTTATATTTCATATTGGTTAACAGCTTTTAAAAAATAAAGCAAATTAATAGAGAGAAAATACATAATTTTCTTTTTATTAAAAAATGTCTTGTCTCTTTGGACTGTCATGTGAAAATGAATCTGCACTCTGCTGACATGGCAAACATTATATCTCCTCCTGGGATTGTGTAAGAGGAATTAACCCAACTTTAACATACAGAATAGCTTTCTACAAAGCAGTTACATTTCAGGGGGGAATTCATTAACATGTCAAAAAGTGCAACCAGTGATAAGTCTCTGTTAGTCAGGTTGCCTATTTAGGGTATTAAATTCATTTGTGAACACACTGATATGCCATTAGTAGAGGAAAAGCAAGAACATGATTATATTTGATATGCTGAAATCTCTATCTATGGTGACTTGAAAGAGAAAAGCATCAGACGAGTCCTGTCAAAGCCTCATGTAATTAGAGAATGTAATGATATGGATCCTATGATACTGACTGCATCATGTATATATGAAAAAAGCAAATCATGTCCTAGTTTACCAAACTGGTAATTTTAAAATCCATAGAATCACTATCTACAGTGCATGTACGTATACTATAAATATATGAACACATGCAGAAAGAGAGGAGAAAAAAACATGGAAAGTCATGACACCAACTAAAATCTATCAGTAATTAGATATCAATCCTGCCACTTAGTGAAAAATAAGTTCAGCCGTCTGAGCTGATTGCCTATAAAAGGTATCTCAGTACCAAGAAACATCTCATGATGGGTAAAACAGTGAGTGGTTTCCAGACCTTTGCAACCTTATTCTTACAAAACATACTGATAGGCATTAGTTTGAGAAGAATTTCAGAAATATGGAGATTCCAGAGTTCACTGCTGGGGCAATAATTCAGAAGTGGAACAGAATTTCATCATAAACCAACCACAAAGAAGTGCTCCCTGCAAGATTTCAGACAGAGGAGTGAAAAGAATTATCAAAAGAGTTCTCCAAGAGCCAAGAATTATCTGTGAGGAGCTACAGAAATACCACAAATCAGAAGAAACAATTATCAAACATATGACTATTTATTTTGTGTTTTCTGGAACAACTCAAAACAAATCAGAGAAAAGAAAGCAAATTGAACATAATTTCCGACAAAACCGTCAATATGGGAAGGACAAAATTGTTGCCACCTTTCCAAAATTATGGGTAAACACGTGTTTTAAGCATGCAATGGTCATTAAAAATCACATTTTGCAAGTAACAGGGTGGGCAATATGAAAATTACAGCTGAAACCAGATAAAAAAGGGAAAGTTGACTCAATCTTTGCATTGTGTGTCTGTGTATGCTACATAAGCATACAGCATAAAAGATAAAAGAAATGGAGCACAATGAGGAGTACCTAATATTAATTCGTTATATTGGGGGGAACAGAGGCTGAGGGACCGCTCACCTATTAGGGTTGTGTGCCCCCGCACAGCCCAGAAAGATTGCCTGTAAATACAGTGTTATCCGCTCATATTGGAGGCAGCGCCGGCCTCTTCTCTCGGCTGTTCTGCGGTGCTTCCGGTATGGATCACGTGATGACTGAGGCAGAAAACATCACCGCAGGACCTTTAACTTAATATTAGGTTACCAGGCAACCGCTGGTCCTTTGGTAACATTAAAAGTAGCGATCCCGCACCCAGAGCTGCTCCTGAGAGATTCCCTCAGAGGGAAATAGGTATAACGAAAACAAATAGAAACAGTCTAATGGACCACTAGGATGGAGGACACATAAGGCTAGTTTAATAGTAATATTTGAACCTTTATTGATCTCTTGTAGGTACAACGCATTCAATAGTCTGTAAGCTGCCTTCCTCAGTTAATACCTGAGGAAGACAGCATACAGCATATGTTTCTATTTGTTTTCTGTTACACTAACTAAAGAAAGAAGATGAGAAGAGTCTAGGACTTGAGAAACAAACTTACAAAAATATCAACAATCTCAGTGTTACAAATCCATCTCTAGAGATATTGATGTTCATATGTCCACAATGCGAAAATTACTGTATTTTTCAGACTATCAAGATGCTTCCCCAAAAAAATAGGAGAAAGTGTATGCGTCTTATAGTCTGGATGTACGGTACCTGCTGTCGCTTTGGGGGGGTGATCACAAGTGCCCACTGTTTGAGAAAATGTAATATGTACTGCTCCCCACACCTTTCATCTTTCAGCACTGAAACAGGACCAAGAAGTGGAATGATGGGCAGGGGTAGAGTGGCATCAATTAAAATTTCTAGTACAGCAGGCACACGTGATCATCCCCACTGCTGCAGCAGCGGGCGATCACATATGCCCGCTATTTAGGAAAGTGAATATTCACTGCTTCCCTTGTACACTGCATAAGAAAAGTAAATACACCATCAGGGGGCAGCAAATTAATTAATATACTCATTATTAGTGATGAGCGAGCCTGTCCTAGGGAACTGACTGTGTGTAGAAGCCATAGCGAGGGCCTGAGGAGGAAGTGAGTGAGCAGTGCCAGTACACCCAGAATTAAGCACAGTATGGTCACCAAAGACCGAGGTCATCAGAATTATATACTCATGCAGCCAAATACGGAGAGCAGATAGTTATATACCATCCCGTTCACTACAAAACCAAGGAGACACAGCCGCACTAAGAGCCCAGGAGAGCTAAGTAAAGACACAGCTGGAAGAAGGGTTCATGCTGCCTGTCACACTGCTAATACAGAATAGAGAGGGTCACAGCACCGGTTTATGCAGCCAGGGCCCACCGGACACGACATAAAGGGAAAGCCTCAGGACTTGCCTGGTGGAAAGCCTAAAAATTGCTCACTCCAGACCCCATGAACTTCAGCAACAGTACCCGGTACTTCCTAAATTCTCTAAAATTTACAAAGGTAAAAGAAAGACTGTTAATCTCATGTCCCTATATCTATTCTTTGAACTAAGTCCGCATCCCCATCAACTCATAACAACTTCACCAGTAACAACTATTACCACTGGCCCAGGGATCAACCTAGCCCTACCTGGGAGGGCTTATCACCTTGCTGCATCCCGTAATATCCCCTGGAGCAAAAGCAGCAGCAGCCTCACATCTAGCCGCAAAACACAGGTGGCATCACAGTGACATTCATTTTTATTTATTTTTACCCTTTTTAATTTGCAGTCATCCAGCACCACGAACCGATCCACGGCCATTACCGTGACATCCCCCTGTGAAAAGACAGCAGGAACCAGTCCCGAGTAACCCACAGCCCTGAGGGCGATGCAGTATCATATATATGAGGACAGGGCCATATACCATGGATAGGGGATCATATATACCAGGATGGGGCTATATACCAGATGAGGACCATATACCAGGAAGGAGATGATATACCGGGTGGGTGATCATAAATACCTGGATGGGGAACTATATACCTGGAAGGGGCTCAAGATGTGAGTATTAGTACAGAATTGGGGACATTACCCCAAAACAGTGGCAGCAGCAGATCTCCCCATAACAGTGGAACACAGTACCCACAGTTAAATATGTTGGAGGTTCATACAGTAGATATTTTAGGTCATTTGGCTGTCTCTAGCACTCTGTGCTGTATGTGAAACATCATGAAATCTGAAGATTACCAAAGGATTTTGGTTGCAATGTAGTGCCCACTGTCAGACAGTTGAGTTTATATCAATCTAGTTTCAACCTAGACTCTAGTTCAATGTGTGAACCAATGACCAATGACCAATCATCTCTAATAGTTCCTATTTAAATGAAATTTTATCATTGGACTCCCCTCCCCTGTGACTGAAATCTTTAATACTTCTCTCTAGTAGTCAGGAGTCAATTCGTGGACACAACCAAGGGGCTCTAAAGGCTAGATCCTAAAGGTCAGATCCATTATAGCAGGTGAGACAGTGAACACCAATGAACTCTTGAGACCTCTTAAGCAGAGTGGCTAGTGCCAATATAGTTCATGGTAGCCTTTTTCAGGTGATAGATCCATGACAATAGTTTTGCCTGATACGTTCTCCTACATATGGTATTGTATATGGGGAAACGGTTAACCATCTTTAAGAATATTCATTATACATTGATATTTGCAGGCAAGAAACTCCCTGCAGTAATAATAAACCACATCACTTTTCAGAAGACACATGTAGCAGAAATATTAGACATTACAAAGTAATACAATTAGGATCTCTGCTGAAGACTCCTTACATTAGTAAGGGGCCAACATTAAATACGTATTACAATGCCAGAAATACAGTACACTTATGGGACTGTAAAGGAGTGAACATACTGGTTTAAAAGCATAATTTCTGTTGACCAATAGAAAGATACACCTTATCTGTTATACTGTATATGCTAAATATAGATGTAAGATCTACATTAAACAAATTTGCAATGCTTACAAATCTAAATCTATGAATTAATGTAATTGCAAACTAGGTTACCTCAAGCTGAGAGCTGGCATAAAATATACAACGGGAAATAAAGTTATAATGAATATCAGATGCTGCTTAGAATTCTTATAATGATCCCATCCTAAACATATAATTGTAGAAGTAATGCAAACATTAGCTAATGTATTGACAGTTGGACTACATACATGTCATGAAAATATTGGCAATACTTTTTTACTCTAGTACGATATTTCATCAGCTCTCCATGTAGTAATATCAATAATTTACCTATCATTTTTCTTGTTTCATTCATAAGTGACCAACTCTTAAGGGTATGTGCGCACTAGTCGGGTTAGGGCCGGATTAGGTGTGTAAACCGCCGGTCGGTTTACATAAATTTCATGTAAATTTATGTTAATCCAAACCGGCGTTTGGATTAACATAGAAACCTATGTAAACCGACACCCGCTGTGCACACAGCGGCGGTTTACACATGCTCATCCGTTGCTAACCCGCTGGGTTCCCAGCGGGTTAGCAAAGAATGAGCATGTTCTATATTCCGGCCGGTTCTGCAGCGGCTGCAAGCAGAATCATGTGCTGCTTCCAGCCGCCGCAACACCGCCGCCGCTAACCCGCCCGTCACCCGCCCGTCTCCCGCCGCACATACCCGACAGGAAGCTGGTGGACGGCTCCGGAGCTTCCTGTCGGGTCCCGCCCAGCCGCCGCCGCCACAAACCCGCCCACCGTGCGCACATACCCTAAATATTATTTTGAATTTAATTACCACAACTCAACAGCTTACAAGTATGAGACATACATAACAGTTTTATATTATGCCGCCGGCTGCGGGGCCAGTCTCCTCTGGACAGGGAGACCAGTGCCCATCATGCGGTTCTATGCTCCTCACCCACTCTGTCCCTTAGGCGGGGCCAGTCTCTGCTTTGCAGGGAGACTGGCGCCCATCACGCAGATCCGCTGGCTCTGTTTGACCTCATGCCATGCCTTTCTGTCTTCCCCATGCCTGTGGTTCCATGCGTCCATCTGCCTCCTTCTCCTCCAGGTCTCCTGGGAGTGTGCTTAGGAGTCGTGCTTACTTGATGGGTGCCACACCCTGCAAATATTTAAAGGGCCAGTACACCTGTTTCGCGTTTAGCCTTTCAATGTAATTGCTGGGAGGTCTAAGGTATTTAAGGCACCTTCCCCTTATGGGAGATGTCTGGGCACTGTGTTCCTTCCTTAGAAATGTTGCCAGTGTCCAGATCCAATATCTGCAGTGCTCTGCACTAGAAGACACTTTTCTATTTCTTTACTCTTCCTTTAAATAACCATACTTAGTTGCCTGAAGTCACTCTCCAGCCTCCTGCTGTTTCAGGTATTCAGCTACCACTACTCCGCTAGTGGCCAGTGAGTTCATGTTAACATGTACATGCCCCTCAGGAGTAAAATTTTACAGGCCTTTAAAACGGTAGCTCAGTCAAAAAAATATTTTCCAACAAGAGTTTAAGGAAAAATGGATCATCTCATGATATTTATGCTGCCTGAATCATGTATGTATGCCATCAATGAGACACTGTCTCTGCTATTAATATTAATTGGCTCTAAAACATTGCTATGTTTCAGAAAAAAATACATATTTAAAAGGGCTTATTGGACACTATTAGACTGAAATTACCAGTCTAAGGCAGGTGGCATCTCTTTGCCTGGTTACCCTGATTGAATGGTCTCTCCCTATACTCACACATGGTAAGACAGCTTTAAGTCAAGGCTTAGATTAGTCATGTCAGACATATGTGAGACACTAACTAGATGTTCAAAATGTGTTCTCTTTGCGACATCACAGGTCTGAGTGTAAAATATACATACATATCTACAATAACGAAACATGGCTTGGGTAGCATGGACCTCATGTTCTCTTTAATGTAGAGGGATACTATAGGTGCAGGTATGTGTAGAAATACAAACTTAACTTTTCTCACCCCCCTTAGGTATAACTCTGCCCTTCAGCCACTGCCCAAGTCTCTGTTGTTTGGTTGCAGCACCTTGACAGGACTGCAGCCAATCACTGAGTTCAGCAGCTCTGAGGCCATGGGTTTTGAGATCACTGATTGGCTGTAGTGCTGTCAACAGATCAACAGAGACATAGGCAGCAGTGGAGACACCATGCTGAACCCTGCAAAGGTAAGTAAGGCTCAATTTGATTGTTCACAGATCACTGAGCCTATGGTCAGACATATCAAATGCTCAGTAGTTTTGTATATACAGTGCGGCAGACTATGGTAATACTATAGATGTAGTTTTATGTTCCCATTTTAGAATTCTCAATTTGATGATATATCATATTCTCTATGATTAACAGGTGCAGATATCTGAAATTTAAAGAAAGATATGAAACAAAGTTTTGTTTTTCACCATTCCCGTTGAGCTGACTACTGCCTGCATCCTGACATTATTTTCATAAAAACTTGACTTGTACGTGTCTTAGAGTGCAGGCCTAGAGCAGGTTTAGCAGCAGCTGTTCTGACCACCCTCTGTGCTACTCAGATTTAAAGCTGTCAACAATTGATTCATGGAGGTTTGTGAGAGCATTTTGTGGCTATAACATTGCTCAGCCAAGGTCTAACAACTCTAGAAAAAAGGACAGAAAAAAAAAATTACCCCATCAAGCTGTGAATCCTATACTTGCTCACTAATAGCAGGCGATTAATTTACCTGTCATTATTTTCAGTCTGTAAAATGTGACCTCTAGATTCCCTAAGTACTTGAGCAAATTACTATGTGTACTATTGAAAAGCATGTGCATATATCCATTTGCATTTTTGGTGACTATAGGAGCTTACACTCTACAGAGAGAGAGATAGAGAGAGGGCTCCACTGTTGTAAAGAGCTTACACTGTTGTCATGCCCTCGGCCGCGTGGCTTGTCTGTGCTAAGCAGGGAGATCGGTGCCTACCTCGCAGCTCCGCTAGTTCTGCTCACCCTGTTCATGGTTCCATGTGGCAGTTTGCTTCCTTCTCTATTAGGAACCTGCGTCCTCTCGGCAGGTCTCCTGGGAATGCTCTTAGGTTCCGCACGCTGCTTACTCACACACGTAAAGGAGCAGTACATCAGTTCCCTATTTGATTCAGACTGAGCGCTAAACTACTTTATGCATAAATAGTATCCTCTCTACAGAACATTGCTTCTGTTCAGATCGCACTCTTGCAGTGCACTGCGAAAGAAGACTGTTGCCTTGCATTATACTAATACCTCTGTCACCACAGATTCTTCTGCTGGCAGTTTCTTATTGGGCCTTCCCAGGATTACACAGATCTCCAAGGAGCCTCTCCAATGACAGAGCCAGTGTTCCACAGCCTCTCCATCTCTACTGTCCTGTCTCTATGGGTCGCTGCTCTGGTCTGGGTTTCGCAGCCTTTAGACTTCCTGGCCATGTTCCACATGAATCCCTTTACAGGGGCTACGAGAGTTTCGGTGTTGTGATCCAAGGGTCCTCCCCTCACACACCTTCTCCTTATGTTAAACCTTCCTTAATAAATATCCTTGGTTTTACTAAATTCACTCTCCTATCTCTTAAGTATTGAAAATTTAGCTACCACTGCTCCACCAGTGGTCCTGTGAGTCCACTTAACATCTCCACGCCCCTCGGGCATAACAACTCTATAGGAGAGAGCCACACAGACTATAAGAGCTTACACTCTGTACGAGAGAGTGCCCTGTTAACCATAGGAGCTTACACTCTATAGGAGAAAGAGGACCCCCTTTACCATAAGAGCTTCCATCCCATAGGAGAGAGAGGGCCCCACTGACCATAAGAGCTTACGCTCTATTCGAGAGAGAGAAGAGCAAAAGGACCCTATTGGCCATAAGAGTCTGCCCTCCACAGGAGAAAGAGGACCTGCTGACCATAAGAGCTTACCCTCTACAGGAGTGAGACAGGACCCAACTGACCATAAGAGTTTACACTCTATAGTAGAGATAGGACACCTTGACCATAAATGATTATACTCTACAGTATACAGAAAGAAGACTTGCTAGCTTACAGTCTAAAGGAGAGAGAGGTTGAGGACTACACAGACCATAGGAGCTTACATATTCCATAAGATAATGACGTACTCAATGACTCTGGAGATGGAAAATGACTGCTGGCAAACATTATTTTTGATGGTCCAGTTATTGACATTCACTCTAGAAGTTATGATAGTCTTTAAGTTGTCATAGTTGCAGGCCATTATGGGGAAGCCTACACAGCCACACATCATTACACAGACCTGGTCTTTCATTCTTCAGCAGTGTAAGAAATAGTGTCGGCAACTTTTATTTTTATTTTTTGGTGAGCTGCAAATCAAATTTCTACATGTTAGAATTTGCGTAAAACCATGAATATCAGTAAATTTGCCTCAAACTATTTCCATGAATTGATTTGCTCATCTCTTTTTATATGTAAAACATTTAAAACATTTTGTACTGAATGGGATTGCACTTGTTGAATTTCAATGACCGATCCTTTTATTCTGCAAGTCAACCAGCCATAATAATACATTACTGCTAGTACAACTACTACATTACTGAAATCTTTTTATAGTAGTGTTTCCAACTCTCTCTAGAAATAACTCCATTGTAAAGCAGATTGATGGGCTCACTTTTTCTAAAAAAAAAAATCTTGCCATTTAGTGCACAATATGTCGGTACATCATTTTTAGTAAACTATGTAATAGTCTAAGGGAGGAAGTCAGTAGATAAAAATAGCAGAGAGCTAAGTCTATTAAAGATACCTACTGAAGCGACATTTCCTTGCAGTTATACCATATATTCCCTAGTAGAATTTGTACGTTTTGAATATTTGTCAAATATTCCACTTGTAATTATAAAATACGATGACAAAAGGTAATTTGAAACAGGTTCTGGTAAGGTAATATAGTTTTATGAAATAAGATATGGACTCTCTCTTAACTGCCAAGAAAATGTTAAAACGTAACCCATATTGGATTGAGAAGAAGTAAATTAAAATGTTCAGTTTAGAGATAATTATTCTGCATGTCTGGAATGTATTTATCATTTTACTTTGTTCCAGAGATATTTAATAGACAGAAACCTTGGAATGATCTCACGCTGGAATATGTTCTTCACAATGGTGTGAGAAGTGTCAGCTGAGCAGCCAGATATCTTCTGCTTAATGATGTGCACTTGAACTAAAGAACATTATTCCTCATCTTAATGTATATGTATGAGTGAGAGTGAGCTGTGGATAAATGAGGGCAATAGGGTCTTACCTGGTAAAACTGTAATGAAATAACATAGACCTTGTTCACACATAACAATGCGTTTTTTTAGCCCTTAGAAAAATGGATCAGTTTTTCTAAGGGTGCCAAATAGTGTCCCCTGTGGTTAATGAACGTTTTTGGGAAGTTTTTGGACTTAGGCTAGGGTCACACTTAAATACAGAATTGCGTTCACCGCATCCAGATCCGGATGCGGTGAACGCAATTGTCTTCTGACATTCAGCAATCCGGGAACCCGATTGCTGAAGCCGCAATCCGGTAACCGGATTGCTCAGGATGTGTAATCCTGAGCAATCCAGTTACCGGATAGTTTGCTCATCTCTGCTGCCGCACGGATGAGCAAACTGTTCTGTGTTGGTTTAAAGTGTTAATTTGATTAATAAATGTTTCTGTAATGTCTCTAGGGGGTGCCCACTGGCCCTAGAGACCTTCCACCCACTCAGGTGGGCATATCATGCTTGAATCACTTTTGTACAGCAGCTGACTCCTGTCAGCTGTTGTACAGTTTTATCAATGAAAGCGCCGGGCTCCTCTGTGAGCAGCGAGCATACTATAGCTATTGCTATACTATGTGCGCTGTCCGAGGTCCTGAAGCCATTTACAGTAGATCGATCGGCAGCGCTGCCCATAGATCTACTGTAAATGGCTTCAGAACCTCGGACAGTGCAAATAGTATAGCAATAGCTATAGTATGCGCTGCTCGCAGAGGAGCGTGGCGCTTTCATTGATAAAACTGTACAGCAGCTGACAGGACTCAGCTGCAGTACATAAGTGATTCAAGCATGATATGCCCACCTGAGTGGGTGGAAGGTCTCTAGGGGGAGGGGGCACCCCCTAGAGACATTATAGAAACATTTATTAATCAAATTAAAAGTTTACCAAAACACAGAACACTTTGCTTTTCCCGGCGGCAGCCGGGATAAGCAAAGTATATGCGGGAACCGCATTGCTCAGGATTACACATCCTGAGCAATTCGGTTCCCGCATTGCAGATAACAGAACCGCTCCGAAAACTGTAGCCTGCATGATTTTTGACGCACGCTGCAGAGCCGGAGACGGAAACCGGATTGCTTGTGAAGCAATCCGTTTTTATCATAGGCTACTATGAGGAGCGTTTCCTGATCCGGTTTTGAGCTTTTTAAAAGCTCAAAACCGGATCAGGTTTTTTAAAAAAAAACGGATGTGTGACCGCAGCCTTAGTCATTTTTTAATTAAAAACGCATATGCGTTAACGCATGCATTAACGCAGGTGCCTATATGTGCCATGCGTTAACGCATGCATTTCCCATAGGGCCCCATGATAAAAAAACGCTTGCGTTTTTTAAACAACCCATACGTTTTTTTACAGCACCCAAAAAAACGTTGCATGCAGTGTTTTTTGGAATGGTGAAAAAAAACGAATGTGTTGCTAAAAAACGCAGCTACACTTAAGTGTACCATGCCTTAACGCATGTCCTTTTTTTTAACGGCTAAAAAATGCAGAGGATGCAAAAATGATGGCATGTGTGAACAAGGCCATAGGGTGGTCGCTCACATTTTGTGGTTGTGCCTGACATAACCTTTAACGCTACATGCACACAATCAGGAATTGCAGCCTATTGCCACTGCATCCAAAATGCTGCACTGTACAGTACCAGCATAGTGGATGGCATTTCAAGAACTCCCATGCTCACTATGCTTCTCCCGACAGCGTTATTTCACTTTTATTTAGTAAGGATTTTAACATCAAAGCATTAAAAAAAGACATTGAAAATAAAGACAAAAATAAGCTTGGGAATTTAGAGTCAGAAAATATGTCCATCTGTGAAATAGATCAAAATAGGGATTTCAATACACATCACCCCACTTTTGTCACTCAATTTAGTAAGAATTTTAATAACATAAAAACACAAGTGACTATAGTGAGAATCTTAATTAAAGTCTCTAGAGGAATTAAACCCAACCCCCCCCTCCTCCCCTTTTTTTTTTTTTCTCACAGAGTAATAACTGAAAAGAAGAAAGAAAGTGATATATTCATAGATAAATAAAAAACAGGTCTTGCTGTAAAGTTACTAGGATGATTACATTTTATATATGCTTGAACAATGCAACAAATGCACATCAGGAGTGTAATACCAGAATTTATTAATATGTGATAATTATCATAAATATATTAATACACACTGAAATGTTGTCTGTATGTATAGTTTAATTTATAAATTTATAAAGATACCAAATATATATTGTATCATATTTAGGAATATTAATGAGTTGTGTATTAGAAAGCAATTTAATACTCCTTTTGTGCAAGGTTCAACTCCATAACATGTGAAAGGGTTAAACTTTTAATTTCTTTATTATTATCGTAAATTATGTTCGGCTGTGGGTGGAGGTTTCTTTTTTATATATGCATAAGCTTTTGTATTTTGTATTTGCTAATGATTAAGGAAGTTATTCTTCCGAAATGTGTCTAGCGCCCAGCTAGCACGCTGAATGATTTTATAATTTTCAAATAATAAAGAGAATTTTAAGAAGACAAGCATCGGTGTTTTCTACTTCACATTGCTTCCTGGACAGTTGCCAAAGCTGCCACACCAGGTGCGGGAATCCAGGAGGTTAATGGGCGGTGGAGCAGCCTTCCCCTTCTCCCTTTCCATTTGAATGAACTCTGCCTGTATGTATAGCCTCCACATTATTCACACAGCTTACCATCCATCCTCGCGTTCTCCCTGATGCTGTTAGTTTCTATCCTGTGTAGGGTGATTGATGAGGACTCTCTTCAGTGCGTTCCACACTGTGGACCTCGGGAAGAGGAAGTGAGGGGGCTGAGCGGGGACCCTCCTCTATACATTCCACAGTGTGGAACGCACACAGCACACAGGCAGTCAGGCAGAGGAAGTGATGGCCGGGAAGGGGGCGGAGGGGGGCTGGTGGCTGGCGGCCGCCGGCAGGCATTAATAAACTGTAAAGCTCCGTACCGCACGTGCCGGTAACAGAATAATAATACCAGCGAGAGATGGGTGGCGGCCCCTCCATCATACCTGGGCCCCAACATTTGCCTGGGTATGCCGGGTGCTGACGCCGGCCCTGCGCCCGATGATTGAGATTGGTGGGTTCGCAGAGTTTTTTTTGTAAAGTTCGAGCTCAGTGCCTGAGATGATGCAGACTTGCATCTGAAGCCCAAGCTTGGACTTTACAGATATGGGATTACATGAAATAATAAAAAAATTATGTGGGCGTCACCTATTTTTAGGGCCAGCCAGGTACAACTAGGCAGAAGGGGGCTGGAATCTCCAGTGCAGGGTGGCACAAGCTTTCTTTGAATTTCAGTCTGCCTTGGAAAATGGTGCATACATAGGAGTGCCATCTTCTGGTGCTGTTCACAAAACATTTCAGAATTTATTAAGTGGCTCTATAGAGGCGTATGTCCGAACCCCTGCAGAACAGTATTTGGGCATAGACGTTGATGGGACATTCACTATAATGATGCTGATGATGGAGTAACCATGTGCTCTGTTGGACATCATTTTGGGCTATAAGATAATCAAGGAGGTGCCTGATAGGCTCCAAATTTATTTGGCAGCACAACAATGAGCACACAGCCAATATAATTAAAGGGGTTGTTGAGACTTGGACTTTTGTCTCTGAGCCAAACACATATCTACGCCTCTGTCGATGTGACTTTGGTATACCTACTGCTCCTATTATATTGAATGTAAAATCTAATAAAATAATGAGTTTTCCTTCAATGCCCCGTAATAATTCATATAATGGACATGAATATCAGATCACTGATAAGATGATCTGTAAGCAATAATGCTAATCCTACTAGTAGCTGTAGTGTAACAACTGGATATTGTGCTGCAATTTATAGTATAACAGTATAACTTAATAGTATTTGTATATCACTATGTAAAAATTAACCTTGTACATTTGTTTTTTATATATATTAATTAGGATGATCACATTTATGTAGAGTGATGCCAAATGTGCTGTTAAATTTTGCTAAATAAAATTAGTTTTTTGAAAAAAATCCTCATCTCTTAGTTCATGTCGTTATTGTTGATCCAAGTTTGCGTTCAAGCTTGGCAATAAAAACCTGGATGCCTTACACATGAGGTTTTACTGTGTGGATCACAGAGCTGATTACCTGGCACAGCAGCAGATAGCTGGCTAGACTATTGATTATTCTCTCATAAGTGTAAAGTTTAGCAATAATATTTTGATGCAAGTACATTGAGATCAATTCAAGAAAAACAGGAGATACGGTAGTTTATTTCTACCAAAACAACAGAGCAGATTTATCAAAATGAATAAATTATCCATTCCTCAGGCAGAGCAATCTTAAAATATACAGTATTACTATGTGTCAAATTTATCAGTATGATTAATGTTGTATGATCTATACATACCCCGGCAGATTTGCCTTCTTGGGCTTTTTTCAGAGAAAAAAATTACAAAAAACTTTTTTTCACTCATCATTAGCGGTTGGGTGAAGCCATTAATTATAAAACTACTGTGAGGCAGCGGAGGTAGTCAAGAACGACGGGAGACAGTGACTCAGGCTCTTATCCACATCACACACGGTTTATTGCCAGATCAGGCGATGACAGACCTTTAGGGTTCCGGATCGCAGCCAGTACAGTTCTGGATATACAGGTATAAGTCCACACAGAGCAAACCACAAGGCTGGACTGTATATTCCTGCATACACAGCCCTTCTCACAGCTCCCGCTCATTATCCTCCTTGGCTTCAACTCAGACCACACCCTGTGTTGCAGCTCACATTTAAACCAATGCCTGTACATGGGGATTCTCCAAGAACCGGAGTGGATTGGTCTTATAGGGATATGGAGCACAGTCTGGGAGACACAACAGCCGTCATAGATCACCCTAGCCACTGTCTCACACTACTGTATTTTCTCTTTTGAAAGCATAATGACAACCAAAAACATCCAAATGACCCTGATCAAAAGTTCACATACCCCAGTTTTTAATATTGTGTATTGCCCCCTCTAACATCAATGACAGCTTGAAGTCTTTTGGGTAGTTGGGGATGAGGCTCTTTATTTTCTCAGATGGTAAAGCTGCCCATTCTTTCATTCTTCTTGGCAAAAAGCCCCCAGTTCCTGTAAATTCCTTGGCTTTCTTGCATTAATTGCCTGTTTGAGTTCACCCCAGAGTGGCTCAATGATATTGAGGTCAAGAGACTGAGATGGCCACTCCAGAACCTTCACTTTGTTCTGCTGTAGCCAATGACAGGTTGACTTGGCCTTGTGTTATGGACTGTTGTCATGTTTGAATGTCCAAATACATTCCATGCGCAGCTTCCAGGCTGATGAGTACAAATTTGCCTCCAATATTTGCTGATCACGTGGTGCATTCATCTTTCGTTCAACTTTGACCAAGTTTACTGTGCCTTTGCAGCTCACACATCCCCACATCATCAGTGATCTACCTCCATGCTTTACAATAGGAATGCTGTTCCTTGTTGACATCTCTCCAAATGTAACATTTATAGTTGTGGCCAAAAAGTTTGATTTTGGTCTCATCACTCCAAATTACCTTTGTTCCAGAAGTTTGTAGGCCTGTCTCTATGCTGTTAGGTGTATTGTAGGTGAGATACTTTGTGGCATTTGTGCCATAATGGCTTTCTTCTGGTGACTCGACCATGCAGCCCATTTTTCTTCAAGTGCCTCCCTATTGTGAATCTTGAAAAAGATACATAGATAGTTTTCAGTGAGTCCTTTATTTCAGCTGATGTTATTTGCTGATGTTTGCCATTTGTTAATCACAGTTTGAACACTGCTGACTGGCATTATCAATTCCTTGGATATCTTTTTGTATCCCTTTCCTTTTTTATACAGTTCAACTATCTTATCCTGTAGATCCGTTGACAATTATTTTGCTTTCTCCATTACTCACAATCCAGTCAGTGGATGGATGAAAGATGCAAGAGTCTGTCTGGTTCCCATAAACTCACTCAGCTTTCATGCACACACACAGATTACAAGCAAACTGGTCACAAATGAGGATGTTAGTTTTATTAGCCATTTAGACTCATTTGTGTCAACTTCTGTGCATGTTATCAGGCCAAAATCACTAGGATATGTGAGGTTTTGATCAGGGTCATTTGTATGTTTTTGGTTATCAATATGATTTAAAAAGAGATAACACAGTAGTTTGATAATAAATGGCTTCACCCAACCACTAACCAAGAGTGGAAAAAATAATCTGTATTATCATTCATATTCTCTGCAAAAAGTGCAAAAAATCTGCCGGGGTATGTAAACATTTCAGCACAACTGTATCACACTGCAGATGATTAATGTTGCATGATTAATGCTGTTTGAGATATATAGAAGCGGAGCTCCCACGAAACGGTGCCGTTGTCTCAAGCCTCCTCCCCACTTGATGTAACCCCCAGGTTACCTATAAACAGAGCAAAAACTGGTGAGTGCTGTCTTTTTCATCTACCGCAAATGTATATATATATATGCACTATGTATCTATATTTGCATATAATAGTATTAACCCCTTCCCGCCCGGGCGCGCAGCGTATGCGCCATGGAAACATCACCGTTCCCCGCCCGATACGCTGCGTCATCGCGGTTTCCCCCTTGCTGCGGCTCTATTAACCGGGTTCACGAAAGGGTTAATAGAGCCGCAGCTAGGGGACAACCTCTAGATGACCCCACGGGAGGGGATTTCCCCCCCCCCCCGTGGCTAGGAGCCCTCCGATTGGCTAGTTAATTGACAACTAGCCAATAGTGATGATTGAAACATTACACCAATAGAAATTGGTGTAATGTTTTCAATCTGGCCATAGCCTGATGCTCAAAGCATCAGGCATTGGCTGGGGCACTGTGAGGTGTGTGTGCCCCCCCCGATCTGATTGGGGGCTAGCATCCATGTGATGCAAGCCCTCCAATCAGATGTGCAGGGGATGTTTACAATATGGCCGCCGAGCTCATCAGCTCCACTCTGTCGGTGGACGCTGATGAGCGTGCACCCCTGCAGCCCTCCGCTGCCACCGACTGTGCCCACGTGGTGTGAGCCCCCCCGCCGTCACCAAACGTGCCCGGAGCTGCCGCCGCCGCCGATCGCCGCTGCTGCTGCCACCGCCGCCGATTGCTAGTAAGTTCCCCTCCGCTCCCTCTCCTCCTCCCCTGGTGTCCTCTCCCCCTCCCCCATTGTCCTCTCCCCCTCCACCTTCCCCATTGTCCTCTCTCCCCCCCCCTCCCCTTTTGTCTTCTCTCCCCCCCCCTTTCCTGAGTTTGCTCTCTCCCCCCCTCCCCTGAGTTTGCTCTCTCCCCCCCTTCCCTGAGTTTTCTCTCTCCCCCCTCCCCAGAGCTCGTTCTCACCGGTCCGGTCTGCTCGGTGTTGTGCCCTCTTCTGCTGCTCTGCTGCTTCTGCCACCCGGTGGTGATTGCAGGCAGCAACAGGGCCATCCCCAGCACCTGTGATCACCCTCGTGAGCGTGCCCCCTTGACCGACTGCTGCCTGGCCCGAGTGACCCCCTGACCGACGCGCTACCTGGCCTGAGTGACCCCCTGACCGACCGCTGCCTGGCCCGAGTGACCCCCTGACCGACCGCTGCCTGGCCCGAGTGACCCCCTGACCGACCGCTGCCTGGCCCGAGTGACCCCCTGACCGACCGCTGCCTGGCCCGAGTGACCCCCTGACCGACCGCTGCCTGGCCCGAGTGACCCCCTGACCGACCGCTGCCTGGGCCGAGTGACCCCCTGACCGACCGTCGTCCGCTGCCCCTGACCGACCGTCGTCATACGCCGCCCCTGACCGACCGCCGTCGTCCGCCGCCCCTGACCGACCGTCGTCGTCCGCCGCCCCTGACCGACCATCGTTGTCCACCGCCCCTGACCGACCGTCGTCGTCCGCCGCCCCTGAACGACCGTCGCCCCGAAAGTTACACCAGTTAACGTTCACATACACGCACACTAAACACACGTACACGCACACTAATAAAAGTTTACTTTTTTTTTTTTTACACACGCACACAGCACATACAACATGTCGCACCCGTCCCGCTCATCAAGGTCACAAAGGGTGTACTCGGCTGAGGAGGCATATGCTATACTTGCCTCCGATGCTGACAGTGAGGAAGTGGACCCCACGTTCTACTATTCCTCACATTCTTCCTCCGACAGTGAAATATGCAGCAGTGACACCGACTCGCCACCACCACGAAGACGGCAGAGGACAAGAGATCGTCCGGAGCCAGAGGAAGAGGAGTCGGAGTCCGAGGAAGAGGAGTCTGAGCCTGGAGAAGAGGAGTCGGAGGAAGACCCACAGCCGTCAGTGAGTAACCCTCCACCTGGTGCTAGGCATGCCCAACCTAGCACCAGGGCCCCTGTGTGGATCCCCGTCCCTGATCGGTACACTCCACAGATTCCTGATTTTATTCCCCAATCAGGAATCCTGTTTAAGGCCACAAACTTCAAGGAAATTGACTTTTTCAAAGTCTTTTTCTCTGAGGACTTTGTGAGGCTCATGGTGGAGCAGACAAACCTGTACGCCCAACAGTTTCTGGTCCAAAACCCAGATTCCATCTTTTCTTCTTGGACTCCTGTGGACTCTGGGGAAATTAGGAAATATTGGGGTTTGATACTTCATATGGGGATTATGACGAGACCAGAAATGCGCCAATGCTGGAGTACAGATAAGTTTTTTCTAACTCCAGTGTACGGCGAGGTGATGGCCCGAAACAGATTCGACGCCATCCATAAATTTCTCCACTTTAGGGACAACACTGACAGCCTTCCCCGTAATGACCCGAATTTTGACAGATTGTTCAAAATTCGACCGGTCATCGACCACTTCAGCAGCAAGTTTGCTAAAGTGTACGTTCCCAAACGGATATTTGTGTGGACGAATCCCTCGTCCTTTACAAAGGTAGGGTTAGTTTCCGCCAATACATTCCCAGCAAGAGGGCCAGGTACGGGATAAAGCTCTACAAGCTTTGTGAGAGTACCTCAGGGTACACTCACAACTTTAGAGTGTATGAGGGAAAGGACTCGAGGATCGAGCCCCCAGAGTGTCCCCCTGCTCTGGGGGTATGCGGGAAAATAGTGTGGGATTTGATCCACCCACTACTTGATAAAGGTTATCATCTATATGTTGATAACTTTTATACAAGTGTCCCGCTCTTCAGATCCCTCTCTACCAGAACTACCGCCGCAGAAAAAAGAGGGATCTCCCTATGCCGCTAATTGAGCAGCCTCTCCCAAGAGGTGGGAGCCGAGCTCAATGTAGCGGCAACATGGTACTGGTCAAGTTCAAAGACCGAAGGGATGTCTTTATCTTGACCACAATCCATGGTCCCGGCACCAGGGCCACCACCACCAGAGGTACCCCAGGACAGGTCCACAAACCGGAATGTGTCCTGGGGTACAATAAGAACATGGGAGGAGTTGATCGTTCTGATCAAGTCCTCAAGCCCTACAGGGCCACGCGGAAAACGAGGAAGTGGTACAAAAAACTGGCCGTGTACATTGTCCAATTGGCAATGTATAATGCATACTTGCTGTCACGATGTGCAGGTCACACCACTAACACCTTTCTCGAGTTCCAGGTGAAGGTGATCAAGGCCCTGTTGAATGGAGGAGAACGAAGACCAAGAGAAGGAGGACGAGAACGAAGACCAAGAGAAGAAAGAGGAAGACGAAGAGAAGAAGATGAAGGGGGCCCCAGCACTCCTGGAACTCGATATTCCCGTGTGGTACCAGGGCAACATTTTACAGAGAAGGGGCCAAGAAAAAGGTGCCGGGTCTGCCATCAAAGTGGGAGCAGAACGACCGTCCAAACCCAATGTAAAACGTGCCCTGACAAACCAGGTTTGTGTATCTTCGGATGTTTCGAAATTTATCACACGACCCCGGACTGACATGCACCCACAACATCATACACAAACACACACACACCCTGATGTACACTACAACACACCAACCTGACATACACACCCTGATGTACACTACAACACACCAACCTGACATACACACCCTGATGTACACTACAACACACCAACCTGACACACACCCTGATGTACACTACAACACACCAACCTGACATGCACTACGATAAGTGCCCCCTTAGACTTTACCATGGCTTTGGGGGTCTTATTCCGGTGCTAGAACAAATCCCTTCCTGCAGAAAGGCCAGGCCTCGCCTCTCGGTGACCTGTCCTTCTCAAAAGCTGGGTACAGTTGTGTAATTATATGTGTAATTATATTATATGTGTGATTATATATGATTATATGTGTATGGGGTCATTTGTGGGGAACTCCAATGTATAGGCACACAGGGGCTCTCCATACGCAACCTGGTGTTTGCTAACAATTGGAATTGTTAGCGGACACCATGTCGCGTTTGGAGAGCCCCTGTGTGCCTAGATAAGTTCCCTGGGGTGTCTAGTTTCCAAAATGGGGTCACTTGTGGGGAAACTCCAATGTGTAGGCACACAGGGGCTCTCCAAACGCAACATGGTGTCCGCTAACAATTTGAATAGAAAATCAGGTCAACTTGGTAGCGGACACATGTCACGTTTGGAGAGCCCCTGTGTGCCTACACATTGGAGCTCCCCCACAAGTGACCCCATTTTGGAAACTAGACACCCCAGGGAACTTATCCTGATGGGTTGTGAGCATATTGAACCCCCAGGTGCTTCACAAATTAATCCGAAAAAACAAAAAATACTTTTTTTCCACTTTTTTTTTTTTCCCATTAATTTGTGAAGCACCTGGGGTTCAATATGCTCACAACCCATCAGGATAAGTTCCCTGGGGTGTCTAGTTTCCAAAATGGAGTCACTTGTGGGGAGCTCCAATGTGTAGGCACACAGGGGCTCTCCAAACGTGACATGTGTCCGCTACCAAGTTGACCTGATTTTCTATTCAAATTGTTAGCGGACACCATGTTGCGTTTGGAGAGCCCCTGTGTGCCTACACATTAGAGTTTCCCCACAAGTGACCCCATTTTGGAAACTAGACACCCCAGGGAACTTATCTAGATGGGTAGTGGGCATATTGAACCCCCAGGTGCTTCACAAATAAATGGGAAAAAAAAAAAGTGGAAAAAAAGTACTTTTTCGTTTTTACAGATTAATGTGTGAAGCACCTGGGGGTTCAATATGCTCACAACCCATCTAGATAAGTTCCCTGGGGTGTCTAGTTTCCAAAATGGGGTCACTTGTGGGGGAGCTCCAATGTGTAGGCACACAGGGGCTCTCCAAACGTGACATGTGTCCGCTAACAAGCTGACCTGATTTTCCATTCAAATTGTTAGCGGACACCATGTTGCGTTTGGAGAGCCCCTGTGTGCCTAAACATTGGAGTTCCCCCACAAGTGACCCCATTTTGGAAACTAGACACCCCAGGGAACTTATCTAGATGGGTAGTGGGCATATTGAATCCCAAGGTGCTTCACAAATTGATCTGTAAAAATTAAAAAGTACTTTTTTTTTCACAAAAATTTTGTTTTAGCCTAATTTTTTAAATTTTCAAATGGCCAACAGCATAAAATTCATCTTAAAATGTGTTGGGCAATTTCTCCTGAGTACATCGATACCTCATATTTGGTCATAAACCACTGTTTGGGCGCACGACAGGGCTCAGAAGGGAAGGAGCGCAATTTCACTTTTTGAATGGAAAATTAGCTCCAAAAGTCAAATTGCGCTCCTTCCCTTCTGAGCCCTGCCGTGCGCTCAAACAGTTGTTTATGACCACATATGAGGTATCGATATACTCAGGAGAAATTGCCCAACAAACTTTAGGATCCATTTTATGCTGTTGCCCATGTGAAAATGAAAGATTTGAGGCTAAAAGAACATTTTTGTTGGAAAAATTTAAATATCAATTTTTTTTTTCTACTTTGCTTTAGCTCCTGTGAAGCACCTGAAGGGTTAATATTCTTCTTGAATGTAGTTTTGAGTAGCTTGAGGGGTGCAGTTTTTAGAATGGTGTCACTTTTGGGTGTTTTCTGTTGTGTACACCCCTCAAACGGACTTCAAATGTGATGTGGTCACTAAAAAAAATGGTTTTGTAAATTTTGGTGGAAAAATGAAAAATTGCTGATGAATTTTGAACCCTTATAACGTCCTACCCCAAAAAATTTTTTTTTACAAAATTGTGCTGATATAAAGTAGACATGTGGGAAATATTATTTATCAACAATATTGTGTCACATAACTCTCTGGTTTAGCAGAAAAAAAATTCAAAATTTGAAAATTTCTAAATTTTCTAAATTTTTGCTATATTTTTTACTTTTTCACAAATAAACGCAAAAATTATTGACCTAAGTTTAATACTAACATGAAGCCCAATATGTCACGAAAAAACAATCTCAGAATCGCTAGGATCGGTTGAAGCGTTCCAGAGTTATAACCTCATAAAGGGACACTGGTCAGAATTGCAAAAAATAGCTCGGGCATTAAGGCCAAAATAAGCAAAAATGGGCTCGGGGGTTAAGGGGTTAAAGATAGCAGCACAGCTTAATGTGGCAGGGTGAAAATCAGTCCAAGCTCCTCTCCCATCCGCTTATTCATACAATACCAATAAAGAGGACTGCAGCACTCCTTAAATTTCTTTAAGATCTGCCTTTATTCGGCCTTCAGGTGCAAGTGCAACATTTCAGGCTCAATGGCTGGAAAAAGGGCCTTTGAGTCTGAAACGTTGCACTTGCACCTGGAGGCCGAATAAAGGCAGATCTTAAAGAAATTTAAGGAGTGCTGCAGTCCTCTTTATTGGTATATATATATATATATATTAGAAAAAACCTTTGCGCAGCACCAGGTTTTTTGGGTGCAATATCTGTCCAGCAATCCAATCCTTGCTAAATATATCACAAAAAACGACAGCAGCACTCCAATCCAAGGTCTTTAGATGCCTTTAATCAGGCCCACAGGGCGACCACGCGACGTTTCAGTCACCAAGTGACTTTTGTCTAGCCAAAAGTCACTTGGTGACTGAAATGTCGCGTGGTCGCCCTGTGGGCCTGATTAAAGGCATCTAAAGACCTTAGATTGGAGTGCTGCTGTTGTTTTTTGTGATATATATTATACGTGCAGATAATGGTGTGAAATTTAAAATATAAAAATAATATTAGAATTGCTGAATTTTCCTATACTTTCTTTAAAAAAAGTTAATAAAAGTTGGCTATTAAGTTGTATTACCTCAAAATGGAGTAAATAATAAGTAAACTTAACTCATCCAGCAAAAAAGCAGACCCTCATACAATAACATTGAAGGAAAATAAAAAATGTTATGGCTCTTTGAAGGTAAAAAAAGAGAGAACATCCTGAAGCCCCAAAATTGGTAAGACCTAAGACTGGTCTAAGTTTACAACACATAATAGTTAAATCCCGAGAGAAAAATCACAAAATGAGCATATGTAAATATGCGAATTGTCAATTCAGTGAGGAAGTGGACGAACTCTAATGTCATGCCACTCAATAAAGGTAGCAATCCTCAATATTTTATCTCTCTGGTTCTTCATCCACTATACTTAAATTTTCTGAGAAAATTACCTTTATGTGTATTTTTTTTATATTTTTTAATAGTTTTCTTTTCAATGGGGTAAAAGGGGGGTGATTTGAACTATTGTGTTTTTTTTCCATGTTTTCAAAAATGTTATTTTCCTTTATTTTACTTAACCCCCTAGGGGGCTTCAGTGCTGCACAGACCAATTGCTTCTCCTATGTACAGGTAAGCTGCTGTACATCTGAACACGAGAGAAATCATCACTTTCTGTCGGCGATGGAGTTCAGGGCTTGACGACAGGAAGTGATTGCATACAGCTTCTGGGGTCATCACAGGACCCTGGGCTGTCAAGATCGCATCACAGGACCTCTGATACTGGTGGGGAATGGCACAATCCCTGATGTGGTGCTTTGGATTGCGCTGTCAGTGATTGACATCATGATGCAAAGGGTTAACAGCACCGCTCCGATCACTGATCGGATTGGTACTGTTAGCTACACATCTCAGCTGATCAGATTAGCTGAGATGTGTGGGGCAAATGCAAGTTCAGTGCAGGAGCTCACATCAGGTAGGGATATGGACAAGGGAGTATAAAAGGGTTTGATATTTACTGCTACCCCCTTCCATCACCTCTCTGTACTGATGCTAAGAGATGGGCAGGATGATGGAAGGGGGAAGTGGCGCATAGTGAATTCTCTTAAAAAGTCGACACACGGTATCACCCGCCACTGCATTAGCCATAGTTGATCAATTGTGCCTGATATTAAAGAAAGTGGATATTAACTGATTCCCCTGCATACTGCGTATGAGCAGTGAATATCCCAGCAGGCAGCACCGTCCATTGCTTCCCTGCAGCAGTGTGACATGCAGTGAATATCCCGGCAGCCGACTGCTTGTGTAGCATGGTGCATTACAGTGATGTCATTTCTGCGCATTTACAGTCTGGTAGCTGCCAGAATGAGAAAAGGATGTTGCACTGCTGTGGAAAAACAATGGGTGCTGAGTATATTTGTTTATTTTCTTATGTGTGTACCATCATGGGGTCATACAGTATCTGGGCCATGAATACCAGAATTGAGGTCATATATATCACAATGGGAGGCATATACCAGAATGGTGCCATGTACCATTAGGAGGGCAATATACCAAAATGGTGGCCATATACAAGAATCAGAGCCATATACCAGAATGGTGGCCATGTACCATTAGGAGGGCAATATACCAAAATGGTGGCCATATACAAGAATCAGAGCCATATACCAGGTTTTGAGTCATATACCAGGATGAAGGTCATATACTAGTAGGAGGCACATATACTGGGATGAGGGCCATATACCAGGATGAGGGACATATATCAGAATGGGGAATCTTATGTACAAGGATGAGGGAAATATACCATTATGAGGGACATATGAGTCGGTCGACAGGGTAGGGGGTACTTGGATACCGGGACAGTTTGCTACTGAAGTGGGGATCACTGCTGGTCGGGTCGCGGTCCCGTGCCCTGGACACTCAATGGCTGAGGGGAAAACTATTTGGGATGGGGGATTATTATACATGATGCCACCTGTGGTACCTGGTAATGTAATTACCAGCACTGAGGTGATGGTGATGCAGCTTTGGGTAGTATAGCTCCCCACAGGCGGAGCTTTACCTCAGGGCAGCGGGGTGGTTGAGGGGAATAGTAGTCCTTGGCTCTGTGGTGACTCTGTAGCTCTCCTGTCTACCTGCGACTATGGAGGCACTAAACATTCTGTTTGGGATGCAGTACCTCCCTGTGGCGTCCCGCCAGAGGGGCGCCACACATATACCAGGAAGAAGGCCATATACCAGGATGGGGTCATATTCCAGCATGGGGGCTATATACTAGGATGGGGGATCATATGTACAAGAATAGGGATATGGAGGACATATACATGGGTGTGGGGATAATATACCTAGATGAGGCACATATACCATGATGGAGATCATATACCAGGGTGGGGGATCATATATATCAGGATGGGGAACATATACCAGAATGGTATAGAAATGCTTGGGTGAAAATGGGTCTTCCGAATGGTCAATGACCCAAAGCATACTGCCCAACTGGTAACAAACTAGCTTAAAGATAACAAAGTCAATGTTTTGGAGTGGTTATCACAAATCCCTGATCTCAATTATATTGAAAATGTATGGGCAAAGCTGAAAAGGCAGGTGCGAGCAAGGCGACCTACAAACATGGCTCAGTTACACCAGTTCTGTCAGGAGGAATGGGTTCAAATTCCTACCAACTATTGCGAGAAGCTTGTAGAAGGATATGCAAAATGTTTGACCCAAATCATATAGGTTAAGGGCAATGTTACCAATAACTAATGTAAACTTGTGACTTTGCAGACAGTAATAAAAATGCCTTAAACCATTCTCTTTCTTAATATTCTGGCATTTGGCAAATATTAATACACATGGTAATCCTAATTGACCTAAAACAGGAAGGGTTTATTCTGATTTCATGTGAGATAGAGAGAAAAAAATACACATATGTCTTTTTACATATTGTATGTAACCTTCTGGTTAAAACTGTAAATAGATAGATGTAGATTTTGTTGTATATTTAAATTTCCTTTTTTTAATTGATATATAATTAAATAAGCAGTAAATATTATAGAAATATAATTTATTTAATCAAGCTTACCTCCTTACCATTTAAATCTTTTTGGCCCATTTATGTCACAATTTACCATATTTAAATTTTGATGTGGAAGTCCAGAAACCTGTGCCGCAGGTGAATACACGCTGCGGTCAGGAGAAGCATAGTGGGCATGAGCGTTCTTGAAATCCCATCCACTATGCAGCTACTGTACAACGTAACATTTTGGACACAGCGGCAATACATTGTGTCCAAAACGTTGCAATTCCTGATCACACACCCTGATTGTGTCACAACTGCGACACCCAGTAATCTAAGTGATACATCATTGGATTCAGGGTCTCTTTTCCTATATTATGTTCCTCTCAGATGAGACATGAAAAGCTGGTGACAGATTCTCTTTAAACAGTGAGGAAGATCTCACGGCAATTGAAAAGGATTTCGGTATAAACTAAATGAGAAAGTGTTTTTATATCTTTTTAGATATCTTCTTCAACCATTCCAAAGACAAAGTTGGAGGAAGGCTATAGGAGTTGTGGCATATATGCTGGGTTCTGAGGAGCATATAGAATAATGAATCGAATATCTTTACTAGGTGAAGAAAAGCTATAGCGATGATGTCTATGGTCCATAAGGCAAACGTAAAGCATAACCAAGAATGCTGTGGACAGCCATTTAGGGCTAGATGACCATTCCCTTACTTATGTGCAGAAAATTGAATTAACAATGTCGTCAACACCAAATAAAAAAAAGAATATGAAAAAAAAGGAAAATGTATTGGTATTGTGTTTTAATAAGCAGCGAAGTATAGGTGATACATGCAATCCAAAAGCTGTTCATTATTATTGCTTGAAGGGAATGTAACAAGAAAATTCTGTGAAATATGTTACATTTTTTATATCTGAAAATATAACAGCAAAAAATATTAATGATGACACCTTGAACTATTTAAAATACATTTGTTAATATTCATAAGTCAAGTCATACAAGTTGCAAAGTTAGCTTCAAAAATTATTTTTTTCAAGTAGATAAAATCCATTAAAAGAATTAAGTGATTATTAATTGCAAAGTTGAACGGATGAATGATGCCCCTGTATGAGGTACTTAAAGTATAAAATTTGAGCATATTCTGAAAATAAGTACTACAAATCCTACACTAAAATGGGAGTACATATCAGCTCTAAAGAAATGTTAAGGTACACACGGGGCGATCTCTCTGGCGATGTTGATGGTAACTTAGGGTGTGGCTAAGTAGCGACAACATCGCTCATGAGTTGCCGCGTGTGACAGGGTGATAATAAGGCGATAAGCTGCCTAAGCAACATCGCCAGGTTTCCCAAAATGTTGGGAAACCTGGCGATGTTGCTCAGGCGATCTGCTTGCATCTCCCTGTGTGACGCCGCAACTGCGATGTTGCCGGCAACTTCCCCATAGACTCCCATGTTATGGATCGCTGCCAGGGTAGAGTTTAACCCTGGCAGTGATAGTTGTCGGCAAGATTACTGATGTGTTGCCGGCAATATCGCTGCGTGTGACATAGCAACAGCAACCATGGCAGCGTGCCAAAATAGTGCGCGCTCCCGTGAGTTGCCGGCGATGTTGCCAGCGATATCGCCCCGTGTGACGGTACCATTAGGGTTGTCAACCATCTAGAAATTCCAGGACTGTTGTAAAAATAGGGAAAACTATTTTCTGTCTGTGATTTTTTGATAAACCATGCAGAAAAAAAATGAAAAGATAAGTTGGCATCCCTGGCAACTGTGCTGCTCTGGAACAACCCATTGACCTATTGCAATGACTCTCTTCAGATCCCAGAGCAAAAAGAACATAATATGTAAAAAAAGCAAAAAAATAGATCCTTATACTCACCTTACTGCTTACTTTTCCAGTCACTCTGCACCTCACCATCATCGGATCTTCAGATCCCTGCTTTTGCTAAATTCTTGGGTCTCTCATATTTAACTTGAACTTCTAACTGATATGGCTTGGGGGTACTGTGCATGCCTGAGCAGAGGAATTTTAGTGCAGTGATGGGGATTAGAAGTTGTTATGAAGACAAGATGGCTGAAGATGAGGAGCAGAGGGGCCAGAGGGAAGCTTTACAGCTATTATACGAGGGTTGTTCTTTAAAAATCTCCCCTGACCCACTTCTATTTATTGAAGGATGCCGAAACTGCACAATGATATAAGTCTCTATAGGGTATGTGCCAATTTTTAACTTTGAACTGATAATGGTCTGTATTTACAGGTGCTGAAGTGATGTCAGCTGTGATAATGCATCCAGGGGAATACAGAGCAGTCATTAAGTTCCTTTACAAAAAAAAGCCGCGCACAAAGGGAGACGTTCAATGAGATGAAAGAGGTTTATGGTGACGGTTCCCCGTCATATGATGTAGTCAAGAACTGGCACCACAAAACTGGTCGAACTTCAGTGTAAATGGCTCCATTTGAGTATCAATGAACACATTTTTTAAGTAAAGGAACTTGATGTACTGGGTCCATTATTACACCCCACACCACTTCAGCACCTGTAAAATAAAGACAGTTATCAGTCCAGAGTTGTAAACTGGTACATACCCGATAGAGACTAATATTATTACACATGTGCAGTTTCAGCATCCTGCAATAGATAGGAGTGGGTAAATGGAAATCTTTAATGAATGCTCCTCACAATTTATGGAGCAGCTCTGGTCATTTTAAATAGGTGGTGCACACCTCTAAGGACTTGATCCGACAGTCAAGCAATATAAGGAGATGAATATCGGGATTATAACTTTTTCATAGACATTTATGGTTCACAAAAATTGTGGCCATTTTGTTGAATCTGTGTGGAAGCAAGATGCAAAAAAAGCACATTTTGGCAAAATTGCAATGAACACCCTTTCACTGCTCCGGTAGGAATGGCAAGAATGAAACTCTAAATTTCTGCACATTTTATACAGCTTAGATCTTGCCTATGTTGGGTCAGGACATTTATAGATTGGCTCTAGCAATCAATGAAAAAAATACTGTGCTCTGCAACATCCACACATTACTCTGATATAGATATAAAGATGACATACAATGGAATGGATGATAAAAGACAGTGCAAAGTTGCTTCTGAAAAAAAATAGTAGACAGTGATGAAAGCATCAAACGTTTCAATAAAGCATTGGATAAAAGCGAAAAGAAATAAAAAGCCTGAACTGTGTATATGAGACCATCATAGTAAGGTATCAAGGATAAATGTAAAAAGAATTTCTAAGTACTAAGCAGGTCATGAAAGGTGAAACAACACGAATGCCGAATTAGATACATTCCTTATTGAACAGCACTGAGATTAAAGAAAGAAAAAAGATATTTGACCTTAGAATGTGTTCAGTAGATGGGTTTGAACTGAATATTCACATCGATATACATGAAATGATGCAAATTGGTGTGTATAAGCATTCTCTTGTGGATATATAAGTTGGGTGAACTTAAACCTGCAGTTTCAACATGTGATTCGGAGAAAATCTGGGAAAGCTGATTCAAGTAGAGCAAAATGCGCCACACATAAAGTCTATACAGTAATATAACATTCTCTTTCACAATCTTATTTCAGCTTTGTCATCTGTCAACTTTTTCATGTAGAGAGATTCACCCCAATTTATTGTATTCTAAAACCCCGTTTGACGAAAATGGGGTTCAGGAATTTAACTGCTGCATCATATAAAGGGAATGTGGCAGCAGGTTTTTGCTATGTAAGTTGAGGACAGCATGCAGTAAAGGGGATGTCACACGCGTCGATATCGCTGTCAATGTCGCTCGTACGTCACGGATTTTCAGTCGCTCAAGCGACGTAAAAGTGACGCAGGAGCGACATTGAAGCGTGTGACCAAGCAATGCAACCAGCGATATGTCGCTGATCGCCGATCGCAGGTTTCACTGCCAGATGTAAAACCTATCGCTCAGTAGACCTTGTGCATCGCTGCGTGTGACACTAAACTCAGCGACGTATTTTCTATTTTGACAACGTACAAGCGACTAAATAAAATCGCTCGCAAGATGGCGACATCACCGCATCGCTGGGTCATATTGACGCGTGTGACATCTTACCTGCGATAATTCCACATCGCTCAGGCGATTAATAATTTGTGACGCATGAGCGATATCGCGGGCGACATTGACACGTGTGACAGGCCCTTAAGAGTTAAAACAAAGAAAACACAACTGTGATTTATAACCCTGTGATTAACTTTGCAGGACTAGAGAGTCAGGTGGCAGTCTGACACACCCCTGCTGGGATTGACACCTCACAGTGAAGGCACAATCTCTATATAGAGCCTGTTGTGGGTGGGGGCACCTACCCCAGCTCTGCTAACATGCCTTAAACAAAAAAATGTCATAGTGTCAGATTGTCTTCAGCCAGTAATCTATGTGATACCTCATTGGGTTCTGAGCTTCTTTGCCTAAATTATGTTACTGTCAGATGAGATAATAAAAATTTGCCAACAGAAGACAGTTGTTCTTTTTTGACTTCTTTGTGTACTTGAGTCATCTTCTACATTACTGATCATGCGCAATGCGCCTCTGAAGCCGGAGAATGAACACCCATCATCAAAGGAGCACAGTATTGAATAGAATCGAGCACATGTGAAAGATTTTCAGGGAGCTGGCGATGACACTGGCGCTTTGTCATACCCACAAGGTCGTGATAACATGCGGAGAGGGGAAGCAAACGCCCCATCGACTAGTGAAATTCCTAATTAGCATAAGAAAAATTAAGCTTAAAATAACTTTTTTTTAAAGCTGGTTAGGCAGGGAATTTAGAACTACACATATGAATGCTGCTGGATTGGAGAACATTGGGGACATAACAGTTCCCTTTAAGTTCCCCTAGGTTTTATGGTATTAAAATGATTCTACTTTGACTTTCCCATTGTATAAGTCTATGAAACATTTATAGCAATAATAAAAATGTAATCAACTTCTGCTGCTTTCCCAAACAACATAATTGGCTGATTCAGTAGTTTGTATCTGGGAATCTCTTACTTGTGAGATTCTGCAATTTTTTTACATAACTGTATGCAATAAATTATTAATATTTTTCACATTTTAGAAAATGATTTCACATGTTCCAGATGATTTAAACTTTACTTCTTGCTACTAATTTGTTTCTAGGTATTGCAATATGTTTACTATGAGAGTCTCATCCGCATAGGTAATGCTAGAGAAACAAGGATTAATGGAGGTCACTTGAATGGAGGCACTTGGCAAATTGAAGTTATGAGTAATGCCTTGTGAAACTATAAATTTCATGGGCATTTCTGAAATAAAAAAGGGTCTACCGTAATCATTTTATTTAAAATTTAATGACTATGCAAAAAAAAAAAGCTATCACTTGGTAGGATCTGCATTAAATATGTATCATTCTTTTAAACCCTTCCGCTTTGCAGCTTTGCTTTGTTATATTTACAGCACAAATATAGACTCCTATTAACCTGAAAAGCTAGCCCCATTCCTAGTGCAAATAACCAAAGAAATAAAGCTCTCAGGGTATGCTTCTCTGAGCAATAGTCATTACGTCAACTACTACAAATGTGTATTATCATTTATGTGTCAATTGCATTTGTATTAGTTACCATTACTCATTCCATCCTTGAAAAAACTGGCATGTGAAAATGTTATCTATTTTTTATGGAATATAGGGGATCTCCAACTCCAGGCCTCGAGGGTCTCAAACAGTGCAGGTATTCAGGATTTTCTTAGTATTGTACAGGTGATAATTGAATCACCTGCACTTGTAATAATTCTAACATTCTAATTATGTTTTTATAATTACAAGACTAATTATAACACATAGAGCACTCTATGTGGGATAGGGGTGGTGGTAGACATTTAGAAGTTTTATGATTTTGTATGATTTTTTTTTTCAAATGGTTAAACACCGGAGCAATCTGTTGTAGGTTTGGATGGTTTTGCTGCTGGAGGTCTGGGGGGCTCCGTGTGTGGCCCTGTCCCAAATAATTGTTATGTAAACAGCTTATGTTTTTATAGACCCAGCGCTCCCTCCATTATGTCATGGCTAATATTGCCCCAATATGTAGTATTGAAATGATTGAAAATTGCTACTGTTATAATCCTTATGCAGGATGTTTATTCTAAATTCAATTTATACATAAAAACACACGTTTAAGATTTCATCAAAAATCATAAAACTTCTAAATGTCTACCACCACCACCCCCATCCCACATAGAGTGTTCTAGTAGTTATAATTAGTCTTGAAATTGCTCAAAAAAACACAGCGCAATATACCTCAAGACCATATGATTTTTAGAAGTTTTATGATTTTTTATGAAATTTTAAACGTGTGTTTTTATGTATAAATTGAATTTAGAATAAACATAGTGCATAAGGGTTATAAGGGCCGCTTTACACATCGCGATATCGCAACGCAACATCGATAAAAAGTCACGTGGTGTGGCCGTAGCAGTTGATCGTTTGTGCGTTGTGTCGTGTAAATGGGCAATGTGATGCAAAAACAACCTAACTGCGATATTGCATGAAGATTGTGCAAGCCCTTCAACCGTACGATATTCTATATGCGGTCTGGCATGATCTGGCATGGTGCTGTGTGACAGCGCAACTACAATTTGGAGAGCAACTTCCCCTTTTCACTCCAATGTTAAATGGTCGTTCCCTGGGTTGCTCATACACAGCGTGGAAAAGGGACGTACTACATCGTAGTTGCGTTGCCTGTCGATATCTCCCTGTGTGACATCTACTATGCGATCTTGGACAAGAGCCAAAAACGTGCGCGCTGCCGTGAAATCGTATGCAATATCGGAACGATATTGCGATGTGTAAAGCGGCCATCACAGTAGCAATTTTAAATAATTTCAATACTACACATTGGGACAATATTAGCCATGACATAGTGGAGGGAGCGCTGGGTCTATAAAAACATAAGGTGTTAGAATTATCACAAGTGCAAGTGATTCAATTATCACCTGTGCAATACTAAGGAAATCCTGAATACCTGCACTGTTTGCAGCCCTTGAGGCCTGGAGTAGAAGATCCCTGTCCTAGTCTATTGTCCATTGAAAAGAAAGTGTGAAAACACATCCTTAACCCTCCGTCACATACAATAGGCCTGACAGGCACATCTCTTTTACTTTCATTTCTCCTTCCTCACCAGATGTATTTCAGAGTTATTAGTTTTATGTTAAGTAAGGCTGTGGTCACAGTACCATTTTTCACATGCATTTTTGGAGACATGCGTTTTCAAAAACGCATGTAAAAAAACGCACCCATAGGCCCCCATGTTAAAAAAACGCATGCCCTAATAGCCAAAAAGCATGTGTGACTGTCCCATGCGTTTTTGGAGCATATCCAAAAACGCATGCGTTTTTTATATAAGGAGCCTTATGGAAAACACATGCAAAAACGCATGTACAATTAGTGCCATTCAAAAACGCATGCGTTTCCCATAGGAGCCCATGTTAAAAAAACGCATGCGTTTCCGGAAACGCATGCGTTTTTTTTTAACATGGGCTCCTATGGGAAACGCATGCGTTTTTGAATGGCACTAAAAGGTACTAAGTGTACATGTGTTTTTGCATGCGTTTCCCAAGGAACCCATGTTATAAAAACGCATGCGTTTTTCAAAACGCACAAAAAAATACTACAAGCACTATTTTAGGTGCAGATTCAAAAACGCAGCCAAAAACGCAGGGAGCCATCACACACCTTACAAAACTCATGCTGACATGAAAAAACGCATGAGTTTTGTTAAATCACTTAAAAAAACGCATGGCAACTGTGACCACAGCCTAAATGGGGTTTTTTTGCACCTGATTATGTGTAGTCTCTTTTATTACATCCCTATGAAGGTCACTGATCACTTTTAGAGCACTGAAATTGCAAACATTACATATTATAGGTATTTTTCTAGCCTGTGCCTGACAGTCACATTGTATGTGAACTCGTTAGAACCGATATTGTATGTGACAGAGGGTTAAGGTAAAATGGACACTGTAGTAAGTCTTTTTACTTTCCACTAAATTCAACTCTATTCACAGGGTCCCATTGGTCTCATTTTGAATAATTCCTGCAAAGGGGCTGCTATACCTTAAAGGGGTCATCCAAAACCAGAGTTGCATTTAATCTTAAGATTTTTCATGCAATACTCTAATCACTTCAGCTCTGATCATGTTTTATTTGAGAATCCCCAGTGCATACTGGGATACTCAAACACAATGTCACCTTGGGGCCTGGGCTGCAGTCACTGCTGCAGCTCCTTTCACCATTCTTAAATAAAACATCATCAATAACATCCATTTCAGGGTTTGGGCTAGTCTGTTTTCTATTGAGCATGCACAATTTATCAATTCTAAGGCACTCAATGTTCATAGAGCTTTATTCTTTTAAGTGCACAGTGACAGTGAATTCACTTTTCGAGCCTTAATGAGTCAGCAAGAGAGCGCACTACCAGTGCACACTGAAAAAGAGAGACTGCAGCAACAAGGCTTCATTCACACGCTGCCTACTAGCAGCGCATTTTTGCAGTGGCGTGTTTTGTATGCATTTTGTATGCACATCTGCATTCACACACTGCGCTTTTTTGGCTGCGCTTTTCCCGGGTCCATTTTACAATGTGGGCTATGGGAAAAGCGTTCCGAAAAAAGCGCAAAGAATTGACATGTTGATTCTTTTTGCTTTGTAGCAAAAATAGATATTGTCTGAACGCATTTCAGCAAAAGCCATTGCTTTTGCTGGGATGCGTTTCCAGCGATGCGTTTCACTGCATCAACGGAAGCGCTAAATGCGCTGTGTAAATGGTGAAATACGTAGCGTGTGAACGCAGCCTAAGATTAGAGACCAGCCTAACCCCCGAAAGAGATGTTACTGGTGGCTGTTAACGGGTTATGAAATTTAAGTGCAATGAAAAAAAGTGCAGTCATATATTTCCATAGCAATCGCAAATTAAACAGTGTAAATGGTATTAGATATGAAGTTGACCAATAGCAGATTTTCCTGGATCTGTATTCTACAATAATATATCACAAAATAATATATCATGGTGCCAATATGATGACAACACTGGTCTGTCTTTTGGATCATGGAAATTGATGCCTTTCCAAAGGTTGACAGATTGACCAATTTTATAGTAAATCTCCCTGATCTTGTACCTGCTGTTTTGGCTATCAGCGCTAAAGTTGATGATACCTACTGAACTATGAGCTTTCCCATCCAACACACTCAGAAATCATCTGCCTTAAAGAAGTATTGTTTTGCCCTGCTAAGCATGAGTGACATCAAGCCATGAATAACTGTGCAAAAAAGGATCAATAAATGTCATGATCAACAGCCAGTTCCAAGGGCTAATTAGTGGACCTATGGTAAGGTAGGTTCAGCAGCCAGTTGGTAAACCTGCCCATTTGGGTGCCCTATATAAAGCCCCATGAACACCTTAAGTACTGTAAATATATAAAACTGATGAATCATTAAATAACAACTAGTAATGACTGGTCTATCAGATATTTCTAATATATTCTTCCATTGGTACTATTTAGTTGATAACTGAGTCTCACACTCAAGTAATGCTAGAGCTGAATAGAATTTTTAAAGGAAAATTGATAATTATTATCAATAATAATAAACTCAGGAAAACTAGATGATTATTTAGGAAAAATATAAACCGTGTGCGCGATCAGCATTTATAACTTAATGGATAAACAGGACTGTTTGAAAAGTCTGTCTGCAATAATATAGTGTATTAAATTACATCAATTGCCCTGACATTGCAAGATAATAAGAAAATAACAGAAGACAAAACAATTTGCTCACATGTAATAAAAATAAATGGTAAAATCCTTGTTCTGATCGATGTGTGTTCTCCAGAATCCGTCTTAACTGCAATTTTCACACTCTGCAGCTGTAAAATTGTAAAAACGATATCTTTGTATGCAATCGCAGTGTTATTAGTGTTTTGTTTGGCACACCACCTTAGTTACAGAGCCTGAACGCTACTTTTGTAACTTCCCAAGGTATCGCTGGCCATGAAATTGGAAAATCTGATCATTTTCTGCCGTGTTCTCCCCTCGTGTTAGTTGATGAGAATAGATTTTGCAATGCTTGAGAGACAAACCACATTTTTACTGTTATACGATAGGCGATATTACACTGACCTTTTAACACATTGTGTCATTTCGTCAGATATCACAATAGAATTATTTTAGTATTGTTTGTAGAACATAAATTAAAGTATTTTCTAAATCAATTAAAGGGGAACTGAGAAGTGTGGAAGCACTGTATGTGCAGATATAGTCTGTAGGTAAATAGGATTAAAAGAACATGTGGCTGCATTATGGCAAGAGCGGCTACAGGAAGAAAAGGAACTTTTTAGGCTTAGTTCCCACAATCAGCTTTTAGTGAGTTTTTGATGCAGCAGAAGTTTTGCACCATTTCTGCATCTATTATGTAAATGAGGTTACTTCCGATTCTTCAATACATTTTTGTGTGTCTCATTATAATGTGTGTTTTTATAGCATTTCTGATGCTATTATTTCTCTTTTTGGTGTGTTATATCTAATACTTATAGTTGAGTGAATGTATGTGTGTATTTATGTCCACTAAAGGAAATCACACCGTCTCACCTACAATCACCAAATTTTGCACGCACACCCCATTTCACTCAGAGAACATCTATTACTATGTTTTGGGGGAAATATTAGAATCTGAGAGTCCTCAGGGGTTGATACCTTTTAAAGGCTAACTGAATAAATGGTAAGAAAAAGCAAAGAACTTTCGAGACACTATGGCCTCTTCATCAGGCGTAATAATGATACAATTTCTGGAAACACATATTTATATATGTACAAATGCAGGGTGGGGAAATTGCAATTTACATATATATACTTTATATATTAATATATATATATATGTGTGTGTGTCTCCAGAACTTTATCATTATTAGCCTGATGAAGAGGCCATATTGTCTCGAAAGCTTGCTATGCACACCATCTTTTCAGTTAGCCATTAAAAGGTATCAACCACTGAAGACTCTCAGATTCTAATATTTTTCTATCTACTGGCTAACATGGTACAAACATTTTTCACCTTATGTTTTGGGAGATAATTTTAACCCCGCGTCTTACAGTCATTCTCAAAAAAGGCCTATTGACTGTATGGCCACACATACCTCCACCTCTTCATAGCTCCACCCTCCATTGTTACAGTCCCTTCATAGCCACACCCACATTATAGCCACACCCCTAATTACTTTGTGACTTTTATCACACAATAATCATTCTATTTTGTTATAACTACACAAGTTAGTTACTATCCTGGGTAACACCAGGCTCTTCAGATAGTATTAAACAAATCTGCATTTGCATAGTGATACTGATGACGTTCGCTATATAAAGAATGTTATCATGCCCACAGGGGCAGAATACCAGGCTAAGTGGGCTGACTAATCCAGAAAACTAATGCCTCTATTAAACATTCTCATAAACAGTCTCTAGAAATGATTTTTCTAAAGATCTGTTTATGGATGCTGCTACACAAAGGAACGGTTAGGCAGGGATTATAGATATGGGCTCAGAACGTCTCGTGTCGCACAGTGGACCTGACAGGTTCCCTTTATTTAACCATTTACAGCATGTGTCAAAAATATTCTTTTAAATAATAATTTGTACCCATTGCACTCAAAGATGCCAAAATTAGTTATCCAGTTGCACAAATATAAAACTGACAGAGATTTCTGAAAACTCAAAAACAGGGTCTGTGAAGCATCTAACAATACTTGACATTTTGATGAACTGTCTGCTGCAGGAAAACAACAGGTTATTAAGAACAGATGTTGCTAGAAGTGATATACTATATTGTCTTTTAAAAGGAATAATAATAGTAAAATTGTTCAAATCACCATTAATAGATATTTCCTACAAAATATATATGACTAGGAAGTGAGTGGTCTGGGGATGGAATGTAGTAGACACATAAAATATTTGGCCAATAGAAAGGAAGGTGATAAGAAGGTTAAATAATGAAATGCAATGAATCTAATTATAGTTAATCATTAAGAATTTAGAAATACAGTACCATAATGGATTCTTAAAAATAGTTCCAAAGGTAAAATCATTTCTCTCCTTTGATACACTAGTTTCCACTGAATGCTTTCATTATCATTTCCTCTGGCTAGTCCATGCTCCTATTATCTGTTAGGGGACAAGGCAGCCAATGAACTGTAATATTTCTCTGTATGACACTGTCCATTGGGCTACATTTTCCATAATTTACTTCACTTAGCAGTTAAATAATGACAGGTCTAAGGGCAGGGAACTGGGAACAAAGTGCTGGCAGTACAATTATGTAATAGAGTCATTCATTACTTCTAGAACACCTCCAAATCTTCTGTTTCCAGTTGAGCAATATCTACGAAGTGCCATAATACTAGACAATTAAAGGTTACTACGGTATAATTTTCAGCCTACATCTTTGTATTGCTCTATATCCTGGCTATGAAAGATTCCTGACTTTTCAATAATTATCAACTAAAGATAGTTATACAAATTTGATAGATGTTAGATGAACCCTCCATGGGCCAAGACCTATTGCTCCCAACCATGAATCACCTGAGCATGCACTTGTTCTAAATGTGAAGAGGGAAGTGAGTCAGTGCCAGAAACCTCAGATGGCAGATTATCTCCCTTGAGATAGCAAACAGTCAAATATTTGTAGTGGCCCATATTATCTGACACTTCTGTGATTTTATTTAACATGCCCTACTTCCACCTGTTTGACCAGCAGGAAGATATATCCAAATAGAAAAATAAAAGTAAACCAAGGGCAAAAGTGCTTGGATTATAAAAATGGTATTATTCCTTACATCCATAATCGACTTGCCTCGGTGCATGAGGTTTCTATGGCAGCTGCCTCTAATGCTTCCATTTGGTCGTGGGTCACAATCATACAAGGCGGCACTATATCACTTCCCTGCTAATCCTTCCTCTCCCTGGGTAAGAACCTTTTGCACTTTTCTATTCCACAGTTTATTGCTGGATTATAAAAATAAAATCAATCTTTATTCTCCATAGTTAGAAGACCAACGAAGGGGACTCAGATGTGATGCGCTTCAACTGTACTACATGAATCCTTAGTCATAAATCTATCTAAACGCATCAGATCTGAGGTCCCCTTGTACACTGGTTTTCCTGAGAAAGTCCATGTTACTCTTCAGATTTGGGTCTGGTCAGGGAGGGCTTGAAAGGAAGAAAAACAGTGATTAAATCAGTCACCATTAGGGTTATTGCACATGATTAGGAGACGCTGCATCCTGGACACAGTGTCTTCACTCCCACAGGAAACCAGTGATATCCGAGGGTGGATGCAGCCACCCTGTGCCCACGGTACAGCGTTTGGGACATGGTGGCTTTTCCCTGCATTCACCCGCCAAGATCGCTTCTGACTCAGCAGCGATAACTTCACATGCTGCAGACAAGTGGCGATGTGAAAAGCAGCACCACATTTCAGTTAACGCTGTGGAGAAAAGCAGGATCGTCGACATGGGATTTATCTAAATCCCATTCACTGTGCTTGTAATGTACAATTCAGTATTATTATGGACTCAACATAAACACGATGCTTTCATAACACTGTAAACACTGATCGCGTGCATGCAGCCTTACTCTTACCAGTCTCCGTTGCTGCAGGTACATTGCTTTTGCTCTGTGCCAGTCATTGCAGTGGCTACCCATACATTGTATGATCCAATTTAAATTGCTTGTTCTCACCCACAGACTCTTCTCAACACAGCACCCCCTACAGCTTCTCCCTTCTCTCTATTACCCTACACGTTCTCTACACTTCACAAGCGACATTCGACTAACATCAGCACTAAGCAGAACCTGCCACTCCTGGCTCCAATACTTCTCCCGAGCCGAGCATTTCTCTGGAATGCTCTACCCCAATAAATTAGGATATACATCAGCAGGGAAGTCCTCAGGGACGTCACCACTCCCCACAGCTGTCAGTTAACTCACGTGACCATGTTGCCGGATTGCAGAACATGGCGTCACAGCTGTCCGACGATCTGGCAATGGGGTTACATGATTTTAAGTAAAGCAGCAGGGAAGTCCTCAGTCCAATCACAATCTCTGACCCAGGCATAATGAGCCAGGGTGCAACAGCCAATTGCAGATGCTGTCATAGTGAGTGGGCATTCATGATTGGCTGTTGAAGACAAAGTCCAGTGCATACAATGGAAGTTAATGAGCATTACCCAAAAGGAGTGTGCCTGCAGCAACGAGGACTAGTAAATATAATGCTGCTTATTTAATAATGGTTTTTATTCCTTTTACAGCCCTCTCTAGCCACCATTTTGTAACAATAAAGTCTGGGTTGGGCATATGGAATCAAGTCTGTCTCAAACCCGAGCTTTAAGTACTTTTGAGGCACAGTGCAAAGTGAAGAAAGGAAGGAGCACTACATAGGAGTTCATATTTAGTGGAATGGTTTGGGGTTGCTATGTCACATTGGCAAAGGACCTAAGGTGCCTAATCAGTGGACTCCCCAAAAAGTGACCCCATTTTGGAAACTGGACCCCTCCAGAAATGTATCTGGATGATTGGTGAACACCTTGAACTCCCAGGTGCTTCATAAAATGTTATAATGTTGAGCCGAGAAAATGAAAAAAATACAATTTTAACCAGAGCAATGTTGCTTTAACCCCAAATTTATCAAGTTCACTAGGGTACAGGAATAATGGACCATAACATTTTTGTGCAATTACTTCTGAGCATGCCAATACCCCATGTGTGGTCAAAAACTATCTTTGAAGCACAGTACAAAGATCAGAAGTGAATGGATGCCGTATTGGATTTGAGATTTTAGATGGAATGGTGCCATGTAACATTGGCAGAGCTTCCAAGGTGTCATAACATGAGAAACCCTCATAAAGGAACCGATTTTACAAATTGCACCCCTCAATAAATTCACTCAGGGCTGCAGTGCGCATATTGACACCACAGGTATAGCACAAAATGTTATACTATTTGTCAGAGAACAAGATAAAATTACATTTGTATTCGGGAAACAGAAAAAAGCCACACACAGGACTTATCGATTCAGATCAGTGGTTTTATTGTGCCCAAGTGCACATAGCAGGGTGTGGGTAGCGGGTGGGAGGACGGGGGGTGGTGGTACAATGGCGTTTCGCGCCGCTAATGGCGCTTCAGCGGGTACAATCCTCGGTCGGCCGCGGATTAGCAGGGAGAACATCCTCACCACCCCGTTCGGCCGTGCGAGCCATGGACTGCTGCGGCGAAAGACCTACGGAGGAGGAGGTGTCACGCTAGGAAGGAGTGCTGGCCCCGAATATCTTCAAAACTGTGGATATAATTACATTTGTACCACAAAAATGTTGCTTCAATCCAAGATTTCCAATTTTTACAAAGAACGTGTTACACAATTTCTCCTGGACTTGGCAATACCCCACATGTGACTATATAGTACTGTTTGGCCACAAGCCAGGTCTCATGAGGGATGAAACGCCATTTGATATTTGTATCACAGATTTTACTAGAATAGATTTTTTTTTTATATACTCTCTACTTCCATTCTAAAATGTTTTGCAACCTCCAGAGATTGCTGAAAACACCTCGATACAGCACACTGTTTAGCAGGAAGAAGTGCTGAGCTCCTGCATAAGTATGCAAAAAATGGGATTTGGGCGCAAAAGAAAATTCAGGAACTCATGCTCCACTATGTATAATGATGATTTATACTGACTATGTATAATGTAAAAAATATAAGCAAATTAAAAGTACACTTTAATTTCTGATCTAAAGCTGTCAAAAATATCATGTAAGTCACCAAAAGTAAATGATGTTGGATCCTAATATACAGTAGATATTTCAATGTGTTCTAAAACTAAATATTTTTTCCACATTTATTTCTGATCAATGCACCATAAAAACTAAATAAATAAAAAAAGTAAACATAATGTTGTCAATTTGTGGTTAACTTTGAATGGTGGTTTTAAAAAAACTTTTAAAAAAAAATAATTAACGATAAAAACTACCAATAAAATAATTTATGAACAAAAAATGCAAAAAAAAAAGAAGCTCTCACACAGCTGTGTCTGCAAAAAAAAGATATTCTTCTCACAATAATGTGACACAAATGACATTTTTATTCATTTACTTTTTTAAATTATTTTTAAAATTATTGCAATATTAAAAAAACGATATAAATTTTGTGTCCAAGAATTCCATCCTGGCAACTAATGAAAAAACAGTTTTTCATTATTAGTGGTGATGAGCAAACTGGCTGATGTTGGGATTCAACGAACTCTCCCGAACTTTTTTTAAAGTTCGGGTTTGGAGTCGAAAGATGCTTGGACTTGAGTCCGAACCCCGAACTCGGAATGTAACGTTGTGGTATTGGGCCTAGGAGGTTATAAAATGAAGAAGATAGTTATTAAACAGCATTATATTTATTGACGTCCACTTCCTTGTACTTCCGGCACCGCTCATTAACTTCCTGGATATTCAGTGCAGAGGGACCCAACAGCCAATCACAGATGCTGTCACAGAGAATTGGCGCACCAAAACCATGATGCGGTTTTTGCCACGTATTTCATTCTCTTTTGTTGCAATCTTGGCACAAAACTGCATGCATTGTGTTCAATGTGTTAATCTGCATCTCCTGGCCCAAAAAAGCACCAAAACCGCAACACGGTTTTTGCAATGGATGTCATGCTTTTAATGGTGTGAATTTCATGAAATAATTAAAAATATGACATGAGGCTTTGCCATATGTTTGCCTTCAAGACAGGTGCAACTAGGCAGCTGGGGGCTGGAATCCTCAGTGCAAGGTGTCCCATGCATTTTGGGACCTCCCCACTGTGAACTGCACCCCACATCTGGCCCAGAAAATGCTACATTCATAGAAGTGCCATTTTCTGGCACAGTACCCTGACTTTTCCTGTGACCCTGGTGGCATTGGCACACTGGGTAATAAAGGGGTTATTGCCATCTATGTATTGGTTGCGGCACTAAGCTTGAAATTCATAGTGTAATCAATAGAAAAAAGAAAAAAAAACAGTTATTAAGAAATAAAATACAAGACAACCCTGTTTCCCATTTTTAATTAACAATAAAAACCCTTCCCTCCGACATAATCCACAGGGAACATGTTCAGCTCTGCTGCATGTCTCTGTGAGCAGATGCCCATTCTTTGTGACAGCGTCTGTGATTGGCTGTTGAGCCCCTCTGCAGTGAATATCTAGAAAATGAGCAGCACCAAAAGTAGTTGCAGGGTGCGGTAAGTATAATGCTGATTAGTAACTATTTTCTTTATTTTTACAGCTCTCCCACCCCCGAACCCAAACCTGAACTGTAACACGAACTTCTCAGTAAAGTCTGTGTTCCAGATCTGTGCTCGAACACTAGTTGTTGGGTATGAACCCCGAACTTTGCAGTTCGGGTTCGCCCATCACTAATTATTAGTAGCCACCATGGAATGAATCGCTTTGTCAGCTTTTTCTTAAAATATTGTAACAACCAAAAAACTTCACCTACTGCAGTTAATGGAAATTATGATATATAGACAGATAGATGATAGCTAAATGATAGATAGAAAGACAGATATAGATAGACAGACAGTCAGATATAGATAGATAGATGATAGATCAATTGATCGATGGATCGACAGTATGTCATAAAACTATTGTGATAAATGTAAGCACTTACAAGTTTACCTTCTATACTTTAGGCTTTGCTGTTGAACAATATACTTTGAGTAGCTCCTTGAGCCTTAAATAAGAAGACAATGTCAGCTTCATATTTTTTACTGTTGATCTATTCAGCTAACGTGCTGTTACCTTAGCAACACACAGAACACATGACAAAATTTCTAACCAAGGGATGTAAGAAATCCAAAGCAATCTAGAGACATTTGCTGCATTGTTCTCTATGCTTGATTGGAAAACCCATATACTGCATTTTTAAAATAAAATAGCAAAATACGTACAAACCTCGCAAATACTACTTGCTAGTCTAAACTGACCATGAATGTGTTTGCAAGCAAGGTTAAGCTTTATACCAGGCAGTGAGATAAACTGGAAGGAGAGGGCTCATATTAGGATTATGTGCGCTATGCAGTCATATCAGGCAACCAACCTATCACTACTTAAAGGAAACACCACTGACTCTAGTGGGTGCTTATTTGTTATGATAGATTGTGGACAAGACCAATGTAAAGGATGGAAGTGCAACCTATGGAGAGAGATAGCAGAGACTATATTAAAGTGATCCTAAACCCACAAACTGACCCCCCCTTATCTTTAGACCTGTCCCTGCACCCCCTCTTATAATTTCTCGCCATCCCTTTTGCAGAAAAAATCGCTTTTGTAAAGTAAGAGAAAAGGTTATAATAGTTTGACCTGTGTGAGTTGTCTCTTTCTGTGGAAGCCGCAAATGCCCCGCCTGTCTGCTGCTGCCTGGTAATTATGCACACCCCTCTCTGCTTGTAAGAGCCTGGCCGCGTCATGAAAGGGGGCGGGGCTCCGGCATGGCGCGATTTAGCCCCGCCCCCTTTCATGACGCGGCCAGGCTCTTACAAGCAGAGAGGGGTGTGCATAATTTACCAGGCAGCAGCAGACAGGCGGGGCATTTGCGGCTTCCACAGAAAGAGAGAACTCACACAGGTCAAACTATTATAACCTTTTCTCTTACTTTACAAAAGTGATTTTTTCTGCAAAAGGGATGGCTAGAAATGATAAGAGGGGGTGCAGGGACAGGTCTAAAGATAAGGGGGGTCAGTTTCTGGGTTTAGGATCACTTTAAGGGTGTGCAACCTATCCAATCATTTAGAGCAACTAACCTATCACTACTAGTGATGAGAGCATCCATAGTTGTTTGGATTCACCAGATTCGTCTGGACTTAAAAAAAGTTTGATTTGGGGCCAGGAATTGACCTGAACTTGATCCAGGACCCTGAACCCCAAGTCAATGGGAACACAAACTTCTGTGCTGAAAAACAGCTGTAAAAAGATCATAGTAAGGGCTAGGTGTGCAAAAAAGAAAACAAAATGGGGTTAATTGCCCTGCAAACATGTGGATATGGAATAAAAAAAATGGTGTGGGTTCTCACCTATTTTTGATAACCCGCACAGGTAAAGCAGAGAGCTGTCTGCTTTATCTTGGCTGGTTATCAAAAATAAAAGAGACCCCAACGACATTTTTGTTACAATTGAAATAAATAATTAAAAAAAAATGACATGGGCTCTGCATTATTTTTGACAGAAAAGGATAGACAGACAGCTGGAGGCTGGTAACATAGTTGGATGGGCCATGGTTATTTGGCCCTTCCCAGTCTAAATACACTAGGCCATAGATGAATCACCTTAGATGCAACAATTCAGTTATTTTTCCCAGCTCTTTCAGATTACCCTGGTGCATTGGCAATTGGGATAAAGATGAATGGGGTTGATGTGAGCTGTGAAATTGCAGCTGTCATCAAGCCCTAGTGTTAGTAATGGATAGAAAGCTATCAGACACCTCTATTACTCACCGGAAAATATAGATTTAAAAACGACACAGGGGAAAAAAAGCTTATTTAACTAAAGACCCCCACCATCCTCATTCACCAATTTATTACTACAAAATAAATCCTCGATCTTCTAACGTAATCCAAAAATGAATGTCCAATAACGTCCATCAATTCCTATGGAGCTTCGTTCTGAAAACAGGATTCACTTATATTACCTAGCCTATATGATAATGTCATTTAGGTGTTTTTAGTGATTAACAAAATAATAGCTCCTTATTTATTATATTATCTTGCTTAATACTTTTTTTTATTATTATCCATAATTTTTCTCAATTTGTAGTTGTGAAAAACGTCAGCTTTTAGCGCTAATGTGACCCTAGCCTAAAGAAATGAATGAATCACCCTGTATAAAGTTCCAGTAGCGATCTACTGGTAGTAAAACTCTGGTAAAAAGGAAACAGAAAGTGTCATTTGCACAGCACTATAAGTATACTGGAAGAGTGTCACACTGGTTTGTATTGAAGAGAATCTTCGCCAAGTTCCTTTTCTGTGCAGTGATTATAACAGGAAGCTGCAACGGACCCTATCTAAGGGTAGGGTCACACATGCCATGCATTTTTTGGGTGTTTTTTGGCCACCTGCGTTTTTACCTGCGTTTTTGCTGTTAGGTGTGGGGCCCCCTTAAAAAGCCCTTAAAAACGCATGCCTTTTGTTTAAAAACGCATGCAAAAACGCATGTCCATTTTTGACACTTTCAAAAACGCATGCGTTTCCCATAGGGCCCCATGTTATAAAAACGCACGCGTTTTTGAAAAAGCACCAAAAAATACTGCTTGCTGCGTTTTTGGGTGTGTTTTTTAAAAAATGTTGCATCATGCAGTATTTTCTGGTGCTGAGCCAAAAACGCACCCAAAAACGCATGGTACCTTCAGAAATGCGTTTTTGCTATTGGGGCATGCGTTTTTTGCATTGGGGCCTATGGGTGCGTTTTTACATGTGTTTTCAGAAAACGCAGGTCTCAAAAAACGATAGGAAAATCTGCATGTGTGACCCTAGCCTAACTTGGGAATACATGGTTTAGTTATAATGAAGTGTAAACATCTTGCAACATTTAATATTTTTTAGATGAAAATAGTTTTAATTTTACATGAATAATATATGATCTGAAATTATGATGAAAGCCCTAGTCTATTGCAGAATATTAGGGCAAGAGACATACGTATGATGAATCCCATATGGATCCTATATCATTTAAATCCATGTGGGTCTCCAAGAAGAAATCAATCTTTTTGAGTTTAAGGTTCTATGAATCTTTATGGCTTTGGCACCAATAAAATTACAAGGCAAAGTGTCCAGTGACGATGAGTGAACCAAAGCAGTTTTTTTTGTGTAGTGTGTCTTCAAACAGAATTAGAAAAAAAAATCTGCCCTTCCACCTGTGGAAGTGTTTTATTCATGGCTGGCTGTATGTGAGTCAAGTTCGGGGTAATGAACAGTGGTGAAATGTTTTGCTACCCCGCCCGAACCTGAACTTTAAAAAGTTAACTCCTCTCTAGTATCCAGTATAGTCAGAGATGTGTAGCATGCAATTAACAGCTTTAAAAAAAACAAAAATGATATCATTACACTCTGCCAGGAGGTATCTATCCTACTGTGCTATATGTATACATAAGTGAACACCCAAAGGGTGTGGGTGTGTATCAGAACTTGTCAACTATTTTGCTAGTTTATGGCAATAAAGTTTAGAATTTGTATCATGAAGAGTTGGGGATAATTAAGGGTGGACATACCTGTGGTCTTCTATAACTTGAAGGTTATGTCAAAGTATCATGGCTTCAAATACATATATAAAAAGAAGCCATGTTATTAGTTTGAAAACGACTAAATGAGTTCTTTCTTCTTTAAGTACCCAAGCTATCAGCTGGCATAATATCAGGTAATCATCATGTGTTATTGTAATTCTAGCTTTACATGTTATCTTCCTTCATTCAATTCTGGCATTATACCATTACTTGTTTACAGGCGATAACACAAGAATCTTTTTCTATTATTGTTTTATGGATCATTTGTATAACAGAACAATAAAACGAGACAATATCACAACTAATAAAAACAAATCTCGGAGATTACAGATGCAAGGAAATGAAAAACACAAAGTTATTCAACCAGAGTTTTCCACAATACAGGATATTAATATATATAATCCTCCAACCATCGCAAGATCTTTTCATCATTAAATTTACTTTGCCGCTCAGCCAGAATCTCAAATTACCAAGATGCTCTTGTCATGAAAGAAAAAAGTTGTTACAATCATTTTACAATTTCTACTGCATAAAAAAAATAATGGTTGAAAGATTTCAAATGAATGGCTTATAGGGCTGAGCTCTTAATCTCTGTATATCATAGAACAAGAGTAAGACGGCAGACGAGAATTCCCCATGCTGGGCAACTGGAGAATTGTTCCTTGCTTCATTCATTCGTCTTCCTTTTCTCCAAGCCCTAACAGATAGTGTAACTATCACGCTGACATCCCACAACTAGAAGAGACAATGGGAAATCTAACAATACATCCACCTCAAGTAGGCGCCGAGCTAAAGAGCCTTTCTTCCACTGGTCTTTTATTTTCGGATGAAATACATTTCTAAAGGTCAAGCTCCGGGCCATTGGAAACTATTCAAAGTTTAATGCCTTGTATATAAATGTTGACTTACGCACTGGATTTTGCCACATCTCAATTTTATTATTTACTGAAAGCAAGCATTGCAGGGTTCACCGTTTGTAGCATCCTTACTGACTTAAAGCTAAGATGCAATAAAAGATAACTTGAGTCTGCTAATTTTGTAGGATAGTACAGATGATACTTGTAATCGGTGCGAAAAGAACCACAATGTCTCCACAAAATATTCACCTTTCCCCTATAGGAAGCATAAAACCAGAAAATATAGTGATCAAGGGCAAACAAATCTAGACATAATAATCTAAATTCAAGACATAAAATACATCAAGGTATAACTATTTACCCCTTTTAACAAGACACAATAGACCAAAACAACATGACCCTTGCAAACAGCAATTATGTTTATATGTACCATATGTACAAATATTTACCCCAATATATTCGAAATCCCCGACTTCGCTGAATTTCCCCCCAAAATTCGATTTGTGATGAATAAATTAGGTTGAATTTAAAAACGGGAAAGCTTGTAATTGTTTGGAAAACACACATGTGCGGGTGGAGAGTGAGAGGACACTGCTGACCATCAGAGCTTTCAATTCACAGGAGAGAAACAGAAATGATCCGCTGAAAATAAGCACTTATACTCTGCAGGAAAGAGAGAAAATAGCTGACCATATGAACACTCTAAAGAAGTTAGAAAGAGAGACAGAGAGAGAGAGAGAGGACCGCACTGGCCATAAGAGCTTACACTCTACAGGAGAAGATATAGAGAGGATCTGTTGACCAAAAGAGCTTATACTATACAGGAGAGAGAGGAAACTGCTGACCATAAGAAGCATTGAGTTTACATTGGACGGTCCTGTATTCATAGCTATAGCATTGTTTCAGTGCTCACTTTCAACATTTTCCTCTGTATAAAGAAATTTATAGGAGTTATTTTATAAAGTTATTTTATAAAGATTTGATTTGTAGCAATAGACTGATATATCTGAAAACAGTTCTCCTGATTTTACATCGTATCATTGAGGGAATATATAATTGGTAATGTGCCAAGGTTAAACTAAAGAACTATACTATTCATATGATTAAATATATTTAGGAGTAGTATTGCTATCAAGGTGGCAGTTTTTACATAAAAAGTTGGACACCTACCGTATAACTTTAGTGCTTTTTAAGCATTTAGAATTCTCTTCCAAAGGACATGGCAACATTAGAGCTCCAAAGTGCTCTATATGCAACTGAATGGTGCCTCCTGACAGGAGCAAACAGCAAAAATATTGTTTTCTAACGTAAGGTTTAAAAGGGCATGCACAACCATCCTCTTCGGACACTGGTAGTTCTAGGGTGAAGAAAGAGCCACAACACAAACTCACGCAGACAACATGTACTTGGCATTAAAGCTTCTCATAAAAAGGTACAACACTCATATTGGTTTACAAGAGCACAGATTCTTGGCACTTTGATATTAGGTATTATATTTGATATAATTACTTTCTACAAATATCTCAAGAGCTATCACAATGTAGAGTCTATAGGATTCGCCTGTATTCTCAATTGCATAAGGAAAGACTAGAAGAAAATAGATGAAACTGAATGGGAGGTGACACAGATCAGATATTAGGGAGGAGAGACAGATTAGATATTAAAAAAAACTTTTTGATAGTAAGGGTGATCAACTAGTGGAACAGGCTGCCGCGAGAGGTGGTGAGTTCCCCTTCAGTTTAAGTTTTCAAACAGAAAATGAATAGAGATCTGTCTGAGATGATATATGAATCCTGTTTTAAGCAGGGGGTTGGACCAGATGATCCAGGAGGTCCCTTTCAACTTTTTATAATTCTATGATTTTAGGTAGCAACAACTCTACTTTGATTAACTATACTGGTGCAGTTATAAAAAGCCAAGCTGAGGCCTCATCCAAAAATCACAATAATATTGAAAAAATACAGCAAAATAACCTTTTTTTTTTAATTTAGTCCTCTCTGTCCACATACAGTGTTGGCCAAAAGTATTGACACCCCTGCAATTCTGTCAGCTAATACTCAGTTTCTTCCTGAAAATGATTGTAATCAAACATTCTTTGGTATTACTATCTTCATTTAATTTGTCTTCAATGAAAAAAACACAAAAAGCATTGTCCTAAAGCCAAATTGGATATAATTCCACACCAAACATAAAAAAGGGGGTGGACAAAAGTATTGGCACTGTTAGAAAAATCATGTGATGCTTCTCTAATTTGAGTAATTAACAGCACCTGTAACTTACCTGTGGAACCTAACAGGTGTTGGCAATAACTAAATCACACTTGCAGCCAGTTGACATCGATTAAAGTTGACTCAACCTCTGTCCTGTGTCCTTGTGTGTACCACATTGAGCAGGGAGAAAAGAAAGAAGACCAAAGAACTGTCTGAGGTCTTGAGAAACCAAATTGTGAGGAAGCATGAGCAATCTCAAGGCTACAATTCCATCTCCAAAGACCTGAATGTTCCTGTGTCTACCGTGCGCAGTGACATCAAGAAGTTTAAAGCCCATGGCACTGTGGCTAACTTCCCTAGATGTGGACGGAAAAGAAAAATTGACAAGAGATTTCAACGCAAGATTGTGCGGATGGTGGATAAAGAACCTCGACTAACATCCAAACAAGTTCAAGCTGCCCTGCAGTCCGATGGGACAACAGTGTCAACCCGTACTATCCGTCAGCATCTGAATGAAAAGGGACTGTATGGTAGGAGACCCAGGAAGACCCCACTTCTTACCGCGAGACATAAAAATGTCAGGCTGGAGTTTGCCAAAACTTACCTGAGAAAGCCTAAAACGTTTTGGAAGAATGTTCTCTCTTTTTGGGCAAAGGCATCAACATAGAGTTTACAGGAGAAAAAAAGAGGCATTCAAAGAAAAGAACACGGTCCCTACAGTCAAACATGGCGGAGGTTCCCTGATGTTTTGGGGTTGCTTTGCTGCCTCTGGCACTGGACAGCTTGACCATGTACATGGCATTATGAAGTCTGAAGACTACCAACAAATGTTGCAGCCCAGTGTGAGAAAGCTGGGTCTCCCTCAGAGGTCATGGGTCTTCCAGCAGGACAATGACCCAAAACACACTTCAAAAAGCACTAGAAAATGGTGTGAGAGAAAGCACTGGAGACTTCTAAGGTGGCCAGCTATGAGTTCACACCTAAATCCCATAGAACACCTGTGGAGAGATCTAAAAATGGCAATTTGGAGAAGGCACCTACAAATATCAGGGACCTGGAGCAGTTTGCCAAAGAAAAATGGTCTAAAATTCCAGCAGAGCATTGTAAGAAACTCATTGATGGTTACCGGAAGCGGTTGATCGCAGTTATTTTGGCTAAAGGTTGTGCAACCAAGTATTAGGCTGAGGGTGTCAATACTGTTATCTGGCCCATTTTTGGAGTTTTTTGTGAAATGATCAATGTTTTTCTTTTTGCTTCATTCTCATTTGTGTTTTTTCATTGAAGACAAATTAAATGAAGATAATAATACCAAATAATTTGTGATTGCAATCATTTTCAGGAAGAAACTGAGTATTATCTGACAGAATTGCAGGGGTGTCAATACTTTTGGCCAACACTGTAAGTGATGTGTGGCACTTGCCAGCTAAGGGATAGAAGGTTTCTTCCCATCATCATGACAAGGGAGACATTACACCTATATATAAAAGTACATCAACTGGCTCTAGGATTGTAACCAACTTAAATCAACTGTTAAAATAACAAATAACAAAAATAATAAACCACCCAATAAAGTAACAGATTGGTAAGAGAGGTGATAGGAAGCAATTGGCCCCTACACTCCTTTCACAAGGATCAAGTAATTTTTATGTAATAGGCTATAGAATCCTATCGACTAAAACTTTGTAAATATCTGTATATAGCGGGAAAACCATTGTTGACCCATAGTCATAATATTATGATAAGTTCACATCCATTGAGAAAATGCAGATAAGCTAATTATAAGTATATGTATAAATTATGTCACCATACATAAAAATAGTCAAAAGTTGTGTTTTTACATCATTGTCTATTAAATTATTTGTTCTAACACCAACAGACATCTGCTTAGTTAGCGATTACAAAGTTCACATTAACAGGTCATTGGGAAAGGGCACCAGAGATGAATACACCAGTCAGAAATGTCCATCTAATCCAGTGCACAGCATTATGAAGTTACCCAGAAGCGAATAGCCAGATCTAATTTTATGCTTGAGTAAAGGGAATCTTCACTTGCAGACACAGCTTTATCTGATCCACATGCTCATTATACTAATGTCAAGAATGACATGGGAAACAATGACATATAGTCCACTCTGGAATCGTTCACCAAAAGCCAGTTATATTTAGTATTGTCATCAGATTTAGAGATGCAATGGTTGAGTAGAGTTTTTGAAATTTTGCAATTTGTGTCACAACTGATAATGAAGGACTGGCTCCATAACACAGGGTATAATGTAATCATTTAGAATAATCAGGTCATTAAATACATATAAAAAGTATTGAGTAAGTCTAGCTGACATAATATTTACTATTTTTTATGAGGCACCTGAGGCCTGAAAGTGAACCTGTCAGCAGTTTTTTTTACATATCAGCTGCGGCCTCCATCAGTAAGGCCTTAATGTATGGCATTTTGGAATGCTGTATATAAGTCCCTAGGCTGATCTCTATAATCCAAAAAAACAGCTTTTATTATACTGACAGCTTTTATTATAGGCACCTGGGGGAGATGTGGTCCGGTCCAATGGGTGTTGCTGGTCTTGGTCCAATGCCTCCTTGCTTCCTGTGAATGCTGTCCTCCTCCCTGCTTCTAGTGGGTGATGCATCCTACATCACCCACACAGTCTCCTCCACTGCAGATCGGCACATGTGTACTTCCCTCTGCCCTGCTGAGGGCAAAGCAAAGTACTGTAGTTTGCAGGTGTAGGGTAAGGTCAAAGTATGCCTACATAGTGCATATGCATGGGTGTTGTTTAACTTTTTCCTGTGCCTGCACATTACAGTACTTTGCTCTGCCCCCAACAAGACAGAGAGAAGAACACATGCTCCGATGCACAATGGAGGAGACTGTGTGTGGGTGACATTGATCACGTCACCCACTAGAAGCATGGAAGATGAGGCGATAGACCAAGACCAATGACACAAATCAGATCAGCCCACCCCCCAGATCAGTATAATAAAAGTTGTTGTTTTACATTAGGCATATCATCCTAAGGACTTATATATATCATTCTAGAATGCTATATATCAGACCTTATTGGTGGTGGGCACAGCTTATATGTGAAAAATCTGCTGACAGGTTCACTATAAAATATACCTAATGAATGGGCCACCCTCCTCCACTCTATTGACATAATCAAATGTCCAGATCATTTAAACTATGGAAATTCATCCAAATTATTTTTTAATAGGATAGCAACATGAGAACCTTCCAACACTTCCAAATCACTTATACTGAACACTCTGGTTCTGCACTGTGTATTAAGAAATACTTATGTACGTAAGAAATAAGATGAACACAATACTGACTCCACGTAAACTTGCATATTCAACTCTGTTGTAACTGCATGTGTTCACAGTGGGAAGTAGGGAGTAACCAGCTGCCAGACATGTCTTGTCAATTGAAGAACAAAATTAATGTGCATGTTGAAATCCAACTGGACATCTGCCATTGCAGGATCACCAGTAAGCCCCACCATACACATTAAGTGGGTGTTAGGTCCTTTTAACATAATGTCATATTATGTAAGCATTGTGGTTCTAAATTAGTAACCATTGTTTAGTCCAATTGGTTGACTTATCGATTCATTCTATTTGCAATAGGCTTTTATGGGGAATGTCAATTTCATATATGGTGTCATTCAATTTGGATCCCCTATTAAAAGCTACAATAAAGGTTGTGCGGTTCTGGTCTGATAAAATCAACACAACTAGAGCTGAATTAAAAGCAAACTAAAATCCCTTATTTAACTAAATCGCCATTAGACATGATGGGGAACACACTCCAATCATTTAATATCAACCAAAGCCTTGTCATTAAACTAAATCCCAAAATTTGCTAAAAAAAAGGCTATTTTTTTCAGTATGATGAAACAAGGTAGTTCAAAGAATTGGGATATACAATAATCCAGAAAATGTATAGCAGAAGCTATTAGTGACAATTAGAGATGAGCGAGTACTAAAATGCTCGGGTGCTTGATGCTCGGGCCGAGCATCCTAAGATACTCGTGTACTCGGCCAGAGCACTGAGCCCAATGTAAGTCAATTAGTGACAGGCTCCGCCCACAGACTTCCGGCTATAAAACAAGTGTTTCTGGGAAAGGGGGACTGTTTCAAATTGTCGCAACAGTCAACACTTTGCTGTGCCCCCCTGAGGGACACTAACAATCAATCTGCTCTCTTTGAGGTGCCAGATCACTGTGTGCACTGAAGGGAGCTGTGTATTTGTGTCAGATCGATAATTATTAGCGAGGAGTCCGAGCATCTCAGCAGTGCTCGCCGAACATCCCGAATAGCGGGATATGCGTGCAAGTAACGAGTAGCGCCGAGCATGCTCGCTCATCACTAGTGACAATGAATAAATACATATTGGAATTCAAATATAGGCACAAATAGAATATAGCCATATAAAAATAGCTGAATAGTAAATGCTGGCAGTATTGTTCATAGTAGCCTCAAGGTGCATACAATAAATGAGGACTGGAGTATAACCACCTCACCAATAATAGAATAGTCTCAAATACTGTAGCGTGTCGCTTGACCACATTGTGCCAATATGTGACTGAACAGGTTAAAGATGCAACAGCGGAAAGAAAGGAGTTGGATGGTGGGCAACATTGTTTGATGCCTGCCTCAAGGCTTATATTTTTTTCCATTGTAGCTTTGTCTTTTTCACTCCTGGCCTACAGTGAACAAACCGGAAGGTGTGATTCGCAAACGTGGAAAGAAGATGTGGCTCTGATGAGCTGATGATGACAATCAATATATATTTTTTTTGTTGTTTTTTACATCTTACTTTTATTATGCTCTGGGGTTCAAAGAGCTCCCAAAGCACGAGGCGAGATATTCAATACATGGAAAATAAATTTGATGTGAATTAAACTTCGCGGGAAAATCCACATGAGTTATAAAGTTCAAATTTTGTAATATCCACTCATCTCTAAGCACAATCAAGAATAAAATGGTCATCCATCTACCAATCTATTGCTAGAACCTCACAGGGCTTTATAGCAGAGGCAATTTAAAGTGATCCTAAACCCAGAACACAACCCCACATCCCCTTCATACCTATCCATGCAGCTTGTGAACCTGCAGCGATCCATCCCTGTATCTTCCAAAACCGCTGTGGCATTCTTCATAAATCATACTTTTATAATCTCATTTCTGGCGTTTCACTGCAATTTTAAAGCCGCAGCAGGCGGGCCTGTGTGCTGCTCTCCCCCCCTTGTCCGTAATTATGCACGCCGCCCTTGGCGTGCAAAACACCAGAGAGGCGGCTCGCCTCATACTATGGGCGTTGAAACCGGTATGACGTAATACGCGTCATACCGGTTTCAACGCCCATAGTATGAGGCGAGCCGCCTCTCTGGTGTTTAGCACGCCAAGGGCGGCGTGCATAATTACGGACAAGGAGGGGGGGAGCGGCACACAGGCCCGCCTGCTGCGGCTTTAAAATTGCAGTGAAACGCCCAGAAATGAGATTATAAAAGTATGATTTATGAAGAATGCCACAGCGGTTTTGGAAGATACAGGGATGGATCGCTGCAGGTTCACAAGCTGCATGGATAGGTATGAAGGGGATGTTGGGTTGTGTTCTGGGTTTAGGATCACTTTAAGGACACTGAGGCTGGTTGGGTTTAGCTTTACGAGGGCATAAGCAAACTCAGAAGCATGGAATCAGCTAATGGCATGCTCTCCTTGCCTAGGTAACCTGCACTCAGGTAATGCAAAGCATCCACTAACCTAGGCACAGAGCTCTATAATGTAAAATTAAAAATCCTTCGATTCTTGAGTTTGCAGAGGATTTTTGCTAAGAGGTAAATTGCAAACCTGCTTGTTTGTTGTAGTCCATTGCAATTTTACCCATTTCTGAATTTGAGACATCTTTAATAGAAAGTCATGGGTATACCATAGCATTACTGTTTCTCGTGGCAGGATAAGTGGCCAATCTGAAATACAATGGACATGTCTAGTATTATGAGTATATCAAAAATATAATACTGTGTAAAGTTATGGAACAATATACACAGTTGTGGATATAACAGATTGCATAGCGTAAGAAAGCCCACAGCTCATGAATCTGATGTAATAAATGAATTGGTCTTAAATGAGTTAATGTTTAAGATGCATTTGCCAATGCCATGTTTGCTCTGAAATGTAAAATAATATTGGAGAAATAAGGTTTTTCTTCTGCTGAATAATCGACTTATTTCTTCTTCAGAACAGCCAGATGTACCTGTGGTTGTCCTGAAAAAGAAATCAGTAGATTTTGTAAAACATAAACCACTTTGAATTATCCTCCTCATGTGACTGGTACTGGATTCATCAGCAGCGCAGAAGTCCCTTTCTTCATTATTTGCTGTTAACTCCTCACGGGCCTGCAGCAGCTGTCTGCCTTGAATGCTTATAGTGGTGAGCAAACCCTATAACCTTTATATTCTTACACATTTGGATAAGACCATATTGTGCCGTACATTTCCTTCACAGTATAATTTTACTGCTAAATGTAGTCTGCAGGTGCTTTTTGAAAATCATCTTACAAAATTCACTGCAAATCCTCAGGATATTAATAAAGTATTAGTGTAGCATATGCATTACAAAGACAGCAGTAACATTATTATTATATAAAAGAAAACATAGTTATTCTTAGATAAGTTAACTTTTCACCTGGTGATCTGGATATTCGCACTATATTTATCATAGGGGCGAATAAGAAAGAAACTAAATTTGGTATGGCGGCTTTAAGGGACACTGTCAGTTCCTTTTTCAATACGATACTAATATTACCCTTGAATAGTGCCTGGGCAGACCTTTTAAAAACATGTAAAATCATTATTATAGCGTTTATAGTTTCCATGTTATCAGCAATGTCAGGCCCTGCTGGGAACTCCTGGATTAGTCTTGTCCATTGTAAGCAAACAGGAATAGTCAAGCTGCTGAATAAACTGTCATGTAATTATGCACACCCGGTCAGCAACTCTCTCCTCCCTCCTCCCTATGTTCTCAGTGCAGTGTAGTTTCAGTTCCCATAGGAGCTTCTGTTCTGCTGAGAACACAGAAGGAGATAGCTATTGCAGATCTGAGGTATCTAGACTCCATTTGTTTTTGTAGCAGGTATCCCTGCTATGACAGTTTCTGTGTTGTATTTCACCTCTTTCTCGGCTGCAGATACAGAGAGCAGAGAGGAGAATACAGCCCTCCTCCAGTGATCTCCTGTGCAGTGATGTGGTGTGAATATGTGAGCCCTTGTGGACAGGGTCCCTGCCCCTCCTGTACCTGTACGTCCTGATCGCCTAGATTTAGTGTACTTGTTCTTGTCTCCCTCATCCTCATGTAAAGCGTCATGGAACCTAATGGTGCTATATAAATAAATAATAATATTAATAAATGTGATATGCATATACATGCTTATGGAAGTGAACAGCAGAGAACTAAGTGGATCACTTTGATCACTGTGAGTGACAGATGGAATGAATATCTTTATTTGAAGTTTACAGAAGATAGGAAGTAAATGCAAATAAAAGAAATACATCAATAGAGAGAGTTTAGAGGGAGGAATTAGAAAATGATAGCAGTTACACATGGATTTTTGACCTGTCAATTTTCCTTTAAGAGGACAAACCACTATAAAATAGATTAGTATACATACTTTTAAAAAATATTAGTAATATGTACATAGCCAAATATATTGGCAGCTTTGAAATTATTCCAGAAAATAAGTATTTCACTCAGTATTTCATGGGTGACTTCAATATCCCCATCGACACCCCCAAAGCCGCTGCCTCCAGACTCCTATCCCTCACCTCCTCCTTCGGCCTCTCCCAATGGATCTCCTCCGCCACAAACACTGGCGGCCACACACATGACCTAGTCTTCACCCACCTCTGCTCCCTCACCGACCTCACACACTCAACCCTCACCCACTCCGACCATAACCTACTGACATTCTCATCCCTCTCCCCCATACCACACTACCCCCTCTCCAGACACTCCCCCACCCCCGCAGAAACCTTAGGCTCATAGACTTCCATTCACTCTCAGAATCCCTCCTCCCACTCTCAGACTAGGCCTCTTCTCAAGACGCTGACTCTGCCGCCTCCCTTTACAACTCCACTCTCACAACAGCCATCGACCAGGCTGCTCCCCTCACATTTAACACAACACGAGTACAACGACAACCCTGGCTCACGACCCTCACCAAAAAACTCAGACGGATGACTAGGGCAGCCGAGCGGAAATGGAAGAAATCCCACTCCGCAGAGCACTTCGCCCTATACAAGCGTTCCCTCAATACCTTCAAGACTGCCCTTGACTCAGCAAAACAAGCCTACTTCTCCTTCCTAATTACTGCTCTGTCTCACAACCTCAAACAACTCTTCAAAACCTTCAACTCTTTACTTCATCCCCCTGCACCCCCTCCCTCACCCCTCATCTCTGCCGACGACTTCGCCACCTTCTTCAAAGACAAAATTGACAAACTTAGACAAAGCTTCGACCCACACTCCCCTCACCCCATCCCACCTCCAGCCCACCCCCCTCACCAAAACGCAGTTTCATCCCCATGACAGAGGACCACCTCTCCTCCCTTCTAGCACAATCACACCTCACCACATGCGCCCTTGATCCGCTCCCCTCCCACCTCATCCCTAACCTCACCTCAGTCCTCATCCCTGCTCTAACACACCTCTTCAACATTTCACTCAAATCCGGCACATTCCCCTCATCCTTCAAACATGCCCTAATCACGCCCATCCTAAAAAAAACATCCATTGTCCCCACAACAGTCTCCAACTATCGCCCCATATCTCTCCTCCCGTTTGCCTCTAAACTTCTTGAACAACACTTCTATTCCAAACTGTCCTCCCACCTCTCTTCCTGTACTCTCTTTGATCGCCTACAATCCGGCTTCCGACCTCACCACTCCACCGAAACAGCCCTAACCTAAGTCACAAACGACCTTCTGATCGCCAAGAGCAAACGACACTATTCCGTCCCCATCCTTCTCGACCTCTCTACTGCCTTTGACACTGTTTACCACTCCCTCTTACTCCAAATTCTTGAGTCTCTTGGCATTACTGACCTCGCCCTCACATGGATCTCCTCCTACCTAACGGACAGGACCTTCAGCGTCACCCACTCTCACACCTCCTCCTCGCCCCACCCCCTCTCTGTAGGTGTCCCCCAAGGCTCGGTCCTGGGACCACTACTCTTCTCCATCTACACCCTTGGCCTAGGCAATCTCATTGAGTCAATGGACTCCAATACCACCTCTACGCTGACGATACCCAGCTCTATCTGTCTGGCCCTGATATCTCCTCCCTTTTATCCAAAATCCCTCCATGCCTATCCGCCATTGCATCCTTCTTTTCTACCCGCTTCCTAAAACTCAACATGGACAAGACCGTATTTATTGTCTTTCCCCCGAACAACCCCGCCCCGCTTCCTGACCTATCTATCACCGTCAATGACTGCACACTCTCACCCCTCCCCCACACCAAGTGCCTCGGGGTAATCCTCGACTCCTCCCTCTCCTTCAAGCCCCACATCCAAGCCCTCGCCACCTCCTGCCGACTCCAATTAAAAAACATTGCCCGCATCCACTCCTTCCTTGACCACAACACGGCCAAGTATTTACGTAAGACCTTGGCTCACCCAAATATGTGGTGCTCAAAAAAATAAATGCCAATGTTAATCGTAAAGATGGCACACACTTTAGGAAAAATAATGAAAAGAGGTTCTTGAAGCAGAATTTTTATTTTATTCTTGCTTATTTTGCATATCGTAAATGAACAGTCCCAACGTTTCGACTCACATTGAGTATTCTTCGGGGGAAATTAAATGTGCTTAGGGTAATAGTACCGTAAGAATAGTTACTACGAGAATCTTGTATTTAGATAGGTTGTGGTTCAAGCTGAAATACAAGTAACCTATGTGGTATAAGGGTATAGAAATCCAGGGTATTTGATCTCCTGGATAATGCACGATCCCTATGTGGGGTTCTAATCAGAACGATTTATATGTCACAAAGCTATCAAGCTGGGATGATGATTAAGTGTGACATCCGTCCCTAGAATCTTCTCAGTATTTCATGTAGGTGCTGCTGCCCCTTTGAGTTAGAGCCCTTAGTTGCTGGCTGTTGTGTCCTGGGGGTCTAGGGGACACAACAGCCAGCAACTAAGGGCTCTAACTCAAAGGGGCAGCAGCACCTACATGAAATACTGAGAAGATTCTAGGGACGGATGTCACACTTAATCATCATCCCAGCTTGATAGCTTTGTGACATATAAATCGTTCTGATTAGAACCCCACATAGGGATCGTGCATTATCCAGGAGATCAAATACCCTGGATTTCTATACCCTTATACCACATAGGTTACTTGTATTTCAGCTTGAACCACAACCTATCTAAATACAAGATTCTCGTAGTAACTATTCTTACGGTACTATTACCCTAAGCACATTTAATTTCCCCCGAAGAAGACTCAATGTGAGTCGAAACGTTGGGACTGTTCATTTACGATATGCAAAATAAGCAAGAATAAAATAAAAATTCTGCTTCAAGAACCTCTTTTCATTATTTTTCCTAAAGTGTGTGCCATCTTTACGATTAACACAACACGGCCAAGACACTTGTCCACACCCTCGTCATCTCCCGACTGGACTACTGCAACCTCCTGTTCACCGATCTCCCTGCCACCTCCCTCGCACCTCTCCGCACCATCCTCAACTCTGCTGCCCATCTCATCCACCTATCTCCCCGTTACTCCCCCACCTCCCCTCTCCGCCGAACCCTCCACTGGCTCCCCATCCCCCAGCTATCTCGCTTCAAAACCCTAACCCTGACCTACAAGGCCATACACAACCTGTCCCCTCCCTACATCTCCGACCCAGTCTCCTGCTACCTCTCCTCATGCAAATTGCGCTCCTCTCAGGAACTCCTTCTCTCAACCACCCACATTTCCACCTCCCACAACCGCACACAAGACTTCTCTCGTGCTTCCAGCAGACTCTGGAACTCCCTCCCCCACCACATCAGACACTCCCCTAACCTGGGAACCTTCCAGAAAAACCTGAAGACCCACCTCTTCCTACAAGCCTACAACACACACTGAGACCCAATCCACTGCACCCTCTCACCTCTCCCCCCCTACTGTCTCCCTCCCCACCCCCTCTAGACTGTGAGCACTCGCGGACAGGATCCCTGGCCCTATTGTACCCGTACGATTGTTTTGTCGATTTATCGTCGATTTTCGACCACTTGTATTTGTCTACCCTCTAACTTGTACAGGACCATGTATCCTAATAGCGCTATATAAATACCTAATAATAATAATAATACAATTATTGCAATAGCATGTTTTAATGTGAAAATGTTTAACGGGAACTTGTTAGTTCAAAAATCCATATGTAACTGGTATCATTTTCTAATTATTTTCTCTAAGCTCTCTCTATTCATGTATTTCTATTATTTATACTTCCCTCCTATCCTGTGTAAACTTCAAAATTAAAGATTAATTCCATCTGTCAATCTCAGTGAGCTCTCTACTGCCCACTCCCCAAGGAATGAATATTCATGCATCATTATACAGCCCTGCCTCCTCTCTGATCTGTATGATGTGTGACTCATTGCAGAACAGAGGAGAAAGGAGGAGGTAGGAGGGGTGATCTTAGCTGCAGTTATGAGCTCTTCATGTCATTGTATCTGAGACATATATGTAGTGTGTGCAGTCTAAGATATTTCTATATGATTATAAGAACATTTGATCATTTGCTCAGCAGTTACACATATTACATATATACAGTAAAACAAAACTTCATATATACACATATAAATCTTACAGACAGCACAGGCTGCAGCACAAAACATCTCCTCCTCCCAGCACAGAGCACAGATGGGATGGACAGAACACCACCTTGGATGGGTGTGTATATTTAAATAACACTTACACAGCAGCCGGACTATTTGGCTGTTAATAAAATGAAGAGGACTAATATATCATCTCCCTGCAGAGTCTGAAAATGCTTATCACAAGGAAACAAATGGTACAATAATGATTTTACATGTTTTTAAAAGATCTGCCCATGAACTATTCAAGGATAATATTAGCATCATACTAAAAATGACCTGACAGAGTCCCTTTAATTCCTTTGTGTGTATTGGAGCACAAAAATAAAATGTAAAAAATTGACATAATTTCACACAAACCCCAAAAATGGGCAAGACAAAATTGTTGGCCCCCTTAGCTTAATATTTGTTGCACACCCTTTAGAATTAATAATTGTAATTAATTACTTCCTATATCCATCAACAAGGTCCTTACACCTCTCAACTGAATTTTGGATAATTCTTTTGCAACTGCTCCAGATCTCTCATATTTCAAGGATCCTTCTCCCAGCAGTAAGTTTAAGAACTTACCAAAGGTGTTCAATGGGATAGCTCACACTGACACTGATGCACCCTGAACCTGCATGACAGCTTAAATTTCATTGGAATTTGATTGGGGCTGTTTATCCACCATCCACACTATCCTGCTTTGCAAACTTTCATCAATTTTTCACTGCTATTCTATTTTGTTCTATGTCTATGCTGTTTTATGTTACATATCAAGGACAAAGGAAGATCAAGATCTCTGGAAATGGACTTGTAACATTGAGATTGTTCATATTTTTTAACAAGTTTTGGTTCTCAAGTCCTCAGACAGTTTTCTTTCTCTGTTCTTCATGCTTAGTGTGGCACACACAGACTCGAAATGCATTGAGTCAATGTCTACCTGTTTTCAATGGTTTTAGGTGTGATTGTCATATCGTCCACACTGTTACTTGCAAGGGATGAGTTTGAAGAGCATTAGAGCATCACAAGCTTGGCACAAAGCTGTTTACCCACAATTTTGGAAATGTCCCAACAATTTTGTCTAGCCTATTTTGAGTTGTGTGTGAAAATTTGTCCAATTTGCATTTTTTTCAGTTTTTTTAATGTTGTTGCAATACACAGAATGGAAATAAACATGTAAATAACAAAGTGTTAATTGCAATAATTTTCTGAAAAAAAACAAACTATATTTTCTGGAAAAATTTCAAAGGTGCCAACACTTTTGGCCATGACTGTAAGTGGAATATATATTTATTTAATTTACTCATTTATATAGAAAAATTATTTTCACAGTGCTTACAAAATACATTCTCATTACTGTCCTCATTGGATTCACAATCTAAATTTCCTAATATTTTGTCTTTGGAGGGTTTGGAGGGCATATAAACTAAATGCAGATGTTTTACTTGATGAGATTTGATCCCAGGATCCCAGCAGTGTATATCTATCTATCTATTTGTGGCACTCCTGAGTTGGCTGCCATGACTGATATTGTCTTCATAATCGTTTGTAATGTCATGTCTGGGAAGAATTAGCATTCCCTTTGCTGGAAGTTTGAAGCATCCAACACAACCTGATCTCTAACCAGGAGGCAGTGCACTAAACTCCTGGGTTGGGCTGTGACAGTCTTTGGTTGGAGGAAGGGGTTAAGATAGTAAAGCTGAATTAGGCAACAAGATGGGTTCTATCTGGAGGGAGCTGGGGAGCACTCTAGAGACTTTACTTCAAGCAGGCTTTCAGGCTTTAGGTTACTAGGTTTTCAGGGTCTAGTCACAGAAACTGGAGGATGATGAATTTCCTGCTCACTAGACACACAAGTAGAACGTTCCAGAGTGATCATAGTGTATAGGAACTGCACCAAAAAGAGCAAGGATACAGACAGGCCTACACTACTAGCCTGTCTGCAGGTTATCCACAGGAACAAAGAGGGAGTAGAGGAGAGATTAAAGACACTTGAAAACCTACAAGGTCAAGTCAGTGGGTGGACTACCATACTCACCCAGCAGAGTGGACTACAGTTCTCATTAGACTGTCCAGACACATGTATGTTGTAGCTTTCTGGACATTGTGCAAGGACTTCAGTAAAAGGTAAAGCAAAATACTTTTTCCTGCTGTTTATTTCTCTGCTATCTCACCACTACTACTATCACCCCCATCATCACTATCCCCTGGGAGCCAACCATGGTTGGAAATGGTTTAACAACTGCACTGCCAATATATCTATGTTCTGTAGTGCCAGCCATATCTGGCTCATTATCCCAACTGGAATCACAAACTCTAAGTATTTCTTTATTATTTTTAGTTCTCCATTTTTACTCTCCCTTTTTCAATGTGAGCATGGGCACACCACTGAGCATATTCACTGTCATCCTGACCACTGGCTCAGTTGCTAGGTACCCAGCCCTTTGCGCTCCACATATCTATCTGTCTAACTACTCAAAATATATATTCAAAATGAACTTGTTCTTTGTACTTCCAAACCCTAGAGCATAATAATTGTAAGATGCAAACAAAAAAAATGAATAGCCTGCTGTCCAGTTCTCCAAGCCTCTTCTTTTTTTCTTTTGCACTTATTGGCATTCTCTTTGGTATTCTTCATTCCCGGCCTTGGTTACTGGCTCATCAAGGCCTATAGTTGATGCTCATCGGTGACGAGCATCGTAGTCGTAGTGTGGTGATATCACATCAAGTTTGCTGCAGTGGAATGATGCACAGTGACGTCAGGTGTCAGTCAATAGACCTGAGCTGGAGTGAAGAAGGCAAATAGGAACATGCATGATGTAATAGGGAAGAAAAAGAGGCACTAAGGACCGCATAGCGGTCTGAAGGCATGGGATATCTAAGCCGTGAAGTATTATTTTTCTATCAATAAAAAAATTCTATAGTGAAGAAGGATTGTAATTACACAGCAAAGGTGTTGTCAGGGTGTTTATTGATATGGGGCTTAGGCCATGTTCACACACATGCGTTTTTTTTGACCATCTCTGCGTTTTTGGGCTGTTAAAAAAAACGCAGGTGCATTAACGCAGGGTACATTTGAGTGTAGCTGCGTTTTTCAGCTCCATTTGCGTTTTTTACCCCTAGTCCAAAAAACGCTGCATGCAGCGTTTTTGGGTGCTGTAAAAAAACGCATGTGCGTTTTTCCAAAAACGCATGCGTTTTTGTAACATGGGGCCCTATGGGAAACGCATGCAAAAACGCATGGTACATTAGTACCTTTTAGTGCCATTCAAAAACGCATGCGTTTCCCATAGGGGCCCATGTTAAAAAAAACGCATGCGTTTTGAAAAAACGCACATGCGTTTTTTTAACATGGGGGCCCTATGGGAAACACATGCGTTTTTAAAAGGCACATTTATGCACCCTGCGTTAACGCTTGCGTTTTTGCCTGCGTTTTTGGTGAAAAAATGACTAAGTCAAAAACGTGGCAAATCCTTTCAGACACACAAGGGACATTTTTTAGCACTCTTAAAAAAATGCAAGTGCTTTTAAGAGTGCTAAAAAAAACGCAAATTGAGTGTGAACAATGCCTTAGACCACCCCAATTAATTTCATAAGTAACATATTTTCACAATGAATGTGTAATGTTCTTCAGTAGTATACCCCAGGAGCACTGCAGGCATTGATCATAGGCTCACATAAAAAAGGAATATTGCACAATATCGTTTCTATTCCAAAATGACATACTTTTGGTCTTTATTTTGTCATCAGAATCTTACAGATACATCCAAACACATAGTCCAAATAGATATAACATATGTTACTGCCTACACGTCTACTTTGTGCTATTTTCCATTTTTTTGCATCTTAACACTGAGCTCAAGTTAGTCTCCATTATAAGTGTCATCCACAATATATGCCATTAATTCTCATCTAGAGATTATGCTCTTTTTCAATGTTTTATCTTCTGATTGCTCCAATAAATAAATCTGGAAACGTACAAGTCACAGTTGTCTTGAGTGTGAAGGTACTCTTACATGGCAGATTGTTCGTAAGTGCAGATAAGATGATGTTTAATAAATTGTACATTTCTCTTAAGTTGCAGTTCATATAATGAAAGGTTTTAGCTCATCTCTGAATAGAGGATGATTGCTTGAAATGTGATTAATATGCAAGTAAATCTGTAGTAATCTGCACCTATTGTGTGATGTGCCAGTAAGATGAGAAACTGGTGATTGAGACCATCTGCCTTCTGTGACATGGCTTATATTTCAGTATTCCGGACAGTGGGGCGTTCATTAAATTACATTATAGTGTTATACAGCTGTAATTGTAAAAAATTATATTTTGATTTAATTGCTTTAATTTCTTAATAAGGTAGTACTCTTGTCTCTACCAAATTCTGTAGTGACTTCCTGGCCCATTTATTTCTGTGAAATAGTATTGCCAACTCTTCATGATGTAGTGTGAAACTTGAAGATAGTTGTATCAATGGTTAAAGTATTTCATCATAAATTGCGCTACCATTTGTACACAGATGTAGAAACTTGTAGGCTCAGAGGATAGCCAATGTCTTCTTTTTTTAAGCAAACTCATCATTTAAAATTTTTCGGTCCGAATAGTTCAAAACTTAATTTAATAAATATTTTAATTGAGGTTAAAGTGTTTTTTTTTGTTATTTTGTTTTCATTTTTGTGTGCTTTTTATTGTTATAGTTGAGCTTTATTTACCTTCTACCGTCATACAGTTATGCGATCACTGTAATTCAGCCTATTTGAGCTCATTTGAAGGAAATTTGTGACCATTTTTTTGCTACCCCATATGAAAGCAGCCTAATGTAGTTTAATGCTGTTTATTGCTGATAGGCTGTGTTGGGTGTTTTGCTGGATGCACCGGACACAGCCTGACAGCTCCTGACAAACAGAACCAGAGGGCAAATATGCCCTCCAATCCTGTTTTCTCCTGGAAATCGGCAGAGTGAGGCTGCTATTGCTGTCCAGTGCTGAAATTTCAGATTCCCGCTAGCCGCGGTTCTGAAATTTCAGGCGGGAGCTCCTAAGGTGCTGACGTTCAGCGCGCCTGCCGCTGAACTTCAGCACCTGGCATCCGGCAGTCAGATCCGATTTTCTGTTGAATCCGGTGCGCATAGACTCCCATGTTAGGGAGTTCCGGATCACACCGGATCCGGGAGGATCCGATTTTGTCAGATTTTTGCTCCAGACACAAAAATGCTGCAAGCTGCGATTTTGCGTCCGGGACAAAAATTGAAAGCAGCCTGATGCTGCCGGACAGGGACAAAACTGGATGGCAAATCACAAATCCGGCACTATAGGCATGCATTAGTCCAAAATCGGTTCTGGGGCTGTTCTGGGTTTCGGACCCAAAAAAAACGTGGTGTGAAGCCGGCCTAAGAGATCTTGATTCCAACCAACCTACTGGGTTGCTTGCTTTTATTTTGATACAATCACCTTTTAATCTGCTGCATTCCTACCACATTCCTAACAATTCTTTGAATGCTGAGCTCTGTATAACCTCATCCATACCACTGATTGCAGCTTTTAGTTCTACACTGTGCATAGGTAGAAAATTTTATTCTGTTGTGGAGGTAGGTATATAGAAATTATGAATATGGAGGAGTACATGGCTGCGCGTTTACTAGTCCTCTAATGATAATGTCTTGTTAATAAGAATGACTTTTTCAAAGCTACAACAAGCAGTCCATTCTTATGAAAATTCATGTTCTTATGCCTCCAAAAAATTACTTAAAAGTGTAATCTCCCTTCAATTAAACATTCTCTCCCTGTTATCAAGTGTAATCTGGGATCAGAGACATTAAAATGGACTACAGGAAGTGGAGGTGCTTCTCTAAAGTAAGTGGATAGTGGGGACATGTCTTAATCACTCTCTTCCACATATAGACATGTAAGAAAAGTGGGACTTTCAGTTTGGTGGAGACAAGATGTTAGACAATCACATGAGCACTGCATGCCTGTAGGGTGTTGGAAAGGAAGTTTTAGCATCTCTTGTGCTGGCAGAATGCTGAAGAAAAGGAATTGTATCCTGAAAAAAGATGGATGGCAAATTACAGAGTAAGGACACTAAGAGACTTCCTAGACGTTTATGCACATATGTGTATGTTCACCAAAATCAGTTTTAAAGTAAACCTGTCATCCTCTTTGGGCATTCTAAACTGTGCCCACCAGCTGTAACATGATGTAATTGGATTCCTGTAACCCCTCTATATGCCCAGACGTTCCCCTGCATAGCTCAGAAATTAACTTTTATTCTCTCCCGAGCTGTATGTTCCTGCGCAGTGGCACGGGTCACTTTGTTTCCATTGAAGACGCAGTGCCCAAAGTCTCACGAGATTTACTGTACTGCACAGGTGCAAGACTTTAGGCACTGTACAGCGTCAATGGAGCACACTAACCTGCACCACTGCGCAGGGCTAGAGTAGTGCCTGTAACTCAACATGCATACACAGTAGTGGTGATAGTTTCAATAGAGTGAGGCAGGTTTTGCAGGCAAAAGGGTGGAGAGGACCACAGAGAGCAGACCCTCCCGGACCATTTCAGAAGTCATTTACATACAGCTCATTAGAGAATAAAAGTTAATTTCTGAGGTATGCAGAGGACGTCCGGGCATGTAGAGGGGTTACAAAAATTACAATTACGTCATGTCACAGCTGATAGGCACAGTTTAGAACCCGCAAAGGGGGTGACAGGTTCCCTTTAACTGGTTCTGAGGGATAGTAGTAGCAAGATCATGCTGGACAGACATCTGTGTGGAATGATTTAGTGAATCGTTTGAGCAGGAGGTTGGACCAGATGAACTAGTAGGTCCGGTCCAGCTCTACCATTCTATGATTTTATGATTCTATGATAGGACAGATAGGTCTTAAAGGGAGAGTTTCCTGGAGAGAAATTTAATGTATACAACTTCATTTCCATGCAAAACTAAACATTTATTCGTAAGTTCCAAAGATTCCTGTAATGGTCACTAGCTGTCAGAAATATACTACGCTGCCTAATTTATGTAAGGTTTCGGAAGGAAATAAGGAGTTCTGTTTTAAAAATATGGAGTTCATATTTAATACTGAAGATAAGAAGATATGAATCGACTAAATTTTCGACATATAATATAAATTATATAAACAACCTTATGGATATGTTTTATTGCAGTCTTCAAATGTAATAATAGGAATTCCTTTTCTATTGAGTTCAGTGTAATACAGACTTTATCAGCCAGTGCACTGTAAGATTAGACTGATGATAGGTTACACTTCTAGACCTTTATGTTTCTTCATGTTTTATATTCACATATTCTTTGCAAATACAGTGTTTTTTATTATGCTAAAAAATAAATAAAAGAAAACCTTATATTTACCTTCCCACTCTGTCCACAGTTACCGGTCCAGTCTTCATCGCATCTTCTGATCACTGCAACTTGCTTTGAAATCCTCAGGCCCCTCTACACTGCGGGCAAAAGTTCACAACCTCACGATGTCACAACATCCTCCAAGACCTAGCACATGTATGTGCAGAGCCATTTCAGGCCTCATCATTGCCAGATTTCTCAACTCAGTTTAAGAGGCCAGAGGACTTCAGTACGGAGATGCAATGACAACTGGATGGGTGATGGTGAGAAGTGAAGGGATGGGAAAAATGAGTGTGTAAGGTTGTAGCAGTATTAAAAAAACTTGATGACCCTTATGTCCAAAAAAAAAAATCTGCAAGATTGACATGGAAGTGAATTGCAAAAATTATCATTTTGGGAAAAGGATTTACCCCCAAAAGTTAAATTTGTCACTAGCTACCAGCAAAGAAATATGGGGTTACTTTAAAGTGGATTGGTCATCACATGTGACAACATGAAATGCACAAAGTAGACCTGATGAGACTGGCTCTATAATCCTTTGGGAAACTTTCTCTGACTCATATTAAAATGAGCTTCTATGGGTTTTTCCCTAGTTGAAGTCTTAAAAAAGTCTTTTTAATTTAATGATTAAAGCATCTCTACAGTGGGGTTTGTTTTGTTTCACCGCTATAATGGCACTTTAATCCCTTCACAACCTTTGACATACAAGTTCGTCGTAGGTTGGTGGTCATGGTGGAATCACGGCACTGTGGCCATGGTAAGATCGATCACTTTCTGGTGGCCTGTGATTCTATACACAGGAGACCAGAGCTTGATCTCCTGGTGGGTGGATTCCCCACCCCCGCAAAGGCAATCGCCTTGATTGGCTATTCAATACGATTCCAGACAATTTTCCGCTTGAAATGTCAAATGTCGTTTCTTCCCTTTTGAGCCCTGCCATATGCCCAAACAGTGGTTTTCCATCACATATGGGGTATCAGTGTACTCAGAATAAAATGCTCAACAAACTTTGGATCCATTTTAACCTGTTGATCCTGTGAAAATGAAAAAATTGAGGCTAAATGAACATTATTATGAAAGAAAATAATTTTTTCATTTTCATCGTTCAACATTATACAATTTTATGAAACACCTAGGGGTTTAAAGTGCTCACCACACATCTAGATAAATTACTTGGGAGTCTAGTTCCCAAAATAGTGTCACTTATGGGGGGTTTGCACTGTTTAGACATATCAAGGGCTCTCAAAACACAATATGGTGTCAGCTAATGATTCCAGCTAATTTTCCATTCAAAAAGTCAAATTGCGCTCCTTCCCTTCTGAGCCCTGCTGTGTGCCCAAACTGTGGTTCTTGATCACATATGGTGTATCAGCGTACTCAGATGAAATTGCCCAACACATTTTTTGATCCATTTTCTCCTGTTATCCTTGTAAAAATGCAATATTTGAGGCTAAATTAACATTTTTGGTGCAAAAAGAGTAAAATGTTCATTTTTTTCTTTCCACTTTGCTTTAGTTCCTATGAAGCACCTGAAGAATTAATATGGTTTTGAGTACCTTGAGGAGGGACATTTATTGAATGGTAACTATAAATAAAAGGAGACACAAGAGGCGCAGATGGTGCCTTATCAAAAAGGACACGTAGATCTTATAGGTCACAATAACGGTGCACTCACCTTTTCAGGTTGTGTCACCCACAACCAGCTTGAGCGCTTTAGCAGCTGCTACAGAACCTCCACCGTCTCGCCAAAACTGCGGGAAAATCTGAAGTTCATACAGGAATGGTTTCAATGGTCCGCACTGCTGCTTCAATAAATGTACTCCAAAAGCAATTGTTTCCTCCACCTCCATCTTTATTCCACCACATAAACCAACGCGTTTCGGTGCTACCTTGGTACCCTGAGGAAGGTGCGAGGATTGCACCGAAAAGCGTTGGTTGATGTGGTGGAATAAAGAAGGAGATGGAGGAAACAATGCTTTTGGAGTACATTTATTGAAGCAGCAGCGCAGACCTTTGAAACCATTCCTGTTTGAATTTCATTTATTGAATGGTGTCACTTTTGGGTGTTTTCTGTTATGTAGGCTCCTCAAAGTCACTTCAAATGTGATGTCGTCACTAAAAAAGTGGCTTTGTAAATTTTGTTGGAATATTGAGAAATTGCTGATGGACTTTGAATCCTTTTAATTTCCTAAAAAAAATAAATAATAATTGATAGTAAAATTGTGCTGATGTAAAGTAGTCATGTGGGAAATGTTATTTATTAACTATTTTGTATGACATAACTATCTGGTTTAAAGGTATAAAAATTAAAAGCTTGAAAATTGTGAAATTTTTGCCAAATGTCCATTTTTTCCAAAAAGAAATGCAAAATTTAGTGACCTAACTTTACCAAAAACATGACGTCCAATATGTAACTAAAAAATAATCTCAGAATCACTTGGATTCATTGAAGCATTCAAAAGCAATTACCTCAAAATTGGAAATTGTCTCTTCAGTGAGGAAGTAGACAAACTCTAATGCCACCTAATTAAGGTAACAATCCTAAAAGTCATAATTGACTCTTTAACAAGCTTTTTAATATGACTTAGGAATAGAGATGAGCCACCACCCTGCCGTTCGTGTTCGATTCGATTCGCCGAATCGACGGGGTGTTCGACGAATGTTCATCGAATGCTCGACGAACACCGTCGAACATCCCGGAACACGAATAAACCAGGATTGTGGGGCTGTTTCACTTCCACAATGTATATACATACATTGTGGAAGTGAAATAAAGTCAAATAAAGTGTAAAAAATAAAAAAATAATGTATGCTCACCTGTCCGCGGTCCACCGAAGCCTCCGGTATGGTCCTGTGTCTTACAGGACCTGTGGTGATGTCAGTTCTCGTGGGAACTCCGGTCACATGACCGGAGTTCCGCGAGAACGTGACGTCACCACAGGTCCTGGAAGCACAGGACCTTGCCGGAAAGCTTAAAATAGATATTTTTATGATTCGGACCCTTTCTTTAAGTAAAAGTTACTTAAAGAAAGAGTCCGAAACATAAAAATATCTATTTTAAACTGTCCGGCAAGGTCCTATTGCTTCCAAGACCTGTGGTGACGTCACGTTCTCGCGGGAACTCCGGTCACGAGACCGGAGTTCCCGTGAGAACGTGACGTCACCACAGGTCCTGGAAGCACAGGACCTTGCCGGAAAGCTTAAAATAGATATTTTTATATTTCGGACCCTTTCTTTAAGTAACTTTTACTTAAAGAAAGGGTCCGAATCATAAAAATATCTATTTTAAGCTTTCCGGCAAGGTCCTGTGCTTCCAGGACCTGTGGTGACGTCACGTTCTCGCGGAACTCCGGTCATGTGACCGGAGTTCCCGCGAGAACTGACGTCACCACAGGTCCTGTAAGACACAGGACCATGCCGGAGGCTTCGGTGGACCGCGGACAGGTGAGCATACATTATTTTTTTATTTTTAACTCTTTCTTTCTTCTAGGGAATGTTTATTTTGGCTCAAAATGCGGCAGATGCGTTTTTCTGACCGCATCTGCCGCATTTTCAAACCAAAATCGAACATATTCGAAATTCGCCGAATTGGAACCAAATTGTTCGAATTCGGCGAATGACTCGAATAGCGCCAAAATCGACTCGAATTAGAGATTGGCGAACTATTCGAGTCGAACATCGCTCATCTCTACTTAGGAAGTGTGCTAGATCAGATCCCCAATCTGCAGACACTGCATTTTGGAGTGATTCGGGACTTGTTAAAGAATCAGTTATGACTTTTAAGATTGCTACCTTCAATAGATGGCATTAGAGTTCATCTACTTCCTCACTGAAGTGGCAATTTTCATATTTCCCAGAGGAGCTTTGCGGCTAAAAGACTCCTCACTGCTGGCAGATTGATATCTATAAATAGAATAGCTCTTGCCCCATACCTCATAAAGTGACACTGGTCAGAATTGCAAAAAATATGTCTGGTCATTAGGGTCAAAACAAGCTGTGGGTGAAGGGATGTAAGGGCCCTTTCACATCAGCGTTTTTTGAAATTTGCGGCAGATGCGGTGAAAAAAACGCATCTGCCGCAATTACCGCATACCGGCTGCACTTGCGGCGCGGTTGCGGTAAACGCCATGCAAATTATAGGCGTACTTGCGGCAGGTGCGGCAAGTGCGGTTTTGCACTTGCGGCAGGTGTGGCCGCGAAAAAAACCACGGCTGACCGCGTTTTTTTTTGCGGCCGCACCTGCCGCAAGTACGCCTATACTTTGCATGGCGTTTACCGCAACCGCGCCGCAAGTGCAGCCGGTATGCGGTAATTGCGGCAGATGCTGTTTTTTCACCGCATCTGCCGCAAAGTTAAAAAAACGCTGATGTGAAAGGGCCCTAAGACCAACTCTCCCTGTCTTCTCCCTTTCCAGCATTTTTATACTTTACTGAGCACGCTCCGGTCCAATGGCCCAATCTTGTGCCCATAAATTCTGATTGGCCGGAAGACAGAAGCTACATCACAGGCGCTCAATACTTCTCTATGAGAACCAGAACAAGGACAGAATGAGGCCATACAGATTATTCAAAAGTGACCTCTGGCACGATGAAACATTAGAGCTGCCGGCAGGTCAGTTTTCATCGCAGACCCACTGCAGCACCACTGGAAAAGGATGAAGGCGGTGAAAGGTGAGTGAAATGCAGGGATCAGGGGACTTACATTTAAAGCACTACTATAGTGGTGAACTGAAAAAAAATGCTTGAGTGGTGCTTTAACAGGAAGCAACCACCAGGATATACCCACCAGTAAATCAGTGCAGCAGGTGATTAACGTGTGAAGCATGAGATCACTATCTGGGATTTTTATTTCACGCTTATAGACTTGTCTTCTTGCTACAAGCCAAGCCCCACCTGGGATTAGTCTGGATGAGAGGAAGGAGGAAGGGTTTTGGCTTACAGCAAAAAGACAAGCCAATAGGGGAGTAATAAAAAAAAATAGTGATGTTATACTGCACATATCAATCACCTTCTGCTCTGGTTTACAGGTGGATAAATCCTGGAGGTTGGTTCTCTTTAAGCTGTCACCCTGTCATGGATTTTTACAGTAAGTACACCAGTCACATCTGGCCTAATAAATCTGTTTACTAAGGTATGCAGTATGAATTGCGAAATCTGGTCACAGATCGGCTCTTTGATAATATTGTTTGTATTACTTGAGAAAGTACCGTAAATTATTTTTGGAAATTTCTCTCAGGGCTAGGGATGTGATGTCAACTTTTGACTGACATAAATCTGTACATAAGGCACAATGGGTTTGTAGCATAAAGCAATGTTATTAAATGCATTCATTACAGCATCTGCCACATCCCTTGGTGCAATAACACTAAAGTTAGATAAATGACCTAATAAATAATTGTTAATGGTGCAATATACCTGAGAGGTTTCACAGCAAGCACAGTCAGAATAATTTATAGCAAAGTGATTCACATTATTAATAATTGATAATAAAGTTATCCCTTACCTTCCACTATCCTTATCACTGCATTTCCCTATTGTACCATATACAGGTTCTATCTATCTATCTATCTATCTATCTATCTATCTATCTATCTATCTATCTATCTATCTGTGTGCACAAGAGTAAAAAAATGATATATTCGAGTGCACCCGAGATTTAATAGATTCTGTCTACTTTGGAGTCTAGAGTCAATTTATTCATACCTTGCAGCTATAAAATACTAATTATGAAGCAATTTTCTAACTGCTGACAATTTTTCTTCTCAGTCTAAGACCCTAGAAGTTGAATCACAGCTAGAACATATCCAACCTTGAGACTGGTTGCCTTAGGCTGAAGTTAGAAATATAAATGGGAACACAAACTTCAACGCCACAATTTACTTTTATCACAAATTCTGACCTGTTCATGTTTTTGAATCAGGAAACCTTTTTTTAACGCAACATTCAAGTGTTTTGTTATGTTTTCAGTGCTGGAGCGGTGCTTTATACACAAGTCCCCTGCCCCTGGAGTTATACTTACTATTTCATCCTTTTCCAGCTACAGTTGCGTGGCCAGGGGCATAACTACTAAGAGTACAGGTGTTGCAATCGCACCCGGACCCTGGAACTTGTGGGGGCTCCAAAAGTCCCTTTGGCCTATGGAAAAAACTCATGCTACTAAAGATTTGCAATAATCGGGACCATGTTGGAGCTTTCGCATTGGCCCATGAACTTCAAGTTATGCCACTGTGTTGGAAGTCAGAAATCACATCCCAAGCGCTCAATACATCTCTGTACTATATAATGGTCAGCTCATTGCAGCAATTCTAAGCACCACACAATAATCTAGGCTGATAGGAGTGTGAAGTCTTATCTGGGCATGCATGTCATACACTGAGAAGTAACCTTGCCCCCACCAGTAATGTGTCCTTCTCAGTTTGTCCAAATGCGGTCCCCATACCTGAAGAATCATAGCAAAAACATCAATAAAGTTATATACATGACGCAGAGAAACCAACTTACATTAGCAGGGTAGGTAGTTGAGGAATGTTAGGAAAGTGTTAGCTAGGAATAAGTAGGTCATATGAAAGGGGTCACATTAGTAGTGGAAAAACCCTTAAGCCTAGATGGGCCCAACATGTCCCTTTGGCTCACATGAAAAGACTATTACTGTTAAAGACCAGAATAATTCGGAGCCTTGTTAGAGGTTTTACATTGGGGACCATGAGCTTCAAGTTATGCAACTGACCACGGGCATCATCTGCCTGGAAATTGTCTAGATTTCTTCTAGAATCTAAGTTCTCCAAAACACATACTGATAAGGAATTTAGGCTGTGAACCACAAAGAGAAAAGTGAGTGATTGCAGTCAAACTAATAACACTATAAAAATAAGAGGAAAAAAAATAAAACTTGGGACACATCCTTACTGGAGTTATTGCTTATTGAAGGAAATGTGCCACAAAAAAAATGATATAATGTTTAAATCAAGTTAGGTACCGTATATACTCGTGTATAAGCTGAGTTTTTCAGCCCAAAAATTGGGGCTTATTACTACACGGGTCAATACGGTAGGGGCTGAAAATAAGATGAGGGGGCGCTGTGCAATATAGGTCCGGCTCTGGTGTGTGGGGGGGGGGGCGCTGCGACAATATATACTACCTTGTCCGGTGGTGTCCCCGCTCCTCTCCTGGTCTGCAGTGCGGTGTTTAATTAATACTTTGCATTTCTTTTTACTTATCATTTCTGTCTGGTGCAATCCCCATTAGGAAATGAGCTCCATAATTGGCAATGCCATCCAGTGTACATCTTGCCACATGTATGCATTCCTTGAACAGCCGGTCGAGGGTGCATACTGCTGTGTGAGATGTGAGTACGTTGTGCATTTGGAAGCCCAGATACTGGATCTAAATGAGCAACTGACAACGCTGAGATCCATAGACAATATGGAAAGGAGTCTGCTGCTCACTGAACAGGGGATAGATGTGGGGGAGGATGGTAGTATGGAGCTGCAGGACCGTGAGGTAGCAAGCTGGGTGACAGTTAGAAGGCGGGGTAGAGGGAAGGGTGCCGGGAGGCTAGCCCTGATCTGGCACACCCCAATAAATTTGCTATGTTGGCAGATGAGGGGGGGGTGAGTTCAGGTACAGCACTGCTGCAGCAGGAGCATGACCTCTGAAAGCCGGAGGAGTGTCTGCTCCAGTAAGGGGGAAAACAGGAGAGTAGGCAGGCTAGATAGGTGCTGGTAGTGGGAGACTCAATTATTAGGGGAATAGATAGGGCAATCTGTCACAAAGGGAAAGGGATCGTCGAACAGTGTGCTGCTTACCTGGCGCCCGAGTCCGCACATCGCTGATCGGGTTGACAGATTACTGGGAGGGGCTGGTGAGGACCCAGCGGTCATGGTGCACATTGGCACAAATGACAAAGTTAGAGGTAGGTGGAAGGTCCTTAAAGATGATTTCAGGGAATTAGGCTGCAAGCTTAAGGCAAGGACCTCCAAGGTAGTATTCTCTGAAATACTGCCTGTACCACGTGCCACACCAGAGAGGCAAGGGAGATTAGGGAGATAAATACGTGGCTCAGGAATTGGTGTAGGAAGGAGGGGTTTGGTTCCTGGAGAACTGGGCCGACTTCTCTGTTTGCTACAGGTTCTATGCTAGGGACGGGCTGCACCTCAATGGGGAGGGTGCAGCTGTGCTGGGGGAGAAAATGGCTAGAAGGTTGGAGGAGTGTTTAAACTAGGGATTGGGGGGAGGGTATTCATTGTATAGGAGGGGAAGATAGTGTAAATAGTAACCTGGGCACAAGTAATAAAATTGGGGGTGGCATGGGGGGTGGGGTTAGAATAGTCAATATAGTAGGAAGGAATAGAGGTAAAGAGAGATGCATAAAGTGCATGTACACTAATGCCAGAAGTCTCACCAACAAAATGGAGGAATTAGAATTGATTTTGTTGGAAAATAATTATGACATGGTGGGGATTTCGGAGACTTGGCTGGACGAGAGCAATGACTGGGCTGTTAATTTACAGGGCTATTGTCTGTTCAAAATGACCGTACAAATAAGCGAGGAGGAGGTGTATGTTTATACGTAAAATCATCCTTAAAACCCATCCTGCGTGATAATATAGGTGAATCTAATGGAAATGTAGAGTCTCTGTGGGTGGAGATAAGGGGAGGGGGAAAAAATAATAAATTACTGATAGGGGTTTGTTATAAGTCCCCAACAATAATGGAAGTGGAGGAAAATATCCTCATAAAGCAAATAGATGAAGCAGCGACTCAGGGAGAAGTCATTATTATGGGGGACTTCAACTCCCCTGAAATACATTGGGGAACTAAAACCTGCAGTTCCAGCAAAGGTAATACGTTTTTGAAAACTATGAGAGACAATTACCTTTCACAACTGGTTCAGGACCCAACAAGAAGGGGGGCACTGCTGGACCTAATATTAACCAACAGGCGGACCGCATATCAAATATACGGGTTGGGGTAATAGTGATCATAACATAATAAGCTTTCAAGTATCCTTTACTAAGATGTGTAGTAGAGGGGCTACAAGGACACTAAACTTCAGGAAGGCAAATTTCCAACGGTTGAGAGATGATCTTAGTGCAATAAACTGGGACGATGTCCTGTGACATAAAAGTACACAAGCAAATGGGAGATGTTTATTAGCATCCTGAATAGGATCTGTGCACAATATATACCCTATGGGAATAAGCATGCTAGAAATAGGAGGAAACCACTATGGCTAAATAAAGCGGTCAGAGGTGCATAAGTGACAAAAAGAAAGCATTTAGGGAATTAAAGCAAGTAGGTAGTGATGAAGCATTAAATAAATACAGAAAATTAAATAACATATGTAAAAAGCAAATTAAGGCAGCAAAGATTGAGACAGAGAGACTCATTGCCAGAGAAAGTAAAAATAATCCCAAAATATTTTTTAACTACATAAATAGTAAGAAACTAAAAAATGATGGTGTTGACCCCTTTAAAAATAGTCTGGGTGAAATGGTGGATGAGGATGAGGAAAAAGCCAATATGCTAAATGACTTTTTTTTCAACAGTATTTACACAAGAAAATCCCATGACAGACAATATGATCAGTGATAACAAAAATTCTCAATTAAATGTCACCTGCTTAACCAAGAGGAAGTACGGCATCGTCTAAAAATCACTAAAATGACAAATCCCGGCCGGATGAGATACACCCAGAGTGCTGCAGGAATTAAGTACTATACGCTTCATTGATGGCACAAATAACAGTACATTTAGAAATCATTATATTCCTACAATATGAAGACGACATGTCGAGGAGGCGGGAGACGCCGCTATGTTTACGCCCTGTAGGGGTAAACATAGCGGCGTCTCTCGACATGTCGTCTTCATATTGTAGGAATTAAGTACTGTCATAGATAGACCATTATTTTTAATATTTAAAGATTCCATAATAACAGGGTCTGTACCACAGGACTGGCGTATAGCAAATGTGGTGCAAATATTCAAAAAGGGGACAAAAACTGAACTTGGAAATTATAGGCCAGTAAGCTTAACATCTACTGTGGGTAAAATCCTAGAGGGATTTCTAAGAGATGCTATACTAGAGTATCTGAAGAAAAATAACCTCATGACCCATTATCAACATGGTTTTATGAGGGACTGTTCCTGTCAAACTAATCTGATAAGCTTCTATGAAGAAGTAAGTTCTGGACTGGACCAAAGAAATGCAGTGGATGTGGTGTATATGGACTTTTCAAAAGCTTTTGATACGTTGTCACACAAAAGGTTGATACATAAAATGAGGGCAATGGGGATAGGGGAAAATATGTGTAAGTGGGTTAAGAACTGGCTTAGTGATAGGAAACAAAGGGTGGTTAATAATGGAACACTTTCAGAATGGGTCACAGTTAACAGTGGGGTACCACAGGGGTCAGTGTTGGGTCCGCTTCTATTTAATATATTTATTAATGACCTTGTAGGGGGCATACAGAGTAGAATCTCAATATTTGCAGATGACACTAAACTCTGCAGGGTAATCAATACAGAGGAGGACAATTTTATATTACAGGAGGATTTATGTAAACTAGAAGCTTGGGCTGCTAAATGGCAAATGAACTTTAATGGGGATAAATGTAAAGTCATGCACTTGGGCAGAGGAAACAAAAGGTATAATTATGTGCTTAATTGTAAAACACTGGGCAAAACTCACTGAAAAAGACCTGGGTGTATGGGTAGATGACAAACTCACATTTAGTGGCCAGTTTCAGGCAGCTGCTGCAAAGGCAAATAAAATAATGGGATGCATTAAAAGAGGCATAGATGCTCATGAGGAGAACATAATTTTACCTCTATACAAGTCACTAGTGCGACCACACTTAGAATACTGTGTACAATTCTGGTCTCCGGTGTATAAGAAGACATAGCTGAACTAGAGCGGGTCCAGAGAAGAGCGACAAAAGTCATTAGAGGATTAAGGGGTCTGCAATATCAAGACAGGTTATTAAACTTGGGGTTATTTAGCTTGGAGAAACGAAGGCTTAGGGGTGATCTTATAATAATGTATAAATATATGAGGGGACAGTACAGAGAACTTTCTAATGATCTCTTTACTCTTAGGTCTGAGACTGGGACAAGGGGGCATCCTCTACGTCTGGAGGAAAGAAGGTTTAATCATAATCACAGACGCGGATTCTTTACTGTAAGAGCAGTGAGACTGTGGAACTCTCTGCCACATGATGTTGTAATGAGTGAGTCACTACTAACATTTAAGAAGGGCCTGGATGCCTTTCTTGAAAACTATAATACTACCGGTTATATATACTAGATTCTTTGATAGGGCGTTGATACAGGGAACTAGTCTGATTGCCATATGTGGAGTCAGGAAGGAATTTTTTTCCCCAATGTGGAGCTTAGTGTTGCCACATGGTTTTTTTTTTGCCTTCCTCTGGATCAACATGTTAGGCTATGGGTTGAACTAGATGGACTTAAAGTCTTCCTTCAACCTTAAAAACTATGTATCCACTATGTATCCCTGTCCAGTTGCATGCTGATCGGTGCGGTGCCCGTCGACTTCCTGCTTCCTCCTGTAATCTCCGCCCAGGTCAGGCCCTGCACCAATGAGAGCGCAGAAACCGTGATGTCAGTCTCCGCCCAGACGCGGCAGATGACATTGGGGCCTCTGATTGGCCCAACGTCATCAAGCCGCGGCGCCTTAATGACGTTGGGCCAATCAGAGGCCCCAACGTCATCAGGCCGCGTCTGGGCGGTGACTGACGCCACGGTTCCTGCGCTCTCATTGGCGCAGGGCCTGACCTGGGTGGGATTACAGGAGGAAGCAGGAAGTCGACGGGCACCGCACCGATCAGCATGCAACTGGACCGGGACACCGCACCGCAGACCAAGAGAGGGACGGGGACACCACCGGACGGCGTAAGAAGCAGTGCATATGTATATGTGTGTGTATGTGTGTGTATATATGTGTATATGTGTGTGTATGTGTGTGTGGATGTGTGTGGATGGGGCTGGGGCTGCTGTTTAAACCTCTGGGGCTGCTGTATATACAACTGGGAGGCTGCAGTATATACCACTGGGGAGGCTGCTGTATATACCACTGGGGAGGCTGCTGTATATACCACTGGGGAGGCTGCTGTATACTACCACTGGGAAGGCTGCTGTATACTACCACTGGGGAGGCTGCTGTATACTACCACTGGGGAGGCTGCTGTATACTACCACTGGGGAGGCTGCTGTATACCACTGGGGGAGCCTGTATACCACACTGCTGGGGGCTGTATATCTGTGCTGGGGTCCACCCTCGGCTTATACACGAGTCAATAGGTTTTCCCAGGTTTTGTGGGCAAAAGTAGGGGGGTCGGCTTATACACGGGTTGGCTTATATACGAGTATATATGGTATTTATGTTAAATGTACTTATTACCAATTATCTGCTTTTTCATTTTTCAATGTAACTGTCTTAGAATTTTCACTTGCTACTATGGAAAATATTAAACTCACGCTTCCTGGTTTTACCAGTGAGTTTTCCGCAGATTCATTGTCATCACAGTCAGAATTACAATGAAAAGTAACAAGTATATAGAGTAGAATAATGCATGATCCAGATATGGGTGTCGTGGGTACAAAAACAAAAATTCTAGCTTAGGATGTGAAAAAGATGTCATGTGTTGGCTGGAGCTTTTAACTAATAAAAAGCAATTTTTTGCTGGGATGCATTCTTCTAATAAATGATAAATACGATGGTTTTAATGAAAAGTAATGCTTTCACTTTTGTAACTCCTCAGCAGATGGCAGCCAAGGTATGCGTCAGGCACTGGACTGTTCCGTCGACTCTCCTCTATAGCTCTAGTTGGTGGAAAGCCTTAGCAATGAACGGTTGTGTTTCAGGGTACAGAATGAAGCCCTGTGCAGATGATTAACTATGGAGATAGGAGTACACGTGCTTCAGGAGATGTAGTACTAGGTGCTACCCCACTCAGTGGTAAAAGAGAAGCATATGGGAGAAAAAGAACCACTGTATAGACAGGGGTGCACACTTTAGTGAGGTATTATTTTCTTTTTTCAAAATTTGCAAGTGGCAGTACAACACAGAGTATAAATGAAAACAATTAAAACAGTTACTGGGTAACTTTTCACCCACCCAAGCATACTCCTGCCTATGGTAGTCTACAGGAGGGATCAATTATATAACAATAGGCAAACCGTCAATGTAATCTGCTTATACAGACAGTAATTGAAAACCACAAGGGTGCAGAAAATGACTATATAATTAAGCTTAGAGGTGAGTTAGGGAACATATCTGGGGCATTCATAATATATCAAACAATTGTGTGGTGCTACTTATTAGACTGATGAGCCTAGGTTCCTTCAGTCTGCCCCACATGCAGTTGGTCAAAGCCTTTGCATATATCTCTATACAGATCACAATAATATTTGCTGCTTCCAGCAGCCACCCTATACGTTGTTACCTATTGTGGACCCCACCAGGACTGATATAATCCTATGGTGTATGGGTGCGGTGAGCGGCCCAATGTGTATCGCCCAAACAGGCTTCGTCAAAACCCAAGTTACAAAGGTGGAGGCATTACTTTTCATTCAACCTTCATATATATCTTAAAATTGCTATAAAACACGTCAGAATGATTTGTTATTTCTGAGTACACATACAACTTTCTTTTAAAGGATAGATACATAATTACTTTGCATTTATATAATTGTTTGGTAATTGTGCTAAAAGCGATAATTGCATCCAGTTTAATATATATTGTCTTGGTTTTTGCATCCAATGATACAATTAAATTTCTGTGCCCTGGTGTCCATTACCTACCTAGAAGGTGTTATACTAACATAAAATGGACCATGTTTTGTGTAATTTGCGCACACAGCTTTTATGAATGTGTAGTCAATTGCTGAAATTACATAGCAATTTGTTACTTAATTTCTACAAGAGGAGGTAACATGTTTTTCCTAATTGCATAAAATTGTTTCAATTTTTTTCAATAATAATTACAAATAATGAATAACAAACTAAAATAATGTGGTTCTCTATGAGCCTACAGCTATTGTTGGGAACTAATTACAGTACACTATTGTCATAGTATCCTTACTTATCACATCATTGAAGTATCAGGCAACAAGCCAATTCTGCAATACGCTTGGCCTTTAAAAGGTTTTCATGTTGGATGATTATAGTGTAAAAATTCTTTACTGGATATACACTTGAAATTAACCTAAAATATTGTCCTCTGTGGGAATGAGTTGTGGTCATCTTCTAAAGTAGCGCATGTCTTGTAATGGTGTCATTTAATTGTCTGGGCAATTGAACTCAGTTTAAAAAAAATTAAGAAATATAGTGATCCTATTAAAAATTGCAAGACCTTAGCTAAAAAAATAACATTTTTAACAAGAATTTCAGAATCTGTAGTGCATGTTTAGGCAGCAGGATGGCTCACTAGTTAGCGCTAGTGCTTGAGTTACTGGTTCCAATCAAGAATGACATCAGTATGGACTTTGTATGCTTTGCTGCTGTTTGTGAGGGTTTCTTCCCCCAAAGTTAAATGTTAAAGCTCAGTGGTGATGGCTACAAAGTGCAGATGTATATTTTAGTACTTTAAATGAAGCAAAATAAATAAATATACAGATACAGTTGTGGCCAAAAGTATTGACACCCCTGCAATTCTGTCAGATAATACTCAGTTTGTTCCTGAAAATGATTGCAATCACAAATTCTTTGGTATTATTATCTTCATTTAATTTGTCTTCAATGAAAAAACACAAAAGAGAATGAAGCAAAAAGCAAAACATTGATCATTTCACATAAGACTCCAAAAATGGGCCAGACAAAAGTATTGGCACCCTCAGCCTAATACTTGGCTGCACAACCTTGAGATTTTGCTGGCCACCTTAGAAGTGCTTTCTCTCAAACCATTTTCTAGTGCTTTTAGAAGTGTGTTTTGGGTCATTGTCCTGCTGGAAGACCCATGACCTCTGAGGGAGACCCAGCTTTCTCACACTGGGCCCTACATTATGCTGCAAAATTTTTTGGTAGTCTTCAGACTTCATAATGCCATGCACACGATCAAGCAGTCCAGTGCCAGAGGCAGCAAAGCAACCCCAAAACATCAGGGAACCTCCGCCATGTTTGACTGAAGGGACCGTGTTCTTTTCTTTGAATGCCTCTTTTTTTCTCCTGTAAACTCTATGTTGATGCCTTTGCCCAAAAATCTCTACTTTTGTCTCATCTGACCAGAGAACATTCTTCCAAAACGTTTTAGGCTTTCTCAGGTAAGTTTTAGCAAACTCCAGCCTGGCTTTTTTGTGTCTCGGGGTAAGAAGTGGGGTCTTCCTGGGTATCCTACCATACAGTCCGTTTTCATTTAGACGCAGACGGATAGTATGGGTTGACACTGTTGTACCCTCGGACTGCAGGGCAGCTTGAACTTGTTTGGATGTTAGTCGAGGTTCTTCCTCCACCATCCGCACAATCTTGCAAAGAAATCTCTTGTCAATTTTTCTTTTCTGTCCACATCTAGGGAGGTTAGCCACAGTGCCATGGGCTGTACACTTCTTGATGACACTGCGAACAGTAGACACAGGAACATTCAGGTCTTTGGAGATGGACTTGTAGCCATGAGATTGCTCATGCTTCCTCACAATTTGGTTTCTCAAGTTCTCAGACAGTTCTTTGGTCTTCTTTCTTTTCTCCATGCTCAATGTGGTACACACAAGGACACAGGACAGAGGTTGAGTCAACTGTAATCCATGTCAACTGGCTGCAAGTGTGATTTAGTTATTGCCAACACCTGTTAGGTGCCACAGGTAAGTTACAGGTGCTGTTAATTACACAAATTAGAGAAGCATCACATGATTTTTCTAACAGTGCCAATACTTTTGTCCACCCCTTTTTTATGTTTGGTGTGGAATTATATCCAATTTGGCTTTAGGACAATTCTTTTTGTGTTTTTTCATTGAAGAAAAATTATATTATATTTCTGTTTAAAAATAGCTATACTATTATAGATAATATAACAATCTTTATTCATTTACATAGCACTCTTTTTCCATAACACTTTCCATACTGTCCTCGTTGGGGCTCACAATCTAAACATCCTATCAGTATGTCTTTGAAATGTAAGAGGCAACCGGAAGAAACCCACGCAAACACGGGAAGAACATGCAAACTCCTTGCAGATGATGTCCTTGGAGGGATTTGAGCCCAGGATCCCTGCACTACAAGCATGCACTGCTAGCCACTGAGCCACTGTGCAACCCACAAATAATACTTATAATAACTACTCAATAATCTTATACAGTTTAGTAAACAATGAAAGTCATTTATCAAAACAGTGAAGGATGAAGACATTTCCTTCGACTATTAGAAAGATACACTTTCTGATAAATCTGCTGCAATATGTTCTTTAAACCTCTTCATGACCTATGACATAAGGGTACATGATAGATCATGTCCCTCACTTTGAAGTGAGCTCCTGCGGTGAGCTCACATCATTCCCCCGACATCTCAGCTGATCTCATCAGCTGAGAGGTGGGGCTAACCACCCCAATCAGAACCGCGATCCGAATGGCGCAGTTAAACCTTTGGATCACACTGTCATTCACTGACAACGCGACCAATAGCGCCATGGCGAGCATCGCGCTGTGCCCCACCGTGATTGGCAATCCCAGGATAAAATTGTGGGATCTCTGTATCACCTGATAGCCCTGGATTCTACAGTGAACCCAGATGATATCAGGGATCACTTCTTTTGGATGGTTGGCAAGCGCTGCCAGCCACAGAAAGTGATCATTTGTGCTATGTCCTGATGTGTTGCAGCTCATCAGGACATAGCACAAGCGATTGGACACTGCAGCACTGTGGCACCCTATGTAAAATAAAGAAAAAAGAAAAAAATAAAGCTTTTTTTTTAAATATTTAAAAAGCAAAAGTTGAAATCACCTACCTTTTGCGCCATTCAAAATAAAAGTATTAAAAAAATTAAAAAATACACATATTTAGTATTGCCTATTTCAGAATGCCCAGTCCATTAAAATATAAAATCAATTAACAGAGCTGTATACTGCGTAACGGAAAAAAGGTCCAAACACCAAAATTACGTTATTTTGGTCGCCACAACACTGCTTTAAAATGCAATAACTGGCGATCAAAACAGTGCATCCACCCATAAATGGTATAATTAGAAACATCAGCTCAAGCCACAAAAAATAAGCCGTCACACAGCGATCCCAAAAATGAGAACACTATGCATAGCGGAACATGGCGTAATAAGTATGATTCTTTTTTTTTTTTTCAAACTTATCAATTTTTTTCACCACTTAGATAACAGTAATAGTATACATGTTTGGTATCTACAAACTTGTACCGACACAAGGCATCACACTGACATGTCAGTTTTACTATATAATAAACATGGTGAATAAAAAAACCTAAAAACAAATGTAATTGCACTTTATTTTGCAATTTCACTGCACTTGGAATTTTTTTCCCATTTTCCTGCACACTTATGGCAAAATAAATGATTTCATGTGAAAGTACAACTCCGCCCACAAATAGCCCTCATATGTCTATATTGATGGAAAATAAAAAGGTTATAGCTCTTGGAAGAAGGGGAGGGGAAGCAAAAAAGGAAAATGAAAAATCAGGTGGTGAAGGGGTTAAATGTAATATTTATACCAAACTTTAAAATAGTCTAATAAACTTATCTTTAATATTTACATAATAATAAATATGTAGTATATCACAAAAGTGAGTACACCATTTTCACTTTTGCAAATAGTTTATTATATCTGTTCATGGGACAACACTGAAATATGACACTTTGATACAATGTAAAGTAGCGTACAGCTTGTATAACAGTGTAAATTTGGTTGGCCTCTAAAGGTACCGTTATATGCTTCAATGTCGTTTAGATATCACCAACGATCTCGGTCGTTATGACATCTTTTGACATCGTTGGTGAGATGTCACACATCTAGATATCGTGCACGATGCACCAACGATGTAGCGAGCAGCTATCGTTCACACAACCCAGCGAACGATATTTGTTCACTGCTGTGAATAGGGAAGTCGTGAACGACATCATTATCGCGGTGTCATACACAAGATGCAGCAGGTTCGGCTGATCGTTGGATTGTTTGATTTGAGAACATGTTTCTCAAATCTGCGATCAACCTATCCAACGATTTATGATCGTATCTGGGTGTTACACGCAACAATGTACTAACGATGTCATTTCAACGACTCCAAACCCATGATGTTTTAGCGATATCGTTTAGATCGTACTGTGTAACGGTACCTTAAATAACACAGTCTTTAATGTCAAAGCTAACAAAAGTGAATACACCTCTAAGTGAAAATGGTCAAATTATTCTCAAAGTGTCAATATTTTCAATGGCCATCAATATTTTCAAGTACTGCCTAACTCTCTTAGCCATGGATTTCTCTAGAGTCTCACAGTGTTATAAGTACCACCCAGAATTAGGAGAATTGTGACAGCTCTAGATTTTAAATGTTATTAATTTGTTTATCACCAGCAATGGTTAATGATATTTTCCTTGCTGGCAGCTCCTGCTTAGTTTATCTCAGCTTGCAGTCAGTTTGTGACCACTCCCTATGCCTTTAAGTAGTCACATGATTCATCACCTGGATGCAAGTATTAGACTCTTTCTATTCTGACCATCATGGACGGGGGAAATCTTTAGTTGTTGCTTCTGTTTCTGCTGTTGGAGATCTGCTGCTGGAGTAATGTTTGCAGCCTTGTCATCTGAAGCCTATGCTGTTTGGTGCAGCTATCAAGTTAGTGTATCCTTTATTGTCTATGTCACCTGCCTGTCTACCTTCCCCTGTGTAGTTTTACCACAGTTGTGATGTCTAGTGCACTCACCGGCCTGCGCACTGGCCAGAATAAGTAGAGGCACAGCTCAGGAACACACGATTGCCACTGAAAGTCTCTTCCACTCCTCCAAGATAACATCACAGAGCTGGTGGATGTTAGAGACCTTGAGCTCCTCCACCTTCCATTTGAACATGTCTACAGATGCTCAATGGGGTTTAGGTCTGGAGACATGCTTGGCCACCCCATCACCTTTATGCTCAGTTTCTTTTTCAAGGTAGTGGTCATCTTGGAAGTGTGTTTGGGGTCATTGGCATGTTGTAATATTGCCATGCAGCTCAGTTTTTAAGAGAGAAGATGATGCTTTGCTTCAATATGTCATAGTACATGTTGGTAATCATGATTCCCTCAATGATTTATAGCTTTCCACAGCTAGCAGCATTCTTGCAGCTTCAAATTACTCCCAGTATCATGCTTGACTGTAGGCAAGGCACATTGTCTATGTACCCCCACCTGGTTGTCACCATACATGCTTGACACCATCTGAACCAAATACATTCATCTTAGTTCTTCACCCACCTTGGCAAGTCATGCTTAGACTTGTCTTGAAAAACGTGCATTCTTTATCATGCTTGAAAAGGTTCTCTAGGATGTACCGCTTGCAGATAAATTATGCAGTGTGCAGCATATATCCAGGAGCAAGTTGACAGGTTTACCAAGAACCGTAAACCTGTCTATGCACTGCGATAAGACTGGATCGCAGTGTGACAATCCCAATTGACATGTCACGCGAATCTGGCCCATACAGCACTGTTGTAGTGATCCTGTCTTGTTAAACTGCTGAGTCTTCTCACCAGCTCGCATCGTTTGCAGGGTCGCATCGGCGCCAGAATCTTTACATGGCAGATCTGATTTCGTGAATCGGCTGGGCACCATAGACTTCCGACACAGTATGGCAGGTGTGATGTGGTTAACACACCAATAAGTTCAATATCGAACAGTCCTTTGATTGCAGTTAATCATGTCCTTGCTCCATGGTTGTCCTGAACAAAATGCAGTTTTCATGCATCATCTTTGAAAGAGATTCTTCTAGAGAACTTGCAGATAAATTTTAAATCCATGTAGCAGCATATACAAAATGACAGGCTGCACCATCACCACCAACCTTCTCTAATGAGTCCATTTCACAAAGTAATGTCTGGATTTCAAGGTAACTCAATTGCCATGATTACATTATTGAATCTACGATGCCTCAATTTTTAACCATGGCGAGGCCTGTTGTAAGTGAAACCTGTCTTGTTAAACTGCTGTATGGTCTTCCTCACCATGCTGCAGCTCAGTTTCAGGGTCTTGGCAATCGTTTTATAGCGCCTTAGGTCATCTTTATATAGAGCAGAAATTTTCTTTTCATTTCCTCAGTGAATTCTTTGGCTTGAGGCACCATTTAGAACTTCCATTACCAGTATGAGAGGGTGTGATGGTGGGTTTACACACACCAATTTATCTGTTCAATATCTGAACAGATCTTTGGTTGCAGTGAAGTCATGGATACATTGCTCCATGTTGTACACAGCCACAAAATGGAACATTGTATCCATGATTTCACTGCAACCAGAGATCTGTTCAGATATTGAACAGATAAATTGGTGTGTGTAAACCCACCATGAGAGGGATTACACAAAATGTAACACACCTGCTACCCATTCACACCTGAGACCTTGCAATGCTAATGAGTCACATTACACCAAAGTGAATAGTTGGCCATTTTCACTTAGGGTGAACTCATTTTTTTTGCCAGTGATTGAGCTCCTCCACCTTCCATTTGAGGATGTCTTACAGATGCTCAATGGGGTTTAGGTCTGGAGACATGTTTGGTCAGCCCATCACCTTTATGCTCAGTTTTTTTTTTTCAAGGTAGTGGTCATCTTGGAGGTGTGTTTGGAGTCATTGCCATGTTGTAATATTGCCATGCAGCCCAGTTTTTGAAGAGAGAGGATGATCCTTTGCTTCAATATGTCATAGTACATGATGGTAATCATGATTCCCTCATGCTGTGTGTTGAGTTATTTTAAGTTAAAACCACATTTACAGTCTTTAAGCTGTACACTGACTACTTTACATTCTATCAAAGTGTCATATCTTCAGTGTTGTCCCATGAAAATATATAATACAATATTTACAAAAAAAGAGGGGTGTATTCACTTATGTGATACTAGCTGTGAGCCCGATGCGATTGCATCGGGATTCTAGAATCTGTGTATAGGGCATTGCTCGGCGTGCTGCAACGACTCCCAACGCCCCCTTGGCGGGCATTGCGAGTGAGTCGCGTGGGCGTTGCGCGCCCACGAACAAAGCCACGGAGGTAGCGGCGTGTGCGAGGGAAGTCGCTACGGCAATTATATAATAGATTATCAGTATTGCATCGGGATTCTAGAATCTGTGTATAGGGCATTGCTCGGGTCTGCTGCAATGACTCGCAACGCCCCCTTCGCGGGCATTGCGAGTGAGTCGCGTGGGCGATGCGCGTCCACGAACAAAGCCACGGAGGTAGTGGCGTGTGCGAGGGAAGTCGCTACAGCAATTATATAATAGATTATCAGTATGTAATATATAATTTCTCTAACGCACTTCTGTAAGTTTCGGCGCTGTTTCCGTCATTGTGGGCGTGGGTGCAGCGCCCACGCGACCTGTGAAGCATTGCCGGCGCCACTGATTCGCAAAGCTTCACTCGCAATGGCCGCCATGCGGCCGTTGCGAGTCCTTGTAGAATAGGCGCGACTCACTAATTTATACATAATCACATACATAATACTGATAATTCCTATATAATCACATATATATATATAGATGGCGGGCCGATTCGAAAGAATCGGGTAGTCTAGAATCCATATATAGTATATTTACTAATAGTTAGGGGAGTGGGGTGAAATGAATTGTGTGTATACAGGTGGCTCAGTGGTTAGCAGTGAGTGGGGTGGCTCAGTGGTTAGCAGTGAGTGGGGTGGCTCAGTGGTTAGCAGTGAGTGAGGTGGCTCAGTGGTTAGCAGTGAGTGCGGTGGCTCAGTGGTTAGCAGTGAGTGCGGTGGCTCAGTGGTTAGAAGTGAGTGCGGTGAGATTGGGGAGCACAGTGGCGTGGGCAGAGTGCTGAGTGCAGCGCTGTGGGCAGAGTGGTCAGCACACACATACATACATACATACACACACACACACACAGACACTTCGCTATAGTTAGCACCGACCCTACGTCTTCCCTGCCGGCTGGATCCTGAGTTGACATGTCGGCGCCCGCGGACGACTGGATCCAATATGGCGTCCGGGAAGTTTGGCGAGACTTTTTGGACGCGATATTTGATCGAGTAGTTCGGGGCGGCGACATGTCGGTGATGCATGGCCGGTGGTAAGTATAGCGGAGTATGTGTGTGTGTGTGTGTATGTGTGCGGAGAAAGTGAGTGAAGTGCGGAGAAAGTGAGGTGTGGTGATGTGGCCCCTGGCCGGGTGCATCACACGGGTTATCAATGCAGGTCTGTGTTCACATGGGCCGGTTTTCCTGATTGTGTGTGGTGTGTGAAACCTGTCCGATGTACAGGGGGTTAACAGCTGAAGGGTTTTCATGAGCTGAGTAAAACAGCTGAGTGTGAGTGCTGAAAATCCGATACATTCATGAGCCTAATGAGCGGCTGAACCTGTGGGGATGAGTGCTTTGCTGTGCGGAGAAAGTGAGGTGTGGTGATGTGGCCCCTGGCCGGGTGCATCACACGGGTTATCAATGCAGGTCTGTCTTCACATGGGCCGGTTTTCCTGATTGTGTGTGGTGTGTGAAACCTGTCCGATGTACAGGGGGTTAATAGCTGAAGGGTTTTCATGAGCTGAGTAAAACAGCTGAGTGTGAGTGCTGAAGATCCGATACATTCATGAGCCTAATGAGGGGCTGAACCTGTGGGGATGAGTGCTTTGCTGGGCTAAACCTGAATGGTGCACAGGGGGTTAATCACATCTCAGGTCTGTGTGTGAGTGAAGATGTGCTGATTGACTCACTGGGTTGCAGCTGTGAGTGAGCAGGCTGGATAGGAACCTGCCAGGTGTCTGAGTGAGGAGAGGACGATGGGATTCAGAAGTCCAGAGCACTGCCATGTGAGGAGGTGCTGGAAGTGATCCGTCCCCAGTGGGTAAGTGATGGGAGCCTGCCAGCTCCATGCTAGTGCACCTGATGTGTGCATGGCAGCCAGTGTCCAAGGGCCAGGCGGTCAGATGTGCGGTGTGAGAGACCGAGTACGGCTCCAGGGCCAGGTGGTCACAGCTGACTTTGGGACTGACTGTGTTCTTGTTACTATGTGATGTCTTATGTAAAAATGCCATGTGTGATGACGCGTGGTGGTGGTGGTGGTGGTTTACTGCTCGCAATGCCCGCTTTGCGAGTCCCGGACAGAGTCCTGGAGAAAGTTCACAGCTACGCGAACAAAGCCACAGGAAGTAGCGCCGGTCGCGACGGAAGTCGCTACGGCAATTATATAATAGATACTGTAAATGTAATATAATATGAATTCATTATACCAGCAATTAAATGGAACTCCCATACACCAGCAGCACTCATGTAGTCCCACATAGGGACAGTTTCACGACCATGTTTCACCATAGGCACCATGCATTTAAAAAAAAAATACTGCAAAATGGCAGTGGCAGTGTTGTTATAAGGGGCTGCATGAGTGTTTCTGGTGTCAGGGAGCTACATTTCAATGTTAGTATGAATTTAGAGATGTACTGCTCTAAAATAAAAGAAAAGATGCAATTATCAGTCCATAGGAATTCACAGATGTACTGCGTTATATGAAAAGAGAAGATGAATCAAACACTTCCTGCCTTTGGTAGACGTGCACTTTTCAAATATGACAATAATCCAAAATACACATCTGTTGCATTTCAGAAGAACATAGTGAAACCGGTTCAGTGTCCAAATATGTCTCTTGACCTGAACCCAATCAAAACACTTTTGGGGAATATATAAAAGAAAAATTGAGCATTACTCACCATCCAGACTCTGTAACAGGTTGTTGTTGAAGAATAGAAAAAGATAAATGTTGTGTGATAATGTCAACTTTCTCATTCCATGCCTAGACGTATTTGTGCTGACCTTAATAATCATGGCAGTCATACAAAGTATTATGGCCACTTTACACACACCAACTTCTGTGTCCAACTTCTGAACAACTTACTGGTTGCAGTGAAATCATGGACACATTTTTCCATTGTACACAGTCACAAAATGAAGCAATGTGTCCATGATTTCACTGCAACCAGTAAGTTGGTCAGAAGTTGGACACAGAAGTTGGTGTGTGTAAAGTGGCCCTTAGATGTTGGTGTGCTTCATGAATTTTGCATAAAGTAAAATATATATTTTTTTACTTTTTTTTTGCATATCTTTAGCACCAAAAGTTATATCTTTTGCAAAATGTGGCAAAAATTGCACAAACACTTAGTACATAAAATCACTCTAAGGGCCACGTCACACACACAGATTTCTGTGCAGATATTGTTCGCAGATCTCTGGTTGCAGTGAAATCATGGACACATTGCTCCATTGTACACAGCCACAAATGGGACAATGTGCCCATGATTTCACTGCAACCAGAGATCTGTGAACAATTTCTGCACAGATATCTGTGTGTGTGTCGTGGCCCTAGGACTGAACTATAGTTGTAACAAAATGTATGACATTTTGAAAAGTCGTAAATGATTAATCTGCCCGTAATATCAGGGGACCTATAATATGGCCTACGTTGACAAACTAATAAAGAATACAGGGACAACATATAAAATAGACTCAAAATATGGAAAGTAGACTTGATGCAAACAAAACAAAAAGGAGCAAAACACCAAAAACTAGACAAAATGCATAGCAATAATGAATGGGGTCCTATGTGTGTTATTTTATTTGCTATAGATTAACTGTAGTAATCAGTAAACAGAGATTTTAAATATGCATGCTAAATACATTAAAGGGTAATATTTTACTTTAAGAATTGCTACTTCCATTAGGTGGCACTAAAGTTCAAGCCTACTTCCTCTCTGAAGAGACAATTTGCATATTTTATTTCCCAGAGAAGCATATTTAGGGGACAGTGAATTCAGTGATGCTGCAGCACAGAGCAGGAGGTGTGTTGGGGGCATGGACCATTGGGGCTCCAGGATCATCTTACATTCCCACCCCTCGCCCTTCTGTATAGACAGTGGGCATGGTGGGGCATGGCCGCCAGGCCCCATGGTCACAGTACATACTGGTCCTCATAATGGAACCTTGAAGTTTATACCATATCTAAACAGATGGTGCAAAGATATCTTTGCAGTGACTAAGGAGACAGTGACAATCCATGGAAAATATCAGGGGACAGGATTGTAGTGTGACCATGGCGCTTGCATCTAACTTAGCCTCTCATATAGCCAGATCATTTCTTATATACTTTGCACTGACGAGGGGCAATTACCCCGATACACCGTGTCTACAAATTGAGATTCTGATCTCTTTTAAAACCTAAGTAATATGACAAGGCTCACTAAAGGGCCATTTTTGACTTTTTGAATTGCTACTTCCAATACGTAGCACTAGAGTTCTAGTGTACTTCCTCTCTGAAAAGACAATTTCCATATAAACATATAAAAGGAGATGCACAGGTGAATTTTTGAATTAACAGAAACATGTTTTGGTCTTCACTTCAGAAATAATTAAGAAGGCCTTACAAAGACTCGGAATGACAATGAGCCTGAAATTGCTGAAGTATTCACTGAGTGTTAAAAATTGTCTTTGAGCGAAATCCCATGAGACGGCTCAGCACCACACCAATTTAATTCACAGCGGTAAAGCTGGGTGTCCGTAACCCTGCAGCACTTCAGTGGCTGGAAACATCTGCCAGTTAGTAATGCCAAGTCCTGTCAGTTGTGTGAACATTGGACTCTCAGTACTACACATGAAAGATGCATTCAACAGGAGGCAGTCACTGTGACAGAGCGCTAATTATTAGGCATGAAGAGCTACTCCACAAATATTTGTATTCCTTTTCAGCTTGAAAACTGAAACCCAGACGTTCTAAAGTGACAAACACTTCACTGATGGCTTCAGCCGGGAGAGGAAGGCAACACCTAGAGAGAGATTGTTCCCATGTAATTGCTCCGAACAATCAAAATACCCGAATGTCTTTTCAATACCGCAACATCTGAATTCTGTTGTCATAAAAGAATAATAGCAGTGAATCCATCAAGTTTCATTATAGAAATAAGTTCTTTCTAACAAATGTATTGGCATCACTCATTGTGCTACTTCTGTTACCAAGTTTATAATTTTCCATGCAAATAATGAACTTACATGGACAATTACATTTATACCAATTACTCTTATGTTCTCAGTTATAGAAATAATTCTACTTACCATATAGATTTAGTTATGAATATTTTGTTGGGGAACACAAACATAGTTCTGACTGATTTAAAATAATATATATTTAGAAGGAAAGCATGGGGCATTGCGGTACCACTGCAGTGTGTTGCCATATATAGGTCCTAATTTGGACCGAGTGCATACACTTCGGACTGGTGGTGCAAGCTAAAACAGTTCTTTAAAGAGTTCAATCAGTAGAAAAATGAGCGGCACTCACCAGTATGCGTCTTCACTTTTATTAAAGCCAGGTTACAGGCAGCATGGCAAGGGGGGAAGTGTGGAGTCCAGGTGACGACGGGCACCGTTTCGCAGCCATAAGCCGCTTAATCCGAGACCTGACCGAAGAAGCGGCTTATCGCTGCGAAATGGTGCCCGTCGTCACCTGTACTCCACACTCCCTCCCCTTGCCATGCTGCCTGTAACCTGGCTTTAATAAAAGTGAAGACGCATACTGGTGAGAGCCGCTCATTTTTCTACTGATTGAACTCTTTAAAATAATATAGTTATTCATCCAATAATTCATCATTTCCGTTACCTTTTAAGTCACTTTTGTTTTTAGCCTGGTGGTAATGATGTTTTTCGCACCACAAAAGGTTTTTTATTTTTTATTCTTAAGCTTTTTTTGCGCCTATTTAGGGCATGTTGTGCTAATATGTTGCAACATTTGCACCAAATTCCAAGCAAACATAAAATCACTCCAGGAGGACCATAGAGTACATATGTGCAAGAAAGTCGCAACCTTTTGAAAAGTGACAAATGAATCAGTCGAAAGTAACTGGAAATCCCTAACCCTGACCACAATTGGAAACGTTATAAAAAAAATAAATAGGGTCAAATATATAAAATAAACTTTAAAAAAGGCACAAATTAAAAGAATAAAATACAAATGAAAAAAAAAGTGAAAAACGTCAAACATTAGACAAAAAGAGCACCAGCATCCACATGAAGTGATCATTTGTGCTATATAGAGATGTGCTGTGGCTCATCTCTCCATAGCCCAAGTGATCGGACCATGTGGCATCGAGGTGCCCTAAGGGGAAGTGTAAAATAAAGAAAAAGTTTTAAAAAAAGTTTTTAAAAATATGAACAGAAACACAAAACTTCATTACCCCCCTTTTCCCCATTCAAAATAAAACTATTAAAAAAATGAAAAAATACACAAATTTGGTATTGTCATATTCAGAAATGCCCGATCTACCAAAATATAAAATCAATTAATTAGATTGGTAAACTGCGTAACAGAAAAAAAAAGTCCAAACGACAAAATTATGTTTTTTTGGTCGCCGCAACATTGCAATAAAATGAAATAACAGGCGATCAAAGCATCACATCCACCCAAAAATGGTATCATTAGAAACATCAGCTCAAGATGCAAAAAATAAGCTATCACACAGTCCCAGATCACTAAAAATGAGAACGCTACCGGTACAATTCTTATTTTTTTTTAATAACTTCTGAATTTTTTTTCACCACATAGATAACAGTAAAAGTATACATGTTTGGTATCTACGAACTTATACCGACCCAAGGCACCATACCGACATGTCAGTTTTACCATAGAGAAAATATGGTGAATAAAAAACCCAATTAACAACGGGCAATTGCACAATTTTTTGCAATTACAAATTCTGTCCCCATTTTCTGTACACTATATGGTAAAATAAATGATTTGCTCTGAAAGTACAACTCATCCTGCACAAAACAAGCCCTCATATGTTTATATTGATGGAAAACTAAAAAAGGTATGGCTCTTGGAAGAAGGGGAGGGAAAAATGAAAAATGGAAAATCACCAGGGTTAAGAAGACATGTGGTTCAATAATAGGATAAAATGCAGATAAGTGAAAAGAAAAGTGCCTGAACCTAGGCAATATAGATATTTTTATATGAGGTTTAAATGGTCTCTGTAATTTCAACACACTCTATATTAATCAATAGTATAGGAGAACATACATTTTGTAACATATAAACAAAAAGGAGAATACACCCTTCATTTATTAGTCACTTATTCCTTTGCCCCCTGCATTCTGGTCTCTCCATCTACTCTGAAAAAAAAACACAAAACAAGACAGATGGGTAGCACAGTGAGGCATCAGGTTACAGCTCCTGTTACACTCTATGAAGAGAGTGGAGAGAGGAATGGGGTGCACTCTGCACAGTGATAGACAAGCATATACAGGCAGGCACGGGCAGACTGTTCACAGTGCAACTGTTCTACTTTACTCAAGTTTTGGATTCACAGTTGCACAGCTCAATACTACTTTACAAAATCTTCCATGTTGCTGGTGCATTTGTCTCTGTACTACAAAAATAAAGATCAAAAATCTGTTTTCCTCTCACTTTTTCTCTGTGTAGTGTATATAGGAGGTAACATAGTGACAAGTCCGCAGGGCTGGGGGACTCAGACACTGGGCCAGGGTATGCAGTGGCGGCACCCAGTGCTGTGGCATGAGCTCACATTAAAAGGGAATAAAAACAATGGATAGAAAGAAAATAAAAATAGGAAACAAGAAAGAGTTTTTGACGCCAGCTGAAGGTATCCAGACACTAGGTGGCTGGAACTGCATGTATATATGTAATTCACAATAAATAGTTGTGGATGATGGTGGTTGTAGTAGAAGAGCAGAGGGAGAAAGCAGAGTGAAAGAAGGCACAGCAAACAGTCTTTCTGGGTTCTTTTACCTTTATTGTTGAGTAGTTGATACAGCCAGGACACAAGAAACCAGGCATTCAATATAGCCAGCCTGAGGGTAGCTGGAAAACGTTCTGCCAAGGGAAAGGATTTGCCTTCCAGCTGTCTTATATGAGATATGGACTTCAGGGGTTTGTGAACTGTTCTGTACTCCTCTGCTTCTCTCCCATCTTCTGTGTGAATCTTTCTTAGCCAGGCAGGTGATGCGAGCCAAGTAAGCAGCCTCATTCTTCGGCTCTCTGGATCACTGTGCTTCTGGGGGCCACACAAGTGACCAGTGGAAATGGAATACACCGATTTCTAGCTTCTGCCTCAGAATCCCCAAGGGAGCTGGGTCCCCACTACAGCATGGTGTTTTGGGGAGAGCTCCTAGCAGCTGCCTTCCCCCAGACATTACTCCTTCATCCCCTCTCTCCCTGTCTGCCCTACACACTCATTCACTCCTCCCCCCAGCCAAAGGATGAGTCACAGCCAAAGTCTGGCCTGTCAGTGCTCCTCATTCTATGTCAGGGTTTGGAAGGTATATGCATGCATTGGGTTCTTAGCATAGGACTTCCAATTCCCCTCAGACATGGCATTAAAACGATGTATGGATAATACCACTTGAGGCAGCCGAACTGCAGGGACTCCACAATAGTAGCTAGTATTCATGCACCAGCTCAGAGTGAAATAACAATAAAGGGGAAAACAAATGATAAATAAAAGACAAGTATACAAGTAATAAAATGGCTATAAATGGTGATATTCCTTATTCATTCTCATGACAACATATTGAGAAAACGTACGTGAAAGCACAAGTTTACTTTAGCACAACCTCTGTGTAATGAGGGAAGAGGTGAAAAATTCACCTCTGAGCCCTAAAAAGATGCGCTAAAAATGCGTATGTGGGAAATGTTAGAATTTTACAGTTCTATAAAAACAACAAACCCTAATTGTCAAATAAATTGTCAGAAACTTACTGTATACGATAGGTAATATCACGATCTCTGACCACGCACCTGTGTTGCTAGAGATGGAAATATCCACCCTTCCCCGGCGAAGCCTGTCCTGGAGGTTGAACGAATCTCTACTAGGGAACCCTGATCACTTGGCTCAAATTAAATTTTCACTGACCAGATTTTTTAGAGAAAACGTAGTAAACAATACGGTTACCCCGATAGTCTGGGAAACGCACAAAGCGGTACAGAGGGGAGAGTTGATAGCTCTTGGCTCCCATATCAAACGACAGAGAGAGAAGGAAATCTCTTCCGTATTACATCAGATTAACATAACAGAAAAACTATATAAGAACAAGCAAAGCAATGTGACACTCTCAGACCTGACATCACTTCGCGGCAGACTGAAGGATTTGCTGAACTTCAACTCGGCTAAAACATTTGCCCGCTGTAGACATAAGATATATATGCACGGCAACAAGGGTAGCAAATTAACATCAAAACTACTTAAAAAACAAAAAGAGAGTTGTTTTGTTCGGCGAATCCGGAAGGTTGGTGCAGGCGACTTAGTTGACTCTGAAGACATTGCAGAGGCTTTTAGACAATATTACGACTCCCTATATAATTTAAGCCCCTCGAAATCAATGTCAGACCCCATCATGACTGATGAAAATATCCAAACATTTCTCAATACGCTTAAACTCCCGACAATAACTCCTGAAGGCCAATTATTACTCCAGGCTAGAGTTTCAAGAAAGGAGGTGGAGGAGACTCTAGCATCCATTCCGAATGGAAAAGCACCAGGCCCTGACGGGTTTCCTATAATTTATTATAAGAAATTTGCGGATATATTAATACCACACATAGAAAATTTATTCAACAACTTACTGTCGGGCTCTACTCCACCGCCGCAGGCATTGGAAGCCTACATCACTATAATACCAAAGGAGGGGAGAGATGGCACCCTTTGCAATAATTACAGACCAATTTCATTATTAAATACAGACATGAAACTCTGGGCAAAACTCTTAGCAAACAGAATTAACTTGGTTCTGTGGGATCTTATTCATCCTGACCAGGCCGGATTTGTGAGGGGCAGGGAGGGAAAGGACAACTCAACTAAAGCCCTTCAAGCTGTCTCGTATGCTAGGCGCACCGGGAGGCCTCTCGTCGTCCTATCAACGGACGCCAAGAAGGCCTTCGATCGAGTAAGCTGGCAATTCATGGACAGCGCATTGCGCAAATTTGCCTTTCCTCCTCCCCTCATAGAAGCAATTTTAGGCTTATACACCTCTCCCACGGCAAGAGTCAGGGTGAATGGCCTACTGTCTAACAAATTTAAAATTAGCAACGGGACCAGGCAGGGTTGCCCTCTATCCCCGACCTTATTTGTAGTGGTAATGGAAATGCTAATGCAGGCGATCCGCCAAAATGACAAAATACAAGGAATTAAAATTGGAGATGTCCAGATAAAGGCAGCAGCGTTTGCTGACGACTTGTTGTTGATGATATCTAACCCGTCGGTGGCGGTGCCGGAGCTCCTTGGCCTCCTGGAGACTTTTGGGGAATTGTCTAATTTTAAAATCAACCTAGACAAAACGGAAGCGCTTAATATAACAGCCTCCAGGACAGAAGTGCAGGAACTACAAAAAACAACACTCTTTAAATGGCCCCAAGATAAAATTAAATACTTAGGAATACAAATTACGAGAGACCCCAACTCATTATACACACACAACTTCATCCCGCTTATCAGCAATATCAAAAATACACTGACATATGATTTGCCAATGCTTTCATGGATGGGAAGAATCAACATTATAAAATCTTATATTCTCCCCAAAATATTTTATGTTATGAATATGGTTCTGGTTGCCTTGCCCAATCCTTTCTTTCAGGCTCTAAACCGAATAATATCCCAATTTGTATGGAAACAAAAGAAAGCCAGGATTTCATTCAGAATTCTTGTGCTCCCTAAAAGACGGGGGGGCATGGGCTTACCGGACCTCATTTCTTATCATAAAGCTATTCACTTAGCGAGATGGCTGAAACTTACTCATATGGCCTCCCAAAATAACAGACAACACATAGAAATGCAGTTATTAGATACCAAGGTACACAACTGTTGGGACAGACAGCATGCCAGATAAGGATAATTTTGATGAAATTCTTGCCACTACACTAGCTATACGACGAAAACTGGTCCCGATTCACTTCCCAGACTGTGGCTTCTTAGACATAATGCCGATGCAGCTGATACCATATCTGATAGACGCAGATTTTACAGACCCATATAATCTTTGGAATACCCTCCCAAATAAACCCATCTCAACATTACTGCGAGGAAACATCCCATGCAGGAATAAGTGGCCAATAGAAGCTACACAGCAACCACAGATGTTCTTACAAGAACTACATGTGGCCCACTACATGAAAAAGATCAAGAGCCCAATGGTCTCCACGAGATGGAAGTGGTTGGAAATACTAGCAAAACTAAAACCACCAATCCCTAAAATAATCTCTATGATATATCATAATTTACTTGATAACACACAGCCCACTTTCCCACTCTTTCTACACTCTTGGGAGATTGAACTAGGGGTCATGTTTTCTAATGAGGACAAAGTAAAACTCTGCCAGAACTCACATGGCTTCTCCAGGTGTGTCCTACTGCAGGAAACGTCCTTTAAGCTCCTATCGAGGTGGTATTACACCCCTGAGAGATTGTTTCACCTAGGGCTAGCAGAGTCCCCAAATTGCTGGAGGTGAGAAATCAAGAGGGAACTTAACCCACATATTCTGGACATGTCAGAAATTAACAAAATTCTGGGAAGGAGTAAACAAGACTTTAGAATCTATGAACCTCATAAGATCTAAGTTAACCGCAGCAGAAGCGCTTCTATCGCTCCCATCAAAAAACTACAACCCCAAAAAACATGGGCTAGCCCCTATTATGATAGGAGCAGCAAAGCACCTAATAGCCCAAAAATGGAAGCAACAACATGCACCCACGGAGAAGGAATGGTTAGCCAAAGTATCAGATCTATATAGACTTGAAGAATTATCCAGCTGGGAAATGAACACCCACAACTCATTTCTTAAAAAGTGGAAGCCGTGGAGAGAGAGGGCGGAGAGTGGTGATATTAATAATTGACCAGAGGACCGCAGCGACCGTTAGATAACCCCCAAACTATATGCAATATCATGCTATTGTCTAATGGGAGCCCGAGGAGGATCCCCTGGAGGTGACGAATGTGCCCGCCGGTCAACAGCCATGGGAGGATAATATCTTTATAGGCACATAGTTGCACTGTCATGATATCATTGGACTTCATAACCGAACAATTTAAAAAAAAAGAAAAAAAAAAAAAGAAGCATAGTAGATATGGAGCCGTTTGAACATCTAAGAAAACTGAGAAACCAACTGTTTAGGTTGTACATTATGTTTATTTTGTTAATAATAAAGGTACTGCTTGATTCTAGAAGCATATACAACAATATGTTTTATGTACCAAGTTTTGATAAACAAATATTATGTTAACTCTGTTAATATCAAGGTACTGCTTGATCTCAGAAGCATATACAAAATATGTTTTATGTACCATGTTATGTTAAACTTCAAAATTAAATAAAGAATGGAAAAAAAAAGAAACTTACTGATAATAGAGAGATGAATATACCGTTCTACTTATGTTTTAATAAAACTAAAATCTATACAGTATAAAGAATAAAAATCTATTTAAATAGTTTAAATTGGTTACAATAAAAGGATTGAAAATGTCAAGGATGTGAAGTCATTTAGGCCCATCAGGCAATGACTGCTATCCTACTTGATCATTTAAAGGAATTGTCTAGTATGATGTCCCCAGTGCCATTCCTACTGTACGTACATGCATCTGTGATCGCCCCTTCAGAGTTGTCATCAGTCTTTTATCATTTAATTATTGTCGAGTGTGTTTGTCGACAGGCTCAAGGAGTGCATTAAAAAGTGCTGACACTCTCCCAGCATGAACAACACAGATTACTCATTCAGTTAAGCCCATTATGCACCGCTATCAGACAGTATGGGCAGACAGTATGAGAGGGAATTGTATTAAAGAGGTTAAAGTGCCTGGAGACAGTGACAAATTTGGTTTTATCACATGCCTCACACCAAGTTATTGGCAGCGATGAATCACAGCATTTACGTCAAAGAATAAACCAAACGCTTTCATTTTGCTTTTTTTTATTTCACCTATATATTTTTAGATGCATAAAGGAGTATTGGGTGCTCTGTGTTTAATGGGTCACAGGGGGCTTCAGGGGGCATCTGTTTTCTAATACCATGATGACAGGCCGGAAATATTTGAGACCATATTTTAATCCTTTATCCAGTAAGCAATTTGTGGTCTTCAGGTGCACAACTTTATTTTTTTTTATTTGAGACCACATTTACACAACCAATTCTATTATTTAAGATATACCGTAGTTTTGGGTAAATAGATGGCAGCATGTGATATATATTAATTTAATATATTACTAAATGGTAGCATTTCATTATATTAATCTAATGTACTACTATATATGGTAGCGTGCAATTTGCATTAATTTAATATATTACTATATATGGTAGGATTTAATCTAGAAAAACCAAAAATATCAGTAAGTAAATATATATATATACATATGTGTATACAATATATACATACATGTACATATATACAGTGGCATGTAATATTTATTACTTTAATATATTACTATATATAGTAGCATGTAATATATAAAATTTTAATGTTACTATATATGATAGCATTTAAGCTATATTAATTTATTACATCACTATATACAGGAGCATGTAATTTTTAATAATTTAATATATTACAAGGTAGCATGTAATTTATATTAATATAATATATTACCATAGAAGGTAGCATGTAATTTATAATATTTTAATATATTACTATATATGATAGTATGTCATTTATATTAAGTTTATATATTAATATTTATGGAAGCATATTTTTTGTTAATTTATTACAATATACGGTAGCATGTCACTTATATTAATTTAAAATATTACTATATGCTGTAGCATGCAATTTATATTAATTTAATACATTAATATGCATGATATCATGGTATTTTTTATTAATTTAATTTATTACTATGTATGGTACCATGTACCTTATATTATATTATTTTATTTATATTACTAAATATGGTAGCATGCAATTTATATACCGTAGATTAAAATAGTAGTATACATTATAGCATTTCATTTATATTTATTAAAATATAATTAATGTAGAGGCTTAAAAAAATCAATTCTGTCATGAATTTGTATGCTATTTATCACTTAATAAATATAAGAATATAAGGAACCACTTAGTTGCATAGGTCAAGACCAGAGTGGCAAATATAATTAATTTCTATAAGTAGTTCCAGTAGTTGCTCATGCCCTCCCTTTCCTTGTTAGATTATGACTAATTAAATATGTTTTAGAAATCATGTTTTGTACTCCTCCTCTCTCTCTCCTCTCTCTCTCTATATATATATATATCTATTATATAATCACGAATGGGATTTTTGCCCCTTTTGAGTCCGCTCACGCTGCGAGTCAGTGTCGTCACGTGGATACGTCCGAAGCATTGGCCGCGCAGCGGCCATTGCGAGCAGTTCTAAGGCGACTCGCTATGCCCGCGCAGCGGGCATGGCGAGTCGCCTTAGCAGCGCAAAGCATGGCCGCGAAGCGGCCATTGCGAGTCAGAGACTCGCTCTGCTAGAATCCCGATGCATGTGCATCGGGCACCCAGCTAGTATATATATATATATACATATATTTACCATTTTTTCGGTTTAAGAATGCATGTCTGTATCACTATACAAAACTTTTCGCGCATGTAATACAAAGTAGCATAAGTAAGGAGGCTTGTGCGGGTACACGTTTATAAGAGACAGGTGAGGGCATCTTGCAAAGTACTAAATCACATACCCTCAATGTATGTGATAATGAAGGAAGGGGTAAGTCAATATCTTCCATATGTATTAAAATTAAGATATGATTTTCATAAATCTAGAACATTGTAAAAACAAAGTTTTGTATTCATGAGGAAGGTGTCCATAAAGATAACAGTGTGATTCACAAACAGCCATGTGGGCTGGAGGCCATTTATAATGCAAAGATGTCCCATAGAGGACAATTATTAAATGAGCACTCGGAGTTGAATACATTATCTCCATAATAACTGAGAGTTACATTTATCAACAAATGTCAGGATCATCTGTTTGTTCAAGTTCTCAGCTTCTAGAATCCATCTCCTGTGGCTCCATGGTGCCTGCAAATGGAGATTAAAACAATACTGGTATAATCTTTTGCCAGCATGTTCCTCCGCCCGATAAGCATCTGTGCACAGCACCAAAAACTCACAAAGGTTTGGAATCTTATAAAATAAAAGCAGACTGTACTCTAAAAAGCACAAACTTGGATGCACCTATATATTTCCTGGCATCTGGCTTCACAATATCAATCCAATAAAATATAGCCACGTTTCATTTTGTAACAGGTGCGGCTAGTGTCATATAATACTATACATTTTAGCCATGTATTATCCTATATATTGCCGAGCTATGCTCACACTAATTGGCAACATATGCAAGGAAGATAAGATTACGGGGCCCCATGAAGAAGAGCATAGAAATAAATCAAGATCTGTCCTGATTCAGCTTGAGAAATCTCCCGTTAATGACCTTAGTGAGGCATGAAGCCACCAGTATACAAATAATATAGTATAGCCCAGCCTTCCTTAACCATCCAGAACAAAACTAACAGATCTATTCATCAAGCTCCGATGTGGATCATCAGCTAATTCCCACTGTTAAATTGCTATTACATTCAAGGACAGTTACTGCCAGAAGCCTAGGAAATTAATATCAACTCTTGACAAGTAACGGCATATTTAAAGGAAAAGAAATTTATGAAACTAGATTAAAATCGAGGTATGCAAAGACTTTACTGCTCACAAGACTTAGGATTAGTTTCACATGGCAATTTTGGTAGAATCTTTCATGCACAATCATTTGGCCACAATCATTTTACATGTTGCAGAACATTGTATTTTCCCCAGAAAGCTAACATGACCTCAGAAATGACAAGGTGGGCTTCCCCAAAATCCCTTGTAGCTATAACATCACTTGGTGTATTGTTGGAAATTTGGATGGCCTATCATAGTCTGTATAAAATCCAAGGTAAGAAATGCAGCGGCCATAAACCATCCTGATTGGGTACACCTTATCGTGGAAGGATGGCTTTCACACTTTTTTTATAAATAATTTTCAAACTAAACACCCTGTGTTTTATACATACATTTCTGTTTATTTACTTTTTTACTCTAGGTTTTATTTATTTGTTAATGTTCGCAGAGTACCTGTACATATTTCCTTTTAACTAACAGTATGCTAGCACTTGTTTTTGATTTTGTATATAAATCTACCCTGAGAATGCAGCAGCCAATTTAGGGTGATTTTAGATAATTAGAGGACATTAGAGCTCAAAGTCAGCAATAAAAATAAGGAAGGAAAGATGTAAAGTAATGGAGTAAGGGTACTGTCACACTTGGCGATGCTGCAGTGATACTGACAATGATATGACCTGGTAGGGATCGCTGGTGCGTCGCTACGTGGTCGCTGGACAGATGTCAAACAGTCAAATCTCACCCCCTGGAGCCCATTATAGCAAGCCTCCTGCTCTTTGCAAACCGCTGCAAAAACTGCAGCCTGCATGATTTTTACCACAGGCTGCAATTCCGCAAGCGGTAACTGGATTGCATGTAGTGCAATCCGGTTACTATAATGGGCTCCTATGGGCTGCAGTTTCTCATCCAGTTTTGAGTACTTTTATTGCTCAAACCGGATCAGGATCCGCAGTGCCCTGCCGCAAGTGTAACCCTAGCCTTACATTGTAAAAGAGACATCTATCTCACAAACATAGCACAAAGTGAGCTACTTTGAAGAGAGGTGAAGTCACGAAGAAGAGGAGCAAGACAATTCTGGATTCTGGAGAACTCAGGCCTGTTTTACATCTATGCGCTCCATGCGATACGCTGCCCTGCCTGCCTGCGCCAGAGCAAATGCAAGGGCAGGGGCATTTAGGGCCTGGGGCAGCCTAGCACATGGAGCGCATACATGCCCTCATGAGTGCGCGCTCTGCCAGAGCGCATGGCGCATGCGCCGGCTCTGACACTCCTGGAAACGACTCAATAGGGCGTTTCTGGGTGCGTCAAGACAAGGCGCATGCACCGTGCGCTCTGCCAGTTTCACTTGCGCTTCTCACTGGTAGTGAAGCAAGTCGCCCAACCTACTAATGCCTTTAGTCTGCCACTCAGCAAATAAAGAGTGTTCTCTCCCTAGCTTAAAACCTACGTGCGCCCAGGGGTTCAGGTACTTGGACACTTTCCAGGATAGATTTAACTTTTTACGAACAGCTTTCCAGCACATTGCTGTATCTCTATAAATTACTGAGTTTTTAATATTTGAAGGAACGTCGGACCATGAAGCATGTAGTAAACTAACCAGATCCCAGGGCCGACCGAATTCCATTTCCTCAAGGTAATTAGAGTGTTTGGATGATTTGTTTATCCAGTTCAATACATGACAAGAGATGCAGGCAAGGTTATAACCCCTAATATCCGGGAGGTTAAGGCCTCCCCTGTCTTTGGGTAGCATTAAAGTGTCATTTTTTATTCTCACCCTTCTAGCTCTCCACAAAAACTTCGAGAAAGCCTTGTTCAATCTCATGACATCCCCACGGCGTAGCAATAGTGGTAGCGTTTGCATCGGGTACAGCAGGCGAGAGAAGCTGATCATCTTTATGAGATGACAGCGGCCTAGTAAGGATAAGGGTAGATTCTGCCAGGTCTCTAGTTCTTTTTCTATTTTCGTTATTAGGAGAGCATAATTAAGCGAGTAGATAGCGCCTGCTGAGTGGCTCAGATACACCCCTAGGTATTTAATGTGTTCTTTCTTTACTGTGATATCCATTAGCTTTTCCCGATCTCCCAATTTCCTTGGACCTCCCCCCTTATTGCCCAATCTTAGTATTTCGCATTTTTCTTTATTTAATTTAAACCCGGAAAAGGAGCCATATATCTCCAACTGTCGTAATAATTCTCCCAGGTCTCTTTCTGGATGGTTTAGAAATAGAACCACATCATCTGCAAATAAGGCAGAATGTACGGGCATTTGTCCTATTCTTATCCCTTCAAATACTATACCTTCATTAAGATAGCGTGAGAGGGGTTCCATGGCCAGATTGAAAAGTAAGGGCGAGAGCAGGCAACCTTGTCGTGTACCCCTCTCTAGGTGGAAAGAGTCCGAAAGAAAACCGGGCGTATAGACTTTAGCCCTGGGATTTAGGTACAGTTTTTTGAGGAATGTGCGAAATGGACCCTGTAATCCCAGGGAGTCAAGCACAATATCTAACCATGCCCAACTCACGCTATCGAAGGCCTTTTCGGCATCTAGTAATAGCATCGCCGGTGGGTCTGAGTGATTGGTTGGGTTCTTCCTAACTTCATCTAGTATTAAAATGGTTTTTCTGATATTCCCCACCGCCGATCTACCTTTAATGAATCCGGATTGTTGTTTATCTATAAGACGTGACATTATTTGTGCTAGGCGGTCCGCCATGATCTTGGACAAAAGTTTTAAGTATACTGTAGTTATCCAATATTATAAGTCTTTTATTGCAAAAGATTACTTAGTCCTAATATAAAACAGGGAGACTGCCGAGAAATCAAATTCCCTGCAGAATTCCTGTAGGTGAACTGCTCCGTTAATGGAAGAATTTAGGTCTTTTTATTCTACTGGCATCTTAAAGGGAAATAGCAAAAGTAGCTTAAGGCATTACTGGCCATGGCCAACCTAGGCTTTGTTTACACTGAAGATAACTTCCATTTACAGCAGAAGGTTATAGATTTATTTTCAATAATGGTGGGTATGGAAATATTGAGAAGAAAATCTGGTCAGAATTTTTCTAGAAATGCATGAGCTGGGTTCTGCTTTAGATGAAAGTGTTAAAATATTCTATGTATGACAATAAATATTCAAATTATGCATGTGTAAGACTATTTTCACACCAGCAGTTTTTTGTAAATCTGTCACAGATCGGGCCTTTTCACATCTGCATTGCTCCTGCTTTGACTGCGTTTGCATTTCTATGCGTTTTTACTGCTAAAAAATCATCCAAAAATGAACCCATAGGGTTCAATGCAAAACGCATTGCAAACGCAATGCAAAACGCAAGTCATTATGCAAAAAAGCATGCGTTTTTGCAAATGCAGCTCAAAAACATTGCATGCATGCAATGTTTTGGACTGAGTTTGCAAAAATGCATGCGTTTTGAATTGAACCCTATGGTGTGTTTTTGGATGCGCTTGGATGCGTTTTTAGCAGTAAAAATGCATAAAAATGCAAACGGAGCCAAACGCAACCCAGCCTTAGATGTAAAGTTGGCCATCCAGTTTTTTTTTAGCAAAATCTGGATCCAGAAAGGTAGTATGCTGGATCTGTTTGCCACTATTATCCTGTTTTGGGTCCATACTGAACACCTAGCTTTTGGGAACTAACCTCAGATGGTTCAGGTGTAAAAATAAAGGATATTTAAAGCATTATACTCAGTCTTGGTGCTGTGGTCACATCCAGGTCTCACTTTGTGACAGTCTGAGATTGGCTGTTTTACCCCACCCATTGCATCTGTGGTTGGCTGCCGACATAATGTGTTGGGCACAACAGTCAATGAAACATGTTGTCACAGAAAGTGGGCATCTGTCATTGGCTCTTCAGCAGTCAATGCAGTGAATTTTTTTATAAGGTTAATGAGTGGCGCCTGGAAGTGACTGCAGCACCAAGAAAGGTGAGTATTATGCTTTAATCATGAACATCTCAGTTAATGATGAGCAAGTGTAATCATTACTATTCATTACTCATACAGTTATCAAGCAGAATTCCATAATAAGAAGTAGACCACACTAAAATTAGGGGGCATACTTCAAAAGTTACTCCAAAAAGATTACATAACATAGACAAGGAGTATAGACTTGAATTATATCATGAAAAAGTATCAAATTTATTTAGTGTTGACAAAACAAAGACAAGGAGGGGAAGATCACAAAGTGCTCCATGCAGGTAGCCACAGGACGGTTCACATATATTACACTATATCAGACACAATAAACATGTCTTGTCCATACATATAAAAGCTGGTGTCTGCGCAGAGACCCATATACAGTAAACCACTTGTGTGGGTACCTTATACATCAATCACCTACAAAGCCATGTGGATAAAAGTTTACAATGACATTGCAACATGTTCCATGTATTATATCCCTTGTGGACTATTGTGGATCAGGATAGAATAGATATACCCATGTATCATACCCAGTCTATGGGAAAAGAGCGCGACACCTATGGAGTATTAATGCTGACAGACAGAGTCAGTGTGTCATCTAGCTAGTAGGCATAATTACCAGAGCCGTCACTGGCCATCTTGCATGGGGCAGCAGGGGTGAGGGGTGGTCCGGATCAGGGGACCCCAACGCGTTTCGTGACCACAGTGTACAGGTCACTTCATCACTGTACCAGCTCCCTTCAGTACACAAAGAGAATTGGCACCCCAGTGAGAGCAGATTGAATGTTAGGCTCTCTCTGGGTGACACTGCAAGGCATTTTATTTAGTGAAATGCAAAAAAACTTACCCCCAGTTCTATTCCATAAACACTCGTTTTATGGCTGGATGTGTGGGGGCGGAGCTTATCACTAATTGACAAACATTAGAATTACTAATCAGATGAGTAGGGAAGTATTACAAAGTGCTCAATACGAGTATAGCAATCTACTATATAATTGCCGTAGGCATTTTCGTGTCGGACCCCGACAACGTGCCGTGGCTATGTCACTATTGTGACGTCATCACGGCGAAGCATTGGCCGCGTAGCGGCCATTGCGAGCCGCTGACGTCACCACGTACGAGCAATGGCCGGGAAGCGGCCATTGCGAGTCGGTGGCCGAAAATAGAACCAGAGGCTCGGCCACAAATTTAGCGATTTACCGCTGAGGTAGCGCGAGCAATGGCCGCGAGGCCATTGCGAGTCGCTACCTCAGCTGCCGCACGTCCCACTATACTTTCAATGGGGATTCATTGCGACTCGCTGTGTAGCGCGAGCAATGGCCGCGAGGCCATTGCGAGTCGCTACGTCAGCCGCCACAAGTCCCCTTATACGTTGCATGGGGATCCATGCGAGTCGCTGGGTAGTGCAAGCATTGCGAGATCATCATCATCATCATCATCATCATCATCATCATCATCATCATCATCATCATCATCATCATCATCATGCTACAAAGTTAGCGATTTACCGCTGAGGTAGCTGCCGCAACTCCCCCTATACTTTCAATGGGGATCTATTGCGAGTCGCTGGGTAGTGCAAGCATTGCGAGTCGCTATCACAGATCATCATCAATCATACTACTACTACTGGCCGCACAGACCCCCCCCCAATGGCCGCACAGACCCCCCCCCCCCCCCCCAATGGCCGCACAGCCCGCCCCCCCCCCCCCTCAATGGCCGCACAGACGTCCCCAATGGCCGCACAGACCCCCCCAATGGCCGCACAGCCCCCCCCCCTCAATGTCCCAAAGTCAGCTGTGACCGCCTGGCCCTTGGACACTGGCTGCCATGCACACATCAGCTGGTAGGCTCCCATCACTTACCCACTGAGGACGGATCACTTCCAGCACCTCTTCACATGCCAGTGCTCTGAACTTCTGAATCGTTCTCTCCTCACTCAGACACCTGGCAGGTTCCAGCCTACTCACTCCCAGCTGCAACCCAGTGAGTCAATCAGCACATCTTCACTCATGTGATTAACCCCCTGTGCACCATTCAGGTTTAGCCCAGCAAAGCACTCCAAAAAGTATTGAACACACCCCAATAAGTATTGAACGCGCCCCAAAAAGTATTGAACGCACCCCAATAAGTATTGAACGCGCCCCAAAAAGTATTGAACGCACCCCAATAAGTATTGAAGGCGCCCCAAAAAGTATTGAATGCGCCCCAAAAAGTATTGAACACACCCCAATAAGTATTGAACGCGTCACAATAAGTATTGAACGCGCCCCAAAAAGTATTGAACACACCCCAATAAGTATTGAACGCGCCCCAAAAAGTATTGAACGCGCCCCAAAAAGTATTGAACGCGCCCCAAAAAGTATTGAACGCGCCCCAAAAAGTATTGAACGCGTCCCAATAAGTATTGAACACACCCCAATAAGTATTGAACGCGCCCCAAAAAGTATTGAACGCACCCCAAAAAGTATTGAACGCGCCCCAAAAAGTATTGAACGCGCCACAAAAAGTATTGAACGCGTCCCAATAAGTATTGAACACACCCCAATAAGTATTGAACACACCCCAATAAGTATTGAACGCGCCACAAAAAGTATTGAACGCACCCCAATAAGTATTGAACGCGCCCCAAAAAGTATTGAACGCGTCCCAATAAGTATTGAACACACCCCAATAAGTATTGAACGCGCCCAAAAAAGTATTGAACGCGCCCCAATAAGTATTGAACGCGCCCCAAAAAGTATTGAACGCGCCCCAAAAAGTATTGAACACACCCCAATAAGTATTGAACGCCCCCCAAAAAGTATTGAACAGGCCCAAAAAGCATTGAACGCGCCCCAAAAAGCATTGAACGCGCCCCAATAAGTATTGAACGCACCCCAAAAAGCATTTAACGCGCCCCAATAAGTATTGGACCCCCCCAAAAAGTATTGGACCCCCCAAAAAAAGTATTGGACTCCCCCAAAAAGTAGCTATCTACTATATAATTGCCGTAGGCATTTTTGTGTCGGACCCCGAAAACGCCGTGGCTATGTCACGCTGTGACGTCACCACGCGCGAGCAATGGCCACGCCGCATTGCGAGTCGCTGGCTGAGTGCGAGCACTTGCGGCGCGGTTGCGGTAATCCCCATAAGGATTACCGCAACCGCGTCGCATTGCGAGTCGCTGGCTGAGTGCGAGCACTTGCGGCGCGGTTGCGGTAATCCCCTTAGAAAGTATAGGGGGACTTGCGGCAGGTTCGGCAAGTGCGGTTTTGCCGCACCTGCCGCAAGTCCCCCTATACTTTCTATGGGGATTACCGCAACCGCGCCGCATTGCGAGTCGCTGGCTGAGTGCGAGCACTTGCGGCGCGGTTGCGGTAATTCCCATAAGGATTACCGCAACCGCGCCGCATTGCGAGTCGCTGGCTGAGTGCGAGCACTTGCGGCGCGGTTGCGGTAATCCCCTTAGAAAGTATAGGGGGACTTGCGGCAGGTTCGGCAAGTGCGGTTTTGCCGCACCTGCCGCAAGTCCCCCTATACTTTCTATGGGGATTACCGCAACCGCGCCGCAGATGCGCTTTTTAAATAAAATAAAATAATTTTAATACAAATAAATTTTCATAAAATAACAAATAATAAATACATTTAATAATAATAAAAATAGTAAAAAAACAAAACAAAATAAATAATAAAATAAAAAATTCCTATCTACTATATTGGATTATTATTTGAAAATCTAAAAAAAAAAAAAAATATTCTAGACACCCGATGCATTTGCATCGGGCTCACAGCTAGTTACTAATATTTTGCAACTCACTCATCACTAGTCTCAGTGAAGCCAGTGTTTGGGGTTCATATCCAAACACTTAGGTGTTCGGTAAGGACCCAGAACTTTACACGACGTGACAATACCTCACTTGTTCCATAGTCATGCCGGATCTGGTTTTACAGGATCTGGCATGACCCAGTAAAATCAGAACTGGCAACCATAGACTTCCCTTTTAATCGATGCCGGATCCAGCAAGATACTTTTTTTTACCGGGCACTAAAAATGATGCATGCAATGTTTTTTGCACTCATATAACCACATCCAGCCTGATCCGGCAGCAAACTGAAGCAACTGACTCCTCACAGATACTACTAAGCACCATTAACAGTGAATGGGCAAAAACCTGGAAAACTGCATCTGTGCCGAATTTAAAGAAAACGCTGGCGTGAAAGTAGCCTATGACAGTTTTAATCCACTGTTTTTTAGTATTCTTATATTAAGTATCCATTGTTTTATTCATGTAAATCTCTGCAAATATTATACTTAGCTATCTAGTGGGTGGTATTATTTAGTGACTGACAGCTGTATGTTCTGTAGCCTGTCAGTCATTGAGTGACACCTCATACCAATCTCCTTAACCCAGAATGAGCACACTCAGCTCCTCCTAATCTATAAGTGACAAGACCCCAAGTCTTTCCCACCATTGTGTCTGAAATACATAATTGGTTAAATTATGGAACATGTTCAACATCATTGTTATTAATAAGATCTGACATTTTTGTATGTGCTGGCTAGTAAGAAAAAAATGACATATGCCTGCTTGCCAGTGTATATCAAAAGGATCTGATATTCTTAATACTAGTTCTTGTTCATGATCCTTCTTACTATGGGTTCATCGGCAGGCTTTCTGGTATTTCACAAGCCTTTTTTCTGAACCTGCCACATCATAATATACAAGGAATATATAGTGGGAAATTTCTCTGAAACTTAGTCATATTTTGAGATATAGAGACTTTTTAACATCTTTTATAAACCATTTCAAAACATCTGAGTCAAACGTTGGGAGCCCCGCAGGTTCTGTCATTCATTCCTCTAATATTGCAACTGTTGAGGAATAAAAGAAGTTTGACACTGAGCTGTCAGTTTTCTATGAAGATGCTAAGTACTTGTCCTCATAGTGTTGACAACTGTCTGCTGAAAACGTGAAAAATATTAGGAAAGTGCATGACAAACATTTAGCTAAAAAAAAAGCAAGATTCACTACTACATCTGTATCTACAGAACAAGAAAATAAAATAAAAATACAAATCTGTAATATGATTGCCAACTACCAGGTGACATTTAATATGTATCAGAGATAACTTTGGGCTCCATTATACTCTAAAACTTGGTGCACACTTTATTTTTACACCCTGATCTAACATAAGGTAAACTGGATAGTCTTCCACCTACTTGCAAGGGCAGAGAATTAGAGAACATAATCAAATGTGGCTCATAATATGTTATCTTTACTTAAAAGTAAACTGTAAAGGTACCGTCACACGGGGCAACATCGCCGGCAACATCGCCGCCACCTCACGGGAGCGCGCACGTTTTGGGAACTTTGCTGTGGCACCCCAGGGTTCATATGCCACAGTAACACCACAAAGGGTTAACTCCCCACACAACCCACAACACTACACTAGTGCCTCCAGGCCAGAAGGGGGAGCTAAAGCTGCTTCCCTATATATTCAGGTGTGGAGAGGAAGTGGGCAGTTCAGTGTGGGGCAGCACTGAGGAAGAAGGACCTGGGTGTAAAAGAGCTGCATTAGGCTCACCCCACGGTCCGCTGTCCAGTTCCAGGCCAAGCTAGGGTTTCAGGAAAGGAGACAGGAGAAGCAGAGGAACACACCTGGACAGTTACCCTGAAACACACCCCAGAGGAGCGCAAAGAACGGATGCCGAATCCGAAACTGTGCCTGAAACATACAGCATAGTGAACACCGGACATTAGCGAAGGTCCCTCATCTTCACTGTACCACAGTGAAGCAACACGGTGAGGTCAGGAACATAGGACAAGACTCAAGTTGCCTAGCAAGTTGGTACCCGTGAAGGGAGACAGGGCTAGCAGCTTAGCTAAAGTGGCAGCAGGGCCACACACACAGCACAGGAGTGGGAAGCCAAGGACCCGGTCAGGGTGGGAGCAACCCGGCCCCTGTACAGACTCTGTGGACTGTACTCAGCTGAATTACCATCTTCAGTAAAAGAGTTGGGAAACTACAAAACCGTGAACCTGTGTAATCCTTGCGCTAGAGCCCCACTCTCCCTCACAAACTGTTTCATCACTACTGCCCCGGGGACCAGGCTCTGCCCGTGGAGAGTCGTCACATCACAGGCTGCCAACCATCATCCCCGGAGGTTCTGCAGCAGCGGTGGTCACCCTGACCACATACCACGGGTAGCGTCACAACTTTCTCCCCTGTAAATAACCCCCAACCTTTAGATGTGGGCTCGGAGCACAGTCCGGACCAATACCGCCTTGATATCCTGTGATACCCCGGTCCGGTACCGAGTACCCCATCCCAGTGGGTTCTATATTGCCAAGATCGCTTTGGAGATGTTACATGAGGAGACATCGCTGGCAATGCAGCAGCGATGTTCAAAGCAACTTTTCCTACCAGGTTTAAACTCAACCCAGGCAGCGATCATTTAACATTGCAGTGAATGGAGGAAGTTGCCTTCAACATCGCTGTTGCGGTGTCAGACTGAACGATTCTGCCAGATCATCCTGAGCAACATCGCCTGGTTTCCCAACATGTTGAGAAACCTGGAAACTCCGCTCAAGCAACTTATCGCTGTTGAAATCACCCTGTAACATGTAGCAACGCACTAGTGATGTTGCTGCAACTTCGCCACGCCCCTGAGTTGCCGTTGCTGTTGCTGGCGATGTTGCCCCGTGTGACGGTACCTTAAAGCACAATGTAAAGGTACGGCAGCAATGGCACTTTAATATTGATTAAGTTGATACCATTGGTGAAAAAATCAATTTTGTTGTTCTTTATTCACCATTTGAAGTTTTCTACTAATTAAACTGGGTCTTCTCCTCCCTGTCTGTGATTTACTGACTTCTCTGCCTGCCTTCAGTCTGTGAATGACAAGTCACTGCTAAGATTTCAGACCGAACAGGAGGGTAATTCACAGACATGAGGTAGGTGAAGAAATTGGGGTATCAAAGACAGGGAGGAAAAGATCGAGTATAAAGTCTGACCCTTTTGCATCGAAAGCTAATTAGCAGGAATTTTCATATGGTGATTAAAGAACAACAAAGCAGATTTGTTCACCAAAGTTATCAATGTAATCAGTATTACAGTATTACAGCTCCGTCAGAGCCTTGTCTTTACATTACATTAGAAAATTGTGCTGACGGTTTCTCTTTAATATTCTGCTACTTGTCTTGTAATAGTTAAGTGTAAAGATGATCTTGCAGTTCTCTGCACAAAATAAGAGTCATTCAAGTATTTCTAGAAAGCAGAGGGAAAGAATGAGGAATTTTTTCATGCAGTCAGCATAATACAGTCACCATTCTTACCAGTTAGTAAATGGCAGTTGAATACCGGTTGGGATAATATAGTGCCAAGCACGATGATATTATTATACATGCTGTCTACAAATATATGATTTACAGAAAGACTGAGTCAAGGATAACGTATGCAGACCTAGAGGATAGGGACTCTATAAGGAAGCCAACACATCTTTTGGCTGACAATGTTCCATAGGTTATGGACAGTTCTAGCCATTATCTTTTGATTCATTTTGGTGATTGATTCTTAGCTAGTCATTGTTATACACCTGGCATGTATATGTGCTTTGTGATACAACTCCATTACTGAATCCCCCTTCACTACGCGATACTAGAGTGGACATAAAAGAGTCATATTTATTCTATTTTGCTAGCACTGCAGCACGACTTACGAGATGGGTGTTTCCCATTTCACTCACACCCTTCCCGGACCCCCCGATAATTTTCACATGAATGATCAATGAGTCCTTTCAAGTTTTGCCTTGTGTGTGGCATTAGTCCACAATGACCTGCGATGTGTCTGTTGGTATTACTACTGTCTAAATTCCCCGCTGCTGGCTTTGTCAGAGGAAGCTACTGCTGTCACAATACAAGAACAAGTTCTAACTGTTGTGACACTTCATTTGTCTGGGCAGCAGCATGCTTGAAAGGACGGCTGCCCTGTTTTAGTGGAAGTATGTCAGACAATCAAACCCAGTTAGGTAAACGAGTTGTGACATATTAAATCATGCTTGAACTCTGAGAGCAAAAATAATGTAGAAACAAGTCTGAAAGACCAGGAAAATAAATAAATAATGCGCTCTATAGAAACCTGCTCATGGCGCATAGTGAGAGCTTTGTTTTAGTAACATACTATATAATGCACTAGTAGGTTGTACTTACGGTGACATAGAATATTCATGATTTGATATAATATTCAGATTTTGATTAAATTATGAATCTGGAGGTTTCATTTAATGCAGACATTATTCCAAAACTGTTTGCATTGCTGTATCTAAGTAATTATCACATATTAAATTCAATGGTATTTTTGTACATAATCCATGAATGAATACTGAAGTGTGTAATGTGTTTGTCTATGGCATTGTATTTATTTTATATCAAGTTATAGTGAAGCAATACCTATTATATTATAAATATTTAATTTATTTTAATTAAATTGCGCTTCTTAGGGCCCTTTCACATCAGCGTTTTTCGTAATTCGCGGCAGATGCGGTGAAAAAACCGCATCTGCCGCGTTTGCCGCATAAGGGCCCTTTCACATCAGCGTTTTTTTGAAATCGCGGCAGATGCGGTGAAAAAAACGCATCTGCCGCGATTACCGCATACCGGCTGCACTTGCGGCGCGGTTGCGGTTTTTTCCATGCAAAGTATAGGCGGACTTGCGGCAGGTGCGGCAAGTGCGGTTTTGCACTTGCGGCAGGTGCGGCCGCGAAAAAAACCGCGGTCAGCCGCGGTTTTTTTCGCGGCCGCACCTGCCGCAAGTGCAAAACCGCACTTGCCGCACCTGCCGCAAGTCCGCCTATACTTTGTATGGAAAAAACCGCAACCGCGCCGCAAGTGCAGCCGGTATGCGGTAATCGCGGCAGATGCGGTTTTTTCACCGCATCTGCCGCGATTTCAAAAAAACGCTGATGTGAAAGGGCCCTTACCGTTCCACTTGCGGCACGGTTGCGGTTTTTCCCATAGGAAGTATAGGGGGACTTGCGGCAGATGCGGCAAGTGCGGTTTTGCACTTGCGGCAGGTGCGGCAGCGAAAAAAACCGCAGTCAGCCGCGGTTTTTTTCGCTGCCGCACCTGCCGCAAGTGCAAAACCGCACTTGCCGCATCTGCCGCAAGTCCCCCTATACTTCCTATGGGAAAAACCGCAACCGTGCCGCAAGTGGAACGGTTATGCGGCAAACGCGGCAGATGCGTTTTTTTTACCGCATCTGCCGCGAATTACGAAAAACGCTGATGTGAAAGGGCCCTTAGATATATTATTTTTGATGTTTTATTTATATTGTTATTTACATCTACTTAATTATTTGTGTGTTTTATGTGTGTATTTTTTTATATATTAGAGTTTTTTTTGTGATGTTACATATACTATCTGCTTTATGACTTGCACTTTAAGCTTATGTGCTTCTTGAGTTTATTATAGGTTATACTACACTATGTGTTAGTTTTATTATATTATGTCTATTACGTGATTTACTATGGGCTATGTTACTATTTGTGTTTTACTCTTTGCACCGACATAATTGGGTCTTTCTCATCTATTGTGTATTGAATGTCCTATAATTAACACCATGCCACCTTTACTTGTGTTATCCACATGACTATTTTTTCACAATGCACAAATGATATAGCCTGTAGAAGAATAAAGACAAAGATAGCACTGTATAGCTCTAAAACGATGACTAAAGGAGGCCCTAAGCAGGTGGAAGAACAATGAACTTCCACCTGCAGTGATTACATTTCCTAGAGTATTGAAACTCATATTCGGGAATCAAGTTTGCCAGAATGTATCTTGAGGCCCCCATACAGATGATAATATGGAAATGTGCAACTACCAGTGATCTCTTTTAACATCTACAAGAGAATTCAGGTTATTAAGTGTTGAAAATAGTCCAATGTTAAATTAGTATGCAATTTAGTTCACAATTCGATATTAGATTAGATTCTCTGAGACATAATCAGGGTTGACGATTTGTTTTTTATTCTTCACGGACAGCTTACCAAAAAATCACAGACATTACTTAAAGGGCATATTGCAGAACTATATTGTTAGTATTTTAAGTTATATGCATTATGTCAACAATCCATAGTTCTGATACTAAGACGTCACCAACATTCACTGTGAACTCTAAAATTGTGAGATGAAAAAGGTTTGGTACCGTGCTAGCCAGTTGAGAAAATGTTGATTGCTCTCAGTATGAGAAACAAGATAAAAATCTTGTAGTTGTGATACCTTTTAATGGCTAACAAAAATAAAATAATTGATGTTACAAGGCGAGCTTTCGAGACGTCTCAGGTCTCTTCATCAAGTATGGTATGACAAGATATTGAATGAAACTCAAAATATATGCATGCAGAACTAAAATGATTGGACATTTGACTAAATAAACATTACAGGGACTGGACATTTGACAAAATAAACAAAGCAGCCTTGGAGAGGATCTTCAATCAGGCAGGCCTAGTGGTCATAAAGTTTTTAGACACAAACTTATAAGAAAACTTGGTGTCTAAGATCTCTAAAATTGTTATAAATACAGTCATGGTAATCTTCACAAATTTTACGAACGTAAAGAAAGCTCAGGTACACATCCATTTGGTCAGACCTCATCTGGAATACTGGGTCCAGTTCTATGCACCACATTTTATAAAAGACATCAACAAACTGCAAGTTCAGCAAGTTCAGAAAAGAGCGACCTGAATGGTGACCAGTCTGCATACCATGTCCTATTAGGAACGGTTACAGGACTTGGGAATCTTTACCTATCAAAATAGTAGACTGAGAGGTGGCTTAATAGCTTTCTACATATATCTTAAGGGCTGTCACACTGTAGAGAGGATCAGCTTTATTCTCATTTGTATAAGGAAAGACAAGAAGCGATGGGATGAAACTGAATGGGAGGAGCACAGATTGGATGTTACAAAAAAACGTTTTGACAGTGAGGTTGACAAGTTTAACAAGTGGAATAGGCTGCAATGAGAGGAGGTGAGTTCTTCAATGGAAGTCTTCAAACAGACGCTGGACAGACATTGGTGTGGAATGATTTAGTGAATCCTGCTTTGAGTAGGGGGTTGGACTAGGTGATCCAGGAGGTCCCTTCCAACTCTACCTTTCTATGACTTTACCGTTTTTTTTTTCTTTAAAGGGGTAAAAAATCATTTATTTTTACGGACTGTACTGGAATCGCTGAACATTTAGCCACCCTGACCCCAATGCAGAAAATTGCTTGGTATATCTATTATAAATTGATTCATCTGTTAAAACCAACATTTGCAGGAAATTGCTTGCAAACTATGAATGCACTCTAAAATGTATACAAATATGTCCCTTTTAAATGGGAAACAATACATACTTTGCCTGGTCTATAGTCTACATCCGTTGCCCTAATGCTGTTTTTGAAGGTTTGTATAGATAATTTAAAATATTTGATTTGCAGCATTAGGTAATATTGGAATTCAATCACCCTATAAATATAGAGAAATATTAGGAAGTGTTGAAAACCATAGACTATATGGTGGGCAAGGGAAAGTTAAAGCAACAAATTAAAGACATATCAAGTCTATTTCCCTTATAAATTGGATGATGTCCAGCTGTGCCATCAAGTCAGAACTACCAGAAACCAGTGGCACCCAACTACACTCATCTACTATTCAGGATAATCTAACCAGAAATAGTCTTCATGAAATAATTGTTGTCAAACAAAATTTTAACAAGAAAAATAGGCCAAGTGACTCAACTATGTATGAAAACATATGCAGTGGGATGTAGAACATGGTAGGAGGAGCGCTAAGCCAATGAGTAAAAATGTGAAATATTTGACTGTTAAAGAAAGCAATTTGTTCCCCAAAGGGCTTTAGTGTGGCAATAGTGTCTGTAGGCAAGAGTGAAGCATGGTGGAGGTTATTTGCAAGTTTGGAAATATATTTCAGCAACTGAAGTTAAAGATTTGATCAGAATTTATGATTTCTACAATATTGAGAAATGGAAGCAGATACTCGTACATCAAACAATACAATCGTGGAGACGTCTCAATGGGTCCAAATTAATTATGCAGGGGAACAACAATCCCAAAACATATAGGCAATGCAATTAAGGACTATCTTTAGCATAAAGAAGAACAATGATGAAGTCCTGGAAGAGATAATGTTACACTCCACTTAGCCTAGGTGTAAAAGTCATTTAGGCTTTGAGATTATAGGTTAACATGTGACATTTTGCTGTTTTGCAGTATTTTTTTCACAAAGCATACTGGGTATTTAAAATACATAGTGTTTTACATTACAAGTATAATAAATTAAATTCCTGAAATTGCATGCACACAATGTTTTTTTGTCACATATTTTAAATCCTGTTGCATTTTTGCCAAGACACAGCAAGTAAATTCTTTCTGAATTTTGGAATAGGTGAAAAGCTGCAAATAATGTACTCAGAAACACACACAAACATATATATATACAGTTAGGGCCAGAAATATTTGGACAGTGACACAAGTTTTGTTATTTTAGCTGTTTACAAAAACATGTTCAGAAATACAATTATATATATAATATGGGCTGAAAGTGCAAACTCCCAGCTGCAATATGAGAGTTTCCACATCCAAATCGGAGAAAGGGTTTAGGAATCATAGCCCTGTACTGCATAGCCTCCTCTTTTTCAAGGGACCAAAAGTAATTGGACAATGGACTCTAAGGGCTGCAATTAACTCTGAAGGCGTCTCCCTCGTTAACCTGTAATCAATGAAGTAGTTAAAAGGTCAGGGGTGGATTCCAGGTGTGTGGTTTTGCATTTGGAAGCTGTTGCTGTGACCAGACAACATGCGGTCAAAGGAACTCTCAATTGAGGTGAAGCAGAACATCCTGAGGCTGAAAAAAAAGATTCTGAGAAAAAAGGAATTGACTGGTGAGCTTGGGAACTCTAAAAGGCCTGAGCGTTCACGGATGACAACAGTGGTGGATGATCGCCGCATACTTTATTTGGTGAAGAAGAACCCGTTCACAACATAAACTGAAGTCCAGAACACTCTCAGTGAAGTAGGTGTATCTGTCTCTAAGTCAACAGTAAAGAGAAGACTCCATGACAGTAAATACAAAGGGTTCACATCTAGATGCAAACCATTCATCAATTCCAAAAATAGACAGGCCAGAGTTAAATTTGCTAAAAAACACCTCAAGAAGCCAGCTCAGTTCTGGAAAAGTATTCTATGGACAGATGAGACAAAGATCAACCTGTACCAGAATGATGGGAAGAAAAAAGTTTGGAGAAGAAAGGGAACGGCACATGATCCAAGGCACACCACATCCTCTGTAAAACATGGTGGAGGCAACGTGATGGCATGGGCATGCATGGCTTTCAATGGCACTGGGTCACTTGTGTTTATTGATGACATAACAGCAGACAAGAGTAGCCGGATGAATTCTGAAGTGTACCGGGATATACTTTCAGCCCAGATTCAGCCAAATGCTGCAAAGTTGATTGGACGGCGCTTCATAGTACAGATGGACAATGACCCCAAGCATACAGCCAAAGCTACCCAGGAGTTCATGAGTGCATAAAAGTGGAACATTCTGCAATGGCCAAGTCAATCACCAGATCTTAACCCAATTGAGCATGCATTTCACTTGCTCAAATCCAGACTTAAGACGGAAAGACCCACAAATAAGCAAGACCTGAAGGCTGCGGCTGTAAAGGCCTGGCAAAGCATTAAGAAGGAGGAAACCCAGCGTTTGGTGATGTCCATGGGTTCCAAACTTAAGGCAGTGATTGCCTCCAAAGGATTCGCAACAAAATATTGAAAATAAAAATATTTTGTTTGGGTTATGATTATTTGTCCAATTACTTTTGACCTCCTAAAATGTGGAGAGTTTGTAAAGAAATGTGTACAATTCCTACATTTTCTATCAGATATTTTTGTTCAACCCTTCAAATTAAACGTTACAATCTTCACTTGAATTCTGTTGTAGAGGTTTCATTTCAAATCCAATGTGGTGGCATGCAAAGCCCAACTCGCGAAAATTGTGTCACTGTCCAAATATTTCTGGCCCTAACTGTATATATATATATACATATATATATATGGGTGTATATATATATATATATATATATATATACACACACAGACACATGATATTGAGTTCTCTATTATTAAAGAGAATTTGTCACGTCCAGTGTGGCAAATGTTTACTCTTATTTAATATTGCTACTCCACTGAGTAAGACTATTTTTGTTTTATTTTAAATCTGCCAAAAGGTTTCAGAGATATGGGCCTTCTTATTAAGAAATATTTTGTATTATCTTTACTATGGGGCGATGCCCACATGGTAATAATGCTGAGCAGAAAATATACGCCCCATCCCCCTCTACAGAGAAGCAAGTAAGCATTGTTCCATTGCAAACTGTCAGTAGTGTGTCACGGCCTGATGTCACCTGGTATGAGGTCTGCGATCAGAAGATCACAACTTTAAGCTGACTGCATATCCTCTTTAGGACCCGATTGTTGCTTATCTTGAATAGGAGTTTATTTCATTCCATCTGCTGCTGAAGGGGTTAAGTTGTCTTTTAGCCTGCTATGAGTAACCTGTAGTTGTAATTTCAGCTGCAGCCACTCCCTTCTGCTATATAAGCAGCCTACTCCTCACTCCTCCCTATGCCAGCTATAGTTTAATCTATACTGTCCGGTGTAGGAGGAATATGTGGTTAACTTTACAACTTTTGCAGTGGAGTATTTCTCTGGAGAAGAATTGAAGTCTATGTTATATCTGTTTTCCATGTTTATCCCTTTTCCTCATGTTGTCTTTATATCATCAGTTAGACTTGTGTCTTTCTGGCTTGTGCACTAGACAGGGCTAGTCCTGGGTCAGTCAAGGCATAGGCATTTGGTCGGGCACAGGGGGAAGGACTCATCTGTGGACAGCACTATGACCAGCCAGAGGTAAGATAGGTGGTGACCCCTCTACTCTTTAATTGTCAAGACCTTCCTTTATATCTTCCCTGGTTTACTCCTTCTTTTGTGCCACACGCGGAGTGCTGCCTTGCTTTGGCGTGACACAAAGCCCATAAAAAAATACTTCCAAATGGAAAGTCCTGTATCTTGGTGGATTAAAAAAAAAAAAAATTAGAGCAAAAACTGGCAACTTTGACCTGGTGACATGTCCTCTTTAAAAGCTATCTGACATTTTGTGACCTAGCCAAAAATGAAATAATTTGTCAGAAGTGAGACCATAATTATTCCGCACTAATTGCACATTTCCATCTGATTACCATGGAAAGTGTTCCCACATTCTATTAGAATAACCCAGCTTTGTAGGACTCATCAAGTTAATTTCTGTGATCTCTGATCTCTTTATGAAAAGCATATGGATAGGATATTTTCATTATGAACACAGCAGGTTGAAAGGGTAAAACAAATCAGTAAATCAGAATATAAAGTGAAAAATAAAATACGCAGGCTCTTGAAATACTACACTGGGGTCTATGCGGGCTCAAACGAGTGACTTCTAAAACACTAAATGACCTTTTAATCATTTCTTTAAATATACTCAGCTCAGGGAAAGAAAGCGTTATTATTACTTGATGGTTTTTGAGAAACTTGTCAAAGTCTTCATCCCCAGGAAAGGTATGGACACCGCAAAATGAACTAAACTCAGAGCTAGTAACCTACAGTAATGTTAAAAGAGCAATGATTTAATCAGCAAGAAAGATAAAGCAATATAAGTAGATACAGCTTTGGTTTAGGAATCATATACTGTTTTAGATTTATTTTTATTCCTTGCCTACCCTTTATTTTTATATGTGATTGTAAATATGGAGCATTCTCTAAACAATGTCCAAAAAATGAATCCCACATGTATATAAAAGATCATAAACTTTATAAAATATAACAAAGTTTATTATCTTTTATACATACGTCAGATTAATTTTTTTGGATAATGTTTATGACTTATCATTTATTTTTATATCAATTTAATTTAATGGTAAAGTGAATTAGAATTAACATAATTTTTTTTGTAGTAGTGGAAAAAGTAGTGCACTATTTAAGTGTCCATATGCAGAAGTCTTCACTAAAATGGGCAAATTTCTATCTATCTCCGACCTGGTCTCCCGATACCTACCCTCACGCAACCTCCGCTCCTCCCAAGAACTCCTCGTCTGCTCCCCCCTCATCACCTCTTCACACAACCGAGTCCAGGACTTCTCCCGGGCATCTGCCTTACTCTGGAACTCCCTGCCCGAACACGTCAGACACTCTCCTACCCTGAGTAGCTTCAAGTGTCACCTGAAGACTCACCTGTTCTGTCAAGCCTACAACCTGCCATGAGACCCAGGAGACTGCCCCATACCTGACATTCCCCCATCCTACTGTATCCTAACCCGCCCCTCATAGACTGTGAGCCCTCGTGGACAGGGTCCCTGCCCCTCCTGTACCTGTACGTCCCGATCGCCTAGATTTAGTGTACTTGTTCTTGTCTCCCTTATCCTCATGTAAAGCGCCATGGAACCTAATGGCGCTATATAAATAAATAATAATAATAATAATAATAATATATAAGCGTGAAATAGAATTTCACTGAAATTTGTTTGTAATTAGCTTGTTACAAATTCCGCAAATGTTTTTTAAGTGCATCCACCATTTTGCTAAACGTAGAGGCCTGGCAAAAGGCAAAAAAAAAAACCATAATACTCAACTCACCGTTCAACTGTGCCAAATATCCTGTGCCTGCCGCCTTATCTCTGGTCCTCATAGTCACTTATTCCACAGTTGTGCTGTTGTGAAATCACTGTAAACCAGGGAGGGACCAGGTGTTGGAGATCACAGCATGTCAAAACATTGTGATATCATTACATGCCATGACATCAAAAGTTTGGTTGTGGCTGCAAGTCATGTTGCAGAGTAAGATACAAAGCCTCGGAGCTCAGGACATGTTGTAACATGCTGAGGTCACAACTCACCATGACCTCTGAAGCCTGGTAATAGCCATAAGTTCTTTTCGAGATTAAAAATCAAGTGTTGGATTTCACGGCTCATCCTTTCTTTACTTTTTAATGTTGTTTTTATTGAAAGTTATACCAAAGCGGTACAAACATAAAAACACATTCATGTATAATGTAGCAATAGAATATCTTAAAGAACATAGCAGTGTGAATTTGGAGAATGGAAAAAGGGGAGCAACACCTAGACTTACAACTTACAAGTAGTAGAGTCAGGGCTGGATTTCTCAAGAGTCGTTATAAAATGTTGAGGAACATCTAATGGAAAGTAAATCTAAACTAGCAAAATAAGTGACAAGAGGAGCAATGCGTATCAAGATCCATAGCATTAATTAGGACAAGTTAACGCCAGTAAGACTAAATAACATACGTATGGCAAAGAGGAGTTGTCCATCGCTATGTCTTAGGAAAAGCGGAGATATAGGAGGCAGAAAGAAGAGGTAGAGAAGAGGATAGCAAAAGGGGGGTAGTAGAGGAAGGTAGTGGAATTGGTGGTAAGGTGGAGGGGGAGTGGGATGGGGATGTTCACTCGGTTGTAGGGGAATTGCAGTATGGATAGAGGCAGTGAGAGACCAAGGTTGCGTTAGCGCAGAGCGATAATGATAAGAAGAATTCAGCAGAGGAAGTGAAGCTAAGTTGGGAGACAGGTTGGCAAGGTAATGCGTTGAGCCAGATATCTGGGTTTGTTTAGTCTGAATCACTCACAAGTGTGAGAAAGACCTGTGAAGAGTGGTACTTCTCCCATGGGCTCCATATATAATTGAAATTTGTCATGGGAAATCTGGTCAGTGCAGTTAACACAGCAACTCTGTACATTTGGTCTAGTTTCAGGCATATTTACTTTTTGGTAGGTATCGATGAAGTTTGCCAGAGGGCTGGGATCATGGCTTTTTCTGCCAACAGAATGTTAGGAGCCAAAACCGAATGCAACCTATCGTGAGGTGAAGTAGAGCCGTTTTAGGGTATGGGGTGAACCTTTTGTGGAGAGCATCAGATATGAGGACTGAGATGGTCATCCAGAAGGCCTGAAGGTGAGGGCAGGACCATCATATATGAAGATAAGAACCTTTTTCCTCTTCACATCTCCAACAAATATCTGGGAGGTGGGACTGCCAAGTGTGCATTTTTGCAGGGGTTATAAACTATCTCGATATCAATTTATATGAAGTCAATTAGAGTTGAACATACAAGGAGGGTCCGTGTGAGTGTTTATAATTGTGGAGAACCTGGTCAGAGGAGAGGGCTTCTCCCAAGTCAATCTCCCATTCCCGTATGTAGGCTCTTTTGAGGGGAAGATCTTTCTCAAGCAAGAAGTGGTATAGTTGGGAAAGAGTTTACTTTGGTGGGAGTTTTTGAGCAGTAAGCTTCTCAAATAGAATAAAGGGTCTGGTTACATTTAATGCGAGTTTCACTGCTCATCCGAACATTGTGATATCTGGATGCACCCTGAAATGCAAGGTCTGGTGACAGGTCCTGATCTAGAAGACAAACTGGTGGAAACAAGAGGCTTTGAAGACTAGACAGTTGACAGTCAGCAGCAGTGTTAGATGGAGTGCTTGGAAAGTTGAGTAATAGTGTTACATTTTTATTACTTTATTTTTTTTTTTATTTATCTCTCCAGACCTGACCATCTCCTAGTCTCTACAGTTTAATACTTACACCAGCCTTTTTTTTTCAAATTACCTATAATATATTTTTTTTAAATGCTGAGTGCTTTTTGACTATTTACTAAAACTGCATTATATTGTAACTTATAACACTGTGCAAGGGTGAGATTCAGGTAAAGTAGTGCACACATAAAATATGGTGAAGCAAAGATTTCGAATTAGGCCCTTATTGACAAATAATGGGGTAATTCACTGTAAAACCTTCCAGGATTGAACATTACCATGACACAGCTGCACAAGCTCACAAGTGTCCTATGTAATAGACCTCTCTGGTAAATTTCACTCTAATGGAGCAATTCAACTTTATGAGCTAGTAAGTGAACTGGGAAATCCAAGCTGACGGAAATAATGCTGTCTCAGACAATCACATTCTGTAATACAAAAATGGGGGTTTCTGTGATCACGGTTTTGCTTTGGAAAATATTTTCAACGGAGATATTCAACGATGATGACATTGATTTAATCACTTTGGAATGCATGGGTTAGTAAAGTAAATATTTTTTAAAATGGTCAGGATTTTATACCCCATGTTTACTGATTAATTGTTTCACAGTTCACATAGAAACAAGAGATACAAGAGATGCTCTATGATTTTGAACTTATATCTAGTGCCCCTTGCAACAGCCATGTTAACCACATTGTTTATATCAGAGGTTTATCCCATGGTACTCTATTGGTTTGTGCAATGTTGAATATTAGGTTGCTGAAACTTCTGCACCAAAATGTGCATTTCCTGGCATACAAATGCACCAAAAACATGTGTTTTTGGTGTGTTTTAAAGCATTTTTGGTATTAATTTTACATGCTTTTGGGGTTGAAATATGCTGCAAAAATCACCAAGAATTGACTTGCTGCAGACTTATTTTGCCTCAAATCTACCAGACAAAAATAAGCAGCATGTGCATAAAACTTCAGAATTCTCATCGACTTTGCTGGCACAGAGGCTTGCTTTTTGTTTTGTGACAAAACTGCACCCAAAATGCATAAAAAATGAGCTGTGTGCACATAGCCTAAAGATTAACAACTTCAATCATAATCCCAGAGCAAAGAATTGCATGGAATATCTAAAACCTTCAATTATGTCATAACCACTGCACCTAGTAAACTAAGGCTACATTCACACATTCAGCTTTTGGTCTGTTTTTGCAGCCAAAATCAGGAGTGGGTGATAAATACAGAAGTGGTGATGTGTTTCTATGGCATTGTTCACACACAATTTGCGTTTTTTTTAGCACTCCTAAAACCACATGCGTTTTTTTAAGAGTGCTAAAAAATGTCCCTTCTGCTGCTCTTTATCCAAGGAATCCACAAGAGGTTATTACCATCAAACGTTCTTTATTTCATCACACCAATGCGTTTCGGTGCTGTCCCAGCACCTTCCTCAGGTTGATGCCCGAGGAAGGTGCTGGGACAGCACCGAAACGCGTTGGTGTGATGAAATAAAGAACTTTTGATGGTAATAACCTCTTGTGGATTCCTTGGATAAAGAGCAGCAGCGCGGACCGTGGACACCATTCCAGTTTTATCTCCTGATTTCCCGCGGTTTTGTGGCGTTGGTGGAGGTTCTGCAGCAGCTGCCTTATGCTTTTAAACTGGTTGTGGGTCTCACACCATAAAAGTGGATACACTTATAATCCACATAAGAACTATAGTGTCTGTTTGATAGGGAACAATCTGCGCCTCTTGTATCTCCCTTTTTTTCTAGTAGAAAAAATGTCCCTTGTGTGTCTGAAAGGATTTGCAACGTTTTTGGACTTAGTCATTTTTTGTCTATTAACGCAGGGTGCCTAAATGTGCCATTTAAAAATGCACGCGTTTCCCATAGGGCCCCATGTTATAGATACGCATGCGTTTTTTTTAACATGGGGCCCTATGGGAAACGAATGCGTTAATGCAGGTGCCTATATGCACCCTGCGTTAACGCATGCGTTTCCCATAGGGGCCCATGTTAAAAAAACGCATGCGTTTTTGGAAACAACACCTGCGTGGAGGTGAAAAACGCATGTACACTCAAATGTACCCTGCGTTAACGCACCTGCGTTTTTTTTAACACACCAAAAAACGCAGAGATGGTCAAAAAAAATGCATGTGTGTGAACATGGCCTATTATACGGTGGCTCAAGTGGTTAGCACTGCAGCGTTCAATTCCTACCAAGGACACTGAGGACAACATCTGCAAGGAGTTTGTATGCTTCCCTGTGTTTGCGTGGGTTTCCTCTGGGCACTCCAGTTTCCTCCCACATTGTAAAGACATACTGATAGGATATTTAGATTGTGAGCGCCAAGAGAGACAGCATTACTGATGTATGCAAAGTGCTATGGAATTAATAGCGCTATATGAATGAATAAATTATTATTAATATTATTATTATTATTCCTCTGATTGTTCCACTCCTGTTTTTGGCTACAAAAACTGATGAGCCAAAACAGACCAATATTGCATATTGTGAATGTAGCCTTAGGCCCTGATTTATATAAGAAAGTACTCCAGAATTCTGTTGTTAGGCTAGGGTCACACTTTGCGTGCGTTTTTTAAGGTTGTTCCTGACAGCCTGTGTTTTTGGGCTGCGTTTTTGCTGGTAGGTCAAGAGCAGCCTTAAAAAACGCATGCGAAAACGCATGGTACCATTTAGTGCCATGCGTTTTCACATGCGTTTCCCATAGGGTCCCATGTTAAAAAAAAATGCATGCATTTTTGGAAAAGCATCAAAAAACGCATCATGATGCATTTCTGGTGCTGAGCCAAAAATGCATCCAAAAAAGCCATGGCACTTTAGCCATGCGCTTTTGGCATTGGGGCATGCGTTTTTTGTATTGGGTCTATGGATGCGTTTTTGCATGCGTTTTTCACAAAAGACAAGTGTGAAAGTTGCATGTAAAATTTCATCCAGGCCTCAAGTGTGATCCTAGCCTAAATTGCTTTGTAGAGTCCCAAAATATATGCCTAACACAAAGTTGCACCAACAACAAGTTGTGACATTTAGTCTTTTTACGCTAGTTTGGCAGAGTGCTGCCAAAATGGAAAGAGCTGGGGTGGGAGAGGAGTAACGAAAGGGTGGATAGCCACAACTCATCAAATTTATGGCGAACTGTTGTGTACCTTACACAACAAATCCTTCTCCAGTCGGTGACAAGGTGCAAGGAGGTATACGCTACTTTTCTGCCATTCCTGATTCATAAAAGTGGTAGTCTAGTCTAAATCTATATGTCTGCCATTACTCTATGTGACTGCAGACTTGTAAATCTTCACATCACACACTGTGACGATTGTCTGGTGTCAGAGCCTGGAACGACAGTCACCTGGCTACGAATATGGGATATGCATGTTCCCGGTCACATTCTGATTTGAAGGTTGCGGTCTCACTTAATGCAAATTCGATTCCCGCCCGGGAGTATGCATATCCCATACTTGTGGCCATGTGACTGCCATTCCCGGCACTGACACCAGAGAATCCTCACAGTGCGTGCTATGTGAGGATTCAAAAGTCTGCAGTCACACAGAGAAACTACATACTTATGGATTTAGGCCAAACAACCATTTTAAGAAGCATACACCTTCTAATGAATTAGGAGTGTCTGACTCCCAACAAGTCCCCTCTGCAAGACCATTATAAAAATTGGTCTTGATGAAATCGGGCATGAGTGTTGCAGTCCATAATGTGGCTAACTGAAACTTACACTACATGATTTTTTTTCATGATCATTTACATCATTAAAAGTAGTTTTGACTGCCAGTACAGTCTGTCTTTTTATCTATAATATTCAATATCATGGTAATAGTATTAGTTAAAAATGAGGGATTATTTATTAAAATGCTTTAACAAATTTCATACATATAGCTACAATTTACATGAAAATATCCTTACTTTTAAATTGTTATCAATATTTTGAATCAGGAAATAATGTATATGGTCTATACTATGACACTGGTTGGAAAATAAATTAATTTTATTAATTTATGTTTAATAGTTTATCCTTATCAATTGCTTTAATGTAAATTCCAGATTTTTCACATTGTCATATTCAAGTATAGCTGAAATATTAAGCTCTTATTGCCGCTGTATGAAAAGGCAGGGGAAGGGTTAAGGTAAAGATAGCAGTAAAGGTTATTTCCACTCTGGGATACATTCTGTAAAAAAAGAAAAGAACTCAATGTAATAAAAAAACCCTCTTGAATTCTACGTTATGAAGATGAATGCCCTTTTCTTTATTCATTTAGAGTATGGTAATAACCCTAATTTAAATGAAAGGTCTGTGATAAAAGAATGTATAAGAATTTAAAGCTGGAAATGACCTGACCATGATAATAAAAGGTTCTGATTAGGGATGGGCGAATCTACTCGCTAGGACTCGGTACTCTGCGAGTTTCCCAGTGTTTACTCGCACGAGTCCAATGCAAATCAAAGGAAAACACTGACAAAACTAGGATTGCCATTGTTTGCATTAGACTCGGCTACTGTGCCAGTGATAGCAGGGAAACTCGCAAATAACTGCTGTTACATTGCGAGCTGAGTCCAGCTGTCTTCTCTGTGTGCAGGCTGCCAGCTCCAGGGTCCTAGAGCCCACCTGCTCACAGAGATGATGTAGCAGTGCTGAGATTGTTCTCAGTCTGCTCATTCCCTGTGCATAGACATCTATATCTATGCACAGGGGATGTAGCAGAGAGGACATCGCGTTTTGGACTGCGTCGGACGGAAGAGGATTTTTTTAATTAAAGATGGAGTCCCAAATGGCTTTTTTTTTTTTTCAAATAAAAATTTTTCTGTGTTTTTTTAACCCTTTATTGGAGATTCTTAGTGGCCGGGTCAAACGTGGCCTGACATTAAGAATCTCGGCTTAATACCAGCTTGTATAACAAAGCTGGTATTAACCCCTTTATTACCCAGCGTGCCACCGCCACCAGGGCCGCTGGAAGAGCGGGGTTCAGCGCCAAAGGATGGCGCTTCAATGAACGCGCCATCTTCTGGGGTGGCTGCGGGCTGCAATTTGCAGCGGGGGGTGCCCAGAAAGCTTGGGCATCCCTGCGCTGCGGATTCCAGCCCCCAGCTGCTTAGCTGTACCTGGCTAGACATAGAAATTGCGCGGAGCCCCACGCCTTTTTTTTTATTATTTCATGAATTTCAGAGCCTCAGAGTCAGAGTCTCAGAGTCAGAGTCAGAGTCTCAGAGTCAGAGTCTCAGAGTCAGAGTCTCAGAGTCAGAGTCTCAGAGTCAGAGTCTCAGAGTCTCAGAGTCTCAGAGTCAGAATCTCAGAGTCTCAGAGTCAGAGTCAGAATCTCAGAAATTCAGAGTCAGAGTCAGAATCTCAGAGAGTCAGAGTCAGAATCTCAGAGAGTCAGAGTCAGAGTCAGAATCTCAGAGAGTCAGAGTCAGAATCTCAGAGAGTCAGAGTCAGAATCTCAGAAAGTCAGAGTCAGAGTCAGAATCTCGGAGAGTCAGAGTCAGAATATCAGAGAGTCAGAATCTCAGAGAGTCAGAGTCAGAATCTCAGAGAGTCAGAATCTCAGAGAGTCAGAGTCAGAATCTTAGAGTCAGAGTCAGAATCTCAGAGAGTCAGAGTCAGAGTCAGAATCTCAGAGTCTCAGAATCTCAGAGTCAGAATCTCAGAGAGTCAGAGTCAGAATCTCAGAGAGTCAGAGTCAGAATCTCAGAGAGTCAGAGTCAGAATCTCAGAGAGTCAGAGTCAGAATCTCAGAGTCTCAGAATCTCAGAGTCTCAGAGTCTCAGAGAGTCAGAGTCAGAGTCAGAATCTCAGAGTCTCAGAGTCTCAGAGAGTCAGAGTCAGAATCTCAGAGAGTCAGAGTCAGAGTCAGAATCTCAGAGAGTCACAGTCAGAGTCAGAATCTCAGAGTCTCAGAGTCAGAGTCAGAATCTCAGAGTCTCAGAATCAGAATCTCAGAGAGTCAGAGTCAGAATCTCAGAGAGTCAGAATCTCAGACAGTCAGAGTCAGAATCTCAGAGAGTCAGAGTCAGAATCTCAGAGTCTCAGAATCTCAGAGTCTCAGAGTCAGAGTCAGAATCTCAGAGTCTCAGAGTCAGAATCTCAGAGTCTCAGAGTCAGAATCTCAGAGAGTCAGAGTCAGAATCTCAGAGAGTCAGAGTCAGAATCTCAGAATCTCAGAGTCTCAGAATCTCAGAGTCTCAGAGTCTCAGAGAGTCAGAGTCAGAGTCAGAGTCAGAATCTCAGAGTCTCAGAGAGTCAGAGTCAGAATCTCAGAATCTCAGAGTCTCAGAATCTCAGAGTCTCAGAGTCAGAATCTCAGAGAGTCAGAGTCAGAATCTCAGAGAGTCAGAGTCAGAATCTCAGAGAGTCAGAGTCGGAATCTCAGAGAGTCAGAGTCAGAATCTCAGAGAGTCAGAGTCAGAATCTCAGAATCTCAGAGTTTCAGAATCTCAGAGTCTCAGAGAGTCAGAGTCAGACTCTCAGAGAGTCAGAGTCAGAATCTCAGAGAGTCAGAGTCAGAATCTCAGAGAGTCAGAGTCAGAATCTCAGAGAGTCAGAGTCAGAATCTCAGAGAGTCAGAGTCAGAATCTCAGAGAGTCAGAGTCAGAATCTCAGAGTCTCAGAATCTCAGAGTCTCAGAGAGTCAGAGTCAGAATCTCAGAGGCTCAGAGAGTCAGAGTCAGAATCTCAGAGAGTCAGAGTCAGAATCTCAAGAGAGTCAGAGTCAGAGTCAGAATCTCAGAGAGTCAGAGTCAGAATCTCAGAGAGTCAGAGTCAGAATATCAGAGAGTCAGAGTCAGAATCTCAGAGAGTCAGAGTCAGAATCTCAGAGAGTCAGAGTCAGAATCTCAGAGAGTCAGAGTCAGAATCTCAGAGTCAGAGTCTCAGAGTCAGAGTCAGAGTCTCAGAGTCAGAGTCAGAATCTCAGAATTTCATGAAATAATTTAAAAAAAATGCGTGGGGCTCCGCGCAATTTTTATGTCTAGCCAGGTACAGCTAAGCAGCTGGGGGCTGGAATCCGCAGCGCAGGGATGCCCAAGCTTTCTGGGCACCCCCCGCTGCAAATTGCAGCCCGCAGCCACCCCAGAAGATGGCGCGTTCATTGAAGCGCCATCCTCTGGCGCTGAACCCCGCTCTTCCAGCGGCCCTGGTGGCGGTGGCACGCTGGGTAATAAAGAGGTTAGGGCCAGCTTTGTATTATCAGCTGGCCCTAAGCCCGAAATTTATGGCGGTCACGCCAATATTAGACATGACCGCCATGAATTTCTATTAAATTGTTTTAAAAAAACACAACACAGAGAAAAATTTTTATTAGAAATAAAAAAAAAAGCCATTAGGGACTCCATCTTTAATGAAAAAAATCCTCTTCCGTCCGACGCAGTCCAAAACGCGATGTCCTCTCTGCTCATCCCTGTGCATAGATATAGATGTCTATGCACAGGGAATGAGCAGACTGAGAACAATCTCAGCACTGCTACATCATCTCTGTGCACAGACATTCATGTCTGTACACAGGGAATGAGCAGACTGAGAACAATCTCAGCTCTGCTACATCAGGCAGCAGGCGGGCTCTAGGACCCTGGAGCTGTGGCAGCCAGCACACTGAGCAGACAGGACTCTTATCTGTGCGAGTTTCCCAGCGATTACTTGCAAAGTAAACGAGTCCAATGCAAATAAATGACAAAACTAGGATTGCTTCAGGCTGAAGCTTCCGAGACACATCTGTGATTTGTAAATCTCACACTACTCGCTATTACTCGCTTCCCCAATCATTAACATTGGACTCGCTAGACTCGCAACGAGTAGCGAGTCCCGCGCTCGGACTCGCTAGAGTCAAGCGATTCCGAGTAATTTAGGATTCGCCCATCACTAGTTCTGATAATGTATCCAAATAAACCCAACCATATACTGAGCAAAGGTATGCAAACACATATGATTGGATAAATAACCCCTTAGTGACTGAGCCAATATGGACCTTAAAGGGAATGCACATTTGCTACCTCATTTAAGGGCAGAAGAAGCAAAGGGTCCATGAATCCGAATGATGTATCACTTAGGCTAGGGTCACACTTGGCATGCAGTTTTTCTGCATGTTCAAAACCTGATTCTGTTTTTGGAAATTGCCATTTTTGCATCCAAAAAACGCTATGCGTTAATGCATGGTAACTATATGTACCATGCGTTAATGGATGTGTTTCCCATAGGGCCCCATGTTAAAACAATGCTATGCGTTTTTTTACTGCACTCAAAAACGCTGCTAACAGCATTTTTTGTTGCTGTTTCAAAATCGCATAGCGTTTTTTCAGTGCATTTTGACACTGCGTTTTTTGCATGGGAGCCTATGGATCCATTAAAACAATCCGTTTTTCTAAAATTCTAAGTTGAAAAACTGATGATTTTAACGGATCCAGGGCTCAAATGTGACCCTAGCCTATGGATCAATGGTGAGCATTGATATAAAAAGTAAGGAGTCACACCAGTGACCAACTGCAGTGGTCACGCACTAGCCTCTTGTGAAAAATGCCTTTAGAACCATTAGTACTTCTTTTTACGTAGTTATATAGGTTGAAAAAGACTTAGGTCTGTCAAATTCAACCTTTCTCCTTTACTGATGTTTTCTCTATTGCACAATTATCTATAACCTACAATGCCATTTTGTGCTGAAGAAATCATCCAGCCTGTTTTTAGATGCTGTTATAATATCTACTATTGCTACCTTTTGTGGTACTACATTCCACAGTCTCACTGCTCTAACAGTAAAGAACCCTTTCTTAGGCGAGGGTTACACTGAGCCCTGCACTTGCGTCAGCTGGATTCCATTACAGCAGAGCTCAGCTTGCTGTAACCGCAAGCGGTAATGTCGGGAATTTCGGGTGAACGCCGCCCTTAGTTACCCGATGTATACCATAGTTACTGGCCACACACAGACCTGGCCGGACTGCGCTAATCTTGAGCACAGACAAAAATGTTCAGGTAACGTTTTTCTCTGCGCTCTGGATTACCACAGTCCAGGCAGCTTTGTGTGTGGCCAGTAACTATGATACACATCGGGTAACAAAGGACAGCGTTCGCCCGAAGTTCCCGATATTACCGATTGCGGTGACAGCAAGCTGAGCTCTGCTGTAACGGAATCCTGCTGACGCAAGTGCAGGGCTCAGTGTGACCCTAGCCTTATTTAGATGTCAGAATTGCCTTTCTTCCACACAAAATAAATGTCTCTTGGTCATTTGTATGATCTTTGTAGAGCTAAGTAATGTGCCAGTCTTTTGTATTGACCACACATGTATTTATACATATAAATAAGACTGCCTCTGACTTGTCTTTTTTCTAAGCCAAACAAGCCTAACTTTCTAATTTCTCATTAAAGTATAGGCCTTCCATCTCATTTAATTATCTAGTTTCCAACCTTTGAACAAAGTCTAGCTTTCCAATATAATTTTTAAAATGTGGGGACAAAACTGGATTCCATATTCAAGTTTTGGCCCTACACATTATTTTTAGAGGGGTGAAAATACATTGGGATCACAAGCTGTTATCTCTCTTCTTATACACCCAAAAATCATGTTTGCTTTTGCAGCTGCTGCCTGACATTGAGTACTGTGCTTAGCTTATTTCTAAGCAGAATACCAAAGTCATCCTGTTTTGCCAACTGGACAACCCCTTTACATCTTATAAGTAGGAAATGTTATTGCAAGACAACATGCACAAGACTGTAATATTTTTAGGTGCACAAGCTTGTGAATATATCATACATACAAATACAATAGTAGTAGATAATGGAGTTCCAAAAGGCATGGTAAGTTGTTTTAGATGGGTAATTATTTTATGCCGTTTTGAGTTGCATTTAGCACAGATAAGATAAGTAGATGAATATTCATTACTAGTATCATCAAGAGAATTATAACATCAAGAGGGAAGAGGTTAAAGATGTGCGATCCCTGCAAGCAATTCTGTTACACTACATTACTGAGCTGGACTTATTTTATTTGCAATACTAAATCAAAATAAATTCAAAATCAACAAGTGGATATCTGAATCTGTCACCCTGATTAACCGACTTCTGCTGGAGCAGATATAATTAAAATCTGACCTGTTTACAAAGAGTGAAGGCGAGAATCATTGATCTGGAAGCAAATGTAATAAGCTTTTTAATTCTATCAAAATGTGATGTTAAAGCAAAATGCGCAAATAGATTGAGATACACACACATGGTGTTCTTTACTCCTTTGAGAAAACTCATCCCCTGTCTGCAGTCTGTTATGAACCCCCCGCCCCACACACACGTTTAACTCATATGACTTGGAGATGGTGAGTAAAAAAATTGGGGGGGGGGATTCATAACAAAGAAGGAAATATTGCACTCCTGTATTATGCATTGCCTGGATAGGGTCCCAGACCTTAATTTCAATTAAAAAGAGATCTGGCATTGGTGAACAAATTGGGCTTTTATTTCCTCGACTCAAAAACTGTGTAAAAATGGTGACATCTTGGTCATGCAATCATACAATGACCTTTTACAAACATACACACTGAAGTGGACCGCAAAGATAGGTGCAATGTGGCAGTCCAAGAAGCCTTCACACACACAGATCGCACTGCCCCATTACATCTATCTTTACGGTCCACTGCACTGTGCACATTTGTAAAAGTTCATTGTATGACCAAAACGTCACAATTGTTGGCCAAGGAAATAAAACCCTAATTTTTTCAACAAATTCATCTTCTCGGTGTCAGATTTCTTTATAAATAAATGTGAAATTACATTATCAGGTATTTTGTCTAGTACAGTATATACACTTTTAAAGGGGTGGTCCAAAATCTGAAGTAATTTTCATTCTAAAGCCTTATCTATTTCAAAATCTAAACTTGTTTCTAATGTAATTGCATTAAAAAATCCCTGTGATTCCCTATTTACCCTGTCTGTTATTCTATTTTTTCCCTATTTCCTTCATATGACAATTTTTTAAAATCTCATTGCACACTGGCAGGGGCGCTTCAAGCCCTCACGCCACCTGAGCCGCAGGTGAGGAGCGGGAAGGGGGGGTGCAGCTGACCGCGAGTGAGGAGCGGGGAGGTGGGCGGTGTTTGAGCATTTATGAGCTGCGGCACAGGCAGGGGGAAGATCTGTGTGCGGCTTACCCCATGCTGCAGCCAGCGGCGCCCATCACACAGTAAGCCGCTGTGTGATGCAGGCACAGCCCCATTCTGCAAAGCCGCTCCCCCTGCCTGCTTGCCGCCTGAGACTCAGGGCTCACACTGTCCAATAGACGGTGCGGCCCTGCACACTGGGATACTCACATAAAGTGTCATCAAGGTACAGAAGATGTGGTAACTCCTGAGCCTTTGCCCCTCTTGTTGTGAAAGTCATCAGTGATACTTGTTTCAGGGACTGGGCTTGTCCCAGTGTGATATACACAATGACAGTGTGCTTTATGTTGCTGGCACTGATCAGCAGTAGCGAGCCAGCAGGAGAGCATGTTTTCAGTACACCCAGCGTGCAGAGACAAATGATGTCACTGGCGGGGGCGACACTGGCCCCAGCACAACAGATATTCTGACACCACTATGTTGCTGACTTGTTACTGCTGGCTTGAGCCAAAAACAGAGTGAGTGCACAGTTATTGTGCACATCACAAAGTGCATAGTGCACAGAGACTAGCCCAGCTCCTGAAACGGAATGACATCAGCCTCTGCACCCTTGAAGATGCTTCTTTTCAGTATTACAGCATGCATTGAGAGTCTCAAATTAAGCATTACAAAAAAAGGAAGTGGGGGAAGAATAGAAAAGCAGTTAATGTATAGTTATTGTCAAAGAAGAAATTTGTAATGCAACTGTATTAAAAAATAGTTTAGATTATGGCACTAAATAGATATGGATTTAGAATGAAAACTACTTTGCCCTTTGGACCACCCTTTTAACAATAAAGGGTTTTCCTTAAAGAGTATGATCTCATGATAGGACCTCCCTTATTTACACAAACATTTGTGTAATAGATTTCAATTATCTATGCATATCTATCCTCTCCTTTGAAGACTATTTTTAAGGCAAATACATTTTTGAACATTCTTAATATTTTGAGTTATTTCAATTTCAATTTAGAATAAACTCTTACCTTGACAAGTATTGTTCTTTTCCTCATAGCCCTCTTTACACATACATTTTCCTATTGGAACCAACCACTCCCCTTCAGCACTACAGTGCATTTTTGGAGCTTCTTCGGTAACTGAATTGTTGATGCACACTCCAGATACTTCCAAAAGTTGGGATGAATCCGCTCCTGTTATTGTATCTTGGAAAAGTGCTAAGTTACGCACCACTGAGGGGCACTTTTTGTAGTACACACGGACAGAGACTAGGGCAATACATGCTCCCACATCTTGGAAGGCAAGATAAAACCCTTTCTTGGTCAATGGTCCAACATCCCTAACCTCTGTATTTAGCTTCATGACTCTATCACCCAAGTCCAATTCTGTGAAGCTTTCATCAGCTGCTATAGTATCAATTTTATTATACTGATTTTCCCTTATATTCTGCTGTCTTCTTCATTTGATTCAAAATAATAGACATTAAAAGTTTCTTTACAAGTACCAAGTCCTCCTGGAAGACTGTTGCAATCCCGGAGTGTAAATTTGAGCTCAATAAAAATTCTTGATGCTCCTTCATTTGAGATCCAACTTGTCAGAAGCCAGTTGTTCTGGTTCTGTTCCATGACTTTGCATACTTGATATGTATGTATTGGAGCATAGTTCTCATCAACCTCACCAATTTCTTCCCACTAGAGAAAAAATCAAAAAAGAAAATAGACATTACTTCACAAAACAGTGCACATGCATTTAGAAGTGTAGTAATTACTTATTACAAAAACAATAAATATGTATACATATTTAATACAGCAAAATGTATAGGGTTTACGTTTGAAGATATATTGTAGCTAAGTGTAACAGGCTTTACAGGGGTTATCCGGGACTTTAAAAAAAAAAGTGCCTAAACCTATCTGGCAGGTAGCTGCCACTTATCTGCCTGTTGTGCCCAGCACCATTCACAACCACCATTCATCCCCACCACAGACCTACATGCCTGTTGTGCCCGGCACCATTCACCACCTTTCATCCCCACCACAGAGGGGGAAAGACCACTCCTGCCGAGGACAGCATTGCGGGGTAATCAGAGCAGAGGTGGCTTTTCTTCTCTGCTCTGTGTGACGGGACAGCCAGTCTCCTGCTGACTGACATCTGGCTCCCTGCTACCTGATTGGGGGATCGGCTGTCAATCAGTGTGACGTTGACTCTGACGCTCGACAACAGAAGGGAGAGGCTGCCCCTCTGTTGATGTAATATCAGTGGAGATGGCAAAATCAGTGACAAGAGGGATCTCAGATTGGCCCGTGTCAGCTGTGACCGTGGTGAACAGTGGTGGGCACAAGAGGCAGGTATGTGGCACCTACCTGCCTGTTAGTGCTTAGGCACATTTTTTTTTTTGAGAAATCCAGACAACCCCTTAAAGAGGACCTGTCAACCCCTGCTGCTATGCTAACTGAATGCAGCTTTGAATGCAGCAATGCAGCGTGTCTGCTGCATTCAGTGTAGGGGACTCCCATGTCTCCAGTACCCCTGCAAGTTGTTAAAAAGACTTTATGAAGTGTATAGATAACGAGTTTGGAGTGACTTATTCAGTAATGAGTCATCGCTGTTGCTAGTATCCTCACCGCCTCCAGCCTTCTGTGTGCCACCTCCAGTCCTCAGCGATGACACATACAGGTGGCTGAATAAGAGAGGACTAGAGGTGGTACACAGAAGGCTGGAGGCAGGGAGGAGGGCAGACACATAAGGGAGGCTGAACAAGAGGTGGCACAGAGAGGGCTGTAGACAGGGAGGACACAGGGAGCACAATGATTCATTACTAGGTCCCTCTGGACTCCTTATCTATACACTTTATAAAGTCTTTTTAACATCTTACAGAGGGGTTAGAGACATGTGGGACCCCTTCCCTGAATTCAGCAGACATGCTGCATTCAGTGCTGCATTCAGTTAGCATTGCACCAGGGGGGTGACAGGTCCTCTGTAAGTGTACCATACACAAAACAATGCTTTTTCGGAAGACATCAATTTCCTTTCAATTCCACCACAATTATGAATGCTGGGTCAAGCTTATTTGTGTCATTAGAAATTAATAATTAACTCTTATATCCTTCTGGTTGCAGATTATCTCTTAATTGCATCTCAATGACATCCAATATGATTTCCTCTTACATTTTTTATTCAGGGAAGAGTGGGGAAGCCCCCACTGACATAAAATCAATGAAAAATCCCAAAACATAGAGAAAGCTCAGGACAAAGATAATCTCATAAAAACGGATCATTGTAGATAAAATTACAATCTCATATACATTGGGTGAATATTTAGGCATAAATTGCCAAAACTATAAAGCTTTTATGCAAATATTTTGTGTTAAAAAGCTTTGAAAAATGGAATACTTTTGGCATAACTCAAAACTGCACTAAATTTAATGTTCTACAGCCAAATCGGTTCAGAGACGAAAACAGTTGAACTTAACTAATTTGGGTGCTGAAATTGAAAACGATGCCTAAATTCGCTAATTGGTTCTAATTTTCAGGATCCTGATTAGGTTGCAATTACTTATGACACCTTTCATGCAATCTTAAAGAAAAATTGTGTCTTTATTATTTGATCATCATTAATGCATTAATAGTAGCTAGTCTATTACATCCTCTATTCAGTCTATTTTGCTTTCAGCATTCAATCAGCTCTCTGCGTAAGGTACACAGTGTTAGGATTTCTTAGTTTCTTGCATTTACATACTGCATAGCTTTTGATACGTATGCAGAGAAATCACTTTTGCATCACAAAGGTGAAACTTGACTACCATGATAAAGAAAGCCAACCAATATTTTGGCTGCAGAATAAGAGATCAGGACAAGACTCGGGCTCCACACAAATTCTGCAATAGATATACATCACAGCGGTTGCAAGGGAAGAGGCAATCTATACCTTTTTCAGTACCAATGATCAATTGAGAGCTAACCGATCACACTAACAATTGCTATCTCTACAAAGAAGAAGTGAACTTTACAGTATCCAAGCATTTCATTTACAATACTCCCAGTACCGCATACAGAAGAACTGCCAGTTTCAAAAGAACCAGAAAAAATATTTAGTTGAGTAAAATAGGAAGAAATGGCCCTTAAGATCATGAAGAATCTTTCACAAACCAAAATTTCTGTTAGCAACTCATCTGAACCACAACTTATAACACAAAGGTAGCAGAGCAATCTTGATAAAGATTTGGATTTGTGCAAGAGTAAGGGTCTCGTCACACTTGGCGACATTCCAGCGATCCTGACAATGATACGACCTGGTAAGGATCGCAGGAACGTCACTGGTGAGATGTCAAACAGTCAGATCTACTCAATGACGCAGCAACGATACGGCGACCCGTATAACTACCTTGGTGGTCAATGGGACCCTGTCACACAGCAGCTAGTCTGACGACTCAGACCTACGTGGCTGAGTTCTGAGTTGCCAACGAGGTCATTGTTAAGGCGTCAAACACACTGATGCATGCTGCCCAGCGGGGACCTGACGATCAAAAAATGGTCCAGGCAATTCCAACATGATCGGCGATGTCACAGTGGGAGCCTAGTCGCTGCTATGTGTCAAATACAGTGAGATCACTGGCAAGGTCGCTGTTGCATCACAAAACCTGTGATGCAACAGCGATCTCGCCAGCGATCTTGCTATGTATGACAGGGGCTTAAGGCTGAGCTTTAGGGTATGTGCCACATAGTGGTTTAGTGACGTTCAAACCGTCAGTAAACCGGTGGAAATTTGCAGGAGCCTAGAGTTCTGACCTCTGAAGTCTCCAGCTGTTTCCCAGCGGTTTCCCAGCAGTTTTTTCAGCGTGTGCACAGCGTTTTTCAGTCGTTTTTTCCGGCGGTTTTTCCGGCGGTTTTCTATGGAGGATTTTGTTCATGAAAACGATCAAAAACGCTGAGAAGAATTGACATGTTGTATGCTCCTAAACCACTAGGAAACCGCTCAACCTCTGGCAGATCCGCTCACATAACCCCACTATGTGTGCACAGCGTTTTCTAAATTACATAGGGTTACTTGTAAGTCCTAACGCTGCTTAGGATTTACATAAATTTAAATAAAACCTATGCTAAACCGCCGGCGATTTTCGCTACTAAACCGACGTTAAACCACTATGTGGGCACATACCCTTAAGGTTCCAGGATATAGAAGTGGAATCTCCTAGCAGGCGATGTTTGGATTTCTTTGTTCCGCAACCATGATAAAGATCCTGTCTAACACTTGTTCATGGAAGGTGATCTTTTAGCATGCAACAATATCAACAGTTTAATGACAGCTCTGAAGATAAGTTATAATACAGAACAATGGAGGCTCTTCATTGATTTGTCTAAAACAAGCCTGAAAGCTGCCTTTCTGCACAATGGAAATGTGCTACCTTCAAATTCAGTTTGTTACGCAATCCATATGAAAGAAACCTATGACAACATGAAACATCTGTTGGTGTGCCTGAACAATGAACAACATTTATGGCCCCTCTGTAGTGACTTGAAGGTGGTTTCCTTCCTACTTGGTCACCAGAGTGGATTCACAAAACACTTTCTATTTCTATGGGAGTGGGATAGTGGGGTTAGAGAGTCCACCAAGATATTGCTAGCATGAAGAAAAGATTTCAAGGAATATGGAATCCATCAATGCTTGCAGACTACTTTTGGACAATTGTCAGAGATGATTTGATGTAGGAGTACAAGAAACAAGCAAAAAAGGGTTGTCACCGAATGAGGCCCAGATTTTGTAGTGCAATTTCTGTAAGTGTTTATAATTCACAATAGTTGTTAGGCCCCTTTCACATCAGCGTTTTTTTTTAAATCGCGGCAGATGCGGTGAAAAAAACGCATCTGCCGCGATTACCGCATAACCACGACACTTGCGGCACAGTTGCGGCAAGCCCCATGCAATGTCTATGGTCAGCCGCGTTTTTTTTGCGGCCGCACCTGCCGCAAGTGCCGATACCGCACTTGCCGGACCTGCCGCACACTTACCGCAAGCCCCATAGACATTGCATGGGGGTTGCCGCAACTGTGCCGCAAGTGTCGCGGTTATGCGGTAATCACGGCAGATGCGGTTTTTTCACCGCATCTGCCGCGATTTAAAAAAAACGCTGATGTGAAAGGGGCCTTAGACATGTTTTAGTTATATGAATTGTTGCTACTATTCCTCTAAATAAATATTAGAAAACTGGCATAACAAAACAATCTGAATAATTGTATTTGCAAAGTACTGAAACTTTTACGCATTAATTATATGTATCAGTAAAAGGAATACACTTGGTCATCACAGAAACAAGAACCTACTAAAATTTTTCATTGCCAGATTTGAATTCAGGAGGTCAGAATCATCAAGAAATGGCTCATTTCATAACTGAACCTGGCAACTCGTGAAAATATGTAGAAAAGTGTATTATGTGACTAATAGTGTTCTCATGCCAATTTTGCCCAGATGATCTGAGGTGTTCTCTACACCACTAAAATTATTCCAGCATTGACTAAGGTAGGATAAGTGTCAAGGAACAAGATAGGTGTAGGTCAGTGATCTCCAACTCCAAGGCCTCGAGGGAAGCAAACAGGTCAGGTTTTCAGAATTTCCTTAGTATTGCACAGGTGATAATTGAATCATATGCACTAGTGATGATTCCAATACTAAGGAAATCCCAAAAACATGACATGTTTGCAGCCGTCGAGGCCTGGAGTTGGAGATCCCTGTTGTAGGCCATTGATTCAGTGATCATGATTCATGAAGAGGTCTACAAATCAAGAACCACGTGAAAAAAGAGAGTCTTGATGTTCTAAGCCCGCAATTTACGGTATATTCTTATTATATTTTTTTATTATAAGTGGAAAGGTAGACGAGGCCTGGTTAAATACTGTATATACTCGTGTATAAGCCGACCCGTGTATAAGCCGACCCCCCTACTTTTGACCCCAAAATCTGGGAAAACCTATTGACTCGTGTATAAGCCAAGGGTGGACCCAGCACAGGTATACAGCCCCCAGCAGTGTGGTATAGAGGCCCCCGCAGTGGTGTACAGGCCTCCCCAGTGGTAGTATACAGCCCCAGAAGTGTGGTATACAGCAGCCTCCCCAGTGGTACATACAGGCCCCAGCAGTGTTACAGCAGCCTCCCCAGTGGTATATACAGCAGCAGCCCCAGTGGTAGTATACAGCAGCCCCAGAGATATATACAGCAGCCCCAGTGGTAGTATACAGCAGCCCCAGAGATATATACAGCAGCCCCAGTGGTAGTATACAGAAGCCCCAGAGGTATATACAGCAGCCCCAGTGGTAGTATACAGAAGCCCCAGAGGTAGTATACAGCAGCCCCAGTAGTAGTATACAGCAGCCTCAGTGGTATATACAGCAGCAGCCCCAGTAGTAGTATACAGAAGCCCCAGTGGTAGTATACAGAAGCCCCAGTAGTAGTATACAGCAGCCCCAGTAGTAGTATACAGCACCCCCAGGGGGTATATACAGCAGCAGCCCCAGGGGGTATATACAGCAGCAGCCCCAGGGGGTATATACAGCAGGAGCCCCAGGGGGTATATACAGCAGCAGCCCTAGGGGGTATACAGACCCCACCCCATAAGTAGTATACAGGGGCCCCAGCTGTATACAGCAGCCCCAGCTGTGTACAGCCCCCCGTGGTATCCAGGGCCCCCCTTGCTGCACACCTGTAAAGGAAGATGTCAGTATACTTATCACTGCCGCCGCCGCCGCTCCGCTGCTTGGTCACCGCGCTGCTCCGGGTCTTCATGCTTCCTGTTCCTTCTCCGGCGCTCGAACAATGACGTCATTTCCTGAGCGCCGGAGAAGGAACAGGAAGCATGAAGACCCGGAGCAGAGCGGTGACCGAGCAGAGGAGCGGCGGCGGCAGCGATAAGTATACTGACATCTTCCTTTACAGGTGTGCAGCAAGGGGGGCCCTGGATACCACGGGGGGGCTGTATACAGCTGGGGCTGCTGTATACAGCTGTGGCTACGTATATACTCGTGTATAAGCCGAGGGGGGACTTTTCAGCACATTTTTTGTGCTGAAAAACTCGGCTTATACACGAGTATATACTGTAGCCACTATGATAGGGCGTTGCTCCAGGGATCTAGTCTGATTGCCATATCTGGAGTCAGGAAGGAATTTTTTCCCCCAATGTGGAGCTTAGTTTTGCCACATAGGTTTTTTTTGCCTTCCTCTGCATCAACATGTTAGGCTATGGGTTGAACTAGATGGACTTAAAGTCTTCCTTCAACCTTAAAAATTATGTTACTATGTTACTATGATACGCAGACCTTACCTGGATGGACTTTTTCTTTTGGGGAGATGTCAAAGATTAGGCACGTTAAAAAAAAAACATGTACCGATGATTACATGATTATGATTCAAATTCAACTATTTACACCGTATACCTACTACTGCACCACATCTGTATTATTATTATATATTTATTATTATTATTATTATTATTATATATTTCTATAGCGCCATTAGGTTCCATGGCGCTTTACAAGTGTAGGGGCAGATGAGGACAAGAATGTAAAATGATGACAATTGAATCATACTGGTACAGTAGGGCATAGGATATTTACACCAGTCAGAGATGCGTTGATGCAATCCAATCTTGAATTTCCTAAATGTTTTTAATTGAAATGTTCAATTCCTACAGCCTCCATTTGGGGATGGAAATATATTATTATTTGCTAATTTTTTGAATATTAGTTCTTACCCAATTATACTACATAGGCAAAGTAGTTGACCACCACTCATGATTTCTAAATACCATAGCCAAAAGAAATGTGAGAGTTACTAGTTATGGGAATGCCAGTTCTGACTTATTATACATTTAGTTTTGTATATAAAATGATGGGTCTCTTTTCCTGAAAAGAAAATTCATGAAAAACCTTTTCAGAAATCTTGAAGGAAACCCTGTAAGTTAAATAAATATTGAATGGCGATTTTGTGGTTCCAGTGAGGCATGAATGGACCCTCCATTTTTTTGTGAAAAGAAAACTCATATGTCAGATTGCAAAGCCCACAACAGTACTGGACAGGTGGACTGTGTAGAAAGTCTGTGTATAGAGCAATTAATCTTCACAGTGGGACACGAAAATTCTTGACAAGGTGCCACAGAAAACAGAAAGGAGCTCACTTCACTTGAGAATGTAAATGTAGCAAAATGGAAAATGATGGTTAGAGGAGCAGATGCTATCACTCATTTCTAATATGACTTATCAATCCCCATTTGTCCCACTACAATAAGCCAATTATAATTTCTAAACCAACAATGTACCTTTAATGGGTTCGGTTAATTAGTGTTCTTTTATTCACACTCATTAAATTATACTTTCAGTTGGTGAGCAAAGTGCTGTACTGGGGGACATTAAAACAGTAGGAGAGTCTTTGAGAAATCAAAACATCTAAATAATTCACAGAGAATTCTAGTATTGCAGTTTTGGAATTAAAAATAATTATTTTTTTCGATGTTCTACTTGCAATCACTATTTCTTGTTGGAGTAAGGTCTCATTCATATTGTAGGCCAAGTAAATGTACTCTCAAACTCCATAGGCCTGTAAAATTATTGCATTAGTGGCTGTTTTTAGTGGCATCACCCTTTATTTACACCCAATTCATTTTTCCATTTGCACCTTTTTTACAGTCACTCTTTTTTGTTAGTTTTTAATTTTTTTTTTGCCCTTGCGGATGGAGTCTGGGCGCCACTTCTGTATTTATCACTCACTCCTGCTTTTGACTGCAAAAACTGATGAGCAAAAACAGACCAAAAGCGCACAGTGTGAGTGGAGCTTTAAAGGGAGAATTGGAGTAGAGGAGAATTTTAACACTATGACAGTCTAGGGTCACACTTGAACCTTGGATCTGCTAAAAGTATTTGTTTTTCAACTTAGATTTTATTGAAAAAGGGATTTGTTAATGGATCTATAGGCTCCAATGCAATATATGCATTGTCTGAAGTGCACTAAAAATACACCACGCGTTTTTGCAACGGGCACCAAAAACACTGCCAGCAGCGTCGTTTTTGGGTGCATTAAAAAAAACACATGGAAGTCTATGGGAACTGCATGCATTAATGCATGGTACATATATGTACAATGCATTAAAGCATGCATTAAAAATGAAAACAAATGTCATGAGAATAGCAAGGGAAAAAAAAGCTTGCTTTCATGCTTCCCTCAAACGGATGCAACCTCCCAAATGTGACCCTAGCCTTAGGGTACATATATGCACCATGCATTAATGCATTAACACATGCGTTTCCCATAGGCTCACATGTTAAAAAAAACATGCATTTTCAATAACAGGCCCAAAAATGCTGCAGACCGTGTTTTTGGGTCACTATTAAAAACTCATAGCGCCAAACGCATTACACTTTTGCAATGCGTTTTTTGCATTGGAGCCTATGGGTGCGTTAACGCATGTGTTTTTCAACATTTGTACATGAAAATAACGCATGCATTTAGCAAATGCATGACTCAAGTGTGACCCTAGACAAATGCTGCAGCCCACCTTTTTAAGGGCATTACAAAAAACACGTAGCACCAAATGCATTGCACTTTTTTTTCATTGTAGTCCATGGGTGCGTTAACGCATGCGTTTTTACACATGTGCACATGAAAATAACTCATGCTTTTAGTGGATGCATGGCATAAATCTGACCATAGCCTTATGGAAATATTTTTTTAATCCTACACAGTTCTTTTTTATGTAGAATAAAGCAAACGTGTTAGGCTAGATTTCCACTAAAGTCGGTAGTTTTGTTTTAATGTTTTGTTATAATGAAATGAATACATCTTATGCCAGGTACAAATAGGAACAAATGGACATCAATAGCCATAGGCTAGGGATACATTTGCGTCTGCTTTTTGTTATGCTGGATTCGGCATAGAGCAGCATGATGACAGCGTTACCGTATTGTAATGCTGTGTTAATGCTGCCATAGAGTATTATGGATGACGGAAGCTGAAGCTGCAAACATGGGCTAACCTCTATTGCCTGCCTAAAAAGATGAAAACTGCTTGAAAGGAAGTTAAACAGCATGCAAATTGACTCTGCAGCCTCAATGGTGTCTATGACTCTATTAGGACTTCCATGCAATTCCGGTTTTCCAGGACTTCAGACGGAATCCTTAGTGGAGACCCAAACATGTATCAGAAACGTAATGAATAATTAGACTGATAATAATTTTTCAATTTCCATGATAAATAACAGAGGTGTACTCAAATAAAGAGGTCTCCAAAAATATGTCCCTGGATTATTTCAAAAGAAGTATGGATAGCTAACACATTCTTATCCCGGTGGACCAGGTTTGATAGAATCAGGCTATAATCTTACATATAATGAACCCAGACAACTAAACTGATCAACAATTGCCCATTGCCTCCATTCTATATATCTCTTTGTAATATAAGGCACTGCTTGATGTGGCAACAAAGATATAAAAATATTGTACTGCTTTGTGAATTCCAAAGAATGTGACCTAGCCATTATCTACCCCTGTACATGCTTCACTTCTATTCCTGATGTAATAGACTCTGTGTATCAATACTTATTTGTGATGGAATTATGCCATCACGCTTCAACCGTTCCTCACAATGGAAGAAGCAAACAAAAGAAGGAGAAAAGTAGCCAGCTAATCCAATACAAATCATGAGATAGACTTTCATTAAAATTAATGCAGACGCTGAAAGAGCTGGAGAAAAAAATGTGCTAAATAGTAATTTGCTAAGGCTGCTTATCTCAAGAAATTCGCTAGGGAAGGACGGCACAATCATATCTTGGCACATGCTTAGTGCTTTCTATACAAACCACTGTCCTACCTCCTAATCTTATCTTTGTGATCTGTATCAGAAATTGTTATAACAACGTCTTATTTATTTTGTGATTACCACAACCCGACTTAGAAGGCCCTGGAGGTTATTTTAATTCTCAAGGGTCCTGTAGACTTTAGGCCAAGACTCATTTGTTCATCTTTCACATATATGAACAGATCATAGGGTAATATGTCTTGTTTAAAAAAAGTAATGCAGCACTTCATCAAAAATATAATTAAACATTCAAGAAGGTTCTCTATGTGCGTTAAGCTACATTTGTACATCCCATCCTAGTGATGAACGTTTTTTTTCTCGGACAGCACTCTGACCCTAGAGTTTTATTGAACCACACACGTATCAGCTACAAAAACTTATCCAAATCTCTGATCATGAGACTTAGGGTATGTCCTTTTGTTATCAAATTTTGCGATCAGACTCGGTCATTAAAGTCTATGGGGAGCAGTGAAACACACATAAAATATCACAGGACAATAAACAGCCACTACTAACACCAGGTCAGATTACCAATACACTAACAGGATGCAGTAGCCATCCATGAAAAAGGTTGCGGCAGCACATGTGCAAAATACTGATGAAACAACCAATCAGAACCTGTCAATTCATGGAGAAGTTGGCTACATAGCATCAAACATGCACGCAGATGAGGATTGCATAGGATGCCAGTAACACAGATACATGTGATGCATAGTGTTTGGTTTACAGCCTATTAATTAAGCCAATACTATTAGATCAGGTGGGTTGTCCAACACTATATGAGTGCACCCGACAGCACAGACACCCTAGTATACCCAACCAGCAATAAACGACCTTGCTTCATCCTATGGAAGCTCTAACAAGCACAAAACAGCCACTGTTGTCCATGCGTCTCTGCTCCCCCTCGTGTATCTGTACCTGAACATGAAAATAAACTAAAACAAAGCTCAGAATGGTGAGTGCCATCTGTTTCTCTGTATCTCTATTGACTGTTTCTGCTGAACTGCAAGATTGAGCACCACCAGAGCTGCTTTTACTGTGCCCGTCTCCTGGAGAGTGTAAGTGCAATGCTATTTGCAACAGCATGTAAGATCCTGTAATAAGCAGTGCCCAGATTTTTCTTCACAATATACAGAAATAATTGAAATAGATTTGGCTAGGATGTAGAGAGGGTCAAGTCTACAATGTCCTGGATACCCCTGTATATATAGGTTGTAAAGCATATACATGTAGATAAAGATAGTTAACTGAAGGAAGGAACAGATAAGGTGACAGAACTATTCATTGATGAATGTTGGCCTCTAATATTATTTTTTTTTGCATTTTCTACTTCATCCAGCTAATCTTATTCGACTGACCAACACTAGCCCAACCTAAGACTTCATATAACAAAATGTAGCACAATGACCAGTGGAAAGTTGCTCTTGGTGCAATTACCCAACTCTAGCTCTCTTCTTCCCCCAAAAAACACTGGCATTTGTTTTTATATATTAGGCAATTATTTACAAAGGCATTTCAATAAGTGAATAGCATTGCCTTCACCAATTTGCATAAAAACTAGCCCTCCAGTGATACAGTTTATGAAGTGTCATACGTCAATGATTGATGTACTCTGAGGCATCTAATTAAGGCTAGGGTCACACATAAGACCTGGATCCGTTATTGACATCAGTTTTTTCCACTTTTGTGTTCTAAGTCCAAAAACCGATGCCAAAAACGGATGCTGCACTCAAGTTTGACTGCAATGGTGTCAGTTTGTTTGCAGGACCCAAAAAATGTTGCAAGCAACGTTTTTGGGTGCAGTTAAAAAATGGATCTGTTTTTTTAACATGGGACCCTAGGGAAAATGGATCCGTTTTTTAGAGCATTGTTATGGCAACAAAAACGGATCTGTTTTTAGAGCATTGTTTATGGAAAAAATGACAAAGTCCCAAAAACGCAGAGCTGAACAGGAGGGTCAAAAAGCACCCTAAAAAAATGGATCAGTTATTGAAAACAAGGGAAAAATCTGATGGCCATGTGTGACCCTAGCCTAAGACTAGTTCATTTTCTTAAACTCCCCTTTCTTTCCCTTAGGCTGGGTCACATTTGAAAGGCACAATCCGTAACGCATCTATTACCGGATGTCGGTTTTACTGTGTGACATCACATTTGGCATCACATTGCAGATATGGATCCAGTAATGGATCCAGATCTGCAATGTGAAAAAATTGTGGCACCAAAAAATGGATCTGGTACCACAAAGTACATTCATGTACCTTGCGATACCGGATCCGGTTGCCATAGGCGCCCACTGTAAAAAAAAAACGGATCAGGTTTTTCAACTGCTCCGAAAAATGCAGCCTGCATGATTTTTACCACAGGCTGCAAAACCGGTTGCAGTAACCGGATGGCAATAAGTGCAATCCGGTGGTTTTTCTATTGCAGCCTAAGCCTGCGGAATCGGATCCGGTTTTGACCATTTTATGGTCAAAACCAGATCCGGTTTTGAAAAGAAAACGGCAAATGTGACCCTTGCCTTATTTCTATTTATGCTTCCCCTTTTCCTCTCTTTCTTCCTTCTTTTTTCTTCTCTTTCTAGCTATCCTATGATTTTTTTTTTCATTTGGGCTCTATGTGCAGGCAGCAGAGCATACACCAGGGCACATAACAGAGTTTTCCGAGTTAATAAGCAAGTAATAATAGATAAAGCACACCTCTACAAGAAAAATAACATTTTATTGGGATGACAAATCTGAAACAATTAGAGTAATACAGTATCTGCTGAAAGCGATCCTTCAGGGCTATATATTGCTCCATTTTGCAGGGCCTCAGATGGAAATTTGTGCCATATTTCAAATCTAACGCTACACTGGAATTTGCTGTTCTGCATTTACTGTGTGAGCTAAAAATTCCTCTGAGCTTCTGTTAGCCACACCAAGCAAAACACAAATGTGATTCGACTTTGTGGTACTCAATCATTTATGAAAGCATTATTTTTAAGCCAGTGCATTTCCACTAAAGCAGAAGTGTAAAGCTATGTAGGAGTAGAAAAAAGAGATTAATAATAGTTGTATTAGGCTTGTGTGTCAATATAATCTTTGCGAAAAATATAATCCGTGTATAGGCTCACTAGGCCATACATATTTTACATTAACAATCTTTGTAATCTAATTAAATAGACATATTAAAAGTATAATTTCTAACCCTAGTTTACTATGTAACACAAGGAAGTTATAGATTTTTGCAGAATCACAGGTATCCATCATCCGGGGGCATAGATTAAGAATGTTCCCCTAGCCCTGTTTCCAAACACCTTAGCCAAGGCTTACTGGTGTCCCTACATGGGCACTCAGCATACAAGATACATGCTTCATTAATGCCTTCCAAGTATGTCTTTTATTGCAGTCAGCCTATCAGTTTTTATTATTTTACATTGATTTTCTATTTTTACAAAAGTTGAGCTTGTCAGCACACATTACATTTAGCTTGTGTGAGCCCATCTGGCACAACACGGTAGCTTTACTCAGAAAGTCAGAGTTCATCCTGTCTAAGGCTGGGGTCACACTTGCGTTTTTTTCATGAGTTTTTGGAGACCTGCATTTTTTAAAAAGCATGTAAAAACGCACCCATAGGCCCCCATGTTAAAAAACGCATGCCCTAATAGCAAAAACGCATGTGTGACAGTACCATGCGTTTTTGTGTGTGTTTTTGCAATTATGTGATTAGCTGACATCAAAAACGCATGCAAAAACGCATGGTACATCAGTACCATCAAAAAACGCATGCGTTTTCTAAAAAAACGCAAGCATTTTCCATAGGGGCCCATGTTAAAAAAAAGCATTCGTTTTCAAAACAGCACCAAAAAATAGTGCATGCACTATTTTTGGGTGCTGTTTTAAAAACGCATGCAAAAACGCAGGGTGCCATCAAACACCTTAAAAAACGCATGCTGAAATGAAAAAAACGCATGTAAAAACACAGGGTACCATCAGACACCTAAAAAAACGCATGCCGAAATGAAAAAAACGCATGCAAAAACGCAGGGTACCATAAGACACCTTAAAAAACGCATGCTGAAATGAAAAAAACTCATGCGTTTTTTAAGACACTAAAAAAACTCATGCCAAGTGTGACCCCAGCCTTAGGCTATTATAAATTAGCAGTGAAAAAAAGCTATTTCCAACCTATTATTAAGTAGGAAACAGATCATTTGGCAGCCTTTGACCCAAGACAGAGATAACATTTTACTATTGTATATGTATATTCTGTAAAGTAGAACTCAATTTGAGTTGCTTAGTCACGGCAGGTGAGCTCACATAAATTAGTAGAAATGTCCTCTTTGAACCTGTAGTTTTTAAGTAAAGGAGTAATAAAATTTAAGATAAAAATTTGAAATGTTTGCTTATAAGGTCCCCAATATACTATAGATAGCTTTTGACAAACAGGTATTTCTTGACCCTCCCAGGCACAGAAGTGCTCGCTCTGCCATGTAGTGATGGGCAAACCCGCCAATGTTCAGGTTCAGCGAACTTGCCCAAATGTTTTTAAAGTTCGGGTTCAGGGTCGAAAGCGGATCGAACTTCAGTCCGAACCCCGAACTCAGAATGTAAAGTTATGGGATGGGGGCTAGGAAGCTGTAAAAGAAAGAAGATAGTTATTAAACAGCATTATACTTATTGGGGTCCACCCGCTTGTAATTCAGGGGCTGCTCAATATTTTCCTGGATATTCACTGTGGGGGGACCCAATAGCCAATCACAGATGCTGTCATAGAGAATTGGCGAATCAAAACCACAATGTGTTTTTAGCCTCAGATTTCATGCTCTTTTGGTGCAACCTTGGCACAAGACTGCATGCACTGTGTTCAATGTGTTCATCTGCATCTCCTGGCCTAAAAAAAATCACCTAAAGCACAACACGTCTTTTGCTGCAGATTTTATGCTTTTTTGGTGCATTGTGTTCAATATGTTCATCTGCATCTCCTGGCCAAAAAGGGCACTAAACCCGCCACACGGCTTTTGCCACATAGTTCATGCTTTTTTGGTGCAATTTTGCCATAAAACTGCATGCATTATATTCAGTATATATATCTGTATGTCCTGGCCCAAAAAAAGCACGAAAACCACAAGGTGGTTTTTGCTGCAGATATCTTTTGTTTGGTGCATTGTGATCAATGTGTTCATCTGCATCTCCTGCCCCAAAAAAGCACCAAAATCGCTAAGTGGTTTTTGCTGTAGATTTTATGCTTTTGTTGGTGCAACTTTGGCATAAAATTACATGCATTGTGTTCAATGTGTTCATCTACATCTCCTAGCCCAAAAAAGCACCGAAACCACAATATAGCTGAACCCTTTTTATAAAATTATTCCTTGAAATTATTTTTAAAAAATGACGTGGGCTTTACCACATTTTTGTACGCCAGCTAGGTACAGCAGGCTGTAAATAGTAGCCCACAGCTGCCCCAGCAACTGGTACATTCATAGAAGTGCCATTTTCTGGCACTGTACCCCTATTTTTCCAGTGGCCCTGGTGACGATGGCCTGCTGGATAATAAAGGGGTTAATGCCAGCTTTGTATTGGTTGTTGGCACTAAGCCTGAAATTCATAGTGTAAGCAGTAAAAAAACAGAACACCGAAAAAAACATTTATAAATGAAATACAACCCTGTTTCCCACTTTTAATTGACAAAAAAACCCTTCCCTCTGACATAATCCACAGGTAACATCTTCAACTCTGCTGCATATCTCTGTGAGCAGACACCCATTTTCTGTGACAGCAACTGTGATTGGCTGTTGGTCCCCTCTTCAGTGAATATCTAGATAATGAGCAGCACCAGACGTAGACACAACGGGATGGTGGGGCGGTGGATGCAGTAAGTAAAATGCTGATTAATAACTCTTTTCTTTATTTTTACAGTTCCTTCCCCCCGAACCTAAACCTGAATTGTAACATGGACTTCCCAGGAAAGTCTTTGTTTGAGATCTGTTCCCGAACACTAGATGTTCGGTATGGACCCCAAGATTTACAGTTCGGATTTGCCCATCACTACTGCTATGTGTTCCTGTGTTCTCTTTGAGACAGCTGTTGTCATATTCCGTTGGCATCAACTAATTTCTTAATAAAAAAACAAACAGACTGGCAATCCGATATTGAACAGATCCTAACAGATGATGTCAGGGTCAGTTGGGTTGCTTCCATGCAAATTATATTATTAAGTGAGCCTGTTGATATTGGAGAGTTTAGCCAACAATAGTTTAATGGTATAAAGTGTTTCAGGGTCTTTATTGTCCTCATATTAGTATATGTTTTGTTTAGCCATTGCTATAACAGCAGATTTGCACCTTTGTATCTATTTGTATTTGTTATGATATGCTAACCTTTACAGTTGTGTCATTTTGTTTTGTGAAGATGATGTGGTAAGAACAGGATGGGTGGCATTGAGGTGCTCAGGAGGTGAGAAGGTGAGTATAAGGTTTCACGTTTTTTTTAACATTTTTCCTCTATTTTGCTAAATTCATGCGGAAGTAAAGAAAATTTGTACATTTTTGTACAATTTGAGTAGAATTTAATGCCACTCAAATTATTCGCTCATCTCTATTTAGAAACTTTGAGATTGTCTTAATGAACTAAACAAGTAAAGATTTTCAAAGGCGGAGATTCTTTATATGATGAGGTGTGGAGGGTCCGGACAGGTAAGTGGTGAGGTGAGTATAAGGATTTTCTTTATTTTTACATATTATGCCTATTGTACCTAGGCTCTCCTTAGATGATAAGGCACACTAATTTTGCACAGAATAAATTCTCCACAAATCAAAAGTCATGGGAAAAACTGCGTGAACAGGCAAATTTCAATTTTGCCTGATCCGCTTATTTCTATTTCCAAGTGTCTTAGTCTGAAACCTCCAATTCGTGAAAAAAACAGTGAGTGTTACACTTACCTGTAGAGCTACCGGAAGGGAAATGAAGTGCTGCATAGAGCCTATTCTTATCAGTGTAGTATAATAAAGTCAAGAACGAGGCCACTGGAATATGAGGACTAAGTTGTCATAAAGATATAAAGATCCTAATCAGAGGACCTGGATGAAGGACGAAGTGCCGCTCGACCTGCGCTGCCATAAAGGACCACCAGAAACACGGGATATCTGGGTTAAGATGTAGTTTTAATTTTGTAGCATGTCGGAGCTGCTACCGGGCTCCTTCCTCAGAGACAATCGTCCTTCATCCAGATAGTCTTCACCACGGTTTACTCGTGGAGGTGCAGACCATGCAGCAGATGTTTCTAAGCGATCATACTTGGTTGTGGGTTACACAACCATATCAGGTGAGCAGTTTTCAATAAGTTTTATTGCCGTTACCTGTCTGAAGGATAAGACCCTATTGCGCATTATCTCATATTTCAGAATCAGAGGACCTAGCCCTCACATAAACTTACTAGCCTAGTACTGTATATGAAAATAAATTAATATGCTGAATAGATTAACAGCTGCTGAGTAAAGAAACATCACATGGATGGCAAGTGAGACAAAAATTGTCCCACTTTTCTGGATGAGAGCCAATTTTTTATAAGCTCGTGTGATCTCAGCTTAGGCCTTAGACTGGGGTCATACAAGAGAATAAAAACTTTTCATCCATGTGCTGTCCATATGTAATATATATATTTTTTTATCAGCAACTATTAATCTTTTAGAGAACCATTTACAGTTTCCCTTCTTACAGAATTGTCATGTAGTCACAAACAATCAGATGCTATAGTGATGGTCCATTTGGCATCCATTTTTTTTCTTGCACTATACTGATTTTGGAGTCAAATTGCACGACGCAGAATACAGCTGAGAAAAAAAATGCAGATCTGTACTTTCTAACCGAAAAACATTGGTCTGAGTGCAGTCCTTTTTTTATTGAATTACGCTCATTCGATGTATAAGCGAGCCCTTATTTCTCGACTATTATTCTCATCTTCGGTGCTACAGTAATATAACATGTTGCTGTATGAAATATTTGTCCAATGTTTTAGAGGTTTTTATTTCTTTCTGTATGCTGGGGTGTGAGCTCTGATGTTTTCTCGCTGTCTTAAAATCACCCTAAAATAGATTCTAGGATCTTACACATGTCATGATAGACCCTTATGAATGGCTTACTCAATAGCTGCAAGACACCATGGTGAAGTATTTGCGGTAATGTCTGATGTCAAGTCAGCCTTCTTTGACTGACGCAAGGTTCTGCAATGTTTTTGTTTGAGTAATTTGTGCAAATAAAAAAAAATGTCATAAAATTTTACTCAAATTTGATTTGCATCAAATCACTTTGATCATCACTACTAGATACATCTTAATTTTTAGTCGATTTAAACTGATGTGATTTCATTGGCATACAGAAGCACTCTACCAAAGCTCATAGAGTAAGTATGATTTCTCATCTCCACACAATAACAGAAAAAAGAGCGGATCTACTTGTGGCCAATCATTTTTGTAGTCCTCATCACACCATAATGTGATGTGAAAATGCTTGTATTGAAAAGCAATTTCAAATCCCAAAGGTACAGAAGAATCTGGGAATACAACCTTTCACACATTCCAAGCAGGAATGAATGTGTTGCATGGAGTTATGTCTTTTTATATCAATCGAAGAGTCTTGAATTCTAGGACCATCCACTAATCAAAGGACAAGAAAATTATTGTGCTTCTTATCTCTCAATGCTGGAATTTACTGCCCCAGCTTCTTTTTCTTCCCCCTTCCCACACTGACCATTCTGTGCTCTGCTTTATGTCACCTGTCTTATTTACTACATTATCTAACCCTCCATGTGTGCATACATACGTGGTCAAAATTGTTGGTACACCTCATTTAATGATAGAAAATTCCACAATGGTCGCATAAATAACTTGAATCTGACAAAAGTAATAATAAATAAAAAATCTATGAAAATGAAAGCCAGATATTGCTTTTCAACCCTGCTCCTACAGAATTTGTAAAAAAAATTAAACACATGAAATAGGCCTGGACAGAAATGATGGAACCCCTGAAAATAATGTGACAAAAGGGACATGTAAATCAAAGTGTGTCCATTAATTAGTATCACAGGTGTCTACAATCTTTTTATGAATCAGTGGGCCTGTATATAGGGCTACAGATACCCACTGTGTTGTTTGATGTGTACAACACTCAACACGGACCAGAGGAAGTGAAGGAAAGAGTTGTCTCAGGAGAGTAGAAAGAATATTTTAGACAAGTATGTTAAATGTAAAGGTTATAAGACCATCTCCAAGCAGCTTGATGTTCTTGTGAATACAGTTCAAATATTATTCAGAAATTTAAGATCCATGGAACTGTAACCAACCTCCCTGAATGTGGCCGCAGGAGGAAAATTGATGACAAATTAAAGAGATGGATAATATGAATGGTAACAAAAGAGCCCAGAAAAACTTCTTAAGAGATTAAAGATGAACTTCAAGCTCAAGGAACATCAATGTCAGATCGAACTATCCGTCGTTGTTTGAGCCAAGGTGGACTACATTGGAGGCGACCAAGGAGGACAACATTGTTGAAAAAAAAAATCATAAAAAATCCAGACAGCTATCTACCAAACTACGTGTTAACAAGCCATAAAGCTTCTGGGAGAATATCCTATGGATAGATGAGACAAAATAGAACTGTTTGGCAAGGCACATCAGCTCTACGTTCACAGATGGAAAACTGAAGCATATCAAGACAAGAACACTGTCCCTACTGTGAAACCTGAAGGAGGCTCTATTATGTTCTGGGCTGCTTTACTGCATTTGGCAAAGGGTGTCTTGAATCTGTGCAGGGTCAATTAAATACCATGACTATCAAGAGATTCTAGAGAGAAATGTGCTGCCCAGTGTCACAGAGCTTGGTCTCAGTCACAGATCATGGCACTTACAACATGATAATGACCCAAAATACACAGCTAAAAACACCCAAGAATGGCTTAGAGAAAAACATTGGACTGTTCTCAAGTAGCCTTGTATGAGCATCTTTGGAAAGAGCTGAAACATGCCACCTGGAAAAGGCAACCTTCAAACACGAGACAACTAGAGCAGTTTGCTCTTGAGTAGTGGGATAAAATACCTGTCGAGAGGTGCAGAAGTCTCATTGAGGGTTACAGGAATCAATTGGTTGCAGTTATTGACTCAAAAGGTTGTGCAACATGATAAGTTAAGGATACCATCATTTCTGTCCAGGCCTATTTCATGAGTTTAATTTATTAAAAAAATCCTGTGCAAGCTGGGTCTGACTTTCATTTGTTCATTTTCATAGATTTTTTTAATTTATTATTACTTTTGTCAGATTTACGGTAAGTTATTTCTGTGACCATTGTGAGTTTTTCATTCATTAAACGAGAGGTACCAACAATTTTGACCACTTGTGTATACGTGTGTGTTCAGAATTTGTGTCATCCTTAACCTGATGAAGAGACCTTAGAGTTTCGAAAGCTCACTATTTCTTACCATCTTTTCAGTTAGCCATTAAAAGGTAGCAACTCAGATTTTAATACTTTTCTTAGAAAAACTCTCTGTGTGGTAGGAAACAGCAGGGAACCATAAAGACACTTTGTGCCACCATACATGGTTCCCAGACTCTTGAAGAGCATTTAGCAAAATTATTAAAAACTAGATGGTGGCCCGATTCTAACGCATCGGGTATTCTAGAATACCTTGTAAACAGGAGTGAAGTGTGTCACACTGACTGACAGCCTTGTAGACAGGAGTGAAGGACGTCACACTGACTGACTGCCTTGCAGACAGGAGTGAAGTGCGTCACACTGACTGACAGCCTTGTAGACAGGAGTGAAGGACGTCACACTGACTGACTGCCTTGCAGACAGGAGTGAAGTGCGTCACACTGACTGACAGCCTTGTAGACAGGAGTGAAGTTCGTCACACTGACTGACAGCCTTGTAGACAGGAGTGAAGGACGTTACACTGACTGACTGCCTTGCAGACAGGAGTGAAGTGCGTCACACTGACTGACAGCCTTGTAGACAGGAGTAAAGTTTGTGACACTGACTGACAGCCTTATAGACAGGAGTTAACTGCGTCACACTGACTGACAGCCTTGTAGACAGAAGTGAAGTTCGTCACACTGACTGACAGCCTTGTAGACAGGAGTAAAGTTCGTGACACTGACTAACAGCCTTGTAGACAGGAGTGAAGTTCATCACACTGACTGACAGCCTTGTAGACAGGAGTAAAGTTCGTGACACTGACTGACAGCCTTGTAGACAGGATTGAAGTTCGTCACACTGACTGACAGCCTTGTAGACAGGAGTGAACTGAATCAAATTGACTGACAGCCTTGTAGACAGGAGTGAAGTTCATCACACTGACTGACAGCCTTGTAGACAGGAGTGAACTGCGTCACACTGACTGACAGCCTTGTATACAGGAGTGAAGTTCGTCACACTGACTGACAGCCATGTAGACAGGAGTGAAGATCGTGACACTGACTGACAGCCTTATAGACAGGAGTGAAGTTCATCACACTGACTGACAGCCTTATAGACAGGAGTTAATTGCGTCACACTGACTGACAGCCTTGTAGACAGGAGTGAAGTGCGTCACACTGACTGACAGCCTTGTAGACAGGAGTGAAGTTTGTCACACTGACTGACAGCCTTGTAGACAGGAGTGAAGTGCGTCACAGTGACTGACAGCCTTGTAGACAGGGGTGAAGTTCGTGACACTGACTGACAGCCTTATTGACAGAAGTTAACTGCGTCACACTGACTGACAGCCTTGTAGACAGGAGTGAAGTTCGTCACCCTGACTGACAGCCTTGTAGACAGGAGTAAAGTTCGTGACACTGACTAACAGCCTTGTAGACAGGAGTGAAGTTCATCACACTGACTGACAGCCTTGTAGACAGGAGTAAAGTTTGTGACACTGACTGACAGCCTTGTAGACAGGATTAAAGTTCATCACACTGACTGACAGCCTTGTAGACAGGAGTGAACTGAATCAAATTGACTCACAGCCTTGTAGACAGGAGTGAAGTTCATCACACTGACTGACAGCCTTGTAGACAGGAGTGAACTGCGTCACACTGACTGACAGCCTTGTATACAGAAGTGAAGTTCGTCACACTGACTGACAGCCATGTAGACAGGAGTGAAGATCGTGACACTGACTGACAGCCTTATAGACAGGAGTGAAGTTCATCACACTGACTGACAGCCTTGTAGACAGGAGTAAAGTTCGTGACACTGACTGACAGATGGAGGAGGAAGCTGAGGAAGCTAAGGGGATGGAGGAGGCTGTGAAGATGGGGAGGCTGAGGGGATGGAGGAAGCTGTGAGGATGGAGGAGGCTGTGAGGATGGGGAAGTTGAGGGTATGGAGGAGGCTGTGAGGACGGAGGAGGCTGAGGGGATGGAATAGGCTGGAAGGATAAAGTTTGAATTCCGCTCCTCTAATTGGTCAACCGCGGCGACCAATTAAAGACGCGGAATTCAAACCGCGCGCCAAGCCGCGCTACCTCTCTGATTGGTCACCGCGGCTACGGCGACCAATCAGAAGAGTACTGCGGTTTGGCGCGCTGTTTGAATGCCACAAAGGGCACTGCTCCACAGTCGGCCGTACCCGTGTATCCCGAAGCCGCTGTCGCCAGGCTGCAAATTGGCACGAAATTCGAACTTTGAATTTGCGCGCCTACTTGCATAGTCTGCGCTCATTGGTGGTTGCCTCCGGTGGACACCAATGAGCGGCCTCTGTCTGGCGTGCGATTTCTGTGACCGACAGACGCCTTAGACAATTATATAGTAGATTACACTGGAAATATATATCTATACTTTTTTTTCTTAATGTTTTGCTTGACACATTATTTTTGTTGCTAACAAATGTGCAATGGAAACTTAATGAGAAAAGACTTTCTCTTAATTTTTTTCAATAAAGTATGAATCACTCTGGTTGAGTCATATCTCGTGGGATGCTTGAATCCAAAACCATAATCCCATTATTGTTTGCTAACTTTGTATTTCATTTACAGCAAATACAAACTTAAGTCAATATTATCTAGTGAGACTCTGGGGGCTAGTGAATGTAAGGTATTTAGCAGAGAGGTGATTGGAAAAGAAATACTGAATTTACAATGAGCCAGGAGAGTAAAGAATATAGGCCCTAAGTCAATGGCAGCTTTAAACTATGAGCTATGCTTACTGGACTGTAATTAACCAGTGTTTTATCTGACCTCTGGATATTACTAACACACTGCATGTTTACTTGTTCACTTTTCACACTGTTATTTTTCTTAAACAACCAATAAGCAAATATCCGCCTACTTTTAAAAAAGATAGATTTTCTTTAATGATGCTTCAGGACCATAAGCAGAGAAAAAGAGATGAGCCTGATCTCTTCCTATTTATACATATCGAAGATGAATAAAATTAGATGCACAAGAAAAATATAATATGCAATTATAAAATTTACTGCAATTTCATATCAAAAATAGAGTTTCATCATTGGCATATTCACAGCAGTAGTTAAGTCCTTTCTTTATAATCCATCTGTATATAGACTTGAAACAGAGAAAATAGACAATAGCTTTCTCAGTATTCTAAGAAAAACAGCATTCAATGAGGCAACATACTCCAAACATACTGATGGTATTGGTTACAGAATCATTTCTAAACCAGTCAATGTTCCAGTGAGCACTGTAGGGGCCATAATGCAAAAGTGGAAAGAACATCGTTTCACCATAAAACGGCCATAAACAGGTGTCCACCACAACACAACAGGGCTGGAATCAGAAGGTACAATTGGTTAGAAGAAAACAATAAGTATAACCTGTATGCAAGCTCACCATGCAAAACTCCATTGCTGAACAAAACGTATATCTAAGCATGTTTAAAGTTTGCTCATCATTATTTAGACAAATACTGAAATACTGGAAGAACATAGTCCTGTCAGATGAGACCAAAACTAAACTGTTCAGATGCCATAACTCTAAATTGATTTCATAGAAAGAAAATAAAGCTGACGGAAAAGCCCAGCCAATCAGCTAACCTGAATCCAATATAAGATTTATGCAATGAAGTAAAGTTCAGAGTTCATAGAAGGAGTCGACAGAACCTTCAGGATTTGAAATGTTTTTGTATGTAAGAAAGGGATAAAATCACACCAGATCAATGCATGCAACTAATTACTTCATATAGGAGGCGTCCTGAAGCTAATATCACTAGAGATGAGTAGACCCGTGGAGGTTGCAGCGTATTCTAAAGAGGTCACTGCCAGTCAATGGCAGGCGTGAAAAATTCAGTACATACTGCTGAATAGGAGTGATCCCTGGATCTTTATTCTAAGAACATTTAATTCTGGAGTCTAACTCTGAAATAGTTTCTCTGAACAAAGCTTCATAAGAATCATTGGACATCCTATGACATTACTCTGTGGAATACGACGGAACATCTAGGATTTATTTTGAAGTAATACATTTTTGACCAAGGGCATTTGGGGGAGTCTTTATCTATATAAAGTTTTTTTCCCTCTATACCTTATTTTTCGCATTATAAGACACACTTTTATTCCCCCAAATTTTGAGGGAAAGGAGGCGGGTGCGTTTTATAATGCAAAATTAGTAGATTTGAAGTGGGGGGGTGGGGGCTCGCTCTGGATACGGTGTCTAGGAACTGGAACGAACTACAGCTTCGGGCCGTGGTCATGTGGGCCACTCATTAGGCTCATTAAAATGCACTCCATCCTGCTGTCAATCACTGGTGGGGGAGCAGCGCATATGACAGGAGCCTAGGAGTGGGTCCACAGCCCAGCAGCTGCAGTTTGTGTGAATAGTCAGTATTTTCCATGTTTTTATTGTGTAGAAACCATTGACTATCCTGGCTATATCAAACCCACCACTCTCCATTGCTCCAGCAGCTGGTGCCATTCCCGCTGTCTTCGCTGTGCCAGCATCCGGCCCCGTGATCGTCACTGCATAGTGACATCATCACTGTGTGCTGCTCACAGGACTGGATGCTGGTATAAGCAGATGGAGGGATGGATGGCTGCAGTGCAAGTAGAAATGGAGAGAAGTGAGTATGATATTATTTATTTTTAAAGTTTGCGCCAGGGTGTGGGCTCTGTGTGCCACCATGAGGGGCAGTGTGTCAGCATAGGGGGCCTATTTGCCAGCATGGGTGCAAGTGTACCTGCATGGGGCCAGTGTGTCAGCATAGAAGGCTAGTGTGCCAGTATGGGGGGTAGTGTGCCAGCATGGGGGGCCAGTGTGCCTGCATGGGTGCCCAATATGCCAGCACGGGAGGCCAGTGTGCCAGCATGGGGGCCAGTGTGCCAACATGGAGGGCAGTGTGCCAGCATGGGAGGCAGTGAGCCAGAATGGGGGGCCAGTGTGTCTGCATGGGGACCAGTGTGCCAGCATGGGGGGCAGTATGCCAGCATGGGGGACAGTGTGCCAGCATGGTGGACATATATACCAGCATGAGGGGTTCATGTACCAGGATGGGTGACATATATACTGATTGTAAGATGGGCACTGGCATTATAAGATGGACCCCATTTAACATTAAAAATTTATTTTTTCTCTTTTCCTTCACCAAATTTGGTGGTGCATCTTATAATATGGTGCATCCTATAAAGCGAAAAATACAGTATTTGCCAGGTTAGTAATGGAGGTGTCTACTATCCATTAATAACCCCTGAGCTTGATGTCAGGTGTCAATTTAGTCAATTTACTTTACAGCTGAATTCAATCCCACAAGTATTACCTTGATTGCCATTGCATCAGGGCAATCAGGAAGAGCTGGGGCTCTGATGCAGCCTCTCAACAAACTTTATTAGCATACAAACAGTACTCGAATATTGAATTCAGGCACATACTTTCTTTAAAAAAAAATCCACATTTGAGTTTCAGTCATGGACACCCACAGGTGTCTTGTACAAACCCCGAACTCTTCAGTTTGCTTTTGCTCATTCTATTAATCACCAACAATGGCTTTTGTATGAAGTATTAAATACATTTCAGTGAGTGTGCTTAATACTTTTTCACTGTAATTTCTTAATATTAAACATAAATGAATTAATGGACATCTATAGTTTAATTTCTACGCCTGTTTGGATTTAAAGGGAACCAACCACCCCCAATGACCCCCCCGGACTATTAATATGGCTCCCTACACCCAGCACATACATGTGCTGCAATGTTTTTTGCTAAAAAAACTGCTTTTTAAAAGTAAAGATAATGCTATATAAAGTTTCTACCGAAGGGACGGGTGGGCGTTACTTACATGGGGCTAAAGCCGAGATTCTGCTGCCACTCATCCTCCTCTCTCCTCTCGCAGCAGTAACGGCCAGCCCTTTGTTCAGCGCAGGAAGTCAGAGCGCGCGCTCGCTACCCGGCTGTAGCTGATGACGTGTGCACGGGCATGACATCCCGTGCACCAGGCTGTGACGCTGAACAAAGGGCTGGCCGTTACTGCTGCGAGGGGAGAGAGGAGGATGCGTTTACCGCATACCGGCTGCACTTGCGGCGCGGTTGCGGTAAACGCCATGCAAAGTATAGGCGTACTTGCGGCAGGTGCGGCAAGTGCGGTTTTGCACTTGCGGCAGGTGCGGCCGCGAAAAAAACCGTGGCTGACCGCGCTTTTTTTCGCGGCCGCACCTGCCGCAAGTGCAAAACCGCACTTGCCGCACCTGCCGCAAGTACGCCTATACTTTGCATGGCGTTTACCGCAACCGCGCCGCAAGTGCAGCCGGTATGCGGTAATCGCGGCAGATGCGTTTTTTTCACCGCATCTGCCGCGAATTTCAAAAAACGCTGATGTGAAAGGGCCCTTACAAATATATTTATTTAGAAAATTGGTGACATATTCAACACTTATTTCATCTGCTGTAAGTCATACAGATATATCAGAGTTACTGGAAACCCCAGGTAGTCAGGAGACTGAAAGCAGAGGATGTACTTAAAGCTGTCAGAAAACAGAAGACCATTAGCAGAGGTATTTGAAGCAATAGGCAGACAGGAGGTCAGTAGCAGAGGTTTAGGAAGCTACAGGCAGACAGGAAACTGATAACAGTGGTACTTGAAGCCTCTGGAAGACAGTAGATTGGTATTTTTTTTTTTTTATGTGTTTACATATGGTAGAGACAAGTCAGTCAGTAGAGCGGTACAGGGAGTAGCCAGCCACTGGAGGCATTGGACCAGTCTGTCTCTAGTCTTCAAACTATATTTTCTCTGAAGGTCTCCAGCCCAATTCTGCCAGAAGGCTCTGATTTATGCTGTAGTTGGTTTGGGTAGCCTGAATTAGCTGACAAGTTCTCTTTAATATTACTTTTAGAAATCACCAAGAGTACTGTCACATGTATATCTAGACAAAACAGGAATTATAAAGACCAGTGGGAAACCCGGGCAACATTAGAAAAGGAGTGGCAGGGAATTAGAAAAGTGAATATACTTACAAGTATTTTTTTTCGGACCTTCTACTCTTGAACAACATTTAGTTTTTTTCCCTGCAGTAAATAAGTCCAAAATTCTGTGTTCATATTACAATTATATAGAGCTTTAACCACTATGAGAAGAATGTGGATATTCATTTTTATGTCTTTGACATCACTGTAAGGTATCATATATGATGTGTCAGTGCATTGTTGGAAAATGTGCCATTCTAATGTTGTTGTTATTGAGGCTGATGACATAATAGGGGTCTCAAACATGTGGCCCAGGGACTACATTCAGTCCATGAAGCTGTTGTGACAAGTTGGACAACAGAACTCCTGAGACATTAATGAGAGGAAGATTTTTTTTAACCATTTCGTGATATTTGCTGTATATAATGAACAATATATGGTGTGATGATAGCAGAGCCAGTATTATCATCAGCAGGTGGTAAACGGTGCCGATAGCCCAAGGCCAAGCAATGTCCTTTGAGTAAGTAAACTATGGTGGCTTGTAATGCTCTGCAATAAGCAGGGTCTAACAGGCAACGTACCAGTATCATACCTAATTTTGTGTAATGCAGAAGTATTGTATGGTACTAGATCAGCAATCAAGAAAGTGATAGTTTCGTCTAGGGAGTAAGTATAAAATGAAAAGAAATTCCAGAAAATCACAAATTGTCAAAAGTGAAGCATGAAGAAAAAAGATTTTGCCAAAAAAATTTTCTTTTATGTTAAAGCAAAAGCAAACCAAAAAATGTATAGAGCAGAAAGAAAAAGCTGGCCTGACTATTTATTCAAAAAAATGTTTGTTTGGTATCGGCACTTCCAGATCAGCCAAAGCTACAAATCTGCACAGCTTATAATGACATAAAAAAATGAAAGAAAAAATGAATCAAAAAGTTGTATAGAAAAAAAAGGTATCACTATATATCTCAACCCACAAGTAGAGTAGAGCATCAGCTTCAAATTTGTTTTATTTTGGAAGAAAACACCACATGCTGTAACTCCTGGTTGAATGGGCGGTACTACCAGGCAAGGTTAGTACGATAATCCAACCCCCCCCCCACTAGATCACCGGGTAATACCCATAGGAGCACGTATGTTCTTCTATTCCTCTCAAAGCATGAGTAAGGCTTCTATAGCTGAAATGCATAGGTCTGACTAAAGCCTTTTTTACTTGTATTTCTGTGAATATATGACCAGTACTGCACTGGAGAAAAGTTTAATTGTACCTTATATGTGGGATTTCTGTCTTTACAATGGACCTCCTCTATTGGATTCTAGTGGGTTTTATAGTTGTGCCATTGATATTCTACAAGTTAAAAGTACGGTAGTTTGTGAGTGATCACGGTTCTTAAGTAGATTATACCGTTCATTGATTCTGACAATAATCCAGAGCATCTGGAGGCTATAAGGGGTTCAGAAGATAAGGGTCCTGGCTTTATCGTATTTCAACATTTTTTACACGCAAAAAGTAATTAAGAGATGGTGAGCAACATGTTACTTGATGCGAATGATTAAAGAAGAGGAGATTTCATTTTCTTCTTAGAAATATTATTCAGTGATTAAAACAAAGAATTTTTTATAATTAATCTGTAACTATGCTCATTCTACAGCAAAGCCTGTGGCTGAAATTATAAATACTAAATATAAGATGCCATATGCCACATACATATGTCCACAATAATATTATGTAATTTACAGTATTATTTATAGTGAATTATGAATATGTCAAAAAAAAAATTGTAAAATTACCATACAAAGAAGAACAGTGCACAGATGTACATGTGCCAGATTAAAAAATATTCCAGATGCTCAATTCTAAATACGAAGAACATAGAGGAAAAATGCACAAAATATAACATTATGTCCCATAGTCACTAAAGAATCACCATGACACATATTAAAGTAAAAAAAAAAAAGACTGGTTTTGAAGAACAATCCCAACTCCATGTTAATACCCACTACCCAGCCTTCTTGAGGAGTTTGAAAGGAGTGGAGCCAAGCAAGAGCCCTTCCAAATTGTTACGACTACATTTAGGTGAGCTACTACTGGAAGCCCTAGCACATTTGTAATTTATCCTGTCTATTTTGGAACAATTTCATTAACCTCAAATTTGTGACGAGATAATGTATAAACTATTACCAGATAGAGATGAGGAGATGTTTTAATACTATTCTCTATACTGGCAAGTCTGTTAATAGATGTAATGGAAATGCGAAATAAAGAGCAAAAACACTACTGATACTTATATTAGTCACTAATAATCACTTTACAGGAGAGAGAGAGAGAGAGAGAGAGAGAGGGGACTCTGCTGACCATAAGAGCTTATACTCTACAGGAGCGAGGACCCTACTGACCATAAGAGCTTACCCTCTATAGGAGAGAGAGGACGCTGCTGGCCATAAGAGCTTACACTCTACAGGAGAGAGAGGACCCCACTGGCCATAAGTGCTTACACTCTATAAGAGAGAGAGAGGACCCACTGACCATAGGAGTTTACACTATACAGGAGAGACAGGACCCACTGACTATAAGAGCTTAGACTCTACAGGAGTGAAAAAGAGAGAGATGAGACTCAAATGAAAATTCTGCCAAATTGTCAGACAACTTATGATAGCTGTATTTTAGAAATATTTCTGTTTTTCAGGGCAGTGGCATAATTTTTTATAAGGGTCTATCATCTACCACGATCAAGTTATAGTAGTGTTTTTATCTGCGGCACAGGTACATACCTGTTTACCTGTTTGTCAGTAGTGGTCATTCTTCTGACTTGTGCTGAAAAATACTTTAAAAATATCCAGTGCTTAAAGAGTAAACTGAGTGAATTGATAAAACCTGTTACCTATCTGCATCAATCACTTTCCAACATGTTGGAAAATCATTTTAACAAAAAGCAGTTTTCGGTCATCAGCACTTTTTAGAGCTCACTCAGCCATCTGACATTTCCGAGGTCAAGAAAAATGGGCAAATTACTTTGATCAGACTTTGATTAGAGTATAATCCAAATGTGGTCCGAGTGTAATCAGTTTTTATCATACATGAAGAAATTAAAAAGTTTCTCCAACTTCTTTCTGACGATTCATGAAAATTGGACTAAACTCAGGTGTCATCCAAGAGCGATCTGATTTTTTCACGAATCCATAGATTTGCATTGCTGAATTTGATCTGACCCTCAGGCTATCATAGGTATGAGCGCTATCTGAATGAGCCCTTGCAGAATGTGAAGATTAGTTTCTATGGTCAAATCCTAAAATAAATCTTAGGACGTTTGGCCATACCGACAGCAGTATTATTCAGAGAAATATACCGTATATACTCGTGTATAAGCCGAGTTTTTCAGCCCAAAATTTGGGCTGAAAAGTCCCCCCCTTGGCTTATACACGGGTCTATACGGTACCACCTGCTGTGGTGGGGGCTGTGGAGGCTGGAGGAGGCGGGGAGGCTGCTGTATGAGCGGCCCCGTCACGTGGGGCCGCTCATTATATATGCACTGCTTCCTCCTGTCAATCAGCGGCAGGGGGAAGCAGTTCATATAGCCCCCCAAAAGCTGGCACTGTCCCCCCTTGTAAGGGCCCCCCCCCCCGCTGCTTATACATTACCATCCCGGTGTTCTGATCGGTGCCGCTCCTCGGTGCTTCTTCTTCATCCTCCCGTCCTCGCTGGCTGCATCCGGGATCTCCGGCTGTCGCAGCGATATGACGTCATCGCGCGACGTGCCGGAGATCCCGGATGCAGCCAGCGAGGACGGGAGGATGAAGAAGAAGCACCGAGGAGCGGCGCCGATCAGAACACCGGGATGGTAATGTATAAGCAGCAGGGGGGTCCTTACAAGGGGGGACAGTGCCAGCTTTTGGGGGCTGTTGGTACCCCCAGGGGGCTGCTGGGTACCCTTGGGGGCTGCTGGGTACCCCCTGGGGGCTGTTGGTACCCCCAGGGGGCTGCTGGGTACCCCTGGGGCTGTTGTACCCAGGGGGCTGCTGGGTACCCCCTGGGGGCTGTTGGTACCCCCAGGGGGATGTTGGTACCCCCAGGGGGCTGTTGATACCCCCAGGGGGATGTTGGTACCCCCAGGGGCTGTTGGTACCCCCAGGGGGCTGCTGGGTACCCCCTGGGGGCTGTTGGTACCCCCAGGGGGATGTTGGTACCCCCAGGGGTTGTTGGTACCCCAGGGGGCTGCTGGGTACCCCTGAGGGCTGCTGGGTACCCCCTGAGGGCTGCTGGGTACCCCCAGGGGGCCGCTGGGTACCCCCTGGGGGCCGCTGTATAACCCCTGGGGGGTGCTGTATAACCCCTGGGGGGTGCTGTATAACCCCTGGGGCTGCTGTATAACCCCTGGGGCTGCTGTATATACTGCTGAGGCCTGTATACCACTGGGGCTGCTGTATATACCACTGGGGCTGCTGTATATACCACTGGGGCTGCTGTATATATGGTGGGGTCTGTATATACCACTGGGGAGGCTTCTGTATACCACTGGGGTTGCTGTATATACTCTGGGGCCTGTATATGCCACTGGGGAGGCTGCTGTATAGTACCATTGGGGGGCCTGTATACCACACTGCTGGGGCTGTACACCTGTGCTGGGGTCCACCCTCGGCTTATACACGAGTCAATAGGTTTTTCCAGGTTTTGGGGGCAAAAGTAGGGGGGTCGGCTTATACACGGGTCGGCTTATACACGAGTATATACGGTATTTATATATCTAAACTGTATACAAATTGTCACATCAGTGAGGAAGTGAAAAACTCTAATGCCACCCAATAAGGGTAGCCATACTTAAATTCATAATCGACTCTTTAACAAGCCTTTTACTATCTGTGCCAGATCAGACCCAAACTGCAGACGCTGCATTTCGGGGTGACTGCCCCTCATCAGAGCAGTGTGTGGGAATTCTGATCTGGCTGTATGAGAGGCTGAGACGAGGTCTGGGGAATTAGCTATTCTCATGGAGAGGAATCTGCTTGCCGACATACGGACACAGATAAACTGATAAATTGTCACTTCAGTAAGGAAGTGAAAAACTCTAAAGCCTTATTGGCCTTAATAAGGGCTCATTCACAGTATGCGTATTTCATCGCATATTTGGTGCATATTTGATGATAAATATGCAGCATCTTGTTTTCCCAGCAAAGTCTATGGGATTTGTGAACTCCTGTCTGCATGGTGCATGTTTTTCCATAGTGGATCCGCTGCATATCTGATTGCGGGAAAATCTGAAGCATGTCCATTCTTGCTGCGGACTTTGCCATGTTTTTCCTCCATAAACCTTCATGTTAGCACAAAACAAGCACGTATGCACACTTTTTTGTTTTGTTTGGTCTAGACAACTACAGTGCCTACAAGTAGTCTTCAACCCCCTGCAGATTTAGGTGGTTTGATAAGATGTAAATAAGTTAGAGCCTTCAAACTGCAAACGAGAGTAGGATTTATTAACAGAAGCATAAATCTTACAAACCAAAAAGTTATGTTGCTCAGTTGAATTTTAATTAATTTTAAACATAAAAGTGTGGGTCAATTTTTATTCAACCCCTAGGTTTAATATTTTGTGGAATAACCCTTGTTTGCAATTACAGCTAATAATCGTCTTTTATAAGACCTGATCAGGCCGGCACAGGTCTCTGGAGTTATCTTGGCCCACTCCTCCATGCAGATCTTTTCCAAGTTATCTAGGTTCTTTGGGTGTCTCATGTGGACTTTAATCTTGAGCTCCTTCCACAAGTTTTCAATTGGGTTAAGGTCAGGAGACTGACTAGGCCACTCCATCACCTTGATTTTTTCCTCTTGAACCAGGCCTTGGTTTTCTTGGCTGTGTGCTTTGGGTCGTTGTCTTGTTGGAAGATGAAATTACGACCCATCTTAAGATCCTTGATGGAGGAGCGGAGGTTCTTGGCCAAAATCTCCAGGTAGGCCGTGCTATCCATCTTCCCATGGATGCGGACCAGATGGCCAGGCCCCTTGGCTGAGAAACAGCCCTACAGCATGATGCTGCCACCACCATGCTTGACTGTAGGGATGGTATTCTTGGGGTCGTATGCAGTGCCATCCAGTCTCCAAACGTCACGTGTGTGGTTGGCACCAAATATCTCGATCTTGGTCTCATCAGACCATAGAACCTTGAACCAGTCTGTCTCAGAGTCCTCCAAGTGATCATGAGCAAACTGTAGACGAGCCTTGACATGACGCTTTGAAAGTAAAGGTACCTTACGGGCTCGTCTGGAACGGAGACCATTGCGGTGGAGTACGTTACTCATGGTATTGACTGAAACCAATGTCCCCACTGCCATGAGATCTTCCCAGAGCTCCTTCCTTGTTGTCCTTGGGTTAGCCTTGACTCTTCAGACAAGCCGGGCCTCGGCACGGGAGGAAACTTTCAAAGGCTGTCCAGGCCGTGGAAGGCTAACAGTAGTTCCATAAGCCTTCTACTTCCGGATGATGCTCCCAACAGTGGAGACTAGTGATGGGCGAATCCTAAATTACTCGGAATCGCTTGACTCTAGCGAGTCCGAGCACAGGACTCGCTACTCGTTGCGAGTCTAGCGAGTCCAATGTTAATGAATGGGGAAGCGAGTAATAGCGAGTAGTGTGAGATTAACAAATCGCAGATGTGTCTCGGAAGCTTCTGCCTAAAGCAATCCTAGTTTTGTCATTTATTTGCATTGGACTCGTTTACTTTGTAACTGTAATCGCTGGGAAACTCGCACAGATAAAAGTCCTGTCTTCTCTGTGTGCTGGCTGCCAGCTCCAGGGTCCTAGAGCCTGCCTGCTGCCTGATGTAGCAGAGCTGAGATTGTTCTCAGTCTGCTCATTCCCTGTGTACAGACATGAATGTCTGTGCACAGAGATGATGTAGCAGAGCTGAGATTGTTCTCAGTCTGCTCATTCCCTGTGTACAGACATGAATGTCTGTGCACAGAGATGATGTAGCAGTGCTGAGATTGTTCTCAGTCTGCTCATTCCCTGTGCATATACATCTATATCTAGGCACAGGGGATGTAGCAGAGAGGACATCGCGTTTTGGACTGCGTCGGACGGAAGAGGATTTTTTTAATTAAAGATGGAGTCCCTAATGGCTTTTTTTTTTATTTCTAATAAAAAATTTCTTTGTGTTGTGTTTTTTTTAAAACAATTTAATAGAAATTCATGGCGGTCATGTCTAATATTGGCGTGACCGCCATAAATTTCGGGCTTAGGGCCAGCTGATAATACAAAGCTGGCCCTAACCTCTTTATTACCCAGCGTGCCACCGCTACCAGGGCCGCTGGAAGAGCGGGGTTCAGCGCCAGAGGATGGCGCTTCAATGAACGCGCCATCTTCTGGGGCGGCTGCGGGCTGCAATTTGCAGCGGGGGGTGCCCAGAAAGCTTGGGCATCCCTGCGCTGCGGATTCCAGCCCACAGCTGCTTAGCTGTACCTGGCTAGACATAGAAATTGCGCGGAGCCCCACGCATTTTTTTTAAATTATTTCATGAAATTCTGAGATTCTGACTCTGACTCTGAGACTCTGACTCTGAGACTCTGACTCTGAGACTCTGACTCTGAAATTCATGAAATAATTAAAAAAAAATGCGTGGGGCTCCGCGCAATTTCTATGTCTAGCCAGGTACAGCTAAGCAGCTGGGGGCTGGAATCCGCAGCGCAGGGATGCCCAAGCTTTCTGGGCACCCCCTGCTGCAAATTGCAGCCCGCAGCCGCCCCAGAAGATGGCGCGTTCATTGAAGCGCCATCCTCTGGCGCTGAACCCCGCTCTTCCAGCGGCCCTGGTGGCGGTAGCACGCTGGGTAATAAAGGGGTTAATACCAGCTTTGTTATACAAGCTGGTATTAAGCCCGAGATTCTTAATGTCAGGCCACGTTTGACCCGCCACTAAGAATCTCCAATAAAGGGTTAAAAAAACACAACACAGAGAAAAATTTTTATTTGAAATTAAAAAAAAAGCCATTAGGGACTCCATCTTTAATTAAAAAAAATCCTCTTCCGTCCGACGTAGTCCAAAACGCGATGTCCTCTCTGCTACATCCCCTGTGCATAGATAGATGTCTATGCACAGGGATGAGCAGACTGAGAACAATCTCAGCACTGGCACATCATGTCTGTGAGCAGGCGGGCTCTAGGACCCTGGAGAAGACAGAGAAGACAGCTGGACTCGGCTCGCAATGTAACAGCAGTTATTTGCTAGTTTCTCTGCTATCACTGGCACAGTAGCCGAGTCTAATGCAAACAATGGCAATCCTAGTTTTGTCAGCGTTTCTGACAAAACTAGGATTGATATTGATTTGAATTGGACTCGTGCGAGTAATCACTGGGAAACTCGCAGAGTACCGAGTCCTGCGAGTCCCTTACTACTCGCCGAGTAACGAGTCCTAGCGAGTAGATTCGCCCATCCCTAGTGGAGACAGGTAGGCCCAACTCCTTGGAAAGGGTTTTGTACCCCTTGCCAGCCTTGTGACCCTCCACGATCTTGTCTCTGATGGCCTTGGAATGCTCCTTTGTCTTTCCATGCATGTTGGTGCTGTTCACAAGTTTGTGGAGGGTCTTAAATAGAGAAAAGGCTGGCAAAAGAGATAATTAATCCACACATGTGAAGCTCATTGTTCTTTGTGCCTGAACTACTTCTTAATACTTTAGGGGGACCAAACAGAATGCTGGTGGTTTGAGGGGTTGAATAATAAATGACCCTCTGAATTAACTTTTAACGCTTTAAAAAAAAAAAAAAATTTAAAAAATCTTTTTGGCTGCAGTGCATTTTCCACTTACAGGCTGATCTACAGTCCAAATGTCACAATGCCAAGTTAATTCCGCATGTGTCATCCAGCTAAATCTGCAGGGGGTTGAAGACTACTTGTAGGCACTGTATGTCTTTTTAATATAGAGCCAGTAAAAGTTAAGTTTTAACTTCTCAGTTTTTCTATGCTATTGACAAAACAAGCAGATACGCAGAAGTGTTCGCATGATGCATATGTGTTGCTTATTTTGGTGCTAATTAAACATTAAAAGCCACAGGAATTGATAGGTTAAAGGGGGGAGAAGGATATGACAACTTTTTTTTTTCTTTTTTTTGGCTAAAGTATCCAAACTTTATTGAAATAGACACAAAACACCTTCAAATCTGCACCAAATATGCACCAAAAACGCACCGTGTGGACAGGGATGGTTTTGGTGCTTACTTCTTACAGTAGGTGCAGAAATTAGAAATCAAAGATCTGCACCACAAAGTCAGCATGCGAATGCACCTAAACTGCATTGGTACCTTTACACGCGGCTACATTTCTTGGGTGGCTACAGGTAACTTACTGGCTGCAGTGAAATCATGGAGACAAGGTTCTATCTTGTTGCTGTGTACAAATGGAATCATGTCTCCATGATTTCACTGCAGCCAGTAAGTTACCTGTTGACACCCTAGAAATGTTGCCGCGTGTAAAGGTACCATATGTGATAACTGTCAGAAGACCCTGTAAAAAGTTTTGCAGAAAGTTTTGAAAAAATCTAGCTTTACCTCTGGTTGGTTTGCAATGATGACAATGAATCAATTGCTCTATGTATGGTTTTTTAGACTGGTGATGAATAAATACAATTAGAAAATAAGCCCTACAAATAGTACTGTACTTTGGATATTCCAATTGTAGACTAGCATTGCTTCAAGCATTTTTAATGGAAATGGGGTGCAGCATTGAAGCATCTGGGCGCAGTGTGATATGTCCTTACTGGGTTACTTTTTACAGGAATATTATTTAGAGCTGTAGAATATCTTAGTAAATAATTACAATTTCCTAGAAGTAAAACCCTGTAGATACAATCCTGCAGAATGAAAGATCAAACTAATCAACCAATAGCCTGGTCAAGATGGTGCTGTACTGTAAATGGATGTGGTATTGTAGTCTGCCATCATTCTTGTTCCCTAGGCTGTAATCTGTCCAAAGCACTTCCTGAGGATAGCATTACCATCCTGAATTATGCCTTGACAACTGCACCCATAAATCAATTTAGAATCTTACATTAATCATTTTTCTGTAATCAGGGGCTATTCACCGCAAATTTACATCTCATTTCTGTTGACCAAACTGCCACATTAGGCCTCTGAAGCTTATTCAGGCTTAAACGATTATATTCCCCTAATAAACACTGAAGCCTTTTCAGTCTGGATGTCGTGAGCTGCATTAATGTGATTCGGGAACAGGGGCTGAGCAAAGTCAGCATTGTTTGCAGTTGGTGGCAGGGACGGTGAATGGGAGAACTGTTCTGCGTTTTCAATGCCGACTTCAGCCATCACTGGTGTTCGCCAGTCACAAAGCAGAAGGGTCAGAGGATTTTGTAAAGAGAAACCCTTTAAAGTTTTGTCTCAATTATCATTCCTTTGACTGTCTCCAATTACTTTGTAACTCTTGTTGGAAGTTCTCCCTGCTCGAGAGCCAGTAACAGTTGGCAAAGCAGTGATGCCTTACAAGGTTTACAAATCAATATTGTGAAATGCTATGTAGAAAAAATGTATGCATTGAATCCCTTTAATCTGATAGCCTCACCTTTGGTTTCAGGACAGACCGGTCTGACATTTTGGAAACATGTCCCGAATTATAATTTGGGAGAGGTCTTAAACAATTAGCAAAAAACCCTAAAGACATAAAAGTAGCACATGAACATTTTCTGTTACTTGATTTCCCAGAAACTCATCCATCATTTCGATATTTTTTCTCATATGTGAAAAAAAATTTTTTTCATCAGTGGTTTTGGATAAGATGTTCTTCCGTGTTTGGCCTTGGTGTCTGTTTTTACCACTAGTGATTAATCAGTGGTTTTCTCATATGCAAAATCAACTGATAGAGGTTTTTCTAAATTCTCCTACAAAACTAGTTTGTGACCAACAGACTTGTAGACTTTCACAAGTAAGTTTCCTTAGAGACTAGAATAAAAAATGGGGAATAAAAGAAGATGGACGTTTCAGGTTGACTGGACTGCTGCTGAAGAAGTAGTCGTTCCATGATGTGGTAGTATTCGATAGTAGCTTTAACACGTGTTTAAATTTTGTACCAAATTCTTTTTTTTTTTTTTTTAAATAGACTACATACCTATTTCCTGAAATAGAGATTGGCACAAAAATTGCATATGTTTACAGATGAAGATTTTCTTCTATCTGTGGGGTGACTGCTGCAGCCATAATCTCTGTGGGCATATAATGGGGTTGTTTCATGCACATCCTTGTCAGGTGAGCACCCTCCTTCACCGCCTCCGTAATTCCTCCACCCAATGCAGTATCACCCTATATGTGTTTGTCTCTCTTTTTTCTTTTCTAGGATAAAGAAATTTTCATTTTTTTATTTGTTTCTACAGACACTTCAGTCCTTAAAAAACTTTAATCTAAACAAATTAACTATAATTATTAGTATGAGAAAATTAGACAAATGAAAGAGGCCTTATCCAGTTGCACTTCCAAAATGAAAATTACAGAGAAGCTGTTCACATGATTTTGTGAAGTACACTATAGGCATGGCTGTAAAATTTATTAAATTGATACCTTTGTTGAATACATCACTTTGCTGTTCTACTGTAATCGCCATTTGCAATTTTCTGATCATTAGATTTCAGCGCACAGGAGCTGAACTGTACATTGAGTCTTCTCCTCCCTGTCTGTGATTCTCCGGCCCCTCTGCCTGCCTCCTCTGCTTGAAGAGTACATTTCAAACAGGGGAAGCAAGTCACTAAAAAGAGCATTAATCTGTTATTGTAAGAGTGGAGGCAGGCGGAGAAACGTGGATTCAAAGACAAGACAAAAACAAAGAGATGAGAATACTGTATAGTCCAGCCCCATTGCACCAAACTCCTATTAGCAAAAAACTTTAAATGGTGATTAAAAGAGCACAGCAAAGTGGATTTCTTCACCAAAGGTATCAACGTCCTTTGTATTACAGTGCTATTACAGCCACATAAGTTTCTGCGGGACAAAGTACCTCGTGGTCCGAGCTGCTGTTTTCGTATGATGGAAAAACTAGAGACCCCGGTATGCCTGGATATGGTAGTAGCTAGTTTATTTCCTACGCGTTTCGGAGTCGTATCCCAAACTTCTTCCTCAGGGAACATCGTACAGCCACATATGTACTTTACATTACAAAATCATGCACTGCAAAGTACCCATTCATAGCAATGTGTTGCCTGTGTAATGTAGGATAGGACATGTTCACCAGAGTGACAACACTGTTTTAAAGATATGACATAAAATGGCTGAAATTTCAAATCTACAAGAGTAGCATCAATATTTTAAATGTAGAAGAGTGAGGATAAATTGGCTGAGAACACATTTTTGTGTTTGAGAAAAATTATAACATTAAAATAGTTATTTTGGCTAAATTAAAACCGGACCAGGAGTTTGGATGCTATCATGGATTCAGCATGTCTTCTGTTGTTTCTCTGAATACATGATGTTCTGGTGCTGATAAAAATCACGAAAGGGCCTGCACTGGATAATTGGATACACTATGGTAAGAGCAGGTAAGTACGGTATGTCAGACATTGCTGCCTTAACTGATTCCAAACCTCCGCCAAAGTTTCTATGTGTCAGAGAAAAAAATGCTTACAAAGAATGATGAAGCGTAAATAGGGTCTTATCTGAGAGTTAGTATGTCGTAAGATTTATTGGAGAGACTCACCTCCTTACATTATGTTTGTCCTGAGGAAAGAGTCAAAGAGCCTTGAAACGCATTAACAATAAACCTATGTTCTAACTTTAACTCTTGATGTTTCGTGGATATCAGCAGTGCAGCCATTAACCCATCTTTTGTGTCTCCTGGATATAAAGTTTCTATTTGATTACAAAACCAATGGTCTTGTCTGGAGCGCTAAGTACCATAAACACTTGATTAAAAGTAAGCCACAGATCTTTATTGTACCTCCAGTGCCCACTACGCGTTTCAACGGTGCCCAACCGTCTTCCTCAGGTAGAATGGAGGACATATTAAAAAAACAGCTTTAAAAAGGACGGCCACACAATCTTATCTTATCTTATAAAGTATCTATTTAACATAGACACCCCCTAATTTATTTTAGGGGGAGGGTTCAAAATGATGTAATTTTGTCAAATGGAATCCCCATATAAAAGCTCACAGAGTAACTATAACTCTGTAGTAGAGGACTTTATTTGCGCAGCAAGAATAAAATGTGACAAGTGAGCAGCCCCATAGTTTATAATGATTATGCGTTCTAGTTGTGAAAAGCACAGATGGAACATGTACTGTATATGAAAAAAAAGACATCTGAATGCAAGACTAAAAGTCAATCACAGTGACAGACAGAGATGAGGGAACTTTCCCCAAACATGTTCGCCAATTTAAAATTCGGCACAAACATTGCAGATTTGGTTCATGATCAGAAACATGAGCAATTTACCCAAAAAATTGGCAAATGTGTCTTTGTTTGGGAAAACATTTTAAAATGGCCTTAAGACTTTCCCTGAATCTTTGGGGCCAAAATGCTCACTGGAATATCCACTGGCTAGGAACATCCCCTAACCTTTCAGTCTGTTTTCCCAGCCAATGGGCAACCACTTTCTTTCAACCTGTAGAATTTAATGGAGCTTTAAAATAATTTTCTTAAGCTTCCTTGAGTTTACAGGTGTTGGGACACCTGCAGGGTGTTAATTTTTGGAACAGTGCCAGATGTGGCAGCAGCTGTGAAGTCCAGTAAACATGCATTTAAGACAACTTTTTATTTATTTATTTATTTATTATTTTTGTACATTTTATTATTATTATTTTTATATTATTATTATCATCATTATTATAACAGTTACACACGCAAATAAGATCATTATGCTGGATTTGCATTAATCACTAGTCAAAACTTCCAACCTCTAAGGCTGGCTTCACATTAGCGTTTGTTCTGCATGCTGATGCATGCAGACACAAACGTGTCAAAGCAGGACACTTGATTGTCCGCAGCGATTAATGTCCGCCTGGACAATCCTAGGAGCCGCAGCATCGGCGCTGTCGGGCGGCGGCGAGATCACGCCGAGATTCGCCCCCCCCGCGCGGTAAGCTCCGGACATGTCGGCGGGGAGAACAGCTGATGTGAGAGCTGTTTGAAATCTTCCGCGCGACACTGAGAGAATGTCGGCGCGGGAAATTCAAACAGCTCTCAGATCAGCTGTTCTCCCCGCCGACATCGTAGGAGATTACAGCGGCGGAGAAGGAGACGCAGAGCCTCAGCTGATCTCCGGTGGCCGTCGGTGAGCTCTGTGACATCACCGGCGGCCACCGGGAGATTTTTCAATGGGTCCGCAGCGTTCTCCTGCGGTGTCATGCAGAGGACACTGCGGACCCATTGAAGACAATGCATTTTTTGTACGCTTGGGGACGCTTGTGATTGTCAAGTCCAAACGCCAAAAAACCCAACTGCTGCGTCCCGGGTGCGGATGCTGACACCGGAAGCACAATCGTCCGCATCCGCACCGAACGCAGCAAACGCAGCACCATGCGTTCTATGTTAAACATAGGAACGCAGTGCGCATGCGTTGACTGCGTATGGAACGCAGCAATACGCTGCTTCCCATACCAATGTGAAGCCAGCTAAGACTGAGTGATATATCAGCGAATGATGCGTTCAGAGCCCAGTAGGGTGGCCTTTTACAGCTGTCAGATTGTTATTTTGTCAATTCCAATTGTTTTCAAGTGCTGGCCATGGTTTCTAGGCACAACACCCTTTGTTTACCACTGGGACCACCTTCACTGGCTTGTGCCAGAGTCTTTGCAGTTTGATCTTTAAATCCTTATATCGTGGCAGTTTTCCCAGTTGCTTCTTCTCAATCCTGCTGTCGCCTGGTATTGCGACATTGACGATCCACACTTCCTTTTTTCTTACAATTGTAAGGTCCAAAGTATTGTGTTCCAAGACTTTATCAGTCTGAATTCGGAAGTCCCATAGTAGTTTTGCATATTTATTCTCAATAACCTTTTCAGATTTATGGATCCCACCAGTTCTTTGTGACAGGAAGATGGTAATTGTGGCACAAGTTCTAGTGAATCATCTGAGCAATTGTATTATACCTTTGCTTGTAGTCTGTGTGATCTTCTTGCAGCAGGTCAGTATATGATCCATTGTTTCATCTGCTTCCTTGCACAGTCGACATTTGGGGTGTGTAGTTGATTTTTCAATTCTGGCTTTAATTGCATTTGTGTGGATCATTTTCTCTTGGGCTGCCAGAATTAAGCTCTCTGTTTCCCTTTTTAATGTTCCATTAGTAAGCCATGACCAGGTATTTTCCTTGTCGACTTTACCCTCGATTTTCTCTAGGAATTGTCCTTGCAGAGCTTTCTTTTGCCAGTTTTCTCTTTTGCTTTGTACTGTGTTTTAAAGTATTCCTTAGCTTGTTCTCTACTATTATTCACATAATCTGCCATTATTATTATTATTGTTTATTATAGAGCAAACTTTTATAATTGCAGAGGGTCAGCAGCATGCAAGGTCATCTCTTGTACACTTATCTGCTAACAATTTATACATTTTTGGAGCAGAAGGCAAGGAAAGGGTTCTACTGGACTGCCAGCATAAATCAGATTCATCATCTATGTTACAAAGTTTAATAAGTCAATGCATTTCGAAGCTATCTGCTTCTTCATCAGGGCAACAAACTTACTGCGGAGACACGGGGGTCAGTGAGTACTCTCGTCTGCTTGCCAGGCCACCTTTGGAAAGGCCACATGGACAAGTGCTCATCCCAACGGAATGCCTGAACTCCTTCACAGTGGGTGGAACACTATTCAGACAACACATGGTTAGGGACCTACACAATGGTAAGATTTTATTGGATCCCCAACAGTCAAATGCATATAACACATAACCAAGCACAAATCACAATGTAAAGAGTCTCATCCCTCCGTTGGCTCACCAGGGATTAGAATGTTTGTGCCTTCGGGGCTTCCACTTTCTCTAATCCATGAGAAATTAAGATAGTTGTGGTCACTATTCAGGCGCTGTATCTGTACACTTTCTAAAGTCTTTTTAACAGCTTACATGGGTAGAGACATTGGAACACCTTCCCTGAATGCAGCAGACACGCTGCATTTAGTGTTGCATTCAGTTGCATCCAGGGTGTGACAGGTCCTCTTTAAAAAATGACAAAGATTATTTGTTTAACTTTTTATTTTGTTTCTCTTTTTGTACTTATAGGAATTGTGTGAAAATGTTATCTAGTTTTATTCACATTACAAATAAAGTCAAAATGCCTGCTCACCCAGTTTCTCTTGTCATAGATCATTTTGTAGTCTGCTGCAGGTCCCACTCGGATTCAAGTGGGGGCTCACCCACACTAGTAACTCAATTCAAGAAATGGAATCCAGCATAACAAAAAGACCTTTCCATGCAGTTTTAGTCCTTAAAATTGTAATCCTTTTTTTGCATACAAATATTAAATTCCATCCGTGCATTGTTAGGCACAAATATAAGGCAGTCTGTGGCCCCTGAGCAACTATGCATTTTAGCATTACTATGCCTTTATTATGGTCATTATGACCATAATGAAGGATGGATTTTAATATTTATATGCAATAAAAGGATTCAACTTTTAAGGGCTAAATCTGCATGAAAAGGTCTTTTTGCTACGCTGGATTCCAGTTTCTTTGATTGAGTTGTGTAGTTTAACCCCTTTACGACGAATGACGAGTATACTCGTCATGAAAAGCTGTCAGTTCCCGCATCATGACGAGTATACTCGTCATGGCTTTGAACTGTCACTGCTTCTAAACGAACAGTGACAGCTCAAATCTAAAAGCTGTCAGTGACAGCCAAGGGTTAGGGGCAGAGGTGTGGGCACCCCTGTTAACCCCTTCACCCCCCTCCCCCACCGCAATCACTCTTATCTGCGGGCGGGTTGCACCGCAGCCGCCGGCCATGAGCTGATGCTCCAGCTCCCCCTGTGTCCTGTCCCAGCCCCCTGTGTCCAGCTCCCCCTGTGTCCTGTAGCCCCCCCCCCCTGTGTCCTGAGCCCCCTGTGTCCTGTCCCCGTCCCCTGTGCAGCCCCTCCTGTGTCCTGTCCCCGTCCCCTGTGCAGCCCCTCCTGTGTGCGGTCCCCGTCCCCTGTGCAGCCCCTCCTGTGTGCGGTCCCCGCCCCCTGTGTCCAGCTCCCCGTGTCCTGTAGCCCCCCCCTCGTGCCCTGAGCCCCCTGTGTCCTGTCCCCGTCCCCTGTGCAGCCCCCCTGTCTCCCGTCCATCCCCGCCCTCCACCCTGCATTGTTTTGCTGCCGGCGGGCTTGTGCGCCCGCCGACGAAGCTGCAGGGCCCCCTCCTCCTCCTCCTCCTCCCTGCTGGTCCCGGTCCCCAGCCCCCGGTCCCCGGTCCCCAGCCCCACTCACCTATCCCGGCGGGCTGCACGCTCGGTGCACCCGCCCGCACCGTCGGGCCTCCTCTGCAGTGTGGCTCCTCCTCTTCTCAGGGGCTCCTCATCCTCATCGCTGGGTAAGTATGAATGAATGAAAGAATGAATGAAAGAATGAATGAATGGATGGATGGATGGATGGATGGATGGGTGGATGGATGGGTGGATGGATGGATGGATGGATGGATGGGTGGGTGGATGGATGGATGGGTGGATGGATGGATGGATGTGTGCGTGCGTGGATGTGCTTGTGTGGATGTGTGTGCGTGGTTGTGTGCATGCGTGGATGTCAGCACGTGGATGTGCGTACGTGGATGTGCGTACGTGGATGTGCGTACGTGGATATGCATGTGTGGATGTGTGTGCGTGGTTGTGTGCATGCGTGGATGTGCGTACGTGGATGTGCGTACGTGGATGTGCGTACGTGGATGTGTGTACGTGGATATGCATGTGTGGATGTGTGTGCGTGGTTGTGTGCATGCGTGGATGTGCGTACGTGGATGTGCGTACGTGGATGTGCGTACGTGGATGTGCGTACGTGGATGTGCGTGCGTGGATGTGCGTACGTGGATGTGCGTACGTGGATGTGCGTGCGTGGATGTGCGTACGTGGATATGCGTGTGTGGATGTGTGTGCGTGGTTGTGTGCATGCGTGGATGTGCGTACGTGGATGTGCGTACGTGGATGTGCGTACGTGGATGTGCGTACGTGGATGTGCGTACGTGGATGTGCGTACGTGGATATGCATGTGTGGATGTGTGTGCGTGGTTGTGTGCATGCGTGGATGTGCGTACGTGGATGTGCGTACGTGGATGTGCGTACGTGGATGTGCGTGCGTGGATGTGCGTACGTGGATGTGCGTGCGTGGAAGTGTGCGTACGTGGATGTGGATGTACGTGGATGTGTGTGTGGATGTACGTGGATGTCAGCATGCGTGCGTGGATGTGTGCATGCGTGGTTGTGTGCATGCGTGGATGTGCATACGTGGATGTGCGTGCGTGGATGATGGGTGCATAGGTGGATGGATGGGTGCAACAAGGGATCAAGTGTCCTCTTGTTATAGTCTCTGGGATCATAGTCATGGTGCACTGTATAACTGATCATTGTCATACAGTGCACCATAACTCTGACCCCTGAGACTGTAGGAAGAGGACACTTGATCCCTTGCTGCAGTCTCTGGATTGAGCAGAGGCGATCGAGCGTCGTGGGACCTTCGTTGTGGACTACGTCGGAGGCAATCGAGCGTCGTGGGACCTTCGTTGTGGACTACGTCGGATCTTCATAATAAAGATGGAGTCCGAATTTTGTTTGTGTTTTTTTTTTCAAATAAAAAGATTTTTCTATGTGTGTATTTTCTGACTATTTACCAGAGATTCCTAATGGCGGGTCTAACATTGGCCCTATATTATGAATCTCGGGCTTAGTGCCAGCTGCCAATAAAAAGCTGGCATTAACCCCTTTATTACCCAGTTCGCCACCGGCACCAGGGCAACTGGAAGAGCATGGGTACAGCGCCAGAAAATGGCGCTTCAATGAATGCGCCATTTTCTGGAGCGGCTGCGGGCTGCAATTCGCAGCATGGGGGGCCCAGAACGCTTGGGCCTTTCCATGCTGAGGATTCCAGCCCCCAGCTGCCTAGTTGTACCTGGCTGGGCCAAAAATATGGCGGAGCCCTACGTCATTTTTTTTCTAGAATTAGTTCTAGAAATAAAAAAAAATGGGCTTTGCTGTATTTTTGATTTTTGGTTGCAGCCAGGTACAACGAGGCAGCTGGGGGTTGCTGGCAGTCTGTAGCTGCCAAGTTGTACCTGGCTGGACCAAAAATATGGCGGAGCCCTACGTCATTTTTTTTTCTAGAATTAGTTCTAGAAATAAAAAAAAATGGGCTTCGCTGTATTTTTGGTTGCAGCCAGGTACAGCGAGGCAGCTGGGGGTTGCTGGCAGTCTGTAGCTGCCAAGTTGTACCTGGCTGGACCAAAAATATGGCGGAGCCCTACATCATTTTTTTTTCTAGAATTAGTTCTAGAAATAAAAAAAAATGGGCTTCGCTGTATTTTTGGTTGCAGCCAGGTACAGCGAGGCAGCTGGGGGTTGCTGGCAGTCTGTAGCTGCCAAGTTGTACCTGGCTGGACCAAAAATATGGCGGAGCCCTACGTCATTTTTTTTTCTAGAATTAGTTCTAGAAATAAAATAAAGCCTTCGCTGTATTTGTAGCCAGCCATGTACAACTTGGTAGCTGGCTGACTGGAATCCTCAGCGTGGAGAGACTCAAATGTTGTGGGTCCCCCACGCTGCAAATTTCAACCCACAGCCACCCAAGAAAATAGCGCATTCATTAGAGGCGGCATTTTCTGGTGCTGTACCCCAACTCTACCAGTTGCCCTTGTGCTGGTGGCACACGGGTTCTCCATATGCGACATAGTGTCCGCTAACAATTTCAATAGAAAATTAGCTCCAATTGTTAGCGGAAACCATGTCGGGTATGGAGAGCCCCTCCCTGTGTGCCTGAACATTGGAGCTCCCCACAAGTGACCCCATTTTGGAAACTAGACCCCCGAAGGAACGTATCTAGATGCATAGTGAGTACTTTGAACTCCCAGATGCTTCACAAATTCATCCATAAAAATGAAAAAGCACGTTTTTTTCCACAAAAAGTTTTTTTTTCTTTTTTACGGATCAATTTGTGAAGCACCTGGGGGTTCAAAGTGCTCACTATGCATCTAGATACGTTCCTTGGGTGGTCTAGTTTCCAAAATGGGGTCACTTGTGGGGGAGCTCCAATGTTTAGGCACATAGGGCTCTTCATATCCTACAAGGTGTCCGCTAACAATTCCAATTGTTAGCGGACACCATGTCGCGTATGGAGAGCCCCTGTGTGTCTCCACATTGGAGCTCCCCCACAAGTGACCCCATTTTGGAAACTAGACCCCCAAAGGATTATATCTAGATGCATAGTGAGCACTTTGAACCCCCAGGTGCTTCACAAATTGATCCGTAAAAATGAAAAAAGAAACTTTTTGTGGAAAAAAAACGTGCTTTTTCATTTTTACGGATGAATTTCTGAAGCACCTGGGGGTTCAAAGTGCTCACTATGCATCTAGATACGTTCCTTTGGGGGTCTAGTTTCCAAATGGGGTCACTTGTGGGGAGCTCCAATGTGGAGACACATGGGGACCTCCAAACGCGACATGGTGTCCGCTAACAAATTGAGCTCTTTTCCATTCAAATTGTTAGCGGACACCATGTCGCGTTTGGAGGGTCCCCGTGGCTCCACATTGGAGCTCCCCACAAGTGACCATTGGAAACTAGACCCCCTAAGGAACGTATCTAATGCATATGAGCACTTGAACCCATATGCTTCAGAAATTCATCTAAAAATGAAAAAGCACTTTTTTTTCCCACAGAAAAATTTATTTTTTCATTATTATGGATCAATTTGTGAAGCATCTGGGGTTCAAGTCTCACTAGCATCAGATATGTTCCTTGGGGTCTAGTTTCAATGGGGTCACTTGGGGAGCTCCAATGCGGAGACACACAGGGGCCTCCATACGCGACTGGTGTCAGCTAACAATTTGAGCTCATTTTCCATTCAAATTGTTAGCGGACACCATGTCGCGTTTGGAGGGCCCCGGTGTGTCTCCACATTGGAGCTCCCCCACAGTGACCCCATTTCGGAAACTAGACCCCCTAAGGAACATATCTAGATGCATAGTGAGCACTTTGAACCCCAGATGCTTCACAAATTATCTAAAAATGAAAAAGCACTTTTTTTTCCACAAAATTTTCTTTTTTCATTTTTACAGATCAATTTGTGAAGCACCTGGGGGTAGAAAGTGCTCACTATGCATCTAGATATGTTCCTTTGGGGGTGTAGTTTCCAAAATGGGGTCACTGGTGGGGGAGCTCCAATGTGGAGACACACGGGGACCCTCCAAACGCGACATGGTGTCCGCTAACAATTTGAATGGAAAATGAGCTCAAATTGTTAGCGGACACCATGTCGCGTTTGGAGGGCCCTGTGTGTCTCCACATTGGAGCTCCCCCACAAGTGACCCTATTTTGGAAACTAGACCCCCAAAGGAACATATCTAGGTACATAGTGAGCACTTTGAACCCCCAGATGCTTCACAAATTGATCCTAATAATGAAAAAATAATTTTTTTAGTGGAAAAAAAAAGTGCTTTTTCATTTTTACGGATGAATTTCTGAAGCATCTGGGGGTTCAAAGTGCTCACTATGCATCTAGATACGTTCCTTCGGGGGTCTAGTTTCCAAAATGGGGTCACTTGTGGGGGAGCTCCAATGTGGAGATACACAGGACCCTCCAAACGCGACATGGTGTCCGCTAACAATTTGAGCTCATTTTCCATTCAAATTGTTAGCGGACACCATGTCGCGTATGGAGGGTCCCCTGTGTGTCTCCACATTGGAGCTCCCCCACAAATGACCCCATTTTGGAAACTAGACCCCCTAAGGAAGGTATCTAGATGCATAGTGAGCACTTTGAACCCCCAGATGCTTCACAAATTCATTCATAAAAATTAAAAAAACACTTTTTTTTCACAAAAAAATTCTTTTTGCCTACATTTTTTCAGTTTCACATGGGCAAAGGGATAAAATACATCCCAAAATTTGTTGGGCAATTTCTCCTGAGTACACCGATACCTTATATGTGGTCATAAACCACTGTTTGGGCGCACGGCAGGGCTCAGAAGTGAAGGAGCGCCATTTCACTTTTTGAACGGAAAATTGGCTCTAAAATTCAAATTGCGCTCCTTCCCTTCTGAGCCCTGCCGTGCGCCCAAACAGTGGTTTATGACCACATATGAGGGCATCGGTGTACTCAGGAGAAATTGCCCAACAAATTTTAGGATGCATTTTATCCTGTTCCCCATGTGAAAATGAAAAAATTGAGGCAAAAAGAACATTTTTTGTTAAAAAAAATTTAAAAATTGTCCTTTTTTTCCCTTAAACATTATTTTATTTTTCCTGTGAACCCCTGAAGGGTTAATAATCTTTTAATATATTTTTTGAGTAGTTTTTGGGGGTGCATTTTTTGGAATGGGTACTTTTGGGGTTTTTTTCTGTATGTAAAAAACCCCCTAAAAGGGACTTAAACTTGTATGTGGTCACAAAAAAATTTGGGTTTTTGTAAATTTTGCTGGAAAAATGAATTTTTTGGGGCCTGATGAACTTTGCCCCCTTAAATAACGCCCTAACAAATTTTTTTTTTTTTTCCCAAAATTTGGGTGCTGATGTGAAGTAGACATGGGGGCCCAAGGTTTTTTATTAATTTTTTGGGGCACAAAACCCTCTCTTTTTTCAAAAAAAAAAATTTTAAAATTTGAAAATTGCTAAATTTTCAAAATTTTTCCCAAAATTTTTTTTTTTTTCACAAAAAACGAAAAAATTTAAATCGCCCTTTAAATTTTTTAATAAAATGAACCCAAATATGTCAACAAAAAAAAACAATCTCAAAATTTCGCTGGGATCCTTTTAAAAGCGTTCCGAGATTTTAACCTCATAAAAAGGGGAGAGTGGTCAGAATTACAAAAAATGGTCTTTCATTAAGCGCAAAGTGACTGGGCCCTTGGGGGGTTTAAAAGGAAAATTTTAAACACAAAAATATGGAAAATGCTGAAGGAGTCAAACTTTCAAGCACAACATTTAATTTTAAATTTTCTGCAAAATATTTTTTGCCCCCAGTGAGCATAGGGGAAATGATCGTCATTTAGAGAGGAGGGGAACCTTTTAAATTTTGGGTTTCTTTTTCTGTTGACCCCCCCTAAAATTTTTTTTTGGGCAAATAAAATGGGCGAAAAACCCAAAACCGCAAATTGAGCAATGTTTGTGAATAGATAAACCAAAATAAAGACTTTAATTTAAAGGGAAAAACATTTTTTTTGGGGAAGGAAAAAAAAACAGGTGAACATGGCAGAACAACCTTTTTACTTTTCTTTAAAAACAAGGGTGGGTTTTTCCCCGGGTTTTGGGGGTTTTGGCTTTTATCTCGGTTTAGGGGGGTTTTTTCGATCTTTGATGGTAAAATTTGGAATTTTAAATTTTAATACCGGGAAAGTTCTATATTTTTCTAAACAAATAAGTACCCCAAAAACGACGGGTTTTTGCAGTGTGCATTAAATATCCCTGTCATTTAAACCACCAGTTACCATGTTACAATAGGTTTTTCCCTTAGCTAGATGGGTTTTGGCCCATTTGTACATTAAAAAAATTCGGGTGTTTGAATTAAAGAGTTTAAAAAAGATTTTTTGGACTAAAAAGGAAAACCCTTAAAATGTTTTTTTTAGTTTTTTTTTTCCCAACAGTTAAAGTTTTTGGAAAATTAAGTTTTGCTTAAAATTTTTGTAAGTTTTTGGCCTTTTCCCATTTTTCTCTGGAAAAAAAAGTTAAACCTTTGGTCCCTTGTCCCAAATGGGGCAATAAAAAACCCAGGGATTTTTTGCGGAGTTACCGCCACATGATTTTTTTTAAAACAAGTGCTTTAAAATTCTAAATTTTAACTCTGAAGGGGGGGAAACTTCATTCCCAAAAAAATTTTGATTTTTGGTTGCAGCCAGGTACAACGAGGCAGCTGGGGGTTGCTGGCAGTCTGTAGCTGCCAAGTTGTACCTGGCTGGACCAAAAATATGGCGGAGCCCTACGTCATTTTTTTTTCTAGAATTAGTTCTAGAAATAAAAAAAAATGGGCTTCGCTGTATTTTTGGTTGCAGCCAGGTACAGCGAGGCAGCTGGGGGTTGCTGGCAGTCTGTAGCTGCCAAGTTGTACCTGGCTGGACCAAAAATATGGCGGAGCCCTACATCATTTTTTTTTCTAGAATTAGTTCTAGAAATAAAAAAAAATGGGCTTCGCTGTATTTTTGGTTGCAGCCAGGTACAGCGAGGCAGCTGGGGGTTGCTGGCAGTCTGTAGCTGCCAAGTTGTACCTGGCTGGACCAAAAATATGGCGGAGCCCTACGTCATTTTTTTTTCTAGAATTAGTTCTAGAAATAAAATAAAGCCTTCGCTGTATTTGTAGCCAGCCATGTACAACTTGGTAGCTGGCTGACTGGAATCCTCAGCGTGGAGAGACTCAAATGTTGTGGGTCCCCCACGCTGCAAATTTCAACCCACAGCCACCCAAGAAAATAGCGCATTCATTAGAGGCGGCATTTTCTGGTGCTGTACCCCAACTCTACCAGTTGCCCTTGTGCTGGTGGCACACGGGTTCTCCATATGCGACATAGTGTCCGCTAACAATTTCAATAGAAAATTAGCTCCAATTGTTAGCGGAAACCATGTCGGGTATGGAGAGCCCCTCCCTGTGTGCCTGAACATTGGAGCTCCCCCACAAGTGACCCCATTTTGGAAACTAGACCCCCGAAGGAACGTATCTAGATGCATAGTGAGTACTTTGAACTCCCAGATGCTTCACAAATTCATCCATAAAAATGAAAAAGCACGTTTTTTTCCACAAAAAGTTTTTTTTTTCATTTTTACGGATCAATTTGTGAAGCACCTGGGGGTTCAAAGTGCTCACTATGCATCTAGATACGTTCCTTGGGTGGTCTAGTTTCCAAAATGGGGTCACTTGTGGGGGAGCTCCAATGTTTAGGCACATAGGGGCTCTTCATATCCTACAAGGTGTCCGCTAACAATTCCAATTGTTAGCGGACACCATGTCGCGTATGGAGAGCCCCTGTGTGTCTCCACATTGGAGCTCCCCCACAAGTGACCCCATTTTGGAAACTAGACCCCCAAAGGATTATATCTAGATGCATAGTGAGCACTTTGAACCCCCAGGTGCTTCACAAATTGATCCGTAAAAATGAAAAAAGAAACTTTTTGTGGAAAAAAACGTGCTTTTTCATTTTTACGGATGAATTTCTGAAGCACCTGGGGGTTCAAAGTGCTCACTATGCATCTAGATACGTTCCTTTGGGGGTCTAGTTTCCAAAATGGGGTCACTTGTGGGAGAGCTCCAATGTGGAGACACATGGGGACCCTCCAAACGCGACATGGTGTCCGCTAACAAATTGAGCTCATTTTCCATTCAAATTGTTAGCGGACACCATGTCGCGTTTGGAGGGTCCCCGTGTGTCTCCACATTGGAGCTCCCCCACAAGTGACCCCATTTTGGAAACTAGACCCCCTAAGGAACGTATCTAGATGCATAGTGAGCACTTTGAACCCCCATATGCTTCAGAAATTCATCCGTAAAAATGAAAAAGCACTTTTTTTTCCCACAAAAAATTTATTTTTTCATTATTATGGATCAATTTGTGAAGCATCTGGGGGTTCAAAGTACTCACTATGCATCTAGATATGTTCCTTTGGGGTCTAGTTTCCAAAATGGGGTCACTTGTGGGGGAGCTCCAATGCGGAGACACACAGGGGCTCTCCATACGCGACATGGTGTCAGCTAACAATTTGAGCTCATTTTCCATTCAAATTGTTAGCGGACACCATGTCGCGTTTGGAGGGCCCCGGTGTGTCTCCACATTGGAGCTCCCCCACAGGTGACCCCATTTCGGAAACTAGACCCCCTAAGGAACATATCTAGATGCATAGTGAGCACTTTGAACCCCCAGATGCTTCACAAATTCATCAATAAAAATGAAAAAGCACTTTTTTTTTCCACACAAATTTTCTTTTTTCATTTTTACAGATCAATTTGTGAAGCACCTGGGGGTAGAAAGTGCTCACTATGCATCTAGATATGTTCCTTTGGGGGTGTAGTTTCCAAAATGGGGTCACTGGTGGGGGAGCTCCAATGTGGAGACACACGGGGACCCTCCAAACGCGACATGGTGTCCGCTAACAATTTGAATGGAAAATGAGCTCAAATTGTTAGCGGACACCATGTCGCGTTTGGAGGGTCCCTGTGTGTCTCCACATTGGAGCTCCCCCACAAGTGACCCTATTTTGGAAACTAGACCCCCAAAGGAACATATCTAGGTACATAGTGAGCACTTTGAACCCCCAGATGCTTCACAAATTGATCCGTAATAATGAAAAAATAATTTTTTAGTGGAAAAAAAAGTGCTTTTTCATTTTTACGGATGAATTTCTGAAGCATCTGGGGGTTCAAAGTGCTCACTATGCATCTAGATACGTTCCTTCGGGGTCTAGTTTCCAAAATGGGGTCACTTGTGGGGGAGCTCCAATGTGGAGATACACAGGGACCCTCCAAACGCGACATGGTGTCCGCTAACAATTTGAGCTCATTTTCCATTCAAATTGTTAGCGGACACCATGTCGCGTATGGAGGGTCCCTGTGTGTCTCCACATTGGAGCTCCCCCACAAATGACCCCATTTTGGAAACTAGACCCCCTAAGGAAGGTATCTAGATGCATAGTGAGCACTTTGAACCCCCAGATGCATCACAAATTCATTCATAAAAATTAAAAAAACACTTTTTTTTTCACAAAAAAATTCTTTTTGCCTACATTTTTTCAGTTTCACATGGGCAAAGGGATAAAATACATCCCAAAATTTGTTGGGCAATTTCTCCTGAGTACACCGATACCTTATATGTGGTCATAAACCACTGTTTGGGCGCACGGCAGGGCTCAGAAGTGAAGGAGCGCCATTTCACTTTTTGAACGGAAAATTGGCTCTAAAATTCAAATTGCGCTCCTTCCCTTCTGAGCCCTGCCGTGCGCCCAAACAGTGGTTTATGACCACATATGAGGCATCGGTGTACTCAGGAGAAATTGCCCAACAAATTTTAGGATGCATTTTATCCTGTTGCCCATGTGAAAATGAAAAAATTGAGGCTAAAAGAACATTTTTGTTACAAAAATTAAAATGTCCATTTTTTCCTTCAACATTATTTTAGTTCCTGTGAAGCACCTGAAGGGTTAATAATCTTCTTCAATATAGTTTTGAGTAGCTTGAGGGGTGCAGTTTTTGGAATGGTGTCACTTTTGGGTGTTTTCTGTCATGTACACCCCTCAAAGGGACTTCAAATGTGATGTGGTCACTAAAAAATTGGTTTTGTAAATTTTGCTGGAAAAATGAATAATTGCTGATGAACTTTGAACCCTTATAACGTCCTAACAAATTTTTTTTTTTCTTCCAAAATTGTGCTGATGTGAAGTAGACATGTGGGACATGTTTTTTATTAACTATTTTGTGGCACATAACTCTCTGGTTTAGCAGAATAAAAATTAAAAATTTGAAAATTGCTAAATTTTCAAAATTTTTGCCAAATTTTTTATTTTTTCACAAATAAACGCAAAAATTATCGACCTAAATTTAATACTAACATGAAGCCCAATATGTCACGAAAAAACAATCTCAGAATCGCTAGGATCCGTTGAAGCGTTCCAGAGATATTACCTCATAAAGGGAGAGTGGTCAGAATTACAAAAAATGGTCTGGTCATTAAGCTGCAAAGTGACTCGGTCCTTAAGGGGTTAAGGTACAATTTACACAGAAATATGGAAAATGCTGAAGGAGTCACAAACTTTCAAGCACCAACATTTAATGTACATTTTTCTAGCAAGAATATATTTGCCCAGTGAGCATGAGGAAATGATCTGTCACTAGAGATGAGCGAACCTTTTGAACTTTGGGTTCGGTTCTGTTGACCAAACTAGAATATGTATGCAGAATAAAATGGCGAACAACCAAAACGCTATTAGAGCAATGATTTGTGAATAGATAATACCAAAATAAAGATCTTTAATTTAAATGAGAAACATTTTGTTTGGAAGGAAAAAAAACAGTGCAACATGGCAGAACAACCTCATACTATCTTTGAAACAATGGTGGGTATTTCATGGTTTTGGCTGGTTTGCTGTATCTCGGCTAGGGCGGTTTTCGATCATTGATGGTACAATGAATTTTGAATTATACCAGAAAGTTCTATATTCTATTCTATATACAGAATAAGTAGCCTAAAACGACTGTTACTGCAGTGTGCTATTAAATATGCTGTCAGTTACCACCAGTTACCATGTTACAATAGGTTTTCCCTTAGCTAGATAGGTTGGCCACTTGTACACTAATAATTCTGTGTTTGAATTAAAGAGCTAAAAAGAGTTTTGGACTAGAACTAGGAAACCTTATAGTGTTTTAGATATATTTTCCAAGCAGTTAGAGTCTTTGGAATATTAAGATTGCTGGTCAAATTTTGTAAGATTTGCACATTTCCATTTTTCTCTATAAAAAAGTTGAACCTTTGGTGCTTGTTCCAATGGGGCAATAATAATCAGGGACTTTTGCGGAGTTGACCGCCACATGATTATTTTTAACAAGTGCTTAAAAATTCTGAATTTACTCTGAAGGGTGGGATCTCTCATTGCCAAATAGATTTACAATAATTTATTCAATTAATTAGCATAATATATTATTCAAGACAATGCAAACTCATAGCTTAAGTACATTTTAATTTCTGACACAAACATGTGACTTCATAAATTTGGTGCATCTTATTCCAGTGAACTGGTGCAGCATATAAAATGTCAGTGTTAATAACATACCTCCTTGTGCTTTAATCAGAGTTTGTTTAACTACATATGTTCCTGGTCACTGGTTGAGCAAAACAACTGGATACACTATTAATTTGGTAATGAGATATATTTGTCTAGAGTTGACATGACTGCTGGCCCTTTAAGGTCATTGCTTATCCTGATGCTTAATATTGAGCATTGTGATAGGTGTTAATTAGCACAAATAAGGCTGGGAATTGCAAGCTCATGAAGCGCTAAGCGTAAATACAATACACGAAGAGCACAGCACAACTTCACTCATAGTGACCTTCAGGAAGCTTTACTTTACTGATCTGACTGTGTGGTGGGTGCCCATGATGATATCAGACATTTTAAACTTGCAGGCAGTAACATTTACTGATATCGGCTTCACAGAGCTGAAATCCCCAGTTCTAAACTAAGAGGTGTGAAAAGGTTAGTTCACAATTACACAAAGTTCAGAATGAATATTTATAATATATTGAGCAAAATAAGCAGGTTTAGCTTAATGATTCTGCAGTAACCTTAATATCTAGACTGAAACATTTTATTTTCAAATCCTCTATAACAAAGACCATTAAAAGTATTTTGTCTATTCATTTGCCTATTCCTTAAAAACATTTTTTTACTTTACTGTAAATAATACAATACTTATTCTACCCAAAAATATGCTAATCCCTGTGAGTACAGTATGACTCTTAGGCTGCCTTCACATTACGATTTTTGAGGGAGACGATGCTGTCCGATAAAATCGGACAGCATCGGCTCCCTCTGATGCCTGGAATCGGATGCCAAATAGGCATCCGATTCCGACGTAAAATCGCCTCCTCCGGGCTAATAAAAAAAATAAAACTGTATGCTCACCTGTCCCCGAGGCCTCCGTCGTCTCCCGCAGGCTCCTGGTGTCCTCGCAGTGTCTGCAGAGGTCTTCTTCTTCATAACAGGACCTGCCGTGATGTCACAATCACGTGACCGCCTGAACATGGTGCAACCTGCGGTCACGTGATGGTGACATGACGGCAGGTCCTTTTCAGAAGAAGAGGACCTCTGCAGATACCGGGAGGACACCGGGAGCCTGCGGGACTGTGCGGGAGACGGCGGGGGCCTCGGGGACAGGTGAGCCTACAGTTTTGTTTTTTTTTAATCCCTGCTGCTGTTAGGAGCAGTTTTACTGTACTGAGCATGCTCAGTACAGTAAAATTGGGTCCGAGGACACATCAGATGTCTCCTCGGACCCTGCTCCATAGGGCCCCATGTTAAAAACATCGGACAGAATCGGATGTGCACTAAATGCCATCCGATTTGGTCAAATCCGATTCTGTCCAATTTTTTTATCGGTGCAAAAATCGGACCATGCTCCGATTTTTGCACCGATAAAAAAATCGGACAGAATCGGATCGAACCAAATCGGATGGCATTTAGTGCACATCCGATTCGGTCCGATGTCCATAGGGCTGCATGGGGGCCAAAATCGGTCTGATGCTGTCCGATTTTTATCGGACAGCATCGGAAATAAAAATTCCGTAATGTGAAACCAGCCTTAACCCACCACCGAGCCTATTTTCACCTTCATGACGGGCCCTCTTTTTTCCAGTTCTGGCCAGTGTCACTTTATGAGATTACAACTTTGGAAAACTTCAACAGATCCCCTTGATTCTGAGATAAATTTTCTTGTTACATACTGGACTTTATAATAGCGGCAATTTTAAATAATATCTTGTGTTTATTTTTGAAAAAAATTAGAAATTTGGCAAAGCTTTCACAATAAGTAATATTTCCCATATGTCTGCTTTACATCAGCACAGTTTGTCAAACAAATTTTTTTTCTTAAGAAGTTAGAAAGGTTCAAAATTCATCAGCAATTTCTCCTTCTTCCAACAAACTTACAAAACCATTTTTTAAGAACCATATCACATTTGAAGTGATTTTAAGGGGCCTATATGACAGAAAATACCCAAAAGTGACAATATTCTAAATACTGCACCCCTTAGGCTGGTTTCACACTGCAGCTTTTATCCTGATCAGGTTGCATCCAGTTTGTGTGCCAAATCCAGGAGTGTCTCCAAAACTCAGTGTCAATCTTTCAATTATAGTTTTTCTCTGCAAGTTCCTCTCCTGGTATCTGTCCTGGTTTTGGCACACAAACCTGATGAAACCTGATCAGGAAAAAAAACAATGTGTGAAACCAGCCTTAGGTCGAGGTGAACCTGACAGCCCCGGATCCGATTTTACTGTAATGCAGCCCTATGGGGTCGGATGGAGCCGGAAGGCAAGCAACATTTTTGTGTCCGGGGCAAAAAATCTGCCCAAATCGGATCCTCTCGGATCCTCCCGGATCTGGGGCTATCTGGTGTTCCCTAACATGGGAGTCTATGGCACCGGATTGCCCAGATCTGGGAGGATCTGGGAGCCGGACCCCGGCGGCTGCAGTTCAGCATGAGCTATGCTGAACTTCAGAACCAGGGAGCTGTCCCCTGTGAGGTGGTTCAGCACCATTTCAGCAGGGCACAGCTACCTCAGCTGCGCTCGGCTGAATCCGGTTACAAACAGGACCGGAGGGCATATTTGCCCGCCAGTTCTGCTTGCAAATCGGATCCGGGGCTATCAGGTTCACCCCGGACAGCCCCGGACCTGATTGTGCCATGGTGTGAAGCCAGCCTTAGACAGACTGTTCAAAACCACATCAAAGAAGTTTATTAACTTCTCAGGTACTTCACAGGAACTAAAGAAATGTGGAAGGAAAAAATTAAAATTTTACAAAAATGTTCCTTCAGCCTCAAATATTGAACTTTCTCAAGGGTAACAGGAGAAATTGCATCCTAGAATTTAATGTAAAATTTCTCCTGAGTACATGAATACGTGAATATGTGGTGGGCAACCACTGTTTGGGCACAAAGGCAGGGCTTGGTAGGAAAGGAGCGCCATTTGAGTTTTTGAATGGAGAATTGTCTGGAATCATTAGCGGATGCTATGTTGAGCTCGCATAGTGCACAGGATAAGTCTGAGCTGAGCCTTACTGCGAGCTTTGGGAAGCAGAATAAACAAATCAGCAGCAGTTAAAGAATTTACTTTACTACTATTTTTACACCATTCACTTTGCAGCATAAGTAATTTGGTGACTTTATTTGTCAGGTTGGTGCGATAACAGCGATACCAGATTTATATCTGGTTATTTTTAAGTTTGGCTCACTATCACATTAAAATGCTTTTTTACAAAAAGTTTTTTGCATCACTAAATTTTGAAGGCTATAGTTTTTTTTTTCCTTCTACAAGAGTCATGTGAGGGTTTGTTTCTTGCAGGATGAGTTGAAGATTTTATTGGTACCATTTTGGGCTAAATAATATTTTTACATTGCTTTCTATTCTGCTTTTTGTGAGACAGCAAATGGAAGAAACAGCAACTCAAGAATTTTCTTTTGTTTTTTATTACACCATTTACCATGTCATAAAAGTAATAATACAGCTTTATTGTCTAGGTCAGTATGATTACAAGGATACAACATTAATATATTGTTTTTAATGTTTTGCCGCTTTTACACCATAAATACTATTTTGTATATAAAAAAGGTTTTGCATTGCTGTATTCTGAGTTTTTTTTTATTTTTTTAGTCTGATAGAGCTGTATGATGGCTTATTTCTTGCATGACCAGATTATGTTTTTGGTGGTACAATTTTTATTTACATATTATTTTTTTATTTAGTTTTAAGCTACTTTTTTATCAGCTGTATGATACAAATACATCTTTGCTACATTGTGCAGAAGAAAAAAGGCAATGGAAACAACAGTGCCTCACTGAGATCCTGCAGAGATCACAGGTGCCTTGAAGCCATCAGCTGGACTCCACCCAGCAGCATTAATTAAAGAGGATATTTCCGGCACCAGCCTTTTCCTTTAAAAACATCCAATCTTTATTGTAACATTACAAATAAAAAAAATCATCACCTTTTGAAAATATCCTCTTTCATCATCATTTTTGTTTTCAGTAAATAAAGAATACAAATTTCTAATAAGTAGTTATATTTATGTGAAAAAAAACTATGCATATTTGGTATCTCTGCATCCATAACAACCCGCTCTATAAAACTGTCACACTAGTTAACCCCATTCTGGGAACACCATAAAAAAAAAAATGAATAGCAAACATGGGAGAAGAGAGGTGCAATCCAACACAATGGGCAGCACCTTGCACACATTTTATAAATGGTCATAAACTTGTAAATAACTCATGAAATAATAAAGTTACCGTATTTTCCGCTTTTTAAGACGCACTTTTGCCTCCCCCAAACTGGGGGGGTAAAAGGGGGTGCGTCTTAAAAAGCGGATGTGAAAATATATGCAATTTAAAAAAAATAATAAATATTACCAGGGGGAGGGGGGGGCCTGCCGAGTGGGGGTGCCGGACATGGGCTGAGGGGCACAGCTGCCCTACCGGAGCTGCAGGGGATGACCGGCGGTAGCGAGCGGTGGGCGCCGCCATCTTCCCTCTACTCGGCTGCATTCACTAAGCAGTGTGCAGCCGGCCGGTAGAGGTAGAGACTCCAGAATGGCCACGGGTCTCCGTTATGGCCGCGGCCATTTTGTTGAAGTCTTACCTGACTGGCTGCACAGTTAGTGAATGCAGCCAGCCAAAAGAAACATGGCGGCGCCCACCGCTTGCTGCCACCTCTCATCCCCGGTACTCCGCTCCTGCACCCGTGCCCCCGCTGCAGCATCGGCCCTGCTCCTGAGCCTCTCATCCTCCTGAACCTGCCTCCGGACCCCCGCTCAGCAGCCGCATGTCAGTAAGTCATTGGGGTCCGGAGGGGGGAATGGGGAAGAGTCATTCACAAAAGGGGCAATAAGCAGGATGGGGACATATATACAAGATGAGGGGTCAGTTTCAGGATGGGGGGACATATATAATGGATGGGGGGCATAGTTTCAGGATGGGGGACATATATACAGGTTGGGGGGCATATACACAGGTTGGGGGGCATATATACAGGATGGGGGACATATGTACAGGATGGGGGACATATATACAGGATGGGGGACATATATACAGGATGGGGGACATATATACAGGATGGGGGACATATGTACAGGATGGGGGACATATGTACAGGATGGGGGACATATGTACAGGATGGGGGACATATGTACAGGATGGGGGACATATACAAAGGTTGGGGAACATATAGATAAGATGGGGGAATGTATATGCCAGAATGGGGTATATATACAGGATGGGGGGGCCATATTTATAGCATGGGGACATGTATGCCATGATGAGCGATATCCCAGGATGGGGACATATATACAGTATGGGGACATATATACCAGGATGAGGGACATTTATACCAGAATGGAGGGGACATATATACCGGAATACCAGGATGGGGGGTTTATGTACCAGGATGAGGGACATATATACTGATTTGTAAGACGGACACTGGCATTATAAGACGGACCCCATTTAACATTAAAAATAATTTATTTTCTCTTTTCCTTCACCAAATTTGGGGGTGCGTCTTATAATCAGGTGCGTCTTATAAAGCGAAAAATACGGTACATTAAAACCAAGCACACCATTGTTTTCCTTATGAAATTCTCAACAGGTTTGATGTGTCATATGACCCTCTTCCCATTGAAAAAAATAAAGTTGGATCCAAAATGGCTGACTTCAAAATGGCCACCATGGTCACCACCCATCTGGAAAAGTTTTCCCCTCCCATATACTAATGTGCCACAAACAGGAAGTTGATAACGCCAACCATTCCCATTTTATTTAGGTGCAGCCATATAAATGCTCCACCCTGTAATATGTCTAAAATAAGTCTCTGAACTTAGTGGACTGTGCTTTATACTTTCATTTGATGTGGGTGACGGAAGTGGAGCACTTTGGAACATTGTAGAAACCGTCACCGCAAATCCGACCTCCTTTTAAAGTCTAGAGATGACTCTGCCTGCTTTGCCGACTGCTATGTCTGTGTGACCGGGCTTGGCAATGTCCTTCAGATTCTTTTTTCTCGACAACATCCTGGCTTGACAAGTTGTGAACATCGTTACCAGAACACAGTGTGAATCCCAGCATTTGCCTGGCTTTCCTTGTTGACTTTTACCCTAATCTTTGCAGTGGTTAAAACATCCAATTTATCTATTGGCTCGAAATACTGTGAAATATTAAGCCCTATGTGTTACGCTCACTGTGCCAAGATAAAGATTCAATATATTGGGAGTCGTTTTGCTTTCATCATTTAAAGATTGCTCAACCCTCCCACCAATTGCTTTTTTCTTTTAAATTTTTTATCCAAGAAATAAGCCAAGTAACAGTTTACATGCTCCTGCTACATGGCATCATATTATCTGCTAAAAATATGAACTTTCAGTATTACTATTATTGAGCTGATATCCAAAATATTGGCAATAAAAAAAATCAAGAGCTTGATTTTGAAGTCTAGAAATCGCTCACGCTTCAGGAGGGAAGACACAGCAAGATTATTTGTTGTGTTCTCAAGTAGAACAACCTTTCGCTCTATTGAACTACATCATTGCACCTCATTCACTGCTTATCCCTAGACGCCATGATAGCAGTATATGTTTCTAAGTCCTGCTACAGTTTTGCTAGGAATATGCAAATGTGTCTCCTTCCACTTTATTAATTTAGACAGACAAGTTTTTATTAATATGGCATGTAACGTTTAAGCTGGTAAACAAATCCACTACAATATTTATCACCGAAAAATGCATTTGTGTAAGTCATTAGTATGACACATACTGTGCACAAATGCCAAAGAAGGTTCTGCAGCCAAGGTGTCCAGAGACAATACCATGCTGTCTGCAGCTGGTACAGAGTCTTACAACCACATACTTTACTTACAAAGCAGCCCTGCTCTCACTACAACAGATGTCATCTTCTCTCTCCAATGATTGTTTGAGAAATGCCAGATATTGAATGCTTTGCCCATTGCTGGATGAGTGGAGATATCATCATTAAATCTGCAGTCCGTTTTCAAGTGCAGGAGTGCATTTAACGCATGTGCCAAGTGTAAGCCGAAAAATATTTCTGCCTTGTTTAAAAGGAACATAGCGTCTAATACATTCCACTCATGGATCACCCAGCATTCAACACACCAAGGCTACCTGATTTCAGCCACATATTGCAGTTTTAAGTTTATGTTTAACTCTGCAGTATATCAGAGAAAAACATAGTTTAGTTCCGCAGTAGCTTTTTCTCACCCGCTGAATTTCTTGTTTGTGTGTATATAGAAAGATCTGCCACTCCAGGGGATTGGGCCGGAAGCAGCCACAAGGGACCCACCTGTCCAGCTAGTCTATAATATGGCTTGGTCTCCAGCAGCTATTAAACTATGCTTTTCTTTAAAACACTAGAGTATTTCAAAGTTAAACATTGTGATATGTAGTCTGGTCATGGTGTAGTTGTATTTTTCTCTTGTATGTGGTATTAAGTTGTCAGTTTGTGGTGGTAATAAGTGGTCTGATCACAGTGTGGCAGTATTTGTCCCCTGTATGCAATATTATTTGTCTTGGTATAGTGGATTGTGTTGTGCATTATGGTCTTTTGTTCTCTCTGATATTAAATACAAGATTGATTATTTCCATTAAAGATTAAATACTTGTAGGTTTAACACTTAGGGTGCCTTCACACTGTGGCGTGATCCGGTCCGGGGCTGTCCGGGATGACCCTGAATGCCGTGGACTGGATCAGCACACAGAACCGAGGGGCTAATATGCCTCCGGTGTGCAGCGCACGCAGCTCCCATGGCTGATAAGTCAGGACCGAGGCGCCGCGGTCCTGACCTGTCAGCGGCTGTAGCTGCATGCGCCGCACACCGGCCCGGAGGGCATATTAGCCTTGCAGTCCTGTGTGCTGATCCAGTCTGCGGCTGTCAGGGTCATCCTGGACAGCCTCGGACCGGATCACGCCGCAGTGTGAAGGCAACCTTAGTGGCAGAGATGCACTTACTGAGGTTCTCGGAGAAAACAAATAATCACCTCTCCATGAGATAAGTGGTGTAAGTTATTGATTGGTGGGAACCTTTATCTCCATTTAACTGGAGCTCATTTTCAACTCAATCACTGATCCATTCATTCCCTCAGTGGCTGCAAGTGATGCATTTGGCTTTTCCTGGAAGCCCCAAAAAGGATGAATGGGGTTGCAGTCACACATCCGACCTGCCACTGTATTTTATTATTGTGACTAAAGTTCCCTGTCAGGGATGAAAGTTCCCCATTCTTCTGATCGGTGTGGTCGGATTCCATTGATTGATACATGTTTGATTACTTGTTTCATTTAATGCAAACTACTTATTGCACATTCCAGTTATGGTGAGTGCACAGTAGATGTGCCTGAGCCTCCTGTATTTTACAGTCAACGCTCCATTATAACAGGTATTTGCATAAAGATGTAGTGTCGGCTCCAAGAATCTATTCCTCCTGTGGGCCCCGACACCCCAGTCTGGCCCAGATTAATGGTTTGTATCTGTTTGCTATGACTGGTATAACTCTTTACTGTTATATTGGGGTGGGATTATAAAAACAATACAGTGTCACTAAAAACAAACTTTTCTTTTTAAATCAAGTTCATTTCTATTGAATTCAATTTAGAAGATATAAATGATTCATATACATAGCTAGTAAATCTACAAAAATTAAATCAATACTGTGGTATCAACATATTTAAAAAGTCACAAACTCTTTCTCCCATACAATATAATATTGGTGCAGACAATCAATTCAAACATACCATAATATTTCTTTCTACTTTAATGCGTTTTATCCAGTTAGAAATTCAAAACACAACATCCAACAAGGTGTCCTACCAGTATGAATGTCTGTGAGGCATCCCGGGGGTGATTTATATCCAACCTGAATTATAAATGATCTGTTTAGTAGTAATAGTAAATTACATAATGTGCATTCCTGATGTAATACACTTGAAGGGATTCCCAGGGTCTCCATCCATGCCTCCCAAATCCTATAGAATTTATTAAGAGTATTCCTCTTTAGATATACTATTAAGTTTGTTTTTGAGTTCTCCAATGTTCGGGGGAGCAGCATCCAGCTAGTGATAAACTAACAGCTTTCTGGTCTGGTAAAGGACTCCAGATATGCCAATAGCCACCAGGAGCTCTGGATCAACTCCCTCATCATATAATCCCAACACATATGGATATGGCCCGATGTGTACCCCATATACTTGCTCTATTAGGTCCAGAGTAGATTTCCAGACGTATTCTATATTTCCACATACCCACATCATGTAGATTAAGTCAACGTTCTTATGCCCGCATGTGGGGCATAGGCCGGCGTCACACCACGATTTTTACCTGTCAGGTTCTGTCCGGTGTTTTGCAGGATGCACCGGACAGAACCTGATCAGCTGTTGCCCCCATGTGTCCCTATGGTGCCAGATAGCAGTTATTTGTCATCCGTTTTTTTGTACTGGAAGGATACGGTTGTTTTCATTTTTGCCCCGGACACAAAATCAGAGCTTGCATCATTTTTTGTGTCCGGGGCAGAAAAGAACAAAACCGGATCCTCCCGGATCCGGGTCAATCTGGCGCCCATAACATGGGAGTCTATGAGTGCCGGATCCGGCAAAAAAAAAATCCGGTTCCCGAACGCCGTGTGCTGAAAGAGCAGCGGCTCTGAAATTCAAGCCGTGCTCGTTCAGCACCTGGACAGCACAGCTAAAATAGCAGCCGCTGTAGTTCAGCACCTGGAGAGCTCCACGGCTGAAATTTTAGCAGCGCGACCAGCTCCCCTGTACACACAGTGCTGGAATTTCAGTACTGGACAGCAGAACAGGCACGCAGGAATGAACCCGGCACAAAACAGGATCAAAGGGCATATTTGCCCTCCGATTCTGTTCGTCCGGGGCTGTCAGGTTATCTCCAGTGCCTCCTGCAAAACACTGGACAGTGTGAAGCTGGCCATATACTGTCTGCTCACACTCCTATGGTGTGTAGTAGCTTCAGTGTCCTATGCACTCTATGCAGTAAATATATTTGAGACAACCTTTGGCTTTCAGACACAGACAATCTAGGTATCTGAGTCAGAATAGTTTCCCACTGCTCATCTGTGAGTGGCCCACACTCCTTCTTTCCCACTTACCCCTGACATGCATCAGATCTTTGCCCAATTATTTATCATGCTCTTAAATAACATAGATATTTACCCTCTAGATTTACACTCTAGAGCAGACCAATGTGAGTAGATTGGTAATAATATGATTATGCTCTATATTAGTATGTGTGCTCTGCATTTTAGATTCCATTGCGTGCCTTATCTGCACGTATTGGATAAATGAATTGAGCAACATATTCAATTCTGTTTGCAGTTGGGTAAAACCTTTTAGGAATTTATTTTGGAATAATTGGTATATCAGATGTATTCTCCAATCACCCATAGTCTTCTGCCTTGCAATTTCTGCAATTGTGGTAATTCTTTATTTTACCATACGGGCTTGGTCAAGCCAGATATTCTCAACATCTTTTTTCCCTCTGTCCCACACCCTCTATATTAGGGATCGTGTGGGATGCGTTGAGCTTCTTTTCCCCTGTTATCGTGCTTCTAAGTAGCTGGCAGAACATTCCATCTTGTGTCTTCCCTTATCATTTTGCCACCTTCATCAAATCTCTCCTCTTTCCCCCATCCTTTAAAGTGCTGCATCTGGCTGTTACATTATATTGCCTCAGATTGGACACCGCAAGTCCCCTGTCTCCCTTGTCCCTCTGCAACACCTCAAGTCTTATCCTGGCCTGTTGCTTTTACCAGATAAATTCTCTTAACATTGCATTGACCTCCCCCTCCATGAAGAACTTATCGTTGGTGAAATGTTAGGATTTTGAAGTGCTCCTTTAGTGTGGCCTGAGAGTCCTCAAGAATCTTTTTAGTTATCTCACTAGGACTTATTATTGCTTTGTTTTCTGCCTCTATCAGGATTTTAGTTAATTTTTGGGTACATTTACTTGTTTCAGCCTCACGGCAGCAAATTTCCCTGGTGTATAGCCTCCTCACAAAAGCCTTCATGACGTCCCATACTATGTGATCAGGGGTTGATCCTTCATTTATAGCAAAGTATTAAACCAAATTAGAGATTCCCCAACCAGTTGAATACAAAAAGGATTAAGGCACCAGGAGACTCCCGTCATTCTGTCCTGTTCTACAAATCTGAGCTGTACCTGCAGGGGTTATTGATCCGTCTAGCTAAATACTTGACTAGGTTCATGTAAGGCATTAACTGAGTGTTATCAATGACCAACTCTTGAAAGACATTGATGTGAGCCGGAATAATAGAGAATTAGCAGGATCGCAGATTCCTAACTCTCCATAGGTCAGTGTAATCCATTTTGCCCACCATTTTTGCCAAATAACTGGGAGGGGACCCATCAGATACTCCACCAGTATGCATCTTATTTCAGTACAGGTGTAGAAAGTTATTCAAATCTCCTATTAATAAAGTAGAATCCAAGTGAAGGTATTTCCAGTGAGCAATGAAGGAATTGTAGCAGACATATGAAAAAAAACTCATATATTTAATGTAGTCAAAAGTTATACGTATAGACAAAGATCCACCACCCATCCCCCGCAAATTATGTGTTTTGGCAAACGCCTTCTTCAGGGCCTTTCTCTAATATCTGGCTGAACCCGCAGAACAAGAAATTCCATGGGTCTGTTCATCTCAACTCCTGGTTAGGTTATAAGTTCCTTCTTGGCCTGAAGGCTGACTGACGCCCTACCCCTTAGTCAGGAGGTTGGGTTTTGAAACAATGCAATGTACAGCAAGAAGATTCAGCTGCAGCCAGTTGTCCTACAGTCAAACACAAGACAGTAAGGAAGAGGAGGTGGATGCTGAAGTCATGGCTAAGTTCTCAATATACAAAAATGTCCTTATATATTTGAGTTTTAATTGTATTGTAAAATAAAAACAGAATCATTAATACATTTTTGTGCATTTTCCAGATTTAGGGTTACTTTACAACTGTGAGGATCTCAATACATAGTCTTACGGCAAGAAACGCACCACAAATGCTGAAATTCTGGATTCAAATCTACTAGTGCCCTGATTTACACACTGTTAAAAACACCATCCCCACGTATTGTATTAAACATCTGCATCATCGACTAAACCTTCATTTCACTTTACGTTACAATGAACCACTCAGAATAATTATACATTTGATTATTGTTGCATTATTCGCAATATCGGGAATAGAAACCTACGGTACTTACTATACAAGAAAATAACCATTAAATATATTTTATGGTATGCGTTAATACATAATTAAAAAACAAATACTATATATTTAGAGCTATCTCGAAACAATATATAATAATTATCCAAGTGAAAAATACATCATTAGTGTAAACTGCTTTCTATTCATAATAATTCATTTTAATTAATTTGCATTCTAAAAAGATGAAGGATTGGATTCACTGAGAAATGTCACTCAAAGAATGAATAATTGCCGGCGTGGCGTACAATGCGTTACGCTCTCTAATAATGTGTGCACTCATCCCTAAATTATTAAGCACAAAAAAGAACTAAAAGTGCTAAGCTGCGGAAGAAATGTCATACTAAATATAACAATGAGCTGCCACAGAGAAAGCAGCAAAATGGAAAATTCTGTTATCGCATCTGGCAAGCTATGCCTTGATAGGCATGATTATAGTCTGGAATGTTTCGGTTTGGAAAAAGCAGAAGGGGTAGAATGATATAGCAGGGATGTACGTGCATAACATTTTGGCCACATGGTACATTCGTTCTTGGTTTCATTATATACACTCTAACATAGACAGAAAATGAATGGGTTAACGACGACTGCAGTCAGATAACAAGCCACAGGCCGGCAGTACCCAATGTCACTTTATTTTCAGATTTCAGGTCACCGATGGATTTAGTTTTCAGTTAGAGACTGGCACCTCTATAAACCATTTAGTGATGGGGATTTATTTATATTTTTAAATCTTGTCTCATGTTATGTCATGGCGATGACCTGTTTTCACAATATTACTGAATAGTATAGGAGTAGAGACATTTAGGTCTTATAATAGTCTGCTTTTACTGTAAAGCGGATGAAAATGGCATGATCTATCAAAATATTAAAATATTCTGCCACAACACATATATCTGTCATTGCTTTAGGCTTCATTTTGATGTCTATGAGTCATGTACTGTACGTGTTCTATCTGTGTATTTTATGGATAGAATATGTACCAATAATAGTCTACACAGTATGTCAGGAGTGGGGAACTCCAGGTCTCGAGGCCGCCAATAGGTCATATTTTCAGGATTCCCTTATGGTACCTTCACACGCAATCTCACCTGGGAATCCTAAAGGCGATATGTCGCCCCGGAACAATCGCCATGAAATTGCCTCACAGTTGCGGCGTGTGATTGGGGAATTTCGCGGAGATAAATCAGCCTCAATAATGAAGGCGATATTTCCGTGTTGTGGCGTGTGATAGGGCGATAGTGATGGAATCAGTGTCACCTATGATTTCCCGTAGGTGTGCCACAGCGTGCTGTAATCCGCGCCCCGTGTGAAGTGATTGGTGTGGGCTTCTGTGTTCCTATTGGCTGTCAATTGACACCACGCCATATTTGAAGAGCTGTCCAGCACCACACAATGGCAATAGCGTCATGTATTAGCGAGCCTTCCAGAGCAGGCTGACCCATCGTAACGCTGTTGAGTTGTCCAATGAGCGCGTATGGGGCGCGGTGTAAACCACTGCGGCATGCCTATCTTCTCGCCGTGCTGAACATGTACTCCCACATTGCCTTTGGGATTGCGACGTGTGAAACGGCGAGGGAATTCCACCGGAATGGTTCCACTGTGGGTGAGGCGATTTCCGGGGCGACACATCACCTTTCTTTCAGGGCGAGATTGCGGCATGTAATAGCGCCATTGGCGATCTGAGGTGAGCATGAAAAACGTGCACGCGCCCGTTAGATTGCCTCATATTGCCAGCCGATATGGCGGCATGTGAAGGTACCAATAGTATTGCACAGGTTATAATTAAATCACCTGTACTTGTGATGATTCCAATCCCTGTGCAATGCTAAGGAAATCCTGAAACATGACTTGTTGATGGCACTCAAGTCTTGAACTCCCCATTCCTGATCTATGAAGAAAGAACAAAGCAGTCTGTAGGAGAGCTAAGGTCAAACGAGGACTCAGGAAAACATTAATGATTATGAGGAGACAAACCTTTATTGATTTCTTGTGCTCCACAACGTGTTTTGGTAAGGGCTTGCTACCTTCATCAGGTGGTCCTCGCCTTAAGAGCAATCAGCTGGGGTAGTGCAGGGGTGCACAACCCTAGGAGATGAGTAGCCTATCGACCCCCTTTCTCTCCGTAGCCCACTGGACCACCAAGTGCTTCTCAGTTAGCGCTTCCCTATCCCTCCCTTTGTTTCTTACTTTTCCGTTATATGGAACTGTTTACATGTTCATGTTAATTTACATGTATAGCTTACAGAACACTGCACACTTCAAAGTCTTTTCAAGGTGAAGATATGTGTTTATTTTTAGTGCATAATGACAGTTTGGCGATAAGGCTGACGTTTCGATCACATCCCGTGATCTTTATCAAAGTATCGCTGTTTTCAGGAGTGTCCCCTTTCAGGGTTATATCTAGCCGGAAGCGCTGCCAGAGCCCGGAAGGGGAGTGGCATAATCCATCCACAGGGCTAGATATAACCCTGAAAGGGGAGACTCCTGGAGGCTCAGACCTGAATAGACCTCCTCAATGAAGCATATCTAATAGATGCATTATTAAGAAACCACTACCAAAGGATAAAGATCCTCCTCTAGCCAACACAGGACCTGTGGTTCCCCTAGGTGCAAACTCTATATATAAAAAAGACAGCGATACTTTGATAAAGATCACGGGATGTGATCGAAACGTCAGCCTTATCGGAAAACTGTCTTTATGCACTAAAAATAAACACATATCTTCACCTTGAAAAGACTTTGAAGTGTGCAGTGTTCTTTAAGCTATACATGACATTGAGACCCAAGGGCCTCCTACACTAGCACCTCAACCATATCCATTTCTTTCTCCAACCTCTAGTTACCAACTTAAAATCATACATCAGGGATACGCTACACCTTTTGGAAGTTTTGGAGAAAATACAGATCCCGGACAACATATTACTGGTCTCACTGGATATTGAAGCCCTATATACAAGCATCGGACATGAGGTTGGACTGCATGCCGTATCTACCTTTCTGGACAAAGAACTTGGCGGTAAGACATTGCATAACGATTTCCTGCTTAGACTACTTACTTAGTTTTACCCTGAAGCAGAACTACTTTGTTTTCAATCGGACCTTCTACAGGCAGATCTCTGGCGCGGCGATGGGGGCGCGTTGCGCCCCCTCTTTCGCTAACCTATTTCTTGGGTGGTGGGAGGGGGAGCTCGTGTACCCCTCGCCGGCTTATACAGAGTCTGTCTGTGGTTGGTTCCGTTTTATCGATGATGTGGTCTTTCTGTGGAAGGGTACTAGGGAGTCATGTATGGATTTCATTGCAGGTCTCAATCAGAACAATCTAAATATTCGTCTGACATGGAACATTTCAGCCACCACATTGGACTTCCTGGATGTGCAACTACAACTGGATGGAAACAAAATACGGACATGTTTACACCGTAAGGTAACTGCCAGTAATAGTCTGCTCCATCATGGTAGCTTTCATCCACCACATCTTAAAAGGGGCATTCCTTTTGGACAATTTTTAAGGGTTAAACGCAACTGTAGTCTGGAAGAGGATTTTTTACAGCAATCCCTTGACCTAAGTCATCGATTTCGGGAAAGGGGGTATCCTAAGAGCCTGGTGGGTCGGGCCTTTAATCATGCTAGGGAACAAGATAGATCTACCCTATTGAAACCTAGGACTAGAGTTGGACAGACACCCTCTACACCCCGTCTTGTTACCACCTTTAACAACCAATGGAAAGATATTTGGGGATTGCTACACAAAAATTGGAGCATTTTGACGTCTGACAGTAAAATATGCCCTCTTGTTTCAGAGAAGCCATTACTCACTGCGAGAAGAGCACGCAACCTATGAGACACCCTCACGAAAAGCCACTTTACTAGGCCCTCAACAAGGCTGGGCACAGGCTTCACCCTTAAAGGCTCCTTTTCCTGTGGAAGCTGCTGTGTCTGCCAGTTTATGCCGAGAACCACGAAATTCACTAATAACCAGAATGGAAAGGAATACGAACTACAACAATGTATTAATTGTCGCTCTCAGAATGTGGTTTATGTTCTAACTTGCCCCTGTGGGTTGCACTATGTGGGCCAAACCACACAAGAACTTCGTAAAAGGGTGCAACAACATTTCTCGAATATTTCTCTGGCTAGTGAACACCTTAAAAAAGGTAAAACCATCTCTACGGTTGCTCAGCACTATAAAGACAGACATGGTGGCAGAATCCATGGCACGGAGGTCGTGGGCCTGCAACAGATCAAAACGAATATTCGTGGCGGTAATGCCTCCTTGCCCTTGTTACAGGCCGAGTCACGGTGGATCTTCAATCTAAATTGTGTATTTCCCCTTGGTATCAACGAAAACCTCTTATTTACAGGATTTTACAAACAATAATGGTATTCTTATTATTCATGGTATAAGAAATACCATGGGGTGCGTGATTTGGTAATATCTGTGTCTTATGGGATTATTCTTATATATGTTAAGAACCTCTTCTCCATGCTTCCACTATACTAAACTGTCCTTTTGTTGTGGCCACAACAATACATCTTTCCATTCTACTTGTCTTTTGTATTTTGACTTGCCTGATGTAAACAAATATATGTTAACAGAGGTTTGAGCATCCTCGCAAGAGGTTGTTTCCTCCCCTGTATTGCCATTTTATTTTGCCTGAAATCCCCTTATTAGGGCTCATAGATCGTAATATGTAACCTATTTGGATATACTACAGTGATACTGCTTGTCCATATCCTGCTTGTGACCTCCCCCCTGGTGGCTGCCTGATCGATAATGCCTACAGTACAACACACTAGCAGTTCCCTAATAGGTTCCTCCGCTCTCATTGCTGGGACTGACGCGTCGGGTGCCCGTCGCGTCACTTCCGCCCCTTTACAATGAGACTTCCGGTTTGCGTTCCGGTTGGAACGCAAGCTTATGCGCATGCGTGGGCGTTCTAACCCACGCTGCAATGGAGGCATATGTCAGCACACGGCGGTGCTGCTGTTTGGCGGTGACACTGGACCTTCGGGGTATCCTGATTACGACCACGTACATCTGTGCGTGTCAGGTGACTAGTGGCTGTTTTAGGGGAGGGGAGTGTACACTCTTTCTAAACTTATGATAGGACAATTATATGTTTGCTTAATTAGGTAGCACCAATATATAATGCATGGGGGAATGAGGCAATAGTACCCCTGAGGAAGCCAGTGGGCGTAACGCGTGGGGCTCGTTCCATCATCTGGCTTTTGCTGCACATGGTCTGATTCAGTCTAGGATGACCCTGGAATCCCTCAGCTTCATGGATTTTTCAAAACTCAACTGGGGATAATACATCTATCAGGTCATAGTACTGATTCTATATTGCCACATTTATTTATGCACTTATACTTGTGAATTCTTGGGCCTCTTGTCGATGTTTCCAATGTTTGGTCATATCATGGTATTTATATTGTCTGTCGGACATATATATGTTTTATAAAGTATGGCCCTGGGTATATATAGGTGCAATTTGGATGTGGTTGTAGCACTTCACTGCAGATCTATCCTTTGTGACCTTGTTTTGCAGCATAGCCAGTACCCACACACCTCAAATGTAGTTTGTATACTACTTTTACTTGTGTTTTAATAAGTGTGTGTCATTATAAATTGGTGTTTAATAAAGCTTGTTTATATTTTTTCAAACATGTGTCTCATGTAGTGGTACCTTTGTGGTTATCTTTTTTCATATGACTACGTATGTAGGGTTAGTGGTGCCTTTAATTACCTCCAAAAAAAAAATCTCTTGTTGCATCCATTAGGTGTGCACGCCAATCACCATTATTATCATGTTAATTTACAGACTGAGTGGTCTACAAAAGGTCATGGCCACCCATCCATTTTTAATCCAAATCATGGGTAAATAATTCCCTTTCTGTCTATGGGTCCCTGAAAATCACACACAGCACACAAATGGTATCCATGCTGTCCTAAAAGTACATTGGAATAGATTTGAAAAAACATGTAATTTATTTATTTTCTTACTACACTAAAAATCACAGATGAACCACTGATAGTTAAAACTGACACTTTGACCAAATATTGATGAAAGGCGGACAAAAAACATTACTGAACTATGGGCAGTGTTTTTATGTATGGGAAAAATCATGGTTGTTTGAATGAGGCCTTAGCTGCAAATCCTATAAAAGGACAAATCTGCTATATGCATACAAATATTAGTTTAAGGCTAGGTTCACTCATTGCACATTTGATGTGGATTTCACATACAGGTTTCTAAATAGAAATCTGTTGTATTTCTTCTTCAAAAATCTGTGCATATTTGTTGTATTTAATCAAGTGGTCTTATATGCATTTTTGACTGCAGCAGCGCACCAAAAACACAAACAATGCCAGTCAAGAAGTTTAATGCAGTGTCGGATTTACGCATTTCTACACCATAAGCCAAAGCACATAATTTTTCATATCCTCCCCCAGGATGTCACTCACTGCTTTTAACTCTGCCCCCTTATGACATTTTATGTCACAGTTACAATCTACAATGGCAGCGCATATAGAAGCAGAGAACTGATGCTGCACTCACATCTCGCACTTCCAAAGTTCAATCACCCAGGATCCACAACTTCTTCAGAGGGGGCAGCAAGGCAAGAAACTGTAGTAAGGCTGGGTTCACATTTGTGCACAATGTGCGCTGTGAACGCAGAGTACCTGAGCGCAGCCAGACGCAGTCACTATGCGCTCCTATGTTTAATATTGGAACGCATCGTGCCTGTGTGTACCTGTGCTCAGCTACGTTTGCATTCTGCTGCGCATAATTTATGTGCATGCTGAACTCAAAATGTTGCATTTTTTGTGCGAAGCTGTGTGCTTGCTTAATGCGCAAGCAGACAGCTGCGCACAGAAAATTAATGAAAGTGCATTTGTGTGCATTGCCATCTACTGGCAAGCACACAGACGCAGCGGAAGATGACCTCCTCCGAGGTCATCTGCAGGTGCATCCTTTCCTGTCGTTCTCTTCTTCTTCTTTCCTCTTCTTCCTTCTTCTTTCCTCTTCATTCTTCTTCTTCTTTCCTCTTCTTTCTTCTTTTTTCTTCTTCTTTCCTCTTCTTTCTTCTTCTTCTTTCTTCTTCTGTCATCTTCTTTCTTCCTCCCTGCCGCTGGTTTAAAATAGCCGTCGGGAAAGCCAGCGGTGAAAACACTTCACCGCCAGCTTTCCCGCCCTGCTAATTCAAATGATCAGCTGATCAGCTTTCCTGTCCGCTAATTCAAATGAAAAGATGATGCTGCCACATCAGCTCATCAGCTGATCATTTGGATTAGCGGGAAAGGAAAGCCGGCGGTGAAGTGTTTTCACCGCTGGCTTTCCCAACGGCTATTTTAAACCAGTGGCAGCGGTGGCGGCAGCAGGGAGAAAGAGGTCAGCGGCGGTGGCCTGGAGGAGGAGATCTCCGCCGCTGATCTCCGCCTCCTGGCCGCCGCCACTGATTGGCTGGCCGGGCACACTCACAGTGCCATTTCATGTGAACGCATGCGGACAATCACTGCTGTGTTCACATGAATGTGTTTGCGTTCGGCACTGCGTATGGGTATGCGCAGCATATGCTGCAGTGCTGAATGCAAATCTGAAGCCTGCCTAAGTAACTACTGTAACTACTGCGCTGCCCCCTATGACTGAGCCTGTGACTGACGAAGACAACACAAGCAGCGTCAATGTACCACTAAATCTATTTAATGTATGTGGATGTAAATTTTAAAAACAGCATTTCATATGGCCTTTTCAAAATAATACTGAAAAATATGTAAATATTTGGTTGTCGTTTCTTCTGTATATATGCCCCCTTGACTGCAGCCCCCTGCCATGGCCTATGTTGGCCTTAAGGGAAATCTGGCCCTGGTTTAAACTTTGGATATAGGAAGCCCATTAAAATTAAATGAACCAAAAAGATGCATTTCTGCGACCGAAAAAAACCCGAAAAGCAAAAAAGCCAATTTCCATGGAAGTTTCACATTTAAAAAAATGCAGTAAGTAGAAGAGATTCATTTTCAAGTTATACATTTGTATGAGAATGTAAATTGTTACTGATTTTACATGCATAATGTATGCACAAAATACACAACATAGCTTAAAGGGAATATACCACCCAGATTTTTGTACTTATTAAAAACCAGATAGTGAAACATGTTTCAAGTCTGTTTTTCAGAGTATAGATTTTTGGGGGATTATTCTTATTGAACATTAGTTTAGGAGTTTTCACCTTCCCTTATCTTCTCTGCTCTAATAGCAGCAGTTCAGCCCAAGGAACTATAGAAACTTTGCATTCTAGCGATTCTGCACTGACTTCTATTGGAATGTTTCTACGATGACCTGTGCAGAGGTAACTGCAGGGAGTGGGAAGAGGTCAGCTATTGATGGTGGATACTGGGCTATCTGCCTCCAGCTGTGCAACGAAAGATAGCTCTATTGTAATGCCGAGTGAGCAGAAACATTATCTCTACATACTAGGAAGTGCCAACAAATTATGTGGTTTCTCAATCAGGTTGAAGATTGCCAGATCTCATGATTTTTTTTTATATCTGAATAATACCATGGAAAAGTAAAAAATCTTTGCGTGAGTCTGTTTGAAGATATAGCACACATAGGCATAGTAGGGACTTATACATATAGCCATATGGATCTGTACCGTGGGCCCCATAGAATTCCTTTAGTACTGAATGTTTTAGTATGTCCAGGTTGCCTGAGGCTAAAAGAGATAAATGAAAATGAATTAAGATCAATCCTATGAAGCTGTATCTACAGATTTAACAATTATTGTTACAAAGTTAAATAATTTTTGATACCATGTTGTGCCTATCCTTATTTTTTTCAAAACTTGACAATAATCATAATGAAAAACTTTAAATTACTTAATTACATAGTATTATAAAGATGAGCTACATCTCTTTAAAGGGGTACTCCAAGAAATGAAATAAAAATAAATGACTAACATAAAATATGGAAAGTACATCTTAATATTGCCAATTTTACTAAATATCTTTGTTTAGCAAAATTTTAGCAAAAACATAATCTCTATTTAGCGCAATATCAGTATCTGAAATATGTCAGCTGCCAGCAGTTTTGCAGCCGGCCCGCATCCTAGAACAGGCTGTATAAAGACATCTGCTGGAGACCGACATTGGGAGAGGGCAGAGTCTTGTCAGGTATCGTGAACCCGCTTTCCTCTGTTGACTGAAGCTAACAGGATGAGCAGAAAACTGTTTGTATAGTTATTCCTGTAGCTCCATGATGCTGTCCTCCTGCCCTCCAATAAACCTGTTAGGCTGATGAAATAAATGTTTAATCTCAGTCAGATAGAAAGGTTGTCTCTTTCTTTAGATTATCCGCTTCTCTGTTTGTCCAGTTAGGTTCAGCGAAGACAGGATTACGTGTTCACAATACCTGACAGGTCACTCCATTCGCCTGGTGTCTGTCTCCAGCAGAGGTACAGTTGAAACCAGAAGTTTACATAAATATATAAAAAGATACATATGCATGGTATTCTCACTATCTGACATAAATCAGAACAAACCTTTCCTGGTTTAGGTCAAATAAGACTATCATAATTATTAATATTTGATAAATTCCAGGATAATGAGAGAGATATATAATGTTTTTTAAGACATTTTTATTATTGCCTGCAAAGTCACAAGTTTACATACATTTCATTAGTATTTGGTACAATTGCCCCTAATCTGTATAGCTTGGATCAAACATTGTGGTTATCCTTTCACAAGCTTCTCACAATAGTAGGAATTTGGGCCCATTCCATCTGACAGAACTGGGGTAACTGAGCCATGTTTGTAGGTCACCTTGCTCGCACTTGCCTTTTCAGCTTTGCCCAAAAATGTTCAATAGGATTGAGATCAGGGCTTTGTGATGGCCACTTTAAAACTTTGACTTTGTTATCCTTAAGCCACTTTGTAACCAGTTTAGCAATATGCCTCGGGTCATTGTCAATTCGGAAGACCCATTACCGCCGAAGCTTTAAATTCCTGGCTGGTGTCTTGAAATGTTGCTTCAGTATTGCAACATAATCTTTCCTTGTGGCACCATCTATTTTTTGAAGTTCACCAGTCCTTCCTGCAGCAAAGCAACCCCACTAAATGATGTGGCCACCCCGTATTTCACAGTTATGATGGTATTCTTAGGCTACAAAGCTTCTCCCTTTTTCTTCCTAATGTAATGATGGTTGATATGATCAAATAGTTAAATTTTAGTTTTATCAGACCATAGGACTTGTCTCCAAAAATGTAGGTTTTTGTTCCTGTGTGCATTTGCAAAAATGAGTCTGACTTTTTTTGCTTCTTTTGTAGTCATTTCTGGCAGAAGTGGCATTTAAGCCCACGTTGATACAGTACTCATTTCACTGTGGATATTGGCACAATCTTACCAGCTTCCACCATTATCTTCACAAGGTCTTTTGATTTTGTTCTTGGGTTAATATGCACATGTTGGATTAAAGCACAGTCGTTTCCGGGACACAGAATCCATCTCCTCCCTGAGCGGTATAATGGCTGGACTTTTCCATTTACTTTGTACTTGCATATAATTGTTTGTACAGATGAACAAGGCACTTTCAGGTATCTGAAAATTTGCACCAAAAGATGAACCAGACTTGTATAAGTCCACAATTCTCTTCCTGATATCTTGGCTGATTTATTTAGACTTTCCCATAATGCTACACAAAATAGCAGTGTGTTTGAGGTGTGCATTAAAATACATCCTAAGGTGTGTCTCTAATTAACTCAAATGTTGCAAATAACCCTATCAGAAGCTTTCAGACCCATGACATCATCATATGGGCTTTGCCAGATTGTATAAAGGCATGGTAATCTTAGTGTATGTAAACTTGTGACTTTGTAGAAAGTAAAAAAAATGCCTTAAAAATTCTCCCCCCTCTCGCTCTCTTTCTCTCTCTGTCTCTCTCCCTCTCTCTTTCTCTCTCCTACTGATGTGGCATTTGGCAAATATAAATAATTACGGTAATGCTAACTGATCTAAAACAGGAAAGGATTATTCTAATTTCATGTCAGTGAGAAAAACATGCATATATGTCTTTTTATATAGTGTATGTAAACTTCTTGTTTCTGCTGTATTTACGCAGCCCATCCTGAGATTAGGGATGGCTGGGAAACTGCTGGCAGCTGGTTTATTTCAAATCCTGATAGTGCACTAACTAAAGATTACCTTTTTATTGCATTCTTCCTGAATAAGCATATTTAGTAAATCTTGTAATATTTAAATGTGCTTCCTTTATTTTAAGATAAGGTAAAAAATGTTTGTACTGTGTTAGCCAGTAGATAGAAAAATATTAGAATCTGAGACTCCTCAGTGGTTGATTACCTTTTAATGGCTAAAGATGTAAGATCGTATATAGGAGAAAAGGGAATATTATTATTATTTTATTTATATAGCACCATTAGGTTCCATGGAGCTTTACATGAGGATAAGGGAGACAAGAACAAGTACACTAAATCTAGGTACAGGTACAGGTAGAGGGCAGGGACCCTGGAATATGACCGCTTTCCTGTTCCAATGAATGCAATTGATTCACCTACTACAAAATGCTTGATTACAGGTAGGTCCATATGTTTTTCTTTTATTGTGTGCGATGAGAATTCATGCTCCCAACTTATATCTATATACTTCACATCACCTGTGTCATGTATTGCATTTGTCTTTTTAAATTTCAAATCTGGGAAAACAAGTCAAAGGCTGAACTCCGGTATTTATTGCCCAGATGCTTCTACTCTACCCCTTCCCATCACAGACCACTCTTCAAATCTTGGACCAACAATTAATCAAGAGACATGAAACTGTCTACTTTTTATCTATGGAGGACACAGACACAGATGCTGTTTTACACCTCCCATCTCTAACCATTAATGTCATGCTTCACCACACCTAATCTATGTACTGCATATCCAGCCTCCTATTTGTGTGTTTATATGTGTGTCATTCAGAATTTGTGTCATTACTAGCCTGATGATGAGGCCTTAGTGTCTCGAAAGCTTGCTTTACTTTTTCTTACCATCTTTTTAGTTAGCCATTAAAAGGATCAACTACTGAGGACTCTTAGATTCGAAAAATATTTTCCTTTATTTTTGTTATTTTATTACATTTTTCGGAGTATCCCTTTAAGATCACAAATACAATTTGCTAACAAAATTATTCAGAAATTTAAAATGAGTTTTAAATTAAATTGTTCATAATGTAATATTTATGTTAAGAGGAATGAAAAGGGATACGATGAGATTTTTCAAATTTTAGTTTCCATGTTTATTGTTTGCACAGATATCTCTATGAATTGGACAAGTTAGGAAAAAATATATTTTTAAGAATGCTTTTATAGTTTGCACTGCATTTTGGACTGACCTAGACCAAAACATTATTAGTATTTCAAGTTAATTTGTCTAGTTATATGTGTGCTTTTTGATACGTAACATACGTCTGGGATTGTTATAGACATTTTCTTTCCTTATTAGCTATTCAATATATTTGATGCATTATTATTCCTCTCGCTTCGCCGTAGTGCTAATGACACATTAAAAGCCCTTGTATGAGAATTATGCAGTGTAATTCCCCAGATTTAACTTCCATCTCTGAATTGTGTGTTTTGATTACATGCCATTCAGGTAAATTCATCTAACTGACAGAACTAATATACCATAATTTGGATATAAAATGTAACTTGGCAGAGAGAATCCCCAATCTGACTACATGACTTTAATGGTGATTTGATTGGCTTCTGTTTGGGAAGCTTCTTCCCAAATGTTATGTTTTGAGAGAGTAAAATGTACTCTCAAATCAGCCAGGAGGCACAGAGCAGACACAACACCAATGAAGTTAATCACACAAGGAGTGCCAGTTGTTCTGCTTGGCATCCGCATAAAGCTGATAGCACACCAGAAGGAGCTTGCACTGTACAATGAACTGAATCCAACTTAGAGGATTATTTGTGTGGTTATGACTTTAATTGTGTCATCCAGGAGGATTACGGACACAAAATGTTAATATCCCATTAAAGTGATGATTCACAATTAAATAGGATACTTTCTGGCCTAATGGATATTTGCTGGCTAAATAGAATAATACAGTATATAACCATAGAGCTCATTCGGAGTCCAGGCTCGATTCTAAGCATATAATGTCATGCTCTTCAATATAGTAGTATAGATTACTATTCATGCCAATCGAGTCTGTTCTGTACTGCATCAATGCCAGTCATCTGCCCTAATAGAGCAGGTGTTCAGGATATCCCTGATTGAGCATGTATGTCATAGAAGATGAATGTGCTGTTGATTGAGCCACCTGTGCTCAAGTGCGGGTATACCATACTTATACGGAATTTAGCACTCCTAAGGAACAATCATCAATGGATCCTAATCATAATTTTAATTGATCTAACACTTTTTGACAATACCTTACATCTTATAGATTATTAGATCTGAAAGATGTGGCACTCCTCATTTTCTTTTGAAAAAAACATTTACCATATATACTCGTGTATAAGCCAACCCGTGTAAAAGCCGACCCCCCTACTTTTGCCCCCAAAACCTGGGAAAACCTATTGACTCGTGTATAAGCCGAGGGTGGACCCCAGCACAGGTATACATCCCCCAGCAGTGTGGTATACAGGCCCCCCCAGTGGTAGTATACAGCAGCCTCCCCAGTGGCATATACTGGCCCCAGCAGTATAAAAGTTATACAGAGCCTCCCCAGTGGTATATACAGACCCCACCAGTATATACAGCAGCCCCAGTGGTATATACAGACCCCACCAGTATATACAGCAGCCCCAGTGGTATATACAGACCCCACCAGTATATACAGCAGCCCCAGTGGCATACAGGCCCCAGCAGTATATACAGCAGCCCTGGGGGTATACAGCAGCCCCAGTGGTATACACAGACCCCCCCAGTATATACAGCAGCCCCAGTGGTATACAGGCCCCAGCAGTATATACAGCAGCCGCGGGGGTATACAGCAGCCCCAAGGGGTTATACAGCACCCCCCAGGGGTATACAGCACCCCCCAGGGGTTATAAAGCAGCCCCCAGAGGTAATACAGCAGCCCCCAGGGGTTATACAGCAGCCCCCAGGGGTATACAGCAGCCCACAGGGGGTATACAGCAGCCCCCAGGGGGTATACAGCGGCCCCCAGGGGGTATACAGCACCCCCCAGGGATATACAGCACCCCCAGGGGATATACAGCAGCCCCCAGGGGGTATACAGCAGCCCTAGGGGGTATACAGCAGTCCCCAGGGGGTATACAGTGGCCCCAGGGGGTATACAGTGGCCCCCAGGGGGTATACAGCGGCCCCCAAATGCTGCCACTCGCCCCCCTTGTAAGGGCCCCCCCCCCGCTGCTTATCTTACCATCCCGGTCTTCTGCACAGCGCCGGTCCTCGGTGCTCCGTTCTCCATGCTCCGTCCTCGCTGCATCCGGGATCCGGCCGTCGCACTATGACGTCATATGCCTGCAGGGCGACGGCCGGGGATCCCGGATGTAGGCGGACGGGAGCATAACGAACGGAGCACCGAGGTACCGGCACTGTGCAGAAGACCGGATGGTAAGATAAGCAGCGGGGGGGGCCCTTACAAGGGGGGCGAGGTGCCAGCATTTGGGGGCATATATGCACTGCTTCCCCTTGCCGCTGATTGACAGGGGGAAGCAGTGCATGTATAATGAGCAGCCCCACGTGACGGGGCCGCTCATACAGCAGCCTCCCCCCGCCTCCTCCAGCCTCCACAGCCCCCACCACCGTATTGACCTGTGTATAGACCGAGGGGGAGACTTTTCAGCCCAAATTTTGGGCTGAAAAACTTGGCTTATACACGAGTATATATGGTAAGTTGTAGAGTTTTTGAATTTCTTGAGTATTATTTTGTTTTATGCTTTTAGATATTTTATTACATTAACACCTGTATGCAACTATCATTATTTACTTCTTTTTTCTTAAACTGTTTCTCAGTACCTTAGTGGTAAGAAGGCATAACAGGATAGTGGCAGTATGGATTCCAAGAACCATGCCAGTGCCAACTAGGGCCGCCTCAATCTTTTATGCCCTATAGATTACTGCATAAAACAGTGTTGGCCAAAAGTATTGACACCCCTGCAATTCTGTCAGATAATACTCAGTTTCTTCCTGTAGGGGCGCGCTACAATGTCAGGTCTCTGTGGGGGTTTCAGGACAACTCACTGGTGTGTGCTATGGGTGAGTGATCTGTGATAGACTTGGCTTGGGTATCACTATATATGCGCACACGGTAACTTATGTTGATGTTGTACTATGTATTCACTTAAAACCCATGGAGTGACCACCTGCTTGTAGCCTCTGGAGGAGTATCCCACTATTACTTCCTTCAAAACATTTATGTGTCTGCTTTTATATATTATATTTAATAAAGGTAATATTTTATGTAACTCAAACTCCAGTAGTGGTTTCTGTGTCTGCCCCTAGCCTGGCAGATGTGATCAAAACTTAGAAATTTGCAGGCTCAGCACATAGCGCTTATAGCATGTGACACTATGCGCCGCCTGTTTATAGTGTCCCTATGGTTACCGAATTGATCATACAGCCACCGGCTCCACTCAGCACTCCCGAATATGCGCTTTTGAGAGCACACAGGAAAAGCTGTTTGCAGCGTGTTCCTGTGCGCTCATCAAAAGTGCATATCCAAGAGTAGTGAGTGGAGCCGCCGGGTGCCTGAGGCTGCTGGTTGCCACAGAGATCCTTACACAGGCAGCGCATAGTGTTACATGCCAGTAACACTATGCACTAAGCCGTGGATTTCTAAGTTTATATTTGCATCTGCCAGGCTAGGGGTGCAGACGCTAGGCCTGAGACCCTTGCGTTGTGACCCTGGACTAACGGAATGCGCTTAAAACTTAGAAATTTCCCTTGCAGCGCATAGTGTTAATGATATGCGCTGCCAGAGAATGCAGCCCATAGTAGCCCAATGCTTACCTTGCCAACCAGCCACACACAAAGCTGCAGGAGTTTAGCTGAGTGCACAGTAAATGCTGTCTGCAGCATTTCCTGTGTCGCTGCTGTAAAGCACACTCCCTGCAGCTTTGTGTGTGGCTGGTTGGCAAAGTAAGCATCGGGTTACTATGAGCTGCGTTCTCTGGCAGCGCATAGCGTTAACGCTATGTGCTGTGGGGAAAAGTTCTAAATTTTAAGCGCATTCCGTTAGGCTAGGGTCACAACGCAAGTTTGAGACAAAAAATAGGACTATCCAATAGTTTGTAGGTGTAGGTTGATCCTATTATGGGTCCACAGAAGACAGTGAGGTTAGGAAACTCCCATAATGTGATTGAGTTTGGGTTAAGGTCCTGTATAGAATCTAGTCTTTAGAATGAGGTAGGTGAGGCTCCAAAAATCAGTGTTAGGCAAGTCACACAAGGCTAGGCAAAAGGATGATCTCCTAGGAATAGCCTAAAGATATTAACATTTCTCTACCCTAGTTGTACAGAATTAGACTCATACAGCCCTCAGTCCAATTGATTAGTCTTCTCCTTCTGCGACTCTTAATTGATCCTTGATAAAGACTTCCTTAAGCCGAAAAGTTACATTGGATTCTGAACTGTGTGAAAATAAACCATAATTACTCTAAGGGTACCTTCACACGCCACAACCAGCGGAGACATTTTTGGTGGAGATATTTCTCGCTGTGAATTATCGCCACCAAATTGCCTCCTTATTGTGGCGTGTATTTTAGGAATTTGGCATCGATAAAACCAATGTCGCCTGGTTTTTATTTTAGAGCACTGCTTTCCCTTAGGAAATTGTAGCCATTCTTTTGGGAACCACCAATACATGGGTTTCACTGTTTAGGTGTAACAACTAGTTTCTGAATCTCACCTATTGTTAGCAGAGTTGCAGGGTGATATAAATCTAATGTGGCATTTTCTGTTACTCATTTGTAGTAGATTGTTTATGATGTGTTGGAGCACTCGGATATAGATATTGTTTATTGTGTCACATTCTATTGGGACCAGTTGGCTTCACAGACCTTAATCCTGCATTATTATCAATTTGGTTGAACATGATGAGATATGGAAAGTTCTAATTCATACTGTACCCAAAATTGATATATGGTTCAAAACCTAGGTTTCAATCTACTCTATGGAATCGTGTAACAGGTACCATACCTGAAATTTTCACTAATATATTACATAATCCTTGCAAATTCCTATTTTTGGCTGAAGTATTCTTTTTACATGTGTTTCCTTTGCTATTTTGTTTATAAATGTGATGTTGTGATGCTTTTAGCTCTTCAATAAAGATTGTACATTTTTTTACATATCCCTTTGTCACTGGTGGGACTTTTTGATTTGCATTGTTAGAGGATTAGGTATATTCTGTTGGACTTATGATTAACCCTGAACATAGTTAAACATTCCACCCTTACCCTCTACTATGCCAGGATCAATTTCCCGACCAAATGGCCTTATTGGAAGGTAGGTGCAAATTCTATTTAAAACTAAGGAACAGTAATTTAGCTGAGGAAGCTACCTCCATTGAAGTTTAGGGCCCCTTCTGTGACAAGCCAATAGTGACAGGAAAAGTTGTTTCCTCTTTATAAAATGTAGGAAAGAAAACTGCGAGCCCCAGTAAAATTTTCTGTTGCGTTGGCACCATCATCTTAATAAGAATTATGGAACTATCATACTGTATATAATAGCGCCACACCATTAATATTCCAAAAATTGGAATTGGTCTAGTGTGATATGGAGAATGGCTAGCAGAAACAAGGTAGGGAACCAAAAGTATTGACACCCCGGCAATTCTGTCAGATAATACTCAGTTTCTTCCTGAAAATGATTGCAATCACAAATTCTTTGGTATTATTATCTTCATTTAATTTGTCTTCAATGAAAAAACACAAAAGAGAATGAAGCAAAAAGCAAAACATTGATCATTTCACACAAAACTCCAAAAGTATTGTGTAAACTGAAGGAGACAAAGCGAGGCGCAGAATAGTGCCCTATCAATGATGACACTTGTTGGAAAAAGGTGATGTGCAATGGCCACTCACCTTGCTAGGTTGTGTAAACCCACAACTGGCTGGAGCATAAAATACAGCTACCGCTGGACCTCCACCTGCCACAGGACGTGGAAAACCAGTATCAGATGTAAGTAATAAGTGTGTCACGGTCCGCGCTGCTGTGCCACAAATCAAGGGAAAGACAGTGCTTCAATCAAATAATATCCTTTATTCTTCCTGTTGGACAGGAAGAATAAAAGATATTATTTGATTGAAGCACTGTCTTTCCCGTGATTTGTGGCACAGCAGCGCGGACTGTGACACACCTATTCCTTACAACTGGACAAAAGTATTGGCACCCTCAGCCTAATACTTGGTTGCACAACCTTTACCCAAAATAACTGCGATCAACCGCTTCCGGTAACCATCAATGAGTTTCTTACAATGCTCTGCTGGAATTTTAGACTATTCTTCTTTGGAAACTGCTCCAGGTCCCTGATATTTGAAGGGTGCCTTCTCCAAACTGCCATTTTTAGATCTCTCCACAGGTGTTCTATGGGGTTCAGGTCTGGACTCATTGCTGGCCACCTTAGAAGTCTCCAGTGCTTTCTCTCAAACCATTTTCTAGTGCTTTTTGACGTGTGTTTTGGGTCATTGTCCTGCTGGAAGACCCATGACCTCTGAGGGAGACCCAGCTTTCTGGGCGTGCACGTACTTAGACAAAGCATCAATTTGGCGGCAGACACTTAAGAGGACAGCACACCCGAAAGGTGTGAAGGCCTCCCATGACAAGGTGGCTGCAGCCACACAGGGCCGGAAACCACAGCAGTGCACTCTCACACAAAAAAATTGCGATGTAAACCATACACGTTAAGAATAACAGTGGGGCACTCACCGGTCAATTTCTTCAGGCATATTTATTAGACACACAGTGCAGAAATTATTCAAAGGTCCATGACGGGCGGGGTGGGGAGCTGGAAACACAGGACGACAGTGCCGTTTCGCACTCACAGGTGCTTCTACGGGGACCCGTAAAATGTACCTCTGTGGGTGCAGAACATCATGTGTTGGTGGAAGTGAAAAAAACATATTAGGCTAGGATCACACTTGCATGCATTTTTTAAGGTGCTTTTTTCCAGCCTGCATTTTTGGGCTGTGTTTCTGCTAATAGGTGTGGGGCACCCTTAAAAAACTCATGCAAAAACGCATGCAAAAACGCATGTACCATTTAGTGCCATATAAAAAACGCATGCGTTTCCCATAGGGCCCTATGTTAAAAAAACGCATGCGTTTTTGAAAAAGCACCAAAAAATGCTGCATGCTGCGTTTTTTGGTGCTTCTTCAAAAATGCATGCATCATGCTGCATTTTTTGGTGCTGAGCCAAAAAAACATACAAAAAGCGCATGGCCCTTCAGACATGCGTTTTTTGGCATTGGGGCATGTCTTTTTAACATGGGGGTCTATGGATGTGTTTTTCCATGCGTTTTCACAAAACTCGTGTGAAATCTGCATGGAAAATCTGCAAGTGTGACCCTAGCCTTACATGGCTCTGACATATTAGAGACGTCAGGGGGGCTGCGAGTTGCGGTATTCCTCACATGTTCATTTTATGCAATACTGGATGCCATTATGATTTTGTTTATCAATTACCACGTGTTCCCAAATATTCCCGAATCTTACCCAAAATATCTCTGTGAACTGGTAAAAAAAATTTATTGTTTGTAGGATGTCTGTGTTATATATTCATATAAATTCCTGATAGTTTTTGTGATATGAAGAAGTACCACTCCTCCTTCCTGGAATCACAAAAAAAGGACTGGTCAGACTAGTGCAGAATTTCATGATGAAAATTTGGATGATGGTAAGAATATTTCAAATCATATACTCACCGTGTTTGTGTACTACCAACACGACACTATTGAACTGAATATGACTTCATGGCTATTTACTGTTACTTCCCATTCATAATTACTTATAGCAACCACAGTAATAGAAATTAGTTAGAAAATAGTAAATATATATTGGAAATTATTGAAGCACTGCTGATTAGATTGTACGGCCAGTGTATAGGGATATTTGCCCTGGAACTAGAGCAGCTCTATTGAGCACTCATAGTAGCTATGGTGTTCCTCATAAATTAGAGTTGATCTTTCTTTATTCATTTCATTGTTTAGCATTATTATGGATTTCAGTTGTTACAGCCTTGTAAATCCTTCAGACTCTTGTGTTCAGTAGATAATAATATTTCTTTAATGCAATAGAAGGAAATGAGTGCACCACCTGAAGGAGAACTCCTGCTCAGGAGGCGAATACGGACAGGAACCACAAATTACCCTCGAGGTGCCAGTCAAAAAACACAGTCCATATCAAAAAAACAGAAACGGCACTCACCGGGGTAGCTGAAAGCGGAGTCCTTTATTGGGGTTGCGGATACATGGTGCAGGGAGGGGGTAAAGGGGTCACCCTGGTATCCCCTCCCTGCACCATGTATCCGCAACCCCAATAAAGGACTTCGCTTTCAGCTATCTTGGTGAGTGCCATTTCTGCTTTTTTTTATAATATTTCTTTACGCAGTTACTTTACGCATTATTCTTAGTAAAAATCAGTTAACTGGCAATTGATATCTTGGAGGAGAAGTTGGCTCTTCATTTTTCAGATGTCTTAGGGCCCTTTCACATCAGCGGTAATCGCTGATCGCGGCAGTTGCGGTGAAAAAACGCAACTGCCGCGGTTACCGCATAGCGACCGCACTTGTGGTTCACCTGCAGCAAGCCCCATGCAATTTGTATGGGGCTTGCGGCAGGTGGGGCAAGTGCGGTATAGTTGCGGTTTCGGCACTTGCGGCAGATGCGGCCACCAAAATAAACCACGGTCAGCCGCAGTTTTTTCGCTGCCACATCTGCCGCAAGTGCCGAAACCGCACCTGCAGCACCTGCCGCACACTTACCACAAGCCCCATAGACATTGCATGGGGCTTGCCGCAAATGAACCGCAAGTGCGGCCGTTATGCGGTAACTGCGGCAGTTGTGGTTTTTTCACCACAACTGACGCGATCAGCGATTACCGCTGATGTGAAAGAGGTCTTACTTAGTTGTACAAATGTAGAAATGATAAAAACAAAACCAGACCCACCAGACTGACTAAGGGCCACAAATCAGACTGCTTCTTCCTCATTAAAAATGCTTTAAATACTTTTCTGACATTTACTATACAATTCAGTGAAGACTGATCATCAATGCATGGCTACCTCTCCATTGAGTATCAGGATCGAGACGATCTTATACTGTGGATCTGTAGATCAGGTTCAACATTCCTAACTAACAAGTCATAGTATTTTAGGAACAGCCCATTTCTCCACCAAGATATTGTAAACTCAGAAAATCTAGGCAGTGGGGATTTATCACCATAATGTCTTCTTAATGTCATCTTGAAATTATAAGTTAGATGTTTTTTGGAATGACTGTACAGGTTTACAAATTTTGTGTTCACAATGTGCTATACACAGTGTCATATTAATTAATGTTTTTTTTTTGGGGGGGGTGATGATCAGATTGCATAATTCACACAGAGAAGCAAGCACTATTTATGAATGAATATTCATGCACTTTTACAACACTGATGTAGCAGAATTAAAATAATGCATAAGATACACTATCCAAAGGTCAATATCTCAATCAATATTGTAATAGGCCAAAAAAGAACCAAGCGTGTCAGCCCATAAACAGTTATGAGATTTGCTCAAGGTGATTCAATAAAGCACTATCATTTACATTTAATTATAAATCAGCAAAATATTCCTTTAGACATAAGCAATATAAACAGCACAATGTAAGGCTTTTCCGAGCTTGAAAGGGCTACCTAAAGAAGGGAAGACAAAGAGAACGAAAGAAGTAGAGAATGAAAGAAAGTAAGAAACAGAAAGGAAGGAAAAGGAAAAAGAAAAGAACGAGAGAGAGAAAACAAAAGAAAGAAAGAAAGGAAGAAAAGAGTTCCTGCTCTCCATTATATATGCCCAATTAGGTTTTTTAATATATTAGAATATTAAAGGAAAACTGTCAGGTCAAAATTCCATATGTAACTGCTGTCAATTCCTCACTCTAAACTCTCTCTATTGATGTATTTCTTTTATTTATATTTCCCTCCTATCTTCTGTAAACTTCAAATAAAGAAATTAATTCCATCCGTCTCTCACAGTGAGTGATACGCTTAGTTCTCTGTTGTCCATGTGGCACCCCAGGGTTCATGTGCCACAGTACCACCACAAAGGTTTAACTCCCCACACAACCCACAACACTACACTAGCACCTCCAGGCCAGAAGGGGGAGCTAAAACTGCTTCCCTACATATTCTGGTGTGGAGAGGAAGTGGGCAGTTCAGTGCAGAGCAGCACTGAGGAAGAAGGACCTGGGTGTAAATGGGCTGGGTTAGGCTCAACCTACGGTCCACTGTCCAGTTCCAGGCCAAGCCAGAGTCTGAGGAAAGGAGATGGAACAGAGAGGAACACACCTGGAAGACCGAGTTACCCTGAAACTCACCCCAGAGGAGCGCACAGAACGGATACCAGATCCGGGACTGTGCATGAAACATACAGCATAGTGAATACCAGATTGGTGAAGGTCTCACATCTTCACTGTACCACAGCAAAGCGACACGGCGGGGTCAGGAATACAGGACAAGACTCAAGTTGCCTAGCAAGTTGGTATCTGTGAGGGGAGACAGGGCCACACACACAGCGCATAAACAGGGAGCCAAAGGACTCGGCCAGGGTGGGAGCAACCTGGCCCCTGTACAGACTCTGTGGACAGTACTCAGCTGAATCACCATCATAGTAAAAGACCTGGAAAACTACAAACCGTGAGTCTGTGTAATTCTTGCGCTTGAGCCCCGCTCTCCCTCACAAACTGTTTTCATCACTACTGCCCTGGGGACCAGGCTCTGCCAGTGGAGAGCTGTTACATCACAGGCTGCCATCCATCTTCCCTGGAGATTCTGCAGCAGCGGTGGTCACCCTGACCACATACCACGGGTGGCATCACGATTCTATCCCTGTAAATAACCCCTTTTACTTGTGGGCTCGAGACACGGTCCGGACCAAGACTGCCTTGATAACCCCCGTGATACCCCGGTCAGGTACCGAGTACCCTGTCCCAGTGGGCTCCACATTCACTCCCAATAACATGAATATGCATGTCACATATTCACATCACTGCACGGGGGATCACTGGGGGGGGTGCTGTATTCTTCTCTCTGCTTTCTGTGTCTGCAGCCAAGAAAGAAGTGAAATACAACACAGAAACTGTCACAGCAGGGATAACTGCTTACAGAAATAGATGGAGTTTGTCAGATCAGCAATAGCTCTCTCCTCCTTGTCCTCATGAAATCTGACACTGCACTGTTAGCAAAGGGAGGAGGGAGTAGGGAGGAGAGAGCTGCTGAGAGTGAGTGCATAATTACATGACAGTTTATACAGCTGCTGGACTATTCCTGTTTGGTTATAATAGAGGGGACTAATCCAGGAGTTCCCTGCAGGGTCTGACAGTGCTGATAACATGGAAACTACAAACAGTACAATAATGATTTTACATGTTTTTAAAAGGTCTGCCCAGACCCTATTCAAGGGTAATATTAGTATCATACTGAAAAATGACCTGACAGTGTCCCTTCAAATAGAAATAGTAGAGAGGTAGCATTGAAAAGAAAAACAAATAGTGTTTCATGTCAGAATTCTTTGCAATGAACAACTCGGTGTACAAATAAGGTAATGAATACATAAATATATCAGTTATATAACAAATATATTCTGATTTTAGTGCAAATGATAAATAAATCAAAAGTACAGTCATAACAAATGATACTTTAGTGTAAAAAATCATAATAAATCAGTATATTTAAATATATAAAGTGCATATTGTTATAACAAGGTTTACCTAGTATGTAAGCATAATAGCCCATTCATAGCATAAAGTGTCTCATCTGATGTTCTGAGAAATCTACTGTCTATAACTAATACAGTTGCTGTGTTGGGTAAGGAGAAGCACAAGGCAGTTAGGGTAATGTATTAATGGGTGCATGCGCAGAAGGCTGTAGAGATTGTTAGTCCCATCTTTATAAAAGAACTGATAGGAATGTAGACATAATACAATAGAATATGTTATGACTTTTTACACCTATGTATCATATGATGTGATTTTTCTTTTAAATCTCGTATCAATTTCACTAAAATCGAAATGGACCTTTTTAATGCTTGAGAAACGTTCTGTTCGGGACCCAAATGTCATTAGACAGGCCAATAAAAAGTTGACTTTTTGCACAATAGATAGGCATACTGCCTTTTCTGCAATCTTCTTCAATAGATAGATAGAGATAGACAGATAGATATTGTAGTGATATGTGAATAGATTTGTAACAAATTGAATTAGTTACAAATTTCACGAAGAGTTTAGTCTTTACAGAACCTAAAATGTCTCATAATTAAGGTTGAGTACCGCATTATTCGTGCTCGCTATACTCGCAACAAGTAGGCAGCGGTACTCGCTACTCGTTGCGAGTATAGCGAGTACGAATACTTTGGCAGTGTATCAGTAGATACACTGCGAAAGTAGCCTGAAAGTTAATAAAAGTTGTTAAAAATAATAAACTTACATACTCACCTTCCGACGCCTGCACCGGGACCGCCAGAGAAGCCATCCAATTGCTGGAAAAGGACCTTTCACTACCAGCCAACCATCGCTAGAAGCCACCTGATTGGCCAGTTTGCAAAGTCATGATAGTACATCTAGGACCTTGCAAATTGGCCAATCAGGTGGCCGCTAGCAATCACGTAGTTGTGACATGGTGCCATCTGATTGGCTGGTAGTGACAGGTCCTTTTCCAGCAATCGGATGGCTTCTCTGGTGGTCCTGATGCAGGCGTCGGAAGGTGAGTATGTAAGTTTATTATTTTTTAACAACTTATATTAACTTTTAGGCTACTTTCGCAGTGTAGCTATAGATAGACTGCGAAAGTATTAGGACTACTTGCTACTCCCGAGTACTGATAAGTACTCGGAGAGTAGCGAGTAACCCGAATATTGCTACTATTCGGCAAATACCGAAAAGTAGCGAGTATACTCATCCCTACTCATAATTCAATTCGAGCCGCTTATCCATCAAGACACATAACGTTGATGTTGATTAAATACTTTGTGCTTCATATGACCTACTGAAGAATGGCAGTGCCAGATTTTTTTTTCCCTTTTCGGCACATTGGATTTGCACAACATTTATTTAATTTTGAAAATAATTTACCAAATGAATTTGAGCTAATATTTTACATACAAATATTGTCAGATTTGCTTATCTGTATTAGATAGACAGGTAGTTAGCTAGAAATCTGTGAAAATAATATTGGTAAGCTGATTCTGAAACTTTGGCTTACACTATGCCCTACCATACACTCTTAACTAGTTGTCAACTCAATAGTCAGTTAATCACAGTTAATATTACAGACCCCACCACATATGTGGTTCACATGAGTGTTCTCAGGGGGTAGAGCGAAGTAAACTACTACTACACACCTGTAGTGTATGCCTAACGTCCTTGGAAACAATATAATTGGACATTTAAAATTCCCACAGCTTGATTATTCTTGCCACTGACATCTGCCATCATTAGAAATTAAGGATAACTTTATAACATTAGGTGGCCAACTGGTCTTGCAGTTATCCATCCTGAAAGGAGTTTTCCACTACTTGGTCAACCCCTTCTCATTCCACATGTGCGCCCCTATAAAAAAGTTTATACTCAACTTTGGTGTCAAAGCGGATCCAGAGATGTCAGAACTCACTTTCCTGTGTCCCATGTGATATGGTTATGACACATGAGTTCCGAGACCAATCAGCGACAGCTTTATTCTCGCCATCTTTGGACGCTTAAGGCATTAACAGGAAGTGAAGGGAAGGAATCCAGAGTAGATTGGTTGCAGGGCTTGCATGTCATATCAATGTTACGTGGGCCCAGGACATTGTCGGAACCATGTCAGCACCAGAGGGGAGTATAGACTTTTTTATTTTATGGGGGTGCACATGGGGTATGAGAAAAAGCTTTTCCAAGTTGTGGACAGCCTCTTTATTCTAACGTAAATGGCTGGAGTACACTGTGGGATCATTATATTTTGTGCAGTTAGCACTGTGGTTAGCATGGTTGCTTTGCAGTACTTTGGTCCTGAGTTCAAATCCCAAAAATGACAACTTCTGCCAGGTTGTTATATGTTCTCCCCATCCGTACATGGGTTTTGTCTGAATACTTTGGTTTCCTCCCAGACTTCAAAGACAGTAGGCGGGCACTCCTCTCTGTTGGTGCACAAATCCAAGGGTGGTAGCACCAATAAAAAAATATATAAAAAGAGATTGTCTGGGAACTTGCTATCTACCTTATGGAGAGAAGATTTCCTGCAACCATAAGAAGACAGTGAAATAGGTGAGGAAATTGTAGCCACATCCCCCCTCTAGGAAATATGCAAATTTGCACTTCAGTAAGGAAGTTGAATAACTCCAGTGCCACCTTTAAGTAGCTCCTCAAAGTCATAATCGCTTTAAAACAAACTTTTAAATATGACTAAGGGATTTGTGCCAGATCAGAACCCCAAACTACAGACGCTGCGTTTCGGGGAAACTGTGTGAGTGGGCTAAGACAAGGTCTGGGAACTTGCTATCGCAAGCGCAGGGAAACGCAGCGTCTGTAGTTTGGGGTTCTGATCTGGCACAAATCCCTTAGTCATATTTAAAAGCTTGTTGGAAAGCGATTATGACTTTGAGGAGCTACTTAAAGGTGTCATTGGAGTTATTCCACTTCACTTGCATATTTCCTAGAGGGGGGATGTGGCTACAATCTCCTTACCTACTTAACTGTTTTCTTATGGTTGCAGGAAAACTTCTCTCCATAAGGTAGATAGCAAGTTCCCAGACCTTGTCTTAGCTCACTCACACAGCCAGATCAGAATATCCCACACACTACGCTGATGAGGGGCAGTTACCCCGAGACACAGAGTCTGTAGTTTGGGGTTCTGATCTGGCACAAATCCTTTAGTCATATTAAAAGCTTGTTGGAAAGCGATTATGACTTTAAGGAGCTAATCAAAGGTGGCACTGGAGTTATTCCAATTCCTTACTGAAGTGAAAATTAAAAAGAGATTGGCACTCAATTCATCATCTTATTCTTTTTTTATTGTTGCCATTTTGCATCAAAGACAGTGAATAAGATGCATTTCGGGTTTCTAATCAAGCCTTTCTCAATTAATGTCTCCAAAGACATTAATAGGAAATGTATAATAATGTTATTAATAATTAAAAATAACTATAAATGAATAACACTTTGAATAGAGGGGAGACAACTGCAGGCCAGATGGGTGTTTGTCCAGCATTGCATCTATACTGCTAGAAGTAATAGGAAGAAAAGAAGGGAAAAGCTGTGCTTTTAAGTGGTTAGAAGGGACAGTTGCATGTGCGTTAACAAACTAGCCTGCAATCAGATATCTCTTCAGCCTGTAAATTGACAGAAATGTCTGTAGGGACAACATGATGTTATTTTTTGAAGAACATATATACATGTATACTCTAAAGATCCCCATGCACGCTCAACACACATAAAACAAATCTCACATTTTGTACAGAGTTCATTTGTCGTCAGTTGTTTTGACAGAAAACACTTGAGAAATCTTTCATCAAAGGACACTTATCCTGCACTGCCATTTTTCTCACAGAAGGGAATAAGCAAGCTGAACACTCTCTTCAAAATATATCATAGCATAGTGCAGACCGCAGAGAATTGTACAATTACTTTTAAGTCACTGGACAGCAGCCACTACTTGACTCTTATCCTTTTTTTCATACTGTACTGTGTTTCCATGCATTTTATAAAGGTCTACAGATGTAGTCTGGTCTAAAGTAAAAAAAATCTGGAATAAGCAGTTATACAAGATAGATAATGTATATGTGCTCACATAGGAACCACAAATATCCATAAAATGTTTCTTCACATTGTGATGAACCCAACAATGATGTTAAAACATTGAAATACAGTTAGGGCCAGAAATATTTGGACAGTGACACAATTTTCGCGAGCTGGGCTCTGCATGCCACCACATTGGATTTGAAATGAAACCTCTACAACAGAATTCAAGTGCAGATTGTAACGTTTAATTTGAAGGGTTGAACAAAAATATCTGATAGAAAATGTAGGAATTGTACACATTTCTTTACAAACACTCCACATTTTAGGAGGTCAGAAGTAATTGGACAAATAAACATAACCCAAACAAAATAGTTTTATTTTCAATATTTTGTTGCGAATCCTTTGGAGGCAATCACTGCCTTAAGTCTGGAACCCATGGACATCACCAAACGCTGGGTTTCCTCCTTCTTAAAGCTTTGCCAGGCCTTCAGGTCTTGCTTGTTTGTGGGTCTTTCCGTCTTATGTCTGGATTTGAGCAGGTGAAATGCATGCTCAATTGGGTTAAGATCTGGTGATTGACTTGGCCATTGCAGAATGTTCCACTTTTTTGCACTCATGAACTCCTGGGTAGCTTTGGCTGTATGCTTGGGGTCATTGTCCATCTGTACTATGAAGCGCCGTCCAATCAACTTTGCAACATTTGGCTGAATCTGGGCTGAAAGTATAAGGTACACTTCAGAATTCATCCGGCTACTCTTGTCTGCTGTTATGTCATCAATAAACACAAGTGACCCAGTGCCATTGAAAGCCATGCATGCCCATGCCATCACGTTGCTTCCACCATGTTTTACAGAGGATGTGGTGTGCCTTGGATCATGTGCCGTTCCCTTTCTTCTCCAAACTTTTTTCTTCACATCATTCTGGTACAGGTTGATCTTTGTCTCATCTGTCCATAGAATACTTTTCCAGAACTGAGCTGGCTTCTTGACGTGTTTTTCAGCAAATTTAACTCTGGCCTGTATATTTTTGGAATTGATGAATGGTTTGCATCTAGATGTGAACCCTTTGTATTTACTGTCATGGAGTCTTCTCTTTACTGTTGACTTAGAGACAGATACACCTACTTCACTGAGAGTGTTCTGGACTTCAGTTGATGTTGTGAACGGGTTCTTCTTCACGAAATAAAGTATGCGGCGATCATCCACCACTGTTGTCATCCGTGGACGCCCAGGCCTTTTACAGTTCCCAAGCTCACCAGTCAATTCCTTTTTTCTCAGAATGTACCCAACTGTTGATTTTGCTACTCCAAGCATGTCTGCTATCTCTCTGATGGATTTTTTCTTTTTTTTTCAGCCTCAGGATGTTCTGCTTCACCTCAATTGAGAGTTCCTTTGACCGCATGTTGTCTGGTCACAGCAACAGCTTCCAAATGCAAAACCACACACCTGGAATCCACCCCTGATCTTTTAACTACTTCATTGATTACAGGTTAACGAGGGAGACGCCTTCAGAGTTAATTGCACCCCTTAGAGTCTATTGTCCAATTACTTTTGGTCCCTTGAAAAAGAGGAGGCTATGCATTACAGAGCTATAATTCCTAAACCCTTTCTCCGATTTGGATGTGGAAACTCTCATATTGCAGCTGGGAGTGTGCACTTTCAGCCCATATTATATATATAATTGTATTTTTTAACATGTTTTTGTAAACAGCTAAAATAACAAAACTTGTGTCACTGTCCAAATATTTCTGGCCCTAACTGTATGTAAGTGTAGTAAACCACGGCAGGGCCAACTCTACCCTATCCAACGGTATCTTCACCCATCCCTTGTAGTCTGTGAGCCCTCGAGGGCAGAGTCCTCTCTCCTGCTGTACCTGTCTATGCCTTGTATTGTTCATAAATACTGTACTTGTCTTTGTATACCCCCTTATCACATGTAAATTGCCATGGTATAAATGGAGCTATATTATTAATAAATAACGATAATAAATAATAGGTATACATATTAATGCAGAATATGTATGTGCCATTATAGTTTATGTATGTCCTTTTAATATATTTGTTGACATGATTAGTCCTGAGGAAGAAGCCCATGGTGACATCGAAACACTTTGACTTTATAAATCCTCTATGATATATATGGCCTGATCTGATATTGTTCCTTGGTTAAACAGCAGCGCATGTTTATGCTGAATTAATCACCCTATACCGACATCTCTCTAGGTGGTTACACAGCAGCTGTTATATGCATATATAGTGGTTGTGACTATCACAAATACCAAAGGTGGGCCTTTTCAACACTAATACTGCATTTATTTATAAAAGATAAGACTATATTTGCACTTAAATTTCTCTCTTCAGATTCTGGCTCTCTTTGTATATATGTGTGGTATCTAATGAGATGCAGGACTCTGTTTTTATACCATGTTTTCTACTCATCTTATTTTGTTTTTCACATTGATACAGTTGAAACCATAAGTTTACATATACTATATAAAAAGACATATTAAAATTGAATGGCCAAACAGTTCAATTTTAATTTTGTCCGATGATAGGACATGTTTTAAAAAATGCTGGTTTTGTTTATCTGTACAAACAATTATATGAAGTACAAATAAGATGGGAATGTTGAGCAATCAGACCGCTCAAGAAAGAGACGTCTCTGTGTCCCAGAGATGAACCTGCTTTGGTCCAACATGTGCATATCAACCTAACAACAAAAGCATAAGACCTTGTGAAGATGTTAGCAGAAGCTAGTAAGATTCAGTGAAAAATACAAAAAAGTTATTCAGGTCACCCCGCTGTGGTCTTCCTTCAGTCTCAATGGACAAACTCCTGGCGCTTGGGTATACGCTCACAGTCTCGGGGAGAAATAGAACTTGAAAAGAGAAGCAATCCGGTGCTGACAGGAAGAAGGGATATGATAAAACAGCTAGTTTAATTGAAGTCCATTTAAAACATAGTGCAGCAAGGAGGCCCTGTGCAGACCACCAGGATACAATCCTATGATTATCCTATTGATCCTAAACTCATGGATGCTAGTAAACTGGTAAGATTGTGTCAGTGAAATGAGTACTGTATCAACATGGGCTGAAAGGCCATTCTGTCAGGAAGAAGCCATTACTCCAAAAGAAACATTAAAAAGACAGGTTAATTGTTGCAAATGCACACAGGAACAAAGACCTACATTTTGGGAAGACATGTCCTGTGGTCTGACAAAACTAAAATCGAACGTTTGCCATGATGATAATCGTTACCTTTGGAAAAAAAAGAGGGAGAAGTTTGGAAGCCTAAGAACACCATCCCAACTGTGAAACACGGGGGTGGCAGCATCATGTTGTGGGGTTGTTTTCCTGCAGGAGAGATGATGAACCTTACAAAATAGATGGTATCATGAGGAAAGATTATGTGGCATACTGAAGCTACATCTCAAGACATTAATCAGGAAGTTAAAGCTTTGGTGGAAATGGGTCTTCCAAATGGACAATGATATGCAACTTTTTGCAATTTTCCATCGTTTTAGGCCCCATGGGGCGCCGTTCATCCAGTGGTGCAGAGACATCTACTGGGCGGCCCGTTTGGTCAGATGGCAGGACAGATGGGTAGCTATCAGACACTCCGCGTCATATGTATCAGTGTGAATGGCATCCTATGCAGGCTAAATATGTGCATGGCAAGTCTCCTCCCACATGTCTTTGTAGGTTGAGGTGATTTTATCAGCCTGCACCTGGGCTTGCTCTACATAACGGGGTCTGACTGCATCCTGCTAAGTGCAGTGTTGGTTTTGTAATCTGGCTGCTGATGGTAAGTTTTTTATGAAGTATACTGGCAAACTTTTGCAAAGTGGTTTAAGGATAACAAAGTCAATGCTTGTAGTGGCCACCATAAAGCCCTGATCTCAATCCTATTGAAAATTTATGGGTAAAGCTGAAAAGGCAGGTGCGAGCATGGCGACCTACAAACATGGCTCAGTTACACTAGTTCTGTCAGGGGGAATGGGCCCGAATTTCTACCAGCTATCGTGAGACATCCATACAGTTTAAGGCCAATGGTACCAAATACTAATGAAATATAATATATATATATATATATATGTATGTAGACTTGTGACTTTGCAGAAAGTAATAAAAATGCCTTAAAACATTCAAACAATAGTTTGAACATAATAATTGCTTGGCTTCATAATTTTTCATTTAATTAACAATTGGTATATAACTATGCAGGTTGCAATACAGAAAATATATACATGTGATGTTCCACATGTAAATGCTCCAAGCTGGATGGCACACATTCTTTCCACTGGTGCCCTGGATATGCCAGTTAAAAAGCCAGCGATGTGACATGACATTGGGGTTTCCAAAAAAATCCTCTTTTCTTTTCATTTATTACTGTGTCCCTAGGGTCCTATACTCCATAAAGCCCACAATGCAATGGCTGAGTGGTTGTGCCAACTCTCCAACACTAATGTGCTCATGAAGCATGCTGACTAACCTAAACTCTACACGTTTTTAACCTCTTATGACACATACAGATAAGAAAATGCAATACAATGTTTCACAAAGACAATGCAACTGTTTCCTTGAGGAAACATCAGCCACTAATATGTGAACGGTTGAAGAAATACTATTGCCTAAATGAATAGACTAACCATATGGTGATAGACTGCAGGTCCTGAAGTGGTTAAAAAGAGATGAATAGCTGCCAGGAGCTGTCCTTAGAGTAATTTTATTTTTCACTCCTTTTTCTCCATATATGTCTATTATAAATATAACATTTATGTTATCCATTCTATCTGTATCAGATAACGTAATGCAGGAAAGATTATATAGGTCATCTCCCGGCCATTTGTTCAGCTTCTCATTTAAAAGCGATCTCCTCTCGTTGACATTACGCCAATAACACAGCATTCAGCGTTCCCCACAATCTTTTATCTTTTTAAATCATGTAGCTTAATTTATCCAGTTAGATATGGCTCTGACAGCATTAGACGTCCCATTGCACCGCTGTTGAAAGGAATGCTTATAATGCTGTTTGAGTAGAGACAGGAACGGAACATGTTGTGCAGCCAGCCACACCACATACTCAATATTCTCAGCGGACTAAGGAGGGTTATCTTCCATACTGTGCAGAAAACTCCCAGAATCCTTCAAAGGAATCCGACTGCCTACAGTAAGCAGATGTGTATTTTCCTAAAGAAAGCAATTGTATTCTAGAAAATGTAAAGAGTGGAAAATAAAATCAGCATGATAAGCACAGTAAATGGGTCATAAGGATGGGAGCTCACTGTAGAATGATTAAATCAGCGTATACTCATGGGTGGAACGTTATGCACCCTCTGTAGCCTCACAGAGATTTAGAAAGAAAGAAACTGCTTGATAGCTCCATTATTCCAGATGACTTAATTAAAAGTTGTGCCATACAATAGCTATTGGAGTTTCATAAAGCAAAGTATGCATCGGAGACTACACTACTACTGAATGCCATACGTGTATAGTAAATATACATGAATTTCTACCATTATTTCATTCTCAATATAGCTTTGAAATTAACCTTTGATGGAAGATATCAAATGTACTTATTTAAGTATCTGTCTCTGATTGTCTAGCTATTATTTACCTATTATCAATCTATTATTTGTCATTTATCTATCTATCTATCATATCTGTCTATATGTCTATCCTATCAATCATCTGACATATTTATCTATTATATCAATCTATTCTATCTATCTATCTATCTATATCTATCTATCTTTCTATCTATCTATTTCTATCTATATTTCTATCTATCTATCTATCTATCTATCTATCTATCATTCTATCTATTCTATCAATCATCTGCCATATTTATCTATTATATTAATCTATCAATCAATCTATTTATCTATATACTCTTCTACCTCTCTGTCTAGCTATCTATCAATCATCTGTCAAATTTATCTATCTTCTATCTAAGAAATTATCTATCTATCTGTCTACTATCTATCTATCTATCTATCTATCTATCTATATATATCATTCTATTTACTAGTGTATCTTAATGAATTAGAATATCATCAATAATCGATATCATATTGCCATGTTTCAGGGCATTTCTGGGAGCCATGAAACATCTTGACTAATAAATCATTACTATATTCACCTTTTCATGTGTTGTGGAATTTTCTGAGATAATGACCTTTGGGTTTCCATTAGCTGTAAGCCATAATCATCAACATTAACAGAAATAAACACTTGAAATAGATCACTCTGTTTGTAATGACTCTATATAATATATGTGTGTTATTTTTTGTATTGAATTATTGAAATAAATTAACTTTTTGATGGCATAATTCATTGGGATGCACTAGTGCCTATCTATTTTCTATCTATCTATCTATCTATCTATCTATCTATCTATCTATCTATCTAGGACAGCATCTGGAAGGAATTTGTAAGTTGTTCCTGTGTTTGCATGGGTGTCCTGCAGGCTCTTTGATTTCCTCCCACACACCTAAGACATAATGATAATCTCTGAAGAGCACAGCAGAATATGTTGGTGCTACATAAGATATGCTTCTATCTACATGTATATATACACACATGATTGGCAGCAAAAGAGTGCTGCTGTGAGCTTTTTTCCGTATATTGTTCAGTATTACAGCTTGCACCAGTTCAGACTAGACCTTGAGTGCTGTTTAGCGTTTTTTGGTTTCTATATAATTTTTGGAGTTACTGGCTTCACAGCTTTACTCAGCACCCCCATTGACCCCAGGTGGTCTTTGATTGAAGTGAATCCTTCCACTTACCATAAAAATTATAAAAATGAAGGCTTAGCTAAGTCCAAGGAAAGAGTGGCATGGTAGGACAGGGACCCTTCAGATCTAAGGTTACCTTACCGCGGTTGATGGGCAAACAGGTATTGGCCAATATGTGTACTAAAAATCTTACTCTACAAAGATAAAATATCCCAATAAAATCAAAAAATAGAGTTTTGTGGAAAAAAAAACATGTTTTTATATGTTTTCTCAAACGCCTAGTTGTTTTACTTCTATCTATCTATATGTATATATACACACATTATTGGCAGTGACTGAGTGCTGATGTGAGCTTTTTTGTGTGTATATTGTTCAATATTGCAGCTTGCACCAGTTCAGACTAGACCTTGAGTGCTGTTTGGCTTTTTTTGGTTTATCTATCTATCTATCTATCTATCTATCTATCTATCTATCTATCTATCTATCTATCTACTAGGGAAAAAACCTTGCAGCACTCAGCTACTACCAATGATGTACATATGCTGACAAGCTATATATATATGAGAAAAAAATGTAAAAACTTACGTTTTTTTCAAAAAAACTCAAAATTCTTATTATTTTTTTAAATCTGAAGTTCTTAATACACACATTGGCCAATGTCTGCTTGCTCGTCGACTGCGACAAAGTGACTTCAGGTCCGACGAGTCCTATCGCTGACACCCAAGTCCTCCTTGTCCACCCTACCCCACTACTAAGTGGGTGGACACCATCTAGACCCTAGATCACCAGTAGGCAATGAGGGTGCAATTTGCAGTAATGGAGCCAGCAACTCCACACAATACAAAAGAGAAAAAAAAACTGCACAGCACTCACAGACAATGTGAACTGGTGCCAGCAGGGACGCTGGGATAAACTACTAGGGAAAAAAACTTGCAGTACTCAGCTACTACCAGTGATGCACATATGCTGACAATCTATATATATATGAGAAAAAAAATTAAAAAAGGTTTTTTCCCTAGTAGTTTGTCGATGAACACCTTGGTGATTCTGAGAGCGATTAGGAGAAGGTGCTGTGGTCAAATGAGACAAAAATCCTAAGTGACAACTTCCCTTCACCAGGACATTAAAAATGGGTCGTGGCTTGGTCTTCCAGCATGAAAATGACCCAAAACATACAGACAAGGCAACAAAGGAGTGGCTCAGAAAGAAGCACATTAATAACCTGGAGTGGCCTAGGCAGTCTCCAGACCTTAATCCCATAAAAAACTGATAGAGGGCTCAGAAGCTTCGAGTTGCCAAGCGACAGCCTCAAAATCTTAATAATTTAGAGATGATCTGCAAAGAGGAGTGGATCAAAATTCCTCCTGATGTGCATAAACCTAATCATCAACTATCAATAAATGTCTAACTGTTGTGCTTGCCAACAAAGGTTTTGCCACCAAGTCTTGGGGGGACAACTTGCGCATTTTTTAGATCAAAATAATGTCATCAAGTACCCTATTTATTTTTTTGCACATTAGTATTTTACGTTTATTATTTTAGGGTATTTGCTCACTTGTTTTTCTTGTTGTTTTTCTCCATTATGAGGCCAGTGTGAAAGTGCACCAGTGCATAGTTAGACTTTACTTCCAGCCCTGGTTTTATTTCATTATGTTTTGTTGCAGTCATGCAATTTGAGGTGTGGCTTGCCATTGAGCTGGACATTATTTAATGTGTAGCTTTCCATCCTATGGTGTGCTCTGTTGGCACACAGGTCCTCCTTGATCCAATCTTTCTCACTCCACATCACAGACAGATGACATGGCATTGCTACTTGATTTTAGGTAGGGGCTGTCCCAATGGGGTCACCTTGTCGCTGGTGGAACAGCTTGCACAATTTTTTATCAAAATAAGGCTGCTTTCACATCCGCGTTTTTTGCCGATCGCGGGAGATGCGGTGAAAAAACCACATCAGCCGCGATTACCGCATAACCGCTGCACTCGCAGCATAGTTGCGGCAAGCCCCATGCAATGTCTATGGGGCTTGCGGTAAGTGTCAGCCGCGGTTTTTTTGCAGCTGCACCTGCCACAAGCTCGCATAGACATTCTATGGGGCTTGCCGCAACTGTGCCGCAAGTGCAGCGGTTATGCGGTAATCGCGGCAGATGCGTTTTTTTCACCGCATCTGCCGCGATCGGCAAAAACCGCTGATGTGAAAGTACCCTAATGTCATCAAGTACCCTATTTATTTTATTGCTTTTTACAATTTTACTTTATTTATTTTTGAGTATTTGCTAACTTGTTTTTCTTGTTGTTTTCGTCCTTTATGAGGCCAGTGTGAACGTGCACCACTGCATAGTTACACTTTACTTCCAGCCCTGGTTTTATTTCTTCAAATGTTAAGTCTAGTTTGCTAGAGGGAGCAAATACTTATTTTTCTCTCTTCAACATGCAAATATATTTATATAATTTAGACAATGTGATTTTCTGGATTTTATTTTTGATATTCTATCTCTCACTGTTAAAATTAACCTACCCTTAAAATTACAGACTGTTCATGTCTTTGTCAGTGGGAAAACTTACAAAATCTGCAAAATTATATCCTTCACTGTATATAGATAGATATAGATAGATATAGATCCATAAATCCCCTGTTGATTAATATCTAAATATCTATCTTCACTTCACTTCTTTCAATTGTCCCCATTCAGGTTGTTGAATATTTTTCACAATACGTAATTTCTGATATTTTATCAAAATAACAGATTAGACAGAATGCACATAATTGTAAATTTGGGGAATTTACTTTTGTCAACTAAATTTATTTTAGAAGAAATTTAGGTGTTTTAGCTAAATGACAATTAACTCCTTGAAGTAAGTATCTGAAAATTTGAAGGTAGAAAGGTTGCTAGTATTGTAGCAATTCAAAGGCTGCTAAACTTAATTCTATCCATAGCAATTAGCTTGTCAAATTCTGAGTTAAAAGAGGACATGTCACTTGCTCAAAAAACTAATGTACCGTATATACTCGTGTATAAACCGACCCGTGTATAAGCCGACCCCCCTACTTTTGCCCCCAAAAACTGGGAAAACTTATTGACTCGCGTATAAGCCGAGGCTGGACTCCAGCACAGGTATACAACCCCCAGCAGTGAGGTATACAGCAGCCTCCCCAGTGGTAGTATACAGCAGCAGCCCCAGTGGTAGTATACAGCAGCCCCAGAGGTATATACAGCCCCAGAGGTATATGCAGCTCCAGAGGTATATGCAGCCCCATATGCAGCCCCAGAGGTATATGCAGCCCCAGAGGTATATGCAGCCCCATATGCAGCCCCAGAGGTATATGCAGCCCCAGAGGTATATGCAGCCCCATATGCAGCCCCAGAGGTATATGCAGCCCCATAGGTATATGCAGCCCCAGAGGTATATGCAGCCCCAGAGGTATATGCAGCCCCATATGCAGCCCCAGATGCAGCCCCAGAGGTATATACAGCAGCAGCAGCCCCAGTGGTATATACATCAGCAGCCCCAGTGGTAGTATACAGCAGCCCCAGAGGTATATGCAGCCCCAGAGGTATATGCAGCCCCATATGCAGCCCCAGAGGTATATGCAGCCCCATATGCAGCCCCAGAGGTATATGCAGCCCCAGAGGTATATGCAGCCCCATATGCAGCCCCAGAGGTATATGCAGCCCCATATGCAGCCCCATATGCAGCCCCAGAGGTATATGCAGCCCCAGAGGTATATGCAGCCCCATATGCAGCCCCAGAGGTATATGCAGCCCCAGAGGTATATGCAGCCCCATATGCAGCCCCATATGCAGCCCCAGAGGTATATGCAGCCCCAGAGGTATATGCAGCCCCATATGCAGCCCCAGAGGTATATGCAGCCCCATACGTATATGCAGCCCCAGAGGTATATGCAGCCCCATATGCAGCCCCAGATGCATATACAGCAGCAGCAGCCCCAGTGGTATATACATCAGCAGCCCCAGTGGTAGTATACAGCAGCCCCAGAGGTATATGCAGCCCCATATTGCAGCCCATCAGCCCATAGGTATATGCAGCCCCATAGGTATATGCAGCCCCATAGGTATATGCAGCCCCATAGGTATATGCAGCCCCAGAGGTATATGCAGCCCCATATACAGCCCCATATACAGCCCCATATACAGCCCCATATGCAGCCCCAGATGCAGCCCCAGGGCTGTATACAGCCGCAGCCCCAGGGCTGTATACAGCAGCAGCCCCAGGGCTGTATTCAGCCGCAGCCCCAGGGCTGTATTCAGCCGCAGCCCCAGGGCTGTATACAGCCGCAGCCCCAGGGCTGTATACAGCCGCAGCCCCGGAGGTATACAGGCCCCCCATCAAGTTCCAGGGCCCCCCCCACCTTGCGCGCAGCCTGTAAAGGAAAATCATACTCACCAGTGTCCAGTCGCGCCGCCCGCAGCTGCCGACATGACGATCCCGGGCTCCATTCAGCGTCTTCCGGCTTCCGACTTCCTGTGCGCGCGGGCAATGACGTCATTGCCCGCGACTACAGGAAATGCGGAAGACGCTGAATGGAGCCCGGGATCGTCATGTCGGCAGCTGCGGGCGGCGCGACTGGACACTGGTGAGTATGATTTTCCTTTACAGGCTGCGCGCAAGGTGGGGGGGGCCCTGGAACTTGATGGGGGGCCTGTATACCTCCGGGGCTGCTGCGGTATTTTTTTATTTTTTTTTATATACTCGCGTATAAGCCGAGGGGGGACTTTTCAGCCCAAATTTTGGGCTGAAAAACTCGGCTTATACGCGAGTATATACGGTACATACCTTGTAAAAAGCCCTTAGTTCTCCTGAATTTGACATTTTTTTTCCATTTTGTGCTGTGTCATTCCATTACAGATATAGGCCTTGTTCACACATACCAATCCGTTTTTTAAGCCCTTAGAAAAACAGATCAGTCTTTCAAAGGAAGCCAATAGTGTTCCCTGAGGTTCTGAATGGTTTTTGGAACTTTTGGGACTTCACCAAAAACGTATGCAAAAACGCATGCGTTAACGCAGGTGCCTATATGTGCCATGCAAAAACGCATGCGTTTCCCATAGAGTCCTATGTTAAAAAAACGCTGCATGCAGTGTTTTTTGGGATGCTGAACAAAAACGCATGTGTTGTTAAAAAACGCATATGTGTTTTTGGACTTTGAAGAAAAAACAGTCCAAAATGTTCCCAAAAACGGATTTAAGGCAAAAAGTGATGGTATGTGTGAACAAGGCCATAGTCACATCTCTTTCTGTTGGAGTTCACCATGTAAAATCTGTGCCTGCAGCTCAACTTGAGGTTCTTCAGTTTTCTCTGGGGGCTTGCACTTTCTCAGTCCCCCTTTGCAGATACTGTCAATCACATCTCTGATCTGATCTTCTAGAATACAGTTTCATAGGCTGCTGAGCTGTGAATGACAGCACCTGTGAGGGAGGGGTTAAAGTGCACACCCACAGAGGAGACTGTTGAGGAACGCCAACTTGGCCTGCAAGCAGAGATTTCACAAGCTAAACTCCAGAAAACAATATCTCTATAATAGTGTAATAAAGAACAAAGTGAAGAGAGTGTCACAATTATTGGAGCTCGGGGTGCTAAAAGGTATTTTACTAATTTTGTTTTCTCTCTGGACTGTTCTGTTAAGCACCCTGCAGTCCAGGTGATCTTTCCAACATCTGTGAGTCTTCCAGGGACAACATTGATAAATGCAACAGGAATAAAAACTCATTTCTTGAGGAGCAGAATGAAAAGTTTTACTTTCTTTTTCTTTGTATGTGTAAAGGAGGGGTGGATAGGAAAAAGCTACAAGTTACAACACTTAGGGGGCCGTCACACGGAACGATATCTTGCCCGATATCGTTTAAGCGATCTCCTTTTTGATCGCTTAAGCGATATCGGGCAAGATATCGTTGCATGTAATCAAGCGATTTACGATGGTAAATCGCTTGATCGTGACATCGCTGATCTGAGGTTCGGTTCTCAGATATAGCGATGAACGATGCAACGATCTGCATCATCGTGGTGTATGACACCACGATGATCCATCTCCCAGCGACCGCGCCTATGCTGGGAGATGGTAACTATGGTACACGTCGGGTAACTAAGCGACGCGCGGCGCCTAGTAACCCGATGTGTACCATAGTAACGAGCGAGATCGCTGGCCCACATCGCTGGTGAGTCTGTCTGTGTGACATCTCACCAGCGATGTGAGCGATATTGTAAGCGATCGCGCGTGCACGTGATCGCTTACAATATCGCTAAAGATATCTCACCGTGTGACGGCCGCCAAAGGGAGATCGCAGCTCATTACTGTAATTTGTTTCTCTATACCATCTCCAGGGACTGGGAGTGTGGAAACCTTGCTTTGTGACTTCCGTACCAATGTAATCTCTGGGAGAATGGTGTACAGTGGGTGCTTCAGCTATGGACAAGCAGAGACTCACAGCAGCAGGTATTAGCACTTCTTATATTGTAGTGTCCTTAGTTGCAAAAAGCATGAGCTTCTCTTTGTAACCTAGAAAAGGAGGAGTACCAGATACAAAACTGGTAGAGTGAGCAAATTAGGAGAGAAGGAGGGAATAACGAGGCCAGAATAAAGTGAGAGTGAATATCCAATAAAAATATCAAAGAGTCTTCCATTGGACACACAGAAGAAGACCGCAAAGCCCATAAACTCACTGAAAGAGGAAAGGAGATAATCCTGCAACAACATTGCATTTTCAGATCAACCAGATTCTCAAGAGTCACCCACAGTAAACAGGCCCATCTCAGAAAAGCATCCTGGCTCCAGTCCTTCTGTTCCCATTCCTCTGAACAAGAGATAGGCAGTTTGGCTCTTTTATGCTTTTTGGATCCCAAACAGATTCCCATAAAATGTGTGAGAGTGCAGGAGAACGCATATTTAATATAAAATCACAGCATTCAAATATGGTTGAAACCCTACCCACCAGTAGCCAGTCAATGATAGGGTTTCGGCTTCGTCAGTAGGTTAACAATGTCATTTTACTCCAAATGAGTGACATTAAGAAGTCACTAATGGCTCTCATGGAGGGCCAGATTCCATTAGTCACAAACAGTAACAGGTTCATTGTACAAGTTGGTAGCTAACAATCCATTATTAATATGAAAGCTCTCAAGCTGTAAAATGGGGGAAATAAGTATTTGATCTCTTGCTGATTTTGTAAGTTTACGCACTGACAAAAATCTGAACAGTCTACAATTTTAAGGGTAGGTTCATTTTGTTAATTTTAACAGTGAGAGATAGAATATCAAAAATAGAATCGAAAAAAAATCACATTGTCTAAATTATATAAATGAATTTGCATTTTGCAAAGAGACATAAGTATTTGATCTCCTACTAAACATTAGGAGTACTGGCTTCTACAGACCAGTTTGACTCTTCTAATCAACTCATTACCTGCATTATAGACACCTGTCTTAAATTGTCACCTGTATAAAATATTCCTGTCCACACAGTCAATTAATCAGTCATACTCTAACCTCTACAACATGGGCAAGACCACAGAGCTTTCTAATGGTGCTGTCACACGCAGCGATGCGATGAATGATTTTGTTAGCGATCACATGCACGCGCGATCGCTAACAAAATCGTTCAGATCGCTGGTGAGCTTTCACACAGGCAGACTCACCAGTGATCAATGGACCTGAGACATCATGGAAACGATTTAAATATCGTTTCCACGATGTCTTGCTCCCGCTGCCAGGCTGCGGTAAGTGGGAGCAGGCTGGTCTCCAACGTAAACTGCGGTTAACTAGGCAGCGCGCGCTGCCTAGATACCCAATGTATACCTTGGTTACCAGCCTTCTCCGCTCACCGGCTGGTATCCAAGGTACTCAGTGGGTAACTAGGAATCCTAGTTTTCCTCTGTGTACCATGGATACCAGCCGGTGAGAGGAGAAGGCTGGTAACCAAGGAATACAATGGGTATCTAGGCAGCGTGCGCTGCCTAGTTACCCATAGTTTACCTTGGATACCAGCTCCCAGCGATTGCAGGGAGGCGCTGGGAGCTGGCTTATCGGTCGTTTCCTGATGTCACACACAGCGATGCTGCATGTTCACTGGGCGACCAACGATAGATTTGAGGTCCTGTCCTCAAATCAAACGATGAATGATCAGCCGACTGATCGTTCATCGTTTGCAGTGTCACACGCAACGATGTTGTTTCGACATCGTTCAAGCATCACAGAACACGTGACATTTGAACGATATCGGCAACGATATCGTTACGTGTGACGATACCTTAAGGATGTCAGGGAAAAGATTCTAGATTTGCACAAGGCTGAAATGGGCTACAAAATCATAAGTAAGATGGTGGGTGATAAGGGGTCAACTATTGGAGCACTATTAAGAAGATAGGAAGAAATACAAAATGAGTGTCAATTGACATCGATCTGGGGCTCCATGCAATATCTCACCTTGTGGGGTATCCAGGACCATGAGGGAGGTGAGAGATCAGCCTAAAACTACACGGGGGAACTTGTTAATGATCTCAAGACAGTTGGGACCACTGTCATCAAGAAAACCATTGGTAACACATTGGATTAAAATCCTGAAGTGCCTGCAAAGTCCAACTGCTCAAAAAGGCACATGTGCAGGGCTCGTTTGAATGAAACAAGATTACTTCACCGCATCAATGGGACAATGGATGGAACCATGTACTGTAAAATCCTGAGTGAAAACCTCCTTCTTTCCACCGGGACATTGAAATTGGGTAGTGGCTGTGTCTTCCAGCATGACAATAACCCAAAACATACAGCCAACAAAGGAGTGGCTCAAAATGAAGCACATTAAGGCCATGGAGTGGACTAGGCAGTCTCCTGACCTTAATCCCATAGAAAACATATGGAGGGAGCTGAAGCTCTGAGTTGCCAAACAGCAGCCTCAAAATCATAATGATTTAGAGATGATTTGCAAAGAGGAGTGGACCAAAATTCCTCCTGACATGTGTGCAAACCTTATCATCAACTACAAGAAACATCTGACTGCTGAGCTTGACAAAAAGAGTTTTGCCACCAAGTATTAACTCTTGTTTGTCAGAGGTAAGTACTTACTTTTCTCTGTAAAATGCAAATACATTTTTATAACTTAGACATTGTGATTCTCTGAATTTTATTTGCGCTATTCCATTTCCCACTGTTAAAATTAACCTACCTTTAGAACTATAGACTGTCGAAGTCTTTGTCAGTGGGCAAACTTACAAAATCATCAAGGAATCAAATACTTATTTCTCCCACTGAATATTGGCAGTAAAAACAAGAGTAAGGCCCCTTTCACATCTGTGCGTTTGCTGCGTTTTGCTTCATTTGCGTTTTTTATGCGTTTTTACCGCAAAAACGCATCAAAACGCATGCGTTTTTGTTTCCATTGATTTTAATGGGAACGCATGAAAAACGCATGCAAAAACGCATGTCAAAACGCATGTGCGTTTGGGAAAACGCAAAACGCATGCGTGTTTGCAAACGCAGCCCAAAACGTTTTTTGCCACGTTTTGAGCTGCATTTGCAAAAACGCCTGCGTATTGCGTTTTCCCAAACGCACATGCGTTTTGACATGCGTTTTTTCATGCGTTTTCATGCGTTCCCATTAAAATCAATAGTGACAAAAACGCATGCGTTTTGATGCGTTTTTGCGGTAAAAACGCATAAAAAACGCAAATGAAGCAAAACGCAGCAAACGCACAGATGTGAAAGGGGCCTAAGTATTGCTGGAACAATTTTTCTATTAAGGAGTTAATGAGAGAACTGAGGCTGTACTTGAAATACTAAAGTGCACCAAGAGTTCCTAACACACCATCATCTGTCACAACTGGGTCCCAATGCTGGATTGTGTTAATTACACTGCTGTAGTTACATTTATCTTTTGAATTCAAAATCAGCAAGGGATCAAACAATTATTTCCTTCACTGTATGGTGTATATATACTTATATAGAGTTGAATACAGAAGTATATATATATATACAGGGGTGGATTAAGGGTAGCCAGGGCCCGGGGCTGTTCAGACTCTGTGGGCCCCCCACCGAGTCATGTGGCGGGAGTCATGTGATGGGTGTCATGTGACGGGGTCACGGGGGTCATGTGACGGGGTCGCAGGGGTCATGTAACAGGGTCACGGGGGTTGTGTGATGGGGGTCATATGATGGGGGTCATATGACGGGGGTCTGGAACCATGTGCAGTGACCCCTGTGGTTCGCGCATGAGTAGATGAGTTTTAAATTGTAGCCGCAGTAGGGCAGAGCACGGTGCGTTTGTGCAAGCTGGAGATATATAGGACAAGTCTGGCTCAACCGCAAGCGTAGGTGCCAGCTCAACCGCAAGCGTAGGTGCCCAGGGAAGGAGGATTAACTATATACAGAGCTTAACCTGGCACTCTACTTAAAACAGCAAGAGAGGATTGATCCTTTTGGTGTTTTTTTATTTGTGGAGTTTGTGAAAGTTCATCAATCATCAAACGTTTCGGCTCATGCAAGAGCCTTCATCAAGTGATTCTTATATGCAATAGTGGGAGTATTACTCCACTTTTTAGCTCAGTTAGATAGGTGTATGCTGCCCTTGGAGGCCTCTGTTTGATAGGGAATGCAGTCCGAGATCCAAATTAGTGGATACACAGACGTGGTCTGGCTGAGCAAATGGGGGTCCATACATCAAGGTCCATCACATGGTTAGCAGAAAGGTAGTTTATGGCTCCTGTCCTTGTGTTGAAGTTTTGTGCATCATGCAGTCATGCTGGAGGGCTGGTGGCAGCATGCTGCGATTGCACGCGATTCCCTCGCGCAAGAGGCCATTATAAGTATATGGGTGCGAGTCAAACTCGCACCCATACAGCACACGGTGCGATAATCGCAGCTGTGTGCTGTCAAAATCACTGGCCCCCCGCAGTCTCCATACAGTCACTCACACCTCACTAGCACCACACTCGGACCACTACACTCGCACCAAACACGCACAGCACTCGCATCACTGTCATGCATCAAAAACGCATGATAGTGTGCCTCCACCTTTAGGTAAAAACTCACCAAATACTCAGCGTGTGCACGAGGCCTTACAGATACTGAGGTAAAAAACAGCAAATACTCAGCGTGTGCACGAGGCCTTACATATACTGAGGTAAAAACCTCACCAAATACTCAGCGTGTGCACGAGGCCTACAAATACTGAGGTAAAAACTCACTAAATACTCAGCGTGTGCACGTGGCCTTACAAATACTAAGGTAAAAACCTCACCAAATACTCGGCGTGTGCACGAGGCCTTACAATTACTGAGGTAAAAACTGACCAAATACTCAGCGTGTGCACGAGGCCTTACAGATACTGAGGTAAAAACTCACCAAATACTCAGCGTGTCCACGAGGCCTTACAGATACTGAGGTAAAAACTCACCAAATACTCAGCGTGTGCATGAGGCCTTACAGATACTGAGGTAAAAAACTCACCAAATACTCAGCGTGTGCACGAGGCCTTACAGATACTGAGGTAAAAACTCACCAAATACTCAGCGTGTGCATGAGGCCTTACAATTACTGAAGGAAAAACTGACCAAATACTGAACATCTACATGAGACCTTACAAATACTGAGTTAAAAACTCACAAAATACACAATGTGCGCACCCCACTACCCCTCCACCTTGGATAAACATGTGAAATACCTCTACATGCTGTGTGTGCCCCTCTATGTGGATATTTTTCTTGAATCATGTATGCATGGACTCCATACATACTTGATCCAAGCAAGATAGCTACTTAGAGGGGCACATGATACACCATGTATAGCCATTTCACATGTTTCTGTGTTATCCAAGATGGTGGGGCACAGTTTACATGGGGCAAATTTGACAGTCCTCTGTCCAGTATTGTCTCCCCACACCCTCCCTGACCACTCCAGTGATTAAGGGGTCTTTCACATCAGCGGTTTTGCTGATGTGCTGTCGATTCGGCAGGTGGCGCTGGATCAGCCGCCTAATGGCTGACTTGCGGAGCAGATGCTGTAAGCCCTATGCATTGTCTAAGGGGCTTGCGGTCCAGAGCGGCAAGTGTGGTTCTGCCAGGTGCGGCAGATCCGACACTTGCGGCCTGCGAAAAAAAAAAACCCACTTGTAGCGGGGTTTTTTTCGCGTCCACAAGTGCCCGATGTGCCGCACTCGGCAGAGCCGCACTTGCTGCACCGAACTGCAAGCCCCATAGACAATGCATGGGGCTTGCCGCATCCGGGCCGCAAGTCGGCCGTTAGGCGGACAATCCAGCACATGCGGCGCCACCTGCTGGAACGGCCCAAACATCAGCTAAACGCTGATGTGAAAGCAGCGTTGGATAGGCCCCTTTCACATCACCGTGTCTTTCAAATTGCGGCAGATTCAGCAGATTTACCACATTTGCTGCCTAACGGCCGTTGCGACGGTGGATAATAACGCGGTCAGCAGCGTTTTTTTTTTCCACCGCCGCAAATGCCGGATTTGCTGCATCCGGCAGAACCGCACTTGCCGCACCCAACCGCAAGTCCCATAAACAATGCATGCGGCTTGCCGCAAGCGTGCCGTAATTGTGGCCGTTAGTCAGCAGATGCGGTAAATCTGCCGGATCTGCCACAATCTGAAAAAACAGCAGATGTGAAAGGGGCTTAGTACACAAATCATTTAATTACTGCTTACATTCTTTTTTTACACTGACTGAGTCCTCCCTGCCATGCAGCAGCCACCAGGAGGTCTGGCTGGCAGTGCACACACAGAGCACAGCCACAGGCAGCAGCTGCAGCAGCAGGGCAGGAGTCAGGAGTGGACATATCACTCACCTCTCTGTCACAGAGGCACGTTCTCTCTGTGCTCTGTGTTGGCATTAGGTGACGGTCCCTCTCCTCAGACTCCCTTTCTTAGGCAGCGGCCCAGGAGGTGGTGGACAGCGGGTGAGACACAGACTCAGTCAGGAGGATGTAGGAGTCTGCTCAGCCTCAGACAAGATCAGCTGCCTGCCTGGATCTGGTAAGTCTGGGTCCTCCTAGAGCAGGAGAATTCAGCAAAGCCCAATCGGGCCCGGCAGAATCAGCATAGCAGGGCGGACAGGGGCGGCCGGCAATTGGGAGAACAATGCTGCCGACAGAGGCGGCTGGGACTATAGGAGTGGGAGCAGCATCCGCGGGGGGCTACCACTGGTACACACACCTTGTAAACACACAGCTCCGCATGCTCCGTACATACATGGCTCTGCTCCGTACACCTAGTACACACTCAGCTCTGCTCCGAACACCTCGAACACGCTCGGCTCCGCTCCATACACCTCATACATATGCGGCTCCGCTCCATATACCTCGTACACACGCGGCTCCGCTGCGTACACCTCGTACACACGCGGTTCCGCTCCGTACACCTCGCACACATGCGGCTCCGCTCCATACACCTTGCACACATTCGGCTCCGCTCCATACACCTCGTACACATGCGGCTCCACTCCATACACCTCGTACACACACAGCTCTGCTCCATACATCTCATACACATGCGGCTCCGCTCCATACACCTAGTACACGCGGCTCTGCTCCGTACACATTCAGCTCTGCTCCGTACATCTCATACACATGCGGCTCCGCTCAGTACACCTCGTACACACACGGCTCTGCTCCATACACCTCGCACACATGTGGCTCCGCTCCATACACATCGCACACATGCGGCTCCGCTCCATACACCTCGTACACATGCGGCTCCGCTCCATACACCTCGTACACACACGGCTCTGCTCCATACACCCTGTACACACACGGCTCTGCTCCGTACAACTCGTACACGCGTCTCTGCTCCGTACACACTCTGCTTTGCTCCGTACATCTCATACACATGCGGCTCCGCTCCATACACCTAGTACACGCGGCTCTGCTCCGTACACACTCAGCTCTGCTCCATACATCTCATACACACGCGGCTCTGCTCCGTACACACTCAGCTCTGCTCAATACATCTCATACACACGCGGCTCTGCTCCATACACACTCAGCTCTGCTCCATACATCTCGTACACACACGGTTCCGCTCCATACACTTCGCACACATGTGGCTCCGCTCCATACACCTCGCACACATGCGGCTCCGCTCCATACACCTCGTACACATGCAGCTCCGCTCTGTACACCTCGTACACACACGGTTCCGCTCCATACACCTCGCACACATGTGGCTCCGCTCCATACACCTCGCACACATGCGGCTCCGCTCCATACACCTCGTACACATGCGGCTCCGCTCCATACACCTCGTACAGACACGGCTCTGCTCCATACATCTCATACACATGCGGCTCCGCTCCATACACCTAGTACACGCGGCTCTGCTCCGTACACACTCAGCTCTGCTCCGTACATCTCATACACATGTGACTCCGCTCCATACACCTAGTACACACACGGCTCTGCTCCATACACCTCGTACACACACGGCTCTGCTCCATACACCTAGTACACACGCGGCTCTGCTCCATACACCACGTACACACGCGGCTCCGCTCCATACACCACGTACACATTCGGCTCCGCTCCATACGCCTAGTACACACTCGGCTCCTGCTCCAAACAGCTAGTACACACTCGGCTCTGCTACATCCACACTGTAAATCTCCTGACTCCACACATAACCTTCATCTCATCCTCTTCTTCACCTTATCCAGCACCATGACATCCAGCACAGTGGAGGGCTGCATAACGGAGGAGCTGATCATGTGATCCCTGACTCCTCCCCTCTTTTGACATCATCACAGGTCTTCCTGTGCGGCTCTACAGGTGGGCTCAAAATTCCGGGGGGAATGAGGTGTAACGCGGTGGCGGCCGGGACTGTAGGAGAGAGAGCGGCATCAGCAGGGAGTCATAACACCACCAGGCGCCCCTGCGGATGCCGCCCCCTGTCAACTAGTAGGGCTCGTCACCTCATGGACGCTGCAGCCCTGCGTGCACAGTGCTGTATGGTGGCGCCGTGGCGGATTACAATGGGGCAATTTACCCCCTGGGCTGTGGACCCCCAACACCATTGGGCCCGGGGCAAAAGACCATATTGACCTCATTATAATCCGCCACTTCATATATATATGTATATATATATATATACATATGAAAAATCAGTGGTTAAAACCTGGGCACTATACCCTTTTGTGGGGTGAGGTTGATAGTGGAGTCGGAGCTCCTAATCGGTGTTGCTCATGCTTCAGAGAGGAAGCAATTCAAATTCATGTAAAAAGAGATGTGAAGCGGCGCTCCCCGATTTCATAGATTTCTTCTTTATTGAAGGATAATCTTCAGGTTACATGTGGCAGGGAGGGGGTGTTAGGAGACACCGGACACCGGCCTGCCGTTTCGTGGACAGTGCCGTTTCATGGACAGTGCCGCTTCGACGGGTCCTTGTCCAAGAACTCTATGAAATCGGTGAGTGCCGCTTCGCATCTCTTTTTACATGAATATATATATGGAACCTAGTGTGAGATATATAAATAAAAATGAACTCTGGTTTGAGGGGTCAGTGTAAAATGGGTGTTGAGGGTATCTTAAAGGGGTCTGATATGAGTCTTTCAATTAGATTATGGGGTATGTATTCTTTCAGGGTCTGCTGTAAGGTCGTAGCTTACTTTGGTGTATGGGTCAATATTTTAGGGGGGTGTAAGGGTCTATATTTGCTCTGAAGGTCTTGGGTTTATATTGACTTGGGGTTTCTAGAAGGAGTGGTCTGTGTTTGTTTATCGGCTCTAACACGATACCCCTTTTCTTTATGAAAATATTTATACTCTTATTTCATCAAGAGACAACACCAGACAGAAAGTCCTAAAGTATGTCATCACATGGCACATAGTTCCCCTTGGGGTCCTTCGCTATACATATCTCAATTTACATACAATGCTACCCTTACTACGTATTTTTACATGTTCAGTCATTCATATCCATCCTGGTCTACACACACATTAAATTTTTAATATTAATCAAAATCCACTGTAGCCTTAAACTATGGCCACATTTCCTCTACTGTATAAAGAGAAGAAATGTAACGTTCCTTCTAATACAGTTTTCTGTCACACAGCAAGAAATAAATTCCATCATGGAACAAATGCAGCATAAGCTGATTTTTTCTACCAAGGAAACAAATCAGTAATTTTGTCTCAGAACACAGAGAAAAAAAAATCAAAGAAAAAGCATTTGACACTTTGTGACAGATACATCATGTACAACATAACTGAAGCAAATTATGGGAATCGCACAATAGAACATTTAAATAAAAATTTCAAGCCTACAGCCAGTACAAACAAAACTATAAATGTCCATATTTTTACAGCTTTTAAAGAGGACCTGTCACCCCCTGGTGCCTGGCACACTGAATGCAGCATGTCTGCTTTATTCAAGGAAGGGGTCCCTCATATCTCTAGCCCCCCTGAAAGTTTTAAAAAAGACTTTAGAAACCTTACAGTTAAGAGGTCGCCTGGGTGGGATCTTATTAAGAGGTCCCGGCTGCTGGCACAGTCCTCCCTGCCTTCTCCTTGTGTGTTCTGCCCCCTTTGTGTCTGCCTCCGCCTCCTCTTCTGCTGGGTCTGCCCTGCTCTTCTGCCCCTGACGTCACACAGAGCAGGAGCAGAAGAGGAGGGCAGACCCAGGAGAAGAGGAGGCGGCGGCGGCAGACACATAGAGGGGCAGGAACACACAAGGAGGAGGCAGAGAGGACTGTGCCAGCAGCCAGGACCTCTTAATAAGATCCCACCCAGGTGACCTCTTAACTGTAAGGTTTCTAAAGTGTTTCAATAAATATCTTACTATAGAGAAGCTAGTCAGTAGATTTCCCTCTTGTGGCCATGCATTTAATATATTTACATTTTATAACTAATTTTAAGATTATTGATGTTTTAGTTACATGTTTTATTAATTTTATTTATTTTATAGAGAATATGTGAACAATGTTCTGATTTTTATGTAAAGGTCTTGTTGTTAAAGCAAATGTAACAATGTGATTGATAGGTCATTCTGTCAGGATGTTGTCATAATGTTTTACAAGGTGCTATTGTACTAAGGTCCTATATAAGGTAATTGTTGTTATCACTTTCCATTGCTGGAGGAAAATAGCTGGTCTATCGAAACGCGTCGCATAGGAGAGTGTGGAAGCTTAATAAAGGTATGTATTACCACTAACACCAGTGCCTTAGTGCTTCTTAATACCACTGTATTATTTTTTCATATGAAAGTCTTTTCTAAAGCTTACAGGGGGGCTATAGACATGGGGGACCACTTCCGTGAATGCAGAAGACATGCTGCATTCAGTGCTGCATTTAGTTTGCCAAGCACCAGGGGGTGACAGGTCCTCTTTAAATGGCCTTTTTATATGTACATTGGTATATCATTGTATTATAAAATTACTTACCCCATTTTTAGGATATGCTACCCATCCAAGGTCACCCATAACAGAGCGAGAATCCAGTAAGTTCACTGAAAAGAAAAACAAACACATTATTTTTGAATTCAGCATTCACTTTTTTAGATTTAGATAGGTCATCATTCAGTTTTCTATGGCCTTTTTAAACACAATAAGCATAAATTATATTGTCAACTTCATCTCTTATGACCTCGTAAGGTTAAAACAGTGGCGTAACATTCACGGTCGCAGGGGTCGCGGCTGCGACTGGGCCCGGACCTATAGGGGGCCCGGCGCCCGTGTAGCCAGCCGCCCCCTGCGCCACGCGATTCCGGCGATCTCTGCGCCCGGCGATCCCTGCGCCAGCGCCGGGCGCAGCACACACCGCCGCACAGAGTCAGGAAGCTGTCCGGCCACATCCTATTCCTTCCCAGCAGGTCAGGTGACTGACGCTGGTCAGGTGACCAGGGACTTGCGCGGTGGCTCCGCCCCCTCCTCAGTCTCCTGCCCGGTGCCCCGGTAGCCATGTGTTTGGTCCTGGACTCCTGGCCGCTCATGGAAGAGAAGAAGAGAGCGGAGGACAATGGTGAGAGGAGAAGGAGGTGAGCTGGGGACACAGGGGAACGGGGCACACAGAAGAACGGGGGACAGAGGAAGAGGAGAGCTGTGGACACGGGAAACAGGAGGAGGAGAGCAGGGTAAAGAAGGACGGAGGACACAGGAGGAGGAGAGCAGGAGACAGAAGAACAAAGGACAGAGGAGGAGGAGAGCTGGGGACAGAGGAGAACTGGGGACAGAGAAGGAGGAGAGCTGGGGACACAGGGGAACGGGGCACACAGAAGAACGGGGGACAGAGGAAGAGGAGAGCTGTGGACACGGGAAACAGGAGGAGGAGAGCAGGGTAAAGAAGGACGGAGGACACAGGAGGAGGAGAGCAGGAGACAGAAGAACAAAGGACAGAGGAGGAGGAGAGCTGGGGACAGAGGAGAACTGGGGACAGAGAAGGAGGAGAGCTGGGGACAGAGGAGAACTGGGGACAGAGAAGGAGGAGAGCTGGGGACAGAGGAGAACTGGGGACAGAGAAGGAGGAGAGCTGGGGACAGAGGAGAACTGGGGACAGAGAAGGAGGAGAGCTGAGGACAGAGGAGAACTGGGGACAGAGAAGGAGGAGAGCTGGGGACACAGTAGGAGGAGATCAGGGGACAGAGGAGAACTGGGGACACAGGAGAATGGGGACAGAGGAGGAGGACAGCTGGGGACAGAGGAGAACTGGGGACAGAGAAGGAGGAGAGCTGGGGACAGAGGAGAACTGGGGACAGAGAAGGAGGAGAGCTGAGGACAGAGGAGAACTGGGGACAGAGAAGGAGGAGAGCTGGGGACACAGTAGGAGGAGATCAGGGGACAGAGGAGAACTGGGGACACAGGAGAATGGGGACAGAGGAGGAGGACAGCTGGGGACACAGGAGAACTGGGGACAGAGGAGGAGGAGAGCTGGGGACACAGGAGAATGGGGACAGAGGAGGAGGAGAGCTGGGGACACAGGAGAACTGGGGACAGAGGAGGAGGAGAGCTGGGGACACAGGAGAATGGGGACAGAGGAGGAGGAGAGCTGGGGACACAGGAGAACTGGGGACACAGGAGGAGGAGAGCTGGGGACACAGGAGAACGGAGGGCAGAGGAGGAGGAGAGCTGGCGACACAGGAGAACTGGGGACACAGGAGGAGGAAAGCGGGGGACACAGGAGGAGGAGAGAGGCGGACACAGGAGGGGGAGAGCTGAAGACATAGGAGAAGGAGAGCTGGGGAGAGAAGAACGGAGGACACAGGAGGAGGAGAGCAGGGGACACAGGAGGAGGAGAGCTGGGGACACAGGAGGAGGAGAGCAGGGGACAGAAGAATAGAGAACACAGGAGTAGGAGAGGGGGGGACACAGGAGGAGGAGAGCAGGGGACAGAAGAATAGAGAACACAGGAGGAGGAGAGGGGGGGACACAGGAGGTGGAGAGCAGGGGACAGAAGAACAGAGGAGGAGGAGAGCAGGGGACACAGGAGGAGGAAAGCAGGGGACACAGGAGGAGGAGAGCGGTGGACACAGGAGGGGGAGAGCTGAAGACACAGAAGGAGGAGAGCAGGGGACAGAAGAACGGAGGACACAGGAGGAGGAGAGCGGGGGACACAGGAGGAATAGAGCGGGAGACACAGAAGGAGGAGAGCAAGGGACAGAAGAATAGAGGACACAGGAGGAGGAGAGCTGGGGACACAGGAGGAGGAGAGCGGGGGACAGAAGAATGGAGGACACAGGAGGAGGAGAGCAGGGGACAAGAACGGAGGACACAGGAGGAGGAGGGTGGGGGACACGAGGAGAGCTGGGGACAGAAGAACGGAGGACACAGGAGGAGGAAAGCGGGGGACACAGGAGGAGGAGAGCGGCGGACACAGGAGGGGGAGAGCTGAAGACACAGGAGAAGGAGAGCTGGGGAGAGAAGAACGGAGGACACAGGAGGAGGAGAGCGGGGGACACAGGAGGAGGAGAGCAGGGGACAGAAGAATAGAGAACACAGGAGGAGGAGAGCTGGGGACACAGGAGAGCGGGGACACAGGAGAATGGGTGTCAGAGAAGGAGGAGAGCTGGGGACAGAGGAGGAGGAGAGTTGGGGACACATGAGAATGGGTGACACTGGAGGAGGAGAGCGGGGGACACACAGGAGAATGGGGGACAGAGGAGGAGGAGAGCAGGGGACACACAGGAGAATGGGGGACACTGGAGGAGGAGAGTGGGGAATACAGGAGAATGGGGGACAGAGGAGGAGGAGAGCTGGGGACAGAAGACCGTAAACACAGGGGGAGGAGAGAGGAGGACACAGGAGGACGGGGGACACAGGAGGAGGAGAGTGGGGGACACAGGAGAATGGGGGACAGAGGAGGAGAGCTGGGGCACAGGAGGAGGAGAGCAGGGGCACTAAAGAAGGAGAGCAGAAGACTCCACTACTGGAATAGGCTAACATGTGGGGTGACACTGGGTTTTGGAGTGAGTCTACAGTTTTGTGCAGTTCTCACTAATGCTATTTTTCAGATCTCGGTAGGGCTGCATATATAAGGCTGTGTGCTGATGATAAGGATACGCAGTGGTTTGGACGCAGCATCTTGTTGCTGTATTCAAAACCGCTGCGTAATACAGTATAAGCACAGTGGATGGGATTTGTAGAAATCCCATCCTGACTATGCATAACCTGACCACAGCGTTCTGACAGCTGCGGTGTGGGTGTCCGCTCCTCCGCATCTCTGCAGCATGTTAATTTCATGCTTCGGAGTCAGAAGCGGTTCCAATCGGGTGACAGCAGGGAGAAGCCGCCCTGCACCTGCCACACATGGTGAGTACAGGGCGGCTGCGGTCTCCCTGCGGGCACCCGTGGCTTCACTCAGGTCCGGAGGAGCTGCGTCCAACACGCAGCTCCTCCAGACCGTGAGCTCATAGCCTTAGGCTGCATATATAACACAATATATAGAGAGATATAAGGCTGCACTACATGGAGAGCTATGAGGCTACATATATAAGGCTGCAATATATGAGGCTGTACTATAAGGAGAGCTGTGAGGCTGCATATATAAGGCTGCACTATATGAGGTTGTACTATAAGGATAGCTTTGAGGCTGCATATATAAGGCTGTACTATAGAGGCTGCACTACATGGAGAACTGAGCCTGCATTATACTATATGGAGGACTGTGAGGCTGCATTATACTATATGGAGGCCTGTGAGGCTGTATTATACTATATGGAGGTCTATGAGGCTACTATATGTAGGATAGTGGGGGTACATTATAATAATTGGATGACTATTGGGGCTACCTTATGAATGGGGGACTATGGGATGCATTATAATAATGGGATGGGCTATATTCCAGGAGGAGGACCATATATAGCAGGATAGGAGACATATTTAGATGGATAAGCTCCATATTCCAGTAGGATTACCATATATAGCAGGGGTCAATTTGTGAATCTTTATAGATCTTAGAATGTTACATGGGGCCCAAACATCGGACCAATATGTGCTCGCGCGGGGGGTAAGAGGGGGGCCCAGGTCTGAATTTCGCACCGGGGCCCTCCAGACTCTAGTTATGCCACTGGTTAAAAACAATATATCAAATAGATTAGTAGAATTAAACATCTAATAATATTCGCCAAAACTTTTCATGCTTAATTTTATGTACCGTAATCTGATATCCTAACCTGATGTCCAATGTAGTCAATTTAATTGGTATAGGCTTCTTATTGCCTGGTGTCATCATTTACGGTATATCTTTCTGTGCAATATCAGACATTTCCATGCAAGTGACCTTAGGAAAGGGTTTAGTTTAGGGCACCAGGTTAGACAGCTATCACCACTTGATAGCCCTACTATCCAGTATGTTTAGCTCAGCCAGACATTTTAGAGATTATTTTGTCTACGCTCTATGGTTTTAGTGCTTCTGGACAGAAGACCTCTGGGATCTTATAGACCTGTAACTGCTCCAATGTCTATGGTTATCTTTCAAATTCCTAATAAGATGTTAATTAATCTGATGTTTTCGGCATTTCACTGTATTACTGTTGACTCTTCAATAGTCCCTAGCCCAATCTAAAGACATTGCTAAACACATTCTAAAATTACTTTGTTGGAGAACCCAGCCTCCATCATGAATAACCATTTTTGCAAAAGCTTGACTACTAATACACAATAATGAATGTGAAGCTCAATCAGGGTCATACCATAGTCTAACCCTTCAGGTCAAATTTCAAGTATTACCCCCTTTGCACTGACTCACTACAATTGCTTTCCATGATCTTATCTCATAACTTGTGTGGAACATGTAATCGGAATGTGTGTAGGAGTTGTAATTTGCTCATGAATTGATAAGGAAAAAGCTTGTTTGTTACACTTGACATATGGTATGTATTACACATGAAAGATAACACTTTTAGGTCACCAAGACAAAAAAAATGGTTTCTTTAATTATGCCCAAGAAATTTGTTGTATTTTCCTCCTTGACAACTATGGAGGCTGAAATAGGAAATAGAATTTCATCCATTCTCTTATTTAAAGGAAAAAGGCATTTTACAAGCTGACAAAATAATTGGAGAATACGTTCTTACAAATTTCACTTATCTCTATTTCGTACTATTAAAAAGGTTTTCCCAAGAATTCTAGGTGTAGCATACAAAACAAACTGCATACAGTTTGAAAGCAACAATTGAGCTAGAAGAGATAAGGTACAAATAGGGTCTTATTTATGATAAGAAAGCATTATTGACTAGTTGGAGGCTTAAGGCCCCATTACACATAACGATGTCCCAGCAACCCGACCAACAATCAGGATCGCTAAGACATCCATATCTGATTGCTGGTGAGCTGTAACACAGGCAGACTCACCAGTGATCAGCAACCAGTGAGAACGCTGGTAACCAGGGTACACATCGGGTAACTAAGCACAGCGCTGCACTTAGTTACCCGATGTTTACCATGGTTACCATGTCCCAGCGTGTACTGTGCGGCACTGGGCATCAGCCGGGAGGTCGTTGACCGTTGGTCTCCCGCTGTCACATACGCAGATGCTGGCCTCCCAGTGGGAGACCAACAATCGAAAAATGGCCCTGGCCATTCCGCAACGATCAGCGAGCTGATCACTGATTGTTGCAGGATGTCACACATAGCGACATCACTATGAGGTCACTGCAATGTCACAAGTTGCAGCAACATCGTTAACGATGTCTACACATGTAAACTCGCCTTTACTAGTAAGGGTTCTGGGAGTAACAACCAACTATGTCAGCATATAACAGGACCGCTGCAGAGACCACGAGGAGATATAACGATAGAGGTTGAGATTGGTGCAAATGCCATGCTGTCCAGGATAAATCATATACACCGGTATATACATCCAGGATATACTCCTTCTTTAGATGTTTGTGATTTTATCTGAAGAAGGAGAACATCCTGGCTTTAAAACACGGAATAAAAAAATCACTATCATATCTACCGTTGTATATGATTTATCCTGGACAGCGCGGCATTAGCACCAATTTCAACCTCTATTGTTACAGTTCTGATTGGTTATACTTTGACTGTTTAGCTTACTACCAAGAAGTCACCTTTAATTAAAGGGAATACAGGAAATATGGAAAGTTGGATTTGGTAATTTCTTTGTTTTACACTTCCTTCAATGGGTTGCTTTAATTTCCTATTTATTTAAAATTGCAAAATACTTGTGTTACTTCTTGTTTCAAATTCCTCTGTTCCTAATTTGCTATTGTACACCTCATTCTCATTGAGACACCCATTTCTTATAATTAGTTTTAAGTGATTCCCATAGGGCCAGAGTATTTTTTTAGTGTGCTTCTTCATGTGTACATTTCTATAAAAACATACCTGTTTAAATTTTTTAATGAGATATTCAATAAAAATGATTTCATTTTGTAATTCCCTTTGTTGGTTCTCTTTTCTTGTCTCTTTTCTTGTGCCTTTTCTAGCAATATCAACATCGGTAGCAGGACCTCATCATATGTTGATGATTCAGTTAACTTTATTCAATACTATGACAAGTAATATAAAAACAATGAAAGACCCTTAAGGCCCATATACACATTAGATAGCTTTTGGGAAAACTTTTTCAAAGTTATCAATATCTCAGAATGTTCATCTCAGTTCCAATGTTCTCTATCAGAAAGTTGTTGTCACACTCTCCTTGTCAATGACTTATCTTGGGAAAGAACAAAAGGATTGACCATTTGAAGTCCAAAATTCATCAGAAACAATAGACTGTCGATTGATCCTGCCAAAATCAGCGGAATCAGCCATCTTTATTTGTATACATAGTTAGGCCCCTGTCACACTAAGCGAGATCGCTGCAGAGTCACAAGTTTGGTGACGCAACAGCGACCTCGCCAGCGATCTCGCTACGTTTGACACTTAGCAGCGACTAGGCCCCAGCTGTGAGAGCGCTGGTCATGTCAGAGTCACCTGGACCAATTTTTGATCATTGGGGTCCCGCTGGGCAGCATGCATCAGTGTTTTTGACAGGGACAACGACCAACGACCTCAGTACTACAGGTTTGAAAAACAGGGTCCCAATGACCTCTGTATCATTCCGGATCATTGTTGCGTCGCTGGTGAGATCTGACTGTTTGTGATCTCACCAGTGATCCCAACAGCAATGCAACAACGATCCCTACAGGTCATATCGCTGTCAGATCGCTGGTGCGTCGCCAAGTATGACGGTATCCTAAGTATAATGGTTGAAAAAAGACACGTCAAATTCAACTGAAAGATAAGAAAGAATAAAAGGATTGGGGTTTAACCTTTGTCAGGCTGCATAATTTTACATGAAATATCTCGACCCCTTATCTCGGAAGGGGGTGGAGATATTTTATTGAAATTTGACCAATATACCGTATTTTTCGCTTTTTAAGACGCACTTTTGTTCCCCCAAATTTTGGGGGAAAGTGGGGGGTGCGTCTTAAAAAACGAACATACGGTGCAGGGGAGAGTGGGGGCAGCTCTGGAGTGTGTCCCGGGGCTGGGGCGGGCTGGCTGCGGGCTGTAGGAGGCAGCGGGAGGTCACGTGACCCCCGCTCATTAACTCATTTAATATTCACTGCACTGCCGCTGTCCATCACCTCGGTGCTGAAGCTAGCACCGAGGTATGGACAGGGGTGCAGGGCATATTAAATGTTTCTGCAGTCCCCCCCATCCTGGTACATGGCCCCCCTTGCTGCTGTGCAAAAAATAACAAACATTTTATACTTACCTCTCCAGCGCTTGCCTCAGTCTTCAGTGCCTTTCTCCCTGACTGCAGAAATCTCCCTCCGAGGTCCCAGAGAAGCCGGTCATGTGATCGGGTGCACACTGATGACTGCAGTGCGGTGATGTCATCAGTGTGCACCCGATCACATGACCGGCTTCTCTGGGACCTCGGAGGGAGATTTCTGCAGTCAGGGAGAAAGGCACTGAAGACTGAGGCAAGCGCTGGAGAGGTAAGTATAAAATGTTTGTTATTTTCTGCCCAGCAGCAAGAGGGACAAGTGTGCCAGCAGCAAGGGGGACAAGTGTGCCAGCAGCAAGGGGGACAAGTGTGCCAGCAGCAAGGGGGACAAGTGTGCCAGCAGCAAGGGGAGCAAGTGTGCCAGCAGCAAGGGGGACAAGTGTGCCAGCAGCAAGGGGGACAAGTGTGCCAGCAGCAAGGGGGACAAGTGTGCCAGCAGCAAGGGGAGCAAGTGTGCCAGCAGCAAGGGGGACAAGTGTGCCAGCAGCAAGGGGGACAAGTGTGCCAGCAGCAAGGGGGACAAGTGTGCCAGCAGCAAGGGGGACAAGTGTGCCAGCAGCAAGGGGAGCAAGTGTGCCAGCAGCAAGGGGGGCAAGTTTGCCAGCAGCAAGGGGGACAAGTGTGCCAGCAGCAAGGGGGACAAGTGTGCCAGCAGCAAGGGGAGCAAGTGTGCCAGCAGCAAGGGGGGCAAGTGTGCCAGCAGCAAGGGGGGCAAGTGTGCCAGCAGCAAGGGGGACAAGTGTGCCAGCAGCAAGGGGGACAAGTGTGCCAGCAGCAAGGGGGACAAGTGTGCCAGCAGCAAGGGGGACAAGTGTGCCAGCAGCAAGGGGGACAAGTGTGCCAGCAGCAAGGGGGACAAGTGTGCCTGCCCTGGGGGGCATGTGCCTGCCCTGGGGGACAAGTGCCAGCCCTGGGGGGCATGTGCCAGCTCTGGGGCGGAGGTGCCAGCCCTGGGGGGCATGTGCCAGCCCTGGGGCGGGTGCCTGCCCTGGGGGATGTGTGCCTGCCCTGGGGGATGTGTGCCTGCCCTGGGGGACGTGTGCCAGCCCTGGGGGGCATGTGCCAGCCCTGGGGCAGGTGCCTGCCCTGGGGGATGTGTGCCTGCCCTGGGGGACGTGTGCCTGCCCTGGGGGACGTGTGCCAGCCCTGGGGGGCATGTGCCAGCTCTGGGGCGGAGGTGCCAGCCCTGGGGGGCATGTGCCAGCCCTGAGGGACGTGTACCAGCCCTGGGGGGCATGTGCCAACCCTGGGGGATGTTTGAGAGCCCTGGGGGGAATGTGCCAGCCCTTGGGGGCATGCGCCATCCCTAGTGGATGTGTGAGAGCCCTGGGGGGCATGTGCCAGCTCTGGGGCGGAGGTGCCAGCCCTGGGGGGGCATGTGCCAGCCCTGGGGGGGCATGTGCCAGCCCTGGGGGGCATGTGGCTGCCCAGGGGGATGTGTGCCTGCCCAGGGGGATGTGTGCCTGCCCAGGGGGATGTGTGCCTGCCCAGGGGGACATGTGCCAGCTCTGGGGCGGAGGTGCCAGCCCTGGGGGGCATGTGCCAGCTCTGGGGCGGAGGTGCCAGCTCTGGGGGGCATGTGCCAGCTCTGGGGCGGAGGTGCCAGCCCTGGGGGGCATGTGCCAGCTCTGGGGCGGAGGTGCCAGCCCTGGGGGGCATGTGCCAGCTCTGGGGCGGAGGTGCCAGCCCTTGGGGTATGTGCCAGCCCTGAGGGACGTGTACCAGCCCTGGGGGGCATGTGCCAGCCCTGGGGGGCATGTGCCAGCCCTGGGGGATGTTTGAGAGCCCTGGGGGGAATGTGCCAGCCCTTGGGGGCATGTGCCATCCCTAGTGGATGTGTGAGAGCCCTGGGGGGCATGTGCCAGCTCTGGGGCAGAGGTGCCAGCCCTGGGGGGGCATGTGCCAGCCCTGGGGGGGCATGTGCCAGCCCTGGGGGGCATGTGCCTGCCCAGGGGGATGTGTGCCTGCCCAGGGGGATGTGTGCCTGCCCAGGGGGACATGTGCCAGCTCTGGGGCGGAGGTGCCAGCCCTGGGGGGCATGTGCCAGCTCTGGGGCGGAGGTGCCAGCCCTGGGGGGCATGTGCCAGCTCTGGGGCGGAGGTGCCAGCCCTGGGGGGCATGTGCCAGCTCTGGGGCAGAGGTGCCAGCCCTGGGGGGCATGTGCCAGCTCTGGGGCGGAGGTGCCAGCCCTGGGGGGCATGTGCCAGCTCTGGGGCGGAGGTGCCAGCCCTTGGGGTATGTGCCAGCCCTGAGGGACGTGTACCAGCCCTGGGGGGCATGTGCCAGCCCTGGGGGGCATGTGCCAGCCCTGGGGGATGTTTGAGAGCCCTGGGGGGAATGTGCCAGCCCTTGGGGGCATGTGCCATCCCTAGTGGATGTGTTAGAGCCCTGGGGGGCATGTGCCAGCCCTGGGGGACGTATGTCAGCCCTGGGGGATGTGTGCCAGCCATAACCAGAATAAGGGGGCCATATCTAGGATGGGGGAGCTATATCCCAGGATGAGGACCATGTACCAGGAAGAGGGGGCTATAAGAGACATATACCCCATATGATTTGTAAGACGGACACTGACTTTATAAGATGGACCCCATTTAACATTAAAAATAATTTTTTTCTCTTTTCCTTCACCAAATTTGGGGGTGCGTCTTATAATCAGGTGCGTCTTATAAAGTGAAAAATACGGTATTCTGGACCAAAACTGCAAAGATGTCACAAAATTTCAGCCCTCTACGGCTTTTCGAAAAAAAAGTTATTGCAATTTTAAAACGGAATAGTTACAATTGTACCTACTCAGCCGGACGAAGGTTAAGTACATCCAAAAAGCAGAATATAGCCTGTGCTAAAAAGCAAGTTTTTCCTGAGTATCGATCGATTGGATCAATATTCAAAATAAAAAATTTTTCATTCACATAATAAATGCATCAAATCCTATTACAGTATTTAGCCCTAGATGGTTCCATCTTTGACCACCTCTTGAGGTAAGCTGTTCCACAGATTAATAGTCTATATGGTAATCATAAGGACAAGAGGAAAGCTGACCAGTATAAATAGGCGATCACCAATTATAATATAACAGTTATAAATCTTTATTTCAAAAAACGACAAACAGACAATGAGAGTGCAATTTAAAAACAATTAAAAAGCCCCTTGCAGAGCTAAACAATCCGCCCACTACAGCAAGGTCATGAATAATGCTTGAATCACAACAATATCAAGAATAATATGAATATCATGAAGAGTCAGGCCCAGTAATGAACAACAAGAAAAAAGGATTAAGGAACTCCCTATACTAGGGAGTTACAAACATCCACAATCAATGCTCCTTGTTCAGCCCTCCAAGGTTATTAGGAGGGAAACAAAGGAGTAATGGTGCACAGACAAATCACTTACATGTAGACAAGCAATAAATCAGATCATACCCTGCAAAGTTTCAGCTGAGTGGGCGGAGGAGGAGGGTCACCCAATGCATTTCGTCATCATAGATGACTTCATCAGGGGAGCGCTCCCATGTCAAGTCTGAACAGTTTATATAGTAAGGTAGGTAATGGAATAATGATAGTCACCTGCATTTTCAGTGCAGCTGCACGCTAGCCGGCTCAGCCGTCTGATCCGAAAGCGGAAGCCGAGAGTGCGGAAGTAAAGTCTCAGATTTAAGCCGCGCATGCGCACAATGCGGATAGCTTCAAGGACCCTTAGTAATATGGCCGCCGCGCATGCGCAGAAGCAAAATAGTTCCTGCGTAGGCGGTTTGCAGCCTTTAGTGAGCGCTTCAGTGCACCAGATATGTGCCTGAAGACGCTGTACCATGAAGCCGGATCCAGGGCATGGAAGGCAAGTGGGAGCTCAGAAAAAATAGAGAAGGAGCAGGTAAACTCGCTCCAAAAGATTCAACAACTCTTAAATGCAATACAAAAATGACATATTAAGGAATAAACAAAGTGCAGAGGGCTACAAAGGGATACTTATGTGGAAAAATTTTTTATTATTATTATTTTCATAAGTTTTATCCACAGGTAGCTGGCTATATATTAATATACAGGATGAGTACGTCTCTATATAGAACAAACAGATATAAATCTGTTGAGCTACACTATTTGAAATGAGTAGCTCTGTTGGTAAAAAAGCACCAAGTAACAGGGTCACCTGTGCAAGCTTTATCAGACCAGGTCAATGTATATTTTATATAATGAACCTTATAACAGGTTCCATAACAGAAACCAGCCAAGGCTGAGTAAATACATAAGAAAAAATATATTTATTAATAATTATGCATATTCAACGAGACAGGAGAACGGTCGTAAGACCGTCTCCTGTCTACAGGATCCTGTATGAAAATAAAAGAAACATAATAAGTATGTCAAATGAAATCAAGGCGGAAACACCTTTCAAATTTCCAGTAAAGAAAAAATCAATATTCAATGTAATCAAAGGGAACCCCACATGAAACAACTACATGGGGAAACCAATCATTTAATTTTCAAACATTTTTTTATTATTTTGGGAATAACCAATGGAATTATGTGAAACACAACACCATTGGATTTTTGACACCGTAAAAAGGATAAAGAACAAGGATTCAACCATCAATTAGACCTGAAAAAAAAAGTCTATATGGTAATTAAGCTTTGTCTTCTATAGAGATTGAACTTTATTTTTCTCCAGACAGAAGGCATACGCTATTGCATTTCAAAGGGGATTTACATGAAACAACTAATCACTATTATATTACTTTATTGCTGTCATTTTTCCTGTTAAGAGTGTCACCAATACCTAGAATGACTCACGCTTTAATATATAGTTTTTAATCTGTAGTGCTAAAAAATTTTTTTTATAAAGATCATTATTTTTACATTTATTCATAATGGTTTGGTTTTCTGTGCATTTTTTCTGAACAATATTTTATGAACCAGCTTTTGACCATATATTTTGTATGGATCAATTATGTAATAGTGCAAGTTAATTTCTCTACCCCTAGTTGTATTTTCTTAAGAATAAAAAAAAAAGTACCATATTTTTCAAACTTCAAGATGCACTTTTTAACAAGAAAAGCTTCTGGTAAAAAGTGTGTATCTTACAGTCCACAGGCAGCTTTCTGTGATGGAGGAAGATCGTTACACTGTATCCTCCCTTATCACAGAGAGCCGTTCTCTTTCTTTTGCATATGTATCTACAGTCCCTGACAAAAGTTAGGTCGCTTATCCATGTTATGTAAATAAAAGCTTACAACCTGACGTTAAACTCATCCAATGGTTTTATAGATTATTCTTTTGAAAGCTGAAACCCTCACAAATGTGGTTTAGGTTAAGAAAATAAATTGGCATCAATGCTGAAATATTGATCATTTACGGTAATTAACGCAGAATGGTCAGATTTTGGCAAGACAAAAGTTTTGTCGCCTGGTCATATAATGCACCCAATCCTAGTTTACATTCTCACCTGTGCTCCGTAAATGATCGGTTAATTAGTGGGTGTGTCTAAACAGAAACCCAGCACCCCAGACCTTCACTTGAAGTGCAACTTGAGCTCTGACAACATGCCAAAAATCCACCCTGCGACCAATGCATTGATTATCAAGAGGCTGAAGACCAGATCCACTGCAGAGGTGGCTGGCACCTTTAATGAGTCTCAGTATCAAGTACAAAGAATTCAAAAAAAGATTTGAAAAGACTGGAGATGTTTTTGACAAAGCAGACCCCACAAGACAACTACTCATGAGGAACGTTTGTTGGTTAGAAAATACAAAGCAAGCCCCTCTTCCACTTTAGCAGAGCTCCAACAGGCCTGTTCACCTGAACAGTTTGTAGGATTCTGTCTCAAAATGGCCTCCATGGTCGAATCAGTGCCCAAAAGCCAGCACTAAACAAAAGGCAAATAAAAAACGTGTCATTTGCAAAGTGCCACAGCCTGCTAAGCAGATGGACGCTGGAAAAGTGGCAGAAGGTGGATTTCTTTGATGAATCTTCAGTAGCATTACACCACAGCTGCTGCAAATACTGCAGGAGACCTACTGGAGCATGTATGGATCCAAAATACACCCAGAAAACAGTTAAATTTGGTGATGGAAAGATCATGGTCTGGGGTTACATTCAGTATGGCGTTGTGCAAAACATTTGCAAAGTGGAAGGCAATATCAAAAGCCTAAAATATCAAGACATTAGCTACCTCTTACATTCCAAATCATAACAGGGGTCAAATTCTGCACCAGGATGGTGCGCCATCTCATACATCCATCTCTACAACAAAGTTTCTCCAGGCAAAAAAGATCAAGGTGCTCAAGGACTGGCCAGCCCAGTCACCAGACATGAACATCATTGAGAATGTTTGGGGTAGGATGGAAGAGGAAGCTTGGAAGACAAAACCAAAGAATCTAGATGAACTTTGGGAGGCCTGTAAGACTGCATTCTTTGTTATGACCCGATGACTTCATTAATAAATTGTATGAATCATTGTTGAACCGCATGGATGCAGTCCTTCAAGCTCATGGAAGTCACTAAAAATATTAAATATTACTCTAATAGCACCACAACTTCATTCACCAATGTTATGCAACATACATATGTATTTTAAGTATTTGTTTGAAAATCACATTACTTTCTGTGGGCGACAAAACTTTTGTCTTGCCAAAATCTGACTATTCTGTGTTCATTAAATGATCAATATTTCAGCATTGATGCCAATTTATTTTCTTAACCTAAACCACATTTAGGAGGGTTTCAGGTTTCAAAAGAGTAATTTATAAAACCAATAGATGAATTTATCGTCAGGATATAAGATTTTATTTACATAACATGGATATGCGACATACCTTTTGTCAGGGACTGTATTTGATCAGTGCAGAGTAGGAGAAGAACCTTTTCGAACCATAATGGACGGAGACTGCATAAAATGAGCAGATAAAGTACCTTTCACATGAGAAATTCCAGAACCTTTCAGGTCATGTGACTGTAATTTGAAAGGTCATTCAGTTAGGCTAGGGTCAGACTCACGTTTTAGTGTTGCTCATGGGGGTCGCACTTAAAACTTAGATTTTGGCAGCATAAACACGTTGCTACTGCCATGGTAGCACCGCATTAATGCTGTCCATACTAACCTATGGAGGCCCTGCCCTAACACGGCTCCGATGCTGTCACCAGATGGAAATCTTGCGGTATTTCCTAACACGAGAAAAAACGTTGCAGAAAGTGTCTTTTCTCGCGTTATATAATACTGCGAGATTTCAACGAAATGCTGGCATGGGAGCAGTGTTAGGAGCGGGGCCTCCATAGGTTAGTATGGGCAGTGTTAACGTGGCAGTACGATGGTGGTAGCACCGCGTTTTTGCTGCCGCAACCTATGTTTTCAGCACAACCCCCTGGGCAGCTCTGAAAACATTAATGTGACTCTAGCCTTATTCAAGTAGAAAGTCCTTCAGCTGCTAAACACCTGCAGCATCTGTTCAAATTGCACTTGTGTGTGTAAGTGTAACTGCGCATGTAGAAGATCTGTGTATGAGAGTGTAACTGGGCATGTGGAGGAGCTGTGTATGTAAAGTGTAACTGTTCATATAGTAGAGATGTGTATGTAATTATAGTTGTGCAAGTAGCAGAGCTATGTATGTAAGTATAGTTATGCATGTAGTAGAGCTGTGAATGAAAGTGCAATTTTGCATGTAGTAGATTCTGTATCTAGGTGTAACTGTGTGTGTGGAAGAGCTCTGTTTGTAAGTGTAATTGTGCATGCAGCAGAGCTTTGTATGTATAATACACACACTGTAGATAAATATTTATAAAAGATTTTTTACTTTACTATTATACCCCATTACATTAACATTAGTGATAATGACCCCTCCACTGTGTATATATGTAAGTGTAACTATTTATGGTGCAGAGCTGTCTACATAAGTGTAACTGTGCATGTGGCAGAGCTGTGTAACTAAATGTAATTGCATGTAGCAGACCTGTGTATGTAAGTGTAGTTGTGCATGTAGAAGAGCTGTGTATGTAAATTTAGCTGTGCTTATAGCAGAGCTATGTATGGAAGTGTAACTATGCATGTAGCAGAGTTGTGTGTAAGTGTAAGGCTGGGGTCACACATAGAAGTCCGTTTTTGGAAGTGATTTTCATCACCAATCCGTTTTTTATAGGGTGCTTTTTGAGCCTCCTGCACCTCTGAACGTTTTTGGACTCATTTTTTCATTAAAAACGCATATGCGTTAACGCAGGTGCCTATATGTGCCATGCGTTAACGCATGCATTTCCCATAGGGCCCCATGTTAAAAAAACGCATGCGTTTTTTAACTGATGCCAAAAACGTTGCAAGCAACGTTTTTGGCTCAAAAATGGACATAGCAATGTTTTGAGGTCCAGAAAAAAAACGCACAGGGTGTTTATTACATCCAATCCGTTTTTTTGTCAGTTTTTGGACTTAGAAAAAAAAAATGCTAAAAATGAAGCCAAAAACGGACTGAGGGCTTATGTGTGACCCCAGCCTAAATGGTAATGTAGTAGAGCTGTGTATGTAAATATGCATGTAGCAGAGCTGTGTTTGTAAGTGTAAGGGCCTTTTCACATCTGTATTTTGGCTGCGTTTGTATGCATTTTTACCGCTAAAAATGCATCCAAATGCATGCATTAACGCACCCATAGGCTGCAATGCAAAATATATTGCAAACGCATGCAAAAACACATGTAATTTTGCAAAAATGCAAAACGCATGCATTTTTGCAAATGCAGCCAAAAAGGGGGCTGCTGCGTCTACGGCTTTGTTTGCAAAAATGCATGTAATTTGATGAAGGTGCCAGGATAGGTGCCGAAACACGTTGGTGAACAAAGGAGATCGTTGCTTTGGAACCTTGCCTTCCTTGTGACTTCTTGGAGACATCCATCCCTTGTGATTCCGTTGAGACAGCAGCGCGGACCGTGACATACCATCTTCCCTATATATGAGCATTTTTCCACGTACAAGTGGTTGTGGAGGTCCTGCAGCAGCTTTAAACCGAATGCTTATAAATCAGTTGTGGGTCACACAACTGGACCAGGTGAGTGGTACACCTATCGATTACTCAGTGTGTCACTAGATGATAGGACACTATTGTGCCTCTTGTCTCCCCCTTTTTGTATTTATACAGTTAAAGTGTTAAAATAGGCATTTTAAAATTATTTTGCCCTCCCTTTCTTATTTTTCACAGTGATTATGGAATAATATTGTGGTCACTGGTACTGGTAATGTCTTCTTAGAAATGACCTGATTCAAGAGAACGTTGTTTTTTTTGAGTCCTCGACCAACTGGCCCATAAATGATTCTTCAAAAACATGAGCATATTTTCTCCCATTTGAGTAGAACCATGACCCTTATCATTGTCTGGGTAGATAAAATATCCTATAATCACTACTGTAGCAGCCTGTGTAGCTGGCACCATCTGATTATGCAGCTGACCTTCTAAATCATCACTGTTATTTGGGGGCGTATAGATTACACCAAAAAATACTTTTGCAATATTAATCTTACTTTGTTTTTCTACTCACAAGTTTTCACCTTCCTCACAATTGTCCTCCCCTGTTGCCTCTGTTTTACTCTCTTTCATATCACTCCTAGCATATAGACTTATTTATTCTCATTTTCTTGCTTGACTCAGTGCATTTGTAAATATGCATTTAGGCTTACATTCAATTTTCACATTCACTTTCATAAATGCTAATTACTGAAATTTTGTGGAGTTATGTCTTCACTGTTTGTTTATAACATATGGATCTCACTAGAGCCCTAATAATCCACCCACATTGCATGTCTCCACACGCCTCCACAGTAAATTCTGACCCCTCTCTAACCGATTATCCCTATTCTGCCTTGTCTTCCACCCTTATCCTTAGTTTAAACACTTCGCCACCCCTGGATGTGAAAAACGACGCACCAGCGATCAAGAATTATACTGAGGTCGTTGGGAATAGTCACTCCATAGCGTAGCATTGAGATCATTGGTCATTGTCCCTGTCAAACACAACAATGTAGCGCTCCCAGTGGGAACGCAACGACGTAGAAATGACCCAGAGCAGTGTGTACGATCAATGATCTCACAGCAGGGACCAGATGTTGGTGCGTGTCACCAGAACGACATTACTATTGGGATCGCTGTTGCTTCACGAAATCTGTGACCAACAGCGATCTCGTTAGCAATCTCGTTATGTGTGACAGGGCCTTAATTCTTTAAAATTATTCTTAATAATCTTAAGGTCCTACCACATATTCTGTCTTTGTTCCCATGTGGACCTTGCAAGCTGGATCAGTCCCTGCAGGGGTTTATATGTGGTATTGTGGCCTACATTATGTTATCTCAAAGTTATTTCAAAAAGCAGTTTCAGTATTTTTTTTCTTAACCCCTCTAAATTAGATATGTGATGTATGACAAGTGTGTTAAAATACTGCCTTCCACCTTATCAGCACTGCTTAGGTCCCCTTGTGATGCCCATGTGGTCTGGTCAAAAACAGTGGTATTTAAGGTCATCAGTACTAATGCCATGTCTGAGGAAAATTCAGGTATCCTATGGTATACTGCCGAAGCATACACACACTCCAAAACTCTGATCAGTGGGCAGGGCATAAGAATGCCTGTTTTAGGCTAGTGACAGACACTGGTTGGAGGGAGGGATTAGCAGTAGTGGCTAGTAGGGAGGAGTGGCAACAGGAGTAAGTTAGTCAGAGACAGTGAAGGAGAGGAGAAGTCTGTCATTGGCATCCACACTGAGGAGAGGCTCAAACCTGCACGAGGGGTACCAGGACCCCAAGCTCTCAGAGCTGCAGTACTGGCAGTGAAATGGAGGCTACTGGGCTGTACGTACAATAGCCACACTGTGGAACTAATCAGGGGCACAGCAACTACCAAAGCACTAGAGAGCCGGTGTAAGTACAGCTACTCATCAAGAGTCTGTGTTGTCTGCCTGCCTGGCAGCCAGCTACGAGGAAACAAAGAGGAACACAGAAAAGCTACAGGCACCTAGAAACTCATCCCAAGGAGAAGTCAGCTTGTAGGCCATATACCTACCTGTCCTGCATAGTGGTCCCTAGTTCTTCTCAGACTGACCAGACTGTGGCCCAGTGAACCAGTACCCCTGGACCTGCTACTGAACTGCAAAGTAAAAGGTAAAGGACAAGATACAGTGTCTTTTCTTTCTTCTTATAACCTCACTGCACCTCTTGCACTACAACCCTCACCATCCTCCACATCATCACTCACTACTTCCCTCCGGGGACTGGTCTTGCTGAGGAGAGTATTACACCTGGCTGCAACTAATCTATCCCCTGGGAGGCCAATACATGCAGCGCTGGCCATTCCTGGCCAGTCACTTCAGCTGGAGTCACAAGCTTTTAAAAAACGTTATCTTACCCCTGTAAATACACCCAATTTTCCATGTGTGGTTAGGGTCATGGTTGCTGGCACCACCACTGTGATATAGACTTCCTGCCTGGTTTGACAAATCCCCAGGCCTTGCAACCAACACACCCTCATATTCCCTGTCACCTGAACACAGAATTGCTAGCTCACACAGGAGTCTATGCTTGAAGCAGAAGTCACTTTCTTAATAAAATTCAATGCGGCTTTGGAGGCTTGTTTTGGTTTTCCTGGACATAGATTGGAAAAGAAACACTCAAACAGTGTGAGCCACCAAAGCTTAAGACCAGTCACAAGGGCCAAAAGAGGACCAGAACTACTCTAGAATCTGAAGAAGACGGCAATCAGCAGGTTCGAGCCTCAAACTCAGAGGGCTGACTCCCATACACGCCATTATATACACCTCCGCCATTATATATACCATTAACATGAAATATACAAATATACATATATATAATATGTATATATGAATACGAAGGTAGATTAAGCCAGCTCACTGCTACAGAGTCACTGGGATCAAATCATACCATCCAAAGGCTCTTGCATAGAATAGGAGGTCGAAGCTGACCACATGCAAAATGGAGGAAGAAAAGAAATTCCAGCAAGCCGAAGCTCAATGTCGAATTTCTTAAAAAATTAGCTTTTACTACAATGCCATACAAATTCAGTTGATGCCAAGATTGACAGATATAATCAGTAATCCATGGTAAAAGTTGTATGAACTGGTCATACAAAAGTTGTATGAACAAGGTAAAGTTGTATGAACTTTTATAAAACAAGCTACTTTTAAAGGAAATCAACATCGAGACTCAGCTTGCTGAAATTTGCCTTCATACATATATATATATATATTATATTTATATATGTGCAATATACATATTGCGCAGCAATCTCGGCCACTAGATATTACTAGCAGCAAGTAATCATCTTTACTATTCTCATGTAAAGTTAGCGGTTAATATTTGTCTGCGTCAGGCAGTTGGAGATGGATATTTCTTCTGGTTATCTTTGCAATCAAGAGTACGTCATCAAAAGTGGCACAGTGCTGGGCATTATTGTGGCACGTGTACTGCAACATATGTCTTGAAGACTTTAGATTTGCAGAAGCTGCAGCCTTCAAAACAATGAGTGCTAGAACTGGGAGCTTGCAGATCTCTGGTCTACCACAAGTTCAAGTAGTATCGCGTCATGTCATGCAATGACCAGGCAGTCAAAACAGCTTGCATCAACAAACAGGTGCAGTGATTTATTCTGTTACGGGTGTTTGTCAGTTTTTTATTTTCTGTAGGACCCAATGAAAGCATCACTCATTGGAGATTGGGAGCTCCAAGACTGAAATCTGTGGCTGGAGTAGTAGAGACAACAATTGTTATTCATTTTAACCCCTTCTCGATATTCTCCATACATATAAGGTGCATGTGGAAGCAGGTTTATGGAACAGGCCCGCAGGGGCTCACACAATACCTGGCAGGTAGTGGCTGTGTGTTGCAGCCAGGAAGTGGCTCTAACATTTGAACACTTGAATATTCCTGCCACCTGCGATAGTTAACCTGTTACATGCTGCTGTCAAACTTTAAAAGCAGCGTTACCAACACGCCAGCAGCAGGGCGCGACATTCTATGCCCACATTGACACATCCATGACGAGATTGCAGTGCAATGCTGAGTCACTATGACAGCTGTGGTAACAGTTGAACATCACTGGGCGTGTCATTATTGAACTCTCTTTAAAGGGACGCTGTCAGGTAATTTTTCAGTATGATACTAATATTACCCTTGAATAGTACCTGGGCAGACCTTTTAAAAACATGTAAAATCATTATTCTACCCTTTGTAGTTTCCTTGTTATAAGCATTTTCAGACTCTGCAGGGAGCTGCTGCATTAGTCCTCTCCATTATACTGGCAGATGATTAGTCCAGCTGTGTTAAACTGTTCATTTATTATGCAATCCTCAGAAGCTCTCTCCTCTTTCCTCCTTTTGCTCTGTGTCAGGTTTCAGTTTCAGGAACTTCTGTTGAGAACACGGAGGGAGAGAGCTATTTCAGGTCTGACTTACATGATAGAGATAAGGTATCTACTCCATCTGTTTCTCTAAGCAGGTATCCCTGTGTTGTGGGAGATTCTGTGTTTTATTTGCTTTTGTGTTCCTGCAAACACAGAGAGCAGAGAGGATAATACAGCCCACCCCAATGTGAGTGATATCTACTGATCCCCTGAGCAGTGATGTGAATATGTGACATAAATATTCATCCTATGGGGAGTCGACAGCAGAAAACTAAGTGGATCATTCACTGTGATTGACAGATGGAATGAATCTCATTATTTGAAGTTTACAGAGGATAGGAGGGAAATATAAAAAAGGAATTAGAAAATGATAGCAGTTACATATGGATTTTTGACCTGACAGATTCCCTTTAAACCCTGCTTGTGCCTAGGCTTCAAAGGAAATTGTGAATTTTACAATATACAACAATACTACTAATGTCAAAAATGTTATCTTTGGTCATTGCAAAACAACAAAATGTGCTGTAAAAATCCAATAAAAATGTTATATCTATACAAAAATGGTATAAATAAAAATGTTGTCTCATCCCTGTAAAAAATAAGCCATCACACGGCTCCATTGACAGAAAAAAAAACCTTTTTTTCAAACTTCTGATTTTTTTCACCACTAAAATAATAACAAAACTGGACATATTGGTATCCTCGTAATCGCAATGATGAGAATTATATTACCAGGTATTTTATACAATGTCGAAATTGTGTTTTTCAAAGTTGCACCTCACTTTAATTTTTTTCCCATTTTCTAGTACACTGTTTGGGAAAACTTGTCCCACAAAAAACAAGCCCTCATATGTCTATATGGAGAGAAAAATAAAAAAGTTGTGCTCTTGGAAGAAAATGGGAGGAAAAAAAATTCAATTGCAAAAACAGAAATTGGTAGTTTTATGAAGGGGTTAACACATTTGCACTATATCATCATGGATAATTCGGAGGGTAAAGGGGGGAAAATTACTGTATCTTTGTCTTTACAGTTGGACAAAAGAGACACTATACTTTGCCAAAAAATAGCACAGAGTAAAATGATTTCACAATTAAAAAGGTAGGCACAGCAATAATATCTGCTGATGTTACAGTCTCATACTGTAGCTCTACCAGATGTGGAAATATCAATTTTTGCTTGGTATTAAATCTGGGATTTTACATTTCAGAAAGACAATCCTCTAATTGATTACAGGCCTTTATTTCAATCTCACAGAAACATGAGAGATAAGGAATTAATCACAAATGGATGACAGTCTGAATGTTCCTTGACCCTTTCTAAAAAAGTAGATTCAAAGGGAATGGAGGGGTCAATACATTCAGCATAGATAACTCTACAAGACTGTTTTTCCATTTCTATTTCTTTGACTCATTGCTGATTTAAAATGTTATTTAATATACTACCCTGAAGCACAAAATACCAATGCTTTCAATCAGGAGTCAATCAGAACAATTTATATTACAGTACTTTTTTCTGGATCATGCGGCACACTTGTTTTCCAAACTTGGGGCAATGGGTGTTCATCTTACAATCCGGATATAGCTTACCAGAGGGTACCGATAGAGATGGAGCATGGTAACAGGAGGCAGGGTAGGTGATGCTGCCAGCCCAGAACTTGGTGCCTCAGTTTGTGGTGGGTGAATTGGGTTCATTATATGCTGATGGTGGACTTAAAATGGCTGCGGAAGCAGTACATACGCAGATTGAGATCTATGTCCATCATGACCACTGCTGGCATATCAATGGCGCCTGCCTCGTGCCGCCAGAACACACCTTCCTCCAAGCACCGTCCCAGATCATCGACCCACTGATGCCACCAGCCACTTCCTGCAGCACCGTGCTACACTCAGAATATAGGTCGCACTCTATGACTATAAGGCGAAACCCCATTTTTACTTTAGAATGTTTTTTTTTCCTATTTTACTCTTCTAAATTTGAGGTGTGCCTTATAACCCAGTGTGTCTTATATTCCACAAAATACAGTATGTAATTGTTCTGTCCAACATTTTAGATTCATTATATTTTTAATAATCATTAATAGTGGATTTGCGCTTGGAATAAATACAATGTAGCAGGTGTATTAAGAGTTTTGTACACTTTTTACAGTTTATAAATAACTCTATTAAAATACCATGACGAAAACCCTAAAGATCTATAATTTTGTATGTAACCCCTTCTCATGTACAGCACCATGGAATTAATGGTGCTATATAAATAAATAATAATAATAATAATGATCTTAAAATGTTATATTATAACTATGAGGATGGAGAGCTATCACTTACTATAACTTTTCATTTTTCATTGCCTGTAAGCCATAATCATCAATATTAACATAAATAAACAGTTGAAATAGATCACTCGGTTTGTAATGACTCTATATAATATATACATTTCACTTTTTGTATTGAATTACTGAAATAGATTAACTTTGTGATGATATTCTAATGCATTTAGATGCACCTGTATATAGACCTGTGAAACAAGTGGGGTGTAGTTGTGAAGATTTTTGCTGCAGAAATAAACAGTGGATTAAAGCGCTTAATCCTATCATCTCATTGTATTTTTACGTGGTCAGAGCTTTATTCCAAAGCAGCAAATCTGCATTGATGTGGATGAAAAAAACATGCTGCCACGTGTAAAAGGAGCTTTCCGAATGCATTTATGAAAGGGTTGTCCAACCACAGTAAATTGACGATTTATTCGTATGAAAGGTCATCCATATCAGATCAGTGGCTTCTGACACTGAACCGACTTTATTCCTATCTGACTACCACTGTATGTAAAACATATGGAATGGGAGGCAAAACGATGTACTTTTAATGTGAAACTGTCGCTGGCAAGACCTGAAGGGAGACTCCTATTCAAAAGCTTGGGAGCTGCATTGCAGTACCTGGCAGTGGCCTTGCTTTGCAACTTTGTACCATATGTTTACCTCCGGCACCTGCTGATGAAAATAACAGCCTATCGGTGGAGTACCGGGTGTTGGACCTTGATAAATCCAGTTGTGATGATTTATATCCAGGATAGGTCATTAATTTGTTGAGGCCACACAACCCCTTTCATGCAGAAACAAAAGTGAAAGGAATAGGTAATCCTTTGAAATACATATAATGGCAGCTGATGGCAGTAAATATATTAGTTTTTATATCCAAATCTAGAGGAAGTTTTTTCCGCATTGTTCACAGACACTACAAAAGAATACTAAGAAATTAAGTCAAGCAGAATTTCAAACCTATTTAGATATATTGTTTGTAGTTGAGCCTTTGTGTAAAGATTTAGATTTTATTTTATAAAAGAACTTCAAGGCTTTTAGAAACTTTTAGAAATGAAATAAATTGTAGCTATGGATCTGTTACAAAGGAATAGTAACAATAGCGGACAATAATTGTTTTCTAGTTGGCAAGAAGTACTTCTGGGAAACTAGCAATGATTAGCTGTCACTCATGTTGACACTGAGGATCCTGCAATTCAACTAGCTATGTGGTAAGTGGAGCTGAAATTGTTAATAACGGCAAAGACGAATTGACAAGAAATGGTCAAAATAAGCAATGGATAGGCAGCAAAGTTTTCTATTTCAATGTACAATGAACTAGTAGAAGAATAAATCCTCATTGATTGCTGAAGTATTGTTTCACACGGTAAACATGATTCATCAATTCCATCAATTATAAAAAGTATTTTCTTTTGATCACAGTGAATTTTTTGATATTGTGAAAATCCACTATTACAACTAATAGGATATTTCTTTGTAGAGAAAACAATGAAATGAAACTGAAAAGGAAATGGAAAGTGTACATTCCTTTCAAATTGAATCTTGTATTATCTGGATATAATTCGGAATAACTTCATTCTAGAGGTTTGGTTTTATATTTGTAGTGGAAATGACCGGATGTTATGAAATTTGAAGTTCACTGGCTATAACAAACTTCATATGGTTGATTCCTGAGGAAGGAGTGGGGGATAGCGTTCCAAAACACGTCAAATTAAGTCACCATTACTTCAAAGATGTGAAAAAACTCCGGTGCCACTGTTGCGGTAATTGCTTTATTCAAAGTGAAGATAAAAACATCCCAGATGTCCCCGAGGGGAGAACGCCAAACGTGTTTCGGAGAGAGGTTCTTCTTAATTGTTTGGTTAACGATTAAGGAGAAACTCTCTCCGAAACGCATTTAGCGTTCTCCCGTCGGGGTCATCTGTGATGTTTTTATCTTCACTTTGAATAAAGGATTTACTGCAACAGTGGCACCGGATTTTTTTCACATTATATGAATGAAAGCCTAACGTTTTCCCGGCAGTCTGGGAGTCGATTGAATACAGGGTGGTGAAGCAATCCAATTTCCCCTTCCTTTAACATATTACTTGACAGATCCTTGAGGTCTTTTCATCGTAAAGCAGTGCGGATCATAAAAGCACTGTTCCTTTTGGGAACATTTCTGGCCACCACCACACATACGTAGAGTGTGGATCCTGCATCAGCTATACCATACGCTTATTCTGGTTGTGTGTCACACAACCAACTCAGGAGAGCAGTGACATCTGTCACTTTGAAAGAGTATTTAAAAAGATAAGACCCTAGTGCGCTTTTATTTCCTCATTTTTAGTTACTTCATAAAGTCTGAGGTGTACGCCACTCTAAATATATTTCTTGAGAGTTGTAGTTTCCAAAATGGGAAACTTTTGGGGAAAAATTAAAAGAAAACATAAAATTTTCATTCTTTCTTTCGTCATTTCTTTAATACCTGTGAATCACCTAAAGGGTTAATAAACATCTTGAAAGTGGTTTTGAGCACATTGAGGGGTGCAGTTTTTCAAGTGGTGTCAATTTTGGGCATTTCCTTTCACAAAGACCCCTCAAAGTCACTTCAAATGTGATGTGGTCCCTGAAAAAATGGTTTTGTAAATGTTGTTGGAAAAATGAGAAATTGCTGATAAACTTTCATCCTTCTAACTTCTGAACAAAACAATGATGTTTCTAAAATTTTGCTGATTTAAGGTAGACATGAAGGAAATGTTCTTTATTAACTATTTTCTGTGATATAAGTAGAGATAAGCAAACCTTTCAAGGTTCGGTTTGGGTTGCCATACTTCCCAGTGTTGAGCAAACCTGTTTAGGTTAAGAGTTCGGGTGCTTTACATTTGCAAAGCTCTGGAGCGAGCATCACTGTGGTTGGGTTCAATTGGTGCTTGGCCCAGTGTGAGTCGTGAGTAGTGCTTGATTGGCTCACACTGGGTTTAAAAGCACAGATTTTGGGTGTAATGTGTGTCCAAAATTTATTTGATTAAGAAAAAAAACAGTCTCCCACCCCAGCGAAATGTTTTACTTATGGCTCTCTGCATGTGGGCGGAGAGCTGAACTGCCAATCAGTAACTTTCATTGAGGTTCAGGTCAAATTCGGGGTCACGAACAGTGCACCAAAATGTTTGGCTACACCGCCCGAACCCAAACTTTAATATGTTCACCTATCTCTAAGATAAAACTCTCCAGTTCACGGGAATAAAAAATTAAAAATGTGAAAATTATAAAATGATTAATAATATTATTATTTATAGCGCACTATTGATTCAATGGTGCTGTACATGAGAAAGGCATACAAACAAGTTAAAAATACAATGAACAAACTAACAGTGACAGACTGATACAGAGGGGAGAGAGAGAGGACCCTGCGCTTGAGGGCTTACATTCTACAGGGCAATGGGGAGAGAGTGGGTTGGGTCTGCTCTGGTGGAGCCCCGGGTTCGATGGTGGTTAAGCGCCGGGTCCGATAATAGTGGAGCACCAGGTCCGATGGTGATGGGGCATCAGATGGTTGTGAAGTGGCATTGTGGTCATTGCAGGCTGTAGGCTTTTCTGAAGAGATGGGTTTTCAGGTTCCGCTTGAAGGTTCCGAGTGTGGGAGTCGGACGTTTTGGGGTTCAGAATTCCAGAGAATGGGGGATGCTCGGGTGAAGTCTTGCAGGCAGTTAGATTAGGAACATACAAGTGTGGAGGAAAGAAGGAGGTCTTGGGAGGATCAAGGATTACATCCTTTTCAAATGTTTCATAAATAAATGCAATTTATATCAACCATAATTTATTACTATAGTGAAGTACAAAATGTCATCAGAAAATAATCTCAGAGTCACTCAGATTCATTGAAGTGTTTCAGAGTTATTCCCTTATAAAATGACACTGGTCAGAATTGTAACGTTTCGCCTGGACAGAAAGGTAAATTCTGTACAGGGTGGGGGGGCGGGGAGGAGTGTTAATATTTGTGACCAATTATTTTTGTGAACTAAAATCTGAGAATTAAAGTATATACCTACACTCATACTTCAAGAATTTTAAACATTTCATTGATTGCAACTTGTAATATAGACATTCTTGGCAAGGAGTTGACATTCGCACCCAGAATTCTCTTAGCAGCAATTACTGTAATTAAGTGCTTCAGAGGAGTATATTTTTCTTGTAAGTCGTAATGGATGTACAATGTGTATTGATCTACATTGTAGCCCATCATTTAAAATAAAATCATATCTTTTAAACACAACTAGTGAATCTAATTTAAGGATGTATGTTCTACCTCTTAGTCACTATTTAGCCTTTGCTATTTTTTAACTTCTGTACTTGTACTACGTTTCATATTATGATACAGGCAGTACATTAACATTTATCGGAGTTCTGTATGTTTCTGAGACCAACAGAATGAAGACATTTTATTGTGCTTAGATGAAATAGATGAAAGGTTTGAAATGTGTGTATTGTTTTCGAATATCAATTTTCTAATATAGCGTTATTATTGGATTTGCTTCCCTTAGCCAGGGGTGCATTCTAGAAATAACATGAAAGCCTTGAAGGCAATATAATTCCCTGCGGTTACCCTGTAGGAAGTGTCACGAGAATACAAAGTGTAGAAGATGATTCAATGGATGGTATATAATACTTATAATTTATCTAAAAGTTATTTTTTAGGTTCTCATTATAGAATCTTAAAAGTGAATCTTAACCATTAAGAACTATTTGTAACTTTATGAATAAATATAGTCTATAAAGAAAATTAAATGGGTTATTGACCCAATTATCCCCAATATACAGTACCTGACAAAAGTTATGTCGCTTATTAATGTTTTGTAAATAAAACATTATAACCTGACGTTAAATTAATTCATTGGTTTTATAAATTACTCTATTGAAAGTTGAAACCCTTCCAAATGTGGTTTATGTTAAGAAAATAAATTGGCATCAGTGCTGAAACATTGATCATTTAATGAACACAGAATGGTCAGATTTTGGCAAGACAAAAGTTTTGTCGCCTGGTCATATAATGCACCCAATCCTAGTTTACATCCTCACCTGTGCTCCGTAAATGATTGGTTAATTAGTGGGTGTGTAGAAAAAGAAACCCAGCACCCGAGACCTTCACTTGAACTGGCTGCACCTTTAATGTGTCTCAGCATCAAGTACAAAGAATTAAAAAAAGATTTGAAGAGACTGGAGATGTTCGACAAGCCCAGGTCCGGCAGACACCGCAAGACAACTGCTCAGGAGGAACGTTTGTTGATTATAAAATCCAAAGCAAGCTCCTCTTCCACTACAGCAGAGCTCCAACAGGCCTGGTCACCTCAAGTCCCTGTGTCAACTAGAACAATTTGTAGGATTCTGTCTCAAAATGGCCTCCATGGTCGAATCAGTGCCCAGAAGCCAGCACTAAACAAAAGGCAAATAAAAATGGCATTTGCTGAGTACCACAACCTGCTAAACAGACGGACACTGGAAAAGTGGCAGAAGGTGGATTTCTCTGATAAATCTTCAGTAGAATTACAGCACAGCCACCGCAAATACTGCGAGAGACCTGCTGGATCCCGTATGGATCCAAATTTGGTGGTGGAAATATCATGGTCTTGGGTTACATTCAGTATGGGGGTGTGCAAAACATTTGCAAGCTGGAAGGCAATATCAATAGCCTAAAATATCAAGAAGTATTAGCTATCTCTTACGATCCAAATCATAAAAGGGGTCAAATTCTGCAGCAGGATGGTGCTCCATCTCATACATCCATATCTACAACAAAGTTCCTCCAGGCAAAAAAGATCAAGGTGCTCAAGGACTGGCCAGCCCAGTCACCAGACAAAACATCATTGAGCATGTTTGGGGTAGGATGAAAGAGGAAGTTTGGAAGACAAAACCAAAGAATCTACATGAACTCTGGGAGGCATGAAAACTGCATTGTTTGCTATTCCTAATGACTTCATTAATAAATTGTATGAATCATTGTTGAACCGCATGTATGCAGTCCTTCAAGCTCAGAAAGTCACACAAAATATTAAATATGACTCTAATAGCACCACAACTTCATTCTCCAATGTTATGCAACATATATTTGTATTTTCAGTTAATTATTTATTTGAATATCACATTACTTTCTGTGGGCGACAAAACTTTTGTCTTGCCAAAATCTGACCGTTCTGTGTTCATTAAATGATCGATATTTCAGATTGATGCCAATTTATTTTCTTAACCTAAACCAAATTTGGGAGGGTTTCAGTTTTCAAAACAGTAATTTATAAAACCAATGGATGAATTTAACGTCAGTTTATAAGCTTTTATTTACATATCATGGATAAGTGACATAACTTTTGTCAGGAACTGTAGGAGGTAAGAATCTACCTGGTATGGGTCTCACTGATTTGGAGTATAGGGCTCTAGATCCCTTTTTGAATGGATGGAAAAATCTAATCAAAACCAGAACCAAAAATATGAAAAGGCACTGCATAACCGCTGTCAATGTGTTCCCCTCTTGTTAGAACTTCATACTTAATGCCAGTTGTGGACTAAGACAGTGACAGACAAGTTTCTTGGATAATACTGTTTATCAGGAAACATATATTCAATTAGCAGGACAGTCTAATCAACTAAGCTAATTCAAATTATTCATGCCTTAAAAAAAAAGAAACAAGCACTGAAATAAGGGCAAATATGGGTAAGATAATCTACTGAGATTTATATCATGCTTTATCTTATTTTCTTAAGATACGTTTAACAGTCTTGCATCACCTTCTGATTCTTCCATTATCTCTCTCTACTACCCCATCTGTACTCTCTATTACACAATACTAAACTGGCAAATTCTAAAATCTGAATTTCACACTCCCATCTCCGAGACTTCTCTCATGCTGCAGTGATGCTTCTCTCTAAGCAGTCATGAAGGGGTCCTGACACTTTAATGACAAAAAAGATTCACTTCTGGAGATGAGCAAACCGATCATTGAAGTTCAGAGTCCGCACCCAACACAGACTTAAAAAAAGTTCAGTGTTCAAGCTCAGACTTTGGATGTACACAAATCACTGGAGCGAGCATCGCAGTGCTCGGGTACGCTTGATGCTCAGCTCAGGTTGAGCCGCTTGCAATGTTTGATCGCTTGCATTGTGGGGGTAAAATCAGAGTTATCAGACGTAGTGTATACCAACACAAAAAATGTAAAAAACTTGCCCTCGTTCCCCTGGAAGTGTTTTTCCTATGGATGGCTGTATGTGGATGGAGAGCAGAACTGTCCACTTATGAGGTCAAGTTTTTGTGCAGAACAGAAATTTACTAAAATCCATGGGCCCACTCATCTCTATTTACATCATTAGAAAACTCAGTGAAGATCCCCTGAGTTGGAACCCCCACTGATGTATGCTAGTAATGTATTAAAAATACTTCTTTTTTAGTTGATCAAAGTAACTGCCCCATTCACAAAGGAGAGATGGGACTAGTAACAGATCCACAACTGGATTATCTGTTGACCACTAATATATTTCCACGTTACAGGAAATTCTTAAAACAAACGTCCCTTTTTATACTTGATAAAGAATGGCTTTAATTAAAATAATTCTAAAGCAAATAAACTTTTTAATATTCTAAATCTTTGTGTTTGGTTTCAACCCCACAACAGCAGATTTCTATTAAGCAAATGAATAAATGCAATAATCCAAAAAAGTCAATTTCTATGTATTCGATAGTTTAGACTAATAAAAATGGCAAAATCCCAAACTATATTGTAACTCAACTTCATTATTTTCAGAAGAACAAAATGCTGCACTTTCATTTATCTATTTTCATTCCAGGTTTGTAATGTAAGGTGGGGCCTTGAATGAATCATGATTTTTTATTCTCTCGATTATTAGAGGAGACGCCAAATAAAAAATTCTAAGCTTTAATCTTCCCTCCCCTTTTCCTTGTTCTTTCCCGTCCCTAGTTGTACTTGATGGACCAATGTCAGGGATTTTGCACACTGACCTAAATGGTGAATAATATACCTGATAATGTTACATGTCCTGAACTATTAGCCTGAATTGGCATGTATTTTGTAAAATATATTCAATTGTGCAAGCATGTCTCTGTCGAGATTTTGTGTGTAAAAACTTCTTTTAACAAGGAGAAGGCAGCGGACCTAAGCAGTGAGCTCCCAGTCTATTGACTTTAATAGACTTGTTACAACAAAGGGTCTAATACACGGTATACTAACTCTTTCTTTCTATTCTTGACTACTGGCCCAGAAGGCTGCCTTGGGCCAATGTTCATTGTATAGCTACATCTTCATCTAGCAGGTCTTATTAGCTAAAAAGAGAGTCATGCAACTGTGATCATAACAGTGTGTGCTGAGTCCAATCAAATCAAATGCATGCAGTATAAGTGAGGAATAATTCTAATGATAACCAGGCATCATATACGACAGTGTGTATGTATCAGGTAATAAAGCAACATCTATTATAAGGACACTTTTACACATGACATTTTAATAACCTTGAAAAACTGTAAGACATTATGTACTGATTAAAGAGAAAATAACAGCAGGATTTGAACCTTATTAAGCAATTACAGTTGTGGCTAAAATTATTGACACCCCTGCAATTCTGTCAGATAATACTCAGGTTCTTCCTGAAAATGATTGCAATCACAAATTCTTTGGTATTATTATGTTCATTTAATTTGTCTTCAATGAAAAAACACAAAAGAGAATGAAGCAAAAAGCAAAACATTTATAATTTCACAAAAAACTCCAAAAATGGGCCAGACAAAAGTATTGGCACCCTCAGCCTAATACTTAATTGCACAACCTTTAGCCAAAATAACTGCGATCAACCTCTTCCGGTAACCATCAATAAGTTTCTTACAATGCTCTGCTGGAATTTTAGACCATTCTTCTTTGGCAAACTGCTCCAGGTCCCTGATATTTGAAGGGTGCCTTCTCCAAACTGCCATTTTTAGATCTCTTCACAGGTGTTCTATGGGATTCAGGTCTGGACTCATTGCTAACCACCTTAGAAGTCTCCAGTGCTTTCTCTCAAACCATTTTCTGGTGCTTTTTGAAGTGTGTTTTGGGTCATTGTCCTTCTAGAAGACCCATGACCTCTGAGGGAGACCCAGCTTTCTCACACTGGGCCCTACATTATGCTGCAAAATTTGTTGGTAGTCTTCATACTTCATAATGCCATGCACACGGTCAAGCAGTCCAGTGCCAGAGGCACCAAAGCAACCCCAAAACATCAGGGAACCTCCGCAATGTTTGACTGTAGGGACCGTGTTCTTTTATTTGAATGCCTCTTTTTTCTCCTGTAAACTCTATGTTGACGCCTTTGCCCAAAAAGCTCTACTTTTGTCTCATCTGACCAGTGAACATTCTTCCAAAACGTTGTAGGTAGGCTTTCTCAGGTAAGTTTTGGCAAACTCCAGCCTGGCTTTTTTATGTCTCGGCGCAAGAAGTGGGGTCTTCCTGGGTATCCTACCATACAGTCCCTTTTCATTCAGACGCCGACGGATAGTACGGGTTGACACTGTTGTACCCTTGGACTCCAGGGCAGCTTGAACTTGCTTGGATGTTAGTTGATGTTCTTTATCCACCATCCGCACAATCTGACGTTGAAATCTCTCGTCAATTTTTCCTTTCCGTCCACATCTAGGGAGGTTAGCCACAGTGCCATGGGCTTTAAACTTCTTGATGACACTGCGCACAGTAGACACAGGAACATTCAGGTCTTTGGAGATGGACTTGTAGCCTTGAGATTGCTCATGCTTCCTCACAATTTGGTTTCTCAAGTCCTCAGACAGTTCTTCGGTCTTCTTTCTTTTCTCCATGCTCAATGTGGTACACACAAGGACACAGGACCGAGGTTGAGTCAACTTTAATCCATGTCAACTGGCTGCAACTGTGATTTAGCTATTGCCAACACCTGTTAGGTGCCACAGGTATGATCACCGCTCATCATCTTGGTGAAGTCCTCAAAGTTTTGGAGGATGTACATATGTCGGACATCCATGTCCACTCCTGAGGTCTTATGGGTGGAGTTTGAACCGTATACTGACGACCTAGTTGATGCTGGTACTCAACAACTGCCCTCTTCTGCTCACAAATCCTGACCAACATGTGCAGTGTGGAATTCCAACGCGTGGGGACATCACACACCAGTCTGTGAGCCGGAAACTGCAAACGCCGCTGAAAGCCGGCAAGGCCGTCAGAAGCAGTAGGTGACTTTCTAAAACGGGCACACAGGCGGCATACTTTGACGAGCAGATCCGACAGCTCCGGGTAGAATTTAAGAAACTGCTGAACCATGAGGTTGAGCACATGGGCCACGCATGGAACATGTGTCAGCTTGCCTCGCCTCAGAGCCGCCACAAGGTTCCGGCCATTGTCACACACGACCATGCCTGGCTGCCACTTAGCCGAGGCAGTGCTGCAGTGCTTCAAGCTTGGGACTGGTGTGGAGGGTGAAGTGGAGGAGGAGGAGGAGGAGGCTGAGTAGCATGTACATTGTGAGTGAAACCCTGACTGAGTTAGGGCCTGCAATCCTTGGTGTCAGAAGTATGTATTCCATCCCAAGCTCAGACTGGGTCCCGGCTTCCAGAATATTAACCCAGTGTGCCGTCACCGAGATGTACAGGCCCTGCCCACAAGCACTTGTCCACGTGTCCGTAGTTAGGTGGATTTTTCCAGTTGAGTCAACTTTAATCCATGTCAACTGGCTGCAAGTGTGATTTAGTTATTGCCAACACCTGTTAGGTGCCACAGGTAAGTTACAGGTGCTGTTAATTACATAAATTAGAGAAGCATCACATGATTTTTCTTATAGTGCCAATTCTTTTGTCCACCCCCTTTTTTATGTTTGGTGTGGAATTATATCCAACTTGGCTTTAGGACAATTGTTTTTGTGTTTTTTTCATTGAAGACAAATTAAATGAAGATAATAATACCAAATAATTTGTGATTGCAATCATTTTCAGGAAGAAACTGAGTATTATCTGAAAGAATTGCAGGGGTGTCAATACTTTGGCCACAACTGTACATACATGCAGTCAAGTGCTGACTAGTCATTTGTTGTATTGCTCAAAACAAGTCACACACAAATGGTGTGCAGGCTTCACGTGCCATACTTGGCATTGGTGGAAAGTGCAACACAAACAGCACTTTGACGAGATATTAGTTACAGTGGTGATCGATTTAAAATGGCTGCATAACTCCTTTAACCAATTCATGACTTTTGAGATATTTGTATGCCAAAAGTCATGTCTCTGCTTTTGATGAGGGCTCATACGCTGAGCCATCTTTCCCAGCACATGATAGCTGTTTTAATAAGCTATCACGTGTCTCTAAAAAGCATGGATATCGGAGATCTGCTTGTGGCTTTTAACAAGTTATATCCCACTCTGAACCTCTGAAAGTGACATTTAACACATTCCGACAGGGGGACTTGACATTTCCCATTTTCATGTGGCGTGCTCCTGTGTCTTTCATTATAATCCTCATGTGAATGCTGGCTGCGAGCCAACATTCATAGTAGATCATGATTTCTGCTATACTGAGCAGTGCTGATGCAATTTTCTGTACAGCACAAGGAATCAGATGATTGCAGCTTTAAGTTTCCTAAGGGGACTATTAAATAATGTAAAAAAAAAACATTTATAAAGGTATTATAAAAATTAAAAAACATAAAAAATTAAATCACGTCTCTTGTACTTAACTAAAAATGAAATAATAAAGCAAAAACATATATTAAAGCGAACCTGTCACCCCTCCAGGCATCTAAAGATAACATAGCCACCTTCTGCAGCACTAAGGCTGCATTCTGACAAGGTGTCTATAGCATTTATGCTCCCTTGATTCACTGAAATAAATACTTATATAAAATCTGTTTCAAGCCTGATCCAAGACCGGGAGGCGGGTTTTCATGTGTCTATCTCCTCCTCTGTGGTGTCAGTCATCCCTCTCTGCTCTCTGTGCACCTCCTCCAGGGCCACCTCCCTGCATTACAGAGCTTTGTCAGCTCTGCTACAACATAGAGCTGCTGGTATAGGAGACCCCACAGTAGTAAATCTAGCAGGAGGATCCTTAGCAGACAAAGCAGTGCCTGCTACGTTGCAGCCCCTGAGCTGAGCAGTTTTCACTTTCAGTTTCTTGTACCCAGCAGCATTGCTCCGTCCTCAGCCCCTGACCTAAAGCACAAACTCAACTCTGCTGCACTGCTGACAGCTCAAGGGCTGCTATGTAGCAGGCAGTGCTTTGCCTGCTCAGGATCCTCCTGCTACCGGTAGATTTACTACTGTGGGGTCTCTTATAACAGCAGCTCTATGTTGTAGCAGAGCTGACAAAGCTCTGTAATGCAGGGAGATGGCCCTGGAGGAGGTGCACAGAGAGCAGAGAGGGATGACTGACACCACAGAGGAGGGAGATAGACACATGAAAACCCGCCTCCCGATCTTGGGTCTGGTTTGAAACAGATTTTATATAAGTCTTTATTTCAGTGAATCAAGGGAGCATAAATGCTATAGACACCTTGTCAGAATGCAGCCTTAGTGCTGCAGAAGGTGGCTATGTTATCTTTAGATGCCTGGAGGGGGTGACAGGTTCGCTTTAAGTATTTCCGAGTTCAAAAATATCTAATCTATCAAAATATAAAATAGATTATTCAGATTGGTAAACATCATAACAAGAAAAATAAATTAAATGCCCGAATTCCTTTTTTTTTTTACTTGCCCTATCCTTGCAATAAAATGTGATCAAAGCATTGAATGTACCCCGAAATAGCAACAATCAACAAAAACGTCAGCTCAGGGCACAAAACATAAGCTCCCCCCTGCCCCGCAAAAAAACATTACAGCCACCTGTCACTTTTTTTTATTAAAAAATGTTTCACTTTTTTTAACGATTTAAATAAAGAACAAAAATATACATGTTTGGTATCTGTACTGTTTTTGCCATTTCAACACACTTGGAATTTTTTTACAAGAACACTGTACTGTACACATTTGTATTTCAGTATACTGTATGGTAAAATAGATGGAGTCATACAAAAGTACAACTCGTTCCACAACAAAAACAAGCCATATTATGGCTATATTGGTGGAAAAATAAAAAAGTTTATAGCTCTTGAAAAAAGGGAAGGAAAAAAACATAAGACGGAAAGTCAGCTTTGTATTAGCCAAAACATCACTGCTCTTAATTATCCATGTTAAAAACTGATTATAGTAAACTTAGTTTCTGTAGTATTGCGAGGTTCTAGGGGTGGCTTAGCAGAGGTAACAATCACCTTTAGGGTACGGACACACTGGCTTGAAAATCGGACAAGTGCAATGCAAGAAAATCTCGCATTGCACTCAGACCAATGTTACAGAAGGACTGAGAACACATTAACCTGTGCTGGACGCCTTTTTGTCATCCAGAATGTTGATGAGAAAAAAGTTGCAACATGCTGCGACAGTATGCGAGATTTGCCAATGCAAGTCAATGGGTTCGACAAAATCACAGACAACACACGGACCATCCTAGTCGCGTCCATTTTTTCACTGATACATTATCATTCTGTAGCTCAGAACACTGTGAAATGTTCCTGTAAATGATTGTACAGTAAATAGCTGCTGAGAAAAAAACGGATTGCACCCGGACAGCACAGGGATGCCACGGATCAAAAAACGGATGTCACTCGTCCAACTCTCCTGGATGAGAATCTGATCTTTTTTTAACCCCAGTGTGTTTCCACCCTTAACCATATTCAGCTCCCTAATGGAATCTAAAGAGCCATCTGTCACATTAGAAGACACTAATATTATACATTGTGCATGGTAGGTGGTGGGCAACGTAACACATTTTGGAGTCATTACGTTCTATAGTCATCTTTATTAATATTCCATATAAGTTATGTAGGAGTGCATTGAAGGGTTTTATTACTTTCTTTTGGGTTGATAGAGAAATGAAGAAAATGTGCCTTCTCCTCTCTAGGTCATTTCCATTGTTTCATAGTCAAACAAATCGGCCTCTTCCAAACGCTTAGCAAACATTCCTTATTGCCTAGAAATGGTATGTAACCAAGGAAACCCGCTCCCCGTTCATTGTATCAAACTTATCTTTTACCTGCAGCCAATATGAGATCTCACGGCACATGAATGTCAATGCATTCCCAATAGTATTGGTGTTACACATTCAGTATCTCAATATACTCTCAGCTGCTCTGAAGTTTTATTTCCCAGAAGCAATGATTCATAGGCAGAATTAGTAAAAACAGAAATGGATCACCATCTGCAGATGTCATCGCATGGAGATGACAGCTTTTATTTTTCACCTCTAAAGCACACAAAGGCAATCATTTTTTAGGGGGCAAAAGGGTCGGCAACTGGAAAAGGTGTCACAATCCTGCTGCATAAATCAAGGAAAGGAATCAATGTGGAAAAGTGTTGCAGATTTTGGAATAAAAATATCAGCAAATAGAGAGCCATTTCAAGAGACATAAACTGGCAAAGTGTCCCAATTCATACTATACATTGCCTGCATTTATCAGGAGCTGGTCTATCGGTGAATAGGTTGGGAGAGGTCCTTGGTACAGTCATAGCTTGAGATTATGTACGTGGCTACTAGTTTTCTGCAAAATATAAATATAAAATTCATAGCTAACACTGAGTTTACAAAGCTTCCCCAACATATTGTATACTGCTTGCAAACACAGCATATAGGGATCTCGAGTAAAGCAGGCAGCAGGGACCACTAACCATCCACAATGACATTTCCAGATATGAACTTCGGAGATAAAATAAATTGCTTAATTTTATACTGACATTTTTCTGCAGTCCTGGTAAAAGCGTTACCCTCCACACCATGGTCCTCATGGGACTAAGCACAATCTAAAAGTCAGGAATGCAGTCTCTGACTAGTTAAGAATCAATGACCCATTCTCTACGTGAATCCAACAATCGTTCGAAGGGTTTGTAGAGTATCTGTCATGGCAGGACATATTTACTAATGAACTGTTCACAATACAATAGACTTCCCCTACAATTGGAATGCTAATCTACAGATTCATCTATTAGTTTGTTATATTTATAGAAAGGGATAATTATGTATTCTTTATTTACTCATCCAGAAATGTTGAGCTGTAGAACCTTTCTCATGTAGAATGTAGAAAACTGAAGTCAAGAGCACCCACAAACATGGGTAGGTTAATCCAGGGCCGGGACGACAGATAGGCGACCCTAGGCGATCGCCTAGGGCGCCATCTTGTGCAGGGCGCATTCCCGCATGAGGGGCCCATTGCCCGCCCCTGGGGGGCCCCGCACACGCTGGGGGGCCCCGTGCTGGCCACCGGCGGCCGCGCCGGCCAGAGAGAGGAGGGAGAACGGGACTTTCTGTCCTGCAGCTCTGCCCGCCTTTCTTCTCCTCCTCCTTACAGCAGACGGCGGCCGCGGTGAGTGTGCAAAGGCCCCCCCCCCCAGTCCGCAGAACTCTCTGCTGAGGGTGTATAGTGCCCAGACTGTGTGGTGTGGTGTGGTGAGGGTGTATCAGTGCCCAGGCTGTGTGGTGGGTGAGGGTGTACCAGTCAGTGCCGAGACTGTGGAAGTTGGTGAGGCTGAAGGACGTCTTTTGGTCTCCTCCCCTCCCTGTGACCTGCTCCTCATGAGGACCTGCCTCTTTCCCTCCCTCTGCTGGAGCTGCTGCAGTCATGGCTGCTGATGGGATTGATGAATTCTCTCCCCTGATCTCATCACATTCTGGCAATGTCACCCCTACAGCCCCTCCATACAGCCAGGACAGCCACCTGCGGGGTAAGGCTTCACCCACACAGTGTCAGTCTGTCTGTGTCCATGTGTCCTCCAGTTACAGGAGGGAGGTGGTATAATGCTGGATCATACAACTCTGGTCACACTGCAGAGGCTCAGAGCTCTGGTGCTTTGTTTGGCTGGGATAAATGTACACCCCGCCCACTGGATCCCATACAGCACTGCCTCCCTATATACTGGGGGATCCTCCCTGCACCCCATGGACATGTCCTATAATCATGGGATACTGTATGTGCCTCCTCCTACACGTGTTACCAGTTGTCTCCTCTATGGACAAGTGGTAACTAAATCTGTAGAAAGTTAATCCCTGTGCTGAGATTTAGCTGCCAGGCACAAGTCTCGCCCTGCCCTGGTAATAAGGCAATGATTAGTCCTGAGGGAATATAGGATCCTCATTCTGCACTAATAGGATATTTTCTGCTATAAATGAAATTCATAAGACTAAAACTGTATGATGGAAGGTTTTCCCAACCTATAGCCTGTAGTATCGATGTCAATATCCTTATGTTGTGCTACATAAATATGGCTGAAACAAAGGAGCACATGGGAACTTTTGTCATGTAGTCCACTATGGAGAGGGTTTATGGCTCAGTTAGTACACTCTATACTTCTTGTTATTAACCAGTTAATGCTCTCTTGTGCACCGCACTGCAGTGTCAAAAGAGGACGACAGCGAGACAAGCAGCAACACGGCATCAGAGAGCCCCTGACCTGGAAATAGAAGATCCCCAGATCCCGGTATTGTGACATAATATTATGAATAATATTTTTTGCATTTATATTACACTATGAACTCCACAGCACTTTACATACATCATCAACACTGTCCCCATTGGGGCTCACAATGTAAACATCCTATCAGTATGTCTCTGTAGTGTGGTTGGACGAACCTTTTATAGGTCCCCGTTAAATTAAATTTACTTTCAAAGTATGTTGACATTTTTATTCCTGGACATATTTCGGGGGGGGGGGGGGCGCCGTTTGCCTTACCTGCCTAGGGCACCAAAATGCCTTGTCCCGGCACTGGGTTAATCCACATACTACTGAACATACTGGTCATCCACATACTCTACTGTACACTAAGAAAAAATAAAGCTCAATTCACTATTGCATGTACAACCACATTAAATATCAATTAAAGCAGTGCTCCCCAACTCCAGTCTTCAAGGCCCAACAGCGCAGGTTTTTAGAATTTCTTTAATATTGAACAGATAATAATTTAATTACCGTATATACTCGCGTATAAGCCGAGTTTTTCAGCCCAAAATTTGGGCTGAAAAGTCCCCCCTCGGCTTATACGCGAGTATATAAAAAAATAAAAAAAATACCGCAGCAGCCCCGGAGGTATACAGGCCCCCCATCAAGTTCCAGGGCCCCCGCCCCCCTTGCGCGCCAGCCTGTAAAGAAAAATCATACTTGCCAGTGTCCAGTAGCGCCGTCCGCAGCTGCCGACACGCGATCCCGGGCTCCATTCAGCGTCTTCCGCATTTCCTGTAGTCGCGGGCAATGACGTCATTGCCCGCGACCACAGGAAGTCGGAAGCCGGAAGACGCTGAATGTAGCCCGGGATCGCGTGTCGGCAGCTGCGGACGGCGCGACTGGACACTGGCAAGTATGATTTTCCTTTACAGGCTGGCGCGCAAGGGGGGGGGGCCTGGAACTTGATGGGGGGCCTGTATACCTCCGGGGCTGCGGCTGTATACAGCCCCGGGGCTGCGGCTGTATACAGCCCCGGGGCTGCGGCTGTATACAGCCCTGGAGCTGCAGCTGTATACAGCCCTGGGGCTGCGGCTGTATACAGCCCTGGGGCTGCGGCTGCTGTATATACCTCTGGGGCTGCAGCTGCTGTATATACCTCTGGGGCTGCAGCTGCTGTATATACCTCTGGGGCTGCATATACATATGGGGCTGCATATACCTCTGGGGCTGCATATACCTCTGGGGCTGCATATACCTCTGGGGCTGTATATACCTCTGGGGCTGCATATACCTCTGGGGATGCATATGGGGCTGCATATACCTCTGGGGCTGCATATGGGGCTGCATATACCTCTGGGGCTGCATATACCTCTGGGGCTGCATATACCTCTGGGGCTGTATATACCTCTGGGGCTGCATATACCTCTGGGGCTGCATATGGGGCTGCATATACCTCTGGGGCTGCATATGGGGCTGCATATACCTCTGGGGCTGCATATGGGGCTGCATATATCTCTGGAGCTGCATATACCTCTGGGGCTGCATATGGGGCTGCATATACCTCTGGGGCTGCATATGGGGCTGCATATACCTCTGGGGCTGCATATGGGGCAGCATATACCTCTGGGGCTGCATATGGGGCTGCATATACCTCTGGGGCTGCATATACCTCTGGGGCTGCATATACCTCTGGGGCTGCATATGGGGCTGCATATACCTCTGGGGCTTCATATGGGGCTGCATATGGGGCTGCATATACCTCTGGGGCTGCATATACCTCTGGGGCTGCATATGGGGCTGCATATACCTCTGGGGCTGCATATGGGGCTGCATATACCTCTGGGGCTGCATATGGGGCTGCATATACCTCTGGGGCTGCATATGGGGCTGCATATACCTCTGGGGCTGCATATACCTCTGGGGCTGTATATACCTCTGGGGCTGCTGTATACTACCACTGGGGCTGCTGCTGTATACTACCACTGGGGAGGCTGCTGTATACCTCACTGCTGGGGGTTGTATACCTGTGCTGGAGTCCACCCTCGGCTTATACGCGAGTCAATAAGTTTTCCCAGTTTTTGGGGGCAAAAGTAGGGGGGTCGGCTTATACACGGGTCGGCTTATACACGAGTATATACGGTACATGTACAGCTGATGATTCCAAAACCTGTGCAATACTAAGGAAATCCTGAAAACATGCACTGTTGGTGCCTCTAGAGCAGGGCCAGCATCAGCACTAGGCATATCCAAGCAAGTCCCGGGGTCCTCCACAGCTGGGCGGAGGCCATTAGCCATCAAACAGGCAGCCCTGACAGCCAGGGGCCCATTAGGGACAGACAGCCCTGTCAATGAAGGGCACATCAGGCACACTCAGCAAGCGGCTAAGTGCTCCCACAGAGCTGCCAGTGCACATGGCTAATTTTCATGCTGGCTCTGGGGAGCAGTGGAGCTTCCTTCTTTGCTGGCTGCAGCAGAGTGATGAGTCATCTCCCTGCACCTCATTACACTGGTGCAGCCGTGCAGGAAAGAAGCGCAGGAAGTCTGCTGCTATAAGGATGTGGTGGGGAAGCATCTCAGGAGCCTTGGGGGAGTGGAGGGAAGGTGATCATAATTCTTTATTTATTTATTTATTTTTACTGTGAGGCCAAAATAGAGACATATATGTACTAGCAGGAGAACCATCATATCACATATTATCTGGAGGCTGCTGCTGGGGTAAATGGAGGCTGTGCTGGCCGTATATGGAGGCTGTGCTGGTGTATATGGAGGCTGTGCTGGGGTATATGGAGGCTGTGCTGGAGTATATGGAGGCTCTGCTAGCTGTATATGGAGGCTGTGCTGGGGTATATGGAGGCTGTGCTGGCCATACATGAAGGCTGTGCTGAGCTTTATAGAGGCTATGCTGGGGTATATAGAAGCTGTTCTGGCTGTATATGGAGACTTTGCTGGGTATATGTAGGCAGTACTGGGGTATATGGAGGCTGTGCTGGAGTATATGAAGGCTGCTTCTGGGTATATGAAGGCTGTGCTGGTGTATATGGAGACAGTGCTGGAATATATGCAGGCTGTGCTGGGGTATATGGAGGCTGCTGGGCTATAATGGAGGCTGTGGTGGGCTACATGGAGGCTGCCTGTTTCTGTGCTATATATAATATGAAGCCTGTGCTGGGCTGTATATATAATATGGAGGCTGTGCTGTATATATCTTATGGAGGCTGTGCTGGGCTATATGTATTATTTGGAGGCTGTGCTATGCTGCTTATATAATATGGAGGTTGTGCTGTATATATAATATGGAGGCTGTGGTGGGCTGTATATATAATATGGAGTCTGTGCTGGGCTATATATATTATTTGGGGACTGTGATGTGCTGTATATATAATATGGAGGCTGTGCTGAGCAATATATATTATTTGGAAGCTGTGCTGTATATATAATATGGAGGCTATACTAGACTATATATATTATTTGGAGGCTGTGCCTGGCTGCATATATTATTTGGAGGCTGCTGCTGGGCTGCCATAGCTTCCAAATAATATATACAGCCTGTCACAGCCTCCAAATAATATGTACAGCCCAGCACAGACTTCAAATAATACATACAGTCCAGCACAGCCTCCAAATACTATATATAGCCCAGCACAACCTTCAAATAATATATACAGTCCACCACAGCCTCCAAATAATATATACAGCCCACAGCCTCTATATTATATACACACCCCGGCAGTCTCCATATTATATATACAGCCCTGAACAGTCTTCATATTATATATACAGGCCACCCAGGAGCCTCTATATTAAACACAGCCCACAGCTTCTATATTACATTCATGACTCATGGTCTGTGTTAATGGGGCCCACTGAGACTGTTTCACCAAGGCGCTCACAAAAACCTGGAGCCAGCCCTGCTCTAGGGGACTGGAACTGAGTAACACTGTTTTAGAGAAAACACTGGTTCAGATCTGTGAACCCAAACAATCTAGTGGATGGTATGGCTCATTATCAACTGTGATAGCTCTTTTTCAAAAAAACAAATCCCAGAGACAAAAGGATGCTATGTGGCTCTCACCTCCCTGTGCTCTTTCTCTCCCTGTGGGCTTTCTCTCCCTATTGTGGGTGCTCTCTCTTCACCCTGTTTGTTCTCTCTCCCCTTTTGCTGTCTGTTCCCCATGCCCGCTCTCTCCCCACTTTTTGTGCTCTCTCTCCCTGCTATGTGCTGTCTCTCTCCTCCTGTGCACTCTCTCTCACCTTATGTGCTCTCCCCTTATGTGCTCTCTCCATTGAGTTGTCTCACCCTGTGCACTTTTTCTCCCCTTCTGTGATCCCCCAAATGCACTCACTCTCCCCATGTGCCTCACTCCCTTTTGTGTGCTCTCTCTATTCCTTTATATGCTTTCTCATCCTCCTGTGTGCTCTCTCATCTCCCTGTGCTGTCTTCTCCACTTACCTGCTCTTTTCTTTGAGCCGTCTCCTCCGGTGCACTCTTTCTCCCCTTGTACATTCTCCCCGTATATGCTCTCACTTCTCTCTGTGCACTCTCTCTCTTCCCCTGTGCACTTTCTCTTTCCCGTGTGCATTCTCACGTCCCTCTCTCTTCCCCTGTGTGCTCTCTCTTCCTCCCATGCGCTTTCTCCCTATTGTGCTCTCCCCATGCGGTCTCTCACTCCCTGTGCCCTCTCCCAGTGTGGGCTGTCTCTCCCTATTGTGGGTGCTCTCTTTCCCCTATGTACTCTCTCTCCTCTTTTGCTGTCTGTTCCCCATGCCCTCTCTCTCCCCACTGTGCACTGTCTCTGCCTCCCTGTGCTTTGTCTCTCCCCCTTGTGTGCTCTCCCTCCCCTCTGTGTGCTGTCTCTCTCCCACTTTGCACTCTCTCTCCCTGTGTGCTCCCTCTGAACCTTGTGCTGTCTCTCCCCTATGCACTCTCTCCCCCTGTGCACTGTCTCTCCCCCCTGTGGGTAGTTTCTCTTCCTTCTATGTGCTTTCTGTCCCTGTCTGCCATCTCTCCCACATATGCTCTGTCTTCCCCCTGTGTGCTGTCACATTGTGTCGTCTCTCCCACCACGCTCTCTCTCTTCCCCCTTTGTGCTGTCTGTCCCCTTGTGCCTTCTATCCCCTCCTTTTGTGTGCTCTCCCCCCTAGGGTGTACTAAGATGGCGGTGGCGTGAGTGCTTACGGCCGCCGTGTCATGCAACTGCCATTTTTATCTACCCAGGTTTCAATCACCACCGAAAGACTATCTGCGCCTACGTATATCACAGTCATTCAATGGTGAGGTACGGTGAGCTGCGAGCTGCATGTGTGGGAGGCTGCGTGTGTGGCGGGTTCAATGTTGGTTTCAGGTGTAGTCTTGTGTGGGTGTTGGCAGCACCACTGGCGGTATTGTGCGAGGAGTTATTACCGTGTGATATCGGAACAACATGACACTGGAAGTGGATGGCAGATGCCACAAAGTAATTACCGTATATACTCGTGTATAAGCCGACCCGTGTATAAGCCGACTCCCCTACTTTTGCCCCCAAAATCTGGGAAAACCTATTGACTCATGTATAAGCCGAGGGTGGACCCCAGCACAGGTATACAGCCCCCAGCAGTGTGGTATACAGGCCTCCCAGTGGTATACAGGCCTTCCCAGTGGTAGTATACAGCCCTCAGCAGTGTGGTATACAGCAGCCTCCCCAGTGGTATATAGAGGCCCCAGCAGTGTTACAGCAGCCTCCCCAGTGGTATATACAGCAGCAGCCCTAGTGGTAGTATACAGCAGCCCCAGTGGTAGTATACAGCAGCCCCAGTGGTAGTATACAGCAGCCCCAGAGGTATATACAGCCCCAGTGGTAGTATACAGCAGCCCCAGAGGTATATACAGCAGCCCCAGTGGTAGTATACAGCAGCCCCAGAGGTATATACAGCAGCCCCAGTGGTAGTATACAGCAGCCCCAGAGGTATATACAGCCCCAGTGGTGGTATACAGCAGCCCCAGAGGTATATACAGCCCCAGTGGTAGTATACAGCACCCCCAGAGGTATATACAGCCCCAGTTTAGTATACAGCAGCCCCAGAGGTGTATACAGCAGCCCCAGTGGTAGTATACAGCAGCCCCAGAGGTATATACAGCCCCAGTGGTAGTATACAGCAGCCCAGAGATATATACAGCCCCAGTGGTAGTATACAGCAGCCCCAGAGGTATAAACAGCCCCAGTGGTAGTATACAGCAGCCCCAGAGTTAACCGTATATACAGCAGCCCGCCCGCCACCCCCATCAGTATACAGGCCCCCCCATCAGTATCCAGGGCCCCCCCCCCTTGCTCCGCAAAACCTGCAAAGTAAAATCATTATACTTATCATTGTCCTGTCGCCGCCGTCCCCGCCGCTGCCATCGCGCTCCTCCGTCTTCATCCAGCATCTTCCGGCTTCCTGTGGTCGGCGCAGGCAATGATGTCATTGCTTGCGCCGATCACAGGAAGCCAGAAGAAGATGGATGAAGCCGGAGAGCGCGATGGCAGCGGCGGGGACGGCGGCGACAGGACAGTGATAAGTATAATAATTTTACTTTGCAGGTTTTGCGGAGCAGGGGGGGGCCCTGGATACTGATGGGGGGGCCTGTATACTGATGGGGGTGGCGGGCGGCTGTATACCACCACTGAGGCTGTATATGACTCGCGTATAAGCCGAGGAGGGGACTTTTCAGCCCTATTTTTGGGCTGAAAAACTCGGCTTATACGCGAGTATATACGGTATATAGATTATAAAAACATTTTGTAAAAAAATGCCAATGAAGTCAATGAATATCCTAATCAGCTGTAACAGGTGATTACCGTATATACTCGTGTATAAGCCGACCCGTGTATAAGCCGACCCCCCTACTTTTGCCCCCAAAACCTGGGAAAATCTATTGACTCGTGTATAAGCCGAGGGTGGACCCTAGCACAAGTATACAGCCCCCAGCAGTGTGGTATACACCAGTCCCAGAGGTAGATACAGCAGCCTCAGTGGTAGTATACACGCAGCCCCAGTAGTATATACAGCCCCAGTGGTATATACAGCCCCAGTGGTAGTATAGACGCAGCCCTAGTAGTATATACAGCCCCAGTGGTAGTATATACAGCCCCAGTGGTAGTATACAGGGCCCCAGAGGTATATACAGCCCCAGTGGTAGTATATACAGCCCTAGTGGTAGTATATACAGCCCCAGTGGTAGTATATACAGCCCCAGTGGTAGTATACAGGGCCCCAGCAGTATATACAGCCCCAGTGGTTTATACAGCCCCAGTGGTGGTATATACAGCCCCAGTGGTAGTATACAGGGCCCCAGAGGTATATAGCAGCCCCAGTGGTAGTATATACAGCCCCAGTGGTAGTATATACATCCCCAGTGGTAGTATACAGGGCCCCAGCAGTATATACAGCCCCAGTGGTTTATACAGCCCCAGTGGTAGTATATACAGCCCCAGTGGTAGTATACAGGGCCCCAGAGGTATATAGCAGCCCCAGTGGTTTATACAGCCCCAGTGGTAGTATATACAGCCCCAGTGGTAGTATACAGGGCCCCAGAGGTATATAGCAGCCCCAGTGGTAGTATATACAGCCCCAGTGGTAGTATATACAGCCCCAGTGGTAGTATACAGGGCCCCAGCAGTATATACAGCCCCAGTGGTAGTATATACAGCCCCAGTGGTAGTATACAGGGCCCCAGAGGTATATAGCAGTTCCAGTGGTTTATACAGCCCCAGTGGTAGTATATACAGCCCCAGTGGTATATAGCAGCCCCAGTGGTAGTATATACAGCCCCAGTGGTAGTATACAGGGCCCCAGCAGTATATACAGCCCCAGTGGTTTATACAGCCCCAGTGGTAGTATATACAGCCCCAGTGGTAGTATACAGGGCCCCAGAGGTATATAGCAGCCCCAGCGGTAGTATACAGGCAGCCCCAGTAATGCAGGGCCCCCCCAGCGTCTCTCCGGTCACCTGTAAAGGAAACTATACTTATCACAGTGCTCTGTCCGTGCCCGCTCGCACCCGCTCGCAGCTGCCGACCGCGATCCTTCATCTTGCGTCTTCTTTCTTCCTGTTTCCTGTGCTCGTCGCAGGGAATGACGTCATTGCCCGCGACGAGCACAGAAACAGGAAGAAGACGCAAGATGGAGGATCGCGGTCGGCAGCTGCGAGCGGGCGCGGACAGTGGGCGCGGACAGAGCACTGTGATAAGTATAGTTTCCTTTACAGGTGACCGGAGAGAGGCTGGGGGGGCCCTGCATTACTGGGGATGCGGGGGCTGCTGTATACCGATGTATACATCGGTATGTACCGATGTATACATCGGTATACAGCACTGACTCGCGTATAAGCCGAGGGGGGTACTTTTCAGCCCAATTTTTGGGCTGAAAAACTCGGCTTATACGCGAGTATATACGGTAAATAAAATTCATCACCCGATTATAATGGTATCTGTAAAAGAGTAGGATAAATTAGGCAACTAATGAACAGTTCTTGAAGTTGATGTGTTAGAAGCAAAAAAAATAAACAATTAGATGGGTTTTTTTTGTCAATGGTGACATTACAGGTCTACAGGGTGTGCACGGTATGTAATTACCAAGAGTGATGACCTACAAAATGTCATAGGTCTCCAAGGCTCATTGATGTGTGTGGGGAAGGAAGGTTATACTATCTAGTACAATCCTACAGAAGAGCTACTACAGCACAAATTGGTAAAAAATAAGAATATTAGTCATGCTGGAAAGGTGTCAGAACACAATGCATGTCAGCTTGTTGTGTTTGGCTGTAGATGGATCCGAATGCCCAGGCTGACCCCACTGAAGGGCACGGGAGACTTAAATGGGAACCTTAGAGCAATGCAAGCAAGGTTATGCTCTGATAAATCAGGATTTTTATTACTTCATGTTGGTAGGGTTTGTATCATTTTTCCTGCCAAACAAATGTCCCAGGTTGCAGTATAAAAAGCAACACCTAAGTGAATACATCATATCTGATAGTAAATATACTTAACATTTACCATATATTGCTTAAGTCATGGCAGTAAAATATTATTCCATGTTTTAACTATCGTCTTTTGATTAGTAAATCCAAATTGTTTGTTTCTTTGGTCTTGTCAGAAGTATCAGAGAACACTACAGTACATTGCATGATCTAAGAGGACAGCCACTAGTCTGCTATGTCCGGTCAGATATTAGAGCAGAGGTAAACAACTGGCGGTCTGTGTACATGAGCAACCAGCAAAGGTTTAACATATATTGTTGTTTCAGGCAATCTTGCAGCAGAATGCTTGTGTCTGCTAAAGCTCCTCCACCTCACACATCCATTGACTTTTATGAGCAGTAACGGGTATGAATAAACGGGTATGAATCCCCTCAACAAGAAGAAAATCTCTATTCACTGAATACAGAATTTACCAGGGAATGAATGAATGATCAGTGCAAGAGAAGAAAAAAGCAGTTTTATCTGATTCGATATTACAAACATTTGTCATCTTCAGTTGTACTATTGTTTTAGGGAAAGGCAGTTACATTTCAAAAAGCTAGTACATAGAAAATAGCTAACCTTCCTACCATGAAACGGTAACAGTAGTGATGAGCGAGCACTAAAATGCTCGGGTGCTCGATGCTCTGGCCGAGTATCCCAAGATAGGCCAGGGTCACATCGGCGTTTTTTGTTTAAAATCCTGATCCGGTTTTGAGCTTTAAAAAAGCTCAAAACCGGACCAGGAAAGGCTCCTGATAGAAGCCTATGCAAAACACCGGATGGCTTCACAAGCCATCCGGTGGCCGGATCCGGCACTGCTGCCTGCGTTTAAAATCATGCAGGCAGCAGTTTTCGCAGCGTTTACCGGGACCGCACTGCGGTCACCGGATGGCTCAGGATGTGTAATCCCTGAGCCATCCGGTAACTGCATAGCTTGCGGTTCCCGATCTGGCAAGTTAATAAAGAGTTAAAATAGCTGACCTAAAGGACTTTTTGAGGTCTGTAGGGGGGCTTAGACCCCCCTACAGACCGGCCGGCGACTTCTATAGTGTTCTTCTACAATTTCTCAATGGTCACAGGCTCTTCGGAGCCCGTGCATGTAAACGTCGTTAAAGGGGCGTGGCTAACTATGTGCCGCGGTTAGCCACGCCCCTTTAACGACGTCCCCGCCCTCACAAGACTGGATTACGGCCAGAGGGGGCGGGCATCAAGAAGGAGCGGGCGGAGGCTGCTGCACACAGCCCCGCCCATGGATTTCCTTCACTCTGCCTACGAAAGAATGTTGTAAGTATATACTTACAATGCAAATGTACACATTTAACCGTTACTAGACATCAATACAGCTTAGTTGTAATACAGGGGTCTATGCACCCCAGTATAGTGATACGGGGGGGCCCCTTTGGTTTACATGCACGGGCTCCGAAGAGCCTGTGACCATTGAGAAATTGTAGAAGAACACTATAGAAGTCGCCGGCCGGTCTGTAGGGGGGTCTAAGCCCCCCTACAGACCTCAAAAAGTCCTTTAGGTCAGCTATTTTAACTCTTTATTAACTTGCCAGATCGGGAACCGCAAGCTATGCAGTTACCGGATGGCTCAGGATTACACATCCTGAGCCATCCGGTGACTGCAGTGCGGTATTCAGCACACAGTTTTGAAAAAAACTGTGTGCGACCGGCATTGCGTTCACCGCATCCGGATCCGGATGCGGTGAATGCAATTTAGGTTTCCAATGTGTCCCTACCCATACTCGTGTACTCGGCCAGAGCACCGAGCCCAATGTAAGTCAATGAGTGACAGGCTCCGCCCACAGACTTCCGGTTATAAAACGAGTACTTCTGGGAAAGGGCAGGAGGGGGGGCTTTTTTAAAGCGCCGCAACATATAACACCTTGCTGTGGCCCCCAGAGGGATCCTAATAATCAATCTGCTCCCTGTGTGGTGCCAGCTCACTGTGTGCACTGAAGGGAGCTGTGTATGTGTGTCAGATTGCTAATTATTAACAAGCAGTCCGAGCATCTCGCCGGTACTCGGCGCTCGCCGAGCATCCCAAGTACTGGGATACTCGTGCGAGTAACAAGTAGCGCAGAGCATACTCGCTCATCCCTAGGTAAAGTGCCTCAGTGTAATTTCTGTGGAAAGCTCTGGCTGTCATTATACCGGTAATGGGAGCTCTGGGTGTCAGTACTGTGAGCTGGACGTGTTTCACAACCCTCTCTCTACTGAATGTGGTTCTCGACCCTCTTTTGGAGCTGAACGTGGCTCTCAAGGTCAGAAAGATTGGTGACTTCTGGTATAAGGAACACTGAAATCCAAATGCCAAAATCATTTTGTAATCTGGGTAACGCTAGCACCCCATCATGCACTCTCAGAGTTTGTATGAACTCACTAGAATTGGTAGGTATAAGCCTAGGGTCAGACTGAAGTTAATTGCTGATTTTAACGGCATGCGCTTAATACTTAGAATATTTTCCGGAAGCGCATAAGCGTTAAAGCTATGCGCTTCAGGAGAACATTGCCCTTGGTAACCCGATGTGTTCCATGGTTATGGCTGAGTCTGACTACAGGGACATGGTCTGATCATACCAAATCTCCTGGACAGGAGAGGATGCAAAAAGGTATACAGACATTAGAGCACAAAATCCCAGCTTCTTCTTTCTGGGAGGTAAAACTCTTCCCTGCCTTTTTAAAAACAATGTTTTAACTCACTGAAAAAAAATGTTTTTATCTCACAAAAAGAATCAGCTCTGGACTCATACAGTAATGTCTGTTTACTCTTCTGCTCTCCCCTGCCGAGGAGCTGTGGTATGATCAGACCATGTCCCTGTATGGTTAGACACATCCATTACACAGTACATAGCAGGTACACATATATAAGATTATCTCAGCACAGGAGATGTGGTATGATCAGACCATGTCCCTGTACGGTCAGACACATCCATTATACAGTACATAGCAGGGACACATAATGATTCTCTCAGCACAGGAGATGTGGTATGCTCAGACCATGTCCCTGTATGGTAAGACACATACATTACACAGTACAAGGCAGGGACACATATGTAGGATTATCTCAGCACAGGAGACATGGTATGATCAGACCATGTCCCTGTACAGTCAGACACGGCCATTAGAGAGTACATAACATGGACACATATGTAGGATTATCTCAGCACAGGAGATGTGGTATGATCAGACCATGTCCCTGTACAGTCAGACACAGCCATTACAAAGTACATAGCAAGGACACACATATAAGATTATCTCAGCACAGGAGCTGTGGTATGATCAGACCATGTCCCTGTATGGTTAGACACATCCATTACACAGTACATCTCAGGTACACATATATAAGATTATCTCAGCACAGGAGATGTGGTATGATCAGACCATGTCCCTGTACGGTCAGACACATCCATTATACAGTACATAGCAGGGACACATAATGATTCTCTCAGCACAGGAGATGTGGTATGCTCAGACCATGTCCCTGTATGGTAAGACACATACATTACACAGTACAAGGCAGGGACACATATGTAGGATTATCTCAGCACAGGAGACATGGTATGATCAGACCATGTCCCTGTACAGTCAGACACGGCCATTAGAGAGTACATAACATGGACACATATGTAGGATTATCTCAGCACAGGAGATGTGGTATGATCAGACCATATCCCTGTACAGTCAGACACATCCATTACACAGTTCATAGCAGGGACACATATATAAGATTATCTCAGCACAGGAGCTGTGGTATGATCAGACCATGTCCCTGTACAGTCAGACACATCCATTACACAGTACATAGCAGGGACACTTATATAAGATTATCTCAGCACAGGAGATTTGGTATGATCAGAACAAGTCCCTGTACGGTCAGACATATCTATTACACAGTACATAGAGGGGCACATGTATAAGATTATCTCAGCACAGGAGATATGGCATGATCAGACCATTTCCCTGTATAGTCAGACACATCCATTACACAGTACATAGCAGGGACAGATATATAAGATTATCTCAGCACAGGAGATGTGGTATGATCAGACCATGTCCCTGTATGGCCAGACACATACATTACACAGTACATAGCAGGTACACATATATAAGATTATCTCAGCACAGGAGATGTGGTATGATCAGACCATGTCCCTGTACGGTCAGATACATCCATTAGGCTGGCTTCACATTTGCGTTTGTGTCTGCATGCTGATGGCATGCAGACACAAACGCAGTCAAAAGCAGGGACATTTTGATGTGTCCGCAGCGGATAATGTCCGCCTGCGGACACATCACTGTGCAGCCCGGCAGCCAATCGGCATTGTCCGGGTGCGGGCCGGAGGCGGAGATTAGCGGCGGAGATCTCCTCCTCCCCGCCGCCGGTAAGCTCCGGGACGTGTCGGCGGGGAGAAACAGCTGATTTGACAGCTGTTTGAATCTCCCGCGCCGACACCGAGAGGAGATGTCGGCGCGGGAAGATTCAAACAGCTGTCAAATCAGCTGTTTCTCCCCCGCCGACATCGCTAGCAGATTACCGGCGGTGGGGAGGAGGAGAACATCAGAGGCTGAGCTGATCTCCCGGTGGCCGTCGGTGATCTCCTGTGACATCACCGGCGGCCACCGGGAGAGATCTCAATGTGATCCGCAGCGTTCTCCTGCGGTGTCATGCAGAGGACACTGCGGACCCATTGAGATCAATGCATTTTTTGTGCGCTTGCAGGCGCTTGCGGATAGAGCAAGCGCCGCGAACGCACAAAAAAATGCTGCAAGCTGTGTTTGGAGCGCGGTCGGAGGGCGCATAGATTATGCGCATCCGAACGCAAATGCTGCCAAACGCAGCCATACGCAGGCACATGCGTTCCCATGTTAAACATAGGAACATATGTGCGCAAGCGTTTGGCTGCGTTTGGTACGCAGCGTTCCATGCGCAAATGTGAAGCCAGCCTTACACAGTACATAGCAGGGACACATATCAGATTATCTCAGCACCGGAACATATTTTTGTTAATACATGTAATTATGGAACTTATTTTAATTCCAAGATCTATTGATTAAAATGTACTTTGTGCATAGAACAACCCCTTTAATGGTATAGCTATATGAAAGCTTGCTTTATTGTTTAACAAATTATGCGTAATATGACCCTAGCATCGTTGAAACATCTCCGTTAATAATATCTAAGTACGGTATATAGGAAGCATTTCATGGAGGCATATATTATTAGAATTTTTTTTTTTTTTTAATAACTCATGCCATTGTGAATGCACAGAACAGAGCGCATATGCATCACATATGCAAAGATGTAGAAAACGGAATTGAAGAAAATAAAATTTTCTTTCTCATTAAAATTCAATCATAGTATATAGTAATAATATTGGTGGCTACACTTCATTTTTCAAAACGCCATTTTTATATTAAATGTATTATTCGATTTTAAAATCTACACAAAATCACACAATAAACAGGGCGAATGAGTTGACTTAAAACAAATAATGTATGAAACGACAGAAATATTAAAATGTCCTAATAGCATTGATCTAGGGCAGAATCACCGTTTTAATGAGTGATTTATTTTGTTTTATTGAGTGTAATAAACAGTAAAGCAATACCAAATTTTCAGAATATGATGCATGTTTTATTATCCACATAGGTTTATTCACAGAACACTCTGTAACTGTCCCATTCATCTAAAAATGGCTGACAAATTCTTGCCTCCAAAACAACTCTGTTTTGATGGATCCAAAAAATTTTACAGAAGTTTTGTAACAAATCAGTCATGTGATAATCTTCCCTAGGAGCAAAAAATTATCATGGCTCAGGTAATTGTGTGAAAATGATGCTTATATAGATGTTATCAAAGAATGGTCATATCACACTAGCACACCAATCACTTGATCAACGCAGATCTTCACCCATGGAGGGGCACATTATTGGTGCAATCTGTGCAGCCGTATAGGGGACCAAGAGGTAAGGGTGCCAACATCCAGCTCCAAAGAAGGTGGAACTTTGCATTTTGATGTATTATTGGACTGCAAATGACCATACACTGTTTTTGTACAGGAACCCTCTTCTGTTGGTGTCCGCCAGTTCTTCATCAATAACCCCTACACTTGATAATGCCCTCAGAGGAGTGGTGGCCGAACATCACAATCTCTACATGAAGCAAAAAATGTTTGTACCATGTTAGTCAGTAATATATATATACTAGTAAAAAGGCCCGATGCTATTGCATCGGGAGTGTATTGAAATGATCCTTGTGTATGTTGGAGGTGGAAACTGGATCAGTAGAGATGTCTAACACTGTGTGATTATGGAAAAAGCTGTTATGTGTTGGTTTTGCATTTGGAAAAAAGACTAAAGAAGTAAAAGAATATTTTTTAATAACATGTGGAAAAAAATGGCAAAGCATCATACTGTTGCTAAAGAGTTACAGAAAAATACAGAACATAAGGTTATTGTAAAGATGTTAGAGCTGTACATACAGAGTTATAAGTATGAAATGTAAATTATTTCAAATATAAGGGAAGCAGTGTGTAGGTAACAGGTAAATATATATGTATATACATATCAAATATAGTAAATATATACATATAAGCGAAATGTAATAAATTAAGGTATTGGTTTAATGTGTATGTATAAAGACAGAACTTATGTGTGAAGTTAAGAAAGGATAAGTAGAAAAACAGATATATATATATAATGATGTTTCTATGTATTAATTTCTATGTAGTAATGTGTGTATCTATATGGAATAGAGTCACAGGAGGAGATATGGTGAACAGCCGCCCACCCAACTCTATAGCTGTTCACAAAAACCTACCCAATGAAAAGACGTCAAAGTGTCTTATAATGTTTGACACAGTCTTATAAACAAAATAGATTTCTATCATCAACAGTGAAAATGTTGATGATTCATATCAACTCTGTGGTGATATTAAAGAATAGCATATATACATATATAGAAAGAGATGGAGACCTTAGACTAAAATGTAATGATGGTGACGTGAATGTTTTGTGTTAGTGCTATTTGTATCATGTCATATGTATCTGTAGATTGTAAAGATATATAGTAATATTAGTAAAACAGTATTGATGTAATATAATAGAATGTGTAAAGGAATGAAAAAAGTGAAGAGTAAGTTTAGTTTAAAACATTTTTGTAAACCACATTTTTAGTAAACACTTTATCACTACCATGCAACAACTTTCCTTGAAGTGGTGTGTCCAAGACCTTAACTTTGACATGAGAGCGTTGTTTGACTCTTGAGAAAGCAACATAGAGGTGTCCATGGCCAAACACTGGTTGAGGAAGATAAATACCCACACGATTTAGAGTCTGTCCTTGTGCCTTGTTAATAGTCATAGCGAAAGCTGGTTTAAGAGGGAACTGTCGTCTGCGTAGTTTAAATGGTAACCCAGTTTCAGATGGACATAAATCAATCCGTGGAATTAAAACCAAGTCGCCTTCAGCTGATCCAGAGATGACCTTTGCCTGAATGACATGTGGATGTAATGATGTCACAATGAGGCGAGTTCCATTACATAATCCTTTTTTAGTGTTAAGGTTGCGTAGTAGCATAACAATAGTTCCTATTTTTAGTTGTAGGCGATGTGGTGGCATGCCAGATGGGGTGAGAGAATGTACAAATTCAATGGGGTACTGTTCTGTTTCATTAGCATCATCATTATCCACAGAATCATCACTTATATATAATACATATTGGCCATGTAAGCGGTCCATAATGATAGAATTGAGATATTCAACATCTTCATTTTTCGGACATAGTATTGCATGTGATGCAGCATACAAAACACTTTCACTGTTATTAACATTAATATGAATGTTTGTGCCAAATATGTCAGTGACTAAACACCCAGAGGCCAACATGTCAGGAGGAATTTCAATCACATCGTCTCCTAGATTATAGTCATTTGAGAGCTGACCATTGCCCAGGCGAAGTAACCAAGTACTATAATCGGGATCTCTTGATCGCATGTTGTTAAACAATGGGAGGCGTGTAAAGTGTTTCCAGAGTTGAGAATACTTAAGACAACAATCCACAATTTCTGTTCTGCTGGCATGCATAAGGACTGGAAGGCACTGACGGAAATCTCCTCCAAGAATGAAGACTTTACCACCAAACGGAATAGTATTTTTGTGGTGAACATGTGTAGTCATGACATCTTTAAGTAGTCTGTCAATAACTTGTAAAGAATGGGTTTGTGCCATAGTACACTCATCAATGATGAAAAGTTGAGTATTTTTCAGCTTGTTGGCAGCATTAGTATCAGTGGTTATTCTGGAAACAGATGTTTCATTAATGGGAATAGGAATGCCATAGAGAGAATGCATAGTTCGTCCTCCTGGCAGTAAATTGGCAGCAATTCCTGTAGTGGCAGCAGGTGATACCACATGTCCTTGTCCTCGGACATAATGTATGAGGACATGGTATAAATAGGTCTTTCCACTGCCACCAGGGCCATCAATAAAGAAACACTTAGGTGTAGATGAGTTGTTTTGTAAAGCATCTACAACGGTATTGAAAGCGAATAGTTGGTCAGGATTGAGATGTTGTTTCATGTCATTTGCAGTAGCTAATTCTAAATCTTTATCATAGTCATTTTCTGGCAAAAGGACGTAGGTAGCGGGGCGTGGTAAATTATAATCTAAATATGACTTTCCATGAATGATTAGGACCTCTTGAACGTGTTTCATAGCGTAGCTTTCACAATGGATACAAACGTCACTGTTGTTGTGGTATGTGAAACAGAAATCTTGTATGAAGTGTGTTTTAAATTCGTTCCACAAATGGGAGGGATTAGTAGGTGTTCCAAAAATACAAATATAAGCAAACATCTCCCGAAGTTGTGTAGGCATGTTCATAACAGTGGCGTCTAGTAGAGTATTTCTCCAGACACTATCATCTAGTAATAAGCCTAACGCTAAGGCAGCATCTCGAAAGGTTAGATGAGTAATCCCATGGACAGTCCTAAGGTCCTGAAAACTTGTAGGTGCTTTTAAGTGTAATAATAATAACCGTAAATAATAGCGTTCTTGGTCTTTGAGACTAACGGTATACATGCGTCCAATGACAGTGTTGCCTCTTTGTTTTCGACGTTCCCATCGGCCACCTTTAAAAATGTAGTGTTCAGGAATGTTTTGGTAGTAATATTGATGTGCGTTAGGATCGGTCTGATTAAGAAGAAAATATGCCATGAGAGTAGAATTTTGTAGAAGTTTTTGCTGAATATTGGCAATGGGATCCTCTTGATGGAAATAAAGTGGTTGTGAGTTGGGTAGATGAACTGAAAGGCGAATAATAGCATGAGATTGTTTGTGCATGGGAAAAGTGAAGATTCTCCATGCTGCTTCTGGGGGACTGACATAGCGTGAATCGACATAATGATTAGTTTCATCATGTTGGAGAAGATTTTGGGCAATTTCCAGATTGGCCTTGTCATGTCCTTTATAGACATACTTAAATAAATACTTGACACTTGTAATGCTGGCACAAATTTCCACATTGATGTGACAGTTGTATTTTTTTAGCAAATAAGGGTTATATGGCACAACCCAAGAATTGTCAATAGCTTTCGATTTATATTGGTATGTAGTTCCACTGTTTCTGCGGTAAAGTGGATAGCCATCACTTTGTATAATGGTGAGTGTTTGAAATTTTTTTGGAAAGCCTTTGGTACAGTGTCCATCTTGCATACAGGGGGAGTGAGGGTTGGCTTGACCACAGGGACCATGAATCATGTTAGTTAGAACAATGTTGTGAAGCAGAGGATATGTAGTCTTGTCAGGTATTTCGGCCCATACAATGTTGTCAATGTCTTGATCGGTGTTGATTTTTGAGGCTTTATCCAGTATGATTAAAATATGGGCATGTGGGAGTCCACGTTTTTGGAACTCAATGACATGTAGAATGGCAGAGACTGTTCCAAATAATCCATGGTTAATCTCAGCTAAGAGGGAATCGAGTTTAATTTTAAAAACACGTGAGACTAAGTCAGGGCGATGTTCGACACGTTGCCATGGTTGTAAATTATCAGTAATTTCGGACCACTTAGGATTGCATGTCATAGTAACAAATAGATCGGGGCGACCATACTTAGATACGATAGCCATGGCATCCTGATACCGTTGTTGCATATTGCGAGGACTGCCTTCAAAGGAGGAGGGTAAAATGAGAGTTCTTCCAATAGGGATGCCCTTTTCAATTGATTTTGAAAGTAAATGTTGTTGTAGGGAGCAGTAATCCTCAACCTTAAGATCGTGTTGATGTTGTCGTATGTAATTTAGTCGATTGGCTTCAATTTTGACGTAGGCATCAACGAAATATTGTTGGGTGAGTTTGCCGCCATTGAGTAGTGGATTAAAATCTTTTCGGATGGCCAAATGGTAGCTGTAAAACTGTAATTGTGTGACTCTTCGTGCACTCTGTCCTTGTTGTAATAGAGCATCATGCCAGCCTTGTTCTCCATAAGGATAAAACAGAGGATACATGAGGGCATCTAAATTACTGTGAAGAATACTAATGCGTTGAGTTTTTGGAGCCAAAGGATTGTGTGGGTCAGGTTTCAAATGAATGAGGATGTCTCTGTGGAAGGGAGGTTCTCCATCATCATTTTGAAAGACTACAGCAACTTCACTGACAGTTGGTTGATTATAGCGGCGGTGATCCTGATTTCGATCTTGTTTAATAGCCATGGTGATTTGTGGCATTAGAGTTCCCTGTTGTTGTGCTTTGATAGTTTCTTGCTGTTCAACGTCATGAAGCATGCGATAAGCGTCAGTGAAAGGATTAATGTCTTGCATTAAATTGGCAATAATGGTGAGTAAAGAAGGGTGACATTTCTCATTTTCTTTATACTGGAGTCGTTGTTGATTGGCATGGGTGGTGTCAAGAATGTATAGTTGTGCAAATTTTGGAGTTTCTTGGTCAGCGGGATGTAGTGTGCCAGTGCGATGATAGATTTGGCCTTGAATCCGGAAGCAGTAAGGGCCATATCCAGGAGGTGGTGAAAGGTTAGCTCCCATTGAGGCGAAAGCAAAAGAGCTGTTGATGGATCGAATATTGTCCATGAAATTGTGTGAGTATTCATGTTGACCTGTCATCAACATTTGCAAGACAGGGGAGACTTAATAGGTGGCAGAATGACTTTACCTTTCTGACAGCAGTGGGTAAATTTTTTTTGTGTTGGCATCTCATGTGGAAAATGCAAAGCAAGGCAATAGGGACATAGAGATGTCATGGCATGACATGTGTGTTGCAGAATGGAATTTTCATCGTGTGTAAAAAGTGGATATTGTGGTGGTAATAGTGGTGGAGTAGTAGAAGATGGCAAGGGTTTAGTAAGGCGTGAAAGATAGATAAGTCGTGTGTTTTGGGGCGGGAGTATTAGTAGAGTCTGTGGCTGTTGAGAGAAGGGTTGAGTGTGGTGTAAGAGTAAGGAGGAAGTAGGGGCTGGAGAGTGTGAAAGAGTGTTGGTGAGTATAGAAGTAGATGTGTGAATGTCATGAAGTTGTGTGAAAGGGTTGTTTGAAGGTGTTAATGTAGATTGTTTTATTTTGCGAAGAGCCAATCTCTTGGCTTTGTCAAGAGTAGACTCTTGAGCAAGGCGGCGTTTGCGAGAAGCCTTATCTTGGTCTAGACGTTTGCGTTTTTTCTGTGGACTTTCATTAGCACGGCGTAACTTGGCTTGAAGTGCGCGGGCCTTGTTGCGGTCCTGTTGAGTGGTATAAATTTTAGGAGGAGCCATGGAGAAGCGTAGAGCAAAGTCTCAGAGGAGTGAATAGGGCAAGTATCTGAGCACAGAGTTAGGATGAGACAACAGGTAGTAGATAGTGAGAGTAAACCTGAGTGGTGGAGGTAGTCAGGTTTTGAGAGGTAAGAGGCAGTGCTCTGTCAGGAGTAGTAGGTTGGAGGAAGGTAGGAGGCAGTGGCACCTGTAGCTGTGGGAGTCCAGTGAAGTAGTACAGGGCAGAGTGAATGTTGACTCTGAAAGAGTTCTTGGCAGAGGTGAGGAATTAGGTAGGCAGGTGTAGGCAACGTGAAAGGGCGACATAGGCAGCTAGTCAGAGTGGGACTGCGTTGCGTTAGGGGAAATAGTAGGCTGCAGGAAGGTAGAAGTCAGTGGCAGCTGCGGAAGAATACTGGAGGCCAGAGTGACTTTAGACAAAGAACTCGTTATAGGCAGAGTGCAGTGGTGACCTCGGCTGGTAGAGGCAACGTGGTAGAGATCGGGCAGTTGTAATTGTTGAAGAGCGTTGCGCTTGGCAAAATAGTCGGCTGGAGGAAGAAAGAAGGCAGTGGCAGCTGTAGCAGTGAGAGCTGTGATGATTCCTGGAGGGCACAGTGATGTTTGACTTATTGTAGATTTTTTTTATTTTGACAATAAGAGCTGCAAAGGAAATAAAAGAGATAAGTGAGCGGAGGGGCAGTGTGTAGAGGGTGTGGAGGGTAAAGATACATACATGCACATGAGAGGAGGGTGGGTATGTAGATGGTGAGAGGCAGCAGAGGAGGGCATGACTGTAAAAGTAGCGTCAGACGGTCGGATATGGCACAGCGATTAGGTGTGCAATGGCGATATGACGCGAAAGCGCTGCGGATTTGGTCGGTGTAACGGTGCTTACGATGGTGCTACCATCGGCCCAACGGCGGATGGCTCGTTGCGGGTGCAAGCAGCGGCTTCCAGGCGATGAGGCGCCCGGGTACTGGGTCACAAATCATGTGTGACCCGAGGGGCGATGTGCAGCGGTGCTACCTGGCTGTGGGCGGGTGGTGGGGACATTGTATTTAGCGTCGGGGGCGAATGGGAGTGAGCGGGGCGTGGGAGGCTGCAAAGGCTTTTGCGCCCCGCTTACTGCCATTGGCTGGCACGGCCCCTGCAAGCGTATTGGGCGCTCTGTGGTAAAGACAGGACGGCCATCCGATTAGTTCAGGAGGGCGAGTCCTGGGCAATGAGATGGGCATCCTGTGTTGAGTACAGAGCGCCCAATTGGCTTCCAGCGGTCAGGTCAGATGTGTGACCTGAGGGGAGGGACTGCTCCATACATGCAGCTCCCTCTTCTGCACAGGAGAGTGGCGTGTGAGTGGGGCTGTGATAAGTGCCAGCATGCGTGGAGCTTCAGGTGGCAATGGAGGCAGCGTCTATCCCGGCGGCCGCATTACAGCGAAAAGGCATGATGTTACGGCAGCTGCAATGGGGCTATTCACATGGCCGCTCACGTAGCATATGGCTGCATTGCTGCAGCGATATGGCAAGATTGGGTTGGATTTGTATGGTGTGACGGTGCTTACGATGGTGCTAGCATCACCCCAACGGTGGACGCCTGGTGGCGGGTGCAAGCACCGGCTTGCAGGTGATGAGGCGGGCGGCTACGGGGTGACAAATCATGTGTGACCCGGGGGGCGATGTGCGGTGGTGCAACCTGGCTGTGGGCTGGTGCTGGGAGCATTGTACGTAACGTCGTGTGGGCGGCGGTGGCGGGGGTGAATGGGAGGGGGGTGTGGCAGGCTTCAAAGGCTTTCCCGCCCCGCTCAAGTGCATTGGGCGGCGCCGCCCCTGCAAGCGGATTGGGCGCTCTGTAGTAAAGACAGGACGGGCATCCGATTGGGCCAGGACGGAGAGTCCTGGCCAATCGGATGGGCGTCCTGTGTTTACCACAGAGGGCCCAATCTGCTCCCTCCCGAGGGGAGGGACTGCTCCCTAAATGCAGCTTCCTCCGCAGCACAGGAGACTGGCATGTGACAGTAGCTGGGATCAACCTCAGCTTGCGTGGAGCTCCAGGCGGCAATGGACGCAGCGTCCATTCCAATGGGGTTATTGCAGTGAAATGGCATCATGTGACGGCAGCTGCGATGGGGTTATTCATATGGCGGGGCACATAGCATATTGCTGCATCGCTATCGCTACGTGTGACGTGACAGATAGGGCGGTGTGTAGGAGGTTGGAGGCTGGCCTGTGGGGCTGGTGGTCCTTCTGTGGAGGCAGCAGAAAGAAGGAGGAAAGATTGGCGTCTGTGGAGGGGCGAAATTTATTAGTGGGCAGGCAGTGTAAACCTTAAAATACCTGGAGGAAGAAAGAAGGCAGTGGCAGCTGTAGCAGTGAGAGTTGTGATGAATCCTGGAGGGCACAGTGAAGTTTGACTTCTTTTTGACTTTTCTTTATTTTGACAATAAGAGCTGCAAAGAGAATAAAAGATATAAGTGAGCGGAGGGGCAGTGTGTAGGGGCGGGGAGGGTAATGACACATAAATGCATATGACTGTAGGGTTGGTATGTAGATGGTGACAGGCAGCAGAGGAGGGCGTGACCGTAAATGTAGCGTCAGACGGTGCGATATAGCACGGGGATGAGGCGTGTGTTGGGAAAGTGAAGGCAAATCAGCGTGAATTAGTACGTTGTGATGGTGCTTGCGATGGTGCTACCATCGTGGCGGGTGCAAGCACAGGGTTGCAGGCAATGAGGCGCACGGCAACCGGGTCACAAATCATGTGTGAGCCGGGGGGCGATGTGGAGCGGTGCTACCTGCTTGTGGGCGGGTAGTTTGGGCATTGTACGTAGCGTCCTGTGGACGGAGGCGGGGAATAGGTGGCAGGCTGGAAAGTATTTGAGGGGCCACTAACTCGCATTGGCCGCTGGGACCCCTGCAAGGGGATTTTGCGCTCTGTAGTAAAGACAGGACAGCCAACGGATTGGTCCAGGACGGGGAGTCCTGGGCAATGGGATGGGCGTCCTGTGTTCACAACGGAGCGGCGAATGCGCTTCCTGCGCTCAGGTCAGATGTGTGACCTGAGGGGAGGGACTTCTACCTATATGCAGCTTCCTTCACCGCACAGGAGCCTGGCGTGTGACTGGGGCTATGATGAGCCCCAGCATGCGTGGAGCTGCAGGGGGGGATGGAGGCTGCCTCCAACGCGGCGGCGGCATTGCGGGGAAATGGCATAAAGTGACGGGCGGTGCAAAGGGGGTATTCACATGGGGGCGGACGTAGCATATCGCTGGATTGCTGCAGCGATATGGGTAAATGGGCGGGGATTAGCACGGTGTGACGGTTCTTGCGATGGTGCTAGCATCGGGCCAACGCTGCAGGCCTCATGGCGGGTGGAAGCAGTGACTTCCAGGCGATGAGGGGCGCGGCTAGCGGGTAACAAATCATGTGTGAACTGGGGGGCGATGTGCGGCGGTGCTACCTGGCTGTGGGCGGGTGATGGGGGCATTGTACATAGCGTCCTGTGGGCAGCGGTGTCAGGGGCGAATGGGAGTGGGGGGGTGGCAGGCTGCAAAGGCTTTGAGGCCCCGCTGACTCCCATAGGCCGGCGCTGCAAGGGGATTTGATGCTCTGTGGTAAAGAGAGGAGGGGCAACGGATTGGTCCAGGACGGCGAGTCCTGGATAATGGGATGGGTGTCCTGTGTTTACCACAGAGCGCGCAATCCGCTCCCTCCGCTCAGGTGAGATGTGTGAGCTGAGGGGAGGGACTGCTCCCTCCATACAGTGCTCACTGCGGCACAGGACACTGGCATGTGACTGGGATCCACCGAGCATGCGTGGAGCTGGAGGCGACAATGGATGGAGCGTTCATGGCGGTGGCCCCATTGGGGTGAAATGGCATTATGTGACGGCAGGTGTGATGGGGCTATTCACATGGGCGTGCACGTCGCATATGGCTGCATGGCTGGCGCGATATCGCTACATGTGACAGGAGAGTTAGGGCGGTGTGCAGGAGGTCGGAGGCTGGCCTGTGGGGCTGGGACTTGTTGTGTGGAGGCAGGTGAAAGGAGTGGAGGAGGAAAGATTGGCATGAGTTATTTATTACTGGGCAGTGAGTGTAAGGGTATGTCCTCACGGTCCAGAGGAGCTGCGTGTCGGACGCAGCTCCTCCGGACCAGAGGGAAGCCGCGGGTGGCCGCAGAGAGACCACAGTGGCCCCGTACTCAGCATGTGCGGCGGGTGCGGGGCGGCTTCTCCATGCAGTCTCTCTGTGGCAGCCGCTTCCGACTCTGCAGCATGAAATGAACATGCTGCGGAGGAGCGGACTGGCGGCAACCTGCACGCAGCTACAAGACGGCGGGGGTTATGCATAGTGAGATGGGATTTATTGAATGCATCCATTATGCTGTAGGTATGACGCAGAGTTTTGGACGCAGCACAAGACGTGGTCAAACTGAGTTTTATTCTGGAGGATGCACACTTAGGGTATGTACTACACGGTCCAGAGGAGCTGCGTGTCGGACGCAGCTCCTCCGGAGCTGAGGGAAGTCGCGGGTGGCCGCAGAGAGACCCAGGGCCCCGTACTCAGCCATGTGCGGCGGGTGCGGGGCGGCTTCTCCATGCAGTCTCTCTGTGGCAGCCGCTTCCGACTCACAGCATGAAATGAACATGCTGCGGAGGAGCGGACTGGCGGCAACTGCACCGCAGCTACAAAGACGCTGCGGGCGGGTTATGCATAGTGAAAATGGATTTATTGAAATGCCATCCATTATGCTAGTACAGTATGACGCAGCGTTTTGGACGCGCACAAAGACGCTGCGTCCAAACGCTGTGTCTCCTTATTGTGAGGATGCACACTTATTGTTAAAATACCTGTACAAAGTCAGGGTGTGTACAGAGGAGTGTATGTAGACTGTAAAGTGTAGAGGGCGTCACTAACGGGGCGGTCCGTAGCCTGGTGCCATCAAAAGAGCTGTGCTGAGGTGTGTGAGGTAGTACGAAGTGTGATTGGCCGCTGGCGCTTACGTGACCCCACACTGGCCAATCAGCTTGCAGGGGCTACTGCGGCCAATGGGAGTGAGCGGAGTGTGTCAGGCTTAGCAGCCTGACACGCCCCGCTCACTCGCATTGGCCGCTGGCGCCGAGAGGAGGACGTCACCGGCGGCGGCCAATGGGAGTGAGTGGGGCGTGTCAGGCTTTGCAGCCTGACACGCCCCGCTCACTCCATTGGCGGGAGGCGGCGAAAGGAGGACGTGAGTGGCTGGTGGGGCGTGTCAGTATTTGCAGCCTGACACGCCCTCTATGTCTATTGGCGGGCGGCGGCAAGAGGAGGACGTGACTGGCTGCCGTCACCCGCCCACAGCCCAGAGCCCCTACACTGCAACAGGGATCAGCAGCGAGGCGCCAGCGGTGCGAGGGGCGAGGGGTGAGGGGCGGAAGGCACCGCCGGCATCCGGGCAGCGTCGGCTCGTGGGGCCGACGGTTGCCAGGATGGCGGCGGTGTGAGGTAGTGCGGCGGGACTGCGAGCGATGATGCGTAATGCGGCAGCGGCTCGCAATGACGCTGCGCGTCATTGCTCGCAGTCGCGCAAAGGAGTCTGGGATTCGGCTACAGTGCCCGAATTCCAGAACTCCCGATTATATAAGTAGATATATATATATATATATATATATATATATATATATATAAATATATATATATATATACACACTGTGTGCAGAATTATTAGGCAAATGAGTATTTTGATCACATGATACTTTTTATACATGTTGTCCTTTGCTTTTCCTTAGGCAAAATGGGTCAGAAGAGAGATTTGATGGGTTCTGAAAAGTCTAAGATTGTGAGATGTCTTGCAGAGGGATGTAGCAGTCTTGAAATTGCCAAATGTTTGAAGCGTCATCACTGAATAATCAAGCGTTTCATGGTAAATAGCCAACAGGGTCACAAGAAGTGTGTTGGGCAAAAAAGGCACAAAATAACTGCCCATGAATTGAGGAAAATCAAAAGTGAAGCTGCCAAGATGCCATTTGCCACCAGTTTTGCCTTATTTCAGATCTGCAACATTACTGGAATATCAAAAAGCACAAGGTGTGCCATACTTAGGGACATGGCCAAGGTAAGGAAGGTTGAAAAACGACCACCTTTGAACGAGAAACATAAGATAAAACGTCAAGACTGGGACAAGAAATATCTTAAGGTTTTATGGACTGATGAAATGAGAGTGACCCTTGATGGGCCAGATGGATGGGCCAGAGGCTAGATCAGTAAAGGGCAGAGAGCGCCACTCCGTTTCAGATGCCAGAAAGGTGGAGGTGGGGTACTGATATGGGCTGGTATAATCAAAGATGAACTTGTGGGACCTTTTTGGGTTGAGTATGGAGTGAAGCTCAACACCCGGACCTACTGCCAGTTTCTGGAAGACAACTTCGTTAAGCAGTGGTACAGAAAGAAGTCGTTATCGTTAAAAAAAACATGATTTTCCTGCAGGACAATACTCCATCACATGCATCCAACTACTCCACAGCGTGGCTGGCCAGTAAAGGTCTAAAAGAAGAAAAAATAATGACATGGCCCCCTTGTTCAACTGATCTGAACCCCATGGAGAACTTGTGGTCCCTCCTAAAATGTGAGATCTACAGGGAGGTAAAACAGTACACCTCTCAGAACAGTGTCTGGGAGGCTGTGGTGGCTGCTGCACGCAATGATGATCGTAAACAGATCAAGCAACTGACAGAATCTATGGATGGAAGGCTGTTGAGTGTCATCATAAAGAAAGGTGGCTATATTGGTCAATAATTTTTTTTAGTTTTGTTTTTGCATGGTAGAAATGTTTTTTTCTAAATTTTGTGCAGTTATATTGGTTTACCTGGTGAAAATAAACAAATGAGATGGAAATATATTTGGTTTTTATTAAGTTGTCTAATAATTCTGCACAGTAATAGTTACCTGCACAAACAGATATCCTCCTAAGATAGCCACATCTAAAATAACCCCATTTCAACCTCCAAAAATATTTAGCTTTGATATTTATGAGTCTTTTGGGTTGTTTGAGAACACAGATGTTGATCAATAAAAACAATAATCATCTAAAATACCACTTGTCTAATAATTCTGCACACAGTGTATATATATTAGAATCTGAGAGTCCTAAGTGGTTGATACCTTTTAATAGCTAGCTGAAAGGATGGTAAGAACACGCAAGCTTTCGAGACACTATGGCCTCTTAATTAGGCTTAATAAACCTGATGAAGAGGTCATAGACTCTCGAAAGCTTGCGTGTTCTTACCATATTTTCAGTTAGCTATTAAAAGGTATCAACCACTTAGGACTCTCAGATTCTAATATATTTTTTTCATTCTCTACATGAACATCTACGGTTACATCACCAACTTGTATTATGTGTACATACAGAAACGTAAGACAATATATAGGCTATATTCTTCCTGAAATCTGATGCCATGCATAATATAATGTTACATGCTGAATATTTAGATAAATGACAGACCTAGTAACACATAGACGACTTTAGACTACCTGAAAAACCCGAACCTTCAGAAAACAAAGCATCCTGTAGAGAACTCGTATACAGTCAGGGCTTGTCATGAAGAGAAATATTTAATTCATCACTACTACTCACAGTACATTCAGTGGAATGCTCTAGAAAACCTCTATTCAAATTTATTTTATTTTTTTTATTCAGAGGGGCAGGGGGTAATGAATGGGAAATAGAGAGCCACATTAAGCCATGGAGTTGCAGAAAACAGAAAAACCTGTTACATCTATTTTTGTCACATATGCTTACCTCAAAATGTTTCTGAAGGGAGAAGAAGCAAGAGATTGCATGCTTCTTCGAATGGACACTTTGTTTCCCTAAGGGTACTTTAATGCCGCATTCTAGCACGCGTACGTCCACAACCCCAAGTGTCCACCTGCAGTAAATGTATACTCCCAAAAATGGTGCACAATAGAGCACACATTGACTCCGTGTGCACCATTAAAGTCAATAACCCCGTCGGCATGTATGTTCGTTTTGCATGGGGTTTGGACGTAAGTCACTGAAAGTGTGCTAGAAGGCAATGTGAGAGTACCCTAAGAAACTGCCTGGATGATTATCATGTTACGCTTTTTACATGTTCTTGCTCAATTGCCCTGCATAAATAATTTATTTATTGCAGGATTTTCATGAAGCTAAAAGGCCACAAAAGATCACGGCACCACAAGACTTCACTACTTTGACTGACATTGGGGACGAGTGTGTTTTTTTTCCTGATGATGGAGCTTGTTCAACTCTAAAATATGTAGCTTATTAAAACTGCTCTTATGTTCAACATCTTTATCTCCATTGGATTCTTCTTGACCACCACCACAGCAGAGTAATCCATATATCCTGTTCCACTATTGCAGTGAAGACGATTCATCACTTAAAGGAATCCTGTCACCCTCAGAACGCCTCCTTAGCTACAAAAACACGTCCCTGCAACATAGTATCACTAATCTCACACTTCTTTTGTCTCCTAAAAGCATCCTGTGAAAGTGGAGAAAAACGTTTTAATACTCACTCATTAGTGATTAGAATTAGCAGGGGCTATATTCTTTAGCCCTTAGGGCGTGTTGTTTTGCAGCTACAGGATCCACCCTCTCTCTCTCTGTGTGCTCTGCTTGTGCAGGCATTACCCTCCCCCCTCTCTATCACTCAATGAATGCAAATCATTAGTCCTGCCTTCAGCTCCACATCACAGCAGCACAGACAGAGAGAGGGTGGATCATTCAGGGGGTGATAATGAGCACCTAGAGAGGGCTTAGAGTCTCACAGGGGACGCCCTGTGAGACTCATTCAGGGACAAGAAGTCTCAGATTTGTAGGTGTATACTGTTGATTATTCCAATGTTACAGAGCGCTTTTTTTATAGAAAAGGAGCACTAATACTGATATGTTAGGGTGCAGGGACAGGTATTAATAGGGTTGGGGGTGATTTGGAGGGGTCAGGTTCCCTTTAACTGTCAGCTGGTTGGAGGACATATTGCTATGTATGAAAGGAAAAGACAAAAGTTTGCACCACGCTGATCCCACACTTTGAATAAGGGTTAATCAGAGATACACTCACCTGGAACTGTTGTGCACCGCACAACAGGGGATGGAGTACAGGGTGAGTGTAAAATCGGTCTGTTTTCCCGAAGCGACCTTCAACTTGGCTCTGTGCGGTAAGGCTCCGAGGTCGGGGCGACCGTGTCCACCGGGCCTGATCACTTAACCCCAAGGGAGGCAGTTCTATTGCATGTTCAGCAGGGTCTCTCCTCAAGCAGCTCTCATACCACACCCCGAAGGGAGGAGGGTAATAAGAAGAAGGAAAAATAGTATGGAAATGAGCGCTAGAAAAGACCAGGGAACTGAAAATTAAGAGAATTACCTCTAAGTTTATTTAAAAAGTAGGTAAAGCGAGCCCTCAACCACCAGTGGTTGAGGGCTCGCTTTACCCACTTTTTAATAAACTTAGAGGTAATTCTCATAATTTTCAGTTCCCTGGTCTTTTCTAGCGCTCACTTCCATACTATATTTCCTTCTTCTTATATTGCTATGTATGACATCAGTCCAGCCTAGGCAGACCCTTGTGATGCTGGTCAACTGTATCACTAAAAGGAGGAGTTGATAGAGGCGATATAAGGTTGTGTTCTTGGCAACATTGAGTAGGCATAGTTTATTCAGAGTGTAAAGACATATAACCTGAGGTAGTTTAGATTAAGTAGAACACCATCCTGTAAGAAGTCAGTTCATAAGGGTGTTTGGCTGAAGGCCAACAAATCCTGGTAGTGGGAAAGTAGACCAATCTAGAGTTTGTCCATTACACTCATGAGATTTTTTTTTCATGGTGTCTATCTGAGTAGTGTACAAGTTTTACTTTAGGATTAAACTAAAAGATACTGCTTAATAATAATAATAATAATAATAATAATAATAATCAACTATATATTGAAATACTGGTAATGTGGCTGTTATTGAATTAGTGGAAATAATAATAATAATTATTATAATAATGTATACTTTGAAGTATTAATAATAGTCATTATGGTATTTGTAGCTATAGTAATAATAGTTATGTATATTTTGAAGCACTAGTAATAGTGCTTGTAGCTGTTCTGGCAGAAGTGGTAATGATAATAAATTATAATAATTACAAGATTGAAGAACTAATTTTTTGCTGCACCTGTGTTACCAGTAGTTCTTTTAGTAGTGGTAATAATAATCACAAATAACATTGACATTTTACTACAGTGTTGGCAGTAAAATAATAATTTACAATAATAATTATATACAATGACCCTTCTAAACATTTTAGATACCGTACATGACGCAAGCCTTTCTGCATCTTGTCTACTAGAAACGCCATCCTGTTTAATTGGTGTTATCCTATGATTCAATTTCACAGGAATATAGGTATTTTGCCACCGACAAAATCCAACACCACTGTTATATGAGTCATGGAAATGACAGAACTGCAATTCTGGATATTCACAAGGCATGAAAAACGTGCTCCCATGTTGGATTGCTCTATTGTTAATAATATGGTTAATAATTACCTCCTCAGATATATATATATATATATATATATATATATATATATATATATATATTATATATATGTGTGCTAATGTTGAAAAACTGGTTAATTTATTCTCTGATGGCATGTTAATTAGTTTACTCATTTATTTTTATAATTTGCTCTCTTGTCTAAATGGTAACAGAAATTTATTTTTTTTATTATTATTATTTAAATTTATTTATTTTCTTCTTTTTTTAATAATAAACTGTCTGCCTTCTTTTCGATTTAGTTGCCCATATGGCGGCTCAATACCACACACACATGCACTTTTGGAGGTTTAATACTACATTTGGCTGACAATGCATCTTATATAAAGAAGGAAATCCAAGGCTTTTATTACAAGTGACTCCATCGCAGAGGAAGTCGTCAAATGATAGCAGGCCCATTTCTTTCATTAGTATGTATGAACTATTTACCATAAGAAAGATTTCACATACTCGTTCCTGAAAACAGCTGAAAAACCTCCAACAATATCTGCAATTTCTAGCCTCATGTGCCTACCCTCTTCTCTTTGTGATGTTCCCCTGGTTTTAGCAGGAAAGGGTCAGAGAGGGCAGAGACGTTGGCAGTAAAAAGGACAGCCTTTGTGTTATGTGGTTTAGGGAAGAAAGAATAGGCTTAGAGGGGAGTTTTGTAACACAGGGATTTTACTTAACCTCATTAGTTCCAGATGGGCCCCAGTATAGTGACAATTCTCTCCATAGTAAATACTGGTTAATATTACAGAATATCTGGCAGAATATCAGAGAGCGTCTCTGGGTGTTTCCTTAGGCGCACGCTGTATGGTGACTGATGGAGAAATGTGAAATGCAGGTCCACCCAGTAATTCTATACTGCTCCTCTTCCTCCAGCTCACACATATGTTGTGACTTCTAGTCTATCATCCCATTGTTTGTCTATCTGAATCTTGTCAAACACTTTTCTATGGCGGCTCATCAAAGTGCTACCCCTGGTATAGCTGCAGTGTGAACACTGCTAGGTGCAGGGTATACCTCGTCCATCTGTTTATGAAGAACATATCACAAGGAGTATTATATGTCTATATATACCATATGATCGCTCCTTATTGTGCTCAGGTCGCATCTGCTCTAAACTAAAACTTTAATATCTGTGACATAAATATAATAGCGGGAGGCTTATTGTCCTAAGATCAAAAGATAGCAAAGAGTCTAAAAGTTTGTTATACGGTATACTATGACTGTTACTCTACAACACTACTATTCTGATGCACAGCAAAAGCAATTATTACTTCAACTCCAACTATCTACTAAGTAGTCTATCTATCTATCTATCTATCTATCTATCTATCTATCTATCTATCTATCAATTTTACAATCTGTCTCTTCTTCTTCTTTGACCTAATATATCTATTTGTTAATTTAATTAATTCTTTTTAATCTATCTATATATGTATCTCTCTTGTCTCATACCTGTTTATCACTCTATCTATCTATCTATCTATCTATCTATCTATCTATCTATTCTTTCTATCTATCTATCTATCTCAAGTATCAAGCTATATATCTATCACTTTTGGCTCAAATCTATTTATCTCTCTGTCGATAACTCTATTTGACAATCTGTCTATCTTTTCCTCCTTTGATCTAGTATATCAATTCATCTATTTGTTAATCTAACTAAAGTATCATCTATCCATCTATGTAACCAAAAATAGAAACAGCCCTGCAACTTAATGAAAAATAGGTGCAAACTCTCCAAAACATTAGATACCTACTAGTCCAAATAATACAGTTACCAAAAAATAGATACAATTACTTCAAAAATTCAAAAGTATAAAGAGGAGTTTATTGAGTCCATATGGCATGGCAATGTTTTGTTGGAAACCCACTTTTATCAAGCCAAACGCCACCACGCCATATGGGCTCAATAAAGTCCTCTTTATACTTTTGAATTTTTGGAATGATGCCTCTATTTTTTAGTATCTATCTATCTATCTATCTATCTATCTATCTATCTATCTATTATCTATCTACTATATATCTATCTATCTATCTATTTTGTCTCATATTTATCTATTCATTTATCTATCTCAGTCATCCTATCTATCTCATTCTATCTCTGCATCTATCTCGTTTTATCTATCAATCTATTTGACAACATTTTGTCTTTTCCTCCATTCATCTAGTATATCTATACACCTATACGTTATTCTAAGTATTGTATCTCTTACCAATTCAATTCAATAAAAGCTTTATTGGCAGGACTAATTACACATTAGTTTTACCATAGCAAGTGTACAAAAGGGAATAGGGATAGGGACTGTGGGAATGATGGGTAGTGACTCTGGGAACGATGGATGGGGGCAAGTCCAGGGTAGGGGCTATAAGAACAATAAATGGGGGCAGATCCAGGGTGGGGGGCTTCAAGAACAATGGATGGGGCACATCCAGGATGGAGGCAAAGAAGTCCATGGTCTATCACAGTCCCCTTTCTATCAATCGATCTATTTGACAGTTTGTGTATTTCTCTCCTTTGATCTAATGTATCTATATAGCTATTTGTCAGTCTAACCAAAGTTTCATCTATCTTCTATATATCTATATATCTATCTCTCGTCTTATATTTAGTTAATTATTTATTTATCTATCTATGTCATTCATCCTATCTATCTCGTTCGATCAATCTATTTGACAACCTGTTTGTATTTTCCTCAATGTAACTCATATACTATCTATCTATCTATCTATCTATCTATCTATCTATCTATCTTTCTATTTATTATCTATTAATCTATCTATTTTATATATATATATCTTTATGGGCCGCTTTACACACACAGATATCTGTGACCAACTTCTGAACAGATCTCTGGTTGCAGTGAAATCATGGATACATTGTTCTATTGTACACAGCCACAAAATGGAGCAATGTGTCCATGATTTCACTGCAACCAGAGATCTGTTCAGAAGTTGGTCACAGAAGTTGGTGTGTGTAAAGCGGCCCTATCTTTTATATGTTATATATGTTGCTCTTCTGTCTCAGATTTATTTATCTTTATCTATCTATCTATCTATCTATCTATCTATCTATCTATCTATCTATCTATCTATCTATCTAATCTATCTATCTATCTATCTTATTTATCTATGTATCTATCTATCTATACTCTATCTATTTAAATATCTTTATGACCTGTTTTCTTTTCTCTTTTGATCTATTTTTATCTATCTATCTATCTATCTATCCCAAAAAATAAGAAAAGCATCACTCCTTAATTACATGAAGTATTATGCCTTTATTGGGCCACCAGGTATACATGGCTACATTTCGTTCCTAGCAGACCTTCTTCCAGCCTGCTAGGACCGAAACGTCCCCATATATACCTGATGGCCCTATAAAGGCATAATACTTCATGTAATTAAGGAGTGATGCTTTCCTATTTTTTGATTTGTATATCTATAGTAATGAGAAGATTGCTTGGAGAGATTTTTGCACCCGAACTTTGTTGACTGTGCTGCTCTATATTTTTTTCACTATCTATATATAATCTATCTATCCCTCTATCTATCTATTTATCTATCTATCTATCTATCTATTTATCTATCTATCTATCTATCGGTCCAGTTACACACACAGATAATTGTGCAGAGATTGTTGGCAGATCTCTGGTTGCAGTGAAATCACGGACACATTGTTCTATATTGTGGCCGTGTACAAATGTAACAATGTGTCCATGATTTCACTGCAACCAGAGATCTGAGACCAATATCTGCACAATTATCTGTGTGTGTAACTGGGCCTTATCCTTAATCTATCCCTCTATCTATCTATTTATCTATCTGTAATCTATCTTTCTATCTATCTATCTATCTATCTATCTATCTATCTATCTATCATCTATCTATCTTTCTATAATCCATCCCTCTATCTATCTATCTATCTATCTATCTATCTATCTATCTATCTAGTTATCTATCTATCTATCTATCTATCTATCTATCTATCTATCTATCTATCTATCTGTCTGTCTGTCTATCTATTCATCTCTCTAGTATAATTATGTTAAGAGGCCTTCCTTTATGGCATTGTTAGTGAAATGCTTGTTATTATATATGAATACAAACCTCCACAAAAACCTCTGTGGTCAATCATGGCTACCTCCATTCACTTTGATGTATACTTGTGTAATATATGTAATATTTGTGGGAAATGTTGGCAAACAGTTAAGGTTTCTGATTCTACATACAAATTATGTGACATTATTACTTTTCTAAGATACTTTTAGCATGGTTAGTATTTCAACTACTTTTAACGATCGAACATCTTACAAGTGATGGTAGGCCTACTTCTTATGTGTTGGCATTTAAAATGAAGACACACAAACATAATATAAAATGTAGCATACAATCCCTACTGTCACATGCTTTCTTATGATGACACTGCCCCACTGATATTAGATCTTCAGTGGAGGATATGTGTCCTGACAACTGTTAGGGAACAAATGTACACGGACAATATTATACTCATAGACAAATAAACTAAAGCAGCAAATTAGCATTCTATAATAATGAAACAAACAGGCCGCCTTCACCATCTGCCACTTTGTAAGTCACTTACAGTTTTCTACATGGATAAATGGTAATAATGGTTTCTTAGCACCTAGGTAAGTGTTACATGGTCAGATACAGGGGTACACTCACTCCAGTCCACCATTGTCAGTAGTTGTTCCAATAATGGGCCATACCAGCACTTGTAAACTGGTCTTTCCAAGGTAAGATGTTATCTCTAGATCCCAGGACAAGGAAATATTAGATCCTTGAATCTATGAGGTGTAAGTCTAGTTTTGTATTTTATTGATAGATTCAGGTTACTTTTTTGTATTAATGTTTGAAGTTTAGCCAATGTGCTTCTTCTCTAGGCCTAAACCTTGCACACTTAAAGAGCAGATTATTGGGATTTACAGTAATAACCCATCAAAAAGAGAAATATGTGTATGTATCCATATCCATATTGATAACTATTTCTCAATGTCTTTGTAGTATGTACTGATATAGAGGACATATGTACCCTTTAGATAATTCTTGATATCAGCCAAAGTGACCCAACACCCAACGGTGGCTGAAGCAGTTGTACCACTATGAGACAACCAAAGGGTTGAAGGTTCTCTCAACTCAGTCAGGTGCTTACAGCATATTGGTGATAAGTCAAAATGTCAAAGTCTGACATGTAAGGAATTACTACAGTAGATCTGATACTAACACTGCTTACTCACACTAACCGGTAGACATTGCTGCTAAGGCTCATCAATATCATAGTTACACGAGCGAGGAAACTTTCACTCAAGACAATTATGTGTTTCAGGATGGAACAGTAGACAGTTATTTCAGTTGTCTAGAATGAAAAATAGTCTCTCCACACAAGTCACGCAACAGCAATACTGGTGATTTCCAAACCTTATAGCATAGATAGAAAATTTCCAAATTAGATATAGATATTCTGGGAATTAATCTGAACATACAATCATTATATTAGTTATCAGATTATTTTTTAACAAATATTGGAATGTGTTGGACTTGAACATAAAACTTGCACTACTACTCCTAGTACTACCGTTACTGCAGTGTAATCAAAGAGATAGCTCTGAAATCCATTATCCAAGAAAAGAGAAAAGTACGTATGGGCCAGTGGAAGTATCTTACATCTGATGGACTCTATTTACAATCCTCTGATCAAAATTGATTGCAAAATTATCGACAAAATATCAAATATATGGATTTGTTCACACTTCCAGTCTCTGCTAAGTGCATAGTAAACTTTTCAATATTATTATTATTACTTATTCACCAAATCCAATTTTTATATTTTCTCTATTTTTAGTTATGGATTATTGGAAAGGTCAGATGGCATTTAGTATTGGCCAGAAACAAACCTGATAACAAGGTGAAACAAAGACAAAAGGCTTAATGTAAAAAATATTTAGGTACTGCAGCAACCATGTACTAAATACTACATCCCAACTGTAAAATAATGCCTATACCTTGGAAAATCATCCATATTATACTTATACCTCAAGAGACGCTATATCTCTTTACTCTTTTAATATGCGTCACCAAGGTTTTAAATGATAGAAAACTACGTATCATTATTTGACACATTTCTTTGGAAATAGGGGAGTTCTCTAGTATAAGATCTATATAGGTATTGGACTAACCATTATGAGTTATGACCATGTGTTACTCTTATGCTTGAGGCCTAATGGTGCTGAATACTAAAGCGATTGTAGAATATACTACATGGATTACTCTTCACTAGCCAATGACCAAAATTCAATTGCTATAACATGCTTTCCATTACTAAAACTAAAACGTGCATGGTGAAAGACAAATGAAGGTAGAATCATGTACCCTACCCATAGTCATCTAATAAAGTCAGGGACTTCTATAGCTCTTGACTCATTTCCAAGGCTGAAGGAGCAACTTCCTAACAAGACATCAGCATAAACCCTGCAGCACTACTGTGACCCAAGAGTCAACTCTATTCTCATCTCCTCTACAATATTATCAGGACTGCACAGCATGATATTGCTTTGGTGTTCCTCACTCCTGACAGAGGCTGTACCAGTAAGGCTAGACATAAAGGGGCTCTTTGAGATTATGCACCAGACCCCTCAAAATACTGGTATGCATGCGAGTACACACACATACACACATACACACACATACATATACATGTCTGTGTATGTATACTACATATATACACATAGAGATATCCGCATATCTATATATAACTGTATGCATGTATACTATATATATATGTATATATATATATATATATATATAAATATATATATATACACATATATACACACACATATACAGTGTGTATGGGTAGATACAGATGTATCCCCACTTCATTAGTGCTGATGTGCAATACGTGGTTGACAGCAGAACTTCCAACCTCAATGGATGGAGCTTTGTAGCATAAAACAGTATACTACATCCACGTATACATCTTATGAACATTTAGGTTCGACTATAAGAAAGATATATTAATTCACATATATAGGACCATTAATTTCACGGCGCTATATGTACATCAGCAACTCTGTCCCCATCGGGGCTCTATACCTATTTCGAGTTATAATGATTTTGCGCAAATTATGGAATACATGACATACCAAAAAAACAAACATATATACATATTGTTCACAACAACTGGGTTATTGAAGGGTAAAACAAGGGGATAAAAAAGAACAAATGTATACATTTCTGGGTCAGATTCTTCATGAAAGGAAATTATATGTATTTGGGAATGCTGGATAGACACTCCACACTTAAGCAGGAGCTATCATGGCATGTCTATGTGGGAGGAGATGCTGCTAAGTTTCTACTTAAAAATCAGTGGAGAATAGATACAATGTGTTTATGCAGAAACTGTAGGATAGATACATATTATATATACACAGCACTGCAGGATCTTGTGTGGAAGTTCTCCTCTACCTCTGATGTCTTCTTCACCTTCTATCCAGTAAACACTAGGGCTGATCAGCTGTGAGGACTGGATGCTGTGCAGTAAGAATTACCCTGACTTAGAAGGAGTATTAGGGTCTTCCATCACTCATAAGGAGTATTAGGGTCTCCCATGACTCATAAGGAGTATTAGGGTCTTCCATGACTCATAAGGAGTATTAGGGTCTTCCATGCTTCCAGCATCCCCAGGACTGAGTGTGACACTGATGTCACAGATGTCACCTACTCCATAGGAGCTCCAGCCTGTGCTGTGCAATATGGGACCATGCAGGAGATGCTTCACTCACCTTCATTGCTTGGGCTGCTGGAGGTCCCCGAGATGTAGCAGCAGGTAATAAGCCAAATCCAAAGGGTGACATAAGAGGCAGATCCAGAGCCCAGAGCCCGGGAGCCTGCAGTGTTAGAGCAGGGCAGCCCAGCAGACAGCAGCAGCATCTTGTCAGCAGTAATCCCACAGAGGACCTCTTCTCTCCTAGATGTCCACAATCCTTCTGAATCCTGGAGGAGCTGGGGATGAACTTGTCCCTTCCTTTTAGTGCTCGTGTCTTCCTGGGATGGGATCAGGTGTAAGGCTTTCTCTCCTTCCTCCTCCTCTCCTACAAATAACCCTGATGAGCCTCCTACTTCTCTCCTCCTCTTCACCACTTTGATGTGGACGCGTGTGATGATGATGATGATGATGATGATGAAGACTCACAGGACCCAGATGATGGGGGTGGTGGGATGAGAGATGTGACAACACCAGCCCCACACACACTTTTCTTCTCCCCCACCAAAGTCAGACGTTAGTAGGATGGAAAACAAGAAGAGAAGGAGAATGACAGGGGACAGCAGGCTGCAAGGATGTCCACATTAATGCTGGCTGATAGGGAGATAGTGAGTGACAAGCACTGGGGGGATAGAGGGCAGACCTGGATGAGAAATAGCTGAGGATGGAGCAATGGATGACAAGAAGTAAACAGCCAGCACAGCTCAGTGCCAGCAGTGCCAGCTCTCCACACTGCCCTCAGTTCTCCTGCCAGGGACACTGTGTAGACATCCTGCTCTGTAGGGGAGGAAGGGATGGAGGAGCCAGGGTGAAGTTCAGCAGCATCACAGGATGGTGAAGAAGAATGCCATGCTGCCTCTGCTGCCAGCAGGGTACAGCACCAGTGCTGGATGCAGACTGTCACACATTTCTACTATTGCCTACAGGAAATACTGTATCCTCTACTATGTATTCACACCCTGGCAATAACAAAGGAGGAAAGGGGCTGCTGCCTTATAAATCACTGCTGTCAGCCTCAATGAAATACAAGATTTCCTTCTGAGCTGCTGATACCTGATCCTCAGCATTCACCAAGGCATCTTCTCTGCAAGTGCACAATGCAATAGAACTTGGACTGCTTTGGGGGGGACATTCTTCATGGAGGAGATCCCTCCTCTAATCATTATGGGGGTGTTTTTAAATGACCTTAATATAATCAAAATATAGTTGTGATATTTTGAATAAATCTCACATAATATAAAAAATATTGGAATCTTGAGAGTCGTGAGAGTCCATAGATATATGCACACATAGATATATGCAGTATATATGTGTGTACACACACACACACACACACACACACACACACACACACACACTAACACATATATATATATATATATATATATATATCCATAGTATTGCTGCAGATTGTGCAGATGCACAGAGGCTCCAGAGGAAAGGGGGCCCCCTTCCATTTCCAATGTGACAAACAGCTTCTGTCAGAGACACCTTGTTCAGTTGCACAGGGCCCATATTTTGCTCTTGCACATGGGCCCTCTTATGTCAGTGTCCGTCCACCCCTGACACTGTATTTATATCAGAATACAGTGGAAAACACTGACTATGAAGCATCCTGGTACAAGAAAAACATGTTGGTCCCTCTTTGTGTCAGTGACAGGACCTGTTTGCTCATGTGAATGTGAAAGTGGGCCCCCCTTAGGCTATGTGCCCACGATGCGTATATATCGCAGGTTTTGCTAATAGTTTTCCACAGATATGCTGCAGATCTGTCCCAAATCTCCAGCAGCATGAGTTAACATTAAAGTCAATCTAAATGCTGCAGACCTGTCCCAATGTAGCAGAAATAGTGTGCTGTTTAGTGTGGGAAAACAAGCAACATGTCAATTACTGCTGTGTATTTTCCGGCACCAATGCATGTCAGGAGATCCCCCTCTCTCGTCCCGAGCTCGAATGTATTTTTTGGCTTTGAGGTAAAGTGACCCTCGCTTTACAAAAAGGATTTGTGCCCTATCTTATTGTGTGAAAATGTTAATAAAATTTCTTGTGCAAATGCAGACAGGACTTCAAACATTAATTCTAATAAAGTAGTGGATTAAAACCATTTGTGCAGCCCCTCACCAGGTGCCCCCATAATATAATTATGTACACAAGAAATTGTATAAATATTTTCACACACTAAGATACGTCATCAGCCCTTCTCGTGAGGTGTCACTTTCTCACAGGACAAAATCCTGCACCTTCCCGTACCAAACAACACTGTGATAGCATAACACCTATTTTGGTCCATGTTTTTGTTTGAAGGTGCAGATTCTTGTCCCCAAAAATCCACACCTACATTTTACCATGGGCACATAGCCTTGCCTTCCCTGTGTGGCTGCAAACATTGCATCAATGACATGTCCAAATGTGGCGCCCCTGCGTACAGGTGGCCACAGAAGGGAACTGCAGCCAGGCAGTTAGGACATAGTAAACACTACACCCTCACAGCCCACATCCCCACGCATAGAGAGGGTTCACATCCAGCTCTGAGGTCGGACACTATATGAGACCAGGAGGAGTGGTGGATGAGGAGTGGGTTGGGCACACCAGAAGGTCAGGTGACTGACAGTATATAGAGAGGGGGAGGAGTGAAGGAAGTCAGTAGGCTGAAGTAGCTGAGATGCAAAGACCTAAGAGTAAGCCATGGTGCTGAGATGTAAAGGTTGAAGGAGATTGCACGTCCTGGAAGAGCCTAAGCTGAGGAGCGCAGACCCGTACTGAGCCAATGCGAGCCAGATGGGGGGGAAAGCCCGTCCAAGATGCTGAAACCACCAGGAGTGTGATAGACAGAGAAGGGACGTGTGCAACCCGTGCCCTGGACAGCAGCGGAAGCTACTAACAGCAGGTGGAGAAGCCCTCCTAGATATCTGAAGGAAACAGAGGAAGGAGCCTGGTAGTTTAATGCTGTGGACTACTGCAGGCTGGGCTAAGGCAGAGTGTCAGCTCTGAAGGGGACCGACAATTCACCCGGTATCCCCAGATTCACTGACGGGGAGCTTTAGTTTCAAGCTGGAGTTCCTAACCCAAAGAACAGGCAGCTCAGTGACACACTAGGACTCACAGAAGCCCGAGTCACCGCTATACTGTTCAGCGTCCGCATACACCCGTGTAAGACGGAGAAAGAGAGTAAAAGCCCGGAAAGGTACACTAAGAGACTGTGTGAGGGGTCACGAGGAGAGAGGAGCCTGGCTGCAGGAGAGAAGGGAACCCGGAAAGGGAGTAGAAAGCAACTGTGTACTTGAACTGTGAATAACCTGTAACTTGCTTGAAGAAGAACAACTTAAGTAAAGCTTTGGAAACCCTGAATTCCTTGTCAGACTCTATCTGCAGACCCTCTCTCCCATACAGGCTTGCACCAAGAAGATCTCAACCTGCAGAGCCACAGCCTGTCAGCACCAACGCTGAGGAGAGATCCCTGCAGCGTCTGCAAGTAAGTGTGCTCCAGCAACACACACACCAACAGACTTTAACCCTTTACTGCCCGGGGGATACAGTTCCCCCACTGGAACTATACCACCTCCGCTGCCCTCACATCACCCCCGGAGGTTCTGCAGCAGCGGCGGCCCCCATTACTGGCCGCACCAAGTGGGTGGCGTCACCCGTGACAATATCCCTTGTAAATATTCCCCTTTTATTGTGCTGAGCCAGGGACACGGTCCGGACCAAGCCACCAGTGACATCCCCAGCAGTAGACCGGTCCGGTACCGAGTACCCCACGTCCCTTGGGGCTCCACACACACCTGGGGCAGAACTAGAGTCTGATGGGCCTGGTGCAATATTTAGACCTGTTCCCTCCCCTAGGCACATGTTGGTCAGATGCATGGGCCCCATGTAATGTTCTAAATCCTATAAAGACTCACAAATTGATCCCTCTCTCCCTTCATTGGGTATTGATTCCCTACATCCTGCTATATATGGTCCTCCTGCTGGTATATGGCCATTTTAAAGGTAAATATGTACTCCATTCTGGTATATATGGTCTTCCCTCTCCACCTCCATAGTCCCCCAATTATTATAATTCACCCCATATTCATCCATATATTACAATTTACCCCCATAGTCCTCCATGTATTATATTGCATCCGCCATTCATAGTAGTCATTCAGGTAGTCATTCAATTATTATAAAGCACCCCCATTATCCTCCTTATAGTATAATGCCAGTTCATAGCCCTCAATATAGTATAATGCAGCCTCACAGCCATCCATAGAGTATAATGCACCCCCATATTCGTCCATATAGTATAATGCACCCTCATAGTCCTCTGTATAGTGTAATGCACCCTCATAGTCCTACATATAGCATAATGCACCCCACAGTCCTCATTATAATATATTGTACCCCCATAATCCTCAATATAGCATATTGCACCCCATATACCGCCATATAGTATAATGCAGCTTCAAAACCATCCATATAGTCTAATGCAGCCTTAATTAGTATAATGCAGCCTAATAGTCCTCCCCTCCATATAGTATAATGCAGGCCAATAGTCCTCCATATAGTATAATGAATTTCCAATCCCTTCATATAGTATAATGTAGCCTCAAAGCACTTCAATTAGTATACTGCAGCCCAATAGTCCTCCATATAGTATAATGAGCTTCCAAGCACTTCATATAGTTTAATGTAGCCTCAAAGCACTTCAGTTAGTATAATGCAGCCTCAAAGCAGTTCAAATATGATAATGCTTCTTCAAAGCCCTCCATATAGTATAATGTAACCTCAAAGCCCTCTATATAACATAATGGAGTCTCATAGCCCTCCATATAGCATAATACACTCATATAGTCCTCAATATAGCATAGTGCAGACTCAGAGCCTTACATAAAGTGTAATGCAGTCTCACAGTCCTCCATATAGCATAATGCAGCTTCACAACCCTCCGTATAGCATTATGCAGCCTCACAGCCCTCCATATAGCATAGTGTAGCCTTACAACCCTCCATATAGCATAGTGTATCCTCACAGTCCTCCATATAGCATAGTACAGCCTCACAGCCCTCCAAATAGCATAAAGCAGCCTCATAGCCCTCCATATTGCATAGTACAGCCTCACAGCCCTCCATACAGTATAATGCACCCACATATCCCTCCATACAGTATAAAGCAGCCTCATAGCCCTCTATATTGTATAGTGCAGCCTTACAGCCTTCTATACTACATAATGCAGCCTCATAACTCTCCATACAGTAAAACACAGCCTCATATATGCAACCTCATAACTCATAACTTTCCATACAGTATAATGCACCCACCCCTCCTCCCCCCATAATCCTCTGGGCACCATGTACTCACTTATTAAAGAAATAAATCTGTACTTACGTCTCCCAGTTGACCCGCAGCTTCATTCTCTTTGCAAATACTGAAGACTCAGGAGCAGGAGGCAGAGACGGCATGCTTTTGACTCACCGTAGCCGGGGTGTACAAGTCTCGGGCTGTCACCGCTCCCTGTCATGGTACCGCGCCTGAGGCTGTGTGGGCCCGGTGGTCCAGATCAATAAAGTTAGCTGAACAGATAAGGGGTTAATTCTTGTCGTGACGCCACCTGCGGGAATTCCGGTGATTTCACCGGTGCTGCTTGGGCCTCCAGGGGATGGGATGCAGCAAGATGGACGAGCGGGAGTCCCCGGAGCCAGAAGCTGCACAAGATGTTGTGGGGCAGCTTAGTTACTCTTAGTACGCGGGATTAAACAGTTCTGAAGAAACACGGACACTGATAGTCTCTGTAACGGGTATTTTACTGTATCCAGCAGATGATACATGGTATACAGGTAACGGGTAACGGACCAGGTGGACTTAGCAATGACCGGTATGGTTTCAGAGCTCAGCGGTGTTCCTCCGTTCTAAACTTATTCTAGGTGAGTTGCTGATGTCGCCTTTGTGTGCCAAGTTCGGGTACAAGGGGCTACTTAAATTTCCCTGCCGGTGTGTACGTTCCGCTGTGAGAGGTAACCTGGGTCCTTTTGGTGGGTACTCCGCTGGCAAGACGGCTCTGTTTGCGGCAGCGGTGGGGTACTCCTGTAGAGCGGTCCCTCCACTCCTGGTTTGCATAGCAGTGATAAACGACTTGCTAGCTTCGGAACCAGTGATCTGGTTGTAGATGGGCGCGGGTGTATTTTGATCCATAGATGTTCGCCCAGAGTCCAGTTGTTGAGGCACCGAGTAATGGCGCCAACCGGTAGGTGATCTACGGGGCTGTACGGGACTGTGCAGAGCACCCTTTTCCTACGTTCCTCCTGATCACTTCATTCTCCTTCTTCTCCTACATTCTCCTCCACACTCTATTCCTACACTCCGCCCACCAGGACCTTATTGGCCCTCTATGCTAGTGGTGCATGTAGGGTATGAAGCTCTGAGTTTTAACCATGTCATTGCTTAGCCAGAGAATATTACATCTGCATTCTGGGATGCAATACCCTCCTGTGACGCACTCGTTGTGGGGCGCCACACTTTCTACTGTGTAAACATAAAGCAGAAAGTGCCGCCTTCTTCTAGTGTGGAGGCAGCACCAGCCTGCTATATGCATTCCACTGTGGAACACAAGCTGGTACCGCTGTGATAAGAGGAAGCGAGTGTCAAAGGCCGCAGCAGTATGATTCTGGAGGGTCCTTGACATGGGGCTCCATAGTGTCAATGTGCTTCCGCACATTGACATAGACGTGAGTGCTCGGTGACACACATCCATATGAAGCGGGTGCTGGGGGCAGTGGGCAGTGTAAGCCCCTGTACCTTTGGGCCTCGTCGCATTTGAGACCCCAGTCATTACACCCCTGCCCACCCCTGTGAGAATGGAAATATCTATCCCCCTATCAAAATAACCTAACTTGTATTACATGCATTCCTTCTTCCTAAATATGGATACTGCTATATTGAAAATAAGGCTACTTCTTTAACCAAAATAGTCATACCCTATACCAGGGGTCTCCAATCTGTAGTTCGGGAGCCACATGTGGCTTGCGGGCCTGTAATGTATGGCTAATGGCTGTCCTGCATGAACACCAGGTCTAGCAAATAGCTATGACCAGATCAGATTTTCAGATGATGACCTTCATGAGTAGTCCCACATAGGACAGATCTGAATGGGGGTAAGGTAGGAACCTCTGGATCTTGGTGTACTGCCTCAGTGTGATATCATATCATATCACATGATAGAGATCCCTTGTAATCATTCATGGTGGTCCCTGCTAAGGATGAAGCTGTCAGAATTCTCTGCTTATGCAGTCAATGGAATAGATATTTATCATCAGGTTATGAGGAAGGAGGGAACTGATGAGGACTTTTTCTATAAGTAACAAGTATTTAGAAGTCGCTGCTATTCTTAAAGGGAACCTGTCACCCCCTTTAGGCAATTTAAACTATGCCCACAAGCTTACACATGATGTAAATAGGGTTCTAGTAACCCCTGTATGTGCCCAGACTGGCCCCTCATACCTGAAATATGAACTTATGTTGTGTCTAGAGCTGGCCTCGTACTGAGACTGGGAGGCTGCTGTTTAGACCTGGGGGATGATGTGCTCGCCACCCTTCAGGGCTGCAAATCCCACTTTGCACTTTTTAAATTTCCCACCCCTTCTCTGGCCAGCGCTTGAGTGACAACCTCACTCACGCTGGTGCAGTGGAGCGAGTGTCCACGCTGCATTGAACAGGCCAATGTCTTGTGAGACGTCACGTATCTCATAAGACGTCGGCACTGACACGCGCCCCTTTCACAGTCGAGCAGGTGTCTCTGCATTTACTTCATGTGTAAGCTGGTGGCCATAGTTTAAAATGCCCAAAGGAGGTGACAGGTTCAGGACTTAAAGGTAAAGTGCAGACAACAACAGTTTTCTTGCACTGTAGAAAATATTTAGGATAAATGAGATATTTGCATTGTATATGATATATTATGTGTCTAGCATAACATTGCTTTGAATGATTTTTAAATGAATGTAAGACATGACAGGTTTTCACCCATCACATGTGAAAAAAAATGATTTATCTTCTAGGAGCAAGCAAAAATGTGAAAAATAGTGAGAAATAGAAACAGATGGCAAGAGCAAGATTTATCATTTATACTTTAAAGAAGGAATAAAGGATTAGCCAACAGTAGCCAATTAAATATCAGCCCCTAATTTTCAAGGGAATTAAAAAGGAGAAGCCTGATTGATATGTAAAACACCTTTATTTTTCATTAGTCTAGTTTCCTTAAGTGTGATATATGTGATAATTAGTCCCTGCAGCCAAACCCATAGCATTCAACATATTGTATAACACCAGTGGATATTTCAAAGGGGCTGTTTCTGATGAGGCGACTCCTTTAAGGGGAAACCCATGTTCCCAATTGCTATTGAAGGGAATTTGTCTCCAGGTTTTCGTTATCCCATCTGAGAGTAGGATAATGTAGGAAAAGAGACCCAGATTCCAGAGAACTGGGCTGTTTGCTGTTATTTTGATATAATCACTGTTTTCTGTGCTGCAGATCTAGCAGTTATTTGAATGTGGAGCTCTTTAACCTCACCCACACCTCTGATTGACAGCATTATGCCCATATACAATGTACACAGAAATCTGCCAATCAGTATTGGGGACAGAATTATACAAAACTCATGAATATGGAGGACTACTGGCAGGAGGATTACTAGTTTTCTACTGATAATCTCCTGCTGATAAAACAATACTAAGCAGCCCAATAAGTGATACATTGCTAGAGTCAGGATCTCCATCCTCCGATTATTAGCATTACAAAACAGTCGGCTTTGAGTCATAGAGGCGTACATAGAGGGGCTAGAGTCACTGCTTAGTACACGGTGAGAGGCAATGTAAGGATGGAGGCACTATGATTGACATCTCGCTCTGCACAGATCTGCTGTACAGTCACCGCTCATAATGCTGTGAGGAGTGACTGTTTAAGCTCTGGCCAGGCCTCTATGACTGAAAGCCAGCAAATCCCTGCAGGAATAAAGTACATGTTTTTCAAATAGCCAAGCTTTCACTACCGTGACCGGGAAGCTTTGTAATAATACTACTAAGGCTGGTTTCACACTACGATTTTTTTAAATCCAACGCTGTCCGATAGAAATCGGACAGCGTCGGATCCGAATTTGGCCCCATGTGATCCTATGGGGATCGGACCGATTCAGATGTGTACTAATTGCCATCCGAATCGCGTCCGATCTGATTTTGTCCGATTTCTTTCCGGTGCAAAAATCGGAGACTGCTCTGATTTTTGCATCCGAATCAAAAATCGGACAAAATCAGATCTGACAGATCGGATGGCAATTATGCCAAATCCGATCCGATTCCTGTAACATGGAGCCTTATGGAGCAGGGTCCGAGGAAACATCTGATGTCTCCTCGGACCTGATCTTAGTGTACTGAGCATGCTCAGTACACTAAAACTGCTCCTAACCATCTAATTTTACTTCCGCAATGTAAACTGACATTGCGGAAGTACAATTAAGTAAGGCAGGGGTTAAAAATAATAAACCATCTATTCTCACCTGTCCACGAGTCACCGGTCATGTGACTGTGACATCACGCGAGGTCCTAGGATCAGAAGAAGACAGCTGGAGACGTCGGGGGACTCGTGGACAGGTGAGAATGGATGGTTTATTATTTTTTATTCCGGAGGAGAGGGGAGAGGAGGGGTTGTACCAGGGGAGAAGAGGGGTTAACACAGGGGAGAAGAGGGGTTAACAGGGGAATAGTGGGGTTAACACAGGGGAGAAGAGGGGTTAACACAGGGGAGAAGCGGGGTTAACACAGGGGAGAAGAGGGGTTAACACAGGGGAGAAGAGGGGTTAACACAGGGGAGAAGAGGGGATAACAAAGGGGAGAAGCGGGGTTAACACAGGGGAGAAGAGGGGTTAACACAGGGGAGAAGAGGGGTTAACACAGGGGAGAAGAGGGGTTAACACAGGGGAGAAGCGGGGTTAACACAGGGGAGAAGAGGGGTTAACACAGGGGAGAAGCGGGGTTAACACAGGGGAGAAGAGGGGTTAACACAGGGGAGAAGCGGGGTTAACACAGGGGAGAAGAGGGGTTAACACAGGGGAGAAGAGGGGTTAACACAGGGGAGAAGAGGGGTTAACACAGGGGAGAAGCGCGGTTAACACAGGGGAGAAGAGGGGTTAACACAGGGGAGAAGAGGGGATAACAAAGGGGAGAAGCGGGGTTAACACAGGGGAGAAGAGGGGTTAACACAGGGGAGAAGAGGGGTTAACACAGGGGAGAAGCGGGGTTAACACAGGGGAGAAGAGGGGTTAACACAGGGGAGAAGCGGGGTTAACACAGGGGAGAAGAGGGGTTAACACAGGGGAGAAGCGGGGTTAACACAGGGGAGAAGAGGGGTTAACACAGGGGAGAAGAGGGGTTAACACAGGGGAGAAGAGGGGTTAACACAGGGGAGAAGCGCGGTTAACACAGGGGAGAAGAGGGGTTAACACAGGGGAGAAGAGGGGAGAACAACTGACAGGTGACAGGAGGCAGAGAGGAGCAGATGACAGGAGGAGCCGGCCAAACTGATCCTGCAAAATGTCGAGATCGGACGCCTATTTGGCATACAATTGCAGGGATCAGTTTGGATCCGATGATGTCCGATTTATAAGTGACAGCATCGGATTTCAAAAAATCGTAGTGTGAAACCAGCCTGAGCTGTAAATTACCGTATATACTCGCGTATAAGCCGAGTTTTTCAGCCCAAAAATTGGGCTGAAAAGTACCCCCTCGGCTTATACGCGAGTACACCAACGCAAGTGCCGCCAAACCGCCCGCCCGCCATCATGAGTATACATGTGACTCACCGTAGCCAGGGGGTACACGTAGCGGGCGTTGTTTCTCCTCCAGTCACGGAACCGCGCCTGCGGTAGTGTAGGCCCGGTGGTCCAGATCAATAGGGGAATGGCGGAACAGTGGGGTGATTTGTCTTCGTGACGCCACCTGCGGGTGTTCTGGTAACGGTACCAGCGCTGTTCGGGTCTCCGGGGGATGGTACACAGCGAGATGGAACGCTCCCCACAGGATGAGCGGGAATCCCCGGAGCCGGGAGCTGCGCAAGATGTTGTGAGGCAGCTGCGGGACGCTGCGCGCTGAATCCTGGAGTAATGCACAACCACACAAAGTCTCTTTTAGGTACCTTTACTGGTTGGTAGGCAGGTACACTCGGACCGGGATAGTGGAGTTGGCACTTATGGAGTTTCACAGCAAGCAGTGTTAGGCTTCCTTTCTCTACTTCTGGTGCTAAGGTCGGGTGGATGTGGAATCCAGCCGGACCGGACAGGGTGTTCAATGGAACTTGCTTCACCTGGTTAGCAGCACTGAGGGCACTGTAAAAGGGTCTGAGCAGGATCAGTACTCTTCCCTGGGCTCTCGTGGGTAGGTGCATCAGGTGGAACAGGTGGCTAAACCTCCTGTTGGATGTGCTGGTTCTCTGTGAGGGCTTTGTAGCTTCCACAGCTTCGGTTCCAGTAACCGGATGATTTGGAAAGAGTTGGATTAACTCTGTATTCCTGAGAGGTGATCTCCTTCTTCCTATTATCCCAATTGCAGGGATCTCCACTGACTAACAGGCTAGCAGGGCCTAGTGTGTTCCTCATAGGGTGGAGGTTTCACACAGGCAGGCAGCTCTTGTAGCATCTACCACACTCTTCACAGTTCTGAAGTGACTGCACACTCTGAAGTTTCTCCCTCCAAGACTCTTTTTATAGGGGGAACTGGTTAGAAGTCACCAGTGTAGCTCCCCCTAGAGGCTCGGGGTGAAACCAGGTGTTCTAAGTGTTGTTTGTGTTGTGGTTTTGCTGTGCTGTTACTTACTCCATTGTACCTAAGGATTTCTGTGGTGCCCAACAGGTGCCAGGGTGCCACATTCCCCCTTAGTTAACCTCAGTTCTCCCGGCTGAGCAAAAAGGTTCTTTTTACAACTTACCGCTAAGCATTTATAACATTCAATTTACAAAGTCTTAAAGAAAACACAAAAATCACTGAAAAGGAAGTGAAAAATGTGGAAAATGTGAAAAGCAGTCCGTACGGCACTAGTCCATCTGCCGCAGGCTGGAAAAAGGTAAAGTTAGTGGTCACACAAGTCCTGTGACAATTGTTCAAAGTTTATGGAAAGGGAAAAAGGTAAAGTCCAGGGATACACGGTAAACTTTATACATTCCCTACGGGTGTCTCTGCTTGGGAGGCCGGTATTAACCTTCTATACCTTACCAGGCGCTTTCTGTTCCCAACTTAGTATACTTGGGACATAGCCCAGTTCCTCCACCCTTCTGTACACTACTTTTTACAGGTTTTGAAAAACAGTATTATATACAAACACTTACAGGTTATATTTTCCACTACATTTTAAACCCATTCTCCAAGTTTATGTGGGGGTTGACCTAATGTACTACGTGTGGATCTGCGTAGTGTGGGTGTTTCCAAAGCTGTTGGTGTAGTGTACGAAGTGGTTGGTACTTCTCTATGTCTGCTTTGTGTAAGACCATAGTAAGTGCGGAGTCTATCAACTGGACTGACCTCTGTAGGTAGTTGATTAGGAAAGGCTTCTCTTACTGTGGGACTAGCAGGCTGACCGATTACAGGAATCTCAGGTTCCATGATAACAGGCTGCAATTCTTGCACTTGAACTTCTTCTTCTTGGACTTGTGGAATTGGATTAGGCTTTGGCTGGTCTTCTACAGGTTGGTAGAAATGCATAACTGGTATGAGGAATGCATCACCTATTTGTGGCCAATCAGCTGGTAAGTATCCAATTTCTGTAAGGACTAGATTTTCTTTTGTTTCTTCATCTGTAGTTACAGTAGGGTAACTGGTTGCTTGTGGGATTAACTGTGGCGGACATTTCTTCAAATGATCCCTTGAGACAGTCGCAATAGTATTCCCATTGTCTTTGCTAATAACACAAGTTTTTGAGTTATCAAAGTGTGACGGCATAACGGTGTAGGGTATGGATTCCCAACTGTTATCCAATTTGTTAGTTTTTCTTTTTCTTTTCAGCACTACATCACCTATAGCTAGTGGTTCAGCTGAGGCATGCTTGTTAAAGTCTTGTTCTTGCTTGGCCCTACTGATTTCCAGGTTCCTCTCAACACTCTCCTGTACTTTCTTGTACATTTCTTGGCGTTGGCTGACCCAGTCTTCATCAGAAGAGTCTTCTGTGGGTTCAACGGTTCCCATCTGCAAATCAATAGGCAGTTTACCTGGTCTTGCTCTCATCAAGTAAGCAGGTGTGTAATTTGTCGAACTGACAGGTATGTGGTTGTAGATGTCCACGAGATCTGGAAGTTTCTCTGGCCATTGATTTCTCTCTTCAACTGGTAAGGTCTTGAGCATGTCAATGACTATGTGGTTCATCTTCTCACATAAACCGTTCGTCTGAGGATGATAAGGTGTTGTGCGGATTTTCTTACACCCATACAGCCCTAAGAATTCTTGGAACAGAGCTGATTCGAAGGCTGGCCCTTGGTCAGTTAAGACCTGGTCTGGATACCCATGGGGGCGACAGAAGTAACTCTGGAACGCTTTTGCTGCTACCTCAGCAGTTAAATCCTTAACTGGAATGACTACCAGGAATCTTGAGTAGTGATCGACGATGGTGAGAGCGTAGGTGTACCCGGTTCGACTTGGGGTAAGCTTCACATGGTCGAGAGCAACTATTTCAAGAGGTTTGGTGGTAACAATTGGTTGCAACGGAGCTTTCTGAGTTAGATGGTCTTTTCTTCGAAGGTGACATGGTCCACAGTTTTTACACCATTTGTCAATGGAACCTCTCATACCGACCCAGTAGAACCGATCCTTCAGGAGTCTCTCCAGCTTCTTCCATCCAAAGTGTCCGGCATCATCATGGTATGCTTCAAGGATCATTTGGACTTCAGTCTTGGGAACTGCGATCTGCCAGATGAGTTCATGGGTTCTCGGATTGAGGTATCTTCTGCATAGTTTACCTTGGTAGACGAACAACCTTCCTTTCTCCTTCCACAGGCGTTTAGCAGTTGGTGAGGCATCAGAGTCCATGTTGGCGTGTTCTTGAGTGATCAGATCCCTTACCAGGCTGACATCTGGGTCGTTGGCTTGAGCCTCCTTCCAGTCATGGTGAGGTAACGGGTTCACGGTCCTCTCTACACGTGTCTGGTTTCTCTGATGACATGTTGCTGTACCGGAACGGTGGAAAGCAGGTAGTTCAATCTCTTCCAGGTCATCTATGTCTTCTCCCTCTTCGGGAAGATGGGGCATTCGGGACAGGGCATCAGCATTGCCGTTCTTGTGACCTGCCCGGTACTTTACAGTGAAGTCGTAGTTGGCGAGTCTTGCTACCCAACGCTGTTCTAGGGCTCCCAGCTTTGCAGTCTCTAAGTGCGTTAGAGGATTGTTATCTGTGAAAGCTGTGAACGGGGCGGATGCCAGGTAATGCTTGAAACGCTCTGTGATCGCCCAGACCAGGGCCAGGAACTCCAGCTTGAAGGAGCTGTAGTTTTCCGGGTTCCTTTCGGTGGGACGGAGCTTTCTGCTTGCGTAGGCTATCACCTTCTCCTTGCCCTGCTGACGTTGAGATAGGACTGCTCCTAAACCTTCATTACTTGCGTCAGTGTACAACAGAAACGGTAGATTGTAGTCAGGGTAAGCCAGGATTTCTTCTCCAGTTAAAGCATCTTTTAACGTTTGGAAGGATTTGTCCTGCTCTGGGCCCCAGTGGAACGGGGGTCCCCTGATCTTGCCGTTTTTGGATTGACCTACTAAGAGATCTTGCATAGGTGCGGCTATCTTGGTATAGCCTTTGATGAATCGTCGGTAGTACCCGACCAGTCCTAGGAATTGACGTACCTCCTTGTGATTGATGGGTGCTGGCCAGTCCTTGATGACGGTGACCTTATCCGGATCCGGTGCTACGCCTTCGGCGCTGACCACATGTCCTAGGTATTGGACCTTGGGTTTCAGCAGGTGGCACTTGGACGGTTTCAGTTTCATCCCGTACTTGGACAGTGACTCAAACACTTCACTCAGGTGTTGGAGGTGATCTTCATAGGTCTGAGAGTAGACAATGACATCATCAAGGTATAACAAGACAGTCTCAAAGTTCTTGTGGCCCAAACAACACTCCATAAGTCTCTGAAATGTTCCTGGGGCATTGCACAAACCGAATGGCATACTGTTGAACTCGCATAAGCCCATGGGAGTCGTGAAGGCTGTCTTCTCACGATCCTCCTCTGCAACGGCAACCTGCCAGTACCCACTAGTAAGATCTAATGTGGAGAAGTAATTGGCAGATTGGAGTGCAGCTAGTGACTCTTCTATGCGTGGTAACGGGTATGCATCTTTGTGTGTGACTTTGTTGATTTGCCTATAATCTACACACATCCTCATACTACCATCTTTCTTTGTAACCAGGACTAGTGGTGCGGCCCAGGGACTACAGCTATCCCTAATGACTCCTGCATTTTTCATGTCCTGAAGCATCTCTTTTGCTTTCTGGTAGTGAGTGGGCGGTATAGGCCTGTACCTTTCTTTGATGGGTGCATGGTTGTTTGTGGGGATATGATGTTGTACCCCTTTAATCCTCCCAAAGTCAAGTGGGTGTTTGCTGAACACTTGCTCATACTCCCGAACTACCCGGTATACTCCATTTTTCTGGTGAGAGGGTGTATTGTCAGTCCCTACACTGAGGTCTTGACACCATTTCTCTAACTGATCTTTGGAGTGAGGGGGTTCATCAGTGACTATTTGGTTTGAGGATTTTACATCAATCACAGCATCATCTTTTACTTGGTACAATTTTGCAACAGTTGCATATCTAGGTAATCTGACTTCATCATCACCATAATTCAATATGCGTACGGGGACTCTCCCCTTTCTTACATCGACTAACCCTCTGGCTGTCAAGAGCGTAGGACTACTGTCAGACATTACAGGTTCTACTACAGCTTGGTAGTCCTGCCCTCTGAGGCCTATGGCTGCTCGACACCAGATCATCATTTCACTTCTGGGTGGTACCACAATTGGAATGGGATCTGTGACCCTTACTCTGCCAATCTCACCATTTGACAAGGTTACCTGTTGTTGATACACCAGAGCTCTGATCTGCTTTTGGATAGCCCTCTTTTCTCTGGGTTTACCGGCTTCAGCACTCTGTTGGAGCAAAAACAACACTTCATCGAGGCATTTGATCATGACATTGGTACCCAATATGACATATGGATCCTTGTGGTTAGGCTTATCCTGAACCACTAAGATACCCTGGTTTTTCAACTGCACCCTCCCCACCTTTACTGTAGCTTCCCACTGTCCCTCTATGGTAACCGGAATACCATTAGTGGCTTCAAGGTTCATCTCAGGGTTAGGGGGTTCTAGCTTAACATCTGGCCAGAACTGCTTGTAAAGGGTACTGGGGATGGATGTCACCTGGGATCCAGTGTCTATCAAGGCGGAGATAGCGATGCCATCGATGACGATTGGTAAGTATGGACAGTCTCCCACATACTTGTGTTCCCAGCTGGACGTAGGGCCTGCACAGTCTACTCCTGGGGTTGGCCCTTCTCGCCCAGGGGTCGCTCGTTTAAAGGACGGGATTGCACGTTGCGTCCTCCTAAGTCGTTCTGCTGACTGTTGCGGCGTCTGTCAGGACTGCGGCGGTCTGCAGGTTTTCCTCGCGACGGCTGTGTCTTTCTCCTCATCCAGGGGACGTCGTCTGGACTGTCGGCGAGTAGAATCTTGTCCGATGGCCTTGCATCTGTCTTGGGTCTTCTCCCAGCTTGTAGCTTGGCCACGTCCTTCATCAGCTGCTCGACATTAGCACACAGTTGATCAAACCGGTCAGGTGTTACAGTCTGTGCACTGGACTGAATCGCAGGGATTGGAGATGTTGTTGCCGGCACGGAAGGGGTGTCAGCGTACTGCTGCTGCTGCAAAGCGGGATCAGGTACTTCAGCGAGTCGCTGTCCCCAAACTGTTAAGTCTCTCAAGGTGTCAAACTCTGCGCCTGGGTTCTGTATGGACCACCAGCTTGCTTGCTTCCTATCCTCAGACAGTTTAAGGCCCACAATAAATTGTCCAATTAACGCTTTGTTCTCATCTCGAGCACTGTCAGGGTCGACTTGTTTTAACAGTCTGTATGCTTCTTGCAAGCGCAGTGAATAATCAAGGACACTTTCTTGTGCCCCTTGATTACAACGATAGAATGACAGTCTTAATCCAGCTTCGGTATGGCACTCAAAGACCCGAGTTAATCTAGCGAATATCTGCTCCACAGATTCCTGAACTTCTACAGGCCAGCTGCGGCTCTGCAGTTCGGCTGCACCGGTTAACTGTCCCATAATAACTGAAGCTCTTTGCTTACCGGTCATCGGGTACATGTCCAGGGCTTGGCATATCTTCCTCTGGAAGTTCTCCAAGGTGCTGGGTACACCGCTGTATTTGGGTAACCAGGTCGCACTAGGAACGTAGGGTAGAGACATCGGCATAATCGGAGCGGGTTGTGGTAGCATACCGCCGACTTGTTGCTGTCCATCAAAAGGAATGTTTTGAGGTGCCGCTTGGTTTAGCGGGGGCACCGCGTTGTCGGGAGCCGGGTTACTCATGGTCGCTCCCCCTTAGTTAAGCGTAGCCTTTCCCTCGGTTGCAAACGGAAGTGTCGGCCTCGCGGTGAGGAGTGAGGCACCACGGGAGTTTCCGGTTCCTGCTGCGTACAGGGGAAGTCGTCAGAGCGTGGGGGCGGGGTCAATCTTCGCGCCCTCTGCACCGTCACGCCCCTTCTTTTCCCGCCTTTTCGCGCAGCAATGGCGGACCAAATGTACAGTTCGATATTTACAGTCAATAAATAGCACACAATACCCGTGATAACGGGCCTGCTCGTATCCTGTTCGTGACGCCAAATTCTGACTCACCGTAGCCGGGGGGTACACGTAGCGGGCGTTGTTTCTCCTCCAGTCACGGAACCGCGCCTGCGGTAGTGTAGGCCCGGTGGTCCAGATCAATAGGGGAATGGCGGAACAGTGGGGTGATTTGTCTTCGTGACGCCACCTGCGGGTGTTCTGGTAACGGTACCAGCGCTGTTCGGGTCTCCGGGGGATGGTACACAGCGAGATGGAACGCTCCCCACAGGATGAGCGGGAATCCCCGGAGCCGGGAGCTGCGCAAGATGTTGTGAGGCAGCTGCGGGACGCTGCGCGCTGAATCCTGGAGTAATGCACAACCACACAAAGTCTCTTTTAGGTACCTTTACTGGTTGGTAGGCAGGTACACTCGGACCGGGATAGTGGAGTTGGCACTTATGGAGTTTCACAGCAAGCAGTGTTAGGCTTCCTTTCTCTACTTCTGGTGCTAAGGTCGGGTGGATGTGGAATCCAGCCGGACCGGACAGGGTGTTCAATGGAACTTGCTTCACCTGGTTAGCAGCACTGAGGGCACTGTAAAAGGGTCTGAGCAGGATCAGTACTCTTCCCTGGGCTCTCGTGGGTAGGTGCATCAGGTGGAACAGGTGGCTAAACCTCCTGTTGGATGTGCTGGTTCTCTGTGAGGGCTTTGTAGCTTCCACAGCTTCGGTTCCAGTAACCGGATGATTTGGAAAGAGTTGGATTAACTCTGTATTCCTGAGAGGTGATCTCCTTCTTCCTATTATCCCAATTGCAGGGATCTCCACTGACTAACAGGCTAGCAGGGCCTAGTGTGTTCCTCATAGGGTGGAGGTTTCACACAGGCAGGCAGCTCTTGTAGCGTCTACCACACTCTTCACAGTTCTGAAGTGACTGCACACTCTGAAGTTTCTCCCTCCAAGACTCTTTTTATAGGGGGAACTGGTTAGAAGTCACCAGTGTAGCTCCCCCTAGAGGCTCGGGGTGAAACCAGGTGTTCTAAGTGTTGTTTGTGTTGTGGTTTTGCTGTGCTGTTACTTACTCCATTGTACCTAAGGATTTCTGTGGTGCCCAACAGGTGCCAGGGTGCCACACATGCGCCCCCCCCCATCAATATCCAGGGCCCCCCCTTGCAGGCCACACCTGTAAAGGAAGATCCTTATACTTACACCTGCGCCCGCCGCCGGCCCCGCTCTGCACCGCGCTCCTCCATCTTCTTCCGTCTTCCTCCTCGGTCGCACAGGCAATGACGTCAGCCTGTGCGAGTCATTGCCTGTGCGACCGAGGAGGAAGACGGAAGAAGATGGAGGAGCGCGGTGCAGAGCGGGGACGGCGGCGGGCGCAGGTGTAAGTATAAGGATCTTCCTTTACAGGTGTGGGCTGCAAGGGGGGGCCCTGGATACTGATAGGGAGGGGGGCGCTTGTATACTCATGGTGGCGGGCGGGCGGCCGGTATATCGCTGCGGCTGCTGCCATGTATACCCCTGGGGCTGCTGCCAAGTATACCCCTGGGGCTGCTGCCATGTATACCCCTGGGGCTGCTGCCATGTATACCCCTGGGGCTGCTGCCATGTATACCCCTGGGGCTGCTGCCAAGTATACCCCTGGGGCTGCTGCCATGTATACCCCTGGGGCTGCTGCCATGTATACCCCTGGGGCTGCTGCCATGTATACCCCTGGGGCTGCAGCTATGTATACCCCTGGGGCTGCTGCCATGTATACCCCTGGGGCTGCTGCCATGTATACCCCTGGGGCTGCTGCCATGTATACCCCTGGGGCTGCTGCCATGTATACCCTGGGGCTGCTGCCATGTATACCCCTGGGGCTGCTGCCGTGTATAACCCTGGGGCTGCTGCCGTGTATACTCCTGGGGCTGCTGCCGTGTATACTCCTGGGGCTGCTGCTGTGTATACCCCTGGGGCTGCTGCTATGTATACCCCTGGGGCTGCTGCCGTGTATACCCCTGGGGCTGCTGCCGTGTATACTCCTGGGGCTGCTGCTGTGTATACTCCTGGGGCTGCTGCTGTGTATACCCCTGGGGCTGCTGCTGTGTATACTCCTGGGGCTGCTGCTATGTATACTCCTGGGGCTGCTGCTGTGTATACCCCTGGGGCTGCTGCTGTGTATACCCCTGGGGCTGCTGCTGTGTATACCCCTGGGGCTGCTGCTATGTATACTCCTGGGGCTGCTGCTGTGTATACTCCTGGGGCTGCTGCTGTGTATACTCCTGGGGCTGCTGCTGTGTATACCCCTGGGGCTGCTGCCATGTATACCCCTGGGGCTGCTGCCGTGTATACCCCTGGGGCTGCTGCTGTGTATACTCCTGGGGCTGCTGCCGTGTATACTCCTGGGGCTGCTGCTGTGTATACCCCTGGGGCTGCTGCTATGTATACTCCTGGGGCTGCTGCTATGTATACTCCTGGGGCTGCTGCTGTGTATACCCCTGGGGCTGCTGCTGTGTATACCCCTGGGGCTGCTGCTGTGTATACCCCTGGGGCTGCTGCCGTGTATACCCCTGGGGCTGCTGCCGTGTATACCCCTGGGGCTGCTGCCATGTATACCCCTGGGGCTGCTGCCATGTATACCCCTGGGGCTGCTGCCATGTATACCCCTGGGGCTGCTGCCATGTATACCCCTGGGGCTGCTGCCATGTATACCCCTGGGGCTGCTGCCATGTATACCCCTGGGGCTGCTGCCATGTATACCCCTGGGGCTGCTGCCGTGTATACCCCTGGGGCTGCTGCCGTGTATACCCCTGGGGCTGCTGCCGTGTATACTCCTGGGCTGCTGCCGTGTATACTCCTGGGGCTGCTGCTGTGTATACTCCTGGGGCTGCTGCTGTGTATACCCCTGGGGCTGCTGCTATGTATACTCCTGGGGCTGCTGCTGTGTATACCCCTGGGGCTGCTGCTGTGTATACCCCTGGGGCTGCTGCTGTGTATACCACTGGGGCTGCTGCTGTAACACTGCTGGGGCCTGTATATACCACTGGGGGGCCTGTATACCACACTGCTGGGGGCTGTATACCTGTGCTGAGGTCCACCCTCGGCTTATACACGAGTCAATAGGTTTTCCCAGGTTTTGGGGGCAAAAGTAGGGGGGTCGGCTTATACACGGGTCGGCTTATACACGAGTATATACGGTAACCATATATCTTCAGGTTAATATAATTTGGGGAAATGACAAGTTCGCTTTAAGGCTTAAATTACTAAGGGGAAGACTCTGTTAATGTACCAATACCTCCATCAAAAATTTGTGCTGAATAATCAGTAAATTTTGTGGTATGATAACTGAACTCCAACTCTCCAAAACTAATGAATGAAAGGTTTGTGCCAAGATAGAAAGTTATAATCAATCTATGGGATAGGAGATAAAGTGCTAATCACAGGGGGTCCCATTATTAGGACCCCTACTGATTTTGAGAACAAGATTTGCTTATTTTCTTCTTCTGTATGGTGTGGTGGTTGAGCATACAGAACACTACTCTATATATTGTCTATTGTATATTGCATAGGAAATCTGGAGATAGCTGAGTGCAGTGCTTGGCTGTCACAGTTCTACAACTAAAATAAAGGGAAAAAGCGCACAATAGGGTCTTATCCGATGATAGTCAATCAGTTGTAGAAATGGTTGCACTCACCTGGTTGGGTTGTGTGTGACACAACCACTAGGGAACACAATGATATATTCCTATTGGACTGCAGCAATCAACCAGAACTGTTGACAACAGTTCTACAACTGAAGGGTGATCGTAATAGATGGGGGAGGTCCACCCGAGTATGAGTTAGGACTATCATACAGGGATTAAATTATTTCCCTTATTAAATCTTTAAGAATCTAAAATTGACTTCTATATGTAGTCAATGGTCACTGGGTGGCATGGTGGCTCAGTGGTTAGCACTATAGCCCTGCAGTGCTCAGGTCCGAGGGTCAAATCCACTCAGGGACAACATCTGCAGGGAGTTTGTATGTACTCCCTGTGTTTGCAGAGCAATGTATTGGAGTCCTGTTATCTGTACCTAGGCTCCTTTTATACAGTATGCATATGAGCAAGATGCTCCAGCTTAATAATGGACCATTTTATAAAGTGTTCTCCATAGCATGATAAAAGCAGTAATATAGGTTATGTATTCATAAGTAATGAAACGTTAGCAGAACTAATAGAAGTGGCCGGTGCCATTTATGAGATAAATCTTGTGCCTTATCACACCCCAGGGAAAGATGTCTTTCATTTGTAACAGATATCTTGGTAAAAAGCATTCAGGAAAGGATCCAATTGTGCTCCTAAGAAAATCATCTCTTGTCATACCACTCTCATGTCCTAGCTACTGGAAAATCGCCTCTTGTCCTGGCTACTGGAGAAAACATGTTTAATTCTATTTCTTTTTCTTCCTAGCCTTTCACAGTGTTTTCTAGCTGTTTATATGAGCACAACAGAGTAAGGCGCCATCTACACTATATATTTTGTTTTGAATGACTGTTTATTATGGCACAATTCCTTACGGGTGGCGGTGCCTGAGGTTGTGGCCCTGGTGGTCAATGAAAAAGGGAAAATAAAATAAAAATAAAATAAATTTGTTCGTGATGCCACCTATAGGTCCCGCTGATGGCACCGGCGCTGCAGGAACCTCCGGGGTGATGGGCGACAGCAAGATGGAGTGGCTCCCAACAGGAGGAGCAATGCCCGGGGTATTGGAAGTAGGAATTGTGGAGTATGGCAGCACAGTCACTGTGGAGCAAGGCACGTAAATCACAGTTCAAGGAAGAATTCACTGACACGTTGCTCACTCTGAATGGGTACTTTACTCCTGAATTCTGCAGGGTTAGAGGGTAATGCAGTTCTTGTTGCAGAGTAGTGGACCGGGTGGTTCTTGAAATGAGCAGTGTCCCTCTGAAGCTCCACTGGTGTTCCTTCTCTATCACGCTCTGTCCATACTCTGTGCTGCCCTGCACGGATCCCGCTTGCTACCAGCCTGTCGAGGGTGATGAGTTGTCCCCACTGTACCCTGAAGGGAGCTCACCCGACTTGGTACTTCTGGTGGTTGTAGGGTGAATGGATCGAGCACCTATAAAGTCATCGACCACTCCGGGTTTGCGGTTCAGAGTTGTAGCCGGCTGAGCCACTTAGGAGCCGGTACTCTGGGTTTAGAATGGGCTAGGGTATTCGGTTACCCTTCCTGTTCTTGGCCCCTTTCACTTCAGGGTCACCAGGTTGAGGTGCCCTCCCCGTTAGCTTCTCTCTGCTGAACTAACTCTTCCTTCTCCACTACGAACTGCGACTAAGACTCACTCCTTGCTGCTCTTCCCACTGCTTTATCACCTAGCCTCTCCTCCCGCCAGGATCGGTTTCCCTAGTAACGGGTATCTAATTGGTCCTCTATCACTAGGTTTTGCATGTGGTGCTGGAGCTTCAGACGTATTCTACTCATTACCAGAACAAAGCATACGGCACCTTCAGTCAGGGGTGCAGTACCCTTTTGTGTTGCACTCTTAGCGGGGTGCCACACTCCCCCTTGGGAAATTACACTTGTCCCCAAGTGTCCAGTCTACCCTACCAGATACAGTGTGAATATTTTTAGTTAAGCATAACAACAATTAAACACTTGTGTCTTTCCGTCCCGAGGTACTATGTCTTTAAACGTTGCAAACATAAATAAACAGTTGCCAGTTCAACGGAACCGGGTTAACTATTGCGGACCCAGTGGTTACTATTAGGGATGAGCGAGTATAAACGTTACTATTTGGTACTCGCCAAATAGTAACGATATTTGGCTACTCGCTACTCACCGAGTCTCTTGTGATTACTCGGGAGTAGCGAGTAGTCCTTTTACTTTTGCAGTGTATCTATATATACACTGCAAAAGTACACTAAAAGTGAAGAAAATTTGTTAAAAAATAAAAAACCATCATACTCACCTTCCGAAGCCTGCACCGTCACCCGAAAACATCACCTCCGATGTGCGGCAAGGACTTGCCAGTCTGATAGCCAATCAGATGGCTGGGAGCGATCTGGCCAATCAAATGGCCGGACGTCACAAACCATGTGATCGCTATCAGCCACCTGATTGGCCAGATTGCCAGGTCTTGAACGTACATCAATAACCTGGCAATCTGGCCAATCAGGTGGCTGGTAGCGATCATGTGGTTTGTGACGGATCCTCCCGGACAGATGGAAACTGGATGGCAAAACAATGGGCTTCCTGTGTGGCTGCATCCATGGTAAACATCGGGTTACCATGGAGCAGCGTTTCCACACAGCACCCGACGTTAACGGTGTGCATTACAGCAGGCTGAGCTCTGCTGTAACTGAATCCGCTAAACGTAAGTGCACTGTTAAGTGTGGTCCTAGCCTTACTCCATTCTACTATAAAAAGCAAAAAAAAAAGCATCACAGATTGGTATCACACAGTTCGTTTGTGATGCTTTTTTTACTGTGCTTTGGTGGCTACCCGCTGGGCAGGCGCTACAAGGTGTGCTGCACTCCTCCATTTCAGTTAGAGTTGTGCCTCTGCTCTCCTGGTGCTGGGATGGCGCATTTAAGCTTTGCAAACACAAACACAACACTTAGGACAAAATGGGAGGACCCAAGAGTAGCAGGGAGGGAAAACGGAGCAAGAGGTATAAAAAAGTAGAGTGAAGAGTGGAGTACAGAAAGGAGTGGAGTAGGGGAGAGTGAAGGAATGGGGAGATGTTGGCTTCCTGGGCTTGAACACAACCACGCTTGCCACGGGAGGGAAAGACCAACGGGCATGGAGGAAGGACAGAGCCCTTGGGGTACAGAATAAGATGTAGAACCCGTATGCCCATATCTGGCGAGAGAACAGAGGGGCCAGTGGACGACACAGGGAACACGGCGCCAATGCTGTATGCCCGATCCGTTCAAACCGGAGGCCCCAAACTCCTAATGGGAGCTGCGGCCAAACACCTGGCACAACTTGGAGAAGGCAGCTGAACTAGGGAGCAGTACCAGGGAGCGGCACAACTGAGCACCTGTGGCTGTCGGTACCTGAGCTCTGTGTGCGGAGGCGCTGAGCGGAAGGGAGAGACTAGCTTATAGCGCTGAGAGACCACCAGAGAAAGGAACACCCAGAAAAGAGAAAGAAAGAGACAACCAGAGAGAGACAGGAACACCAAAAGAGGCTCGACTGCACTGCCCCATTTCTGGAGACAACGCTGAACCAGAGATTGGCAAGGGGAAGCACCCAGCGGCCATGCTCAAACAACTCAGTAAAAGTAACAGAACTGCAGCAGTGGCATGTGAGACTTTTCTTAGTGGCGACCACTGGTCGCAAAGGCCGCATGAAACACCAGGGTGCCGATGACCTAACCAACATCTGTCAAGGTATGAACTATGGAAACTATCCAAGCTGCCGGTCATCATCCCCAGAGGTTCTGAAGCAGTGGTGGCCGCTTAAGGCCACGCACTGCAGGTGGCGTCATGAATATCCCTTTTCCCTGTCATCCCCGTCAATGTCCCCTTTTTTTTAAAAAACACTGCCAGGGTCACGGGACCATGTCTTGCCCACGTCCGTCCACCGTGAAAAGAACCAAGAAGAACAACTGCTGCCTGGTCCCTGAGTACCTCCGGTCCTGAAGTGGGCTTGTCAACTTGGCATAACAAACAGGATGCCAGCGGCCCAGTAACACCGGGTCTCATGCACCTTAAAGAACTGTTAAAAGACTGTGTAAGAACTAGCTCGCAAAATGACGACAAGAAAGAACGAGTGCCACGTGTAGGTCTGGGGCGTGTCTAGGCCATCGTCACGGTAAGGACCTTGGTAAAGGTACGAAAGAGTAGGCCTGCCCAGAGTACTAAAGAAATCCTATGGGGCCTGATAAGGGTTGTTGACTCTGCCTAGAGATAGAACGCTAGAGAGTCGCATGGTGCATGGAGTGAGAGGCATCATGGGCAAGCAACAGGACGGATACATTGGCTGGCGGAGAAGAGAGAGAAAAGCTCCAAATGCAACAGGGGAGGCTAGAGACTCGGTACAGTTCACCGATTCTGATGATTTTAAGGAAGCGATGAAAGAACTGAGCTAGCTACTGAGCAGTGCGCAGCTGTGGGCCATTAATGCATGGGACCTCTCCCAGCTACAAAAGTTGGCACACCAAGTTCAAGTGCCGGAATGTTCAGAACCACAAGCACCAGCACCAGCGGTTACATCAACGAACCAGAGATGGCAAACAACCATGGAGCCGACAGAGGTGCCACCGGCTGCCACACCAGACCCGCCTGAACCGGCACCAAAGTCACAGGGTGATGCCGCTGAGCTAGAAAGAAATGTGAGCACGGCAGAAACCCCAGAAGTTGAGAGCAATAAGGTGCATTGGGCATCCTACGTGAAACTAACTGAGGGGTGCCCAATTGCGGCCCAGGTGATGACCAAGGTAGAGAGCAGATACAATGGTGATTAATGGGCACGAAAGCAAGTTGCTGTGGAAGAATAGTGATGACAGCACCGAGACTGCTGGCAGCAGCAGGAGGAGGCTAATCTGGAAGAGAAAACCTATGTACGAAAGACTCTGGTACCCGACCCGGGGCAGTGGCGCCGAGGAGTAGTTGTGGACTTCCACCTCCGGGACGGCTGGGGATTCATAAAAGAGTACGGCTTGGAGCAAGAGATCTTCGTCAGCAGACAGAACGTCAAGTCATATCTCCTAAAAGGACACCCTGGTCGGGATCTCTACCCCGTAGAAGAGGTCGGTTACACCCAGTGTATGGGATGTCGAGGCTGGTACGTGTTGCAGGTGTACAAGATTCTGCAGCTTCGACCCCCATATGCAGAGTAACGGAACTGCAGCAGTGGCATGTGAGACTTTTCTTAGCGGCGACCACTGGTCGCAAAGGCCGCATGAAACACCAGGGTGCCGATGACCTAACCACCATATGTCAAGATATGAACTGACTTCTCCTTCCCGCTGCCCTGGGGACCATACTCCATCTGCGGGGAGCGAAACCATCCAAGCTGCTGGTCATCGTCCGCAGATGTTCTGAAGCAGTGGTGGCTGCTTATGGCCACACACCGCAGGTGACATCATGAATACCGCTTTTCCTTGTCATCCCCATCAATTTCCCCTTTTTTTTTTTAAATGATACTGACAGGGTCACAGGACCAGGTCTCGGCCCTGGCCGTTCACCGTGAAAAGAACAGAGAAGAACAACTGCTGCCCGGTTCCCGAGTACCCTGGCCCTGGAGTGGGCATGTCACTTTCCACACCACAAACACTACAATTACTTACCGTCCCCAGTGATCCCACAGTGAGCTTTGGCAATATCTTCCTTCTGGGCAGTACCTGCAGGTACGGTACTGACCAGACCTGCATATGTGACTTAGGGTACCTTTACACGCCGCTACTGGATGGTGGCTACAACCAGCTACTTCACGTGCACGAGCACGCACAAACGGTTGCAAACGGTACCCGCACCACCTTTACACGCTGCAACAAGGTGCGCTACAGTAGGTTACATCTATCTCTAGATACACCGCCGGGTGTCTCAAGTTACCTTCTGCCAAGCACCTTACCTCATTTACACACCGCTACAACAAGCTAATATGGGCGGACCTGGTGCAGCAGGGACAACACATAGGCGTGCCACAATTGTGGATTACGAGACGTCCGTACGCTGATAGGACAAAGCAAGAACATCATGATTGGGCAGGCATCGCAGGAGGCTGTTTAATACATGACGCTCGAGCAATTGTGTAGTGTGACTGGTCAGCTACTTAAATATGCCTCCCTATGCAGCGACGACCAATCGTAATGCAGGAGCTTCCTCCAATGATCGCTGATGGGGCGCAGTAACCCGGAGCCTGTGTCACGCCCCAGCTACATACCAGGTACATAGGCTGGTGTCCAGACATCCCTTCTGTTGCTTCTTTACACGCCGATACAGGTCGCTACAATCGCCTGGGTAGCCACCTGTTTCAGGGCAGTGCTCTGAAACAGGTGCCGCTACTGCCGGGTGGCTACAACCGTCTTCACACGCCGCTACCACGGGGTGAATTGCCGGTGCAAGATACATTTCTCGCATGCATCCGGTTGTAGCCACCCACCAGTAGCGGCATGTAAAGGTACCCTCAGGCTGATACCTGGAAGTAACCTATCAACAGACACTGTGGACCTTGGGGATAATAAAGTGTGTGAGTGTCTGTGTGTGCCCCCCTGCCCCTTATGGAATAGTACTGTGTTTTTACTTTGAAAAAGCAAAAGTGGGACACTAAGAAAATGGAACTAAAAAAAAAACAAACACAAATGGATGATCTGATAGTGATGCTTTTTTGCAACAACAAATACAAAAGGATCCGTTTTGGCTGCAGAAAATGAACCAAATATGGATCTCCTAAATGGAGCACAAACACCCTGTGAGCACATGGTCTTACAGCTGTGGATAAAATATGAGGAGTGGACTGAAACTACATGGGGTAGATGCCCCTGCACATTGTGCCCACAGCCCCTCCATCTTGGATAGTCATATGTGAAATGCCCCCGCATGGTAAGTGCCCCATCTATCTGGATATTTTGCGTGAATCATGTATGTAATGGACCATTACATACATGATTCAAGCAAAATATCCATATAAACATACACACACATCATGCGAGTGCATTTCACATGTGACTATCAAAGATGGAGGGGCAGTTGAGCACAGTGTGCAACAGCAGCATTTATGATTTTCCACATCTGTATTTAAATACTATTTCCAGACAGTCCTCCACTGCCTCCCATACCATGACCAGTGACCTGTCCCCACATTAATACAAACAAGTACTTTAATTATTTTATTACTCTATTTTTACACAGGTCACTATGGTCCTCAGATCAGCTGACTGTAGACAGGCAGATATAGAGAGAGGTTACCAGTCTCTCACTGCTTGCTTACAGGGGCTCAATAAGCTTCATGAATATTCATTGAACCCCAGCAACCAATCACAGATGCTCACTGTCTGTGACAGTGTCTGTGATTGGCTGTTGCACTGCGTTCCCACAATCCTGTTGGTGATTGTGCTTGGTTGCCATACACATTCATATATGGCAACCAATGTGCCATTATTGGGTGTTAAATAGATATTAAAAAACAACATCTAGGGCTTCGCAGTATTTTTCAGTGTAGCCCAAATAAAGTGACAGCTGCGAGTTGCCACCCTCAGCTGCCTAATTTTACCTTGGCTGGCAAAAAAAAGTGTGTAGCGTTCTACTCTATTTTTAATTGCCAGCCAAAGTAAAACTAGACAGCTGAGGGCTGCTACTTTCAGCAGGGTGAGGGCCCATTGTTTTAGGGCCCCCCACGCTAAAAAATAGCAGTCCACAACTGCCCCTAAAAATGGCGCTATGAAGAATGTAACAATTTCAGGGGCAGCTGTGGGCCCTCATTTCCAGGTGTTTACCAGGTTCTTCCAGTGGTCCTGGTGGTGGTGGCATGCTGGGTAATAAGGGATTAATACCAGCTTTGTATTGCCAGCTGGTTTTAAGCCCTGAGATTCTTATTGTCCGGCCATTAAGAATCTCTTATAAATAGTAAAAAAGACTCAACACAGAAACAAATTATTTTATTGGAAATAAAAACACAGAGACATTTAGTAACCCCATCTTTATAACCCACTCCCCACCCTCGTACCCCTCCATGATCCTCATCTTCTTTCATGCTGGACAGATGCAGCTCTGCTACATCAGAGATCATGGGAAGGAAAAACACATCCGCTTCCCCTGGTCTCTGATCACTGACTGACTGAGCAGAGACCTGTGGCTGTAAGTGGTGACATCACCCAGGACAGCATTGTCATAGCAACTGCAATGTTGTCCATGGGTGACATCACCATTTTCAGTCACAACTGTCTGCTCAGTCATTCAGGATGGAGCTAGTGCGCAGGCGCCAGATTCCCTTTCTGCTGTCTGCATAAAGCAGAACACAAAACAGGGATTTGGTGCCTGAAGTTCATGCAAGCGAAATGCTGACAGACGCTCTCCCTGCATTTCGACAGAGCTCAGGGTGCCTGCGTGAACAAAGAGGAATTTGGACAGTCGGCGAAGACAAGACTTCAAAGAGAGAGGAGTGGCACCCAGAACATAAAAGAGGCGAAAAAGACCAGCAAAGAGGCAAGGTTTGGACACAGTGACAAGACCCACCGGACACTGTAAGGATTAATTTACATACAGGGTGGGAAACTTTATAGGGTCTACAGGGGGTTAGGGTGATAATAACCACCTTCACAGAATGCAGCATAGGTGCTGCTAAATGTGACACTTTTAGTTTAATAAATAATACAGGGGTGACAGTGTGGCACCCTGGCACCTGTTGGGCACCACAGAAATCCTTAGAGCACAAATGGAGTAAGTAACAGCACAGCAAAACCACAACACAAACAACACTTAGAACACCTGGTTTCACCCCGAGCCTCTAGGGGAGCTAACACTGGTGACTTCTAACCAGTTCCCCCTATAAATAGAGTCTTGGAGGGAGAAACTTCAGAGTGTGCAGTCACTTTAGAACTGTGAAGAGGGTGTGTGTGATCTCCAGCCTTATGAGACACACACTAGGCCCAAACAGCCTGTTAGCAAGTGGAAATCCCTGCAACTGGGATAACAGGAAAGGAGAAGCACCTCTCAAGGAATACAGAGTTATCCTAACTCTTTCCTTACAAACCGGTTACTGGAACCGAAGCTGTGGAAGCTACAAAGCCATCACAGAGAACCAGCACGTCCAACAGGAGGTTTAGCCACCTGTTACACCTGGTGCACCTACCCACGAGAGCCCAGGGAAGAGTACTGATCCTGCTCAGACCCTTTTACAGTGCCCTCAGTGCTGATAACCAGGTGAAGCAAGTTCCATTGAACACCCTGCCCGGTCCGGCTGGATTCCACATCCACCTGACCTTAGCACAAGAAGTAGAGAAAGGAAGCCTAACACTGCTTGCTGTGAAACTCCAGAAGTGCCAACTTCACTATCCCGGTCCGAGTGTACCTGACTATCATCCAGTAAAGGTACCTAAAAGAGACTGTGCGTGGTTGTGCATTATTCCTGGATTCAGCGCAGCGTCCCTCAGCTGCCTCACAATATCTTGCGCAGCTCCCGGCTCCGGGGATTCCCGCTCATCCTGTGGGGAGCGTTCCATCTCGCTGTGTACCATCCCCCGGAGACCCGAACAGCGCTGGTAAAGTTACCAGAACACCCGCAGGTGGCGTCACGAAGACAAATCACCCCACTGTTCCGCCATTCCCCTATTGATCTGGACCACCGGGCCTACACCACCGCAGGCGCGGTTCCGTGACTGGAGGAGAAACAACGCCCGCTACGTGTACCCCCGGCTACGGTGAGTCAGAATTTGGCGTCACGAACAGGATACGAGCAGGCCCGTTATCACGGGTATTGTGTGCTATTTATTGACTGTAAATATCGAACTGTACATTTGCTCCGCCATTGCTGCGCGAAAAGGCGGGAAAAGAAGGGGCGTGACTGTGCAGAGGGCGCGAAGATTGGCCCCACCCCCACGCTCTGACGACTTCCTCCGTACGCAGCAGGAACCGGAAACTCCCGTGGTGCCTCACTCCTCACCGCGAGGCCGACACTTCCGTTTGCAACCGACGGAAAGGCTACGCTTAACTAAGGGGGAGCGACCATGAGTAACCCGGCTCCCGATCACGCGGCACCCCCGCTAGACCAAGCGGTACCTCAAAATATACATCTTGATGGACAGCAACAAGTCGGCGGTATGCTACCACAACCCGCTCCGATTATGCCGATGTCTCTACCCTACGTTCCTAGTGCGACCTGGTTACCCAAGTACAGCGGCATACCCAGCACCTTGGAGAACTTCCAGAGGAAGATATGCCAAGCCCTGGACATGTACCCGATGACCGGTAAGCAAAGAGCTTCAGTTATTATGGGACAGTTAACCGGTGCAGCCGAACTGCAGAGCCGCAGCTGGCCTGTAGAAGTTCAGGAATCTGTGGAGCAGATATTCGCTAGATTAACCCGGGTCTTTGAGTGCCATACAGAAGCTGGATTAAGACTGTCATTCTATCGTTGTAATCAAGGGGCACAAGAAACTGTCCTTGATTATTCACTGCGCTTGCAAGAAGCATACAGACTGTTAAAACAAGTCGATCCTGATAGTGCTCGAGATAAGAACAAAGCGTTAATTGGACAATTTATTGTGGGCCTTAAACTGTCTGAGGATAGAAAGCAAGCAAGCTGGTGGTCCATACAGAATCCAGGCGCAGAGTTTGATACCTTGAGAGATTTAACAGTCTGGGGACAACAACTCGCTGAAGTACCCGATCCCGCTTCGCCACAGCAGCAGCAGTACACTGACACCCCTTCCGTGCCGGCAGCAGCATCTCCAATCCCTGCGATTCAGTCCAGCGCACAGACTGTGACACCTGACCGGTTTGATCAACTGTGTGCTAATGTCGAGCAGCTGATGAAAGACGTGGCCAAGCTACAAGCTGGGAGAAGACCCAAGACAGATGCAAGGCCATCGGACAAGATTCAACTCGCCGACAGCCCGGATGATGTTCCCTGGATGAGGAGAAAGACACAGCCGTCGCGAGGAAAACCTGCAGACCGCCGCAGTCCTGACAGACGCCGCAACAGTCAGCAGAACGACGTAGGAGGACGCAACGTGCAATCCCGTCCTTTAAACGAGCGACCCCTGGGCGAGAAGGGCCAACCCCAGGAGTAGACTGTCCAGGCCCTACGTCCAGCTGGGAACACAAGTATGTGGGAGATTGTCCATACTTACCAATCGTCATTGATGGCATCGCGATCTCCGCCTTGATAGACACTGGATCCCAGGTGACATCCATCCCCAGTACCCTTTACAAGCAGTTCTGGCCCAATGTTAAGCTAGAACCCCCTAACCCTGAGATGAACCTTGAAGCCACTAATGGTATTCCGGTTACCATAGAGGGACAGTGGGAAGCTACAGTAAAGGTGGGGAGGGTGCAGTTGAAAAACCAGGGTATCTTAGTGGTCCAGGATAAGCCTAACCACAAGGATCCATATGTCATATTGGGTACCAATGTCATGATCAAATGCCTCGATGAAGTGTTGTTTTTGCTCCAACAGAGTGCTGAAGCCGGTAAACCCAGAGAAAAGAGGGCTATCCAAAAGCAGATCAGAGCTCTGGTGTATCAACAACAGGTAACCTTGTCAAATGGTGAGATTGGCAGAGTAAGGGTCACAGATCCCATTCCAATTGTGGTACCACCCAGAAGTGAAATGATGATCTGGTGTCGAGCAGCCATAGGCCTCAGAGGGCAGGACTACCAAGCTGTAGTAGAACCTGTAATGTCCGACAGTAGTCCCACGCTCTTGACAGCCAGAGGGTTAGTCGATGTAAGAAAGGGGAGAGTCCCCGTATGCATATTGAATTATGGTGATGACGAAGTCAGATTACCTAGATATGCAACTGTTGCTAAATTGTACCAAGTAAAAGATGATGCTGTGATTGATGTAAAATCCTCAAACCAAATAGTCACTAATGAACCCCCTCACTCCAAAGATCAGTTAGAGAAATGGTGTCAAGACCTCAGTGTAGGAACTGACAATACACCCTCTCACCAGAAAAATGGAGTATACCGGGTGGTTCGGGAGTATGAGCAAGTGTTCAGCAAACACCCACTTGACTTTGGGAGGATTAAAGTGGTAAAACACCATATCCCCACAAACAACCATGCACCCATCAAAGAAAGGTACAGGCCTATACCGCCTACTCATTACCAGAAGGCAAAAGAGATGCTTCAGGACATGAAAAATGCAGGAGTCATTAGGGATAGCTGTAGTCCCTGGGCCGCACCACTAGTCCTGGTTAAAAAGAAAGATGGTAGTATGAGGATGTGTGTAGATTATAGGCAAATCAACAAAGTCACACACAAGGATGCATACCCGTTACCACGCATAGAAGAGTCACTAGCTGCACTCAAATCTGCCAATTACTTCTCCACATTAGATCTTACTAGTGGGTACTGGCAGGTTGCCGTTGCAGAGGAGGATCGTGAGAAGACAGCCTTCACTACTCCTATGGGCTTATGCGAATTCAACAGTATGCCATTCAGTTTGTGCAATGCCCCAGGAACATTTCAGAGACTTATGGAGTGTTGTTTGGGCCACAAGAACTTTGAGACTGTCTTGTTATACCTTGATGATGTCATTGTCTACTCTCAGACCTATGAAGATCACCTCCAACACCTGAGTGAAGTGTTCGAGTCACTGTCCAAGTACGGGATGAAACTGAAACCGTCCAAGTGCCACCTGCTGAAACCCAAGGTCCAATACCTAGGACATGTGGTCAGCGCCGAAGGCGTAGCACCGGATCCGGATAAGGTCACCGTCATCAAGGACTGGCCAGCACCCATCAACCATAAGGAGGTACGTCAATTCCTAGGACTGGTCGGGTACTACCGACGATTCATCAAAGGCTATACCAAGATAGCCGCACCTATGCAAGATCTCTTAGTACGTCAATCCAAAAACGGCAAGATCAGGGGACCCCCGTTCCACTGGGGCCCAGAGCAGGACAAGTCCTTCCAAACGTTAAAAGAAGCTTTAACCGGAGAAGAGATCCTGGCTTACCCTGACTACAATCTACCGTTTCTGTTGTACACTGACGCAAGTAATGAAGGTTTAGGAGCAGTCCTATCTCAACGTCAGCAGGGCAAGGAGAAGGTGATAGCCTACGCCAGCAGAAAGCTCCGTCCCACCGAAAGGAACCCGGAAAACTACAGCTCCTTCAAGCTGGAGTTCCTGGCCCTGGTCTGGGCGATCACAGAGCGTTTCAAGCATTACCTGGCATCCGCCCCGTTCACAGCTTTCACAGATAACAACCCTCTAACACACTTAGAGACTGCAAAGCTGGGAGCCCTAGAACAGCGTTGGGTAGCAAGACTCGCCAACTACGACTTCACTGTAAAATACCGGGCAGGTCACAAGAACGGCAATGCTGATGCCCTGTCCCGAATGCCCCACCTTCCTGAAGAGGGAGAAGACATAGACGACCTGGAAGAAATTGAACTACCTGCTTTCCACCGTTCCGGTACAGCAACATGTCATCAGAGAAACCAGACACGTGTAGAGAGGACCGTGAACCCGTTACCTCACCATGACTGGAAGGAGGCACAAGCCAACGACCCAGATGTCAGCCTGGTAAGGGATCTCATCACTCAAGAACACGCCAATATGGACTCTGATGCCTCACCAAATGCTAAACGCCTGTGGAAGGAGAAAGGAAGGTTGTTCGTCTACCAAGGTAAACTATGCAGAAAATACCTCAATCCAAGAACCCATGAACTCATCTGGCAGATTGTAGTTCCCAAAACCGAAGTCCAAATGATCCTTGAAGCATACCATGATGATGCAGGACACTTTGGATGGAAGAAGCTGGAGAGACTCCTGAAGGATCGGTTCTACTGGGTCGGTATGAGAGGCTCCATTGACAAATGGTGTAAAAACTGTGGACCTTGTCACCTTCGAAGAAAAGACCACTTAACTCAGAAAGCTCCGTTGCAACCAATTGTTACCACCAAACCTCTTGAAATAGTTGCTCTCGACCACGTGAAGCTTACCCCAAGTCGAACCGGGTACACCTACGCTCTCACCATCGTCGACCACTACTCAAGGTTCCTGGTAGTCGTTCCAGTTAAGGACTTAACTGCTGAGGTAGCAGCCAAAGCGTTCCAGAGTTACTTCTGTCGCCCCCATGGGTATCCAGACCAAGTCTTAACTGACCAAGGGCCAGCCTTCGAATCAGCTCTGTTCCAAGAATTCTTAGGGCTGTATGGGTGCAAGAAAATCCGCACCACACCTTATCATCCTCAGACGAACGGTTTATGTGAGAAGATGAACCACATAGTCATTAACATGCTCAAAACCTTACCAGTTGAAGAGAGAAATCAATGGCCAGAGAAACTTCCAGATCTCGTGGACATCTACAACCACATACCTGTCAGTTCGACAAATTACACACCTGCTTACTTGATGAGAGCAAGACCAGGTAAACTGCCTATTGATTTGCAGATGGGAACTGTTGAACCCACAGAAGACTCTTCTGATGAAGACTGGGTCAGCCAACGCCAAGAAAAGTACAAGAAAGTACAGGAGAGTGTTGAGAGAAACCTGGAAATCAGTAGAACCAAGCAAGAGAAAGACTTTAACAAGCACGCCTCAGCTGAACCACTAGCTATAGGTGATGTAGTGCTGAAAAGAAAGCGAAAAACCAACAAATTGGATAACAGTTGGGAATCCATACCCTACACCGTTATGCCGTCACACTATGATAACTCAAAAACTTGTGTTATTAGCAAAGACAATGGGAATACTATTGCGACTGTTTCCAGGGATCATTTAAAGAAATGTCCGCCACAGTTAATCCCACAAGCAACCAGTTACCCTACCGTAACTACAGATGAAGAAACAAAAGAAAATCTCGTCCTTACAGAAATTGGATACTTACCAGCTGATTGGCCACAAATAGGTGATGCATTCCTCATACCGGTTATGCACTTCTACCAGCCTACAGAAGATCAGCCAAAACCAAATCCAATTCCACAAGTCCAACAAGAAGAAGTCCAAGTGCAAGAATTGCAGCCTGTTATATTGGAACCTGAGATTCCTGTAATCGGTCAGCCTGCTAGTCCCACAGTAAGAGAAGCCATTCCTAATCAACTACCTACAGAGGTCAGTCCAGTTGATAGACTCCGCACTTACTATGGTCTTACACAAAGCAGACATAGAGAAGTACCAACCACTTCGTACACTACACAAACAGCTTTTGAAACACCCACACTACGCAGATCCACACGTAGTACATTAGGTCAACCCCCACACAAACTTGGAGAATTGTCTCTTGCCATGCAAGAGATGGAGTTCCCGCCCCTCTCTGGGCCCTGCACACATATAGCCCCGTCGCCTTCATTCCACTTCAGACACTGGTCATACTGGCTCCTGCTTACTGGTAAGTATTCACACCAGTCAGGTTTTTAATACAACAGTTAGGACCGCGTCTGAGATGGGTACACTTTGAAGATAGTGACGTGGCTTAAAATAACTTTTTCTGCGCAAAAAAACGGATTAACTAAGTACCCTGTATTTGTTATACCATTTTTATACTGCACTTGCATTTTAATATTTTTACTGCAGTGTACTGTTGTTTTTTGTCGCAATAGCTTTTTGTTTCCAATTATGCTGGCGGTGTGAACAGGTTCCTACAGACCTGTTCTCTGTGTGCAGGACTCATCTGTGTTATAAACTTGGAGAATGGGTTTAAAATGTAGTGGAAAATGTAACCTGTAAGTGTTGTAAATATTAACCAGTTTTCAAAAACCTGTAAAAAGTAGTGTACAGAAGGGTGGGGGAACTGGGCTATGTCCCAAGTATACTAAGTTGGGGACAGAAAGCGCCTGGTAAGGATAGAAGGTTAGTACCGGCCTCCCAAGCAGAGACACCCGTAGGGAATGTATAAAGTTACCGTGTATCCCTGGACTTTACCTTTTTCCTCTTCATAAACTTTGAACAACAGTCACAGGACTTGTGTGACCACTAACTTTACCTTTTTCCAGCCTGCGGCAGATGGACTAGTGCCGTACGGACTGCTTTTCAAATTTTTCACATTTTTCACTTCCTTTTCAGTGATTTTTGTGTTTTCTTTAAGACTATGTAAATTGAACGTTATAATATGCTTAGTGTTAAGTTGTAAAAAGAACTTTTTGCTCAGCCGGGAGAACTGAGGTTAACTAAGGGGAAATGTGGCACCCTGGCACCTGTTGGGCACCACAGAAATCCTTAGAGCACAAATGGAGTAAGTAACAGCACAGCAAAACCACAACACAAACAACACTTAGAACACCTGGTTTCACCCCGAGCCTCTAGGGGGAGCTAACACTGGTGACTTCTAACCAGTTCCCCCTATAAATAGAGTCTTGGAGGGAGAAACTTCAGAGTGTGCAGTCACTTTAGAACTGTGAAGAGGGTGTGTGTGATCTCCAGCCTTATGAGACACACACTAGGCCCAAACAGCCTGTTAACAAGTGGAAATCCCTGCAACTGGGATAACAGGAAAGGAGAAGCACCTCTCAAGGAATACAGAGTTATCCTAACTCTTTCCTTACAAACCGGTTACTGGAACCGAAGCTGTGGAAGCTACAAAGCCATCACAGAGAACCAGCACGTCCAACAGGAGGTTTAGCCACCTGTTACACCTGGTGCACCTACCCACGAGAGCCCAGGGAAGAGTACTGATCCTGCTCAGACCCTTTTACAGTGCCCTCAGTGCTGATAACCAGGTGAAGCAAGTTCCATTGAACACTCTGCCCGGTCCGGCTGGATTCCACATCCACCTGACCTTAGCACAAGAAGTAGAGAAAGGAAGCCTAACACTGCTTGCTGTGAAACTCCAGAAGTGCCAACTTCACTATCCCGGTCCGAGTGTACCTGACTATCATCCAGTAAAGGTACCTAAAAGAGACTGTGCGTGGTTGTGCATTATTCCTGGATTCAGCGCAGCGTCCCTCAGCTGCCTCACAACATCTTGCGCAGCTCCCGGCTCCGGGGATTCCCGCTCATCCTGTGGGGAGCGTTCCATCTCGCTGTGTACCATCCCCCGGAGACCCGAACAGCGCTGGTAAAGTTACCAGAACACCCGCAGGTGGCGTCACGAAGACAAATCACCCCACTGTTCCGCCATTCCCCTATTGATCTGGACCACCGGGCCTACACCACCGCAGGCGCGGTTCCGTGACTGGAGGAGAAACAACGCCCGCTACGTGTACCCCCGGCTACGGTGAGTCAACAGGTTCACTATAAATGGGTATTCACAACTCCAAGATCCTATCCCGATATCTAGCAGGTGTAATGATAATAATATTAGCATATACCTCCAATTAGAAATATAGTATAGTATAGTATAGTATAGTATAGTATAGTATAGTATAGTTCTACTTATTAGCTCTTTCCTCATGTGCATGGCATTACAGTAGTTTAGGTATCATGGTTACAACCACTAATATAGTGACAGTTAAGCGGAGATTTGGGGAAAATCCAGAAGGACTGGAAGAAGCTGGTGCAGATGAAGATTTACTACTTTGCATCCATGGCTCATATGCACATGGGGAACCAGGCAGAAGAACAGCAGTAATACAGCGAGGAGGTCACCTATTTAGAGCGCTTTGGACAAACTTCACCCAAATGTATAAAAAATATGACCAATTTTAATCCAGAAGAGTAGGACGGGTGAAATATGTTTGGTATTCCATAAGTCGGGCGAGTGCTATGCAAGTGTGCAATATTTTCTCGCCTACCATCCGTATCACATCTGTATGCAATGTATTTTTTTCTCAGCAACTATTATTCCACAATCATTTACAGGACCATTTACAGTATTCTATAAAGGGTAGTGTATCAGTGAAAAATGGACGAAATATGAATGCTCCATGTGTGGTCCATTTTTTTTTTTTTGCACCAATTGATATGAATTGTCGAGTCTTTTCCAATTTATGTATTTACTCGCAGCATGCTGTGATTATTTTCCCATGCTGAATCCGAATGAGAAACATTTTGCTGATGTGCTCTACCTCATTAAGCAACATTGGTTTGAGTGCAATGTGATATTTTCCTCCATTGCACTCGTCCGATTCATATACTCATGTGACCAAGGTCTTAGTTGTTCCATAGTGGTCATACATATGGATACTGCTGCAATGTCCTACAAATGAGGTAAGTGACATAGCTAATCAGGAGAATTATACTAAAGTTATAATTCTGATTTGCTAATATTATTATTATTATTATTATTATTATTACACCTATACATATTGGGTTAGGTACTTAGATATGGGAAAACCTCTTTGACTCTTTACCACTGCAAATAGAAAGCCTTGTTATGATTTGACCAGAAGTCCACAATATTTTCAGGTCACAGTACTTCCATCTCTACCTGACATAGAGACCTTGGAAGTGCTAGTCAGGGGGTTAATAAATGTACTAGCCACTGTTGCAAAACAGAGTGGAAGGGACATTTTTGCTTTCCATTCACCCTTAGTTGTATTAACTTTGTATGTTCAAAAGATTTAAATGGTAAAAAAACCTTTGGCAACATTTTCATTTTAGCATTGGTTTTCCTGTTAGCTGTGATCTGGAAAACCAATAAAATATAATCCTCCTATATCACTTCCAAAATTTTTTTAAAATACCTTCCCAGATATGGAGAGAGAAAATGTGCTTAAAATACTTCTAACCCCTTCTCGACCAATGGCGTACATGTACGCCCTTGGCCGCCTTCCTCCCTCCTTTTGATGCAAGCTCACATACTGAGCTCTCATCATCCCCTGCACATGTAAGTTAATGTTATCAACTGACATGTGTACCTATAACAGGATCAATAGGATGAGCAATCCAATTGGCACTGTTAACCCTTCAGATCGGGCTGTCAATCACTGACAGCACAATCTAAAGCACCATGGCGGGGATCTCGCTGTTCCCCATCTGCATCTGCAGCCCTGTGATGCAACTACGGAGCCTCAATGCATTGACATGACAGCACGAATTCAACTGATGACCCTGGATGCTCTCATGGCTCACTCCCTTCTTACGATGCCTAAGTGACATTGATGGCAGAAAGTAATCATTTGTGATCTGCAGAGGGATGGTAAAGCATCTCTCTGCATAAGGGTGGAGGCACACTGTAATGCATCAAAAATGGAGCGTTTTTGATGCACAATAGTGATGCGAGTGCATTCCGTGTGGTAGTACGAGTGTGGTGCGAGTGTGATACAAGTGTAGTGCGAGTGTAACATGGGCTTTCTCGAAACATCTGACACAGAAAAGCCTGATAGCTATATATCTGCAGATAAAGATCTGTAGATATAATAGCTATGTCGGGATTTCTGCTGCTTTGACAGTAACATTTTTTGAATGGCATTTTAACCCCATCTGCAGTTTCTGTACTGCATGGCAGCCGGGAGCCGGCAGATGCAGTGAATAAGCCCGTTATGTCAGCTTAACCCCATGCTTCTGTCCTGCCAGGTTGTGTCCGGTTTTGTCCAAACTCCCTGAACACAAGCTGAAAGGACAGACTGTGTCCGAAGGTGTTAATTATTTATTTAGTTAAAAGCCGGCAATTTTAGCACTTCTGTGCTGACCTGAAATCACTGGCAACTGCAGTTCAGGACTCATGAGCTCTCCAGGGTCCTGAACGTTAAAGCTAGATGTAGACTGTGGTGCTGAAACTCCACAGCAAGCAATCTGAACGCTTCAATAAAGACTGCACTTAAGTGCAACTTAGTTGGTATACCTTGTGGTCTGGGGAAGGGGACTTGTGACAGTGATGCTAATCCTGCAGAGCATCACATAGAGGGGTTAAATAGGAGCTAGGCAATAGGCAAAAAGAGTATGCAAACATTCAATTCTGGTACTGACTACTCAGGTCTCAATCCTGTCACTCAAAGGTATAGGTGTGCCCCTTAGGGAAAGGAAACACTCAAACCCGAGGAATTCAGTCAGCTTCTTCCCACCATCTTACATGTACAGTTCCAGTGCAACCCACGCAGGTACAGTGTCTACTACTACAGTTAAACTAGGTACCAAGATGGCATTACACAGTACTTTGGAGGTGGATCACCTGCAAGGCATGGCTGACCTGGACTCAGAGGATGCCATCTTCCTAACCACCCCAGGGGAAAGAGGTGGTTCGGACTTGGCAGAACTAGACCCAGAGTGGCATCATGCAGAGGAGATAGAGACATATGTGAACTGGAGCTCCACCGCACTACCTACTTTGGGTCTCATAAGCAATGAGGTACAGATCCAATCCTTGGCTCCGATGCCATACACAGATCTGAGGAGTGAGTCACAGCAATCGGGCAACATTTTCTCTATGGCATACAGGACCAGGAGCAGCTTATGTCAGACTGCACATGATCTTGCAGCATGAATGCCTAGATTCTACCTCCAACTATTGTCACAGCTACTGGATCCCGTTCCCCAACACCACCAGGACCAAGATTATTATGAGGATAACCTAGAAGGCACTGTTTCCCAGCCAAGTGGATTACCCTCACCACCTCCACCGGCATTCGACTAGGACAATGCCATGTGGGGACCACTAGACTTCCAATCAACTATTTGACAAGGCATCAACCACCCCATGTTCTTGTGTCTTTTGTTGAGGAGAGTCAACATGCAGATGCCATTGCACTGGACTGGTTGCATGGGCCTAAGGCTAATCACTTCCTCGCCCATTGCACCTAAGACAAGGTGGTGGCATTCCAGCAGGATAAGGAGTATGGGTTTCATGTATAACATGGCACTAACCATTGGTGCTACATCAACCGCCCCACCCTACTAATTGACAATCTTTCCCAAAGACTGCAGACCATCTTTGTGAGGGAGACGTCCCTTTCATGAAGTTGTGGGACAGCAAGAGGTGGTTTGTGGTTGGTGTATTTTGGGTTGCCACAACCTACCATTTTTAGATGTGGCAGAAGGGGGCCAACTTGGAGAGAAGGACGGTGTCAGTTGCAGCCCAGGTATCTCTTTTTCTTGGCCAGCCAGATACACGCAAACCCAGAGGGTTTCACAAGCTGGTCCTTTCTGTCCTAGAGTGGGTGGTTGTCCTATAGTTCCTCCATCGTCCTCCCCAGCGGTGGCCATGATGGAGTGGGTTTGAGGGCAGGTAGTGGCATAGAATGCCCCTACAGGAGTAGCTTCGGTGACCTTCTGTGAGCGCTAGGAAAAACTATGATAGTCATCCAGGGCATAGCTAAAAATGGCGAGAGATAATATCAGTGGACCTTCGTAAGGCATGTGACCCATGCCTTAATTGGCATTTTGGCTAGAGAAGGACTTGTTGGAATCATTTTCTTTCAGTTCTTCCTTGACCAAGGTCTGTGTTTTTGCTAAAGTTATACAGTGCTGTACAAATTAATTGGGACAAAGCAAGCCTTTACTTTTTTTTTTGCATTAGTTCTATTATTGCTGAGAAGTGTTTTATCAGTTCTTAGTGTCGTTTTCTTTTTCTTCCACATTTCCCTTTTCATGTTGGAGAAAACGATCCAGTTTCATTGTGTGTGCAAATTATTCTTGAAACAGTAGATTTTCCAATACCAACAGTGGAAGCGATTTCTCTTACAGTCAGACTTGTATGTTCATTAAGAGTAATAATTCTAGACCTCTTCCGTGGAGTAACATCCATTTTTACAGGCAAGAATCACACTGAGAGAAAAAGTACACTAAACCACTCCTCACAGAAACAAGCTCTCAACTGAAACTGAGGGGGCAGCTAGCTGTTATTTTCTGACTAAAACCAGTCAAACCATATTTTGTTACTCAAGGTTGTAAACTCAAACTTGTTCAAAGCAGTTAAAACTGGTTTCAATCACTGATTGGTAACTCCAACGTACGATTTTATTTAAAAAATGCTTTGTCCCAATTAATTTACACAGCACTGTATTTCCCCCTTCAACATTTTGCACCATTTGCACTCCCCTCTACTGGGCAACAGACTGTGTGCAGCTGCTGATCCTGTGGGCCTTTCATTATATATATCTACTATGTATATTGTTATGTTTGTGTTTGAGACTTCGAGTCTACGCTATAGTAAAGTTTTTTTTAGTTAATTTCCTGTGTGCTGGACTGGTTCTGCAAACAAGTGCTTTGATACTGCCCTACAAAGACTAGTGAACAAGTTGCAGGCCTCTGGCTTGAAGGTGTGAGGTATGGAAATGCAAGACACTACACCCACTCCAATAGAACAGAGCTGCAAACAGTGCACGTTTTCAGGATTTCCTTAGCATTGCACAAGGTGCTGGAGTCTGCAGGTGATATAATTGACCTCTGTGCAATGCTAAGGAAATCCTGAAAACTTGCACTCTTTTCAGACATTGAGGACTGTTGTTAGTCATGCCTTGCCTAGAAGTCTTTGTGGAAGTAGCCAGGGGGAGAGAGGAATCCTTGAGCCCTTTCACCACAATTGCACCTCGCCCTGGACCCTCTTAGGCCTTGTGACCATGGTGTTTGATACTTTGTTTCATGCAGATTTTGAGAATTTGCATCAAAATCTGCATGTCTATCCTGAAGCCATGAAAGTCTATGACCAATCAGAAGTGCTGTGCTCTGCCCACATTGCTTTTTTGTTTCCTTGTACATGTGGTTCAGATTTCTATTTTCTGCCTCAAAATCTGCACCAAATCTGCAAGAAAAAAAAATTACGTTAGCACTGCACTTCTGAACTCTCATAGACGTTGTTGGCTTCAGAATAGACATACAGATTCTCAAAATTTGCTTTAAAAAGTATCAAACAACATGCCAGGGCCACAGCGGGATTCCCTGCTGCATGATACCCACTTTATAAAGTGACACAACCTTAGAGAAGTCATAATGAGGATGTCTGAGGTTCACGAGCAGGCCCGCAAGCATGCCGAGTGTGACAGTGGTGCTGAAGCTTGCCAAGTAAAAGTGTAGGAAGTCTGTGCCAAAACAGCAGTGTTCCACTGTAAAATGGTTTAGCTGTGTTTGGCACTTTTTGTGCCCCATTTAAGGTGTTTTCTAGGTCCTTGATTTTGCCTCCCATTGATTTGAACGGGGTTCGGAAGTTCGGCGAATTGTTCATCAAACTGTTCGTAGAATTTTGCAAATTCAACAAATCGAACCGAATTCAAGCTTCCAAAGGTTTGTTTATCTCTAATCATAACGAAATGTCAGTTTTACTATATATAACAATGTATATAAGTAATTGCATGTTTTTGCAATTTCTCCACACTTGGAATTTTTTTCCCATTTTTCAGTACACTATATGATAAAATAAATGATATGATTTAATATTATAACTCGTTCTGGAAAAAAACAAGCACTCATATGGCTATATTAATGGCTCTTGGATGAAGGGGAGGTAAAAACATAAATCAGAAAACAGAAAGGGGGTTAAAACATCTGATAGTTGAAATTTCTAATTAGATGTTTTCAATATCAAATTTAAGAAAAATATAAAAGAATGAGTTTTTGTTCAGACATGAGGAAAAGGTTTCAATTATAATATGGTCTAATCATTTAACCCCTTCATAACCCGGGAATTTTTCATTTTTCATTTTTGTTTTTTGCTCCCCTGCTTCCAAGAGCTAACATTTTTATTTTTCCATCAATATAGACATATGATGGCTTGTTTTTTGCGAGGCGAGTTGTACTGTCAGTTGCAATCATTTATTTTACCATATAGTATACAGGGAAATTGCAAATAAATTCCAAGTGCTGTGAAATTGCAAAAAAAGTGCAATTACACGTTTGTTTTGTGGGTGTTTTAGTCACCATGTTCACTATATGGTAAAACTGACATGACGATGTGATGCCTCCATTCGGTACGAGTTCAGAGATACCAAACATGTATACTTTTACTGGTATCTAAGTGGTGAAAAAAAAATTCAGAAGTTTGAAAAATAAAATCACACTTTTTGCGACATGCTCTGCGCCCCGTAGTGTCCTCATTTTTGTGATCCTGGGCTGCGTGATGGCTTATTTTTTGCATCTTGAGCTGACGTTACTAATGATACCATTTTTGAGAGGATGTGCTATTTTAATCACCTGTTATTGCATTTTATAGCAATGTTGCGGCGACCAAAAATGTAATTTTGGCGTTTGACCTTTTTTTCCATTATGCAGTTTACGGCTCTCATAAATTGATTTTGTAGATTGATAGATCAGGCGATTCTGAATGCGGCAATACCAAACATGTGTATTCTTTTATGTTTTTAATACTTTTATTGTGAGTGGGGAAAAAGAGGGGTGATTTGAACTTTTATTTTTATCTTTTTTATATTTTTATAAAAACTTTATTTACTAATTCATTCTTATTTTTACACTGCCCCATAGAGAGGTACCCTAGTGCACCGTCAGATCGCTTCTGGCAGATACCGATGAGCTGCGGCTCAAACGCGTCGTAAAATAAAGCAAGTCATCACTTTGATCCAGACATCCCGGTGTCTTTGGTGTCATTTATATCCATCTGACAGCAGCGCGGACCTAAGGTACTTTGTCCAGAAGATTGATCGATAACTGCAGTAACCTGTGGAGGTACGGTCCCTGCAGCAGCTGCATTTCTGAGCGATCAAGCTGGTTGTGTGTGACACAACCTTATCAGGTGAGCGATTCTGATTTTGAACCTTTTTGACCTGTATAAAAAAGATAAGACCCTATTGCGCATTCTCAACTTTTTTAGATACTATCGTTGGTGAGTTGTCACACGTGTAGATATCGTGGATGACGCACCAATGATGTTGTGAGCAGGTATCGTTCACATAACCCAGCGAACGATACTTGTTCACTGATGTGAATGGGCGAAGTCTTGAACGACATCGTTATCGCGGTGTCACACAGAACGATCCAGCAGGTTGGCTGATCGTGAATCGTCTGATTTGAGAACATGTTCTCAAATCTACGATCAACGATCCAATGATTTATTGTAACTATATCTCAGAGTCACACGCAACGAGGTAGTAACGATGTCGCTTGAGCGACTCCAAACCTGTGACGTTTAAGCGATATCGTTACTGATCTCGTACCGTGTAACGGTACCTTTACTCATGTTGGACCATGTCTAAGGGATGTTCTAATAAAATGACTGTCAGCATCATCCTATCAGACATAACACTCTGCAATACAAAAGAATTGCAGTGTATTTTATGAGTGAACTAACTAAATTAAGTTCACGAGTCCCCCCTGATTTCCTGCCATTTCATTCCTCTTAGTTAACAAAGCACTGTAGGCCAGTTTATACAGCATTGAAAAGCACTGTAGGCATGATATACATTTTATTATTTGCTGATAATTTAATACACCACATTTTATTGCACAGCAAATGTATTTAACTTAAAAAATCCACCATAAACTCTTAGGCTGGGGTCACACACACAGATATTTGTGCAGATATTGTTCACAGATCTCTGGTTGCAGTGAAATCATGGGCACATGGTTCCATTTTGTGGCTGTGTACAAATGGAGCAATCTGTCCATGATTTCACTGCAACCAGAGATCTGTGAACAATATCTGCCCAAATATCTGTGTGTGTGACCCCAGCCTTAATGGGAACTTAGCCAAATTATAAAGTTGCAAGCAACATATTGGTGCAAATTAGTGAATAACAATACAGGCTTTTACCTAATAATTTAATAATTTTCCATGTGCAATACATATAGTCATGGCCGGAAGTGATAGCACCCTTAAAATTGTTCCAGAAAATGAAGTATTTCTCCCAGAAAATTATTGCAATTAGAAATGTCTTGTTATACACATGTTTACTTCCTTTGTGGGAATTAGAAGAATCCAAAAACAACTGAAAAAAGGGCAAATTGGGTGTAATTTTACGCAAAACCCCCAAACTGGGCTGGACAAAATTGTTGGCACCTCTCCAAAATGGTGGGTAAACAACTTTGTTTCGAGCATTTGATGTTTGTACAAACTGTGTGGCAAGTAACAGATATGGGACATATGAAAAATCATTCTTGACACCAGATAAAATGAGTAGAAGTTGATTCAATATTTGCATTGGGTGTCTGTATGGGGAACAAAATAAGGAAAACAAAACTGTCTAAGAACTTGAAAATGAAAATTGTTGAAAAATATCAACAATTTCAAGGTTACAAGTACATCTCCATAGATCTTGATGTTACTTTGTCTATGGTGCACAACCTAATCAAGAAGTTTAGAACCCATGGCACTGTAGCTAATCTCCTTGAATGTGGACAGCAGAGAAAAATTGATGAAATGTTGCAAGATAGTATAGTATGGATTGTGGATAACCAGCCCCAATCAAGTTCCAAAAACATTAAAGCTGTCCTGCAGGTTCAGGGTGCATCAGTGTCAGTGAGAACTATATGTCGATAATTCAGTTAAATTAAACGCTATTGCAAGAGACTCAAGAGTATTGGACTGTTGACAAGGAGAAATGGAAAAACTAGGTTAGCTTGCCAAAATATACATGAACCAAAATCCTTGTGGGAAAGAGTCTTGTGGATAGATGAGACCAAGCTTTTTGGTAAAGCAATGATTCTACTGTTTACCAAAAAAAGAATGAGGTCTGCAAAGGAAAGAACACAGTGCCTCCAGTCAAATATAGCGGTGGTTCAAAGATGAATTGCTACCTCTGGCACTGGTTACCTTGACTGTGTGAACAGAATCATGAAATCTGAAGATTAATAAAGGTTTTTGTTTTGCAATGTAATCCCCAGTGTCAAAAAGCTGCGTTTGCATCCTGAGTTTTCCAGCAGGACAATGACTCCAAACTTACTTCCACAAGCACCCAGATATGGATGGAAATAAACCACTGGAGAGTTCTAAAGTGTGTAAGTCCGGATATGAATCCAATTAAGCACCTGTGTAGAGATCTAAAAATTGCTGTTTGGAAAAAGCCCCCTTCAAATATGAGAGACCTGGAGCAGTCTGCATAAGAAAAGTCATCGAAAATTCCAGTTGAGAGGTGTAAGAAACTTGATGATGGTTATGAGGCTGGCTTTACACCACAATTTTAGGGATCCGGGCTGTCTGGTGTGAACTGGACACTCCCGGATCCGATTTTGGCCTCATGGGGCCGGATGGGGCCGGATGACAATGATTTGCCATCCGGTCTTGTGCTTTCCGGGAGGATAAGGTACACTTTGTTTTTTTGCCCCGGACAAAAAATTACAGCTTGCAGCATTTTTTGTGTCTGGGGCAAAAATCGGACCAAATCAGATCCTGTCGGATCCGGTGCAATCCGGCGCCCTCTAACATGGGAGTCTATGGGCACCGGATCGCGCAGGATGCTACATAAAATCATTCCAGTTCCCGGATGCTAGGTGCTGAAGTCCAGCGGCGGCTGGCACTGAACTTCAGCACCTGTAGAGCTCCCGTCTGAAATTTCAGAACCGCGGCTAGCTCCCCTCTAGCCACAAATCAGAAATTTCAGCATTGAATAGCGGCAGCAGCCGCACAGTGCCGATATCGACAGAAAACAGGATCGGAGAGCATATTTGCCCTCCGGTTCTGTTTGTCCGGGGCTGTCAGGCTGTGTCTGGTGCATCCTGCAAAACACTGGACACAGCCTGACAGCTCAAAAAATGTGGTGTGAAGCCAGCCTAAGAAGTGATTGATTTCAGTTATTTCTTTATTCTGAAGGATGTGAATCCAAATATTAAGTTGAGTGTGCCAACAATTTTGTTTTTGGAGTTTTCTATTAATTTATGTCTAATTTGTTTTTTTTGTTATTCCAAAATATACAGAAAAAGTGAACATGAGAATAACAAAACATGTGTAATTACTTTCATTTTCTGAGAGAAATATCTAATTTTCTGGAACAATTTTAAGGGTATTGACCCTTTTGGTCTTGACCTTTCTGCAGTTTTTGACACAGTTGACCACTATCGCCTACTCTCTATGCTGCACTCCACCGGCATCAATGACACAGCTCTCTCCTGGTTCTCTTTCTATCTCTCTGCTTGCTCTTTCAGTGTATCATTTGCTGGCTCTACTTCCTCCCCTCTTCCTCTCACTATTGGGGTCCCTGAGGGTTCAGTCCTTGACCCTCTTCTCTTCTCTCTCTACACTGCCCCAATAGGACACACCATCAGAAGATTTGGCTTCCAGTACCACCTTTATGCTGATAAAAGATAAAACAATTTGCGCCACACTGCTAGAACAATGTACAAGGGGCCGGTTACAATTGCAATTTGCTCACCTGATTATGTTGTGCCAAGTCGCACAACAGACTGACAGGTAGGAGAGAGTCAGGTGCAGCCTCCAGGCCGGACGAGTCTGGTGGAGAGGAGTGCTGCGATCCTGGTTCGTGCGGATCAGTGGGTGGCTGGCTGGCGGATGAGAAGCAAACTGAAGAGGCCTACGGAGCTGGAAGCCGACACGCTGGCTGTGTTAGTTTCCTGAGTCGAGCGGGCCAATGAACAGCGAGCCTCAGGATGGGAGTGGTGGGCGTGTTAGTGAGCGAGGTCCGGGAGCCGAGCCGCTCAGACTCGCGCTTCCCGAAGGAAGGCGTGAGACGTATGCAGGGAAATGAAAGAGATGTCAGCGCTCAGAATACAACCGAACAAATGCTCGCAGCTATTTACCTTTAGGCTTTATTAATTCAGTATAGGGTTCCAATTATCCACAACGCGTTTCTGCGCTCAGTGCGCCTTTCTCAAGTGAATCACTTGAGAAAGGCGCACTGAGCGCAGAAACGCGTTGTGGATAATTGGAACCCTATACTGGATTAATAAAGCCTAAAGGTAAATAGCTGCGAGCATTTGTTCGGTTGTATTCTGAGCGCTGACATCTCTTTCATTTACCTTTATGCTGATGACACACAACTATACACTTCCTCCCCTGACCTTACCCCCGCATTATTACAGAACACCAATGACTGTCTAACCGCAGTTTCCACTATCATGTCCGCTCTCTATCTGAAACTTAACCTTTCCAAAACTGAACTTCTTCTGATGCCGCCATCTTCCAACCTCCCTAAACCTGACATTTCCCTCTCGGTGTGCTGCACGACGATAACGCCCAGGCAGCAGGCTCGCTGTCTGGGTGTTATGTTTGACGCTGATCTCTCCTTCACCCCATATATATAATTTCTCACCCGCTCCTGTCGCTTGCACATGAAAAATATCTCCAGAATTCACCTTTTCCTCACCATGGAAACAAAACCCTTACTGTGGCCCTGATCCATTCCCGCCTTGACTACTGTAATTCTTTATTAGCTGGCCTCCCCGCAGTAAGCTTTCCCCACTCCAGTCTATCCTCAATGCAGCAGCCAGGATCACCTATCTAGCTAACTGTTACTAAGATGTTTTCGATTTGTGCCAGTCACTGACCTGGCTGCCCATACACTATAGGATCCCATTCAAATTGCTTGTTGTCACTCACAAAGCTATTCATGGTGCGGTACCTCCTTACCTCTCTACCCTCATCTCTGCCTACCACCCCACCCGTCCCCTTCGCTCTGGAAGCGACCTTAGACTAACATCAGCATTATTCCGAACCTCCCATCCAAGACTTCTCTCGAGCTGGACCAATCCTCTGGAATGCTCTACCCCAAGAAATTAGGACCATTCACAACTTGCATAGCTTCAGACACTCCCTAAAAACACATCTTTTCAGGGTGGCCTATCATTCTCCCTAATAGTAGTCATTTAGACATAAGATATTCATTGCTATAAGCCCCTGTACTTTCTGTCACCCCCATCCCGCTGTAGATTGTAAGCTCCTTGGAGCAGGGTCCCCTTTCTTTATTTTTTTTTTGCCTTATTGTATTTCCCATATTAATTCTATGTTTATTGTATGTAACTACTGTTCTCTATTACTTACCATTCTGTATTGTATATTTTTTCTTATACAAACCATTGTACTGTAATGCGCTGTGGAATATGTTGGCGCTATACAAATAAAGTTTTATTATTATTATTATTATTATGACATTATAGCTAATAAGAGATATGTGTTATATACGTGTTATTTAGCTGAAAATTGAGATTACCATGTTAGGCAAAAGATTCATCAGGACTTAAAGAGTATAAAAAACTAGGCCACTACAGATGGTACTGATTAAATAGCAAACATTTATGGCAAATATTAGTTGAGATAATTATCAAAGGAAATGGCTGATGCGAAATGTGCTTATTATAAATGCAGGTGTTTGGCTGCACAGAAAAGGTTATTAGAGCAGAGCACCTCTAATTTCTGATGAAGTGGATCTGTCTCATCTCAAAGAAAAGGTTGAATTATTTCCTACATTACAACATATTTTTCCTTCATTTTCCATTCACATTTCCAATAATAGTTTATGTTAATAAATATGCCTAGGAATAAATATGTTGTGCTTGTTCCTAGGCCAAACTATTGCTACCAATTAATCTATGATTTACTCTTTTTTTGTTCTTTTATTTACTATAAATTATTATAATCTATTGTGATTATAGAATGCATTATAATAGATGTCAATGCCCAATGAATATTTGGGTAAAGTAACGTCTGTATTATGCACATTAACAGCTAATGCTGCTATTCCTCTTTCCATGGTACCTGACTCTATTGTTGGTGGCTGCACAGATGCCCAGGAGACTGAAGTCTCCATGGTAAACCGGTATTCTCTGCTGGGCTAGGTGCTCTCCAGCAGACTCGGACTCCGGCGTCCGATGTGCTTTCTGGGGTGAACCCAAAGATCGCTCCTTGTTCCCTACTTTTCTCTTTCTCCGTTTTCTCCTCGCCTTCTGACCCCACTCTTGGCCCTGCACGACTACTGTGAATGCTGATCAGGGTCACTGGCTCAGGCCTAGCATGGCACCCATCACCAGAACGTCTTCACAGCTCTTCTAGAATCTGCATACTCTCACTAACTCCACCCCCAGCACCAGTATTTATAGGGGGTCCTGCATAAGGGCAGCAAGTTGCGCTCCCCTACTGTGCTGGGGTGGAAGGTGTTGTTCGTGTCTGTGAACCCACTGTGGAAACCCATCCATGCTGTAGGTGAGTCTGTGGTTACCTGTGTGAGCAGGGCGCCACACTACCTGTATAATATTTTCTTCCCTTAATGTTCTGTGACAGGTGGAAAACCCCCTGGAGCAGTGTGTCGAGCAAAACTGCTGTCGTCCATGCTGCTGCCCACGTCCTCCCGCAAATGCAATAAAGGACTTTTATGAATTGTGAGTGGTACCTTTTTCTTCTCTAGTCGGGTCAATCTTCTAGTGACACAAATGGCTAAAAGTCTAGTTGTCACATGACTGCAACAAACCAATTTGCATACATATGCTCACGTGACCGTCCACTCATTCAGAAAACACAGGAGAAACATGGGCATGTGCACATTGCACACTGTCATGATTTAGCAGTATGAAGTCACATATCGTGACTGCAGACTTCTTTTCTCACCTGGGGAAACCTATTTACTACAGTATAATGTATGGATGCATCATTTGGTCGCAAGTAAAGTATGAAGAAGGCTCAGGTTCTTTTGCAAAGCTGGCATGATAGCAGGGTGCCGATAGATTACCATGATAGCTCAAAGTGTTCTAAAGCCCCCCATGGTGGCCATGTAAATACTTCCATGATCCAGACCACACCCTGGCATCACACAATTGCAATTTAACTCTACACTGTGTGCAGAATTATTAGGCAAATGAGTATTTTGATCACATGATACTTTTTATACATGTTGTCCTACTCCAAGCTGTATAGGCTTGAGAGCCAACTACCAATTAAGTAAATCAGGTAATGTGCATCTCTGTAATGAGGGGGGTGTGGTGTAATGACATCAACACCCTATATACGGTGTGCTTAATTATTAGGCAAATGCCTTTCTTTAGGCAACATGGGTTAGAAGAGAGATTTGACGGGCTCTGAAAAGTCCAAAATTGTGAGATGTCTTGCAGAGGGATGCAGGAGTCTTGAAATTTCCAAATTTCTGAAGCGTGATCACCGAACAATCAAGCTTTTCATGGCAAATAGCCAACTGGGTCGCAAGAAACATGTTGGGCAAAAAAGGCGCAAAATAACTGTCCATGAATTGAGGAAAATCAAGCATGAAGCTGCCAAGATGCCATTTGCCACCAGTTTTGCCATATTTCAGAGCTGCAACGTTACTGAAGTATCAAAAAGCCCAAGGAGTGCTATACTCAGGGATATGGCCAAGGTAAGGAAGGCTGAAAAACGACCACCTTTGAACAAGAAACATAAGATAAAATGTCAAGACTGGGCCAAGAAATATCTTGAGACTGATTTTTCAAAGGTTTTATGGACTGATGAAATGGGAGTGACTCTTGATGGGTCAGATGGATGGGCTAGAGGCTGGATCAGTAAAGGGCAGAGAGCTCCACTCTGACTCAGACGCCAGCAAGGTGGAGGTGGTATGGGCTGGTATCATGAAAGAAGAACTTGTGGGACCTTTTTGGGTTGAGGATGGAGTGAAGCTCAACTCCCGGACCCACTGCCAGTTTCTGGAAGACAACTTGGGGTTTTGTTTTCGCATGTCCTAAATTTCTTTTTCTAATTTTTGTGCAGTTATATTAGTTTACCTGGTGAAAATAAATAAGTGAGATGGGAATATATTTGGTTTTTATTAAGTTGCCTAACAATTCTGCACAGTAATAGTTACTTGCACAGATATCCTCCTAAGATAGCCAAATCCAAAAAAAACATCCCAACTTCCAAAAATATTAAGCTTTGATATTTATGAGTCTTTTGGGTTGATTGAGAACATAGTTGTTGATCAATAATAGGGATGGGCGAATCTACTCGCTAGGACACGTTACTCGGCGAGTAGTAAGGGACTCGCAGGACTCGGTACTCTGCGAGTTTCCCAGTGATTACTCGCACGAGTCCAATGCAAATCAATATCAATCCTAGTTTTGTCAGAAACGCTGACAAAACTAGGATTGCCATTGTTTGCATTAGACTCGGCTACTGTGCCAGTGATAGCAGGGAAACTCGCAAAGTAACTGCTGTTTCTTTGCGAGCCGAGTCCAGCTGTCTTCTCTGTGCAGCTCCAGGGTCCTAGAGCCTGCCTGCTGCCTGATGTAGCAGTGCTGAGATTGTTCTCAGTCTGCTCATTCCCTGTGCATAGACATCTATATTTATGCACAGGGGATGTAGCAGAGAGGACATCGCGTTTTGGACTGCGTCCGACGGAAGAGGATTTTTTTAATTAAAGATGGAGTCCCTAATTGCTTTTTTTTTAATTTCAAATAATAAATGTTCTCTGTGTTGTGTTTTTTTAACCCTTTATTGGAGATTCTTAGTGGCTGGGTCAAACGTGGCCTGACATTAAGAATCTCGGGCTTAATACCAGCTTGTATAACAAAGCTGGTATTAACCCCTTTATTACCCAGCGTGCCACCGCCACCAGGGCTGCTGGAAGAGCGGGGTTCAGCGCCAGAGGATGGCGCTTCAATGAACGCGCCATCTTCTGGGGCGGCTGCGGGCTGCAATTTGCAGCGGGGGGTGCCCAGAAAGCTTGGGCATCCCTGCGCTGCGGATTCCAGCCCCCAGCTGCTTAGCTGTACGTGGCTAGACATAGAAATTGCGCGGAGCCCCACGCATTTTTTTTTTATTATTTAATGAATTTCAGAGTCAGAGGCTCAGAGTCAGAGTCGCCTCAGAGTCGGAGTCGCCTCAGAGTCGGAGTCGCCTCGGAGTCGGAGTCGCCTCAGAGTCGGAGTCGTCTCGGAGGCGGAGTCGTCTCGGAGTCGGAGTCGTCTCGGAGTCGGAGTCGTCTCGGAGTCGAGTCAGAGTCGGAGTCGGAGTCGTCTCGGAGTCGAGTCGGAGTCGGAGTCGTCGTCGTCTCGGAGTCGTCTCGGAGTCGGAGTCGTCTCGGAGTCGGAGTCGTCTCGGTCGGAGTCGGAGGTCGGAGTCGAGTCGTCTCGGAGTCGGAGTCGTCTCGGAGTCGGAGTCGTCTCGGAGTCGGAGTCGTCTCGGAGTCGGAGTCGGAGTCGTCTCAGAGTCGGAGTCGTCTCGGAGTCGGAGTCGGAGTCGTCTCGGAGTCAGAGTCGGAGTCGTCTCGGAGTCGGAGTCGTTTCGGAGTCGGAGTCGTCTCGGAGTCGGAGTCGTCTCGGAGTCGGAGTCGTCTCGGAGTCGAGTCGGAGTCGGAGTCGTCTCGGAGTCGGAGTCGTCTCAGAGTCGGAGTCAAAAAAATGCGTGGGGCTCCGCGCAATTTCTATGTCTAGCCAGGTACAGCTAAGCAGCTGGGGGCTGGAATCCGCAGCGCAGGGATGCCCAAGCTTTCTGGGCACCCCCCGCTGCAAATTGCAGCCCGCAGCCGCCCCAGAAGATGGAGCGTTCATTGAAGCGCCATCCTCTGGCGCTGAACCCCGCTCTTCCAGCGGCCCTGGTGGCGGTGGCACGCTGGGTAATAGAGGTTAGGGCCAGCTTTGTATTATCAGCTGGCCGTAAGCCCGAAATTTATGGCGGTCACGCCAATATTAGACATGACCGCCATGAATTTCTATTAAATTGTTTTGAAAAAAACACAACACAGAGAAATTTTTTTATTAGAAATAAAAAAAAAAAGCCATTAGGGACTCCATCTTTAATTAAAAAAATCCTCTTCCGTCCGACGCAGTCCAAAACGCGATGTCCTCTCTGCTACATCCCCTGTGTATAGATATAGATGTCTATGCACAGGGAATGAGCAGACTGAGAACAATCTCAGCACTGCTACATCATCTCTGTGCACAGACATTCATGTCTGTACACAGGGAATGAGCAGACTGAGAACAATCTCAGCACTGCTACATCAGGCAGCAGGCGGGCTCTAGGACCCTGGAGCTGCACAGAGCAGACAGGACTCTTCTCTTATCTGTGCGAGTTTCCCAGCGATTACTTACAAAGTAAACGAGTCCAATGCAAATAAATGACAAAACTAGGATTGCTTCAGGCTGAAGCTTCCGAGACACATCTGCGATTTGTAAATCTCACACTACTCGCTATTACTCGCTTCCCCATTCATTAACATTGGACTCGCTAGACTCGCAACGAGTAGCGAGTCCTGGGCTCGGACTCGCTAGAGTCAAGCGATTCCGAGTAATTTAGGATTCGCCCATCACTAATCAATAATAAAAATAATCCTCTAAAATACAACTTGCCTAATAATTCTGCACACAGTGTATACTAATATAGGTATGTCACCTCTACAAATGGATTAAGCACATTATGACATTAAGGGACAGTGCTCCCATGCGTGCTGAATGTTGTGGACTTGTCAGAGCTCCCTCCCTGAACTGTGGAGTTGGAGTGATCAGGGTTAGAAACTGTGAGAGACAGAAAAGCTGAAAGTGAAAGTAAAAGAGGTGAGGGAGAGACACAGGATAAGGGTCCTGGCCTGTGTTTGTGGAAAAGAGGATACACTGCCTAGAATTGTCCAGGTACTTCAGTTTTGAGAAGATGTACGGTGTCAGAATCGACATTGTCAGCTGGACCATGAGGGAGCCCTAAGGACTGCTCAGTGAGCACCAGAAAGAGAAACACCTTTGATCATTGAGTGCAGATGGGACACAAGACGCCATCCAGAAAATCAAGAAGGTCTCAAGACCGCTAAGAAGAAAGAACAGTTTTCCCCCTGCCCTGCAAGAAAAAGAGCTCACTGACGAGCATCTCTGCAATAAGCTCCCATAAATGGATCTGTTTACCTCAGCGGTATTGTGAGTCAAATTTTAGTGCTTACACCTGTTAGGGTGTATCATAGGCCTCAGTAAGAAGGGCATGAAATCCGTGCTGCCCAAGTAGCATAGGCCAGTTAGGTTGTTAGTGCAGTGCATTGTAGCTGTGAATAAATTGTATTAACAATGTTGTCTGTAAATTTAAAATAATTGGGGTGACATGCAGCTGAGTCCCCCAGATAAAAGCAGCTGTGCCTTTTGTTAAACTTATCCTTGTCATTTTCCAACCCTTGTTTACTTTCATAAACATACCTTTCCTGCCTATTACTGTTCCTTTTTGTCTGCAACCTTGTCTTCTGTACTGTAATTAAACCGTTCATTGCACTGGCCGGCTCGGCCATCACTTCACTGCAGTAAGGTTGTATTATAGTGTAGAGTCAAAACAAAGTGATTGTAGGTTCAAGTCGCATGATGGTGTGTAAAATAAATTATATAATAATTAAACAAAAATAAATGAATAAAAAAGATTTGGTGTCACCAAGTCTATAAAAATCAGATCTATCAAAATAAATTTTTATTATATATGATAAACTCTGAAAAAAAAAGAAAAAGAATTGAAATATTAGAATTGCACCCCTTTTAAAAATGCAATAAAAACAACATACTGTATATACTCGTGTATAAGCCGACCCCCTACTTTTGCCCCCAAAACCTGGGAAAACCTATTGACTCGTGTATAAGCCGAGGGTGGACCCCAGCACAGGTATACAGCCCCCAGCAGTGTGGTATACAGCAGCCTCCCCAGTGGTATATACAGGCCCCAGCAGTTACAGCAGCAGCCCCAGCGGTGTATACAGCAGCAGCCCCAGCGGTGTATACAGCAGCAGCCCCAATGGTGTACACAGCAGCCTCCCCAGTGGTATATACAGCAGCATCCCCAGAGGTATATACAGCAGCAGCCCCAGTGGTATATACAGCAGCAGCCCCAGGGGTATATACAGCAGCAGCCCCAGTGGTGTATACAGCAACAGCCCCAGTGGTATATACAGCAGCAGCCCCAGTGGTGTATACAGCAGCAGCCCCAGTGGTGTATACAGCAGCAGCCCCAGAGGTATATACAGCAGCAGCCCCTGTGGTGTATACAGCAACAGCCCCAGTGGTATATACAGCAGCAGCCCCAGTGGTGTATACAGCAGCAGCCCCAGTGGTGTATACAGCAACAGCCCCAAAGGTGTATACAGCAGCAGCCCCAGTGGTGTATACAGCAGTAGCACCAGAGGTATATACAGCAGCAGCCCCAGTGGTGTATACACCAACAGCCCCAGTGGTGTATACAGCAGCAGCCCCAGTGGTGTATACAGCAGCAGCCCCAGTGGTATATACAGCAGCAGCCCCAGTGGTACACAGGCGCCCCCCCATGAATATACAGGGCCCCACCATCAGTATACAGGGCCCCCCCCCTTGCTGCGGTAAACCTGTAAAGTAATAGATGATTATACTTATCCCCGTCGCTGTCCCGCCGCCGCCATTGCGCTCCTAAGCCGCCATCGCGATCCTCCAGCTTCATCCGTCTTCCTCCTCCGGTGTGGGCGCAGGAAATGACGTCATTGTCTGTGCGCCGGAGAAGGAAGACGGATGAAGCCGTATGCAGCCGGAGGAGCGCGATGACGGCGGCGGCGACGGCGTCGGGGATAAGTATAATCATCTATTACTTTACAGGTTTACCGCAGCAAGGGGGGGCCCTGTATACTGATGGGGGGGCCTGTATATTCATGGGGGGGGCGCCTGTGTACCACTGGGGCGTATGACTCGCGTATAAGCCGAGGGGGGTACTTTCCAGCCCAATTTTTGGGCTGAAAAAAATCGGCTTATACGCGAGTATATACGGTATGTACTTTAAAATAGTATCCATAAAACTATCAACTCAGAGACCAAAAAAACAAGTTTTTAAACACTCCCATTGACAGAAAAATATAAAAAGTTATGGGTAATAGAAAATAACATCAGAATCTCCCCCTTTTTTTAATGGTTCTATCTTTTTTACCAGAATAATATACAGTTGAAACCAGAAGTTTACATACACTATATAAAAATACTCATATACATGTTTTTCTCACTATCTGACATGAAATCTGAATAACCCTTTCCCATTTTAGGTCTAATAGGATTACCATAATTATTTATATTTGCCAAATTCCAGAATAATGAGAGATAATGTTTTAAGGCATTTTATTGCTTTCTGCAAAGTCAAGAGTTTACATACATTTCATTTGTATTTGGTACAATTGCCCTTAAAGGGGAAGTCCAGTGAGAGAAAAAATTTAGTACATTCCCTGCCCCCGAACATGATGAAGCAGAGCTGTACACTGCAGTTCTAGGATCTATAGATCTCTTATAATTCCATAAAATCATACCTGCTCCTCTGCTCTGGCCCCCACCTCAAGGAACCCAGAAGTTACTGCCTGGCAGCTTCATGTAAGAGCAAAAAGCAGGCAGTGTGTTGGGGGCATGGATGCTGGGAGCTGCAGGATCAGCCTACATTCCAGCCCCCTCACAATTCTGTTTATTGAGGGGGTGTGACAGGGGGCGTGCAGAGATTTAGGTTCCTTGAGGTGGGGGCCAGAACAGAGGAGCAGGTATGATTTTATCGATTTATAAGAGATCTATAGATCCTAGAATTGCTGTGTACAGCTCTGCTTCATCATGTAGCAGGGCAGGAACTGTACTAAAAAGTTTCGTCTCACTGGAGTTCCCTTTTAAACTGTATGACTTTGGTCAAACGTTTTGGATAACTTTCCACAAACATTTCACAATAGTTGGTAGGAATTTGGGCCCATTCCCACTGGTAAAACTGATGTAACTGAGCCATGTTTATAGGTCACCTTGCCTGCATCAACCTTCTCAGCTTTTCCCATAAATTTTCAATAGGATTGAGATCAGGGCTTTGTGATGGTGTAGTGCACCACTAGTCAGCGCACTGCAAAAGGGTTCTGCACCCCTAACAGAAGGTGCAGTATGCTTTGTCCTGGTAAGCGGTAGTAGAAGCCTGAAGCTCCATCACCACACACATACACCTAGTGATAGGGGGACAAATCAGACACGCGTTACCAGGGTAACCGGTCCCGGTGGGAGGAGAGCTAGGTTATATAGTGAGTGAGGAAAGAGCGGGAAACAGGAGAGTCAGAAGAACAGCAGTAATGACGATAACAATAGTTCTAGGAGAAGAAGGAGAAGTAATGGGGAGGGCACCTCAACCTGGTGACCCAGACAGAGAGGGGCAAAGAAGAGGGTGACCAAATGCTCTGGCCCAGTCCGAAGTGGGGTACCAGCTTAGTTAGGACAGAGCAAATATAGAGAAGGAACATCCCTGCTGGTACTTCAGAGGGACACTGCCTACTACCAGGACCACACGGCCCTCTACCCTAGCTGAAACAACTGCATACCCTATAAGACTGCAGATTACCAGAGTAAAGTACCTGTGCAGAGTGAGCAAGTGTCTGTGTTCCTTACTGATGAACTGTGATTTACTTACACTGCACCACAGAGACTGCATAGCCCCATTCCAGCCGTGCTGCCGTATTCCACCATTGTTACCTTACAGCCCTGGGGACCGCGCTCTACCTGTAGAGAGCCAAAACATCTTGCTGCTGCCCATCACCCCGGAGGTCCCAGCAGTGGCGGTGCCATCAACGGACATACAGGTGGCGTCACAAATTTCATAAACTTTATTATTTTTCTTTTTCCTTCTCTTTATTGTCACTGCAAGGGCACAGGCTCAGGCACCAACCACCCATGACATCCCTTTCACACGACCGCTTGAGACCTGAGTACCCAGATCCTTGTGGGCCAGACAATGGCCACTCCAAAACACTGACTTTTTTATCCTTAAACCACTTTGTAACTAGTTTGGCAGTATGCTTTGGGTCATTATCCCTTTGGAAGACTCATTTCCGAGCAAGCTTTAACTTCCTGGCTGATGGCTTGAGGTATTGCTTCAGTATTGCTACGTAATCTTCGTTCCTCCTGATGCCATCTATTTTGTGAAGTACACCAGTCCTTCCTGCAGCAAAACAACCTCACAACATAATGCTACCATCCCGCTTCACAGAGTTGGGATGGTGTTCTTACACTTCCAAACTTCTACCTTTTTCCTCCAAATGTAACGATGGTCATTATGGTCATTATGGCCAAACAGTTCAATTTTAGTTTCGTCAGAAAACAGGACATGTCTCCAAACATGTAGGTCTTTGTTCCTGTGTGCATTTGAAAAAAATGAATCTGGCTTTTTTAAGTTTCTTTTGGAGTAATGGCTTCTTCCTGGTAGAGTGGCCTTTCAGCTCATGTTGATACAGTACTCGTTTCACTGAAGTTAATGACAAAATCTTAAAAGCTTCCGCCATCATCTTCACAAGGTCTTTCTTTTTTGTTCTTGGGTTGATAAGCACATGTTGGACCAGAGCACATTCATCTCTGGGTCACAGAACCAGTCTCCTTCTTGAGAGGCATGATGGCTTGACATTTCCATCTGGTTTATACTTGTGTATAATTCTTTGTACAGAAAAATGAGGCACCTCTGGAAATTGCACCTAAGGATTAACCAGACTGGTGCAAGTCCACAATTCTCTTCATGATATCTTGACTTATGCTGCATAAAAAAGCAGTGTTTTTCAGGTGTGCATTAAATTACATCCATAGGAGTGTCTCTCTTTAACTCAAGGAACAACACAAGCACCCCCTAATCCCCCTGAAAATCCTTATCCATTCCTGCAACGACAGCTGATCTGAAACAGAAAATCATAGATAAACTAAATACCATAAACTCCAAAGACTGACTGTCAAGGCTCAGCATAGAAAACCACTAGACAGCATGCTTGAACGTTCCAATATGGCACTTGCATCAATACCTACCACCACCATAACTTAAACTAATAAATTGATCTATGCCACTGCTTCACCAATCTTGGAAATGCTTGGCTATACCAACAATAACAACAGAAATATGTGCTCTCTTTGTCAAGGTGACAGGAAGAGAAGTAAGCCAACTAATAGGAATACAGAAGGGGGTAAAGTTCCAGAAGAAGACCAATCTGGAAAAGTACAAAGGCCTGACTCCTTCTGAAATCCTATAGACTGCTAAACAACAGCTCACAGCACTTGCTGCAAGACAAGGGAGATACACTAGAGAAGCTGAGGCCAAGAGGATAAATGCTCTGTTCTCCAAGAACCATCCAAGGTGTACTCCCAACTTCTGAATAACAGCACAGAGGTAGCAACTCCACCAATAGCAGAGACTGAACAATACTGTAGGAACATATGGGTGAAGGAAAAAACACACAACACCAGTGCAAAGTAGCTGCAAGATCTGAGAATGAAACACAGTAACCAACAAGAACCAGTGACTATTTCTGAAGCAGACAAGAGCGTGTTCAGAACATTAAGGGCTGAACAGCACCTGGCCCAGATATGGCCCACACCTACTGGCTAAATAATTAACAGTAGTACATGAGCGCCTTGCAAAACAGATGCATCACATGCTAGAAGAATTATATAAATGTAGAGAGACAGGTCTGAATGACCTTGGTCTGAAGTGATATCATTTTAAGCGATATCTTTAAAGTGTACAGCATAAATATACCAGAATGTAATTCATGAAAATATTCCATCATGCTGTCATGCCTCAATCTGACAATCCATCTCTTTCATCTGCAGGTACATGGTTGTAACCGTGTGTATTATACTCCACACCTACTGAATTTATATTTCATATCTGTATCCATGGCTGCCGTCAGGGCCTCACGACCCTGACAGTTGTGAGGGCCCTGGCGGTGATGGAAGGAGAGGGGGGCCCGGACGAGAGGTGAGGGGGCGGGCTACAATCTTCAGGCCCCTCCCCCTCACATCTTCTACGGGCCTCCCTCTCTTCACAGGCCCGGGTGCTGTATACTTGGGGGCCCCCACACCATTCTTGGGGCCCCCAACAGTCCTACCTTCCCCCTCTCCAATGTCACTTTACCGGCGGCACCACACCGCAGTCACTGATCTCCTCCTCCTCCTGTCATGTGTAGTGTGACGCTGCATCCTGCGCCGCCCACACAGGAAATAGACCACGGCGCCGGCTGCAGGCCTGCAGCGTCACACTACATATGACAAGCGGAGGCGGAGATCAGTGACTGCAGTGCAGTGCGGTGCCGCCGGTAAAGTGACAATGGAGGGGGGGAGGCAGCGCTAAGGGGGCCCCGAGGATGGTGTGGGGGCAGCGCTAAGGGGCCCCCTAGGATGACATGTGGGGGCAGGCAGAGGCAGAGGTGTGGGGGGCACTCTCAGGGGCCTCTGAGCCCCGAGGCTGAGGTGTGGGGGCAGCTCTCAGGGGCCCCTGAGGCTGAAGTGTGGGGGCAGCTCTCGGGGACCCCCTAGGATGACATGTGGGGGTAGGCAGCTCTCAGGGGCCCCTGAGCCCTGAGGCTGAGGTGTGGGGGCTGCATTCTGGGGCCCCGAGGCTGAGGTGGTGGGGGCAGCTTTTGGGCCCCTGAGCCCCGAGACTGAGGTGTGGGGGCCACTCTCAGGGGCCCCTGACAACCGAGGCTGAGGTATGTAGGGGCAGCGCTCAGGGGCCCCAGAGGGTGAGGTGGAGCGCAGAGCTCAGGGCATGATAGCTTATGCCACACAGCTGCACACAGGTTAGGAGAGAGGAGAGAAAGGGGGGCCCCCAGCACAAAGGGAACTGGGCCCCCAGCACACAGGGAGTCGAGCCCTCCAGCACACTGTCATCTTTCCTTTCATCCCCCTCCTGTCGTCTTTCCTCTCCGTCCCCCTCTTGTCATCTTTCCTCTCCGTCCCCCTCCTGTTGTCTTTCCTCTCTGTCCCCCTCCAGTCCTCTTTCCCCTCAGTCTTCGTCCTGTCCTCTTTCCCCTCAGTCTTTGTCCTGTCCTCTTTCCCCTCAGTCTTCATCCTGTCCTCTTTCCCCTCAGTCTTCGTCCTGTCCTCTTTCCCCTCAGTCTCCCTCTGCCCTCTTTCCCCTCAGTCTTCCTCCTGTCCTCTTTCCCCTCCATCCCCCTCCTGTCCTCTTTCCTCTCCATCCCCCTCCTGTCTTCTTTCCTCTCCGTCCGCCTCCTGTCCTCTTTCCTCTCTGTCCCCCTCCTGTTCTCTTTCCCCTCTGCCTCCCTCTGCCTCTTCTCTCCTCCATCCCCCTCCTGTCCTCTTTCCCCTCAGTCTTCGTCCTGTCCTTTTTCCCCTCAGTCTCCCTCTGCCCTCTTTCCCCTCAGTCTCCCTCCTGTCCTCTTTCCTCTCCGCCCCCTCCTGTCCTCTTTCCTCTCCATCCCCCTCCTGTCTTCTTTCCTCTCCGTCCGCCTCCTGTCCTCTTTCCTCTCTGTTCCCCTCCTGTTCTCTTTCCCCTCTGTCTCCCTCTGCCCTCTTCTCCTCCGTCTCCCTCTGCCCTCTTCTGCTCCGTCTCCCTCTGCCCTCTTCTCCTCCCTCTCCCTCTGCTCTCTTCTCCTCCATCTCCCTCCTGTCCTCTTTCCCCTCAGTCTTCGTCCTGTCCTCTTTCCTCTCAGTCTTCGTCCTGTCCTCTTTCCCCTCAGTCTTCGTCCTGTCCTCTTTCCCCTCAGTCTTTGTCTTGTCCTCTTTCCCCTCAGTCTTCGTCCTGTCCTCTTTCCCCTCAGTCTCCCTCTGCCCTCTTTCCTCTCAGTCTCCCTCCTGTCCTCTTTCCCCTCCATCCCCCTCCTGTCCTCTTTCCCCTCTGTCTCCCTCAGCCCTCTTCTCCTCCATCCCCCTCCTGTCCTCTTTCCCCACTGTCTCCCTCTGCCCTCTTTCTCCTCCGTCCCCCTCCTGCCCTCTTTCCCCTCCATCTCCCTTTGCCCTCTTCTCCTCAATCCCCCTCCTGTCCTCTTTCCCCTCAGTCTTCGTCGCTCCTTTCTCCTCCGTCTCCCTCTGTTCTTTCTCCTCCGTCTCCCTCCTGTCCTCCAGATTTCTCTGTTCACCTCTGATCTAGGACTTTGTGTTGTCAACTCAGGGGCATGGCAGATGTTTGTGTGGGGGTGGTCGAGGTTCCTCCCCTGATGATGACATCACAGTCTGTTACCCTCCCTTGTAGTGCGTGGAGAATCTGACGAGGTCACAGGATCTGACCCAGGAAGCTGCCGCTCATCCTGAAGATCAGAAAGCCAAGATCACCGAGGCTCCTGTGCAGGAGGAACCGCCTGAAGCTGTCAACACTGAGGCCGAGCCAAGGACAGAGTGCACGAAGAAGATGAGAGGTCAGTGAATCAACCCACAGCTCTCTCAAGTGTGTGTGTATAATATATATATATGAGAGAGAGAGTAAAAAAAGGAAAAGCAGCACAAAAAAATAGAAAAGAGTGGACCTTATAGATCAATGAAGTGGCCATGCATTGGGTAATACAGTCCACTTTTTTCTATTTTTTTGTTCTGTTTTTCATTTCTTTACTCTGTTGTAAGGAACCATCTGGATTGCTGGTTGGGAAAGCTTTGCACATAAATTGAGGTAATTTTTGGTGCTGTTCCAATTTTTCACTATATATATATATATATAATGTATGTTTGGGTGGAGTCAGAGCATGGGTGGAGGCGGAGCATGGGTGGAGGCTGGGCGGAGTCTCAGGGGGTGGAGGCTGGGCGGAGTCTCAGGGGGGCCCCAAAATGTTGGCAGTCAGGGGCCCCGAAATTCCTAGTGGCAGCCCTGTCTGTATCTCTTTCCACTGGTACGTGGCGGTAACCCTGTGTATTATACTCCATACCTACTGAATTCATATTTCATATCTGCCTCTCTTTGCACTGGTACGTGGCGGCAACCCTGTGTATTATACTTCATACCTACTGAATTCATATTTCATATCTGTATCTCTTTGCACTGGTACATAGTAGTAACCCTGTATATTATACTCCATACCTACTGAATAGATATTTGTGGGAATATGTTTAGTGCAACAACTCCATTCCTGTGCATGTAAGTGTTCTATTGCTAGGTTTGTGTATTGTCTATAAAGTTAGGTAAAAAAGTTAGGTAAAAAAAAAAAGGCTCCCAGAGGCTCACACACAGGAAAGACCATGTGACTGTAACCAGTTTCCTGTGTCTGTGCATGAGAGAAGCAGCCTGCTGATGCTGCACAGAGACACTTAAGACACTTAAGATATGTATATTCCTGATTCCACAAAGCCTATCACATCTGTACCTGTTTATAGGTAATTAAAGCTCCATTCTATTGTCAACATACTTAGAGAGTATCCTGAATTATCCGCTGCCAACAATATTTCATATTTGTCTCTCTTTGCACTGGTATGTGGCCGTAACCCTGTGTATTATACTCCATGCCTACTGAATTTATATTTCATATCTGTCTCTCTTTGCACTGGTACGTGGCGGTAATCCTGTGTATTATACTCCATACCTACTGAATTCATATTTCATATCTGTCTATATTTGTTCACACCTAGCCTTATCTTTCCATCCTGTTGTTTTTTTTCCCATTCTTCTGCTTTGATTTAGTCCAAATGTTCCTAGCAACTCAAACCTGTTAATTTCCCCCTGCTTTGTGGTGTCCTCCTGCTCCCTCCTTCACCCTCCTCCCCTCTGCCCAAACCTGGACTCATTTTTGGCCATTTGAATTATATAAATGTAGAGAGGCAGGTCTGAATGACCATGGTCTGAAGTGATATGATTTAAAGGGTGAATTCACACGCTGCGTATTTGCTGCGTATTTTTACGCGAGTGCTCTTGCAGTTTATGTAGCCAAACCCAGGAGTGGCTGATTAAAACCAGCAGTGGGTGATTAAATACAGAAGTGGAACACTTATTTCTATTAGACTTTTCCTCTGATTGTTCCACTCCTGTTCTTGGCTACAAAAACTGCAACAGCACTCGCGTAAAAATACGCAGCAAATAAGCAGCATGTAAATGCACTCTAAATGATATCTTTAAAGTGTACCGCAGAAATATACCAGAATTAGTCCTGAAATTCAACAGAAGATAAAAGTAGTTACTGTCTTCTAATTATACTTCCCCTACTTGTCGAGCCCACTGGGACGGGGTACTCGGAACGGGACCGGGTTTGCTGCTGGGGATGTCACGGAGGGCCTGGTCTGGACCGTTTCCCAGGCCCTGGCAAGTAAAAGGGTGATATTTACAGGGGATTAATAGTTTGTCGTGACGCCACCCATGGTGTATGGTCAGGAATGCTGCTGCAGAACCTCCGGGGATGATGTTAGGCAGCTTAGATGGCACTGCTCTCCGTAGGTAGAGGCGAGATCCCCGGGGCAGTGGTTGTTATAGTCTATGGTGGATGTGGTAATAAGGGAATGGATAGTGGAGACGGGTTGAATGAACACACACTCACGTTTTTGTAGTTTCCAAAGCTTTACTGTGATGTAGCTGCAGGTTATAGTCCACGGAGTCTGTACTGGGGCCGGGTTGCTCCCACCCTGTCCGGGTCCTCAGCTTCCTCATACTGCGCTGTGTGTGTGTCCCTGCTGCTGCTTCTAGCTTAGCTGCTGGCACTGTCTCACTCTCTCTCTGCTGGTACCACTTGGCTAGGCAACTTGAGTCTTCTGTGTACTGCTGACCCCGTCGTGTTGCTTTGCTCTGGTACTGTGGTGGTCTAGAAACTCCACCACTCCTGGATTCACTGTGCTGTGTGTGTCAGTCACGGTCTCGGATCCAGTGTCCGTTCTGTGCGCTCCTCTGGGGCGAGTGGTGATGGTATCAAGCTCCCAGATGTGTTTCTCTGTCCTTTTAGTTCTCCTCTCCTCAGACCCTAGCTAGGCCTGGAATCGAGCAGCAGATTGTGGAGAAGCCTGTTGCAGCTTCTTTACACCACAATCTCCCTCTCTCAGTTCTCCCAGAAACTGAAACTAACTCTGCTCTTCTGAGAACTTAACTCACTACTTCCTCTTGACCTGGAGTATATAAGGGAGCTGGTTTTGCTCCCCTCCTGGCCCAGAAGTGCTAGTGTAGGTCAGTGTGTTGTGGGGAGGAAACTTGTGTGATGTTACTGTCGCACATTAACCCCTGGGGTGCCACATACTCTCTTTCACTACCCCCAAACCCCAGCACCCTCTAACCAGATAACTATATCCCCCTCTCTCTTACCCCCTCACCTCACCTCATCTCCTGCAGAAATATGAAGGAAGCCGGCCACTCTCCTTCTCCAACCTGCTTTACCTTTCTTTACTACTTCTCACTGCCTGCGACATATCTCCAAATCCTGCCCCCCCCATACTTCACACATATCCTCACCTCCACCAAAGCAAGATAAACTACCGCAATCCCTCACATGTAAAACCCGTACTCCTGACTCCAACTCCCCTGATTCCTCTCTCTGGAGCACTTTGGAATGCCCGCTCCGTTTGCAACAAGCTCCACATGATTCATGACCTTGTTACTTCCTAGAACCTTTCCTTCTTGGGCCTCACTGAGACCTGGCTGACAGCCTCTGACATGGCCTCTCCTGCTGCACTGAGCTATGGCAGCCTTCACTTTATCTACACTCTTCGCACTGGCAACAGACTTAAATGAACGATGTTGGAAGGATAAATCGTTGGATCGTTCAGCAAAAATTTGAGATCCTGACCTCAAATCTATCGTTCGTCGTCCAATTAACGTTCTGGGAAGCCGCTACATCATTCAGTGTGAAACATTTTGAACAATGTTGTTCATAATTCTCCCATTCCTGCCGCTTTGTAACATCGTTCACTCGTTTTTCTCCAAGTAGCTGGCGCGTTGGCAAATTTAAGATCGTTAACGATATCCTTGCGTGTGACAACATACTAACGATGTCGGAAGGAGTGCGGTCACGTGACATAGGTAATGATCTCGTTCACCTATATTCTAGCATGTGATGGTACCTTAAGACATAAATATTGTAGTTTTCTGAATAACAAGTTCTCACTATTAAACACTAACAATTTTACCGTTAACTAGAACGGATGCTTAGTGATTAATACTCTGGAAATGCATTTCTGGGTTCAAAGTCCACCAAGGACAACATCTGCAAGTAGTTTGTAGGTTCTCCCCGTGTTTGTGTGTGTTTCCACTGGTTCATCCCAGACTCCAAAGACATACAGGTAAGGAATTTAGATCTTGAGCCCAAATAGGAAAAGAGATGGTGATCTCTGTAAAATGCTGTGATAATTAATGGCTCTATATAAACAAGTAAAATAAATTAAAAAAAAAACAATGTTACCACAGTAGACTACTCTTGGTGTAGTTATCAAACACTTTAACACTATAGGCTATCATGTGCCATATAATAATAATTTACCCACTCAAAAGCATAGTACCTTGTTTGATTTCTATATGAGAAAGCTCCAATAGTGAAATGATAGGCCTCTTTAATAAACTCACATCAAGAGGTCGGTGACATTATGATGGGGGTGGACTCTATGGCACTGGGCATGGTGGAAGTCTTTCCCCTGTGAGCTGTCTTATCCCCTCTGTACTCTTTCCTTTGACCTGTCACCCCCCCGTGCGCTCTATCTTGCCCATACACTCTCTCCCATGTGCTATCTTTTTCTCTCTCTGTGCTGTCTTCTCCCCTTATGTGCTCTTTCCTTTGAGCTGTCTCCACCTGTGTGCTCTCCGCTCTGTAGGCAGTCTCTTTCCCATCTGTGCTGACTTCTCCACTCTGTGCTGTTTTGATTGAGCTTACTTCCCCCATGCATTCTTGCCTTGTGTGCTGTGTTCTCTTCCTCTACTGTCTTCTCCCCTCATGTGCTCTCTCCTTTAGCCTGTCTCCCCCATGTGCTCTTCTCTCTGTGTGCTGTCTTTTCCTCCCTGTGCTGTCTTCTCCCCTCGTGTGCTCTGTCCTTTGATCTATCTCCCCCTATGTGCTCACCCCCGTATGCAGTCTCTCTCCCCTCTGGGATCTCTCTTTGAGCAGTCTCCCTCCTGTGCGCTCTCTCCCCCTTTGTGCTTACCCCACCTGTGCACTCTCTGCCCCCAGTGTACTCTCTCTCCCCCTGTGTGCTCTCTCTGCCATCCTGTGCTCTCTCTACCCACCTTTGTGCTCTCTCTCTTTCCCCCTGTGCATTCTGTGTCCCCTTGTGCCCTCTCTGTGCTATTCTTGTACACTCTCTGTGTCCCCTGTGTGCTCTCTGTGCCTCTTTTGCACTCTCTGTGCCCCCCTGTGCACTGTCTGTTCTCCCCTGTGTACTCTCTGTTTCCCTCTGTATGCTCTCTGTGCCCCCTTGTGCTCTATTTATGCTGCTCCTTGTGTACTCTCTCTGCCCTGTGTGCTCTCTGTGCCCCCTGTGCTCCTTCTGTGCCCCCTTTGAGCAATCTGCACCCCCTGGGCACTCTCTGTGTCCCCCCTGTGTGCTCTCTGTGCCCCCTGTTTGCTCTTTTTGTCCTATGTGCATTGTGTCTGGCCCCCTGTGCACTCTCTCAGCTACCCCTTGTGTGCTATCTGTGCCCCTGTGTGCTCTCTGTGCCCCTGTGCACTCTCTGTGTCCCGCTTTGTGCACTGTTGGTGCCCCATATGCTCTCTTTGCCGTATGCGCTCTTGGCCCCCCCTATGTGTTGTCTTTGTCCCCTGTTGGCTCTCTCTGTCCCCTCTGTGCTCTCTGTACTCCCATTGTGTGCTCTCTGTGCCCCCTGTTTACTCTTTGTGCCCCCTGTGTGTTTTCTGTGCCCCTGTGTACTGTCTCTGGCTGCCTGTGTGGTCTCTGTGCCCCCTTGTTCACTCTCTGTGCCCCCTTTTGTGCACTCACCCCATTATATGGTGTACAAACATGGCTGTGGTGTGACTGGGTCATGCAACCACCATCTTTGCATACCCAGATGTACTAAGATGGCGGGCGCATTTGGAACTGCGCCTGCGCACAGCTGGCTCAGTTACTGAGACTGCTATCTGTGACTGCATGCATTGCGTAAGTGCAGGCACAGTTTGTCATTCATCGGTGCAGACAGCAGATGTTAGCTGGAGGTGGCAAGCTGAGGGCTGGAGAAAGCAGGCTGCAAGCGATGGGCTCCTGCATTGGTTTCAGTTGGTGCCAGGATTCCGATGACAGTGGCACCACTGGTAGTACTGCGTAAGTGGTCAGTACCACCAGCAGGGACCACATTTGCACACCAATCACTTAGGTGTGCAAATACGGCTGCCGCCGGAGCGTGATACAAGGGCATCATGACAGCGGAAGTAGGTGATGGACGAGATATGGTAAGTATATTAGATTATTGCATGCATACGTCACATCATTTATACATTAGTAATATTCCCATACCCAGAAGTTTTTAAAGGAGTTTTTTCTTGTCCAAAACTTCCCTTTTCATTTATCTCCTGGGCACCATTTTCCTATACATATTGTGCCATCTTCACAGGGAGAAGCTAAGTCTAAGCTAAATGGTGGTCAATACGTTTAATTAAAATATTTCATTAGACATCACATATCCTCTTTGACATTGAAGTACATCACAGAAAATGGTGGCAAAATGAATACTCTATGCAAATCACATGCCAATTAAATGGAGCTAATACAAGAAAAAAATATGCCCATGAGTTTTAGAAACTCAACTTTACTATATAAATTCACGATGATTAACATTTATGTAAAATAGCTTGAGCTGTAGTGCATTATGCCAAGTAGAAGAATGTCAAAGTGCCAAGTCTGGTGGCAATTAATAATAGTGATGTGTAATGCCAGAAGAAGAATTGTGCCAGTCTCAAGAGAGGTGTAAGACTAGATCACAATGTACAAACAAGCACATTTATGTAGGCTGAAGCTCACTGCATATAGTGCAGATATTAAATGATCATTTGTGTCTCATTCATTTGTGAAGCCACAGAGGGAATATAATGTTAAATTATGGTAATGATCTGGTTCCCTGACGTTTAAACACAACAGAGCAGTAGAAGAATAAACCTAAAGTAATTTTGCGCAAATGTCTCCTATATTTCTTATGCTGCCATCTCATTTTGTCATAGATATACAAAAGAGTTTACGTATCAGAGCTGAGCAATACAGCTACTCCTTGAAGGGATGGCCTGAAAAACAAATGTATTGTAATCCTAAATGCCCATCTATCGGGTGCCATAATTAAATATTTTTTCTAATACTATTTACTGAAAAATGTCCTATCCTTCCCTCAATACATGTGTGGGGTTGGCGATGGTCTCTGCACACTGGTAGTTCTTACAACTTACACTGACAGTGCACTCTCCTGCCATCTCATTACTTTTGATCAAAGACATCATAGAGTGCACTGTCACTGTGCATATGGCACAGTTTAAACCAGTGTTTCCCAAACTCCAATCCTCATGGCACCAAACAGGACACGTTTTCATGATTTCCTTAGGATTGGCAGGTAATGGAATCATCATCAAGGCATCACCTGTGCAATACTAAGGAAATCCTGAAGACATAACCTGTTGGGGACCATGAGGACTGGAGTTTGGGAAACACTGGTTTAAAATATCTACTAAGCATCATTCGGAAGTGACATTCGACACATGCTCACTAAAGTTAGGACTAGCCTGGCTCCTGTAATGGGGGTCACGGATTACAGTTCATTTCTGGAAGTGGCAGACGTGTCATCAAAGAGGAAGTAGAAAAAGTAAAGCAGTAAGGTAGTGTAGTTATGGAAGGAAAGAAAATGTTTAATTAAAGTGTATTAGAAAAAAGACTAGATTATCACATCAGATAGATAGGCATGCAGACTTAAAATTAATGTGTTCCTTATACCTCTTCTTTAAGGAGAAGCTATAGTGTACCAGCATAGTAAGTGACTGACTTATGATGTACTACAGCCACAACACCTAATAACGTTGTTTTTCCTTGCATTTCATTTGTATTTCAATTAATAGATTTTAATAGAAACTTTTAGTTTTTCTTCTTTTTTGCCTCAGTTATTATACAGCATGTATTTATATGGGACAGTCAGTTTTGGTATAACTGGGCCAAGTTTTCTTTCATCCTTGTCATGCTCAGCTGTAAACTGACTTTTTCATTATATCATGCTGGACTTTTCATATCAGCTGTTCATGTCCAGACTTAAGATATTATTTAACATCACACGACAAGAACAAGTTGATAGAAGTCTAACCAAACCTAAGCTCTGAATTACAAATCCTCTACACAGAAAAAACATATTATAAAGTAAGTGCAAGTATTGATCTTGTTCAATGCTTCAATGGTTTGGTGAGGCTCTTGGTCATGGTTGGTTGAATAGATTTTTTAACTGCTTACTGTGTAGTTGAATTTACTTCTTCAATTTCTGAAAACTGTAGAATACTTTTCTCGCCAAGGACCATCAATGACTTGGAAATAACTCACTGCAGCCAGTATTTAAAGCAAGCAAGAGCTATTAGGTTCCAGCCATTCTGCTACAGTCATGTAAAATGATAAGTATATAGAGTTTCCTTTTTATCATATTTCATCGTCATATATTTGCTTATTATTAATGATTAATAAATATAAAAAGTATTGAATAAAAAAAACTGCATTCACCGGTTTTCAGTGATCGCTGTATTTATTCAGAACAGAGTTACATCGGTGAGGGAAGGGGGTGCGGGAGCCGGACTACGGCTTGCCGTTTCATACAAACTTGTACTTCCACGGGTCTATGGCTTTCTTTGCAAATAAAAAAATTATGTAATTGAGACAAAACTCAAAAATAAAGTACAATTCACATATCTGTTCATAGGCTTGGGTCACACTTTTACAGAGAATTGTGTTCACTGCATCCAGATGCGGATGCAGTGAACGCAATTGGCTTCCCACACATTTTGCTGAAGCCGCAATCCGGTAACCGCATTGCTCAGGATGTGTAATCCGGAGCAATCCAGTTACCGCAGGGATGAGCAAACTGTTAACATTGTACAAAAAGCTAAAATATTAATAATAACTGTGCCCATCATGTCTCTAGGGGTGCCCACCCCCCTAGAGACATGCTACCCACTCAGGTGGGCATGTAATGTGTTAATAACTCCTGTACAGTAAGCCGGCTCCTGTCGGCTCTGTACAATTTTCTGAATGAAGCCGCGGCTCCACTGACAGCTGTGCGCGTACTATATGTAATGTACGTATAGTATGTGCCGCTGTCTGAGGTCCTGTAGGCTTTTACATTAGATCTATGGGCAGCACATAGATCTACTGTAAAAGCCTACAGTACCCTGGGCAGTGGTGCATACTATACGTACATTACGTATAGTATGCGCACAGCTGTCAGTGGAGCCGCGGCTTCATTCAGAAAATTGTACAGAGCCGACAGGAGCCGGCTTACTGTACAGGAGTTATTAACACATTACATGCCCACCTGAGAAGGCAGAATGTCTCTAGGGAGGGTGGGATCCCCCTAGAATTTTGTGTCTGAAAGTACAACTCGTCCCGCAATTAACAAGCCATCATATGTCTATATTGATGGAAAAATAAAAAAGTTATGGCTCTTGGAAGCAGGGGAGCAAAAGACAAAACGAAAGAGCGCCGGGTGGTGAAGGGGTTAAGAATACTCCAACACTTATTATACTAGTTTGTTAGTGTATACAAAAAAGAACTGTGACAACAGGAAACATCATCCCATGCTTTAAACTGAGACCAAAGTGACATCAGAACTGATGTGCTATATAAATATATTATTTATCTACTTTATGTTATAACCATTTACGATATTGTTATGGGATGGAAAACCCCATTAGGGAAAAAGTAATGTGGACAATAAATGCTATACTTGATAAATGATTTAATTGAAGCACATCTGTCATCTATGAAGACATACACTGGCGATCAAAATTAGAGAACAATGTATGATCACTTGAACATTTCAGACAGAATTGAATCTACATTGATTAACATTTGAAGATTTTGTGTAAGAGGTACAACATGCCTCTGGAACAGTGTTTTCCAAAACAACTACATTTTATCAGCTTCAAACGTTTATTTTGCACAAAAGTGTGATGATTATAATTAGAGGACAGCAATGACTGTAGTACAGAGAAAGATTAAAACTAAATGTTGTGAGAGTTACCACAGTCACCAATCAGTATGAAGTTTGCAGGCCTTTGCTTTGTGCAGGCCTTTGCTTTGAATGAGTTCAGCGCATCTGCAGCCACAGGACATCTCTCACACTGCTCTGGTGTGATTTTTGTCCACTCTTCTTCCAGTCTCTTCCACAGTTCTGTGAATATTGTGGGTTTCTTGGACATAACTTTGGGTTTAGATCAGGACTCTGGGCTGGCCATTTCATTGTTTCAGCATGTTCTGTTTCCATGGACTGCTTTACCCATTTTTCTGGGTGAGGGGGGCATTGTCCTGCATGAAAATTGCTGGATGATTGAGTCCTGAACAAAAGTAAAGAACCACGTGTTGCTAAGAAGGTTCTGATACACACTTACATGCACTCTGCCATGTAGCTGTATGGCTAGGGTCACACATACCAATCAGTTTTTTCCTCTGGTTTCAATAACAAATACTTTTTTTGGCTGTTTTTTGAGCCTCCTGTGCAGCTATGCATTTTTTGGACTTTGCCATTTTTTGCCAAAAAATGCTAGAAAAAACATTTCACTGATTTCTTTACACACTTTGGGTGCAGTCTTTCCCCAGTTTGTCGACAAACATTATGTTTCCTATCAGACCGAAATAAATTAAACTTGCTTTCATCACTAAAATGAACTGTGGATCACCTCTCCTCTGTCCACACAACATGCTCCTCACCAAAGGTGAGTCTAGCATTTTGATTCTTACTGCAAATGAAAGGTTTGGTCACTACAGAGTGAGTTTTCAATCAAAATGCTCTTATGCATCGTGGCCCTCTATGACGAGACATATACTTACCCTGTTCAGTGCTGAACTGACAAGCTATTCTAACTGCAGTGTTGAAACAATCACCCATGGAAATTATCTGCATTATCCTGTCATTTCTAGCATTTGTCTTTTGAAGGTAACCAGCCTTCTTGGGGGTCTTGAAAATGTTTGTGATGTTGTAAAGATGCAATATACTAGAAATCAAAGATTTGGAACGACCAACTTCTGTGGCTGACAAGGTGACCCCTTTGGCCTACATCTGGATAATCTACTGCTGGAGGGTTTTAGACACTTTGGAACGGCACACCATTTTTGCAAAGTGAGTGCAAACTGGAAGGTTAGGCTGCCAGTTAAATAGTTTTGACAGATAATTAAGGGAATTCGCACCGGATGCCAGATTAAAACCAATAACTTTCAGGTACTGAAAGTGTTCTCTAATTTTGATGAGTGTTCTTTTTAATTTATCTCATTTATGTTTTTATTCTGTACTTTAGAATACCATATATACTCGTGTATAAGCCGACCCGTGTATAAGCCGACCCCCCCTACTTTTGCCCCCAAAACCTGGGAAAACCTATTGACACGTGTATAAGCCGAGGGTGGACCCAAGCTCAGGTATACAGCCCCCAGCAGTGTGGTATACATCAGCCCCAGAGGTATATACAGCAGCCCCAGTGGTATATACAGCAGCAGCCCCAGTGGTTAGTATACAGCAGCCCCAGAGGTGTATAGTATACAGCAGCCCCAGTGGTAGTATACAGCAGCCCCAGAGGTATATACAGCCCCAGTGGTACTATACAGCAGCCCCAGTGGTAGTATACAGCAACCCCAGTGGTAGTATACAGCAGCCCCAGTGGTAGTATACAGCAGCCCCAGAGGTAGTATACAGCAGCCCCAGAGGTATATACAGCCCCAGAGGTATATACAGCAGCCCTAGTGGTGTATACAGCAGCCCCAGAGGTATATACAGCAGCCCTTAGGTAGTATACAGCAGCCCCAGTGGTGTATACAGCAGCCCCAGTGGTAGTATACAGCAGCCCCAGTGGTAGTATACAGCAGCCCCAGAGGTATATACAGCCCCAGTGGTACTATACAGCAGCCCAGTGGTAGTATACAGCAACCCCAGTGGTAGTATACAGCAGCCCCAGTGGTAGTATACAGCAGCCCCAGAGGTAGTATACAGCAGCCCCAGAGGTATATACAGCCCCAGAGGTATATACAGCAGCCCTAGTGGTGTATACAGCAGCCCCAGAGGTATATACAGCAGCCCTTAGGTAGTATACAGCAGCCCCAGTGGTTTATACAGCAGCAGCCCCAGGGCTGTATACAGCAGCAGCCCCCGGGCTGTATACAGCAGCATCCCCAGGGGTGAATACAGCAGCAGCCCCAGGGGTGAATACAGCAGCAGCCCCAGGGGTGAATACAGCAGCAGCCCCAGGGCTGTATACAGCAGCAGCCCCCGGAGGTATACAGGCCCCCCCATCATGATCCAGGCCCCCCCCCCTTGCGCGGCAAACCTGTAAAGTAAAATCATACTTATCACTGTCCCGCGCTGTCCCGCCGCTTGCCGACATCACGATCCCGGGCTTCATTCCGCGTCTTCCGGCTTCCGGCTTCCTGTGGTCGCGGGCAATGACGTCATTGCCCGCGACCACAGAAAGGCGGAAGACGCGGAATGAAGCCCGGGATCGTGATGTCGGCAAGCGGCGGGACAGTTATAAGTATGATTTTACTTTACAGGTGTGCCGCGCAAGGGGGGGGGGCCCTGGATCATGATGGGAGGGCCTGTATACCTCCGGGGCTGCTGCTGTATACTGTATACTCGCGTATAAGCCGAGGGGGGACTTTTCAGCCCAAATTTTGGGCTGAAAAACTCGGCTTATACGCGAGTATATACGGTATATTCAATTTATGAAAAAAGCTTAAAATACTGCTATGTTAATCATGTTATGATATTTTCACATAGAACAACAGAATGACTTTAACATTAAGGAAATTGTGTGTTGTTCTCTAATCGCCTGTGTATATAAGTGGCTGTTTAGTAGGTACACTGCTGGTTTTGGAACCCGATAATTACCCTAAAAGCTTAAGCCCTAACTTAAAAAATTGATATATGTCATATACCAGACTATTCTGGCAAAATGTATCCATATAATCATTTAGCTATATTTTTAGAGAATGGAAAACTCCTTTAATGATAAAGTTGACAATAGATATTCTATTTGGAAAATATGAGAGTTTATTCATAGGTAACTGTTTATTGAATATACTACTGGTTCTGTCACCAGATATTTACCCTAAAAGCATGGTATGGACCCCATAACTCCTTCGCAACCTATGACGCATATGTGCATTATAGGCCACCTCCCACTGTTTGATGTGAGTGTAAATTGTGAGCTCGCATCCCCCTCACAACTCAGCTGATCTCATCAGCTGAGATGTGTATCTAACAGCGTTGATCAGATCTACGATCTGATCACCACTGTTAACCCTTTGGATCGCACTGTCATTCATTGACAGTGTGATCCAAGGCCCCATGGCGGGGATGGCGATCTTTCCCGCCGGGGTTGCAAGTCTCATGAAGCAAATCATGGGACCTGTTCTGTTACCTTGACAGCCTGTGAGTCTTGCAATTACCTGGAAGCTGTCCTGATTCACTTCCTGCCTCCGATGTCCCAGTGACATCATCGGAAGGGAGTGACCCTTTGTTTGGACAGGCTGTAACCCATCTGAACATAAGAGAAGCAATCAAACTGTGGACTATTGATGCCCTCTATTGGTTAAACTAAAGTACTAAAAATAAATAAAAAAAAAATGTAATTGAAAAAAAGTAAAAGTTGAAATCACCCCCTTTTTGAACCCGTTAAAAATAAAACTAAAAATTTTAAAAATACACTTATTTGGTGTCACCACATTCAGAAATGCCTGATCTATCAAAATATAAAATAATTAGTGGGATCGCTAAACTACATAACGGAAAAAAAAGTCCAAATTCCAACATTATGTTCTTTTGGTCGTCACAATATTGCAATAAAATGCAATAATGGGTGATCAAAACAGCATATCTATCCAAAAATGCCATCAATAGAAAAAAATAAGCCATCACAGCCCCAAATCTCAAAAAATAAGAATGCTACGGGACATGGAAAATGGTGTTACAAATGCAATTCTTTTTCTTTAAAAACTTCAGAATTTTTTTCACCACTTAGATTAGAGTAAAAGTATACATGTTTGGTATCTACGAACTCGTACTAAACCACGGAATCATACCAACACATCAGTTTACCATATAGTGAACATGGTGAATAAAAAAACAAAAAAACATGTAATTGCACTTTTTTGCAATTTCACTGCACTTAGAATTTTTTCTCTGTTTTCCTGTACAATATATAGTGAAATAAATACTTTCATCCGAAAGAACAACTCGTCCCGCAAAAAACAAGCCCTCATTTGCTTATATTGATGGAAAAATAAAAAAGTTATGGCTCTTGGAAGATGAGGAGTAAAAAAATGCAAAGTGGAAAATCAAAAGGGAGGAGGAAGGGGGGAGGGTGAAGGGGTTAAATGAAACTTGTCATGTCCTCCATGCCCCTAGAACCTGTAGCCGATGTGTGCATATATCAAAATTCCCAGTCTAACAGTCCCTTTATCTCTTTACATGCAAACAGATCTTTAGTAATAGTATTTCTTTTTTTTATACCAAGGGGATACACTTATAAAAAGTTTTATTTATTTCAAAATTGCAAAACTATTTTTTATTACACTGATTGACCAAAAAACACACAAGAGTGTAAACAATTAAAAAGCTACAAGCATCTGTACACAAACCCTAGAGTTTCACAAACTCTGTGCAAAGGGTATAGAAACATATAATAGATATCCAGCTGTACATAATAAACAAAATTATCAAGATAAGCAAATAATAATGGGGTCACAGTTGGATTTGCGGTGAACCACAGGAACAATGATCATAAAAATTAAGGGCAATAAAGGGGTTAATGCCAGTTTTGTATTGTCAGCTGGCACTAAACCCGAGATTCATAATGTTAGGCCAATGTTAGACTCACCCATTCTCTAGTAAACATTAAAAAAAACACAACACAGGGAAAAATCTTTTAATTGCAATAAAACACAAAAGACATCTATGGTTCCCATCTTTAATATCCAAAACCAAACCCTCTGAAGATAATCCACAAGTCTGTTCGTCGGCAAACACTGGCTCTTTCAAATCATTAGTCAAAGGGTTAATTTGCATACGAAAAACTGACTTTATAAATACGTTTTCTAAAGATCTGCTTGTGTCCAAAGTAATAAACTATTGTTTGGCAGGGAATTTAGACAGGAGGATACAACTGCTGGTGGTTTGGGGGGCACGGGGGATCCTTCTGGTTAAATTTAAACTACTTTTACTTTAGTTTTACTGGCCCTTATTATGTTAAACCTTGTAGTATAGTTTTCACTCAGTTGTTGAGAAATGATGCTTGTGCTTGATGCAAGTCATGGACTTGTTTTGGGACAAACAGGTCCTAAAAGTTTTTCATTAAACAGTACCGCATGAAAAAGAGTACCATAACACATAATAATTAGTTACTGTTATATATATTATTTGAACATCAATAACTTCCCAACTTACATGAATGTAAGCCAAGCTACAATATGATAAAATGAAGTGAAACGAATTTTTATGATACTTTCCAATCTTTTCTGCTAACACTTAATTTGACACAGTTTTCTTACTGGAATGGATTCAAAATCTTCACCCCTGCAGATTGTGACACCTCTCAACAGTTCAGGGGAAACTCATTGGCATAGACGTTACAAAGTATTGAATTACAGAAATCACATTTCTGATTATTTTTCAAAAAAATGAAGCAATTTCACAATTTTGTTTTCTATTACTTCTTTTTCTAAAACTATATGAACACTTTGAATACTGTAGAACACATTCCTTTCTTTATAATAAGAGAAACAAATAAGGATTAGTATTAATAATACGTGAATTCCCAATCCTTCTTAAAACCCAGATTCATGCACTATATATCTGTTTTGATGATGAATGTGACATATGTTAAATGTAATAGACACTGTAGTCAGAATTGCACTGTTTTTTGCAATGTTTGTAAGTAAAGAGGTGCTCATTGAGTTAATCTTCATCTCACATCAGATCAATGCTAGAGAATGAACGGATAAGTTACTGTTAAACACCAGGTAGGAATTGTTTCGTTTTCTAATTGTAAAAGCAACTCTGCCTCCATAATAGAAGTTTCAGGGATTCAGTTTATAACAAATGAGAAAAGGATCAATCACTAATAGTGCAATCTAAAGAGACGTGGAAGGGATCATTCTATTTCTCTCTGCCATTGGTAGCTCCGTGATGCAATCATAGGGACTTGATGTGTTGCCCTGACAGCCAGAAGTCTCATAAGGACCCTGAATGCTGTCATGACTCACTTCCTGTGGATGCCCGGCGAATGCCTGTGATGCGCCCCTAGGATCGTGGAATACTCAGAACCGGGCTTTGCTACTTCTGGGGGAGTCACAGGGGTCGAGGACCCAGCTCTGTGACACTGGGCATCAGATAAACGTTCTGGGATGGTTGTTTCGGGAATTGTTGTCATGACACCACCTGTCATGTTAGGCTAATGGGGACCTCTGGGAATGATGGGATTGCAGCTTAGGTTGTATCGCTCTCCACGGGTGGAGCGATTCCCCAGGGCGACCAGAAAAGTCTATGGCGGTGGTAGGCCGTTAGGGTGCAGGAATGAGTGCACAGAATAACCAACAGTCACACAGTTCTTTAGCACAGAGACGTATACTATCCATCAAATAGGACATCACAGGGAAGTGCAATCTGATAAGGTAATACTTATCACTAAACCCTACACATCACAACCTCTCTGATCTAGTACTCTTCCATTCCTTTTTCCATTGTCTAGGCACTGCTGCTATCTAGTTTACCTAATAGCTTGATTTCCATGTGTATATCCTGCTGTCCATTATATATGTAGTCTTTTGGTAATGACATTGGCGGTTGCTTTAGCATTAGTGTCTGTTGGGTATTACCTTGAGTTTCCCTTGTTTTTTTCTTTGTAAAATAATAGAATCTGAGAGTCTTCTCTGTTTGATACCTTTTAATGGCTAACTGAAAGGAGGGTAAACAATAGCAAGCTTTCGAGACTCTAAGGCTTCTTCATCGGGCTAATAACTACACAAATTCTGAACACACACATATATACACAAATGGATGACTTGATAATGCAATACATAAGACAGGTGAGGTGAAGCAGAACGTTGAATGGTCAGTGCTGGGAAGGGGGAGAAAAGGGAACTGGGGCAGAAAATATCAACATTCAGAGATAAGAAGCACAATACTTTCATCCTTTGGTTAGTGGTGTGGTCCAAGATTTGAAGATTCCTCAATTGATGTAAAAATACATAAATCCAAGTGACTCATTAATTCCTGCTCTGAATGTGTCAAAGGTCATCAAAAGTTTATATTCCCAGATTCTCCTGATTGTTTGGGATTTGAAATGGCCTTTCAAAACTAGTATCTTCATATCCATAATGGTGTGATCAGGGCTATATAAATGTTTAGGCACAGGTAGATTTGTTATTTTTTCTTTAATTGTGTGGTGATGAAAGTTTATCCTAGTTCTGAGTTGTTGTCCTGTCTCTCCTACATACAGATTCCCACTCACAAATTTTGTATATATAATATATAACTAAGTACCCCACATCGGTTGTGGTGCAGCTGAAGGTACCCCTTATCATGTAGTCCTGATCAGGATGCCACAGGAATATTCCCTGCCCCCTACTCTCTGTGTCAGTGTCTATGACTGGTTTCAGTCAGACTACTATACCTATGTGCCCGTCGCCCACCCTTTGTGGTCGGCTGCCGTCAGTCAGCTGTATTCCTGCAATCCTCCCACTGGCTGTCTGTGCGCTTACCCACAAGTATAACAGCTGCAAGTGTAGTGTGATGTGGTATCCCCCATATTTTGTTAATCAACCATGGTAAAGCCCTCAGTTGGGGGCTCATATCAGGCTAGGAAGGCGCCTATATCCATGTGCCTTCCCAGCCTGATAGTATCAGCCTGATATTGTCTGCTTTACTTTTGCTGGTTAAGCAAAAATATAGGGGACCCCATGTCTTAAATAAATAAATGATTGAAAAAAAAATTGTGAGGTCTCCCTATATTTGATAATGAGAGCAGATAAAACACAGTTAGGTGATTCTATTATCAGGCTGGGAAGGGCTCTTCATTACTGGCCTATCCCAGCCAAATAATAGTGTGACACCCCTATGGTCCAGTTGCCACAGTGGTGTTGCCTCCCTCACAGGAGATGATATCATGCTTGGAAGAAGGAGAAGATCCTCATGTTAGGTAAAATCCCTACATACACACACAAAACCTGAAGTGGGAGCTCTACACCTTAGTTTGAGGGGAGTTCCTTTTTCCAGCTAGGGGGAGGGGTGAGAGAGAGTGCAAGAGAGAAGGAGAAGGGAGAGCAAGCAGTAGTGTTGGAGGAGAAGGTCTTGGGGAGGGGAGCTGTTGAATAGCTCACCTTAGGCAACACATCAGAGAATGCCAGATTCCAGGGTTGTACAGGCACTGCACATCCCGGCAACCAAATCTAGAGGACAGGAGACTGCAAGTTTTCTGGCCGCAAGCAGGGATCCAACAATGCAACGATATAACGAAAGCCCAGATCTGCAGCCAAGACCGCATTACATCTAACGGTCGGGTGCTTAGAGCAGAAGTGGAGGAGAAAGGCCACATGCTAGCTCACAGTCAATGGGACTTCAAAACGGAGAAGCGCAGCAGGCAGGCTGACTGGACCCTCCTGGACCTGGTAACCAGTGCCCTCAGACTTCACTATGTTTCATCAGTAAAGGTAAAGGAACTGCACCACTTGCATCCTCCTGCTTATTTCCTGCACCCTCTGTGCTGCAGATGGCACCATAAATACCACCATCATCCTCAAAGACTCTTACACTGAACCCCTGCTTCACCTGTGGAAAGTGTTTCATCTCAGCTGCCACACCACCTATACCCCAGGACTCTTATAGCTGCGCTGATCATCCCTAACCAGGCACCACAAGTGGCGTCACATAAAAACTACAAATCCCCTGTAAATATCCCCTTCACTTTCTCGGCGAGGGCCATGGAGCTGAGCCACAGCCACCGTGACCTCCCTGAAAGACTGTTGGCCCGGCTACAGAGTACCCAAGGCCTTTAAGGCCAATGCAATAGCAGTCTACAGCTGCCCCAGAATTTGAAACATCACATTACATGACAAAGTAGAAGCATGTCAGAATGCTGGCCTGTGTGACACGGCAGCAGAACAGCCTGTCAGTGAATTCACCTGTGGTCACAGTTGGTACCCTATGAACTGCCAGCTGAGAATGCAGGTGAACTCACTAATGTCCCCAGTTTTCTCAGCCAGCGGCTGCCATGCTGCCGTCAATATGTTCCGGAGGTCGCAGTGACCGGTCACATTTTTGAATTTCACTGCTTGGTCTACAAATGTAGCAGAGCCAAGGATAGTCATGGTAAGTCATTGTGAATTATGTCAGACCTGCGGAAGTATTTTTTGGTTAAAAAATGGGTGATAAAGGGTGTCTGTGTTATTTATTTTTTAAAAAAAGGAGTTTTCTGTGTTTGTGTTTATTTCTTTTGACATACAAGGTTAGTAATGGTGCTGTCTCATAGATACCTCTTTATTACTAACCCAGGACTTGAAGGCAGCTTTGATTTTTGACAATTCACAACAAAGTTCAACCCCATATATTACCCCAATTGTCAGCTTGCTAGGGCAATCGAGAAGAGGTGAGTAAAGCACCAGCATTGTTGCCTCTGATGTGATACACCAAATTCTGCAGAGGCTGCGGGCTGATATTTTTAGGCTGGGATGGGCCAATAACCATGGACCGTCCCAGCCTGATAATAGAAACCCACAGCTGTCTGCTTTATCTGTACTGGTTATCAAAACTAGGGGTGACCTCATATCATTATTTAAATGTTTAATTTATTTATTAGTATTTTAAAATTTAATTTTTTTATTCATAACACCACACCAATATAGTGCTCTATAGCAGATGTAAGCTTTTTGTAGCTTTTAGCATTTTTTATTGTATCATCTTTGGTAAGATACTTTTGAAAAAAAAATATATAGAAAATTCTGTGTGAAAATATGGTAAACAATTTACGGTCCATGTTTGTTTTTGCACACCTGTTTTACAAGTTTAATTTTTTGACTGTATACACCACACCAATACTGTGGCCTGATGCCACAATTTGATTTCTGTATTCGTACTTACCTACCTAGCATTTCTGTTACAACTGTTTTGGAAAGGGTTGAGTAATTACAGTTGAAAAAAATTGTTAAAAAGTAATTATAATGTTTAGTTAAATGAAAAGCAAAAATGGCTTTGGACAGAAACTTCACCACTGGCATTAACCATACAATTATATCACACAAGCCACAATTGGTCTTCTTTGTTTTCAGTAAGTAAAGTATATTAGTATAGACCAGGGCTGGGCAACTCCAGTCCTCAAGGGCTGCAAACAGTCCAGGTTTCCAGGATTTCCATAGCATTTAAAAGTTGGTAATCAAATTACCAACTGTCAAATTCTAAGGAAATCCTGAAAACCTGGACTGTGTCCGGTCCTTGAGGACTAGAGTTGCCCAGCCATGGTATAGAGGACGCTTTAGGCAGGATGGAATATACGTCAGATCACTCATCTCTGTCACAACATGATCAAGTTGTCTCTGACAGCAACACCTTTATAGTCAGTGTTCTCCACAGAATGTTCTGCCTAATCACAAATTAATAAATGGAATAATTATGTAACTGATTTTTGATAAATGAAAGAAAACAATATATAAAAATGTGTCAATTTGCTTTGTGAAATAGGCTGTTAGTTACTACATTGTTACCATCTGCATCTATTTTGAGGTTAGGGCCCTTTCACATCAGCGTTGTTTTTTCGCTGCAAGTGCCGGATCTGCCACATCCGGCAGAACCGCACTAGCCGCACCGGACCGTAAGACCCATAGAAAATACATGGGGCTTTCTGGATCTGGGCCACAAGTCGGCCGTTAGGCGACAGATCCGGAAGATGCGGCGCCACCTACCGGATCTGCCGCACATCAGCATAACCGTTGATGTGGAAGGAGCCTTACTTTGATATTACTAATGCAGTGTATGTGTTAAAGAGCTTGAAATGGATTTTCCACAATAATAAGAGACCTCAATTTTCAATCATCTTTTCAGGGCAGTTGGAGGCTTTGCGCTATTGCAATTCATGATGAATGAACTTGCTACAAATTGAATTATTTAGAAAGAAAAAATAAACATAGAATCTCAAAAGATTCTTATCCCTAATTGATCCTGTACCTGGCTAACTAAATGTAAAAACACTCTATAATTTAGCAAAATGTATAATCTCTAAACTTAATGCATGAGACAGATTTCATCTGAACCCCCTGCAAAATGGTATTTGGTCCCCGATGGGACCACTGAACGTGTGCTAGAACACAATGTGATTGTACCCTAAGAAAGGACATAGTCTACCTTTCAAGATTAGACTGGGTCTTTATTTTGCTTCTTAAGTGGCTGGTTAGTTTGTTAACTCAGCTTTATGCAGTCATACAGTAAAAACATAGTATAGTTAGTAAAGAGGTTTTTTGCACCTTTTAGCAACTCGAATCTTTACCAGCCAAATAAACTCACATACTTTCTTTCATTTGGTGTATTCCCCAATACAATGTAATTTAGCTAGTATCATGTCATCTATATCATATTTGTTCTTGCAGCTGTGAAAATGTTTTTCTTCCTGAATGTATATCATAGTATGTGTTTCAGTGTTCATTCGTGATTTACAATTGCACATTTCCAATTTCAATCTGCTCAGTTGAATATTAATTATTTTGTTTGTTATTATTCATTGACAAGGATATACTGCTAAAATTAACATTGCATAACATAATAAATTACTCAAGAATCCTTTCAGGTTTTTCTAATTAAAATTTTAGATTTATTTGTAAGCTGTATATCCAAGTACAATTATGTCGGAAAGATTTCATTCAGCAATTGTAGCAATTCGGAGAGTCATTATTTTGGTTTGGTAAACATATGTTAATTATATTTTTCATTATTTTTAATCTAAAAGGATTGTGTGTGGTATCTGATGTGTTGTTCATGTTATAATATACAAGAAAATGCTTTGACTCAATATTCTATATTCTAGAAATTGGGATTTATCTGTTTTAAAAAGAACATTATGAATATTGCAAAAATTTGAGCCTTGGGATTGAGCAAAGAAACCCTTTTCCGAGTTGCCCCTGATTAGTGAAATATTTTATATTTGCTTTTCAGGACATGACTCCAAAAAAGCAATCCACTAAAAACAAAGATTCAGAAGATGTATCTTTTTGGTTATTGAGCACATTGTGGCTGGTGACCGTTGCTAACAATTTATTATTTAGTGCATTATGTTACCTAGTTCTTAGTTGAATGGGAAAAGATAGACATCTGTTCTTACATAGAATGGTGTGGAAATTCAAATTCTTTGGTCTCCTGTAGGAAGAAATCTGAAATTAAGCATGGATGAATTACATTTTGTTTCCTTAACAGTAAGACAATGTGCGGCTTCTGGTTACATGTAGAGATGATTGAATCCTTTGATATCTTACCAACTTTGCTGAATTTCCCGCAAAATGCTAGAAACTTTTTAATTGTTGATAAAATTCATTTGAGGTTGTGGAGAAAGAGAGAGCCTTGCTGACCATGAGAGCTAACACTTTACAAGCAAAAAAGAAAGAAGATCAAGAGAGAGAAAAAACACCCCACTTGTCATAAGAGAGACTTAAGGCCCCGTTACACGGCTTGATGTTGGAACGATGTCGGCAACGATAGCGCGCGGTCTTTTCAGACATCGTTTTGACATCGTTAGTGAGATGTTGCACGTCTAGATATCGTGGACGACTCACCAACGATGTTGTGAGCAGGTATCGTTCGCACAACCCAGCAAGCGATACTTGCTCATTGCTGTTAATGGGCGAAGTCGTTAATGACATTGTTAGTGCGGTGTCAAACCCAAAATATATATCAGGTTGGCTGATCGTTGATCGTGTGGTTTAAGAACATGTTCTCAAACCTGTGATCAATGATCCAATGATTTATCGTTACAACTTTACATGCAAAAAGGTCATAATGATGTCGCTTGAACGACTCCAAATCTGTGATGTTTGAGCAATATCGTTAACGATGTCGTACAGTGTAACGAGGCATTTACCCAGACACACAGGGGTTGGAAATTGACTTTTCCATACAATTTGTGCTTTACTGGGATTCACTGAATTGGGTTAGCCTATGTACTGACCAGCACTGTAGAAGGTACAGGTAATCCTATGCTGCAGTGCAAAATGACATTTCCCAGCTCTCTGATACTCCAGCAGTATGAGAAATGGTGTTGGGCAAGTTATTTTTTCTATGAATCACGAATCCAATCTCAGAATGTTTGAATTTGCATCAAGAGGTGAATTTCAGGAAATTCAACTCAAACTCATTCTTCCACAAAAAGATCCACTCATCGTTAGCTAAATGCTGTGAAAATTACATCCACTTTCTTGTACAATTACTGTGCAGTTTTGCAACTAAACAATTGTAGTTGATGGAGAAGCACTTGAATGTCGGTAGTAATGGTATGTGACCCTACCTAAAGTCTATTATTGATTGAAAAAATGTGGATAGTACTTTCTAGAATCCATTAGGGAAGCATAGAACCAGTGTAAAGTATTATATAAACACATTATAGAGAATATTCACCCAGCATTTTTACTTAGTTAAAAATATATTAAGTGCAGATATGACACATAACAATCTTCGAGAGTTGAACAAATGGATCTAAAATATTTTTCACTACATTATGTTTCGAAATTCCCTACATAAATGGGGTTATGGGATACAATATTTATTTTTATGGGACCAAAAGGTTTGTACTAAGTAAATAAGTTACTTTATAACAATAGGCAAGTGGAAAACGTATTGCCGAGATCCCCTACCAAACCCAAAGACATGGTCCATTTGTTAGTGTGGACTTAACGCACCTTTATTTTTTTCTATCTTTATTGGACATCCAGAGGTAGCTGAGTACTTATTCAGTTAGAATAACCTCATTAATACTTAAGACCCCATTACACTGTGTGATATCGTGAATGATATCGCTGAAACATCACAGGTTTGAAGTCATTGAAACGACATCGTTAGTACGTCATTACGTGTCACACTGAGATACGACTATGATAAATCGTTGGATCGTTGATCGCAGATTTGAGAACATGTTCTCAAATCAAACGATCCACGATCAGCCAGCCTAAAGCATTGTTGTGTGTGACACAGCGATAACGATGTCGTTCAGGACTTTGCCCATTCATATCAGTGAACAAGTATCGTTCGCTGGGTTGTGCGATCAATAGCTGTTCGCTACATCGTTGGTGAGTCGTCCACGATATCTAGATGTGTGACATCTCACCAATGATGTCAAAAAGATGTCCTAACGACCGAGATCGTTGGTGATATCTTAACGACATTGAAGCGTGTAACGGTACTTTTAACTATCTTTGAAAATCTTATAATGAGTGGCAGAAACCTAAGCATTGTATATGCACTGGAGCTAGTCAGTTTTAAGGGGAGATTTTGCCTTCTCTTTAAGATTAGGTCCAGTCAATTGTAATGAACATTGTAGCTGCTAGTAAGCCTTGGGGGGACTACTGTGTATTGTCCCTCCTAGAAATGTCTCAATGATATATTTAATATGGGCCCAGCGCTAACAAAAAACACTTACCAATGGCTTACCCAAAAAACAAAACCAAGATTATGTCTCTATATATCCATTACATTAATGACACCTAAAAGGTAAATAGGCCATAATATGGATATATAGAGACAAGCTGACATCCATAGAATTATATATAAATACTAATAAACTGTATATTTCTAGGACTCCACAGACGTCCCAAAGGAGACACAAGGCCATCAAAGAACATACACTTTCCTATCACAAGAACTAAGTCAATAGTGAGTTATGTATTAACTAATTTTTTAATTTATGGTTTTTAATTTTTTAGCAATTTTATTAAAGTGAGATTTACTTAAGTAAAAAAAATTTTTATGTTGAAATTCTTATTTTATATGGGAATATACTATTTAAATAAATATCCGGAATAACGGTTAATCAACATAATCTTGGTTTTGTTTTTTAGGTAAGCCATTGGTAAGGGTTTTTTGTTAGCGCTGGGCTCATATTAAATATATCATAGAAACCTAAGCAATCTCACCCCAGGCAGCAATCATAAAGGTATCACCTATCCCGTAGATAGCCAATACATGAATTTAGTGGGAAAACCAAGTAAATAGCAAATGTTTTTCTATCAAATGTTTTTCTATATTTTGTTCATATGAAATCTAATATGTATCTAGTTAAAAGTAGGGTTCTCTCCCAGCTGAGCCAAAGTCAAAAGTATAGTACCAAGGAAAAAAATCTCTGCCAGTTACCACCAATCTGTAATAATTCTGCTAACTGGCCACTATCATTAGACAATTAACTAGACATAATTTACATGAATTAAGATACTTACAAGGGCTAGACCAGAAATCTAGTTATTTAACAGAAGAACAGACCTTTTCTTTAGCAGAATAACAGGCTGGGTGGCATGTGCACATCCCAACGATAGGATCTGTATCAGCCTTCCTGCCATCAGCACCACTAGTCAATTCAGACTGATGGTTCCAGACAGCTGTAAGATATAAACATAACAATAAGATTACAAAAGGAAAACATATGAGTAGATCAAGAAAGATAGCAAAGTGTCTGTATAAAACAAGTAAATACACAAAAAAGATTAAGAAAAAAAGAAAATGTGTGATATAAATAGATTTTACATTAAAAAAACAAACAAAAAAGCTGTACCAACTAAACTGAAGAAAATTAGATTAAAAAGGACTTAAAAGATGTAATGAAGTGTGGTTGATTCAATGAAAGTAATATTTAGTGATTATTCTTAAATCTGCATTGGCTAACTAGATAAAGCTGGATCTTTTCCCCACTTCTTTATAAGATATTGCACATCATAACAAGAGGAATGTCACATCTCTAGCCTGTGTAATCTACTCCAGGGACATATATTTCAGGCTGTAGTGTAATTCGGGTGTATTCTAGCATTTACGCTGCACTTTTGAGCGCTCACGTAAATGCAGTGATTTAAAAAGCTGGATACGCCTTCCAGCAAAAGCTATGGCTTCTCCTGAAAGGTGGGCTGACGCCGCGTTTTTCAGCATATTTTAGCGTACGCGCTTTTACAGTGAAATTGCGCGTGCAAAAACAATTGCCATGGAAATTCTTTGCACTTTTTTAGCGTGTTTTTCCATTAGCCTACATGTTAGGGCCGCTTTACACACACCAACTTCTGTGACCAACTTCTGAACAGATCTCTGGTTGCAGTGAAACCATGGACACATTGTTCTATTTTATTGCTGTGTACAAAATGGAACAATGTGTCCATGATTTCACAGCAACCAGAGATCTGTTCAGAAGTTGGACACAGAAGTTGGTGTGTGTAAAGCGGCCCTTAACATGGGCTCAGAAAAAGCACACCAGGAAAAGTGCAGCTTCTGCATGCAGGCGCACTTTTTTTGCACAGAAACGCTTGCAAAAAAGTACCACTGCAAAATGCGCGGCCAAATACGCTGTGTGTGAACGTAGCTTTATTTTGATCAGGCAGGCTAATGGGTGTAAACCAGCAGTTGCAGTCATTGCCCAGCTGTGATAATTGGAGCAGTATCACACTCATTTGAAGCTACCTGTATTTTGCTAGTAGGTGGCAGATATTGTGAATGGTAGCTCCATGTACTTTGGTATTTTTTTTAGCTTATAACTGTCTTTATCCTGGGCTTTTCCGATTAGCCGTTCCTTCTACATTTAACCTTAGCCTGTTGACTTTGATTTTTGCTTTTACTTCTGGTATTTGACCTCGATTAATATACTGACAGAACTAACAGGCAATAGATATCATTCTGGCAGCCATCTTTGTAAATTATTATGAAACATTGCACATTTTTCCTATTCCATTAGTATCATAGAATCATACAATCTTAGAATGGCAGAGTTAGAAGAGACCTCCTGGGTCATCTGGTCAAACCCTCTGTTCAAAGCATGATTCACTAAATCTTCCCAGACTTATTTCTGTCTAGCCTCTGTTTGAAGACTTCCATTGAAGAACTCACCACCTCTCATGGCAGTCTGTTCTACTCATTAATCGCCTTGACTGTCAAAATTGTTTTTCTAATATCTAATCTGTGTCTCTTCCTATTCAGTTTCATCCCATTACTTCTTGTCTTTCCTTGTTCAAATGAGAATAAAGCTGATCTCTCTACAGTGTGGCAGACCTTGAGATATTTGAAGACAGCTATTAAGTCTCCTCTCAGTCTACTGTTTTGCAAGCTAATAATTCCCGAATCCTATAACCATTCCTCATAGGACATGGTTTGCAAACCGGTGACCATTCCAGACACTTTATAGTAGTAAATAAAGTTCACATGTAGAGAACTTACTGTATGACAAGTCCATTTTCCCCTTCACCACTGGTGTTTGAACAAGAAATGTACTAAAGAGGCAGAGACAGAGATCCAGCACTCCCTTTGCAGACTGTAAGATACTTATGACTTTACATCATGGAATATGTAGCTATGACTCCATGATTAAAATTGTATTCCTCAAACATGTTGGTAGACGACTTGTTTTGGTTGTTTTTTTTTCTTTTAGCCAAAAATCTTTCATTCTGGAATCAAAATCCTTTCTCTTAAAATAGGTTTGGAGATATGAATTTTCTTGGATGGCAATCCATCTTTCCACAGACTACCGAAGGTTAAAAATGTTTCTTAGGACAGTTATATCAACTTAAAAGGACCAGTAAGCAGTCTGGGTCAAAAACCAACTAAAGGTTTATGGTTTAATAAGAAAACATTGGTATATGACAAGGCTGTATACCAAAGCTGATCTTTCAATCATTTTACGAGAAAGGTGGAACCAACATGATACAGAATATGCTTAGAATTGTAAATTCCATGCCACAAATAATTTATGTCATAAAAGTCTGGGCAGGAAGGAACTAATTGCACTTTTTTTTATTGTTGATTCCATTATTTCCTCTTTCCTCTACTTGATATGGCAGGACATACTAACTTGTATAAAGTATTTTACTGGCATTAGTTTGAGATATGTTTCACAATGTCATATATGTGATTCAAGCAAAGTGAAAAAGCTGTGTAAACATCCTCTAAACCTGGTTTCACACAGCCATTTTTTCAGCATCAGTGTGAATCCGTCACAAACTGGATGCCCCGCATCAGTTTTTGCCCTCCCACTATTGCCTTTCAATGGGGGCGAATACATTTGCGGTTGTTTTCAGCTGTGTACGATTTGTCCTGGATCTAAATGGATGCAGAGGTCCACAAAATCAGCATCTGTAGTGCCCCGGATCGGATAATTTGAATGGGGGCCTACGAAACGCAGAATCATCTAGCCTCCAGATCCCAGTGGATCCAGATTTCTGGTCTGTGTTCTATGAACTGCGCTTGCACAGAACCCAGACCTAAATAACATGCCCCCTAGGGGGCATGTCATTTACCATCCACTGGAAAATCCCTGAAAAATATGCAAATGCAGTGGGTGCAGGTGCATCCAGTTTGTCATTGCAGGGGAATCCGGGGACATGCATGCTCTTCCTGCATGCCCCCAGATTCCAAAATACGGTACTGGGAAACCAGTTTTAGTGTGGTGATTTCCTAATTTTCCTGAAGTCACTTTGACATATTAGAATGTTATCTATCCTGCTGAATATTATTCACTCCCCTGCATCATTGTTGGCTACATACAGTTTCTTCCCTTGCAGAAAATGTTGATTTGAATACTGGAGGTTATGGATGCTGGATCCATAGATATCAGATGATCACCAAGAAAGCTTCATTTTTCAGCTGAGGTTACCCTTTATTGGCAGATACTGGTCATATAGTCACGTTGACGAATATTGTTCCAAATAAATGAAGAAATGAAGGAATTTGTAATAGAACAGTATGTATTTTATGAAGCCGTCCAAGTATGACAGATCATCTGTGATTTTGCATACTGGGAACGTGTAATATATATTTTTAAATAATCTGTGTACAATTACATAGACTTTAATGTTAGCTCCCTTCTCATGAAAGATTTTCTATATTTCATTTATGATGCTTTCCTTTGATGTTCAGGCCACCTCAGGGGACACATTCAGATCACTCACAAAACATAACTATTTATAGCAAAAATATCAAAGACATGCTGTTTTGTGCAGTATTTGTTCTCATACCTGTCTATGTACACATGCAAATACACATTAAATAAACGGATGTTCCCAAAGCTTTTTGATAACAGATGTAATAAAAAAATGAAGGGCATTTAGGATGTAAAATGAATGCTTGTTCACGCACTGCTGGTATTAAAGATTCCAAACAATTAACAAGATACCATAATGTATACAGTTCCTAAAAGTATACATCATCAGTGGCTGCATGTGATTTAATAGACATCTCAGTTAGACGCTCGTAGACCTATACATCTTTCCAGATAGCTGTGATCTCCACAATATTTCACATTTATATTCATTTCAGGATCTGCATGCACACGCTCGTCGTATTCATGAACATAAATTTTAAGTTGTTAGGATGGAAGGTATCTACAGATTGATAGGCACATTTAGAAATACCACGAGCTGCTATTGAATTTTCATGATTTTTCTTTTTTTTTGAAGTTTTGATGCAAAATGAAAATATGGTAATTGACCTAAGCTAATGTTCATGTGGTGGCATAGCTAAATGCCTCAAGGCAAGGGAGCTAGTGATCATTTAAGGCGCCTTAACCCTTTTCCTCCATTTTAACCTTAAGGCCATATTTACGGGTTGTCATTTTGACTCCATTTTACAAGCACACACAGCATGAAAAACTATAATGATATTGGCCATTAAACTATACTGTCTAAATTGTTGTTTTAGCACTTTTTACTGTATGAATTGTAATTACTCTAATCAGTATCTATCCATTTTAAATCAATAATGATAATAATGTTTTGCTTGAGATAATTAAAAAAGCATTGGCTCCAACTGCTTTCATCAGCAGTCAAGACACAAACTTTAACATTTTTATATCTACAGCACAAAAATATTTGTTAGACATCATTTTCTGTTTTGTTGTTCTGTTGAATCTGAGGACAAAGACAACAGAGAGCCATAAAGGGACATCTGGTGGCCTTTTGTCATCTCTACCACCCATTTTTTCCTTAAATTCCTCTCTTTAAGGAACGATAAAAGTTAATAGAAAGCATTTACAGTATCTCTTGGCTGAAATTCACAACTGACTTAAATGGGTATTCTCAAGTTAAATTATTTTAATTTGGTAAACATCATGAAAACAAACAAGTTTTCAATTGAGTATTTTATGTTTGCACAGTATAACTCATGAGTAAGGGCTGTTGAAGCCTGAAATGTGTAGACTTTTACCATGTCTCCAATTTTTTTATTTTTGTATTATTTGCATAAATAAAAACTTTATACTAAACTTCCCCTTAAGCGGATTTCTTCAACTTGTTTTATTTATATCTAAACTGAGTATTATTAAAGAAGTTGTTGAGATTTACATTATTAATCATAATTGTGTCGGGAAAATGAAGTGTTACCATAAACATACATTCTGTAGGACTATCACTAATATTTATTATTAGAGATGAGAAAACCTTATGAAGTTTGCATTCGATTTGGTTGGCTGAATGGGTATATGTTCATTGAATTGTGTGTTGAATAGTTAGCTGACTTTACACACCCCATTCAAATCAGTGGGATGCAAAATCAAGGGAAGGGCCTCGAAAACACCTTCAAATGAGTTCTAAATCTAACAAACACAGCTCAAACTGTTTTACAGTGGAGCCCTTCTGTTTTTTGCCAAGACATTATCTTCCTACACTAATTCTGAGCATGCTTTTGCACCGCTGTCACTATGCTTCCAGGCCCATTTATGATTCATCAACCTTTGACATCTATATGATTTCTCAGGTTACACAGTGGGTATCACGCAGCAGAGAATCCCACTGTGTGACTAACCTCAGCGGTGTCAGCACTTGTAACTTTAGCTGTCTTGTGAGAGCCACTATATTGTGTGAGACATAGTGGATATATCTTGCTGGTGTCTTGAAACAGCACGTGTGAGGAGCAGTGATGTCAGGAAGTGCAGAGCATTTCAAACTTGCGGGATAGCCCCTGTGTGACCCATCTAGTCTGAACTGTAGTACTGTTTATGAGGGCACCAATTTATCACCCTTTCACCAGTGCTAGCGTGCTTGCTCTCACAGCATATGGGGGATATTTTCTGTGAACGTGACCCGACTACATTGTTGTAAGGCCCATGGTACATTGTTTGATGCTTCTTTTGAAGAAGATTTTGAAAATCTATATCAAAATCTGCATGTCTATCTTGAAGCCAGCAAAGCCTATGAGAGTTTAGAAGTGTTGTGCCAATGTGTTTTTTCTCCTTGCAGATTAGGTGCAGAATTTGGGGCAGAAAAAAAGAAATCTCCATCTGCACAGCACATCTGACCTGTCATAGACTTTGTTGGCCTCAGGATAAACATGCAGATGTTGATGAATATTCTCAAAATCTGTGACAAAAAAGTGTCAAACAATGGACCATGGTCACAGGGCATAAGAGGGTCCAGGAGAGCCGCAGTTGTGAGGAAAGGGCTCGAAGTTTCCTCTTGCCCACTGGCTACTTGCACAGAGACTGCTAGGGCAGGGGTGGCCAACTAAAGTCCTCAAGGTCTGAAAACAGTGCAAGTTTTCAGGATTTCTTTAGTATTGCACAGGTGCTAATGTCATGACCTGCAGAGGTGATGATTCCTTGTGCTAGGTATATTCTTAAAACTGCACTGTTTGCAGCCCTTGTTGACTGCACTTGGCCAGACCTTTTCTACAGGAGTGTGTGTAGTATCTTGCATTTCTATATCTCAGACCATCAGGTCAGAGGCCTGCAGCTCGATCACCAGTCTCTGTGGGGCATTAAAAAAACAAAGCATACATTTGTAGAAACAGCACACAAGTAATGAAGTACAAAAAACTTTACTGTAGCACAGACTACAATAAGTGTTAAACACACATATATAAATATACATAGTACTGTATATATAGCAATAGTCCCACAGGGATCAGAAGAGTCTATTGAAATGGGGGAAAGTTCATAAAGAGAAAAGTCCATTAAGGGCTTTGAGTTGTAACCCAAAGGCTGCATGCATGCCCGCTAATCAGCGGAAAGCCTAACTGTCACTAAACTTGGGAAGGGGAAAAATAAAATGAACAAAAAAACAGGCCTTGCTGTTCAAGGAACTGAAAAGCAACTCAAAAAGGTCCTTCTCTGGACAAAATTCCAACTAACGGACAGGTAAGTGACCCAACAACATGCCTTTTTTTAGGAAAGTGCACTGTACTTTGTGCAAAAACTCTCTTTTAATTTTCTCAGCAATGCCTGGGCTTATGGTCACCATTGCTCATGGCACTCCACTGCTGGACGGTCTTGGGGGATGCAGGGGCTACTCCTCCAAAAGCATCCTCTGCCACCACTTTCCCCCAGCCCACTCCATCATGGCCACCATTGGAGAAAACGATGGTGGAATTAGGGGATGACCACCCCTAAAGGAGATATATAATAGCAACTTAGGGAACACTGACAGGCCTGGTGGGTTTGAGTGCAGCTGGATGGTTAACCAAGAGAGACCTGTCCTCCACTTGATGCTAAATTCTCTCACAGTCAACCTCCTCCTGCCACTTCTCAAAGTTGTCGGTGTTGGCAACCTTACTTACGCCAACCGCAAACTACCGCTTGCTGCCCATCACCTCCTCCTCCCCGACAAAGATTCTGTGGGTTCTTTTGGGAAGATGGTCTTGCAGCAGGGTGGACCGGTTGACGTAGCACTGATGTCCAGTACCATGTTCAGCTAGGAAGCCAAAACCCCTTTCCTGGAAAATTTCCACCACCTTGTCTCGCGTACATTGGTAATGAAAATTATTTGTCTTAGGCCCATTCGAACACTCTCAGGCAATGCTATTCATAAGCCATATCTCCACACAAAGGAGACAGGACAATGCTGTATCAGATACTTGCTTGGCTGAGGTATGGGTCCCAACATTGCATTCTACCAGTCGAAGGCCTCAGTAGGGGGTGCTACACATGGCTAGGAAACAGAGCCTTCTGCCTCTTTTACCTCCTCCTCTTCCTTGTCCACCTTGTCCAGCCTCCTCATCATCCTTATCATGCTCCTGGTCCTGGTGGATTTGCTGATCCAGGAGCTGCAGTACTGACTGCAGGTATAATACAGCCAGGCATGCTGCAAGATCCTCTGGAATCTGAAATATGATGCTCCCAGATGGCATGAGGAATGAGCCGCCTCCAGACTGTGAACTTCTCAGGTCTTCCTCTGGCATCCAAGCCAAGCACTGGAACCAGACCTCACTGCATATGAGGTCCAATGTGCGTAGGCCTATTGAGCTCCAGGTTGTGACGACAGTCCACTGCAAAGGCTGAGCTGTTGGTAAGACAGCACCCAGAGAATCTCCGAGACCCTTTACCTCTATACAGGGATTAGTAATTACAGTGGAGCCCAGGAGGTAGCTGCCTACATGTGAGCAGCAGACCAGAGTAGGGACGTTGCCAGGAAGGGACAAGGCTAGGAGGTCAGGGAATAAATAAAATTAGGATGTAAAAGCATAGTCAGAAAGCAGACTCAAAATCAGGAAGGCAGCAAAAGTACAAAAACGTCAGGCGGTAGAAGAGTCAAAATCCAAGCAAGGTCAAGTTAAGGTCGAGTTAATATAATAGAGCACAGATAGCAGGGAAATCCAAGAATATATTTTGAAGTTTGCAGGACAGGCCCGAAGGAATTTAAAGGGTGTGGTCCCCTCTCATAGGCTGTAGCTTACAGCCCTGATGACCTCATACGAACTGCACCTACAACCAGGCCAGGTGGTCATGAAAGATTGGTACCAACCACCCCACTTCTGATTGAGGAATGACGCCTGCGCCTACAAGACGCCTCTGCATTGACCTTTCTCCTGTCACCATCATCATCCACAGGAGGAGCATAGTGATGCCCAGTGACAGAGGCAGGAACCAAAAGAGCAGGTCCCGATGAGGACATGGCTCCCCTATCACCAGCACCTCTAGCTGAAGGAATCTGGCACTGCCTACTGACTGAGGCAGGAATATCAGCCATGGAGTCTGACGGCGACAAGACACAGGTCACATATGTTTCCATGTCCTGTGTGGGCTGCTACAGTTCTGAAGCACCCTCTGACCCTCGGGTAGTGATGAAGATGATCTCCTTCAGAGTAGGCATATCTCGCGGTGGATCCATAGCCAAACTGCGTACTGCACACACATGTCAGCAAACCAACAACTGTTGCAAATTGTAGCTGCATTGTACTGCACTGCAATGGTGCCGAGCTCTGCAGTGTTGTCGCTTTGCTTTACCTAGGTGCCCACCTATTCCAGTGCGAGGAGTCAGACCCAAACAAGCACTTACAGGATATTACTGTTTGCAAAATCTTATTGCCTAGCTCCTCATTAAACCCTCCATGGCATGGGCTGCAGATTTAATATCAATTACAAATTCAATTCCCATGCCATAAGGTAACACCTGGGTGGAGTGATTATTGACACCTGACATATTTAGAGGAAAAATAATGATGAAAACAAATAAGTTTATTCAGTTCACCATTCACCAATTTATCTGAAATGTTGAATAAGTCTAGTGGGCAGCAATTCAAGGGCAAGTAATATGAATTATACATATATCACACTTGTACAGATGACAAAAATCTATATTCTAATCGTATGGTATGGAATGAAATTAAAAAAGTGATTGCACATTTTCATGAAGCAATAACCATAGTATGGTTTTTCATGAGTGTGAAAAGACCTATAAGACCATGTATGTGAAGCATAAAATGGCCATATTCTATTTTTATGTGAAATGCTATCACATAACTGTAGATGAGATGGCCTCACATGTTGCTGACCCTCTGCATAATAAAGGCTTGCTCTAAAAAAAATACTAATTAAAAAAATAATAATAATAGTAAAAAACAATAATAACAAAAAAAAGTCCAAAATAATTCCCCCCACAATATTAAGCTCTCTAAACTAATGTTTTAAGGACATTATAAGCTTTCTGGATTAACATCTGCTGCCACATCTGTTATTGTTTCCAAAATTCACGCCATGCAGGTGTCAAAACACCTGTAAACTCCAGGAAGCATAAGAAGTAATTTAAAGCTCAAAATAATTCTTCAGCTTTATACAAGCTGGTGGACAAAATGGCAAGAACACTTATAAACCTAAGGTTAGGTGTTGTTACTGGCCAATGGGTCTTCCTGTGAGTGTTTTAGCCCAAAACAAACAGGGAAAGTTTTAGGGCCATTATAAATTTGCAACTTTCTGCCGTTTTCACCAATTTTTGGGGAAATTGCTTGGGTTTCCGATCCCGAACAAAATCTGCAATGTTTGTACCAAATTTAAAATTGGCAAACATGTTCAGGTGAAGTTTGCTCATCTCTACTTATTTTTACCTATATAAAAATAATTTTGGCAAGTTTTTTTCCCTGTCCCCTTTAGGAAATGATGAAAATGAATAAGAAAATCCCACTTTTAAGCAATGATTATTAAAATTCCTCTACTATATGACTCAGACCATACCCAAATTTGCCATGATTGTTTCCAAATATTCAGACTTTTAACAACTAGAGAATCTTTGAGTACCAAATAATAGTAAATGAAAAACTGTACTGAACCAGTCATTTTATTACCTACCCATCTAGCTTCCTAACACATATTATTCAAAGATGACTTGACCACTACACCAAATGCTATGGTTCTTTCTTTATAATTGTGTGTTTTGTAAGTAGTTAGCAATAGGTAGTGGCATGATAGTCTGCACTTACTCTGATTACATGTACTGATTGCAAGAAGAATGACTGTCACAACTATATAAAAAGGTCAAGGGTCACCATTAGAGTTGCAGTGCAGACACAAAGCAACCCTTAGTGAAACCATCAGTTTAATAAATGGAATAGTGTAATAATTGAAACTTGGATAAAAGCATTTGCCTTGATGACAAGTAATGAAGATGGGAAAAACACTTACTCGTAATGATGGCTTTCTCAAGCTAGTTCATGAGAAAAGTGGGGTTTAGGAATTTACTTTGATTCATTTATAATTGGTTTGGTTCTCAGCTAATAGCATTTCATTATTGTCTTGAATGGAAAAACCAAAAAACTGAGCCAGAGCATAAGTTGGTATACAAGCAATAGGAGCACCTTAACACCATGGCCACTTCACGGACAAAACCTAACAGAAAAAAGAAATATGAGTATATACTCTATAATAAAACAAGTGAGTAAATAATAGTAATACATTTAAATAACATAGGGTACTTGATTAACACGGTTTGATCAATGAGCATAAATGTAATCCCATCACGACACATTGTACCCATAGACATGGTCCTACTTTAGAATTAAAACCTAAGAATAACAGTGCTCCGACTACAGCAACCTGCCCTTGGGAAGCTGTCTAATTGAAGGTCCTAGCTCAGAGAGAAGAATCACCGTCCCATTTGTATACCATACAAAAAAATTCAGAAAAAAACAAAAATGTGAGATATAACATAACTTGGTATAAGTACAATAGGAGCATGTTTATATTGTGACCATTTCACAGACAAAGCCCAAGAGAAAAGCATAAAATGAGCATGTAAATGCCATCCCGCTATGACAAGGTACACCCATCCGGATGGTCCTGCAAATGGAATGACATATGCTTTTGATCAAGCTGTGCTAACCAAGTACCCAATGTTATTTAATGTAGTAATAATAATAATAATAATAAAAAATCTTTATTTATACAGCGCCAACATATTCTGCAGCGCTTTACAATACAGTGATATACAAACCGTCATAGGTAACAATGAAAAATATGCAATACAGTAAGTAAAGTAGGGAATCAATAAAAAAAAATACAATACACTAACCAGAGAATCAATGTAATAAAGTGCAATAAATAAAGCAGAGAAACAATGTAAAAAATGTAGCACACTAATTAGCTACAATACAATAAGCATAGTATTAGTGTAAAAAGTACAATACAATAATTAAAGCAAAAATAAAGGTGACCCTGCTCAAAAGAGCTTACAATCTTCAACGAGATGGGGGTTACAGAAAGTACTGGGGCTTATTACAGTGATGATCCAGGCATCTTAAGGAAGTAGGGGATAGAAATAAAGTTACATGAATATTAAACAAAGGTAAGCGGCACAATTCAATAGCTTATAGAAATATAGAAATACTATATGGTGACCAGATTCTAACACATCGGGTATTCTAGAATACATATGTAGTTTGCATACTGTGACTGACAGAACTTGTTCAGTCATCGTGATTGAACTACACCGCTCCTCCTGTCACCACTCCTCCTGTCCCCGCTCCTCCATCTCTCCTCCTGTCACCGCTCCTACTGTCCCGGCTCCTTCATCTCTCCTCCTATCACCAATCCTCCGTCTCTCCTCCTGTCACCTCTCCTCCTGTCACCACTCCTCCTGTCACCACTCCTCTTGTCATTGCTTGTCTATTGCTCCTACTGTCATCGCTCCTCCTGTCCCCGCTCCTCCGTCTCTCCTCCTGTCAACGCTCATCCGTCTCTCCTCCTGTCCCCGCTCCTCCTGTCACGGCTCCTCCCGTCACCGCTCCTCCATCTCTCTTCCTGTCGCTGCTTGTCCATCGCTCCTCCTGTCACCGCTCCTCCTGCCACCACTCCTCCTGTCACCGTTCCTCCATCTCTCCTCCTGTCACCGCTCCTCCTGTCCCCGCTCCTCCATCTCTCCTCCTGTCACTGCTCCTCCTGTCCCCGCTCCTCCGTCTCTCCTCCTGTCCCCGCTCCTCCTGTCACTGCTCCTCCTGTCCCCATTCCTTCATCTCTCCTCCTGTCACAACTCCTCCTTCTCTCTTCCTGTCACCGCTTGTCCATCGCTCCTCCTGTCACCGCTCCTCCTGTCACCACTCCTCCTGTCACCATTCCTCCGTCTCTCGTCCTGTCACTGCTCCTCCTGTCCCCGCTCCTCCATCTCTCCTCCTGTCACTGCTCCTCCTGTCCCCGCTCCTCCATCTCTCCTCCTGTCACTGCTCCTCCTGTCCCCGCTCCTCCATCTCTCCTCCTGTCCCCGCTCCTCCTGTCACCGCTCCTCCGACCAATCAGCGGCACCGCACCGGCAGCTACGACCAATTAGAGAAGTAGCACCGCTTGGTGGGATATATGACTCCCACACCGCTGATTGGTCGCCGCTGAGAGCTCTTTTGCATATGCTGTGCTCATTGGTCGCCGCCGTGGCTGCTGGCGACCAATGAGTGCTGGCGCTCGATTTCTGTGACAGACACGATTAGGCAATTATATAGTAGATAGACATTGGAATTCTCATTGTAGCAAATTGAGATACTTAGCATTATAGAAGTGCCCAAATCAATAATCCACCCAGTTGCCAACGTTGAGGCGTTTCTCGTAACTAGGTCCTACTCGAGTCACTGCTTGTGTCTTGCTGGGTCTTTCCTCTACTGGCGTCTGATATAATTTCATTATTGTTAAAGTTACATGAATAGTCACTAGACAATCTGTGTAGAGATTTTGGGTTTGATTGGGTTTGAAGAAGAGCTATGACCAGAGAGATAGTGAATGTGCTACATACAGTACAAAGGACTTCCATTAGGGAGCATGATAGGCCGCCTTAAAAAGATGTGTTTTTAGGGAGTGTCTAAAGGTATGCAAGTTTTGGATAGTCCTTATTTCTTTGGGTATAGCATTCCAGAGAATTGGTGCAGCTCGGGAGAAATCTTGGAGCCGGAAGTGGGTAGATCAGATTAATGCACATGTTAGTCGAAGGTCATTTGTAGAACGTAGAGAGCGAGTAGGGCGATAGACAGAGATGAGGGAGGAGATGTAGGGAGGTGCTGCACTGTGAAGAGCTTTGTGGGTGAGAACAAGCAGTTTGAAATGGATTCTGTAGTGTATGGGCAGCCAGTGCAATGACTGGCACAGAGCAGAGGCAGTTGAGTAACGATTGACCAGGTAGGTGGTCCTGGCTGCTACATTAAGGATGGACTGGAGAGGGGAAAGTATAGAGGGGGATTCTGAATAATAGAGAATTGCAGTACTCAAGGTGGGAATGGATTAGTGCCATGGTGAGGGTTTTTGTTGTTTCCATGGTGAGAAAGGGGCGGGCTCTAGAAATGTTCTTCAGGTGCAGGCGACAAGAGTGGCCGAGAGATTGTATATAAGAGGTGAGGGATAGATGTGTCAAACATAACACCCAGACAGTGAGCCTGCTGACTAGGTGGTATCATGGTGCCGCACACTGAGAGTGATGTCAGATTTAGGGAGGTTAGTGGAGGGCAGGAGCAGAAGAAGTCCAGTTTTGAACTACTGTACTAATGTACTACTATTATATACTTATTTACTTTATAATAGGGTATATGCTCATTTTCTCTTGGGTTTTGTTTCAAATTGAACAGATAAAGAGGTAGTCTACTACAATGTGTAGTGGCCACATCAATTTAAAGCTGTGAAAGAAGTCTTTTTCCAAATATTTTCTGTTTTCAATTCTGCCTGTGAGGGAGGCTATCAATGTCTTCTCAGTCCCTGACATGTGACCCCCAGCAGCAGCAGCCTCTGATATTTGGTGATGTCACATCAACATCATGAATTGGAAGTTGACCCGGCATCACCAAGGTGGGACCCGGTCTACTTGCTTGACTGGGCTGTGGGCGGAATTTCCCTGCTCGTCACAACCCAGCATCCTTTTGCGTCCTGTTAATGAAAGCAGTGAAAGTGAGAGCGCGTGATTCTGGGCTGTGATGTGTGGTGGCACTTCACCTACATCACATTCATTAAAGTACACTGGGTTCTGCCTGGGTGGTTATGTGTCAACTTGCAATTCCGGAAGTTGATGTGACATCACCGGACAACAGAGGCTGCTGCTGCCAGGGGTCACCTCCTAGGGACTGAGCGAAAACTGGAAGCACCATTCACAGGTACAATTGTATACAGAGAGTATCTGGAAAAATACTAATTTCACAGTATTTAGTAAATGTGGCCACTATATATTGTAGTGGACCACCTCTTTATGTTATAGATTGCAAAATATCCTATTTCATAATGAAAGAGCAAGGTGTAGATACTAGGGATGGGCGAGTCTACTCGCTAGGACTCGTTACTCGGCGAGTAGTAAGGGACTCGCAGGACTCGGTACTCTGCGAGTTTCCCAACGATTACTGGCACAGTAACGAGTCCAATGCAAATCAATGGCAATCCTAGTTTTGTCCAGAAATACGGCGAAGCCCACGTCAAACATTTTTCTGACAAATCCATAAAACAATGTAAATAAAAGGGACTGCATCTTTATTAACCCCTGGACCATGGGCGAGGGGTTATAAAGATGCAGTCCCTTTTTTAGGATTATTTTATTGATTTTTCAGAAAAAAAATTACGTGGGCTTCGCCGTATTTCTGGAACCAGCCGGATCCAGCAGGCAGCGACGGGCTGCCCCCAACCCCCAGGTGCCTATTTGTACCTGGCCGGACACAAGAATATAGGGGAGCCCTTTTTTTTTTTTATTTCATGAATTTCATGAAAATAAAAAAAAAAATGCGTGGGGCTCCGCGCAATTTCTATGTCTAGCCAGGTACAGCTAAGCAGCTGGGGGCTGGAATCCGCAGCGCAGGGAGGCCCAAGCTTTCTGGGCACCCCCCGCTGCAAATTGCAGCCCGCAGCCGCCCCAGAAGATGGCGCATTCATTGAAGCGCCATCCTCTGGCGCTGAACCCCGCTCTTCCAGCAGCCCTGGTGGCGGTGGCATGCTGGGTAATAAAGGGGTTAATACCAGCTTTGTTATACAAGCTGGTATTAAGCCCGAGATTCTTAATGTCAGACCAGGTTTGACCCGGCCACTAAGAATCTCCAATAAAGGGTTAAAAAAAAACCACACAGAGAAAAATTATTTATTAAAAATAAAGACACAGACACCATTAGAGACTCCAACTTTATTACCACCACATACCCCTCCAAAGGCCCAGGTCTTCTCTCTTCTTTCTTCTCTCTTCTGACTTCTGTCTTCCTTCTTCTTCTTGTTGCAGTTCCGGTAAGCAGAGAGTTAACTGTGCTGTGACAGCGGGAGCCTATTAAACATGATTTAGCTATTGTAGCAGATAGAGCCTAAAGGCCACTTCACACACACAGATATCTGAGTCCAATATCTGAACAGATCTCTGGTTGCAGTGCAATCATGGATACATTGCTCCATTTTGTGGCTGTGTACAACATGGAGCAATGTATCCATGATTTCACTGCAACCAGAGATCTGTTCAGATATTGGACTCAGATATCTGTGTGTGTGAAGTGGCCTTGAAGCTTCCGAGACACATCTGCGATTTGTAAATCGCACATTACTCGCTATTACTCCCTTCCCCATTCATTAACATTGGACTCGCTAGACTCGCAACGAGTAGCGAGTCCCGGGCTCGGACTCGCTAGAGTAAAGCGATTCCGAGTAATTTAGGACTCGCCCATCACTAGTAGATACTACAGTACTAATGGTACATAAAAACAACAGAAAGATATCTGGAAAAATACTTCTTTCACAGCATTAAGTTGATGTGGTCACTATATATTGTAGTGGACCATCTCTTTAAGTTATTGAATGCAAAATATCCTGTATTATAATGAAAGAACAAGGTTTAGATATTACAGTACCATTGGTACGTAAACACCACAGAAAGACTCAATACCGCGATGTGTGTAATGCACGTTTGATGTATATGTTGGAAAATATGCCAATACTTGTGATCCCTCACCTCAACTGATCCAAAAAAACATAAACACTGCAGAGCAAGGATGTGATAAAGCTAATTTAGGGTGCAATCCTTACACTTTTATGGCAGACAGGAAAGGTTGAGTACTATGAAAGGAAGAAATTTATTATTTTTCTGCTGGTGCTCACATATGCCATTGCAGCTAAAAGCCCATTGTTGAAATTTTTTAACAGCTAATGGCTAAATGAGTATATTATCAAGAATGACAGCTGGTTGGAGTGGACCATTGTGTAACATGCTGGAATTACTCTGCAGGATAGGGACTAAATGACTACTGTGTATTTGCTAGAGCCTGTAATGTTGAGGTTAGGCTTGGAAGAAGTTAGTTACCAGGTACCATTCCAAGACAGTCCTTGGGACTGCAGCAGCTGACCAAAGGATCAGATTCATGGGTGCAAGGTACAGTCAGACAGAAGCATGAGATGTGGTCAGAAGATTCAAGGTAATAGCATACAGCACTGGTTCAGGAAGCAAAGCCGAGATCAGGAGAATAGAAATCAGGATAAATGGAGGTAAGTCTGGTTAGTTTCAGGAGATTCAATTAGGAATACTTTCAGGCTGAGCTCAAAACAGGAATTGACAAATACTTGCACTTATGCAAAGGTATGAAGGGAGGAGATGGCTAATATAAAACCTGCAGATCAGGGATAGGCCAGGAAAGCAGAGCACTGCCATACACATTGAGTACAAATTTCTGCATAGTCTGGCTACAGCTCCCTATAGCCAAGAATAGTGATGGGGAAACCCCAACTGTAAAGTTCGAGGTCTGTACCGAAAACCTAGTGACCATGCAAGTACCCCAAAAGAGCATTTCCCTGAGAAGTGTATGATACTGTTTGGTTTTGGTCACCAAGATAAAGGGCTAGGAGGCTGCAATAGGAAGCAAAATGGGGATTAAAAGCAGTTACATTATATTTACCAGTCTCCACTCTGCAGTCACCCTACTTCTAGATCTGCTCTTAAGCCTATTCCACTGCTTCCCACACCCACCCTCTGTGAGAGCACCTGTGATTGGTTGCAGTGAGAATGTGCCCCCACCCTCTGTGCCGACATCTGTGATTGCTGTTGTAAGATTATAAAATAAATACAATATTGAAAAAAATGGAGTGGGGAAAATTGATACACAGTACAGAAAAAGTACATATCTGAAAGCTGCAGCCCCCAGCTGTGGACAGTGACTTGCCTGTGTATCAAAATATGGAACGGACTCAACTCGTTTTTATCCAATTATTTAAATAAATTATTTCTAAAAAAAATTTCATAAAGTCCAATCTAATTTTGATACATGGCTGAGAGATAGTATCCTCACCTTGGGAGATCCCAATAACCTTGGCCTCCCCAGGGTAAGCATATTAACCCCCAGCCATCTATCATAAATAGGGGGATGCTATGACATTTTTTATAAATAATTTATAAGACTAGCAGCCAGCAGTTATTCCAGAAATGGTGCTCCATTTGATACGTCATTCACAGTTCTTTACCCGGCTTTTCCCAATTGCCCAGGTACGATGGCAATCAATATTAGAAGTTAATATTATTAGGCATTAGGAGTTAATGACATCTGTGAATTGACAGCTGTTATCAAGCCCTGGATTGATGAAGTACAGGTCTCTATAACACCATCAAATAACCAATTCTAAGTGAATAGTTAAAACCACAGGCAGAGAAAAACCCTTTATTTGAAATAAAATACACAGACACCCTCTTTTACCCATTTATTAACATCAAACAGTCCCTTGCAGCTTTGACTGTAATCCAAAATGAGGTCCCTCTAAAGTTTCCAGCTCTGTTACACTCGCGTTTGTAGTGAGTGGTGACAATAAAGTGACTGTTCCCCATTAGTTCTGGCACACACTGGCGGCACAAAGAGATTGCTAAGTATCAAAATTAGGTAGGACACCACGTCAAATATTTAAAACTACATGGGTGCCAGATGCTATTGGATTGGGAAGGCAGTGATTTCACACTGGCGGGCTTGGGCTTTGCGGTCCTGGCGATCTCTCTCCGCCTGTCTGCGCTCTTTCACACTTTTGTGATCTTTCTCCCCCTGTGCTGTCTTCTACCCTCTGTGCTCTCTTTCCTTTGACCTGTCTCCCCCTTTCATGTGCTTTCCCCCTGTGTGCTGTCTTCTCCCCTCTGTGCTCTCTCCTTTGACCTGTCTCCCCCTGTGTGCTGTCTCTCTTTTCCCTGTGCTGACTTCTACCCTCATGTGCTCTCTCCTTTGAGCTGTCACCCCTGCGTGCGCTCTCTGGCTCTCCCCTGTGTGCTTGCCCCTCCCCCTGTGGTGAAAGTAAAAATAAAACGAAGTATTTAAAAGGTAACATTTTATTAATATGGAAAAATTTATTACTAAGGTGCTTTTTTTTTCATTCCATCAACATAAAAGCAACAAAACCATTCTTCCTACTGTGCGCTCTCTCTTCCCTCTGTGTGCTCTCTATTCCTTCTATGTGCTCTCTCTTCCCCCTCTGTGCTCTCTCTTCCCCTTGTGTGCTCACTCTCCCCTTGTGTTGTCTCCACCCTGTGATCTGTCTCTCTAAGTTGTGGGGTGTCTCTTCCCTCAGTGTGCTCTCTCTTTCTTTGTGCTGTCTCTTCCCTGTGTGCTCTGTCCCCTCTGTGGGCTGTGGGCTGTCTCTCCCCCTGTGCACTCTCTCTTCTCTTGTGCTGTCCCTCCCCCTGTGGGCACTTTCTATTCCCCTTGTGTAATCTCTGTCCTTGTTTTGTCTCTCCTTGTGTGCTCTCTCTCCACACTGTGCATTACCTCTGCCCCCCAGTGCTTTGTCTCTGTCCTATTGTGTGCTCTCCCCATTTTGTGCTGTACCTCTCTCCCCTGTGTGCTCTCTCTTCCCCCTGCATGCTCTTTGCCCTTGTGCTGTTTCTACCCCATGTACTCTTTCTCTCCCCCTTGTGGGCAGTTTCTCCCCCCATATGCTGTCTGTGCCCTTCTGCTTTCTCTCCCCTATTGTGCTCTCTTTACCCCCTGTATGCAGTCTGTCCTCTTTTGCCATCTCTCCCCTGTGTGCTCTCTCTTTCCCCTGTGTGCTGTCTGTCCCCTTGTGCCATCTCTCCCCATGCATTCTCTGTCCCCCTGTGTGCAGTTTGTCCCCTTGTACCATCTCTCCCCCTTGTGCGCTCTCCCCCCATGGTGTACAAAGATGTGGAGGTATGAGTGCGCATGGGCGCTGGGTCATGCCAATGCCATCTTTGTATACCCAGGTGTCACTCACTCCCGAATGACGCCTTGGGACTGCACGTACTGCGCGCAAGCATAATTAGTCATTCGGCGGTAAGGTTCGGCGGGTTGTGGGATGCGTGTGTGGCAGGCTGCGTTTACGGCAGTTCAATATTGGTTTCAGGTTTCGTTAAGTGCGGGTGTCAGCAGCACCACTGGCAATTTTGTGGGATGGGTCACAGCTTTGTGCTTTATCTCCACTGTGTATCAACATACGGGGCACCTCACACCATTTTTTTCAAATTATTTCTTTTTTACACTAATATAACATCAGCTTGGTTGCCATATACTAATGTGTATTTTAACCAATCACAGACACCAGCAAAAAGGGTGTGGGGGGTACAGTCTGACTGCAACCAATCAAGGATGCTGTCACAGAGGGTAGAGGAGGGGAGCATAGGAATATCCATGAGGCTTAATGGACATACCCATAGGTAGTGTGACCGCAGCACTGAGACTAGTGAGAATAAAGTAACTGCTTTTAATCCCCATTTTGGTTCCTTTTCCAGCCCCCTAGCCCTTACTACTATCATTTTATAGCACTAAAATGTAAGTCCCTATAGACTTTTGAAGGATTCACGGTTACCTCCCACCTACCCTCTCCTTTTTTTGCCAAGCCAATGGAGAAAACCTACCAGTCATACATATCACATGCTTGACACCAAGCCTACATATAGACAAAGGTATGGACCCTTAGGAATTAGAATTTGATTGGCAGATTGATGCTCCATACAGTTATATGAAATAATTTATCTCTGTCAGCTACTCATTTTCATTACAAAAACAAGTGCCAAAAGGGAGTGGTTTAAATGGGACATGTGTAATGTTTGTTTTGTGAGGAGCTAGAGCTGAGTCTTCACCCTGGTAAATTACCGACGCAATTAGTAGTTTAACATTTTGATTAATTATCTTGACAATTTGATTACAAATTCACTATTAATTATTTGTGGTTGACTAGAGCTCAGGGACAACACTTGCAATAGTGGTAGATGTAGATTTAAATTGTGTATGATGCGCAGGAGGAGATCAAACCTGACTTGGATCGCACCAGCAATAGTGCAGTCATAGGCGCACTTGGCGAAAGCCACCACTGCTAGGCAAGTCCATAAAGTGAACCTGTCAACATATTTTTGTGATTTCAAATAAATGCATCACCTTCAGCAGTGCCTATGCTGCATTTTAAGAAGGTGGCTATTATGTGCTGACTCTCCCTGTATATAGAATAAATAACTTATAAAAATAATCTGCTGCACCCGATTGCTTCCACGCAAAAAAAATTTATTTTCTAGTAAAAATACATTTAAAATCACTCAGACGGTGTTACATATCTCAAACTGAGCTTGATATTGACAACTATAGAATTATAAAATTGGTATAGAACTTATGAACTTTTCGCCGACTGGCTAGTTATTTTTTTTAGTTGTTCTGGATATTAAAGGATGTTACTATAGGAACTCATGCCTTCCTTCCTCAGTTGTACGTGCTTTTCACCTGTAAGAGGCTATGGATTAGTTTATTTATACTTCATGAGGTAGTGTTGTCACTATTTTTTCAAGGTTGAGTTAAGGCCTACCTGTGTGGGCGAATATTTTACTGGCTGTTGCTTCTTGCAATGGAACCCTTTGGGTCATGACTATGAGTAAATAAAATTATTGTATTTTGGTTATAATCATGGAGTTAAGGTTTGTGGTTGATTATCCTCCTTTTAAGAGTTAATTACCGAATAATTTTTGTGTGGCAATCCTTTGTTCTGTCTTTTGTATGGGTGCTGTTGTTACTCCTCTGGTGGTTTATGGTATGCTCTGTACAATGGTAAAAGAATATAATAATGTACTAATTTATCGTCCTATTTGCAGGTTGCTCTATATTGAACACTACCTTTAAGATCACTAAAGGTGCCGTTACACCTTGCGACACCGCCGGAGATGTCGGCGGCGACGGGCGGGAGCGCGCACACATTTGGCACCCCGCCAGCATCAGCATCTTCCCCCCGTGTACACGAGCAGACATCTGCGGCGATGGGCCGACGAGCTGAGAGGCAGCATCGCCACCGGGTTTTTCAAAACCCCAGCGGCGATGCAGGACAATGGGAGCCTATGGCTCCCATCGCCTGTCAGCTCGCCGGCGGCTGTTTACATGGGGCGATGTGTGCACAACGCCCCAGATTGGCCGCCTGGTTTCACATCACTGATGTCAAACCAGGTGAGCTGTCAGAGCCGCCGACATCACCCCTTTACATTAGGTGACGCAGGGGCGATGTCGCCGCCAATAGGCCACGCTCCTACATCGCCTATGTACTCTGCGGCGATGTGGCCTGGTGTAACGGGGCCTTTAGTGGTGATTGTGTGGTTTTTCGTCTATTTGTTTTCCGGATGGGTGTCCTTCAATTTTTCTCCAGATTGCACAGTGCTGTCTGGGGTTATATAAAAGGACAGGAGGGATTTGTTAGCATTCCTCTTTTAGTGTAGGTGCGCACTGATTAGATGTACTATACCTTTAATTTTCCTGTGCTCTAGAAATTTCCATGTTTCATTGTTCATCTGTAGGTGCCAGCTATCTAGAATTAACCAGGTTAATCCATTTAGTATTTATTGTTTTACCATGTTATAGTAGGTCTAGTGAGTGATCTGTACCTTTAAAAGTTCCTTGAGGGATCTTCCCAGGACTTTTTCTGTGGTGGGACTATGATTTCCTTTTTTATTACTTTGGGGTATGAAATAGGTCTTTGTCTGGCTGGTCTCTGTAAGTTAGTCGGTCCAGTCTTATGTTTGACTGTTGGTGCTGTTGGTAGCAGTCTATTAAGTCTGTTAGTTCTGCTATTAACAGTGTTAGGTTGCTTAATAATAGTGCTGCCAATAGCAGTCAATCATAAATTTCCCAGTTTTAGTGTTCATAGTGACTGTTAAAGTCTTCTGGGTTATAAGTCCTTATTAATACTAATAGTCAATTCCTGTTCATTGTTTACTTTACTTGATTAATGCTTAACCATTCACGACTGCCGCTGTGTGGGACCTGGCAGGGATTTACCCACTGTTTTGAAGTCTCTGTGTCCGTCGGGCTGTCAGCGCTGTTTGTAGTGATCTCCGGAGCCGGCACACACCATGGCCAAGGGCGGTGAAGATTCCGGGTCTCCTGACTGTCAACTAATGGTGTCATCACACCTACGTCAACGTCTCGTAGTTAGATGCTGACAGCTAACAGAGACAGAGCATTCCACCCCTTCCCCGCACATCCAGCTACGAGAAGCTGATGACGGTGTGACTAACAGACATAATGAGGACCTGTCACCACCCCCCATGGATTAGATTTCAGCACTCCATTCCAGAAGTCCAGCACTGAACGCAGCATGTCTGCTGCATTCAGGCAACGGTTCCCCTATGGCTGTGTGGGGCTGCTACCACGATATATAGGCTTATAAAAACTTACAGTAAAAATCCATGGAGGCGGGCCTTTGTGATTCAGGCACCTCGTCCACAGGGGCATTTCACGCCCCCTGCGCCTCTCTGCCGCCCATGTCCTCGCTGCCTTGCTCGTTCCCTTCATTGTCCTCCTCACTCTGCGCGTCCTTGTGGTGTTGATGCAAGAACAGAGCGAGGTTGAGGTGCATGCGTTGTCTCCCGCTAGGACGTCGTCTCATTTCCCCGCCCTGCTCCGTGTTGTGCTAATAGACTGCTACCAGCAGCACTAACACAGTCAAACATAAGACTGGACCCACTAACTTACAGAGACCAGCCAGACAAAGACCTATTTCATACCCCAAAGAAATAAAAAAGGACATCATAGTCCCACCACAGAAAAGGTCCTGGGAAGATCCCTCAAGAAACTTTTAAAGTTACAGATCATTCACTAGATCTACTGTAACATAGTAAAACACTAATATATTCACCCACACAGGTAGGCCTTAACTCAACTTTGAAAAAATAGTGACAACACTAACTCATGAACCATAAATAAACTAATCCATAGCCTTTTACAAGTGAAAAGCACATACAAGTAAGGAAGGAAGGTGTGAGTTCCTATAGTAACATCCTTCAATATCCAGAACAACTAAGAAAAAAGAACTATCACCTCAACCTACAACAAGGTGTGGGAGGCGACTTGCCATGCATACAATGGGCCTGCATTTAGCACCATTCACACTGATACATATGATGCAGTGTCTGAAAGCTACCCAATTGCTCTGCTGCCTGAGCAAATGGGCCGCACAGTACAATACTTCTGCACCACTAGTTGAATGGTGCCCCATGGGGCCCAACTGCACCCCGAATTGATAAAAAAGTGCAAAAAATTTTATATGATGAACAAAAAACTTTTATTAATGGGATATTGGTTCATGTATTGGCCAAGACACTTTAGCTCATGAGCCTCATCACGGATTCCCATGCTCATGAGTCCTAACAAAATGCCATTCTGTTCAGGGTTGTATGGAATGGTAGTCACTAGTCAGGAACACGATTCCATTCTTTTTTCAAATAGTTTGCATCTTACCCCTTTTATATTCAGTTCCATTATCTGCACGCAGGGCTTTTGGCATTCTTCCAAACTTGTTAAATACTACAGCAAGATATTCTTCAAATTTCTGTGGAACTTTATCCTTACTGTGAATCAGTGAAAAAAGAATGCGCATATAGGGTCTTATCTCAATTAAACAATTTCTCTATATGATGCGGAATTGCTCACCTTTTTCAGTTGTGAAACCCACAACTGGTAGAAAAGCGTTAAAGCAGCTGCTGCAGGGACTGCACTCCCACAGGTAACCATGGTTGTGATGTAGATATTCTTGGACGAAGTGCCTCAATGTCCACGCTGCTGCTCCAGAATCAAAGGAACCAAGACACAGGGATGTCTGGATCAGCTCAAGCCTTTAATATTTACTGTGAATCAGGTATGCAACTGTATATGTGGAGTAGTCATAAATAAATGTGAGAAAATATCTCTTCTTGCTTGGAGTCTGAACACTCATTGGACCTCAAAGATCTGTATATGGCTGGGGTCACACATAACAATCCGCTTTTTTGAAGCTTTAGAAAAATGGATCCATTAAATTTAGGGTGCCAATAGTGTCTCCTGAGCTCCTGGCCATTTTTTGGACTTACTTATTTCTTTCACCAAAAACGCATATGCGTTAACGCATGGTGCCTATATGTAGCATGTGTTAACGCATGCGTCTCCCATAGGGCCCCATGTTAAAAACGCAAACATACATGCATTAAAGCATATGCGTTTTTGGACTTAGAAAAAAAATGGCTAAAAAGATCCCAAAATTGATCTAAGGCAAAAACGGATGCTATTTGTGACCCTGGCCTATATCAAATCAAGTAGCTGTGCAGATCTAGTGGATTTTCTGGACATTTTCCCTTTAAGACAGCAGGGGCACTTCATCATTTGACTACACTGGTTGATTTCAACACTATTTGCAAGTTGAGCTAGCTTCCTTACTGCTTCTGTCGCACACTAGCGACAGGGGTACTCGAAACTGGGTTGTACTGTCTCTGGGGGTGTCAAGGAGCCGGGCCCAGTCCCATTGTCCCAGATGCGGCAAGTAAAGGGAGTATTTACAGGGGATTTGTTGTGACGCCACCCGGGGTATGTGGTTAGTAGAACCACCACTGCCGTATTCCTGCTAGGGATATGACTTAGGGCAGCGTGGATGGTAAACCCTCTTCGGGTAGGGCTGAGGGTCCCCAGGGCAGGTGAAGTAGTAGTGGAGGGGCGGCGTGAGGGATGGTACTTTGTACCAGTCATTTACTTTGCTGCTGCAGCTTCTCCAGCCAGTGTGTGGGAAAAGCAGTCTCCGGCTCCTCAGGCGGGACTCTGCTGCAATGCTGGAAGAAAGTAGTCTCAGGCGATGGTGAGCTTACTGAATGCTGTAGATAAAGAGGTCCTGTTACCCCCCTGGTGCAGACCAATCTAAATGCACCACTGAATGCAGCATGTCTGCTGCATTCAGTGAAGGTCTCCCCCATGTCTCTAGCCCCTCTGTGCACTGAAACATAGATTTTATTAATCTTACATTAACGGAGTCAGAAGGGCATTACTTGTTCTGCAGTCAGGGCTGGCACGGAGGTTTTTCCCTGCCTCCGGCCGATCGGCACCACCTCCTGCTGCTGTGTTCCTCCTTCTTATTGTGTCCGTCCCCCTCCTCACCTGCGCTGATGTCTAATCTTCTTTTCTCATGCAGGTGTACAGTGATAGTGAGACCGTGACGTCAGGTGCCGGCTCCCGTCCTCGCTGTGCGCCTGCGTGAGAAAATAAGATTAGATATCGGCGCAGGCGAGGAGGGGGGCGGACACAATAAGGAGGAGAAATAGAGCAGCAGTAGGAGACGCAGAGTGGCCGGAGGCAGGAAAAAAACTCTGTGCCAGCCCTGACTGCAGAACAAGTAATGCCCTCCTGACTCTGTTAAAAAATCGGACAAAAAAAAAAATCGGATAAAAAAATCAGACAAAATCGGACAGAATCGGATTGGACCAAATTGGATGCCATTTAGTGCACATCTGATTCGGTCCGATACCCATAAGGCTGCATGGGGGCCAAAATCGGTCCGATGCTGTCCGATTTTTATCGGACAGCATCGGAACTGAAAAATTCGTAGTGTGAAACCAGCTTTAGACTGGTACAGCTTTCTCATTAGAAAAAGCTTATTGCTGAGAATTGATCTTTCATACACTTTCTGTAACTCATCCCACTTCTCTTTTGCAGTTGCACACTTGCATATATGCACTATCTGAACATCATGCACACTGAGGGAGATAGTGCTTTGTGCTTTCTGATCCTTCTCTAGTAGGGATGGGCGAATCTACTCGCTAGGACTCGTTACTCGGCGAGTAGTAAGGGACTCGCAGGACTCGGTACTCTGCGAGTTTCCCAGTGATTACTTGCACGAGTCCAATGCAAATCAATATCAATCCTAGTTTTGTCAGAAACGCTGGCAAAACTAGGATTGCCATTGTTTGCATTAGACTCGGCTACTGTGCCAGTGATAGCAGGGAAACTCGCAAAGTAACTGCTGTTTCTTTGCCAGCTGAGTCCAGCTGTCTGCTCTGTGCAGCTCCAGGGTCCTAGAGCCCGCCTGCTCACAGACATGATGTAGCAGTGCTGAGATTGTTCTCAGTCTGCTCATTCCCTGTGCATAGACATCTATATCTATGCACAGGGGATGTAGCAGAGAGGACATCGCGTTTTGGACTACGTCGGACGGAAGAGGATTTTTTAAATTAAAGATGGAGTCCCTAATGGCTTTTTTTTTTATTTCAAATAAAAATTTTTCTCTGTGTTGTGTTTTTTTAACCCTTTATTGGAGATTCTTAGTGGCTGGGTCAAACGTGGCCTGACATTAAGAATCTCGGGCTTAATACCAGCTTGTATAACAAAGCTGGTATTAACCCCTTTATTACCCAGCGTGCCACCGCCACCAGGGCCGCATTTTTTTTTAATTATTTTATGAATTTCAGAGTCAGAGTCTCAGAGTCAGAGTCTCAGAGTCAGAGTCTCAGAGTCAGAGTCAGAATCTCAGAATTTCATGAAATAATTAAAAAAAAATGCGTGGGGCTCCGCGCAATTTCTATGTCTAGCCAGGTACAGCTAAGCAGCTGGGGGCTGGAATCCGCAGCGTAGGGATGCCCAAGCTTTCTGGGCACCCCCCGCTGCAAATTGCAGCCCGCAGCCGCCCCAGAAGATGGCGCGTTCATTGAAGCGCCATCCTCTGGCGCTGAACCCCGCTCTTCCAGCGGTCCTGGTGGCGGTGGCACGCTGGGTAATAAAGAGGTTAGGGCCAGCTTTGTATTATCAGCTGGCCCTAAGCCCGAAATTTATGGCGGTCACGCCAATATTAGACATGACCGCCATGAATTTCTATTAAATTGTTTTAAAAAAAACACAACACAAAGAAATTTTTTTATTAGAAATAAAAAAAAAAGCCATTAGGGACTCCATCTTTAATTAAAAAAATCCTCTTCCGTCCGACGCAGTCCAAAACGCGATGTCCTCTCTGCTACATCCCCTGTGCATAGATATAGATGTCTATGCACAGGGAATGAGCAGACTGAGAACAATCTCAGCTCTGCTACATCATCTCTGTGCACAGACATTCATGTCTGTACACAGGGAATGAGCAGACTGAGAACAATCTCAGCTCTGCTACATCAGGCAGCAGGCGGGCTCTAGGACCCTGGAGCTGGGGCAGCCAGCACACTGAAAAGACAGGACTCTTATCTGTGCGAGTTTCCCAGCGATTACTTACAAAGTAAACGAGTCCAATGCAAATAAATGGCAAAACTAGGATTGCTTCAGGCTGAAGCTTCCGAGACACATCTGCGATTTGTAAATCTCACACTACTCGCTATTACTCGCTTCCCCATTCATTAACATTGGACTCGCTAGACTCGCAACAAGTAGCGAGTCCTGTGCTCGGACTCGCTAGAGTCAAGCGATTCCGAGTAATTTAGGATTCGCCCATCACTATTCTCTAGCCAATCATCTGGTAATGGATGAGGAACTTGTTCCTGAGTATATTTCCACGTACCTTCTCTTATGAGCAGCATCTTCACCTCGAATTTCCAGGACTGGTAATTTTGAATACTGAGGCTTTGCACTGTAAACTTGATAGGATCACTGCTAGTGGACAATTTCTCTATTGCTCTGTGCTGCTTTTGCTTTGGGCTTCAGTTGCTGTCTTATTCTGGCGTTCTGTGTTGCTCTGGGGCTCTGTGTCATTCTGGGCCCCTAACCTGTTGGCAGCAGATTATTCAGGATACTCTCTAAACGTGTGACAACAGAGCTTCTTTATTCAGTAACAAACAGGAACAAATATGATAAGCTTAATGAATTAGGAATAAAACATATTTTATGAGTCTCAGTTTCTGTGCAGCACCTGCAGCTGTTGTCACTCTCATACACACACACAGGAAACTGGATAAAGTCACATGCTCTTCCTGTGTGAGCATCTGGGAGCTTTTTTTTGTTCTAACTTTATCTATAACATACAAACCTAGCAACTAAATACTCATATACAGGAATGGAGTTGTTGCATTAAACATATTCCAACAATATTATAAATATAAATGATGACACAAATGCCTAGGAGGTCCCAAAATACATCACTGACCAGTGCCAGAAATACTGCTGGAAATATACAAAGGCCAAAGGCCATGAGACAATACTCATAGTGACCTTCTGGCATGTTGAATACTGTTTTATACTCATCCCCCTTCTTAATGCAAACAAGATTATGGATTCTCCTAAGGCGCAGCTTGGTGAACCAACTTGCCCCAATAAGTTAAAGAGATCAGGAATGAGTGAAAGTGGGCAGTGGTTGCTTACCATTATCCGATTAAGCTACTGATAATCAATGCTAGGTCTCAACGGCACTTTCAAACGGACATGGATTCAGTTCAACGAACAAATTTAATGTCTTCAGAACTTTATTAGACATTAATAAACTTGCCAGAAACATAACTTTAAAAAAACTAGATTCTTGGTGGTTTTTAATTTGCAGCCATTGGTCAGAACTCTGCCAGGTTTTGTTAATAATACTGGGGCACTTATTGTTGATCTAAAAAATATCTGGTATTCAAAGTTCTCTTGGCTCACCTGTAATAGTGGGTTTTTATCCATCAATTCCACACCATGTGGCCATAGAATGTTTACAATATTTTTTTAACAAATACAGCTCCTACTCTTCTCAAATTAAGGAATTTTTAAAATTCTTCTGTCCACTTCCTTTTTTTGTTTCAATAATATTTTTTTTTTGCAAAGATATGGAGCGACATGAGAGGGAAATTCTCTCCCTCCCTTGCAAATATAATGGTTGCAATAAGGGAAGAGCGGAATATTTTTTCTCTGCTAATAACATTTTTTTCTGAGTATAGAGAATTTTGTGGTCGTTATATTGATGATCTGGATGTTCCACACCCTAGGGAACATCTTGTCTCCTAGCCTAGTAACAAATGATAACAGATCTGAAAAACCTTGGCTATCTTGTACTGGCTTTTAAAGATGTGGACACATGCAATGTGTCTCCTATGAATTTGCGACTAAAAGTGATACAATTACATCTACGACTACTTCTAAATCCTATAAGATCAACAACTTCATTAATTGCAATGCACCCGCAGTCATTTACCTTATAAAATGCATATTGTGCACAATACAATATGTAGGCTGCACATTAGGTTCACTGAAAAAAATAATAAAATGCCATATGTCAGACACCTTAATCCTGCAGCATTGAACATCTCTGCCATGTCTACCAAACATTTGGTTAATCACGTTGTTAGAGACATCTGTGCCCTAAAATTTATGAGCATTGACAAAGTGTATAGACCAGCTGGGCGAGGGATCTTAAAAAGAAAAATCCTAAATAGAGTCTTTTTAGATTTTAAAACCGGTTACTAGCGCTCCGAATGGAATAAATATCAAAAAAGATTTGATTTTATAATATAGTATTTAATCCTGTTTGCAATAATTCACACTACTTATGATTTTGTGAACGCAATTTCATTAGTATCTGTGTTTTTCTCATATTTGTCAATTTAACTTTTTCATAGGTCTGTAGTATTTTCCTTCTTTTTAACTATGGGTATAAGTCTGTGGAGCTAATTAAGCACTAATTTGTGAGTACACTTCCCTATCCCCACATGACCATCTCCACAATGAACAAGCTAAAAGTGAGAGACTGGTATAGAGGGGAGAGAGGACCCTTCCCTTGTGGGCTTACATTGTACAGGGCAATGGGCAGTGAGACAGGAGGTTGGGTCTGCTCTGGCGGTGGTCCAGTGGTGGTGGAGTGCCGGGTGCGGAGGAGGTGGCACCATGGTCATTATAGGCTGTAGGCTGTTCTGAAGAGATGGGTTTCCAGGTTCCGCTTGAAGGTTCCGAGTGTAGAAGATAGTCGGACGTTTTGAGGTGCAGAATTCCAGAGGATGGGGGATGCTCAGACGAAGTCTTGCAGGCGGTTAGATGAGGAACGTACAAGTGTGGAGGAAAGAAAAAGGTCTTGGGAGGATCGAAGATTACGAGTTGGATAATATTGAGAGATTAGTTCAGAGATATATGGGGGAGACTTATTGTAGATGGCTTTGTAAGTCAGTGTTAGTAGTTTGAATTGGATACGCTGGGGAATTGGGAGCCGGTGGTGGGATTTGCAGAGGGGAGAGGTGGAGGAATAGCAAGGAGAGAGGTGGATTAGTCAGGCAGCAGAGTTAAGGACAGATTGGAGGTGCAAGAGTGTTAGCAGAGAGGACATAGAGGAGGAGGTTGCAGTAGTCGAGACAGGAGTTGATGAAGGCATGAACTAGTAGTTTAGTAAATTGAGTGTTGAGGAAGGGACAGATTCTGGAAATATTTTTGAGTTGGAGGCAGTAGGAGGTGGCGAGAGCATGGATGTGTGGTTTGAAGGATAGGGCAGATTCAAGGGTTACTCTAAGGCAGCAGACTTCAGGTACATGGCAAAGTGTGATGTAGTTTATTGTGATAGATAGATCAGGTAAGGGAAGTGCGTGAGATGGGGGAAAGATGATGAGTTCTGTTTTGTCTACATTTAGTTTAAGGAAGCGAGAGGAGAAGAGGGAGGATATGGCTGATAGACACTCTGGAATTCTGGACAGCAGAGAGGTGACGTCTGGGCCAGAGAGGTAGATCTGGGTGTTTTCAGCATGCTGGGGGTCCTGGAATCCATGGGACTTTATGAATTGTCCTAAGCCAAGGGTATAGATGGAAAAAAGAAGGGGTCCCAGGACAGTGCCTTAAGGACCCCAACAAAGAGGGGATCGGGTGAGGAGGTAGTGTGGGAGTGTGAGACACTAAATGTGCGGTTAGAAAGGTAGGAGGAGATCCAGGAGAGGGCAAAGTCGATGATACTGTGGCGCCCCGCAACGAGTGCGTCACAGGAGGGTATTGCAGCCATAAATGCAGCAGCAATATTCTCTGACCCAGCAGTCATCTGGTTAACTCAGAGATCCATACTCTGCATGCCTCACTTAGCATAGAGGGCCAATCAAGGTCCTGGTGGGCGGAGTGCAAGAGTAGCGTGTAGTGGAAGTTTAGTCCAGGCTTAGAGAGTTCTAGTCTCGGGTCTGGAGAAGCAACAGCAACTTAGAAGACCCCTGCAGACTCCCAGCTCTGCAACCTAGGAGAGGGGGTTGCACAGTCGGTGCAGCCCCCTGGCCACCTTCTACCGGCCATCTCCCTACCAATTACGGCCATCAAAGAAACGGGTTCCCAAAGACTCCCGTGCCCTTATACAGCCGGTTTGCTGGTACCGAAGCTAGCAGCAGTTCAGCTCTGCTATGTGAACCAGAAGAGTGGAGGAGCAGCTTCACAGGAGCACCCCACCACTGCCAAATCCAGTCGTCTAACCAGCGGTGTACCTACCAAGGGACCCAAGGCTCCCCAAAACATCCATCACGTATACTTTGGATAGGGCATTCAAGCAGCCTCCCTGTACCCGACCTGGTATTCCTGGGCGACAACGGCAACCTACTTAGTTAGTATGGAGGAACACCGCGGATCTCTGAGGGACACCTATCACTGCTGAGTCCACTCGGTCTGCTATCTACACACTGTATGCCATGTATTGCCTGCTGGTTACAGTAAAGACCCGTTACAGAGACTTACAGTGTCCGTTCTTCCTTATGACCACGTCCATCTGCACACAAGGTAACCGCAGCTGCCGCACAACATCTTAAGCAGCTCCAGCCTCCGGGGATCACCGCTCAGCCTATGGGGAGCGTTCCATCTAGCTGCTATCCATCTCCCGGAGGCTCCGCAGCGTCGGTAAGACTTACCGAACTACTCATAGGTGGCGTCACGAAACAATTAACCCCTTAATCTGTTCCCACAAGACGTCTTCATCTTTTGATCTGCACTCAACCGGGCCCCACTACCGGCAGGCGCGGTCCACCCGTGACAAGGAGGAAGAAGCTACAGCCTGTCTAAACCGGAGTCCCCGGTCACGGTGAGTCAATACCAATAGAAGAGAGGATCTAGGAGGCAGTGGTCGACTGTGTCGAATCCAGAGGACAGGTCAAGAAGGAGGAGGATGGAGAATTGTCCGTTAGCTTTGGTGGTAAGTAGGTTGTTAGTAATTTTGGTTAGGGCGGTTTTAGTGGAGTGGTGGGGGTGGAAGCCAGATTAAAGGTTGTCAAAGATAGAGTTATTATTGTTATTATCATTATTAATAATAATAATAATAATATTGGTATGTATTTATTTATATAGCGCCATCATGTTCCGAAGCACTTTACAAATTAAGACACATGTATAGACAAATTCAGACAATACAGAGTTAGCAAAAAATTCACCAGATACAAGAGGAGTGAGGGCCCTGCTCGCAAGTTTACTATCTATGAGCAAATAGGGAAGGCACAAAAGGTAAATGGTAAAAAAAACTTGCCATCATATATGATCCAGTCATCAATGTAATTAATAGGGGATTCACATAATGCTGAAGGAACCGGTCACCAGCCAGGATCTATATAAGTACAGATAAAGTGCCATTAAGTGTGTGGAGGGTGTAGACAGATGACCTAAGAGGCTAGATTTGGAAAAGGCAGAATGAGAATAGTTAGATAGGCGAGGTGATAGGCTAGTCTAAAGAAATGTGTTTTAGGGTTGCTTAAAACAATGGTTATTGGGAATTAATTGAATTGTTCTTGGTAGTCCGTTCCAGAGAATTGGTGCAGCCCTCGAGATGTCTTGGAGACAGAAATGGGAGGTTCGGATTGTAGATGATGTCAGTCTTAGGTCACTTGTGGAACAGAGGAAATGGGAAGGGCGATAGACCGAGATGAGGGAGGAGATGTAGGGTGGTTCAGAGCTGTGTCCCTTCTGTAGCCATATCCCCACACCAACGCACGTTTCAAAGTTTCTGTAAATCTTCCTCAGGGCATGCTGTACGTATTACAGAAGATTTACAGAAACTTTGACACGTGTGTAGGAGTGGGGATACAGCTATAGAAGGAACACAGTACATTTACAAGTGTTGGCTTAACAGTAGGTATTGTCTCTCTATAAGCTTCTCTCCTTTTGGCTGTTTAAAACTGTTGGTAGGAGTGCACACCGATGAGCCAAAACACTGCATAAAAGAATTGAGAAGTGATATATGAGAATGGGAGGGCTAGTTGGGGTAGCAGCCATAGTGACCTTAAGGTGATAGTATCTCTTTTTATCAATGTCATTTTAGTTTTCTATTTTAGCTGTGTACATATAATTTCTGTCCCAGTATATGATTACCTATCCCATTGTATTGTTATATGGAGCGATTTGCCCTCTGAATATGTAATGTAAATGATGAAAAGAAAAAAAAAAAAGATGTGATTATCATTTTAATTAATAAAGAGTAATGGTTGCCTATGAAAAAATCTGTGTATAATTCCCTTTTAAGATACTTATAGTACCCCCTAGGGGTATCTAGCAGTATTTTCTAGGGTAATTTAGTTTATGGTGAAGCACAAAAAAAATTGTTGGGACCTTTTTTATGTGTATCCTGCTGTATACTGGCAGATGAGTGCAGACTCCTGCTGTATACTGGGGACTGTGGTGGGCTCCTGCTGTACACTGGGGCTGTGTGCAGGCTCCTGCTGTATACTGGAGACTGTGTACAGGTTCCTGCTGTATACTGGGAGCTATATGCGGGCTCCTGGTGTATACTGGGGGCTATGTGGCTATGTGTGACACAATTGTTCTTCTTTTGCCTTTATGGATCTGTCCCTGTATGTTAAGTATGTGGCCTATCATTTGATTGATACGCCTACCAGGACTGTGGGATACTCGGAACTGAGTTGGGAATTCTTTGGGGAGGTCACGGGGTCGTGACCCAGTTCTGTGGCCCTGGTTGTGTTAATAAAAAGGGGAATGTTTTATGGGAAATGAGTTCTTGATGCCACCCGTGGGTTTTGGCAATTGGGATGGATGGCCGAATCTGCAGTCAGATCCTCTGGGACCGTTCTTAATGCAACTGGGATGGTTCTGCTCTCCATGGGTAGAGTGGAGAACCACAGGACAGTTTACACAGTCTATGCTGGGAATAGGGAATGGTGGGGTCCAGGACTGAGGGCACGATAAATGACTGGAGGACACATCGATGAAAGTTTCCTTTACCTTTACTTGATGGTTGTTGTTGCAGACCAGGGCACTTGTAACAGATGGTAATGGAGGTTCGGGCAGGTGGGAAGCAATTGGGGATCCACCTAGACAGGTGGTGGTATAGGCCTTCCTGCTTCACGGTGTTACTTGGACCTCGCTGCCTAAAGCTGTGCTGTGGCCCTCTACCTGTGTGTCCTTTTCCAGGAGTCGCTTCTCTGTGGCGGCTCTGGGCTCTGCTATGCTGCTGTGCCGTCAGGTGTCTAACAGGGCCAGGAGATTTGCAATCCTCTGCCCTCTGGATTTGGCTGCCAGGACTTCAGTACCCGAACAACCATGGACTCCAGTTTCTAGTGCTTCCCTCTGGGGTCGGTCCGGTCATGGCTCCACTCCCCAGGTTCTCCTTGAGCTCCACTGGCTCCAGTCCCCAGGACGTCTGCACTGTTCTCTCTCCTAAGACATTCTGCCTAACCCTTCCCCCAGGCCAGAATTTATAAAGAAGCTCCCCTGAATCCAGGTGCAGAGCTCCCCCTTCTGGTCTGGAGTCAAGACAAGTGTTGGATGCTGGAGTTACCTGATTAGGGGACCCCTTCTTGCTTCCAGGCATGACATCACTCCCAGGGAGGGAGGCACTGCCACTGTGGCAACCGGACTCCTGGGGTGCCACATGATCTTTCAAAAATTTATTAGGTGACATTTTACATAATACTTGGGTTGGCGCATGGTTACTCTAAATCTGCCCCTGGTCCTTACTGAAATCAGTTTTGTACTTTGTCCAAATCTTAATGGAATTTGAAGTGTTACAGGTTGTTAGAAGAATATCAAAGAGGTATCTTAATCGCTTAGGGAGTACCAAGCAGCACTTTTGTAAAGGTCGGTCCTAGCCTGTTATAAGGTTTCTGCATATTTTGATTGTTTCTGATGTTTACTTTAACCTATGCACTAGCACTTTGAGACAACAGGCTGTGCACTATTAACTCTGTGTATTCTGTATGCACAGTTTACTTGATTTGGGTCATATTAATGTTTGATTTTTATAACTATATTGCATTTGTATCCCAAACCAGATGTATATGAGGGTCCCTACGTGGATACCTCTTATTTGTGACTGTTTTGGTGGTTTTTGTAACAGTATTTACTGGGTTTTTCGCCCACACTTTGGATGAGTACCTCTCTTTATCACAAAGCCCCATCCAGTTTGTAAGTTACAAGAAAGAACTTAAATTTACTGCTTGGTACACTCTTGTTTATTTGTTCCAAATGATTTTTGAGTATATCTTGCTTCTGCACTGTCCTTAGGGCAATCAGTCTATGAGGCCGGGTGCATATAAACATGATGTCAATATGGGTTTTGTTAACCATTTGTTTCACAGACATGCATAAGCAGTGTTATACTATGAATGTCCACCTACTTCTTTTCAAAGCCGAGCACCACCACACAACCTTCCACCCTTTCCAGGGGCTGCACTGCTTCGGGGGATGCTGAGCCGCTTAAACTGCTCCTCACACCGCCCGTCGACTTTCCTCACCGGTGTTCTGTAACCTCGTGGTGCACTTATGGTCACATGAGTCCCATAGTCATAGTGACAAGAAAAGCGGCAGCACTCACCAGTCACAGAAGAATTTCTTTTATTCGCTTCACACCTTAGTGCTTGCATGGCAGTACAGCAGAGGTGCGGGAGTGTGGGGGAGGATAGGCGTCCTCAACAATGGACCATTTTGTGCCTCCTCTCAGTGCTTCAACAGGTTACACACTCCTTTTCATTGCATTCCAGGAAGAAACTGGCCGCATCCTCCCTTACCAGCATTAACCTCTCCTTTTCACCTCCTGCTGCTGTTGAATCGTCCCCGTGCATGCTCATGGTTCAGGTGCTTATTCAGCCCTTGTTCTAGCGTGCCCACGACCAAATAAAGTCCTTAGTATTCACTTACTTCTTTTCAGAGCCGGGCACCACCACACAACCTTCCATTCTTTCCAGGGGCTGCGCTACTTTGGGGGACGTTGAGCCGCATAAACTGCTCCTCACACCGCCCATCGGCTTTCCTCACCGGCGTTCTGTAACCTCGTGGTGCACTTCCGGTCATATGAGTCCCGTAGTCATAGTGATAAGAAAAGCGGCAGCACTCACCAATCACAGAAGAATTTCTTTTACTTGCTCCTTTTCATTGCATTCCAGGAAGAATATTCAAATAGAATCCATGGAGCCCCATGGCTAGGTCCTTCCCTGGATGGATATCTGGCTAGACCTGTGTTTGAGACTCCTAAACGAGGCTCCACAGACAATTTGCATATTCGTAATTCACAGGGGGCAATGCACCTAGGATTTCACTGTGTTTGAGCATTTAGCCGGCTGCCGCAGTGTTTTCCTTGACTGGTCTCACTGAGATCAGTGATCGCTTCATGATGTTGGTCTACCAGGCATTGCTCCCACTTAGCCAGATCCCTACTCCACACTGATAAGGGGCAAAACCCTTAAACAGCTGTCTGTGGATGGATACCTGGCCTTGGTATTACCTTTTCATATCTTTAAACTCGTAAAAGGGTTGGATATTGACTGAAAGGGCCACTCAATATGGTGGTTATTGAGGTTTCCACAAGGAGCCACCCCATGGCTAGGTCCTTTCCTGGAGGGATGTCTTTCTAGTTCTGTGTTTGAGATTCCTAAACGAGGCTCCACAGACTCTATTTGCATATTTGTAATTCCCAGGGGGCAATGCTCCTAGGATTTCAGTGTGTTTGAGCGCTTTTGTCGGCTACCTGCAGTGTTTTCCTTGACTCGTCTCCCTGAGGTCAGTGATCGCTTTGTGATGTTTTTAGGCAAATGACTGTAAAGGGCGGGGTTATATTTTAAATGCAACGGTACGGATTCTTTTAGTGAACATACACAGATAAAGACACTCATATTTATATATTAGGTAAAAAAAGGCAACCTCCTATCTACAGGAGCCAAAATTATGTAAGCTGGAGTTTTTTGTGTTATGTGTAATATCATTATATTGCACCTATGACCAGTTAACCCCTTCATGACTAAGGCATTAATATATGTCATTGGCCACCTCCCTCCCTTTCATACAAGCTAATGCACTGAGATTGCAACATACCCTGCACATATCAGCTGGTCTGATCAGCTAACATATGTAGCTTACAGCACCGATCAGATCAGCACTGTTAACACTTTAGATCGCGCTGTCAATCACTGACAGCGCATTTTAAGACACCGTAGTGGGGATTCCCCTCCGGTTTTGATGGCCCTGTAATGTGATCAAAGGGCCTCAATACGTTAACATGACAGTGCAGGGTCAGCTAATGACCCTGGATACTGTTATGTCTCACTTCCTGTCAGTAATGACCGAGTTACATTGCCAGCAGAAAGTTATCATTTGTGCTGTGCAGGGAGATGCTAATTCATCTCTCTGTAGAACACAAGCAATCACGCTATGCAGTGCTGAGGCATCTTAAGGGGCTATACAAAATAAAAGAAAAGTGAAAAATAAGTTTTAAAAAATATGAAAAAAAGTAAAAAAAAATAAAAGTTTAAATCACTCCCTTTTCCCCTATTGAAAATAAAACAATAAAAATACACAAATTTGGGATCGCAAGATTCAGAAATGCCTGGTCTATCAAAATATAAAATCAATTAATCAGATCTGTCAACTGCTTAACGGAAAAAAAAAAGTCCAAACGACAAAGTTATATATTTTTTGGTCGCCAGAACATTGAAATAAATGGAATCATTAGAAACGTCCACTCAAGACGCAAAAAATAAGCTGTTACACAGACCCAGATCCCCAAAAATACTTTGGGTTGTGGAAAATGGTATCAAAAGTGCAATTCTTTTTCTTTAAAAATATGATTTTTTATTCACCATTTAAATAAATGTTAAATTATACATGTTTGGTGTCTTTAAACTTGTACCGACTTGAGGCACCATATTGACATGTCATTTTTACCATATAGTGAACATGGTGATAAAAAGCCTAAATACCATTATGTAAGGACACATTTTTTGTAATTTCACTGCACTCTGAATAGTTCTCCTGTTTTTGAGCACACTATAAAATACAAAATAATAGTACAACTCATCGCGCAAACAAAAGTCTTCACATGTCTATATTGATGTAAAAATAAAAAAGTTATGGCTCTTGAAAGAAGGGGAAGAAAAAACAAAAACTGGAAAACATAAAATCGTTTGGGAGTGAAGGGGTTAAAGCTTATGCTTTTTTTACTTTAAGAGTACATGCCGATGATCAGTGTAAGCAGTGTTTTACGCTTTTTTATGCAGCATAAAATGACATGTAGCACAGCTTTCTGAGTAGTAGCATGTCAATTTATTCTCGTGTAGAGGCAATAAAGAGTGTTGTCTTAGAAGCGCTGGGGCATAGGAAAGATATTAAATCAATTTTAATGTGACAAACCTTTATTATGCATTATTATCCACCATGTGTTTCGATAGCGTCATGATGAAGATAGCAGGACGCTATCGAAACGCGTTGTGGATAATAATGCACAATAAAGGTTTGTCACCTTAAAATTGATTTAAAATCTTTATTGTGCCCCAGTGCGTCTAAGACTGTGCTCTTTATTGCGTCTATCCTCAAGTCCCTCTTTGAAGGCACATGGCAGGAGCTTCTCCGGGTATTACACCAAATCACCTGAAGGACCTCAGATAACATGTATTTGGTGACGCCTCCATAGCGGTCACGTGACATGGACCAGGAAACACTGCACAGAATAGCGGTGCTCTCCCCTTCATTCCCACACTGTAACTGGGGTTGTGCAGAGGTGCACAACTTCCATAGGTTAGTGACCCCCTGGCCCCATTACAAATTAGAAGCCCACTGGACCACCAGGTATTTCTCATGTGTGCTCCTGGTTTCTTCATGTGAACACATATGCTGCATTCTCCCTGGAGAGAACACTAGAATCATCACAAGAAGAATTACACTGCAACTAGAACGCATATATTCCTGATCATAAACTCTTACCGTAGAAGTTGGAGTATCACTACTTTTTTATAGCCATAGACTAGTCTTATAAATTTTCTTATTTTGGCTTACGGTAATTTATTTGTATGATCTTTTTAACTGATATAACAATAATATTTATTCATTTATATAGCACTATTAATTACAAAGCCCTTTACATACATTTACAACCCTGTCCCCGATGGGGCTCAGAAACATCCTATCAGTATGTCTTTGAAGTGTTGGAAGAAACTGGAGAACCTGGAGGAATATCCTCTCCAACACCGGGAAAGCAGACAAAATTCCTTGCAGATGTCGTTCTTCATGGGATTTATTATAATTGCAGACAATTAAATAATTTCATTAATGAAATTACCAGTAGATTTTATTTGTACACATCAGACTAATGCAAGAAATTACTGAAGATCTACCAATTAGTTATTTAGATTAAGCTAAGTTGCAGACAACATTTCCAATAGCGGCTCATGTCTCAGCAGAAAAGGATTGTTCTTTTACAGGGAAGCAATTGTATAGTCAATTCCTGGCTGACTAATTTACCTTATATTAACATTTCAGTTTCCAATTATTCCCTGCTCCAATACTTGTTCTACGTGTTCAGTTGTTTGGGATGTAAACTTCGTATGCATCTTTTGATTAAGTCTTTTGTTTTGCTTCAGGGTTTCCCTATCATTTCTTAGTATACACTCAGGACGTTACTTGCACCTACACTTATTTGTTTCATTAAAATTTGCAGATTGCTTTTTGCTTTATTTCCCTTAGTACTTTGACTTATGTCCATAGCTATATATCTTCTGAAGGTAATTGACACAGACTTTAGTGAGGGGTCTTGGCCTTTCTTCTGTTCCAACTCTGCAATTTCTTTAATTGGACTGTAAGAAAAAGACATTTTGCGTCCTTGGAAAAATGCTTTTTTGGGAAATCTATATCTTTCTTTAACATTATTTGTAGTATCGTATATTGCATTTAATGTACATTGAAATATACGGCTTCTGAGGCCACAGCCAGCAAAATCATCTTCAAGTAGAAGTAACTTTTAAGGTTTTCATGGTTCCCTAAACATTGAAAGTTTACTTGATCCTCTTTAATAAGTTTTATAATGGATGTTAAAAGTGTGCTAGGTCATAATGCCAGTTAGAAACAATTTGTCACGTTGGGTATTTGCAGATCCAAAAGGAATAGATTTAAAAGCAAATATTAGTTGTTTTTCATGTTATGAAACTTTGTCTATTTTATTGACAGCATATAGATATTCCATGATAGTCAACTTATTAGTTAAGCCTCAAAGAGAAGTTTTTGTCTTTTGCCCAAAGTTAGAGGGAATCTGCCCCATCAAAAAAATTATATTAGCCAACAGATATGGGGTTAATCTGCAGGTTAATAACATTCTGAACCTGCCCAGGGCCTGCACATTAAACTGTCCCTGCTGGGAGGAAATTAACTTCAATCCTCCATGCAGCGTTTTGGTTTCAGTCACAGAGGCGGGGCTGGCACGGCTTCAGTCACTGCTCTGTGTATGAAGAGTGGCAGCTATGATCACGCCCCCCACACTGATAGCTGCTCAGCATTAGAAGAGGTTTTAAGTCAGTGCAGGAGCATCGTTACCACCGCTACTCTCCACACATAGGCCAGTGACTAAACACGTGCAAGAGCTGCCTCCATGACTGAAACCGGTGGATTAAAGTTAATTTAATACCAGCAGTGGGGTTTAATATTTAGGCACTAGGCAGTTTTAAAATGCTATTAACCTGCAGATTACCCCATATCTGCAGGTTAACAGCATTTTTTCAAATGACAGGTTCACTTTAAATTTATAGCTTAATAATCCTTAACTAAATTGCTAAATCATTATATCAATGATTTTTGAGTGGCCACATATCACTTAATATTTATATTACTTTAGTTTTTTCTGGGCAAGGATGCATTTACTGCCAAATCCCTGTCCCCCTTGATAAAGTTACGGTATTAAAGCTGGTCATGAAATGTTCAGCCGAAAGGATGCAAAATGGTTATTATTGCCATTTCTCATTTTTACATCTCAAAATTTAGTTTATGCCACGATTTTTTAGACCAATTATGTCTTGCTTTTTCTTTTGAGTGAGCTGTGTAAGGCTTGTTTTCTTGATTTTCACAATGGGTGATCTTTAGCTTTAAGTCTATAAATCACTTGAAAAATGTGGCTTACCATTTTTGCAGATATCCTTTAAGCCCCCGTTACACGGGGCGACATCGCCACCTATTACATAGGTGATGTAGGGGCGTGGCCTATCAGCGGCGACATCGCCCCTACGTCGCCTCATGTAAAGGGGCAATGTCGGCGGTGCCGGGCGGTCGCCTGGTTTCAGAGCAGTGCTCTGAAACCAGGCAACCATCATGGGGCAATGTGTACACATCGCCCCATGTAACCGGGCGCCGGCGACCTGTCAGGCGATGGGAGCCATAGGCTCCCATTGTCCTGCATCGCTGCTGGGGTTTCCAGACATCCCAGCGGCAATGCCACCTGACAGCTCGCCGGTGCGGGGCTGGAGGTGTCGCCCTATGTAAACGGGGGACGGCGACGCTGGCGGGGCGCCAAAAACATGCGCGCACCCGCCAGTCGCCGCCGACATCCCCAGCTCCGTCGCCAGGTGTGACGGGGCCTTTACTTTTCAGCAAGTGCACAGATTCTGCTTCTCAGCATGCCGATTCTTAAAGTAAGAGTAGTAACCTTCAATCTATCATATGGTCACGATGGATCTCAGTTTTATTATAAATATCAGTAAAACATCAAAACAAATCCATCATCAATGTGTTTAAAACCTGTGGTTTTATAGGTACCATTTTGTGTTACATATCAGGTCCCACCAGTTATTATTATTATTATGTATTTATATAGCGCTATTAGGTTCCACAGCACTTTACATGTATAAGGGCAGACGAGGACAAGAACATAAAATGATGACAATTAAATCGTACAGGTACAGTAGGGCAGAGGATCCTGTCCAGGAGGGCTTACAGTCTATAGGGGATTGGTAAGGAGACAGTAGGAAGGGGAGAGGTGAGGGTGAGATGGTGCAGTGAATTAGGTCTCAGTGTGGGTTATAGGCTTGAAGGAAGAGGTGGGTCTTCAGGTTTTTCTTCAAGGTTCCCAAGGTAGTGGAGTGTCTGATGTGGTAGGGGAGAGAGTTCCAAAGTATGGCGGATGAATGAGAGAAGTCTTGTATGCGGCTGCAATGTGTGGATACAGGAGTAAGTCTATGGTGACAGTAGGGCCCTCTACTCTTTCTAACCATTTAAAAGAACTGATTGTTAGGTCTAATCATGGCAGTTAAAGGCATGTATAGATGCATCTTTTTTTTTAATTAAAACTAAAAATTAGTTTTCATTCTATACACTTTGAGATTACTTTATACACTTTCTGCAAATAAACACAGATAGGGATTGGGAATATTTTTTCAAAGGTAATCTGTCAAAACGTTTTGTGATTTAATTTAAGACCAGTACATTGAGGTGGCAAAAATTCCAGTGATGTATCACTTAGTAGGCCGTAGGCACAAAAGCAGACCAGTAAGTGATACATCACTGAAACAGAGTCTCTTTTCATACATTATGCTTCTCTGCAGAGGAAATAGGGAAAAGCTGCTGACAGATTCCCCTTCTGAATAATAGAAAATGCCCTGACCTCCACATTTTTGTATGCGTCACTCATAAAAATCTGAAATGTTCTTTAGTTTTCTTTTGCTAAGATAAAGTTTAATGTTAAAAGTCTACCAATTAGCAACTTTTAGATTCATCGTGATTAACAAAGTGGTTTTTGTGTTTATATTTAAGAGAGGGTGTGATAGTGAGAATATCTTACGCCTGCATTGCCTCCATCTATATACATATCACTCATTTCGTTTTCGTACGTTGATATGACACAGCCCACTGAGTGACAGAAAGTGTAAGAAAATGGATAAGTTCTCCTTAATAAAAGCAGACGCACAATTAATTTTCACATCAAGACAAACTGTGAAATCATATATGTGACAAAATTAGTACCTCTGATGAAGCGTATTAACATGAAGCTTTTTATAGATGTGTTGTTATGAGTAGACTGCCATTACTCCTAAGGTAATTACTAACGGATGATTAAAAAAAGTAATTTTACAGTGGATTGTGCCATTAAGAAGATATTAGTTCAAGTTGCCTAAGGATGGATTAAACATATAACATAGTGTTATTTTTATTTGTATTTTTAACACTCATTTTTTATAATCAAAAACACTGTGGCGCTGTGTGATATTGAAAAGTCCACATAATAAGTGATTTTCAGGCATCTCTCTTGCATTTTTGGGTCTGAGGCATTATTTGAAACAACAATATCTGGATATGGTCACTTACTTTTGAGTTTTTTTAAGCCATTGAAAAGCGTAGGGTGAATTTCCATAATGAGTTTTTTTTGCCCAAATTTTGCTTTCTTAAGACGTAAGAATACCAACTTCAAATAGATATTAAAATAATTTTTTTTTTTGAAAAATCTAAAAGGCTCAAGGACCAACATGTAAGTGGACAAAAAAAGTAGAATGGTGTCTGGAGAACTGAATGTTTCCTATTTTTCCCTGATTCACTTATTTCCTACCTGACAATGGAGGTTTTCAACACCTTAATTTTATGGTGCCCCCATTATTTGGCGGCTTTCCCTTAACTAACCCTAAATCTGTAAAGAGACAAATCCATACAGTACATCAATATATGCATATCTGATTCCAATGTGACTTATCTCATAGGTTCTGTAGATGCTTTAGGAGTGCTGAATGCCAATGGAGGAAAACAGGGGCGGACCCAGACTGTAGTGGGCCCTGGTGCAAGAAATTTTTTGGGGCCCCCCCTCCTGGATCTCAGTGCCAGAATAGTGCCGCGGGTGTGCAGCACAGCCAGCGGCGTAGCAACTGTTTGTGGCGCCCTGGGCGGTCGAAAATTTGCCGCCACTTTGGTTGTTGATAATCTGGAAGTGTACATAGCATACACTGTCTGCCCCTATATACAAGAATATAACTACTATACTAAAACACAAAGAGAAGGGGTGCAATTGCCACCTCTGCACAACCCCAGTGTATGGCAACAAGCAGGAGTGAAGGAGGGCCCGGGGCCGGAGCAATTTTCGCCGCCGTGCTGTGGAGTTCATAATGTAATATAAATGCAAAAAACCTTTATTCTTAATATTATGTCACAATACCGGGATCTGAGGATCTTCTATTTCGAGGTCAGGGGCTCTCTGATGCCATGTTGCTGTCTGTCTCGCTGTCGTCCTTTTTTGACACTGCAGTGCGGTGGACAAGAGAGCATTAACTGGTTAATAACAAGAAGTATGGAGTGTACAAACTGAGCCATAAACCCCTCATACCATGAAGTATGGAGTGTACTAACTGAGCCATAAACCCTCCCCACACCAGTAGGATTACTATATGGATTTTAGTATTAGGGTACGGACACACTGGGGTGAAACTCTGATGAGTGAAATGTGTGATTTTCTCACATTGCAATCAATCTCTGAGAGCACATTGGTGAGTGTCGGACGCTTTTTTCTCATCCAGATTCAGGATGAGAAAAAAGTTGCAACATGCTGCGACAGTATGTGACTCACTAATGCAAGTCTATGGGTCCGACAAAATCACATACCGCACACTGACAGCACACGAACCATCCGAGAGGCATCGTTTTTTTCACGGATACATTATCATTCTATAGCTTAGAACACTGTAAAATGTTCCTGTAAATGATTCTACAGTAATAGCTGCTGAGGAAAGAACAGATTGATTGCACACGGATGTGATCTGAGAATCTGAGAAAAATGTTGGCCACTCGCACAGCAGTTTCCAAACAGACCAAAAAACGGATGTCACTCATCCGACTCTCCTGGATGAGAAACAGACCGATTTTAAGGCGGCGGAAGACAGTGTACCACCAAGTCCCCAGCTCCGTGCTGTGCACAGACAGTGTACGGTACACTGTCTGTGCACAGCACGAAGATGAAGACATGGCGGTACACTGTGCACAGCACGGAGCTGGGGACATGGTGGTACACTGTGCACAGCACGGAGCTGAGGACATCCCAGAAGAGGCACAATAACCACAGACAGGCGGCGGGAGAACATTGAGCCCGCCCAGGAGAACTACAACTCCCAGCACCCAACACACTGCCCAGAAACCATACGTCAGAGTACCACAGGAGACGGGAGTTTCAAAAACAGGTGGAAACAACAGCCGGGCCCGGCAGCAACAGGGGGGCCCGGCAGCACCAGGCACCACCAGGGGGGCCCGGCAGCACCAGGCACCACCAGGGGGGCCCGGCAGCACCAGGCACCACCAGGGGGGCCCGGCAGCACCAGAGGGGCTCAGGACCAGTAGAGGGGCCCAGGACCAGTAGAGGGGCCCAGCACCACCAGGGGGGCCCAGCACCACCAGGGGGCTCTGGTGGGTCCCTGAGTGCTGCCCCCACACCTCAGGGGCCCTGAGAGCTGCCCCCACACCTCAGCCTCAGGGGCCCCTGAGTGCTGCACCCACACCTCAGCCTCAGGGGCCCCTGAGTGCTGCCCCCACACCTCAGCTTCAGGGGTCCCTGAGTGCTGCCCCCACACCTCAGGGGCCCTGAGAGCTGCCCCCACACCTCAGCCTCAGGGGCCCCTGAGTGCTGCCCCCACACCTCAGCCTCAGGGGCCCCTGAGTGCTGCCCCCACACCTCAGCTTCAGGGGCCCCTGAGTGCTGCCCCCACACCTCAGCCTCAGGGGCCCATGAGAGCTGAGAGCTTCCCCCACACTCATCCTGGGGGAGGCCCATGAGAGCTGCCCCCACACTAATTGGCCCCTGAGCACCCCCACGTCTTTCAAGGGGGTCCCTGACGGCTGCCCCCCACACGCTATCCTCGGGGCCCCCTTACCGCTGCCTCCTTTAGTGCTGCGTCCCCCTCCATTACCGACAGGCAGTCGCGCTGAGCGCGCCGCAGCCTGTCATGTGGTGTGATGCTGCAGCCGGCGCGATACAGGAAATAGAGCGGCGCCGGCTACAGCCCACGTGACAGGCAGATCAGCGCGACTGCCGGTAATGGAAGAGGGGGGAGGCAGCAGTAAGGGGGCCCCGGAGATAGCGTGTGGGGCCAGCGGTCAGGGGCCCCCTAGCATGGGTGTACCCAGGATCAAAACTAGGGGGGGGGCAAGCCATGGTCGTTCAGGTTGCGCCCGCTTCTTGTACCATCACTGCGAAGCAGCACACGGGCCGCTAAGGGCCCCGTGTGTTTCACTGAGCCTCCTGCTATCCACTGCCGCCCCCCTGCGCTTCCTCTTACCACAGGGGTGATGCCGTGCATTGCACAGTGGAACGCATAAAAAGCAGGAAGCACTACCTTCTCCTAGTGTGGACTAGGCGGCACTTCCTGCTTTTATGGTTTCCACTGTGCAACGCTCGGCGTCACGACTTCCTCCTGTATCTTCAATTTTGGGAAGCTGCGGTGGAACCATGAGATGCAAGTACAGATTTTTTTTAAGGAGTACACGCTGGCCAGAGGAGTATGGGGGTGGGGAAAGGGGGTGGCTCACCGTGGCTGCATTATACTGTATGGAGAATTATGAGGCTGTACTGTGCTATACGGAAGGCTGTACTATGCTAAACACAGGACTGTGAGGGTGCATTAGACTGTATGGAGGGCTATATGGAGAACTATGGGGGTGCATTATACTACATGGGGGACTATTGATGGTGCATTATACTGTATAGAGGACTATGGGTGAATTATACTATATGGAGAATTATGGGGGTGAATTATACTATATGGAGAACTATAGGAGTGCATTATACTGTATGGAGGTGCATTATAATGTATGGAGGCATATGAGGCTACATTATACTATATAGAGGGGTTACTAGATAGTGGGGTTGCATTATGATAATTGGATGACTATGGGGGTACCTTATGAATGGGGGACTATGGGGTGAATTATAATACATAGAGGACTATGGGAATACATTGTAATGTATGAAGGAATGTGGGGAAGCATTATAATAATTGGAGGACTATGGTGGCTGAGGAGGAGGACCATATAAACCATGATGGGGGACATATATACCACGATAAAGGCCATATTCCAGGAGGAGGACCATATACAGCAGGATAAGGGACATTAATACATAATGAAGGGGGAGAGGAGTCAATTTGTGAGTATAGGATTTAGAATGTTACACGGGGCCCATACATCTGACCAACGTGCACGCGGAAGGTGGGGGGCCTACATTGCGCACCTGTGCCCATCAGACTTATTGCTCCACTGGGGAGCCCTATGGGGGCCGGGGGCTGTATATGACATGGGCAGGCTGCCGTCAGGGGCCGGGCGAGATTAATATATTTAATATATTTGCTCTGAACGTTGCACCCTGTCTTATTTTCAGGGGGAGGCATACACGCACAGGGGCATACACTCGCAGGGGCATACACTCGCAGTACGGTGGCTCAGTGGTTAGCACTGTATACGGTGGCTCAGTGGTTAGCACTGTATATGGTGGCTCAGTGGTTAGCACTGTATATGGTGGCTCAGTGATTAGCACTGTATATGGTGGCTCAGTGGTTAGCACTGTATACGGTGGCTCGGCTCAGTGGTTAGCACTGTATATGGTGGCTCAGTGGTTAGCACTGTATACGGTGGCTCAGTGGTTAGCACTGAATAGTGGCTCAGTGGTTAGCACTGTACGGTGGCTCAGTGGTTAGCACTGCGCGATGTCTCTGTGGTTAGCAAAGTATGATGGCTCAGTGGTTAGCAGCACAGTATATGGTGGGCAGGCGGTTAGACCAGGATGAAGGCTGGGGGGTGAGCGCAGGAGGACGGAGGCTGGAGGGGTGAGGGCAGGATGACGGAGGCTGGAGGGGTGAGGGCAGGAGGACAGGGGCTGGAGGGGTGAGGGCAGGAGGACGGAGGCTGGAGGGGTGAGGGCAGGAGGACGGAGGCTGGAGGGGTGAGGGCAGGAGGACAGAGGCTGGAGGGGTGAGCACAGGAGGACAGAGGCTGGAGGCCTCCATCACAAGCACAGTGCAGCCAACTTTATCTTTATTTACATTACATTTATTTTACACTCACTGTGATCCTCCGGCTGCTCTGTCTCTGCCTCCAGCCCCCCACAGTCCACAGGGCAGCTGCACAGGCTCTTCTGCTCCCGGGGCCGGCACTGCAGCGTGCACTGTGTAGCATTGCACGCACACACATTGCGCACACACACACACATTGCGCACACACACACATTGCACACACACATTGCACAACACACACATTGCACACACACACACATTGCACACACACACACATTGCACACACACATTGCACACACACACACACACATTGCACACACACACATTGCACACACACACATTGCACACACACACACACACACACATTGCACACACACACACACATTGCACACACACACACATTGCACACACACACATTGCACACACACACATTGCACACACACACACACACATTGCACACACACACACACACACATTGCACACACACACACACATTGCACACACACACACACATTACACACACACACATTGCACACACACACACATTGCACACACACACTGCACACACACACACACACATTGCACACACACACACACACACATTGCACACACACACACATTGCACACACCACACACACACATTGCACACACACACACATTGCACACACACACACACATTGCACACACACACACACACACACACATTGCACACACACACACATTGCACACACACACACACACACACATTGCACACACACACACATTGCACACACACACATTGCACACACACACACATTGCACAAACTGTCACTCTGCACAGCACACTGCACTTTCTTTCCTTGGGGCCACTCACCACCTGCTCTCTTCTGCTGTCATCTCTTCGTCTCCTTCTCCTCTGCCGTCCGTTCACCGCTGACAGACTGTGCCGCCGGCTCCCGCCCGCTCCTCTGGAGTCCGCCCTCAGCAGCACCGAGTCTGACCCCTCACTCAGCACTCGGCCGGGAGACAGTGCTTTCACTCCCAAAGAGGGTGGGGGGAAAGCGGCGGTGGCGGCGGCCGTACCGGCACAAACAAAGCCTCACAGTACTACAGTAGCTGCCAGGGCGGGTGTGCACAGTGCCACGCTCATCCGGGGCAGCCTCTTGGGGGCCCCCCTCTGCCCCACGCTGGGTACGCCCATGCCCCCTAGTACATGTGGGGACGCTCAGGGACCAGTGGGCTCCCCCCTTTACGTCCGGGCCCCCCTACAGCGCCCGGAAGGGGGGGGGGATGGGGGCGGGGCTTAGTGGGTTTGGCCCCAAAGTGTCGGGGCCCCCGGGGGATCTCACGCAGGGCCAGTCAGGGGAACGGAACTGCCGCTGGAGCTCCAGGGGCCCCCTAGCTGGTCGGGGCCCTGGTGCAGCTGCACCAGCTGCACCACGGTAGTTCCGCCCCTGGAGGAAAACCTGCACACTAGAAAACTTTATTCACTATAAAAATGTGGTAAATATGCAGCACTCACCTGGATGCTGGTTTCAATGCGGCTTTATTTAATCCATGCGGTTACAAGCAGAGGAGGGAGGGGATGCACAGGACGTCAGTTTCCAACTCTGCAGAGCAACCCTGGTTCTCTGGACGCTATTTCTGATCTCCCATTCGGATTACCACCAGCCTCAGAAAGGTCAGTGCCCGGTTTTTCCTTCTTATAACTGTTTTATTCATTATAAGTTAATGTTAAAAACCTATAGCTCTGCTCTTCACCTCGCCGAACAGACCTACTTCACCATCCTGATCTCCTCACTATCCAACAATCTAAAAAAAACTCTTTGACACCTTTCACTCTCTCCTCAGTCCTAAAGTGCAGGCCCCTATCACTGACCTCTGTGCTGATGATCTGGCTTCTTACTTCACAGAGAAAATAGAAAACATCCATCAGGAAATCAGCTCCCGGCCTCCAAGCACTGCTACTCCCATTCCCCCCCACATCTCCTCTGGCTCTCTTTCCACATTTGTCCCAGTCACAGAAGAAGAAGTCTCCAGGCTCCTCTCTTCCTCTCATCCTACTATATGCATTACTGACCCCATTCCCTCACACTACCCAAGTCTCTCTCTCCAGTCTTCACCACTCACCAAACTAAATTTTCAATCTCTCCATCTCTTCTGGCATCTTCTCCTTTTTTAAACACTCTATCATTACTCCATTATTAAAAAAAACTTCTCTTGACCCGTCCTGCACAAATGACTACAGACCAGTCCCAATCTCCCCTTCACCTCCAAACTCCTGGAGCGCCTGGTCTATGCCCGCTTCACCCGTTACCACTCCACTTACTGTCTTCCAGATTCGCTCCAGTCTGGTTTCCGTCCCCTACATTATACAGAATCCCCTCATCATAGTGACAAATGACCTTCTGATGACAAAACGTAATGGTGACCTCTCTCTGCTTATTATTCTTGATCTCTCTGCAGTTTTTGACACTGTTGACTACCATCTCCTACTCACTATGCTGCACTTCATCAGCATAAAGGACACCGCTCTCTCCTGCTTCTCTTCCTTTCTTTCTGACCACTCTTTCAGTGTATCATTTGCTTGCTCCACTTCCTCTACTCTTCCTCTCACTATTGGGAACTTCAAAGTTTTGTCCTTGGCCCTCTCTACACAGCCCCGATTGGACAGACCATCAGCAAATTTGGCTTTCAGTACCATCTTTATGCTGATGACACACAGCTAACACTTCCTCCACTGACTTCATCCCCGCTGTATTACAGAACACCAATGACTGTCAAATCACAGTTTCCAATATCATGTCTGCTCTCTTCCCAAAACTCAACTCCTTCTGCTCCCACCCTCTGCTAACCTCCCTAAATCTGACATCTCTCTCGGTGTGCGGCACCACATTAATGCCTAGGCAGCAGGCTCGCTGTCTGGGTGTTATGTTTGACATCGATCTCTCCTTCACTTCCTTCACCTATATACAATGTCTCGACAGCTCTTTCTGCTTGCACCTGAAGAACATCTCTAGAATTTGCCCCTTTCTAACCATGAAAACTACAAAAACCCTCACCGTGGCCCTGTTCCACTCCCGCCTTGATTATTGTAATTCTTTATTAATTGGCCTCCCCCTCACTAGGCTTTCCCCTCTCCAGTCCATCGTTAATGTGGCAGCCAGAGTCACTTATCTGGCTAACCATTACTCAGATGCCTCCGCTCTGTATCAGTAATTGCAATGGCAGCCCATACTATATTGGATCCAATTCAAATTGCTTGTTCTCACCCACAAAGCTCTTCACAGTGCAGCACCTCCCTATCTCTCTACCCTCATTTCTGTCTATCACCCCACCTGTTCTCTATGCTCTGGAAGCTACTGTAGACTAACTTCTGCATTAATCTGAACCTCCCACTCTCGACTCCAAGACTTCTCCAGAATTGCATCAATTCTGTGGAATGTTCTAACCCAAAATTAGGTCTACCCACAACTTACATGGTTTCAGGTGCTCCCTATAAACACATCTTTTTAGGGCAGCTTATAAAGCCCCCTAGTCAAAGTTACTCAGACATAGCCTATTCACTCCACCAGACACAAAATGCTTTACAAACAATGGCTGGTGGCCACTCATTCAGCTCTTATCTATTCCCCACATCCTTAAGTTGGCTGCACAATCATTTTAAATCAACCCCTGTACTCTGTCACCCCACCTCATGGTAGATTGTAAGTTCTTGTAAACAGGGCTGTCATTATTGTGCTTTAATCATTGTCCTCCTTGACAACTATTACTTATGACTGTTTGTATATGAACCTCTAAATTGTAAAGCATTGCGGAATATGTTGGTGTATATAAATAAAGATTATTATTATTATTATCATTATTATTATTTTAAGTTACTCCAGGATATTAGTGGAAAACATAGATAATCATAGGTTGGTTCCAGATTCAATTAATAGAATTAGAGGTTTAAATTATTCTCCATGCCTTGATGCGTTTCTCCCCATCATATATATAGGGGGTCATCAAAAGAGGGGGAGTATAGACTAACTTGCCTTATATTCTCTTTTTAGGGGGTCATAGTTTAGGAAACTCCAAGAGAACTCCAACCATATTTTATGGTCGAATCCAATTGATGAGATCAATGCTATATATCTAGTTATAAAGTCACAGTCCTGACACCCAATTTGGCAAACAAATAGTAGATGAACAGCATGGATTATTGATTCCCCCAAATGAAGAAAGGCAGAGATCCAACCTTCAGCATGATACTTAGATAAATGGGGTATCCATGGTCAGATCTAGAAAGCACAGAGAGACGTCCTAAACTAAGAGTTAAGGGAAAGCCGCCGAGGAATGGGGACACCATAAAAGTAGTTTGTTAAAAAACCCATTGTAAGGTAGGAAATAAGTGGATCAGGGTAAAAAAGGAGACATATTCATTGTTCCAGACTTCATTCTACTTTGTCCACTTGTTGGTTCTTTGACATTTTAGATTTTTTTTAAATAAAAATTATTTTTATTTTTATTTGAAGTTGATAATCTTACATCTTAAGACAGCTCACTAAAGAAAATACCTTCTATGTAACATCATTTTCTCTGTAGCCAAATTTTGCTTCTAAAAATCTGAATCTGAATGTGATTGTTTCGGATGAAAGGGAAAGTTGAAGAACTTTCTGAATCAAAATCCACAATAATTATGCAGTAACAAGTAATGACATCTTTTAAAGTTACTAAAAAAATTGTGTATGTGAGGGAGAAACTAGAAGGTTTACCAGTATAATACTTTGTTGCTTACTTATTCAATAAGATCATCATAATAAAATTATATTATTCTTTCCTTATGGCTTCCATAGACTTAGATCTGACTACCTGTAAACACTATAATGCACATAGGCCCAATCTTTCTGTACTCAACGTGGCCATGCCACATAGTAATTCAAGGAATATTGTCACATGCCTGATAGAGGTAAATCAAGTGTTTCGCCAGACAATTCCAATAAAAGAGTTGTCCAGCTTAATATGTTTTCAATTATAAAATTGGCCCAGACATACCGCACCAGTGCATAGAGTCTGTGTTTATACACTCCAAAAATTAATTGCTATGCCCACATGTCACCATCACAGTCATTTACTATCCACAATGGGTATATGCTGTACATACTGATATTAATGCTGTAGAGATTGATTTCCTGCAGTGGTCACTTGCATGGTATAGTAATTTATTGCAGCATATATAGAAACAGATGGTAACAAGGTAATTTGATAGCAAGATTATACATAGTATATATTTTGGAAAATAAATATAATTCATGGTGCATCAGAGAAGGGAAGTCCAGCACGGCTCCATTTTCATATAGTCATTTATTGGGTCATCTTAAAATTGTTAAACAGACATGTTAAAATCACGTGTACACTAGGGATGAGCGAGTCCTAAATTACTCGGAATCGCTAGACCCGCACGAGTCCGAGCCCAGGACTCGGGACTCGTGGCGAGTCTAGCGAGTCCAATGTTAAAGAATAGGGAATATGGATTCGCGAGTCCCGAATAGATAATTCAGGACTCGGAATCGCAGACTCGCTAGGATTCGGAGCATTGGCTCAGGGGCTGGGCTGGAGCCTCTTCCCCTGGCTGGCAGTTAGGTATGTCTTGTCCGGACAGCCTTGAGAACGGGGGGGGGGGTTTTGGGGGGGGTGCTGTCAGGTCCGGACAGCCTTGAGAACCGGGGGGGGGGGGGGGGGGGGGGGGGGGGGGGGGGTGCTGTCAGCTCCGGACAGCCTTGAGAACCGGGGGGGGGGGGGGGTGCTGTCAGCTCCGGACAGCCTTGAGAACCGGGGGGGGGGGGGGGGGTGCTGTCAGGGCCAAACCTTACCTCCTCCAGCCGCGAAACAGCCCGCCTGCCGCACACCGACTCGCCCGCTTTGGACTTGTTACTAGGCGAGTCTTCGCTAAAAGACTCGCCGATTCCCGAGTCCAGCGAGTCCCTTAAGAATCGCCGAGTAACGAGTCCTAGCGAGTAGACTCGCTCATCCCTAGTGTACACCTTACGCATTTCAGATGTTGATGATCCTTACTCTTATGAGTAAGGACTTACCTATTAATAAGCATCGTCAAAATCTGAAACAAGTAAGATGTACACATGACTTTAACATGTCTGTTTAACAATTTTAAGATGACATAACAAAGGTTTATGTAACCTCATATGAAAATGGAGCCGGTGATGGATTTCCCTTTTCTGTGTGTGCCACCCTGAACGGTGTCTGTGCACCAAGGTGGACCACAAAGGCAGCTCTACAGTAAACTGAATTGTTTCTTTTTTTCTGCTACTTTTAAATATACTGTAATTAATATAATGTGAATAATACTAAGCTTCAATTTGCAATATTATAGCATGTCTCAGTGTACACACTTAAATGATTGTCTGTAGAGATAAACTGATGTTTTGAAATTAAACGTCACCCACTTTACAGAATTTTTCACAGAAATTCAATTTGTGGCAGTTAACCCTAGAACGCATACCCATAGAAAGCTACACATTCACGCACCTGGGGCCTTTTAGGCCGTTTTCAATTATCATGGAATAACTAAAAAAAAATACTTTTCAAAGTTTATTGCAAAGTAAGGATGCATTCCCACTAGCGCTGGAGTCCGCCAGGACGGGATTTCGTAATGGATCTGATCTCCTGGTGACCCCAGCTAAGGCTGGCGGACGCATACCTGGGGCCTCTCAGGCCTGCCAGGTTACCTGTTTTCTATTTTCTGTAAAATTACTTTAGTTAGATTTTTGAAACTCTAGGTATTCCTCAGGTATATAGTTGTTAGTAATTTCCAGTTGTTCATACATTTTTATGCTATAGGCATTTTGGTATAACAACCTTTTTTTGGGACTACCCCATATTCACGCACCTGGGGCCTTTTAGCCCTGTGTGCAAATAACACGGAATAACTCAAATAAAAATACTTTTCAAAATTTATTTTACAATTGCAAAGTAAGGATGCATTCCCAGTAGCGCTGGGGTCCGCCAGGAGGGGATCCGTAATGGATCTGACCTCCTGGTTACCCCAGCTAAGGCTGGTGGAATGACTGTTCCATTGTAATTTTAGATGTCAGTAAACTAAAAAGAAAAAAAGAAAAAGATTACAATCAGGCTTGTGCACTGTAAACAGTATGTGATAAGACTCTTTGTTAGGGTCCCAGCACACCAAGCGATATAAAGCAGGTAAAGTGCAGCCCCCCTCCTCTTACCTCCAACAGATCACTTTCTTGTAGTGCAGTAGAAGCCTCTGGTTTTGGAGCTCAGAAAGTTTCTATTTCCAGACAAAAGAAAGCTGACTTCTTCCTCCAAAGCTCCAGCAATTAGGACAAAAAGACCTGTGATGAGGTCAGAGACACATGACTTTGTGAGGGAGCCTCCCTTCCAAGATCACATGACCATGTTGTCATGCAGAATCCACACTCTTGCCAGAGTCATAAAAGTTCTTCCCCAGCAACAATACAGACAAAAAGACTGAATATCACATGTAAACCTTGTACAGGCCTAAAAGGCCCCAGGTGCGTGAATATGGGGTAGTCCCAAAAAAAGGTTGTTATACTGAAATGTCTGTAACATAAAAATATATGAATAACTGGAAATTACTAACAAGTATATACCTGAGGATTACCTAGATTTTCAAAATTCAAACTAAAATACTTTTACAGAAAATAGAAAACAAGTAACCTGACGGGCCTGCGAGGCCCCAGGTATGCGCTCTAGGGTTAAATTTACGCAAATCTAAATATTGTGTTGTACGTACGAGCCTCAGTATGTGATGGATTGCACTTAACATGACTTCTTCTGGAATCCCAGGGAAATATTACACAGGGCGACCATTATCCTTCTGTACAGTGAAGAGGAAGCAGGATGTTAAGGCCCAGTTATCACACAGTTCAGAAGTGGGGGTGATTATTGGGGTTTTATTCAACTTCTTTCTAAAACATAAAATCACTTTTCTTCATACGATAACTCATCAACAACTATATACAAAGCATTTCTCCTCACAGATCAGTCCTCTTCACACTGTGTCTAAAGCTATGCAGATTGCACATGCCTCACAAAATGGAGGCGGGTGGGAAGAAATGAGTTAGTGCCGTTGTGGCGCCCCTATGGCAAGGCGCCACAGGGAGGTATTACGCATTGCAAATATATGTAGTATCTCTGTAGTTGAAGGTTTAGGGTTTAACCTATGGAGTCTGAATTTACACACAACACTAGGCTACCTTAGAGTAAGGGACTGATTATTCAGTGCGTCCAAAAGCTGTAGAGCCTAGGTTAGCAGAGGAGACTTGAGTGACAGTTAGTGAGAGACATCATAAAGCACTCACTGATCTCAGGGAGACCAGTCAAGGAAAACACTGTGGGCAGCCGGCTAAAGCGCTCAAACACAGTAGAATCCGTGATGCATTGCCCCCTGGGAATTTGAATATGCAAATGGAGTCAGTGGAGCCTCAATTAAGAGTGTCAAACACGGGACTAGCCAGATATCTCTCCAGGTTAGTTAGTGAGAGAGTCAGTTCAGTTAGTGCTGGTAAGGCAGTCAGTCAGGACGGGCCTGACAGCTCTGTGACAGGAGGGATCATCCATCTTCAGGAGGGTGTCCCAGGGCAGAAAGGGATGGACCAACACCGGTTGGAGCCGGTTGCTAACGTCTTGGGAACACCGGCAACACGGAAGCCGAGGCGATCAGCAGTTCATCCCTAGCCATAAACCAACGAGCCACGGGCCCTTAATCACCAGGTAGCCGTAGGCGCCACAAGATGGTACCTCGCCCCTCAGGCCCAAAATCGGTCCAAGATTACAGGAGTATCAGTCCGGATTACGGAGGCGGGAGAGATAGTGCAACTCTGCTTCTCCCGTCCGTACCGGTAAAGAAAAACCCATGCTCCACCGTATGAGACCAGGGCACTGGCGGGAGAGCTCTGCAAGGGTGGTTAAATAGAGAAAAGGACACAATTAGACCCTGAGAGATTATCAGAAAGGAACATCTAGAGACTCCATAGGGGTACCCTGAACCGACAACTAGTACCCGTTAAAACAGACTGTACCGTGTTCTCAATAACATCTGCCGGTACCAGTAAAGTGGAGTTGAAGTTGCATCGGTCTTTGTCTTTCTTCCCGCCGGCGCCCGGAGGGCCTCAGCATCATCATCATCTCATCCAGAGGGGTAAGAGCAACTACTCCCCTCATCCCCTCATCATCCATCTCCACTGCCCTGAGTTAAAGCTCCACCTTTCGGGAGCTATACCACACTGAGCTGCACCCATCATCACCTCAGCGGCCGGCCTGCAGCGCCGGTGTCCAAATTACCGGGATCCACAGGTGGCGTCACATACTCTTTATCCCTGTAAATATTTCCCCCATCTAACAAATGACAGCCAGGGCACGGAACCGGGAACCCGACCGCCTGTGATTCCCCAGTTTAATCCATCAAACCCAGGCCTGGTTTCTGAGTACCCCTAACCCTGGGCTTATCACTGTCCCTCTTATTCCTATCTTGAGGCAATACAGAGTCCCATCCGTCCTGAGTCTCCCCACCCACAACAATTCTCTCAGAAAAACAACTGGTCAACACAGCTTGTCCACTCTCCATGTCTCCCCCACAGATTTTCTCACCTGGTTTCATGGACACCACTCCCCTTTCTCAGCACTCCCTGGGGCTCCATAACTACTTCCTGTCTCCTTTCCACATTATTAATCCCTCTAGTTGCTCACTGATTCTAGATCACAGTACAGCTTCTATGTGTCACACTTGGATAGATTGTACTTGCTAAGAAAATACATGTTGGTCACAGGAGAGAGAAAAGAAAGCCTAGTTGACCATAAGAGCTTACACATTACATGAGAGGGAAAGTAATTTTAAGGCAGTGGTCACATTAGTATTTGACTTGTGCTTGCCCCAATGTTAGACAATGATGAATCTAAAATCTGCAATTTTTTGCTGACCTTTAATCAGACTGAGAAAAAATCACAGCATGCTGCAATTGTCAGTGAGTCACACATCATATGCACCAATGCAAGACTATTGGGCTCTTCTGCGGCTGTGATCTGATAAGAACAATAGTTCATTAGGTGTGTCATTGGTTTGATCTCCTTGCATTTCTCATAGTGCCCTCTATCTGCTCATTACAAGACCATAGAGTTGATATCACACAATCTGTATGTATCCCAAGACAGAAATTAATTACAATTTATCTTATACTAGATGGCGGCCCGATTCTAAAGAATCGGGTAGTCTAGAATCCATATATAGTTTATTTACTAATAGTTACGGGAGTGCGGTGAAATGAATTGTGTGTATACAGGCGGCTCAGTGGGTAGCAGAGTATACGGTGGCTCAGTGGTTAGCAGTGAGTGCGGTGGCTCAGTGGTTAGCAGTGAGTGCGGTGGCTCAGTGGTTAGCAGTGAGTGGGGTGGCTCAGTGGTTAGCAGTGAGTGCGGTGGCTCAGTGGTTAGCAGTGAGTGCGGTGAGATGTGGTCAGCGCAGCGACGTGGGCAGAGTGGTCAGCGCAGAGGACAGGGGGCAGAGGCGGCTGGGCAGAGGACAGGGGGCAGAGGCGGCTGGGCAGAGGACAGGGGGCAGAGGACGCAGAGGACAGGGGGCAGAGGACGCAGAGGACAGGGGGCAGAGGACACAGAGGGGCAGAGGACAGGGGGCAGAGGACACAGAGGGGGCAGAGGACCAGAGGCAGGGGCAGAGGACACAGAGGGCAGAGGACAGGGGGGCAGAGGACACAGAGGGGGCAGAGGACAAGGGGGCAGAGGACAGGGGCAGAGGACACGAGAGGGGGCAGAGGACACAGAGGGGCGAGAGGACAGGGGCAGAGGACAAGGGGCAGAGGACGCAGAGGGGGCAGAGGACACAGAGGGGGCAGAGGACACAGAGGGCAGAGGACACAGAGGGGCAGAGGACGCAGAGGACGCAGAGGGGCAGAGGACGCAGAGGAGGCAGAGGACGCAGAGGGGGCAGAGGACACAGAGGGGGCAGAGGACACAGAGGGGGCAGAGGACGCAGAGGGGGCAGAGGACACAGAGGGGGCAGAGGACGCAGAGGAAAGGGGCAGAGGATGCAGAGGACAGGGGGCAGAGGACGCAGAGGACAGGGGGCAGAGGACGCAGAGGACAGGGGGCAGAGGACGCAGAGGACAGGGGGCAGAGGACCAGAGAGGACAGGGGGCAGAGGACGCAGAGGACAGGGGCAGAGGACGCAGAGGACAGGGGGCAGAGGAGACGCAGAGGACAGGGGGCAGAGGACGCAGAGGACAGGGGGCAGAGGACGCAGAGGGCAGAGGACCAGAGGACAGGGGCAGAGGATGCAGAGGACAGGGGGCAAGGACGCAGAGGACACAGAGGACGCAGAGGACACAGAGGACGCAGGGACACAGAGGACGCAGAGGACACAGAGGGGGCAGAGGACACAGAGGGGGCAGAGGACACAGAGGGGGCAGAGGACACAGAGGGGGCAGAGGACGCAGAGGGGGCAGAGGACGCAGAGGACGCAGAGGGGCAGAGGACGCAGAGGGGGCAGAGGACGCAGAGGGGGCAGAGGACGCAGAGGGGCAGAGGACGCAGAGGGGGCAGAGGACGCAGAGGGGGCAGAGGACGCAGAGGACAGGGGGCAGAGGACGCAGAGGGGCAGAGGACGCAGAGGACAGGGGGCAGAGGACGCAGAGGACAGGGGGCAGAGGACGCAGAGGACAGGGGGCAGAGGACGCAGAGGACAGGGGGCAGAGGAGGCAGAGGACAGGGGGCAGAGGACGCAGAGGAGAGGGGCAGAGGACGCAGAGGACAGGGGGCAGAAGACGCAGAGGACAGGGGGCAGAGGACGCAGAGGACAGGGGGCAGAGGAGGCAGAGGACAGGGGGCAGAGGACGCAGAGGACAGGGGGCAGAGGAGGCAGAGGACAGGGGGCAGAGGACGCAGAGGAGAGGGGCAGAGGACGCAGAGGACAGGGGGCAGAAGACGCAGAGGACAGGGGCAGAGGACAGGGGGCAGAGGACGCAGAGGACAGGGGGCAGAGGACGCAGAGGACAGGGGGCAGAGGACAGGGGGCAGAGGAGGCAGAGGACAGTGGCAGAGGAGGCAGAGGACAGGGGGCAGAGGACGCAGAGGACAGGGGGCAGAGGACGCAGAGGACAGGGGGCAGAGGACAGGGGGCAGAGGACAGGGGGCAGAGGACGCAGAGGACAGGGGGCAGAGGACGCAGAGGACAGGGGGCAGAGGACGCAGAGGACAGGGGGCAGAGGACGCAGAGGAGAGGGGGCAGAGGACGCAGAGGACAGGGGGCAGAGGACGCAGAGGACAGGGGGCAGAGAGGATGCAGAGGACAGGGGGCAGAGGATGCAGAGGACAGGGGGCAGAGGAGGCAGAGGACAGGGGGCAGAGGACGCAGAGGACAGGGGGCAGAGGAGGCAGAGGACAGGGGGCAGAGGACGCAGAGGACAGGGGCAGAGGACACAGAGGGCAGAGGAGGCAGAGGACACAGAGGACAGGGGGCAGAGGACAGGGGGCAGAGGACAGGGGGCAGAGGACAGGGGGCAGAGGACACAGAGGGGGCAGAGGACGCAGAGGACACAAAGGGGGCAGAGGAGAGGGGGCAGAGGACACAGAGGGGGCAGAGGACACAGAGGGGGCAGAGGGGGCAGAGGACGCAGAGGGGGCAGAGGACGCAGAGGGGGCAGAGGACGCAGAGGGGGCAGAGGACGCAGAGGGGGCAGAGGACAGGGGGCAGAGGACAGGGGGCAGAGGACGCAGAGGGGGCAGAGGACGCAGAGGACGCAGAGGGGGCAGAGGAGGCAGAGGAGGCAGAGGATGCAGAGGACAGGGGGCAGAGGACAGGGGGCAGAGGACAGGGGGCAGAGGACAGGGGCAGAGGACACAGAGGGGGCAGAGGACACAGAGGGGGCAGAGGACACAGAGGGGGCAGAGGACAGGGGGCAGAGGACACAGAGGGGGCAGAGGATGCAGAGGACACAAAGGGGGCAGAGGAGAGGGGGCAGAGGATGCAGAGGACACAAAGGGGGCAGAGGAGAGGGGGCAGAGGACACAGAGGACAGGGGGCAGAGGACACAGAGGGGGCAGAGGACAGGGGGCAGAGGACACAGAGGGGGCAGAGGACGCAGAGGACAGGGGGCAGAGGGGGCAGAGGACGCAGAGGGGGCAGAGGGGGCAGAGGACAGGGGGAAGAGGACACAGAGGGGGCAGAGGACGCAGAGGACAGGGGGCAGAGGACACGGGGCAGAGGACGCAGAGGGGGCAGAGGACGCAGAAGACAGGGGGAAGAGGACAGGGGTCAGATGACAGGGGGAAGAGGACACAGAGGGGGCAGAGGACAGGGGGCAGAGGACACAGAGGGGGCAGAGGACGCAGAGGGGGCAGAGGACGCAGAGGGGGCAGAGGACGCAGAGGGGGCAGAGGACGCAGAGGACGCAGAGGACAGGGGGCAGAGGACAGGGGGCAGAGGACACAGAGGGGGCAGAGGACACAGAGGGGGCAGAGGACACAGAGGGGGCAGAGGACACAGAGGGGGCAGAGGACGCAGAGGACACAGAGGGGGCAGAGGACGCAGAGGGGGCAGAGGACGCAGAGGACACAGAGGGGGCAGAGGACGCAGAGGACACAGAGGGGGCAGAGGACGCAGAGGACAGGGGGCAGAGGACGCAGAGGACAGGGGGCAGAGGATGCAGAGGACAGGGGGCAGAGGACGCAGAGGACAGGGGGCAGAGGACGCAGAGGACGCAGAGGACAGGGGGAAGAGGACACAGAGGGGGCAGAGGACGCAGAGGACAGGGGGCAGAGGACAGGGGGCAGAGGAGAGGGGGCAGAGGACGCAGAGGACAGGGGGCAGAGGACGCAGAGGACAGGGGGAAGAGGACGCAGAGGACAGGGGGAAGAGGAGACGCAGAGGACAGGGGGCAGCGGACGCAGAGGACAGGGGGCAGAGGACGCAGAGGACAGGGGGCAGAGGACGCAGAGGACAGGGGCAGAGGACAGGGGGCAGAGGACGCAGAGGACAGGGGGCAGAGGACGCAGAGGACAGGGGGAAGAGGAGACAGAGGGGCAGAGGACACAGAGGACAGGGGGCAGAGGACAGGGGGCAGAGGACAGGGGGCAGAGGACAGGGGGCAGAGGACACAGAGGGGGCAGAGGAAGCAGAGGGGGCAGAGGACGCAGAGAACACAGAGGGGGCAGAGGAAGCAGAGGGGGCAGAGGACGCAGAGGACACAGAGGGGGCAGAGGACGCAGAGGACAGGGGGCAGAGGACACAGAGGACAGGGGGCAGAGGACACAGAGGACAGGGGGCAGAGGACACAGAGGACAGGGGGCAGAGGAGACAGAGGACAGGGGGCAGAGGACACAGAGGACAGGGGGCAGAGGACACAGAGGACAGGGGGCAGAGGACAGGGGGCAGAGGACACAGAGGACAGGGGCAGAGGACACAGAGGACAGGGGGCAGAGGACACAGAGGACAGGGGGCAGAGGACACAGAGGACAGGGGGCAGAGGGGGCAGAGGAGGCAGAGGACAGGGGGCAGAGGACAGGGGGCAGAGGACACAGAGGACAGGGGGCAGAGGACACAGAGGGGGCAGAGGAGGCAGAGGACACAGAGGACAGGGGGCAGAGGACACAGAGGACAGGGGGCAGAGGACACAGAGGACAGGGGGCAGAGGACAGGGGGCAGAGGACACAGAGGACAGGGGGCAGAGGATACAGAGGACAGGGGGCAGAGGACACAGAGGACAGGGGGCAGAGGACACAGAGGACAGGGGGCAGAGTACAGAGAGGACAGGGGCAGAGGACACAGAGGACAGGGGGCAGAGGACAGGGGGCAGAGGACAGGGGGCAGAGGACAGGGGGCAGAGGACACAGAGGACAGGGGGCAGAGGACACAGAGGACAGGGGGCAGAGGACACAGAGGACAGGGGGCAGAGGACACAGAGGACAGGGGGCAGAGGACAGGGGGCAGAGGACAGGGGGCAGAGGACACAGAGGACAGGGGGCAGAGGACACAGAGGGGGCAGAGGACGCAGAGGACAGAGGGCAGAGGGGGCACACAGGTTGGAGGGCAGAGCAGCCTGTATGGCTGCAGACTTACCGGTGGCCGGCCTTCGGGTGTAGGAGGAGAGGAGGGGCGGGCAGAGCTGCAGGAGAGGAAGTCCCGCCCTCCCTCCTCTCCAGGCACACGGCAGGGAGCACGGGTACCCCCAGGGTGTGTGTGGCCCTCCGAGGTGAGGGGCAATGGGCCCCCCTGCCCCCCCCGGTATGTAGGTACTGGCTGGAGGGCAGAGGGTGGAGGGGAGTGGCAGGAGGGCACACGGAACTTCCGAGATCGGAACGTTCCGTGTGTCGGTGACTGTAGCCGGGGGGCAGCCTGGCTACAGTGCAGTGGATGAGCCTAGGCGACGACCATCACGGAAGTGGGCGTGGCCTCCTCCGGAAGTGGCCTTCGGGTTTTATATAATAGATCCATGTTACGAATAAGAGTTCTGAAGAAATAACACTTTTCATTGATGCTGAATTATAGTATTTTACTCTAGTAGGTTTCATTTTATACAAATTTGTCACAAAATGCACTATGACAAGGCAAATTCATGTCTGTGAGCGAGAATTAAATTATTAGTATTAGAAGCTTTGCAGTTTGCAATTCTTTGCATAGTTTTGCTGCCCTACATTTCAGAAAAATATGCGTAGATAACAAAATGTGCTGTATTGGAACCAGAAACGTGGAGCTATTAAACTGAGGCATGCGTCCCGCTGAGAGACAGTATTGCTGCTCCTGTGGTGAAAAGTCCTCTAGTCCACTATGAAGTACTCGACTAAACCATGACCATGCTTTCAGGTTACCTTTGACATTTCTCTCACCCTTATCTTCAGGGAAAAAGAGCACATTTAGATCATCTTTCATGGTAATTGCATTTGTAATTACAAATTCTGCGTTCTTGATCATTTTCACAACCCAAGCGTGTGCCAAAGTTCACATTTTAGCATTCTTCAGCACTTAACGTTAACAATTTAAACCATTCATGTGACTTATTGAGAAACAGCAAGACTTCTCGATTTAGCTGTGAAATGTCAGTGTGTTTCAGGTGAATGAAATATGTATAAGATATCCAGTCCTGCAATGTCCTTCAGAAGATTTGGTGGTTGAGTAATAATTGCCAGAGTATGTATGGCCTATGAGTTTTTGGTTCTTAGCTAGTATCAATATATAAAATGTGTTTTATGAAATTTGAACATAAACTTTCTCAGACATTACAGTAAAAATATCTAACGAAAAAATTATTAGAAATCACATGCATTATGTCTCAAAATGTCTACTTCATTGATTATTTTCATAAGCAGTACTGATAGGTGTGAAGACACAGCTTGTTTAAATGCAAGTTGGGGGTTAATGTTCTTAATTTGGCCAGACATATTGACCTTTTGCTTGTTATTTCATCTTTGCTAAGTCATTGTTTATTTCCAGACTGTGCAGAGTCTTCAATGTTCTGAGGATGTGTATTGCTAATTTAATTACCTAACCATCACCCCCTCTGTGAGAGACTCAGTCATAACTCCATGGAGAATTAATTATGCAGCTTGAAGTCCAGCCAATAAGAGCACAGTCTTACTCCACCAAAATGCCCTGAGGCAAGTACTTCAGATATATATGAGGGTCTGCTTGATTCACCATGACTTCATGTGCTAGATGGCTTCAATCTAAGGGCTGCGGTCCCAGTTGGAGGACCATAACTTCAGACTAGGAATTCCGATTCCGGCTGCCAGGATAACATTGTGTTATTTTACTCTACATGACCTCAACCTAGGAGCTGCAGGTACATTTGGAGGAGTACTAAGACTGGATTATTTTCCGCTGAAATATCAGAGACTACGTAAAGAAAATACTGAGGTTGGGACAATTCGGTCACCTATCTATAGACTTTACAGTCCAAGTATAGAAAACAAATAGGCGGCACTCACCGTATGTTCGTAGGTGCTTTCTTTATTGAAGAGGTGCGGGGAGGGGGTGCATGAAGGTACAGACAACAGGTCCTGTTTCGCGGTTTATCCGCTACTACAGGTCCTGTAGAAGACCTGTAGAAGCGGATAAACCGCGAAACAGGACCTGTTGTCTGTACCTTTATGTACCCCCTCCCCGCACCTCTTCAATAAAGAAAGCACCTACGAACATACGGTGAGTGCCGCCTATTTGTTTTCTATACTTGGACTGTAAATGATTGAGTGTCTGATGTAGGCGTAGCACCACCAGGTGGCTGGGGATAAGACAGCGGTCTGTCTTTATGGAGCAATAAGAAAGACCAATAGCCCTGAAGGTGCCCGGTGCCCCTACCTTTCAATATCTATAGACTTTGTTATACTCGGTAAGCTTCCTATGCTTGCCGCTATTCCTTTCTCAGTGGCTGCCCTCCAAAAGCAGGGTGCTGCTGGATTGGAGAAGTGGCCCTGGAAGCCCAGAGGCACGGACATTCTAATCCATGGTGAGCAACCAGAAGGATGAGAAACTCTTGCCTGTTACATTTTGTGTTTTGCTTGGTTATTTGATATATGCCTTTATTTGTTGGGGATCCAATAAAGCCTTAACATTGTGTGGTTCCCTCATCCTGTGTTGTTCTGCCCATAGTTAAGGAGCTAAGGCATTCAATTGGGATGAGCTCTGGTCCATGTGGTCTTTCTATAGGCATCTGGGCCAGCGAATGAGGGCATCCACTGACCCCCATGTCTCCACTATAAGCTAAAAATATACCAGCATCAACTCAATCATAAAAAGAAAAATCACAGAAGCTCAAAAAGAGGTGCATAAAGTAAGAGGATTCCAAATGTATTTGAAGAATAACTTCTCCAAAAATCAAATTTCCTGGTTAAAAACATGCAAATAGGTCAATTTGAATTTTGCCTGATTTATTAATCTCTAGCCTTGAGTATTTTGCCCAGTACTTCTTCTCTACGTTTTGTGGTTTTATGGTGGTGGCTATCAAGAATAGCACCAACTAATGGGGTTACAGTGGCTGCATTACAGGACTGATATTCTTTCCCTTTAAGTAGAAAGTCATCTCCCTATAGGCAACCAGTGCCCCATTAAATTACAGATAAAATTCTACATAATGGAGGTTTTTTATTAATACTCTTTTTGAATATTTACACTGCTTCAAAGCCATACTTCAATATAACTCTGCATATATTTTCAGAATATTTTCCTGTGTTCTATAATTCATCCATAAGTCATGAACTCTGTACAAGCTGCAAAGAATTAAAAGCATCCTGTTTAAAACCTTCTCAAATGCTATAGATCATTACATTCAGATAATCCAATTTTAACTATAGTTAATGTAAGTAGGGCACCCAACCACATTAATTACACAGATTATTTTTAACACAACAAGCTACTCTTTGAGAACACAGACTTAGAAGACTCCCAGGAGACTAATGATATCCAGTGGCATTTTCTCAAAATAAAGAGATGGTGACTTGCTTCATGGATGGTGGCATTAAAGAGGTTGTCCATTTCAAAAAATATATGTTTAGCTGTGTTTTTACTAAAAAAAAATATAAAACATATAGTTTTATTTGAAAATGTACTCATAAAAGCCTTGGCAACCAGCCACTGCATCTGCCTAATCTAAAGTAAAAATAACAGGCTTTCCTGTGTCAGCATGTGAGGAGTCTCCCCTACAGTGTCTATGCATTGGCCATGATCAGAGGGCTGATTTAGCTATTGAAATATGGTAGTTTGGTAGCCTCCTGGGAATATACCCCTTTGCTGCATTTTCCCTAATGTTATCATACACAACGTACACATGTACAAAAAGCCAACGTTAAAAATGCACACGACTCTATTTACAACCTCAGCGCTTGCTCTGCCCTTTAACTAGTACACTAATCTAGTGTATTAGAATTACAACAGGGGCGTAACTGCAATAGCCCCTAGAGCCTAGGGTGCACCAAAATTCCCTAAAGCTATTAAACATTTGCTATAACTGGGGGCCCCGCTGAAGTTTCTGCATTGCGGCTGATGAGCTTCAAGTTACCCGACTAACAATGTGCATAAGTCACTTAGGGCCACGTCACACAGTTCAATTTACTGAACGATATTGTTAGCGATCACATGCACGCTCGATCGCTAACAATATCGTTCACATTGCTGGTGAGCTGTCACACAGGCAGACTCACCAATGATGTGGACCAGCGAGAACGCTGTTAACCATGGTAAACATCGGGTTACTAGTCACTGCGCGGCGCTTAGTAACCCAATGTTTACCATGGATACGAGCTCCCAGCATAGGATGCAGAGGCACTGGGAGCTCGTTCATCATTGCTCTACCGGCGTCACATGCAGCGATGCTGTGTGTCCACCGGCCGACCAACAATAGATTTGTGAACATGCTCACAAATCTGCAATCAAACAAATAGGGTAATATCCACAATAAAGGTGAGTAAGCACAGTGCACAGGTATTGGTCAGTTGATGTCAATTACATTAATAATGTTATTGTGTCAGTGCATAAAGACCTAAGATGCAAAAGGAAAAACGAGCACCAAACAGCATTGTATTATATATGAGCTCCTATATCACAGCACATCTGACCAGTCCCGTGCACCGTTCATCACACCCTAAGTATAAGAAATATGAAAACAATGCAATGGTAGATGTTAATAATGTAATCATGATGATAGACATTGATGGCAAACAAACAAGCATGGTGGTGGGATAAATATGACGACCAGGTCACATGAAAGAGCCAGATTGATCGGCCAAAAGTTCCCCATTGTTGTCATAGATCTTAAGTTGGAAATAGAACAAAGTGAAGTATCTGACAGTATGCCAGTTCTGTAGAGGGACGCCCTCAATGCTTAGCTAGAAGGCAATACATCATATTCTCTGTTGAGACCAAATGGAGCCAACGTCTGTAACTGGTGAATCCAGTAGGATTCCCGTTCCTTTGTTCTATTTCCAACTTAAGATCTATGACAACAATGGGGAACTTTTGGCCGATCAATCTGGCTCTTTCATGTGACCTGGTCGTCATATTTATCCCACCACCATGCTTGTTTGTTTGCCATCAATGTCTATCATCATGATTACATTATTAACATCTACCATTGCATTGTTTTCATATTTCTTATACTTAAGGTGTGATGCACGGTGCACGGGACTGGTCAGATGTACTGTGATATAGGAGCTTATATATAATACAATGCTGTTTGGTGCTCGTTTTTCCTTTTGCATCTTAGGTCTTTAAACACTGACACAATAACATTATTAATGTAATTGACATCAACTGACCAATACCTGTGCACTGTGCTTACTCACCTTTATTGTGGATATTACCCTGTTTGTCTCTTGTAGATTATGGTTTACTTTCAGTGCTCCTATGTCCTTTAGTTCTCACACTAACTGCTTGTTTTTCTCTTTCTGGCAGAGATATTGACGGAGCTGAGAGGGAGGCGGGCCTCACAGTCACCAGACTCACAGTCACCTGACTCGTCACATCTATGCTTGCGTTCCACTTCAGATCTCTTCCTGCGTTCCAGTGGCAGGAAGCAGGAGGCGATCTGCACACTAGTCAGTAATGCACATCACCTGGCTGCACACTACTTAAAGCACGGGACTGTAAGTTGCACTCCCCCACCTCCCCAGCACGCTGCAGGCTGCTGTATCACAGGTACCAGACTCTGTTGGGCTTTATATCCCAGTCCAGCAGTTATTCACTGTCTTTGCTTTGTTTCCAGGCCATTAATTCCTCTTATTTTCACACCACTCTTGGGGCACAGATAGGAGCCAATAATCTGTGTTTACTGCTCAATAAGGTAGTACTGCACTAGTATGTTATATGGTGGGATAATTGAATGATGACAGTGTTTACTTGTAGTATGCTCATAACATCTTTCTGTACCTTGCCCTAGGTGGTTCTGGTAGTGGGAGTATTCATTAGATACTTTGGTGAAACTGCCCATTATATAAGGTTTGCTTTTGATCACAAATAACAGTGTCTTATAATAACTGTATACTGTAGTATTCACATGCTCATGTGATACCGCATTGTGTGGTATTTATTTACCCTTTTGACTCCAGACCCTCTGCCGGACCCCCTAAGGGCATTTAGACCCGTAAGATACTATCACAATTGAACATATGTTACAGGTAATCAATCTACCTCAGGTTTTTTCTTTTTTCGCTTTATGAGCCCTTTTGAGGTCATGTGTTTACTCTATTGTCTGGTTTATATTTCTTTACTCAGTTCTTCTATGACCACAATTGTTAACAGAGCCCGTCGCTGATCTACACAGTTATCATAAATATACCATTGGGTTCCTCTGACAACTACTACTCGCGACCATAGGTTCTGACCCTACCAGGTGCCCCTGGGTAAGCCTGGTGCTTGAGTTTAATTTTTTTTCCCCTAGCTTTTTGCCTCATTTTTATTTCTATTTTTCTCATTTAATAAAATATATATATAGATATATATACCTATATACGTTAGTCGTATTCGGGTTACACCTCCCATATTTGGTCCTTCAGAGACAAGATATGTCTAGATGTGCATATACAATTATGGATTAACTAGCTTTGAGCCCGATGCAAATGCATCGGGTGTCTAGAATATTTTTAATATTTTTTTTAGATTTTCAAATAATAATCCAATTATTCCAATGACATCTTTACACCAACTACATATATTTGTATGGTTGATATCATTTAAGGAAAATTGAACTATTATGTTGTAAGGGTCTTAGAACACAAAGTAGCAATACTTCTTAATATGTCAATTGTTTGAATTGATGAATTAACAGTACTAATATATGTATCAGCCAGTTTGTGTCAGCCCACCAATCGCGTCAAGATGCCCTTACGCCTGGTGGGACCTACTCTAACTAAATCCGAATTGATATAATTTAGATATTTTTAATAGCTGGATTTTTCTTAGATTTTTTGAGGATTGTGATGTAAATAATAACATTTTTGTAAATTGATACAGAAGGAGTTACCAACTACAGACTTGCAGCAATATCCATACAATAACAAAAAAACTTGTAGTTAACCTACGGTAAATGGAGTTAACATAGCTTCAGCAGGTGCATAAGATGCATCCACTAACTAACCACAGGTGACTGCAGTTGATGTGGATGACACTGCCGTAACTATGTTGTCTGCACAAACCGCACAAAGTTAAGTACAAATTACATATATACAATTATGAAAATTACAGCAAGTATGTTCTTGGTGAGTCCTTCATGATCAATTATTATCATTTAGTATATTCCTCAACAAAGTGAAAAAATCTAAGAAAAATGTCGTGGTAGAATCTAATTAATAATTTATGTTTTTCCCTATCTATCTAAACATGTGGAACACACCTTGCTAATGAGATGTGTGTGAACAGCCGTCCCACCCGTCTCTTAGCTGTTCACAAAAACCTCTCCCTTTAAAGAATAAGAATCAAATCTCTCAGCACGTAGAGTACTGGAGCTTTAAATAGTGGTTTCTATCACCCTGTGATAAAATCAGAATGATACACATCTCCAATGAAATCTGTAATGTGTTTTTCCACAAACATTGTATAAACTATGCACATAAAAAACTGAAATTGAAAAGAGTAAACTAATTTTTTTTTTTTTTTTTTTTTAAATAGAAAAGGTAAAAATATAAAATATGCAAAAGTTCATCCCAAAATATTCCGATAGATTATATTTTTGGTGAAGACTTTCTCACAGTTAGGCACCAATTTGCCTTGAATGCATGAATCCACCACTTTCACCTTCACATTGCATCGTCTCTTCACACGTGAGAAAGCCACATATAATTGTCCATGACCAAAAACAGGTTCTGGCAAATAAATCCCCACTTTCTCCAAAGTTTGTCCTTGGGATTTATTTATGGTCATGGCAAAGGCAGGCTTCACGGGAAATTGTCGACGTCTTAGTTTGAAAGGCAATCCAGTCTCTGATGGACAGAGATCAATTCTTGGAATGAAGACTACATTTCCTTCATCCGAGCCAGAAATTACTTTTGCTTGTATCAAGTTGTCAAACAAAGCAATAATAATCATCCGAGTCCCGTTGCAAAGTCCTTTTCTGCTGTTAAAATTACGCAAAAGCATTATAATTGTACCAACTTTTAATTTCAGGAGATGAGAAGCCATGGCTGTAAATTGGTTGCAATTTCACTCCATTTCGGATTACAGGTCATCGTTATAAAAAGATGTGGTCTTCCAAATTTAGTTACAATTGCCATGGCATCTTGATACCTCTGCTGCATGTTTCGGGGACTTCCCTCAAAGGAAGATGGTAAAATTACCGTCTTACCAATGGGGATTCCTTTTTCTACGGATTTTCTCAGCAAATGTTCTTGAAGGAGACAATAATCCTCCACCTTCAAATCCTTCTGGTGTTGTCGTATAAAATTTAAACGATTGGCCTCGATCTTAACATAGGCATCCACCAAGTACTGCTGTGTCAGTTTACCTCCATTAAGGACAGGATTGAATTCTGTCCGTACTGACAGCAAATAACAGTAATACTGCAGCTGTGTCACCCTGCGAGCATTTTGGCCTTGCTGCATGAGTGATTCATGCAACCCTTGCTCTCCATGAGGGAAAAACAATGGATACAGTAATGCATCCAAATTACTGTGTAAAATACTTATTTGCTGTGTTTTGGGGGCCAACGGATTATTTATGTCTGGTTTTAGATGTATTAAAATGTCTCTATTAAATGGTGGCTCTCCATCAGCATTTTCAAAGATGACTGCGACTTCATGTACAGTAGGGTTGTTATACCGTCTTGGGTCTTGCTCTCTGTCTTGTTTAATTGCCATGATGATATTAGGCATTTTTGTGCCATGTTCCAATGCTTTCTGTTCTTCCTCTTCCTCCACTTGCCGTAACATTTTGTAAGCTGAAACAAAGGGATTAATACCTTCCAATTGCTCAGCAATAATTCTCATCAAGGCTGGATTACACTTGAGATTTTCTGGAGACTGTACGCGTTGTTCAGTAGCAGTAGCACTATCCAAAATATACAGCTGTGCATATGCTGGAACTTGACCTTCAGCAGGGTGGAGAGTTCCAGTTCTATGGTAAATTTGGCCATGAATCCGGAAACAATAAGGACCGTGTCCAGGTGGTTGAGAAACACTTGCACCCATGGAAGCAAATGCAAAGGAACTATTAATGCTCCTGATATTGTCCATGAGATTTTTACTATATGGGCTGTCTCCTTTGAGTAAAGTAGTGAAGAGCTCAGGGTACTGAGGTAATGGTACCTGAACTTTGCCCTTGTGACAACAAAGGGAGAACTGTCCATCAGATGGCCTTTCAGCCTCAAAATGTTGTGCTTCACAATGTTCACATAACATATTCATGGGCCCACAGGTATGTTGTAAAATACCGGTATCGTCATCAGTAAAACCAATAGGGATTGATGACGTAGGTGAAGTGAGCAACAGATGACCTTTTTTGTAGATGCCTACATAAATAAGGCGTTGCTGTGTAGAACTGTCAAGACATTCAACAAAAGAAGTAGTGACTGGAGACTTCTTACGGAGGTTTTTTTTTTTGGCGTAGTTGACGCTGTAAGGCAGCCAAATGGGCCAAACGGCGTTGTTTTGAGGTAGGTGACATAATTTGTAAACGTTTGACTTTAGCCAATTGATGTCTTGTCATGGCAGAAGCAATCTTGTCTGTTCTTGTTTTAGAAGAACATTTGCCCTTCCTTCACTTTACCCGTGCTAGATGTTGTAGGCAGTTGAGTTTCAGAAAGTGTTGGAGACACAGATATAGGCGCCATATCAGAGGTAGATGGTTTTCGTTGCACCTTCACCTTTTGTTGTTTACGGCCAGATGTTGTAGGCAGTTGAGTTTCAGAAAGTGTTGGAGACCCAGATATGGACGCCATATCAGAGGTAAATGGTTCTCCTTGCACCTTCACCTGTTGTTTTTTGCGTCTTTTGCATTCCGCATCAGCTTTTTTTGCCAACCGACTGCTTCTTTCTTCAGCAGACTCCTTTGCAATTCTTTTATTGAAATCCTCCTGGAGCTTAAGCAAACGGAGACGTGTTGTTTCCGGATCTTCCTGCGCACGCTTCTTGCGCTGGCATGCAGCATTCTTAGCTCTAACAGAGCTTTTTTGTTTGTCAGAGCTCATATTGAGCACAGTACTGAAAAATGTATGCAATAATAGCTACAGTATATTATTTAAGGAAGCAATCAATATACATTCTGCATAGCAATATAGTCAAAGTAGTAATATTTATATTGTTAATTGTAATTATATACAATATATTTTTATATATAAATTATATCATAAAAATATATAAAAAAATATATTATATATATATTATTAACTTAAATAAATTATGTATATTATATATTACAAATTAATTACAATGTGTATATATATATATATATATATATATATATATAAATTATATATATAGATTAATATACAATATATATATATACTAATCATATACATATAGATTAATATATATATATATATATAGATATATATGTCATATTATATATATCTATATATCTATATATCTATATATATATATATATATAATTATGAATATATCAATAAAATATCGATTATATTGGCCCAAAAAGATATCTTTAGCTGATATTGTAGGGCTGAAGTTCCAGCACTGATTTTCTGACGTCCTTCCACAGTATCACCAAGGCAGAAATGATTTGTAAGGAAAAGTTAAAGGAAACACTATAGAATGGCGGATTAAACATATTGTTAATCACTAAAATGGCGGCGGGGGGGGGTATAGTGATTGGTAGTCAAAAAGCTACGTTTTGTTTCGCGGCCGCACTTGCCGCAAGTGCAAAACCGCACTTGCTGCACCTGCAGCAAGTCCCCCTATAGTTACTATGGCGATTAACGCAACCGCGCCGCAACCGCGCCGCAAGTGTAACGGTTATATTACTAACTTAAATAAATTATGTATATTATATATTACAATTTATTACAATGTGTTTATATCTATAATATAATCACGAATGAGTTTTTTGCCCCTTTTGAGACCGCTCGCGCTGCGAGTCAATGTCGTCATGTGGATACGACCGAAGCATTGGCCGCGCAGCGGCCATTGCGAGCAGTTCTAAGGCGACTCGCTATGCCCGCGCAGCGGGCATGGCGAGTCGCCTTAGCAGCGCGAAGCATTGGCCGCGAAGCGGCCATTGCGAGTCAGAGACTCGGTCTTCTAGAATCCCGATGCATCTGCATCGGGCACCCAGCTAGTATATATATATATATATTACATATATATATATATATATATATATATATATATATATATATATTTATTATATATTATATATATATATATAGATTAATATACAATATATATATATATATATACTAATATACATATATATAATATGACATGTATATATATATTTATATATATATATATATATATATATATATATATATATATATAAATCTATATAATGTGTATATATATATATATATATATATATTATATATATATAGAGAGAGATTAATATACAATCTATTATATAATCACGAATAGGTTTTTTGCCCCTTCTGAGTGTCGTCATGTGGATACGCTCGAAGCATTGGCCGCGCAGCGGCCATTGTGAGCAGTTCTAAGGCGACTCGCTATGCCCGCGAAGCGGCCATTGCGAGTCAGAGCGAGTCGCTAGCCTCAGCGGGAAATCGCTAGCTTTGTGGCCGAGCCTCTGGTTCTATTTTCGGCCAGCGACTCGCAATGCCCGCTTCCATAAGGATTACCGCAACCGCGCCGCATTGCGACTCGCTGGCTGAGTGCGTGCCCTTGCGGCGCGGTTGCGGTAATCCCCATAAGGATTACCGCAACCGCGCCGCATTGCGAATCGCTGGCTGAATGCGAGCACTTGCGGCGCGGTTGCGGTAATCCCCATAAGGATTACCGCAACCGCGCCGCAAGTGCAAGTTGCGGTGCGGTTGCGGTAATCCCCATAGAAAGTATAGGGGGACTTGCGGCAAGTGCGGTTTTGCCGCACCTGCCGCAAGTCCCCCTATACTTTGTATGGGAATTACCGCAACCGCGCCGCAGATGCGGTTTTGTAATAAAATAAAATAATATTCATACAAATAAATTCACGTAAAATAACAAATAATAAATCAATTTAATAATAATCAAAATATTATAAAAAAAATTAAAAAAAATAATAAAAAAAAATAATAATAATATATATATATATATATAGAATTAATATACAATATATATATATACTAATCATATACATATATATAATATGACATGTATATATATATATAGATATATATAAATCTATATCTATATATCTATATCTATATATCTATATATATATATATCTATAGCAATTATATAGTAGATTATGAATATATCAATAAATAATCGATGATATTGGCCCAAAAAGATATCTTAGCTGATATATATAGATTACTATACAATATATATATATACTAATCATATACATATATATAAAATGACATCTATATATACATATATATATATATATATATATATATATATATATATATTTATATATATATATTAATCTATATAATGTATATATATATATATATATATATATATATATATATATATAATATATATATCTATATCAATATATATATATATATATAATAAGGAATATATCAATAAATAATCGATTATATTGGCCCAAAAAGATATCTTAGCTGATATATATAGATTAATATACAATACTAGCTGTGAGCCCGATGCAAATGCATCGGGTGTCTAGAATATTTTTAAATTTTTTTTTAGAATGGGTTGCTACCCAGCAACAGCACAGTCAGCCACTTGTTTTTCGCGGGCAAACTCGCCCTATACTTTCTATGGGGATTACCGCAACCGCGCCGCAAGTGTAGCGACTCGCAATGGCCTCGCGGCCATTGCTCGCGCTACACAGCGAGTCGCAATAGATCCCCATTGAAAGTATAGGGGGAGTTGCGGCAGGTGCGGCGGCTGAGGTAGCGACTCGCAATGGCCTCGCGGCCATTGCTCGCGCTACCTCAGCGGTAAATCGCTAAGTTTGTGGCCGAGCCTCTGGTTCTATTTTCGGCCAGCGACTCGCAATGGCCGCTTCGCGGACATTGCTCGCACAAACCTAGCGACTCGCAATGGCCTCGCGGCCATTGCTCGCGCAGCTAACAACTCGCATTGGCCGCTACGCGGCCAATGCTTCGCCGTGGTGACGTCAGAGTGTGACATATCCACGGCGATTTCGGGGTCCGACACGAAAATGCCTACGGCAATTATATAGTAGATAATTGTCTTTTTCTACACACAGATTTCTTGCGTTTGATTCCCTCATTCATGTTGCAGCCTCATGTATAAGCACTTACGCATTTTGGTACGATGAGTTCGGCTTTACTATATGTTTTTGATTTCTTCACTCCATTACAATCCTAGTTTCAATTGGATGCAACTGTTTTCTCTTGTATACCATGTAATATTGTCAATAATATGTACACAATGTTTTTGACATGCTTTTCTTTGTCATTTATTCACTCTGATCTAGTATATCATCAGTGTCTGAGGAAGGCTATGTTAGCCGAAACGTCACACTGTATGCTTTAACGTTGTGCTCAGCTGCGAGAGAATAAATTACAGTTACGCTCCAACACCGTTTGATGTGTCTTTGAACTTTCTTATTCACATATTGTGTGCCGGGGTTTATATTTTTGATATTGGACTATTTTTTCCCCAAGGCACCGATAATACAGGGTAGCCGGGCCTATTTTATTAACAGCATGTGATAGTGTCAGAATTCTCATTAATTCACGCTCCTAAAAAGCTGTTAGGCTCTTAGTGCGTGCATTTAAAAACCGCAAGTGTGTGCGCGTTGGTGGAAGCGTACGGGTGCACTTTTGTGTGTTTTGCACAAACTAGGATATAACGCACAAGTACAGTGAATAATACACGTCTGCACAGCACCTGATAGTGTCAGACTTCTCATTAATTCTCGCTCCTAAAAATCTGTTTGCTTCTTATTGCGTGCATTTTCAAACCGCAAGTGTGTGCGCGTTGGTGGCAGCGTACGGGTGCACTTTTGTGTGTTTTGCACAAACTAGGATATAACGCACAAGTACAGTGAATAATACACGTCTGCACAGCACCTGATAGTGTCAGACTTCTCACTAATTCTCGCTCCTAAAAATCTGTTTGCTTCTTATTGCGTGCATTTTCAAACCGCAAGTGTGTGCGCGTTGGTGGCAGCGTACGGGTACACTTTTGTGTGTTTTGCACAAACTAGGATATAACGCACAAGTACAGTGAATAATACACGTATGCACAGCACCTGATAGTGTCAGACGTCTCACTAATTCTCGCTCTTAAAAATCTGTTTGCTTCTTAGTGCGTGCATTTTCAAACCGCAAGTGTGTGCGCGTTGGTGGCAGCGTACGGGTGCACTTTTGTGTGTTTTGCACAAACTAGGATATAACGCACAAGTACAGTGAATACTCCGTTTGTGTCTGACTTAATCTCTAATTGTCGCTCTTAAAAAGCTGGTAGCAATAGCTATAATCTGATTGTCCAGGTAAAACCCGTCTGTTGGGACGCCTTCATTTAGCTGTGTACCGTCAGCACAGCATTGAAAATGTACAAGGGCGTTGGCAAGGGACAAGGAAGTGGACGTGATGGTGGTGCAGGCAGAGGCCGAGGTTGTTTGCAAGCTCTAATTTCGCCACAACAAAGGGTCACATCTACTCGCTCACACATCCTGTCCCAAATTCTTGGGGACCGCAGCAGTACACCGCTCTTCAACCCAGACCAGTGTCAACAGGTTATTAGTTGGATAGCGGATAATGCTTCCAGTCAGATTGGCACCAATACAAACACCCTGTCTTCAACACGGTCAAGTGTCAGTAGCCGTGATACTGCACCGCACATTCCACAACCTGATCCTCCTTCCTACCACCAGGACGAGTACACATCCTCGGACATTACTGATCCCACACTTGGACACTCTGAAGAGCTGTTCACGTATCCATTCGCAAATTCTGGCCTCTCGCCAGCTCCTGTTGAAGTGGGTCATGAGGAGAGCGTATGCACTGATGCCCAAATATTTGAGCAGCCACAGTCTCACGAAGGCAACGGTGGGAACGTGTTTCAACAAGGGGTGGACGATGATGAGACACGATTGCCAGGAAGTCAGAAGGAGGAGCAGGGTGCAGAAGAGGAAGACGACGTGGTGGATGATCCAGTAACTGACCCAACCTGGCAGGAGGAGATGCAGAGCGAGGACAGCAGTGCACAGGGGGAGGGAGGCTTAGCATCACAACAGGCAGTAAGAAGCAGGGTGCTGGCCCCAGGCAGAAGTCAGGCAACCATTCCCCGGAACAACAATACGACAAAGGGTGCCTGTACAAATGTTAGGTCTTCCCGAGTCTGGCAGTTTTTTAAGTTGGCTCCAGATAATTCTAAAAAGGCCATTTGCAACACCTGCCATGCCAGCATCAGCAGGGGTACCAAAACTAGCAGCCTGACCACCACCAGCATGATCAGGCACATGTCAGCCAAGCACCCGACTTCGTGGGATGTACAACAGAGTCGAGGAGCAGTGCTTGCTGATGTCACTGTTACGTCTTCGGGTGGTGTGCGTGCAAGGCAATCCCCTGTCGATGCTGCATGCAAACAAGCCTCCTGCCCTGCACCTGTAGTTGCCCACGCACAAATAACACCATCATCAAGCACAACCTTGTCCCAGCGCAGCGTTCAGTTATCCATGCATGAAACTTTTCAGCGCAGGCGCAAATACGCTGCCAACGCCCCACATGCCATAGTTCTTAATGCTAACATTTCGCGACTGCTTGCGCTGGAAATGCTGCCTTTTAGGCTGGTGGAGACGGAAGCATTCCGCGACCTGATGGCGGCAGCTGTCCCACGTTACTCGGTCCCCAGCCGCCACTATTTCTCCCGGTGTGCCGTCCCCGCATTACATAACCACGTGTCACAAAACATCACACGTGCCCTGAACAACGCTGTTTCAGCCAAAGTCCACCTAACCACAGACACGTGGACAAGTGCTTGTGGGCAAGGCCGGTACATCTTGGTGATGGCACACTGGGTTAATATTGTGGAAGCTGGGACCCAGTCTCAGCGAGGGACGGAACACGTCCTTCCCACACCAAGGATTGCAGGCCCTACCTCAGTCCGGGTTTCACCCACACTCTACAGCTCCGGAATGTTATGCTCCTCAGCCTCCTCCTCCTGCGCATCCTCATCCACTTTACCCTCCACACCAGTCCCAAGCTGGAAGCACTGCAGCACTGCCTCGACGAAGCGGCAACAGGCTGTGCTGAAGCTAATATGCATAGTTGACAAACCCCACAATGCAGAAGAGGTGTGGACAGCTCTGAAACAGCAGGCAGATCACTGGCTCACACCTCTGAACCTAAAGCCAGGAAAGGTCGTGTGCGACAATGGCCGGAACCTGGTGGCAGCTTTGAGGCGAGGCCAGCTGACACATGTTCCATGCGTGGCCCATGTGCTCAAACTCGTGGTTCAGCGGTTTATAAAACCTTGCCGGCTTTCAGCGGCGTTTGCAGCTTCCGGCTCACAGACTGGTGTGTGATGTCCCCACACGTTGGAATTCAACTCTGCACATGTTGTTCAGGATTTGTGAGCAGAAGAGGGCAGTTGTTGAGTACCTGCATCACCTAAGCTGTCGGGAAATGGGTCAAACTCCACACATAAGTAAAAATCTGTGAAAGAAAGAATGCGCAAATAGGGTCTTATCTCAATAACACAGTTTCACTTATCGATGTGGAATTGCTCACCTTTGTCAGTTGTGAAACCCACAACTGGTAGAATAGCGTGCAAGCAGCTTCTGCAGGGACCGCACTCCCAACGGTGACCGTGGTCGTAATGTAGATTCTTGGACAAAGTGCTTCAGTGTCCGCGCTGCTGCTCCGAGACCAAAGAAACACAGACACGGGAATGTCTGGTACAGCTACAGCCTTTATTTTCCGACGCGTTTCGGAGCCTCCTCCCGAGCCCCTCCCTGAGGAAGGAGCTCGGGAGGAGGCTCCGAAACGCGTCGGAAAATAAAGGCTGTAGCTGTACCAGACATTCCCGTGTCTGTGTTTCTTTGGTCTCGGAGCAGCAGCGCGGACACTGAAGCACTTTGTCCAAGAATCTACAAACTCCACACATAACACCTGAGGAGTGGAGATGGATGTCCGAACTATGTACCGTCCTCCAAAACTTTGAGGACTCCACCAAGATGGTGAACGGTGATGACGCCATTATTAGCGTCACCATACCACTTCTCTGCCTTCTAAAACAGTCTCTGCTCAAAAACAAACATGATGCATTGCAGGCGGAGCGCGATGAGTTGGAGCAAGAAACAGTAGTGGGTGTGGGTGATAACACATAGCCCAGCCTCATCTCATCACAACGTGCAGTGGAGGACTATGACGAGGAGGAGGAGGATGAAGACATGGAGCAACTCTCCATCCAAATTGAGGATATGACATGCACACCAGTCATACCCTTGATTCAGCGTGGCTGGCCAGAGGACAGGGGACATGAGGAGGCGGATGAGGAGGAGGAGGAGGACAGCGTGTTCAGTCATCGTGTTGGTCAGAACACTGAAGTGATGGCTGTTAAGAGTCTGGCGCACATGGCTGACTTTATGGTAAGCTGCCTGGCTCGTGACCCTCGCGTTAAGAACATCCTGGCCAACAATCATTACTGGTTGGTAACACTGTTAGAGCCACACTACAAGGAGAACATTATGTCTCTTATTCCTGAGGCGGAGAGGTCAGCCAAAATGCAGCAGTTCCAGAAGGCCATAGTCGCGGAAGTAGGCAAAGCATTCCCCTCACAAAACGCTAGCGGCATAGCTCAGGAATCGGTGGACAACCAAGGCGTACGGCTGAGAGAGGCACAAGTCCAATCCGCCAGAGGTAGGGGAACAGTCTTTAAGATGTGGGACAGTTTTCTCAGCCCCTCATGTACCACAGCCCCTGATGTGTGGGGTAGTGCCACAAGAAATGGTAAGTTTGCCCAGATGCTGAAGGAGTACCTTGCAGATCGAACAACTGTACTCCGACATTCCTCTGTGCCTTACAATTATTGGGTATCCAAGCTGGACACGTGGCATGAATTGGCTCTCTACGCCTTGGATGTCCTGGCCTGCCCTGCCACTAGCGTTTTGTCAAAGCGTGTTTTTAGTGCAGCAGGTGGAATCATTACTGATAAACGCACCAGCCTGTCAACTGAAAATGCTGACAGACTGATTCTGATCAAGATGAACAAGGGTTGGATTGGGCCAGACTTCACCACTCCACCAGCAAATAAGAGCGGAATTTAAATTTTGTAACGGGAATTTGCCATGTACCTTCACTCACCCATGGGAACACACTTCTGGACTATTGCTAATCGCTGGACTGCTCCTCCTTCTCCTCATGCGCCACCATGATGACCGTTACAAAAGTTAGACTGTTGTTTCATGTATACCCCCAGTGGTACATTTTTTCGCCCATTCTTTCAGAATGGGCATTACAACGACAGGAGACACGCTCCTTTGCAATGGGAACAATGTTTTGAGGCCCTCATGCACGTCTCTATCCAGGGACAATGTGGAGCCTCCCAATTTTTGGCTGCCCTGGCAAAGGGCTATACTACAATACACCCACTTCCTTACAATGGGCACTTCAGGTTTACAGGCCCTCATGCACGTCTCTATCCAGGGGCATTGGTGAACCTCACAATTTTGGACTGCCCTGGCAAAGGAAAATACTACAATAGACCCACTTCCTCAAAATGGGCACATTATGTCAAGAGGCCTTCATATACGTCTCTTCTCAGGGACATCGGAGTGCCACACAATATTTTAACGTAAAATCTTTCATGCAATCACAATAAGTAACATACACCAGCCCTATCTCACTATTGGGTATGTGCCCTTAACATTTCCGCCATGAAAATTCTTTTTGGTTTCATTTTGGAAGGTTTTATGGTGAGTCCGTAAAAATGGCGTAAAACTCGAACATTGTTCACAGCTGTGACTTTTGAGTGAGAAATGCTTACAGAGGTCTTCCCCATACTGTTGCCATGTCATTTGAGCACTCTTCTGAGACTTTTGTGACATTTTTAAGATTTCTACATGCTACCGAGGGTCATTTCATAAAAATACTCGGGTCTCCCATAGGATAACATTGGGCTCGGTGCTCGGGCCGAGTACACGAGTATCTTGGGATGCTTGGCCAGAGCATCGAGCACCCGAGCATTTTGGTACTCGCTCATCACTAATCAGTACCAGTTTGTGTGGTCCTTGAAATTAAAGGAACCACACGGATGTACAAATCACGTAGCCCTGAGTCTTCTTCTTAGTAGATGAGCTAAAATATTTGGACATTTACAAGTGGCTATGCCACAACAAAGTTTGCAAATGTTAAAGTGCACCTGTCACCTGTTTTGAGTGTTATAAACTGTGCCCACCACCTTTAACATACTGTATTTGGGGGCGCCTGAGTCCGTGGTCTGGGTGACACTTCAATAAGGGGTTATGTATAGAGAATAAAAGTTTTTGTCACGTAATGCCACCTGTAGTACCTGGTGAGGTATCACCAGTGCCGCCACAGTCCTCTGGAGGGCAATGGTATCGCGGCAGGGATGGCAAAGCTCCCTACAGGTGGAGCTGGTCCTCTGGGGCAGCGTTCCTGTAAGCGAACAGGTTGAATTCTGCAGCACAAAGACACGGAGGCAAAGTCACTCTCACGGGTACCTTACTGTAAACAGTCATCAGCATACAAGTCCACAGTTCAGCAAACGTTGTTAAAGAAACAGGTAGCTCTACAGGTGGCTGCAAGTGGATGCCAGGTGGTATGCTGGTACCCATGTTGTACCTTAGTTGACGAACTCGTGTCCTTTCTTCCCCGCCTAGGATGAGTCTATACCCAATGGCTCCTTGAAGGTAGACTTGGGGTTCCCCTCCCTCGTGGTTAGGAAGCAGGCAAACCGCTCCGTCTGGCAGGTTGCCGCAGCCAGTGAACAGACCGCAGCAGCCGGTTGACGACTTCAGAGGTAGACTCTGGACATTTCCTTAGGTTCGTGGTGGACTGGGGAATTCCCTGGAGTATGGTCGCTCCACACTGGGGTTCCCCTTTTCTCTCTCAGGCCCAAACTCACTCATCAGGCACCCTCTCTGAGGATCCCCTTAGGATCCCCTTTCATCTTCCCTCAGGATCAGCCTGAAGCTGTCCTGTTAGACCTTCTGACTCACTCCACACTCCTCCTCAACTCCTCTCCAACTCCCTTCTACTCCTCACTCTCCCAAGAGGTGCTAGATCCCTCCCAGGTAACCTCCCACCACTAGTCGAGTGTGGGAGTGCAGAAAAGGGTCCCACCCATGAACCTAGTATGCACTTGCAGCTAGTGAAAATTACACTACTTTTACGAGTGCAATACCCCACTGTGACGCCTGACCACGTGGGTCACCACATATACCCCATAAATCAACTTTTAATATGTCCTGTGCTGTATGTAAATAAGTTCTTAAGTATCTGATGGGGTGCATCACACTTTAGTCTGAGCCACCCCACTGCCTCGAAAAATTACCCTGTTTCATTGAAAACACTGCTCCTCCTGTGTATGTATGTAAATGACATACAGTGTTATTCACAGCTCTCATGCCTGCACAGTGGTGCAGGTCACTGTTCTCTATTGAAGCTGCATATTACCCGAATTCTTGCAAGATTGCACTGTGTAGGCGCAAGACTTAACAAATCTTGCAAGATTTTGGGCACTGTGTGGCATCAATAGAGAACAGTAACCCAAGCTACTGCGCAGGCGCGAGAGCAGTAAATAATGCTATATGTCATTCACACATATGCACAGAAGGGGCAAAATTTTCAATGGAGCCAGGCAGATTTTCCAGGCAGTGAGGCGGCTCGGGCTGAAGTGTGCCTCATCCCATCAGAGGCATAAGAACAAATTTACATGCTGCATGGGACACATTAAAAGTTGGTTTGAGAACCCCACTTACCGGATCCCCAATTACAGTATGTTAAAGGTGGTGGGCATAGTTTATAATGCCCAAAACAGGTGGCAGGTTCACTTAAAAGAAATGCTTCACATCTTCTATGTTACCACAATGAGGTTTTGAGAAGTTTTTGATGTTGCAGAATTCCTACACTATAACTGCACCTATTATATAGAATAAGTTACTTGCGTCTTTGTGTTTTCTTATTTACATATGTTTTTCTTGCGTTTTATTGCTGTATTTTTGTCCTTTTTTGGTTGGTGCGTCATGATTTAAAGGGAACCTGTCACCTCGTTCTCCCCCCCACCCTCCTTTCACTACCTGTCCCTGCACCTTGTGAGCTCATCCCTAACCATCCCTCACTGACCTAAAGGGGCCCTATAATGGTTTAGAAAAATGATTTTTAACTTACATATGGTCTCCATCTAGGAGACTGGAGAGGAGGGCTCTATTCTCCTCTCCTCATCAGCATTCTGCATGCCCCACTGGGCGTCCTCGCTTCTTGTCTTGTTCCGCCTTAGTTTTGAAATTCCCACTTCCCTTGTGATGTAAAACGCCAGGCCCGATGCATTCTGGGCCTAATTATGTGATCGACTCGATGCATTGTAGGCCTGATCACATGATCGGCCCAGTGCATTGTGGGCCAGATCACGTACTATGGGCCGATCATGTGATCAGGCCCACAATGCACTGGGCCAGTCTCCTAGATGGAAACTATATGTAAGTTAAAAATTATTTTTCTAAACCATTATAGGGCTCCTTTAGGTCAGTGAGGGATGGTTAGGGATGAGCTCACAAGGTGTAGGGACAGGTAATGATAGGAGAGGGGGGGGGGGAACGATGTGACGGGTTCCCTTTAAACACTGCTTCTTTGTTTTTGATACTTCGTGGTATTTAGCTTTGAGAAAACTTCATTGACTATACAGGTTACGTGTGTTTTTATGTGTTTCTGCAGTGAAAAGACACTAAAAACGCATGTGGAATTTTTACCTGCATCAAGTGAAAGTCTATACGAATATCCTGCACATAAAACTCAGTGTACTTGCAAATAAAATAGACATGTTGCTGATTTAATTTGCACCACAAGTAAATTTGTGCTGAGTGAAAAAGGGATAGTGGGCATGAGATATCTCTAAATCCCATCAACCTTGCTGAAACTAAAAGTCGCTGCCTTTGTGACACACAAAAATACATGGCATTAAAAAATGTAATAAAAATTCATCGTGGGTACACAGCCTTAAAATCCACACAGAGGACTACACCAAACGAGGGACTTCATTGTGAAATGAGTTGAGTAAGAATAATATCACCACCCATGAAGGTAATGTCAGAAGAAGGAAGCAAGATTTTTTTAGTATCTGTGCATTTGTAACCACAACTGTCCTCATGCAGCATGTTAAAATGTTCATCTTGTCACAGAACATCTATTAATTATGAATCTATTGAGAATATTGTGTTTGAACTACACCAATTTGGAATTTTTCATACATGCAGCACTCAACCTTTCCTTTAAAAAACAATTTGTATAGTATATTATGTTACATATGAGATTGCCTGTCATAAAGATAACTTCTTCTCTAAGGACAACTTTGGGTTCTGCTTCACTAGCCAAACATTTTTCTTGGGGTGGTGGCTCCATGTTAAATGTATTATTTCAAACAGATCATTAAAATAAATGGTCAACCATATAATACATAGACACACACAGACCATGTTTAATCTCCCTTCTAAATCAGTGATGGAAGTCATGTAGGACTGTGGCCTAGTTGGTCGTGTTCCTACCCCTGACACCAGTCACACCGTTGTATTGTTTTATGAATTATTTCATGCGTCTTTGTATAAAATGCATTATGTAAATTGTACTGTTTTATAATAAGTATAATGAAAGGTGTCTGTTTACAAAGCACTTTTAGTATAAGATGCATAGGAATTTTAAGTAGGATGTATGTCATTGTATAGATAGGATAGTTGGTAAGATAAGAGGTTTGCCCAGCAACTGAATTTAGGGCAAGCAATAGCCCAAATTGGGTGGATTTACCTCATATGGTAAGTGACTATAGAAGTGCAAGTCTTGGCTAGGATCAAACTAGCATTTTGCACTATATATTTCCATTAAAAATATAGTATTTGTCAGTATTAACGCACTGTTACCGGAAAGGTTAGACTGCATTAATGCTACCAATTCTTTCCTATGGCTGACAGAACCCCGAGCGCAGGTCAAACGTCCCAGGATCTAAATGCCGGAGTTTGAAACCTCGCGCTATTTTCAAGCGCATCACATGACGTGGAAGCCCGTGTCATGTGATGTGCTTGGAAATAGTGTGAGGTTTCAAACTCCAGCACTTAGATGCCAGTGTTTGACATGCGCTCAGGGGTCAGTCACCAATAGAATTGTATTGGCAGCGTTAAAGCAGTGTTACCATTACGGTTATGCAGCATTAATACTGGCAGATTCTATCTTTTTAAAGGAAACCCCCTGAACGCATTTATAGCGCTACAGTCCCTGACAGAAGTTATGTCGCTTATCCATGTTATGTAAATAAAAGCGTTTAACCTGACGTTAAATTCATCCATTGGTTGTATAAATTACTCTTTTGAAAGCTGAAACCCTCCCAAATTTAGTTAAGGTTAAGAAAATGAATTGGCATCAATGCTGAAATATTGATCATTTAATGAACACAGAATGGTCAGATTTTGGCAAGACAAAAGTTTTGTCGCCCACAGAAAGTAATGTGATATTCAAACAAATAATTAACTTAAAATACAAATATATGTTACATAACATTGGTGAATGAAGTTGTGGTGCTATTAGAGTCATATTTAATATTTTGTGTGACTTCCATTAGCTTGAAGGACTGCATACATGCGGTTCAACAATGATTCATACAATTTATTAATGAAGTCATCAGGAATAGGAAAGAATGCAGTCTTACATGCCTCCCAGAGTTCATCTAGATTCTTTGGTTTTGCCTTCAAGCTTCCTCTTTCATCCAACTCCAAACATGCTCAATGATGTTCATGTCTGGTGACTGGGCTGGCCAGTCCTTGAGCACCTTGATCTTTTTTGCCTGGAAGAACTTTATTGTAGAGATGGATGTATGAGATGGAACACCATCCTGCTGCAGAATTTGACCCCTTTCATGATTTGGAATATAAGAGGTAGCTAATACTTCTTGATATTTTAGGCTATTGATATTGCCTTCCACCTTGCAAATGTTTCGCACACCCCCATACTGAATTTAACCCCAGACCATGATCTTTCCACCACCAACTTTAACTGTTTTCTGGGTGTATTTTGGATCCGTAGGGGCTCCAGTAGATCTCCTGCAGTATTTGCAGCGGCTGTGGTGTAAGTCTACTGAAGATTCATCTGAGAAATCCACCTTCTGTCACTTTTCCAGCGTTTAGCAGGCTGTGGGACTTTGCAAATGCCACACGGCTTTTTCTTTGCCTTTTGTTTAGTGCTGGCTTCTGGGCACTGATTCGACCATGGAGGCCATTTCGAGACAGAATCCTTATCTGGTTGGTGATATGAGGACTGGAAACATCAGAGAAAATAATTGTTTGGGAGATGGAGAAGGAGGTGTGTCCAATTGTGCCTTGTACTCTGGAAAATGTGCTTAAAAGGATCTGTAAGCTCATTTATGCCACTCCAGCTATCACTGTTTGCACCTGCAGTTTCATAGTACTATTCTAATTATCCTTGTATGAGCTCATAGTGTAGTGTTAAAGGTGAAAAAAAGCATTTAAACACTTACATTTTCCTATATAAATGAGGCAGTGTCTAGATACCTTGTAGGATGTAGTCACTTTGGCTGGTTAACAGCTAACATTTCTGCTGAATGTCAGAAAATGCTACAGGACCTATGTGATGTCACGATCATGTGATTATAATAGGTGGCGCTAAGTCTTTTTAGCTAATAATGACTTGCTTGCTTAGCTTCGCCTACTGTGGTCACTTGATTGTTACATCATACAGGTCCTTTATACAGAGAAGTTTTCAGTGAGTTAACTATTAACCTGACAGCGTGACCATGTCCTCCAAAGTGTAGTCACTGCCTCATTCATATAAGAAAATGTAAGTGTATAAATGCTTTTTTTTACTATTAACATTACACTTTGAGCTCAGAAAGGAATGGTTAGAACAGTACTATGAAGCTGCAGGTACAGTGATAGCAGGGGGGGTCATAAACGAGTTGACAGATTCCCTTTAAGCCATGAGACTGCTATCTCATATCCAATGTTGTGCAAAAAGAACTGTACAATTTATTCAGTAAAAGTCTGCTGTTTAAGAATTGTTGGTATCTGTTTCTACTAATGCATCTCAATGAATTAGAAAATCATTAAAAATCAATGTAATTTTGCCATGTTTCAGGGCATTTCTGGGACCCTGGAAACACGTTGACTAATAAATCAATGTTGTATTCACCCTTTGATGTCTTGTGGAATTCGTCAGTATGGTTTTTAACTCTTTATCCTCTCTGCTTTAATTTTCTGAAATAATGACCCTTTGGTTTTCATTGGCTGTAACCCATAGTCATCAACATTAACAGAAAATAACACTTGAAATAGATCTCTCTGTTTGTCATGACTCTATATAATATTTGCATTTCATTTTTTTGTACTGAATTACTAAAATAAATTAACTTTATGATGATATTGTAATTTATTAAAATGCACTAGTATCTTAACTGCAGATTGGTCCTGGCTCATCAAAAGTGACGGCAACAAGCGGCTCACAATAAGGTATGACCTGTACCACACAAGTCCACACACCCAACCAGGACCGCAACCCCTCTTTGTCTAATCACTGACTGCTGCCTCATGCACCCTCATAGTCCTAAGCAAAAGAAACCTCTATATATAATGTTCATACACAATAAAACAAATGGAAAGAGTGTCCTTTATATTTTTAACTTCTGCAGTTAATAGCTCAAAGCTACTTTATATTCCAACTGTTTACAAATTAATGCTGTCTGACCTGCTTAAAAAAACTCATATGTTAAAGAGAAGGGGTTAAACCATTTGGAAAGAAATGTAGCACTAAAACAGGATTAGTTGTTATTTCCCTGACATGATTCAGCTTCAAAGTTGATACAGTTTGGCATAGAATCCAGAGATTCACCCACATATATGACACACTGTCATGATGCCTTGGCTTCCTTATTGTATTTCCATCTGTTTTCTTTAGTGTTATGATTGCACAAAAGTTGGTTCAGATCCTAGCGCCCGGGTGCCAATAAGCTTAAATAGAAATAATCAGACTTTCCAAAACTGCAAGTGATGTTTCACTTGCTATGTTGATCTGTTTTACTCTTCAACTTTTGTTACAACATGTGTTTTATTTCACAGTATGTTTCTTGTTTTCGTCTTTGTGATTTGGTTGTGATTTGCACTGTAAACAATGGAGTTATATGAAATTGTTAAAAAAAAAATGTCGCCATTGTTTTTGCAGTCTGAGATGAATAGTTTTAAATACAACTAAAGGATACTGATATTGGAGATGTGTAGTGTAGAGCATACCAAAAAGCTGTACTCGCGAAGAAGGGCAAGCTACCTATTTAGTGGGCTATTGGAGGAAGCTGCCTTGTCAAACCTTTAAAAGATGTTGTCCGCTACTATGGTTTTGATAACCTATTCAATAGCACTCAACATGAGCAAATCTTGAAACTCGATTTTACCGACTTTGGTTAATTTTCCTCTAAATTTAGTTCACTGTGAATAAATCTGAGTCAATCACAATAATGGAAAGGTTACATTTGCTCAAAAAATACCCATGTTGGAGAGGAGAGATAGAGACAACCCTGCTAACTATAAGGGTACCTTTACACGCCGCTACTGGATGGTGGCAACAACCGGGTACATGAGAGAAATGTATCTTGCACCGCCAATTCAACCCGAGGTAGCGGCGTGTGAAGACTGTTGTAGCCACCCGCCAGTGGCGGCACCTGTTTCAGAGCACTGTGTGTAAAGGTGGTGCGTTTACCGTTGGCAACCGTTTGTGCGTGCTCGTGCACGTGAAGCACCCGGTTGTTGCCACCATCCAGTAGCGGCGTTTAAAGGTACCCATAGAGATTAGACTGTAAAGAAGAGAAAGTAATACCTTTTAACCCACTACATGAAAGTATCACGTTTCTTTCATGTTATGAGTTAAAAATAATGTTCCATGAGACTCAGTAATGTCATATATACAGAATTTTTGTTATGGGTGCAATGAGGTAGTAATTAAAATCCTATTTTTCAAAGGTGGTGCACCAATTTGTGCCTGGCACTATACACAGCATGTTATAAAAGTGAGTACATCCCTCACATTTTTGTCAATATTATTTCATTATTTCTATTCATGAGACAACATTGAAGATATGACACCTGGATACATTGTAAAAGTTAGTGTACAGCATGTATAACAGTGTTAATTTGGGTGTCATCTAGATAACACACAGCCATTTATGTCTAAATCTCTAGCAACACAAAGAAGTACACCCCTTAGTGAAAAGAGCCAAATAGTTCCCAAAGTGTCAGTATTTTGTATGGCCACCATTACTTTCAAGTACAGCCTTAACTCTCTTGATAAGGAATTCACTAGAGTTTTATAGGTTGCCACTGGACTCCTCTTAAATTCCTCCATGATGACATCACAGAGCTGGTTAATGTTAGAGACCTCACGCTCTTTCACATTCTGTTTGTGGATTCCCTGCAGATACTCAATGAAGTTTAGGTCTGAAGACATAGTTAGCCAGCCCAGCATCTTTACCCTCTGTTTCTTTAGCAAGGCAGTGGTCATCTTGAATGTATGTTTGGGATAGTTATCATGTTGAAATGCTGCTTTGCAGCCCAGTTTGCGAAGGGAGGGGACTATGCTCTGCTTAAGTATGTCACAGTACATGTTGGCATTCTTGGTTTCATCAATGAACTGAATCTCCCCACAGCTGGCAGCACTCATGGAGCCCCAAACCATGACACTCCCACCACCAAATGGGACTGTAGGCAAGATACACTTTGTGCTCCTCACCTGCTTGCCACCACACATTCTTAACACCATATAAATCAAATTAGTTTTCTTGGTCTCTTCAGATGACAGGACATGGTTCCATTAATGCATATCTTTAGTTTGCTGGCTTTTAGCAAACTATTTGTGGTTTTCTTGTGCATAATTTTTAGAAGATCTTTCCTTCTGGGACAATAGCCATGAAGACCAATTTCATGCAATGCACGACATATGGTCTGAGAATTGACAAGATAACATCCTACCCCTTTAATTTGTGCAGCAATGCTGGCAGCACTCATATTTTTATTTTGAAAAGACAACCTCTGACTATTTGATGAGCACATGCACTCAACCTTTTTGGTAGCAGTGGCCTATTCAAAGTCATGACCTTAATCTGATTGTAATGCTATGGCATGAGCTTAAAATGATGGTTCGGAACCCCTCCAATGTGGCTCAATTACAACAATTCTGCAAGGAGGCGTGAGCCAAAATTCCTTTGTTTGGTGATCTGAAACATTTAAGTGTGACAAACAAGCAAATGAATAAGAAATTAATAAGAAATTAGGAAGGGGGCAAACACTTTTTCACACCACTGTATATACAAACAAACATACATTATAAGGGTCTGTTTGCATGTCCAATCGCACATTTAATTTGTCGATTCTGTGTTATGAACCTCTGAATTGTGTAGCGCTGCGGAATATGTTGGCGCTATATAAATAAGGATTATTATATGAAGCTACAGACAGAATTCATACAAAAGTGATTCTTTATATCAGTTATGTAAATAGAAGCAATAAGACCCCATTTGATATTTTGGGATAAATCCTTTATTTAAATGGAATCTGTCAGGTCAAAAATCTGAAATAATTTTCTAATTCCTCTCTCTAAGATCTCTCTATTCATGTATTTCTATTATTTAAACTTCCCTCCTATCCTGTGTAAACTTCAATAAAATAAAATCATTCCATCCGTCAATCACAGTGAGTGATTACTTGGTTCTCTGCTGCTCACTCCCTAAGAAATGAATATTCATGCATCACTGCAATCTCCTGCCCCCTCTCATCGGTATGCTGTGTTACTGTGGTCAGCTCTCTAGGAGCATGCAAAGTGTAGACAGAAGTGAAAGGAGGATGGAGGAGGTGTGTACTCTTAGCATATGTAGCTCTGAAATCTTCATAGTGTGTATCTGAGGCAAATGTGTAGCGTGTGCTGAGATATTTATTTGTTTTTATATGAACATTTGATAATTTGCTCAGCAGATACACACAATACATGTATGCAGGTAAGCCGATGTTCACACAAACAAAAATCATTTACAGATAGATGTTGTACAAAACACCTCCCCCCTTTAAACCCCCTCCCCAGCATCCTGCAGAAGCCTGAGATTCAGTGTAACTTCAATCACAGAGGAGAGAGATTGAATACCAGCTTGAATAAATGTGGATATTTAAATAACATTTACATACTGTGACTCAGAAGATTTATGTCAATTACTTTTACAGCTGCCTGCTGGGTGTGCAGTTGCTCATAGCAAGAGAAATACACAGGGTACATTAATGATTTTTACATATTCTGAATGGTCTACCTGAGCAGTACTCAAGGGTACTAATAGTATCATAGTGAAAAACAACCTTTAAATCAGAAAACAAGTCCTACATGCAGAACGTCTTTCATTCAAAAAAGACCACAGCCGGATGGACCAGTGGAATGCACAAATGGACAAGTGAACTTAGCATAATAGAAATACAGGGGTTGCAGTAAAGAATATAATGATTATATAGTCATAATTGACGGTAGGAATAACAATGTATTTTTTTAAATGGGCTGATTACAAAAGAAGAAAAAAAGATCATGTTTACTATATTTCCAGAAACATTAACACCCATGCCTATAGGCAGTGCATAGTATTGTAGCTCTCCCCTGTTAATTTTATTTAAATGGAGATGGGATGCAAATCCTAGACATCATCAAGAATGGCAATAATTCTAGAAAAAGGTTACATTTTATGGTCTATCAAAGTAAAAAAATATCAGTGACCTTAAGTAGAGCTTTCATGTTCAGTATACATGAGATAATGGAAACATTGTCTGACATCACTGGAGTCTCTTTCATTCTTCACTGAAGAACCAACATTGCCACTTCAACCTTATCCAGAGCATCTGAGAGTGCTAAGATTAAAGGCTTTTGTGTTTACAAGGACATTCATATCGAGTCATAACACATTTTCATATTTTCTTCATGTCTAGGTAAAATCATTAACTGCTGGAACTAACTAATTCAATTTCCATGATTACTTTGCTTTATATAGTTTACACTGCACGTTCCTGTTCTCAATAATGTTTGGAAGTCACACAATAAGTATTTAATTAAGTCTGAGACAAAACAAAATTAAATTAATAAATCAGAAAATAAATAATCACTTGACCTGAGGATGGACATATTCTCTCCAAAGACCTTAATAAAATGAAATAAATTATTCTACACGCTCAAAACGAATGTACCCTTGCTTACATCAAACTGAAACAATTCAATTAGTCTTCGATTTATGAGTGAAGAATTGTTATGTTATGTAGATGTTCTAGTTTTTCCATTTAGAACTGTACCATTATTATTATTATAAAATGCCTACACTATATCATGTATTACAGGCCAAATAGGACAAGTGTACGTATGTGTCCCGCTGAAGGCTAGCTATATATATGGATGTGTCCAGCTGAAAGTCATTCATTTGAAATTGGAAATGTTAACTACATTGATTTATTTAGACCATTCTTTTTCATTAAAAGCTTGAAATAGTATAAAATACAGAGTATTAGACACATTACCATTCCACCACCTCTCATAAGTAACGACTTTTCTGTTTCTTCAGTCTCACATACTTAGAATTTTGGGCTCTTCCCATTACACTTATTAGAAAGCCCAATCACTGGCTGTAGTGATGACTTCATTAGTTGGTGCCATCATTGTCACATGGTTGTATCAAGCTTGGTAAGGGGTTAAAAACCTAAAGGGTTGAACAGCTTTTTTAATATTTTTATTATTTTTCTAGTTTATCTATACAAAGCTCTGTTGTATTTTCTGATATTGACACATGGGCTTTTTTGGCTTATTTTAGTTTCCAAAGCCCAGTATAAAAAAAGTCTTGATTGTAGAATGCATTGATCACTTTGACTCCATATCTGGCAGCAAGTGTAGGGCTCTTAAAACACTGTTTCCGTGGATGTCTCTATATACCAGTACATACATAAAGACCTTCATCAGATAGCTTATCTCGACTGCAGGATTTGAAAATTCAAGAAGAAGGTTAATTTTCAAGCTGAATTCTTGTAGTTATGCACAGTTACAGTTGGTACCAGAGCTTGACCGGAGCTTTGTATAGATGATGCTTGGCCAAAGCTGGCTGACAAACACTGACACAGGAGGTAGAAGGGAGGTTAGGTTAAACTTATATCAGAACATCAGAGCCGGGCTACAGGAAAAGATATAGGACAAACTTAAAAAGGCAAACTAATTACATAGCAGTTTAACAGAAAAATTATAATGACAATACAATCTATATATATGATTACCAAACGGCTCTGTCACAACTTCCGGCAGCCGTGGCACCTCTCCCACCACAGGGAGGTCAGCGACGACGGAGCCGGGAGATGAGCAGCTGAAGCCGCTCATCTCCCGGGTGCTCACATCGGAAGTACGCTGACCGCCAAATTAGAACACCCAAGTTATGGGTATTCCAATATTGCGGCTGGGATTCAAATCACCCACCAAGCCGCGCGGCACCGCTCATTGGCTGAGTAGCAAGGGATTCAAATCCCGCCAAAGCCGCGAATGTGGGATTCAAATTCCCCACCAAAGCCGCGCACGTTGGATTCAAATCCCCTGCCAAAGCCTCACAGCACTGCTCATTGGCTGAGCTGCCGCTGGCTGAGCCAATGAGTGCTGCCTCGAGGGATTTGAATCCTGCACCGCACATTGGTTGAGCACCAGGGGCACTCAGCCAATGAGCGGTGCCCCGCGGCTTTGGCGGGGGGATTTGAATCACTGTATGGTGGCTCAGTGGTCTGCACTCTACAGTAGCTCAGTTGTTAGCACTGTATATAGTGGCTTAGAGGTGAGCACTGTATGGTGGCTAAGTGGTGGCTCAGTAGTTAGCACTATACAGTGGCTCAGTGGTCAGCACTGTATGGTGGCTCAGTGGTCTTCACTCTACAGTAGCTCAATGGTTAGCACTGTATATGGTGGATTAATGGTGAGCAGTGCACTGCATGGTGACTCAGTGGTGAGCACTCTATGGTGGCTCAGTGGTTAGCACTGTACAGTGGCTCAGTGGTCAGCACTGTATGGTGGCTCAGTGGTCTGCACTCTACAGTAGCTCAATGTATAGCACTGTATGGTGGCTCAGTGGTTAGCACTGTTGATGGTGGCTCAGTGGTTAGCACTGTGTGGTGGCTCAGTGGTTAGCACTGTGCGGTGGCTCCGTGGTTAGCACTGTGCAGTGGCTCAGTGGTTAGCACTGTGTGGTGGCTCAGTGGATAGCACTGTGTGGTGGCTCTGTGGTTAGCACTGTGTGGTGGCTCAGTGGTTAGCACTGTGTGGTGGCTCAGTGGTCAGCACTGTGCAGTGGCTCAGTGGTTAGCACTGTGCAGTGGCTCAGCAGTTAGCACTGTATACTAGCTCAATGGTGAGCACTGTATGGTGGCTCAGTGGTGAGCACTGTATGGTCGCTCAGTGGTGAGCATTATATGGTGGCTCAGTGATGGGACGCAGGGACAATGGAGGTAGAAGGCACAGGGGAGGCAGGGGCACAGGGGGAGGCAGAGCTATAGGGAGAGACAGGGACTGGGAGCACACAGGGCAGAGAGATAGGCACAAGTAAGAGAGAGCATACAAGGGGAGAGACAGTACAGAATGGAGAGAGCACACAAGGGGAGTCAGGCACAGAGGCTGCCCTCCCGATGCAATAACATCGGGCTTATTTTTAGTATTGTATCATTTCAAACTTGTGGGACATGACATTGTTAAAGACTGTAAATATTTACTCTACAACTTATTTCACACTTACGTCTTGTATCTCTTCTAACAAAAAGTAGGAAATAGTGCCCAATATGTTTCTTGGAAGCAAATTCAAAAGTAGTAACAAATAAGGTGGGGGATTTTATTTTCACTTAGCATAATGGCAAAAAAAATATATCTCTATAAGGAAAATATATGCAATCCTTCACTATTGCTCTAATTTTTTATGGTCAACCTTGATATCTCAAAAGCAAAATGATTGACGGCATGAGGAGTCGATACTTGACAACAATGGTTAAAGAAATAAAAAATATGGTTCAAGATATGAACTCTATATGGAATATTATCATAAATCTAAAAAAATGCAACATATAACAAATACACCATATAAATTTACACCATGATCTAAATACACACATCTTTTGGCCTTCACTCAGTCAAGAAGGTCCTATTTAAGTGATTTCTTGATTGAGAATAGGTGTGGCAGTAATCAGGCCTCAGTGTGTCTAAGGAAATTGAACTCAGCTTCCCAAAGATGTGATAAACCACATAATTTATGTCTTATGGGGGGGCAATCACTTTTTTACATAGGGCCCTGCAGGTTTGGTTTTCCTTTTCTCTTAATAATAAAGACCTACAATTATAAACTGCATTTTGTGTTTACTTACATTACACTTACTTATATTTTGTGTTATCTTTGTCTAATATTTAAATTTGTTTGTGATCTGAAACATTCATCTGTGACAAACATGCAAAGCAATAAGAAATCAGGAAGGGAGTTAAAACTTTTTCACACCATTGTAGTGTTAAGGCAGGGTTTATATAGTGTCAGGTAAAAAAAATAGTAGTGAAAATAGGGCTGTAGCTGGCCACATAGAAACACCTGCAGTGTTGGCCACAAGTATTGACACCCCTGAGATTCTGTCAGATAATACTCAGTTTCTTCCTGAAATTGATTGCAATCACAAATTCTTTGGTATTATTATCTTCATTTAATTTGTCTTCAATGGAAGAAACACAAAAAGAATTGTCCTAAAGCCAAATTGGATATAATTCCACACCAAACATAAAAAAGGGGGTGGACAAAAGTATTGGTACTGTTAGAAAAATCATGTGATGCTTCTCTAATTTGTGTAATTAACAGCACCTGTAACTTACCTGTGGCACCTAACAGGTGTTGGCAATAATTAAATCACACTTGCAGCTACTTGACATGGATTAAAGTTGACTCAAACTCTGTCCTGTGTCCTTGTGTGTACCACATTGAGCATGGAAAAAAGAAAGAAGACCAAAGATCTGTCTGAGGACTTGGGAAACCAAATTGTGAGAAAGCATGAGCAATCTCAAGGCTACAAATCCATCTCCAAAGACCTGAATGTTCCTGTGTCTACTGTGTGCAGTGTCATCAAGACATTTAAAGCCCATGGCACTGTGGCTAACCTCCCTAGATGTGGATGGAAAAGAAAAATTGACAAGAGATTTCAACGCAAGATTGTGCGGATGGTGGATAAAGGACCTTGACTAACATCCAAACAAGTTCAAGCTGCCCTGCAGTCCGAGGGTACACCAATGTCAATATGTACTAACCGTCGGCGTCTGAATGAAAAGGGACTGTATGGTAGGAGACCCAGGAAGACCCCACTTCTTACTCCGAGACATAAAAAAGCTAGGCTGGAGCTTGCCAAAACTTACCTGAGAAAGCCTAAAACGTTTTGGAAGAATGTTCTCTCTTTTTGGGCAAAGGCATCAACATAGAGTTTACAGGAGAAAAAAAGAGGCATTCAAAGAAAAGAACACGGTCCCTACAGTCAAACATGGCGGAGGTTCCCTGATGTTTTGGGGTTGCTTTGCTGCCTCTGGCACTGGACTGCTTGACCGTGTGCATGGCATTATGAAGTCTGAAGACTACCAACAAATTTTGCAGCATAATGTAGGGCCCAGTGTGAGAAAGCTGGGTCTCCCTCAGAGGTCATGGCTCTTCCAGCAGGACAATGACCCAAAACACACTTCAAAAAGCACTAGAAAATGGTTTGAGAGAAAGCACTGGAGACTTCTAAAGTGGCCAGCAATGAGTCCAGACCTGAATCCCATAGAACACCTGTGGAGAGATCTAAAAATGGCAGTTTGGAGAAGGCACCCTTCAAATATCAGGGACCTGGAGCAGTTGGCCAAAGAAGAATGGACTAAAATTCCAGCAGAGCATTGTAAGAAACTCATTGATGGTTACCGTAAGCGGTTGATCGCAGTTATTTTGGCTAAAGGTTGTGCAACCAAGTATTAGGCTGAGGGTGCCAATACTTTTGTCTGGCCAATTTTTGGAGTTTTGTGTGAAATGATCAATGTTTTGCTTTTTGCTTCATTATCTTTTGTGTTTTTTTTATTGAAGACAAATTAAATGAAGATAATAATACCAAAGAATTTGTGATTGCAATCATTTTCAGGAAGAAACTGAGTATTATCTGACAGAATGCAGGGGTGTCAATACTTTTGGCCAACACTGTATAGGAAAAAGGTCCAGAATCACAAACCATCCATAAAAATAACTTTACCAACAGGGATTCAGAGTAGAAGTAACATTTGAAACAGTTTTAATCTCAAAGCACGGTTCTGGTGCTTAAGACTTATTTAAATATAGATAATAGTGAGAACTAGAGACACCCAGAGATGGTGGAAATGAAAGAGCATAGGCAATTTGGTGACCTCTAAGCCCCTTCATTAAAATTCAGCTTTGCTTAGCTCATCCTGTAAGAAGAGAGGTTAGCATGCACTGGTACATGGAAAGTATATGCATTTGTACCTACCTCTCCTCATATCTCTGAGAGAAGCTATACAGGGAATAATAGAACTGAAGAAGCAAAATGCTCTGCTAAGAACCACTATCCCTGTGTGTCTGTGGAGGTCTCAGAAACTGTACATACCTAAAGCTAAAGACATTCGAGTTATAGTTGAGTATTTCTCTCTGACAAGTGAATTTTTTATCATAGAGCTTTCCACTTATTAGAGAACTGAGGCTTAAAATCAGATTTCATTACATCAGCTCATGCTTTTAATTTGGCAAAAATACCTCCTTAAGAAAAAATCATAAAGTGAAGATATTTTATCTGGTGACCTATTAAAAGGGGTTTGTAGATTAGCTGGTGTCTGATGGCATGAAAAAATGGCATACGGTGGAGAAGGGTGAAGCAGAAGCAGAAAAAGTGAGTCCTGCACCCACTATCAAATAAGCAGTGAGTTCCCACCTGTCATGCCATGGACTGGGATGCATCCGGATACAGTGTGTGACAGTGGCACAGACCAACAGTGTTTGACACACTACACAAAACAGACAGGGGAAACACCAGGGGCACAAATTCAAAGGAGGGCCCTGCTCATAGGGAATGGGGGAAAGGAGACCTCATGCACTCACCAGCAGCTGTGCCCTGAGCTCCCTTTTCTTGCCCTATACGGCTTCTCTCACCCCATTGCCAAGCAGGATACTTAGTCCCTCACTGGCCCTGATATTAACTAGAGATGAGCCACCACCCCGATGTTCAAATTCGATTCGTCGAATTTGATGTTTGTTCGTTGAATGTTCGTCGAACAACGTCGAACCCCATTGAAAACAATGGCAGGCAAACACAAACACATACAAACACATAGAAAACACCTTCTAAGGTGTCCAAAAGGTGGCAAACTACTCAAAACACACAACAAGCACATGGAAAAGTGACAATTGCATATTAAAATGCGAAAAGAAAAGAGATGGACGAGTAAAAGGAGGAGACACAGATATAGGCATTTCATGCCCCTCTAAAATTCGTTTTTACTCCAGTATTTGTAAGGCATCGTGCAGACGATGAGTGTTTGGAGAGTTTTACTTCAGTATCTGTAAGGCCATGTTCAGACACGGACTACTTGGTGAGTTTTACTTCACTATCTGTAAGGCTACGTTCAGACGAGGAGAACTTGGTGAGTTTTACTTCACTATCTATAAGGCCACGTTCAGACGAGGAGAACTTGGTGAGTTTTACTTCAGTATCTGTAAGGCCATGCTCAGAAAAGGAGAACTTGGTGAGTTTTACTTCAGTATCTGTAAGGCCATGCTCAGAAAAGGAGAACTTGGTGAGTTATACTTCAGTATTTATAAGGCCATGCTCAGACAAGGAGAACTTGGTGAGTTTTACTTCAGTATCTGTAAGGCCACGTTCAGACGAGGAGTACTTGGTGAGTTTTACTTCAGTATCTGTAAGGCCATGTTCAGACAAGGACTACTTGGTGAGTTTTACTTCAGTATCTGTAAGGCCAGGCTCAGACAAGGAGAACTTGGTGAGTTTTACTTCAGTATCTGTAAGGTCACGTTCAGACGAGGAGAACTTGGTGAGTTTTACTTCAGTATCTGTAAGGCCATGTTCAGACAAGGACTACTTGGTGAGTTTTACTTCACTATCTGTAAGGCCACGTTCAGACGAGGAGAACTTGGTGAGTTTTACTTAAGTATCTGTAAGGCCACGTTAAGGCGAGGAGAACTTGGTGAGTTTTACTTCAGTATCTGTAAGGCCACGTTCAGACGAGGAGAACTTGGTGAGTTTTACTTCAGTATCTGTAAGGCCATGCTCAGACGAGGAGTATTTGGTGATGTTTTTCCTCACTATATGTAAAGCCTCATGCAGACTATGAGTATTGTGTCACATTTAGGGGACTACAAGAAGAGTCTCCATTTTTTAAAAAAAATTTGGGCATAGGCACCACTTAAGTGGCATCAATTGCCCCACAGTTACAAAATTTAAATGGTTACTTTTAGGCCAAAAACCTCAAGGCTTCATTCTCCCCAGGATAACACAGGAGTAGAAAAGTCCATGCGGATCCATGCCTTGTTCATCTTTATGAACGTTAGTCTGTCCACATTCTGGGTGGACAGATGCGTGCGCTTTTCTGTAAGCACACCACCAGCAGCGCTGAAGACACGTTCTGAGAGAACGCTGGCTGGGGGCATGACAAGATCTCCAAGGCATCAGTGGCGAGCTCAGGCCATTTTTCCATTTTGTAAGCCCAAAATGAGCAAGGCTCCAGTTCCCCAGTCATGGCATCGATGTTAAGTTGGAGATACTCGTGTACCATCCGCTCCAGGCGTTGACTCTGTGTCAGACTTCTCGTTTCTTCAGGCCTTGCAAAAGATGGTCTGAAAAAATTGTGAAATGAGGCAAAGAAATTGGTGTTAACACCACCACCTATGGTGTTACTGGCATTGTGTGAGTGATGATGACTCGACAGTCCCATGGTTGACAAGTGAGAAATGTGAGATTCACTCTGTCTTCCACTGGGGGTTTGTGGAAAAGCTGATCTCAGATTATGCATCAGCTTCTGCTGATACTCCTGCATGCATGCGTCTCTTTGTATGGCTGGAATTATGTCAGCAAATTTGGTCAAGTACTGGGGATCGAGGAGTGTGGCAACCCAGTAGTTGGCATTGCTTCTTGCGCATCCAGGAGGACCAAGTCCTTGTTGTGTTGGTGGTGGGGAGGTCAGAATCATGCTTCCTTCCTCTGCCCTCTCCCCCCAACCTCGCACAACAGAAATGTCATCAAGGTCTCCCTCATCTGCTGACTCTTCCATGCCCATCGCCAGTTCCTCCTCCATTTCTTCCTGGGCTCCTGCACCTTCCTCAGCAGTTTGGCTGCTACCATGTGCCCTTGTTAATCCCTCTCCACCACCCTCCCATGCCTGCCGTCTTGTTGCTGCCGACCGTGAGGACCTTGGAGATGTTGTCATCGCCTCCGCATAGGACTCCTCCTGTACTTTCTCCTCCTCCTCTTGTCTGACCACCTGACTCTGAATATTGTTTAGTGTCTGCTCCAGCATGTAGATCACCGGAATAGTCATGCTGATCATGGCATCGTCAGCACTAAACATCTTCGTCGCCATCTCAAAACTGTGCAGAAGGGTGCATAGGTCCTTGATCTGAGACCACTCCTGAAGCGTGATCTGCCCCACCTCTGGATCTCGTTGGCCCAGGCTATACATCATAACGTATGGCACCAGGGCTCGGCGGTGCTGCCACAGTCGCTGCAACATGTGCAGAGTAGAATTCCAGCGTGTCGGCACATCGCATTTCAGCCGGAGAACGGGCAAGTTGAAAGACTTCTGGAGTGAAGCAAGTCGTTGAGCTGTGGGATGCGAGTGCCTGAAGTGCGCATACAGCGATTGTGCCCTCTGCAGAAGCCCATCTAGGCCGGGATAGTGTGTCAAAAATTGCTGGACAACCAGATTCAACATGTGAGCCATTCAAGGCACGTGTGTGATATTGCCCCGGCGAAGGGCCGCACCCAGGTTTGCAGCATTGTCACACACGGCCTTCCCTGGCTGCAAGTTGAGTGGAGACAACCATTGCTGAAACTCAGTCGCCAGAGCTGACCACAACTCCTCAGCTGTGTGACTTACATTTCCAAGGCATTTGAGGGTAAAGACCGCCTGATGGCGTTGAGCCTTGCTGCCAGCATAGTTGGGAGGTGTGCAGGATTCCTTCTCTGCAGTTACAACGCTGGTGGCATTACCAGACAGGCTTTGGTCGGAGGTGGAGGACCGAGACGAGGTTGAGGAGGCAGAAGCAGTGGAGGAACTCCTACCTACAGAGGATTGACGCACAACTCATGGGACGGCAAAAATTGGACAGCAGACCCTTCTCCAGCTCTCACTATAGTTACCCAGTGCCCAGTCAGCGACATGTAATGCCCCTGTTCATGCTTGCTGGTCCAAGTGTCTGTGGTGAAATGCACCCTGTCACACACAGAGTTTCTCAAGGAAGCGGTGATGTTGTCTCCAACATGCTGCTGTACCGCAGGCACACCTTTCTTGGAGAAGTAGTGGCGACTGGGCATCTGGTACTGGGGCACTGCGACGGACATAAGGTCTCGAGAATTCTCTGTGTCCACCAGGTGGAAAGGCAGCATTTCTGAAGCCAAGAGCTTGCAGATGGTGAAATTCAAGCGCTTAGCTTTCTCATGACTTGGAGGAAATGGCCTTTTACTTGTCCACATCTGAGGGACGGAGGTCTGGCTGCTGTGTTGAGATGGGGTTGAGTAGAGTGTCACTGGCAAAATGCAGGTCTGGGAGGAAGCTGCAGGTGAACATGTACTGTTGCCTTCATCCAAAGGTGGTGCTCTTGATGTCTGAGAGAGCTCAACACCAGCAGCATTGTCCACTTGAAAACCAAGTGACGACCTGCCAATCACACTGCCTGTTGCGGGTAAAGAGGTGGAAGGTGTACATCTAAAAGCATGTGTGACAGCTGTCCCCACAGTCACAGACGATGAAGAGCACCCGGATGCACTTGATGGGGCAGATGGTGGTAGGCCCGCCCCGGTAGCCCGCATTCTAGCATGGTGAGCTTCCCACTGCGACTTGTGCTTCATGTCCATGTGGCGGTTCATATATGAAGTACTCAAGCTACTGAACTTTTGGCCTCTACTCAGAGATTGGTGACAAATCTTGGCGATGTCAAAGAAGGCCCAGGCTAGGCAAGGCTTAGAGCCCATGCGAGCTGCAGAGGCATCACGACTTGTGCTCAGAGGCAGAGTTGTGGCTGTGGATGCAGTTGTTTACGTGCTTCCAGTAATCCGTCTATGTCCAGGAAGGCTCAACCTAACCTCATCGTCAGTAGCATCCTCCTCCACCTCCTGTGCTGACCTCATCGACTGGCTTACTGTGGGTTGACAGTAAGATGGATCTCCAACCTCATCATCATCCTCTGTGTTCTCACACCCCTCATCCTCATCAGAGACAACCTCTTCCTGCCTTGACCGAAAACTTAGTTTGTCAATCCAATCCGGTATCTGAGTCTCATCAGCATCACCCTCCTTGTGTCCATAAAGAATAGTTACTGTTAGGGAATGAGGGTCTACATGAACGTCAGAACCTTCTTCATCTGGGCCTGGATCAGATTCACAAAGCTTCTGGGCATCCGTGCAGATTATTAACTCGTCTGGACTCACTGCAGCTTTGGAGTTGACTTCTGATTCCCAGGCTATTGTGTGACTGAACAGCTCTGCAGACTCAACCATGTGTGTTACCCCAGACTCAGTAGGGCGGCTGGAGACTTGGGAGCTTGGAGGAATGAAGTGCGATTGGGCTGACACCTCAGCTGACTGGAGGGTTTGTGATGTAGTAGTTGAGGTGGAGGAGAGACCACTTAATGGAGCACTTGCGATCCATTTAAGCACCTGCTGTTTTTGTTCCTCATTTACAAGTGGTACCGATGCTCGTATCTGTAAGAAAGGGATCATATCCGATTGGCCACGTAAAGAAGTTGACATTTTACTTTGCCTGGAAGATTGTCTTTCTTCAGCTGATGATAATGTAGCTTTAGCATCTACCCCACGGACACAAACTTTTTTTCCCTTTCCACCACGCCTACTCCCATTCCCACCAGCAGCAGGCCTTTTGCCACTCATTTGGTATGGGACAAAATTTGCAACTGTACAGTTGTTGGACAACAGAAAGCTGGATGTAAATCAAGCAGAGGTGACTGAACCAACACTGCTACTTGACCCAAACTGAGACCTGGGCAAGGTGCAGTTAAAAATTAGAAGTAAGTGACTACACAGGCGGTGTAGTTGTTTGTATTAGAAGTGGCCTACACTAATTCTTTTTAGTGGCGCTGCTACTTGACCCAAACTGAGACCTGGGCAAGGTGCAGTTAAAAATTAGAAGTAAGTGACTACACAGGCGGTGTAGTTGTTTGTATTAGAAGTGGTCTACACTACTTCTTTTTTAGTGGCACTGCTACTTGACCAAAAGTGAGACCTGGGCAAGGTGCAGTTAAAAATTAGAAGTAACTAACTACACAGGCGGTGTGGTTGTTTGTATTAGAAGTGGCCTACACTACTTCTTTTTTAGTGGCACTGCTACTTGACCCAAACTGAGACCTGAGCAAGGTGCAGTTAAAAATTAGAAGTAAGTGACTACACAGGCGGTGTAGTTGTTTGTATTAGAAGTGGCCTACACTACTTCTATTTTAGTGGCACTGCTACTTGACCCAAAGTGAGACCTGGGCAAGGTGCAATTAAAAATTAGAAGTAAGTGACTACACAGGCGGTGTAGTTGTTTGTATTAGAAGTGGCCTACACTACTTCTTTTTTAGTGGTACTGCTACTTGACCAAAAGTGAGACCTGGGCAAGGTGCAGTTAAAAATTAGAAGTAACTAACTACACAGGCGGTGTAGTTGTTTGTATTAGAAGTGGCCTACACTACTTCTTTTTTAGTGGCACTGCTACTTGACCCAAAAGTGAGACCTAGGCAAGGTGCAGTTAAAAATTAGAAGTAACTAACTACACAGGCGGTGTAGTTGTTTGTATTAGAAGTGGCCTACACTACTTCTATTTTAGTGGCACTGCTACTTGACCCAAAGTGAGACCTGGGCAAGGTGCAATTAAAAATTAGAAGTAAGTGACTACACAGGCGGTGTAGTTGTTTGTATTAGAAGTGGCCTACACTGCTTCTTTTTTAGTGGCACTGCTACTTGACCCAAAGTGAGACCTGGGCAAGGTGCAGATAAAAATTAGCACCAACTACACAGATGGTGTAGCTTCTTTCACAAGTGGGCTACACCACTGTGTAAGTGACACTGCTACAATACTAGCCAAAACAAATTGCCTGGACTAGCTGCAGCCACAAAATGCCTACTAAGGGAGGTGGTGTTGCTTTCTTCACAGCAGTGCTACACTACCTGCCCTAAAGGACTCCCAGAGCTAAATGTGGCCAGATGCTGTGAAAAATGCTGGCACAGCACTGGCACACTTCTGCCTGGCAAAAACTAATAGGGACTGCTCTAACCTAGCCCTAAAAGGACTGAAATTAAATCTAGTACCTGCTTCTATGAAGTACACCTGAAAAAGGGCTGCTAAACTACTAGTCCCTAGTCCCTAATCGCTACTCCTATGAAGCAGCCCTCAAAAGGGCTGATACTCCTAAAATTCGCACACTACCTCCAGTCCCTACTCCTTAAACCTATCTATCTACCTCACTAGCTGAATCAGAACACAATTGCTTGATTTCACTCTATATCGCCCACAGCAGCAGCAGTGCCGTCTGGCACAGAGCTACAGCAATGGGCAAATGGTGGTGATGGAGAAAATGGCTGGGTCTTAGGCTGTGTGCCGACATACCGGCTTTGTGCCAGTGGGCGGATGGGCGGACCCGCCAGGAAGCTCTGCAGGCGTCCGGTGGCTTCCTGGCGGGTATGTGAGGCAGGTACGGGCGGGTGCTGCGGGCGGGTGCACAGCGGGTTAGCGCCGGCGGTTCTGCAGCGGCTGGAAGCAGCACATGATTCTGCTTGCAGCCGCTGCAGAACCGGCCGGTTTATAGGACATGCTCATTCTTTGCTAACCCGCTGGGAACCCAGCGGGTTAGCAACAGATGAGCATGTGTAAACCGCCGCTGTGTGCACAGCGGGTGTCGGTTTACATAGGTTTTAATGTTAATCCAAACGCCGGTTTGGATTAACATAAATTTACATAAAACTTATGTAAACCGACCGGCGGTTTACACATCTAAACCGGCCCTAACCCGGCATGTGGGCACACACCCTTATAGTGCTAGGACATGTAACATACACAGCCAATGATGCCTGACCTTGCTTGTGTGCAAAAAATGCACTTTGCTGTGTTTATGTGTGATTGGATGACAGCCTGCACCGCCCCACTGTATCTGCAGTTTGGAGAAAAAAAAGAATGGAGATCGCTATCATTTCTGCAGCCCCCCGCCGCACATTATACCCATAAACTGGATATTCACAGTCATTAACACGGGTAGGGTTAGGGTTAAGCTTTTGGTGATCGAAGCGTTATCGAACATAACCACGAACTGCTGAATTTCAAGTTAATTGTTCTAATTCGACGAATGCCTCGAACACCGCCCAAAACAGCTCGAATTTGAGATTGGCGAACAAATCGAATCGAACGCCGCTCATCTCTAATATTAACCCTCAATAGAGAGATGGCTGGCGGGAGCACTGGTCCCAACCTTGGGAAGAGAACTGAGGAACATTGCTAGCAACATAAACTGACATTAACTCCTACACTGCCAAAGGAAAGAAACAATTTTAAAATGAAGTCTCAATACAGGAATGAGACACAGGTCCCAAACCTGTCACAAGTCTCCAAAGTAAGATAAACCATCGGGACACTGCCCTAGGACTGCCTATATAGAGCAAAGCAGTTAATATGAGTTTGTTATTAGCTTCTACACTCTGCTTAGATAAATATTGAGATAAAAAAGCCCTGAATATAATGAGCATAGTTGTTAATTACTAATTTATCTACTACAATACCTCACATATGCAGCCTTCATGGCACGTTATCACTATGCTACCTCAAGGAGAGGTGGTAGAAATGACAGAAGGGTTGCAGATAGGGATATGGGTAGATTTAGGTCTATTTATTGGTAGAGCGCTAAGGATAGGGTTAGAGACAGAATTAGGAAAAAGGTAAGGGGATTAATTAGAGATAGTGATACAATTAGGGATAGGGATAGGGTTAGTGTTAAGGATAGGGATAGTGCTTACATTAAAATTAGTTGTATGGATAGAGTTAGGGATAAGGTTATAAAATAGTTACATGAAAAAACAAAAACAAAATGTAATAAGAAAAATAGAAAAAAAATAGTTTTAAAGGGAAAACTATATTTGCATATATGTTTTCCTCAAAATATTGTAAGTATGCATTGGGGAATAAAATAATTCAATAATTTAATATTATTTATTATTATAGTGCCATTTTATTCATGTCACTTTAAATGTAATAAGAGGAATATTTAGACAAGTACAATCATTATGAGAAATACAAGGTACAGGAGGAGAGAGGACCCTGCCCATGAGGGCTCACAGACTAAAGGCATGGGTGAGGATACACTAGGTGAGGGTAGAGCTGATCATGTAGCGGTAGAGTGGACTGAGGCTCACTGCAGGTTATAGGCTTGTTGGAAGAGGTGGGTCTTTTGGTTTCTTTTGAAGGTTTCTAATAATGGACTGGTGGAAGGAATGACAGGGAGTGCTTGTTCATGGGTAAGGTTTGCCAAATACTTGCTTTGCCTCAGGTGCTGGCATCCCATACTATGCCACTGTCCTAGTGTGAATATATCCTCAAGGTCCAAGTATTATTTCGAGATGCTTGGTAGGTGAATTATATCTAAATTACAAAATTTAGGTTCAATAATTTCAGTGTGAAAACTGTAAATTGTGTGATTATTTAGGTTACAGTGCCCAAGTGCCTCTTAAGCACACAAAATATGACCTTAAACTATATATACTTTGGGTAGGTTATTTGTGTTTAGTCAGTTTCAACAAGGCAGTGAAGTCATTGACATTTTCAATTCATTAAACCAGACAAAAAGAGCCAGAAGTTTAGCACTTCTACCCATATAAATACACAGGGTATAAATGCATCTGCACATATTTTGTTTACACTGTGCATGTCCCTCGAGGGATGTGACTAATTCTGGAAGATGCACATTTGTTTTGCCTCTGTGAAACAATAGTTGTTGCATTTCCACTGGTAATACCAACATCCTTTTAGCACCTGTTTATATGCATACAGTGTAATGTGAACCAGAAAATATTTGCTAATGCGCTTTACAGAAGAAAAATCAACAGGAGCAGTTGTTGACTTTATAATAGTTAGCAGTAGTGTGGACTGAATAATTAATACCGTGCTGTATTATTTAGGCCCACATGTACAGTACTCTGCAAAAGTTTTAGGCAGGTGTGGAAAAAATGCTGCAAAGTCTTTCAAAAAACATTTTTTCTCTTCGATTAACAAAATGTAAAGTGAATGAACAAAAGGGAAATTCAATTCTACCATAAACACTGGATCACACTCTTTGAAGGATCTCGGCAGGTAGTTTGTTCAAACATTCTTGGTGAACAAGACACAGATCTTCTATGGATGTAGGCTGGTGTAAATCCTTCGTTCCTTGTGTAGTCTCAGATAGGCTTGATGAAGTTGAGGGAAGAGAGTGGCTACACCATCACCTTCAGGACTTCTTGCTCTTTTTTTGCAGCTGAAAATAGTTCTTGATGACATACATTGTATGGTTGGGGTAATTGATACATTGGTTGGCCAAGAAAATGTAGGGTAGCACATCATGCCTACTTCTCTTGAAAATAGGAAGAGGTCTGGAAATGCTATCAGCTCTGAACTGGTATCAACCAATGGCTACACAAACCTATTATTCAGAGAATTGTGGCTGCAAGTGGTCTCCATTGAAGAGTTGCAGCCAAAACCATACCTTTTGTTTTGTAAATAACTCCCCATGACTCAACTATGTATGAAAATATAGGTATTGGAGTAAAGATTACAAGCAACAGTTGCTCTGGATTGATGAGTCCAATTGTGAAATATTTGATTGTAACAGAAGGCAGATAATTTGCAGAAAACTTGGAGAGTGCTGTAATAATGAGAGTCTGCAGGCCACAGACCTTGTTCACACATACCAATGCACTTTTTTAGCCCTTAGAAAAACTGATCAGTTTTTCTAAAAGTGCCAAATAGTGTCCCCTGTGGTTCTGAACGTTTTTGAGAAGTTTTTGAACTTAGTCTTTTTTTCTTTAATAACGCATATGCGTTAACGCAGGTGCCTATATGTGCCATGCATTAACGCATGCGTTTCCCATAGGGCCCCATGTTAAAAAACCGCATGCGTTTTTTAAACAACCCATGCGTTTTTTTACAGCATCCAAAAAACGCTACATGCAGTGTTTTTTGGAATTATGAAAAAACACGCATGTGTTGTTAAAAAACGCAGCTACACTTAAGTGTACCATGCGTTAACGCATGTGCGTTTTTTTTTAACAGTTAAAAAATGCAGAGAATGCCAAAAAGGCTGGTATGTGTGAACAAGGCCACAGTAAGGTATTGCTTTCAAGATATTGGCCACATTTCAGCTAATCAAGTTAGGAACTTTGTCAGGATTAATGGCATCCTAAATGTTAAAGGGAATCTTTTAGCAAGTTTTTACTATTTACTCTGAAGTCAGCATGATGTAGGGATTAACGCAAAGAATTCAACGATATACAATACACACCAAAAGTTTGGACACACCTTCTTATTCAAAGAGTTTTCTTTATTTTCATGACTATGAAAATTGTAGATTCAAACTGAAGGCATCAAATCTATTAATTAACACGTGGAATTATTTACTTAACAAAAAAGTGTGAAACAACTGAAAATATGTCTTATATTCTAGGTTCTTTAAAGTAGCCACCTTTTGCTGTGATTACTGCTTTGCACACTCTTGGCATTCTCTTGATGAGCTTCAAGAGGTAGTCACCGGAAATGGTTTTCACTTCACAGGTGTGCCCTGTCAGGTTTGATAAGTGGGATTTCTTGCCTTATAAATGGGGTTGGGACCATCAGTTGTGTTGTGCAGAAGTCTGGTGGATACACAGCTGATAGTCCTACTGAATAGACTGTTAGAATTTGTATTATTGCAAGAAAAAAGCAGCTAAGTAAAGAAAAACGAGTGACCATCATTACTTTAAGAAATGAAGGTCAGTCACTCCGAAATATTGGGAAAACTTTAAAAGTGTCTCCAAGTGCATTTGCAAAAACCATCAAGTGCTACAAAGAAACTTGCTCACATGAGGACCGCCCCAGGAAAGGAAGACCAAGAGTCACCTCTGCTGTGGAGGATAAGTTCATCCGAGTCACCAGCCTCAGAAATCGCAGGTTAACAGCAGCTCAGATTAGAGACCAGGTCAATGCCACACAAAGTTCAGCAGCAGAACCATCTCTACAACAACTGCTAAGAGGAGACTTTGTGCAGCAGGCCTTCATGGTAAAATAGCTGCTAGGAAACTGCTAAGGACAGGCGACAAGCAGAAGAGACTTGTTTGGGCTAAAGAACACAAGGAATGGACATTAGACCAGTGGAAATCTGTGCTTTGGTCTGATGAGTCCAAATTTAAGATCTTTGGTTCCAACCACCGTGTCTTTGTGCGACGCAGAAAAGTTGAATGGATGCACTCTTCATTCCTGGTTCCCACCGTGAAGCATGGAGGAGGAGTTGTGATGGTGTGGGGGTGCTTGGCTGGTGACACTGTTAGCGATTTATTCAAAATTGAAAGCATACTGAACCAGCATGGCTACCACAGCATTTTGCAGCGGAATGATATTCCATCCGGTTTGCATTTAGTTGGACCATCATTTATTTTTCCACAGGAGAATGACCCCAAACACACCTCCAGGCTGTGTAAGGGCCATTTGACCAAGAAGGAGAGTGATGGGTGCTACGCCAGGTGACCTGGCCTACACAGTCACCAGACCTGTACCCCATCGAGATGGTTTGGGGTGAGCTGGACCACAGAGTGAAGACAAAAGGGCCAACAAGAGCTAAGATTTTCTGGGAACTCCTTCAAGACTGTTGGAAGACCATTTCCGGTGACTACCTCTTGAAGCTCATCAAGAGAATGCCAAGAGTAATCACAGCAAAAGGTGGCTACTTTGAAGAACCTAGAATATAAGACATATTTTCAGTTGTTTCACACTTTTTTGTTAAGTATGTAATTCCACATGTGTTAATTCATAGTTATGATACCTTCAGTGTGAATCTAAAATTTTCATAGCCATAAAAATAAAGAAAACACTTTGAATCAGAAGGTGTGTACAAACCTTTGGTCTGTACTGTATCTCTTATCAAGTAGCCTGTTGTAGTTTACTTGTAGTATATGTTTTAGCTTCATGAGATTACTATTGCCGGAGTAGGTCAGCAGAGGTCAGTTAGTCTGACATGCACCCTACTGTGATTAGCAGCGCAGTGCTTATTGATATTATCCATACAGAGCTTGGTGTGGGTGGGGACAGTGTTCTCAGCTCTGTTGCATTGCTAAATATAAAAACTCTGATTAAGTCAGAACCGCTGCACCCAGTAATCTAAGTGATACACCGTTGGATTCATAGTCTCTTTGCCTACGTCATGCTGCTCTCAGATGAGGTATGAAAAACCTACTGACAGATTCCCTTTAAGGAATAAAGGAAGATACTTATACATCATGCATCACCATCAGGTAAGCATTTTACAAATTTAAGATATTACCTGCAGGAGAGTGATGGCCCTAAACATAGTCAGTGTCATTATGATCTTCAGCATAAAGAAGAGCAAAGAGTCCTGGAAGTGATGATGTGATCCTTACATTAAAGTGTGTGTGATTACATGCAGAATACATGCCTAAAGTTCTCCTTTACACGTTCAATTTTTATTTTGTTCATTGTTAAAAATAATTTAACAGTTCTATTTTTTAAAACATTTTTACTTTGCAGCATTTTGTCCACACCTGCCTAAAACATTTGCACAGTACATTTGATAAAAATACATATAGAAGTTTTATTATGTATACATATTACTTTGCTTTGATCATTTGATGATATGTTTTTATGGTTGCACAGAGGTCAGGTAATATTTCTAACCAAAATTTACAAAAGAAATGTAGCTTTCTGTACCTTTTTGTCTTTCATAAAGATACCTTTGCTAATTAAAGAGAATTCCAAATGCCTAGAGGCTGAGGTTTTCCCCATTTTACTGTACTTGTACCTAAAAAGCGATACACTTAGGGTTCGTTCACATTGGTGTATAGTCTGGACACGTGCTATGCGATATTTAATCAGATAGTGCTCCCTCCAATGTAATAAAAAGGTTAATGCCGGCTGAATATTACCAGCTGGCACTAAGCCAGAGGTTCATAATGACAGGCCAATGTTAGACCCAGCCATTAGGACCTCTAAGTAAATATTAAATAAAAAACCACACCATGAAAAATATTTTATTTGCAAATGTGAACACACAAAATAAAATACTTTATTAGAAAAATACACAGAAACACATCCCTCATTAACTATGTTTATTACCAACAGAACAACCCTACATGCAAATCCTCTCTGATGTCCTTCGCTGCGGAACCCGAAAAACACTGCAAAATGTCTGCTGGATGATGTCACAGTAAACTTCACCTAAGTTCAGCACCAGCGACGCGGCTGAGCTCTGACCTTGGGTGAACTTTCCTATGTCACCTTGCTCTGTAGATGATAAAATGTATGGGCTCTTTCCAGTTTACTCCAACAGCCAATCGCAGGTGCCCACTCTCTGTGACAGCATCTGGGATTGGCTATTCCTCAGTTCAACAGTGAATACCCAGGAAGTTAGAGTGGCCCCAAAAGAACAAGCAGGAGGATGCCAGTAAGTTTAACTCTTATGTTTAATCCATGTTTTCTTTCTTTTTTTAGCCTCCCCAGTTGAACGTGAACCTGAACTGTAACACAGATATCTCAGGAAAGTCCACATTTGAGGTGTATGTCTGTTCGGTGAGGACCCCAAACTTTACAGTTCAGGTTCGCCCATCCCTGCTTATGTCAATTCAGCATGAGAAAGAAATTGCAGTATGTCGGAGAGTGCACACCCATTCAAATCAATTGGTGCAAGTGATATCAATTGGTGCAAGATTTCATCTGAGTGCAGTTCATTATATGCCGACATAGACTATGGACAATTTTCTCTGCACCTGTGATCCGATTATCACATGTGAGGGAATCAGAGAAAAGTGTATGACACTTGGCTCACACATGAGAGAATCATCGATCTTCTTAGTGAAACTTTATGAACAAGACTTTAAATAGCTTTCCAGTTTGGCCAATTTTAATCACATTGATCAGTTGATTGCCAAGATGTGCATATGTAGTCCAGTTGAGACAAATGGACTAAAGCCGGCATCACACGTGTCAATATCGCTAGCGACATCGCCAAAAAGTGACGTTGCTAGCGATATCGCAAGTGCGTTGTGCTGTGTAACAGCGTGACACAACTGCGATATATCTCTGGTTGCAGGTTGACAGGTTTACGAGGGTGAACATAAACCTGTCCATCTGCAACCAGCGATTAGGCTGGATCGCGCCGTCTGACACTGCAATAGCGATGTTGGTGGCGATCCAGCCTATTCTGCTGCATTGCTGCAGATCACTTGCTGGGTTGATTCCAGCCTAGCGAGCGATGGCTCCGCCCACATCACCGCGGCGTCACCGGCGACATCCTGCCATGTGACAGCTGGTCTGTGATGTCGGAAGCGACATGCACCCGCGCATCGCTTCCGACATCACAGGCCAGATTTACACGTGTGATGGGGCCTTTACAGTGATCAGCTAATTAACAGGATGGCTTACTCTGTGAAAATAGTCAGCCTCATTAACATTTGTGAAGATGCAGTCCAGTTAGGACAAAGGGACTACAGTAGTAACTCCCAAAATTATTTTGGTATTGGAATTATTCCCTTTTCCAGCTCTGAAAGTGACATGCAGAACTATCGGAAATAATACATTTCCCATGCTTACCCATAGGCAAGAACAGTCTGGAGACTACTGACAATAATGACAGCTCCAAGTATGTTGTTAAGAATTCCTTAATCATAGTCTACAGGCTTTGCTTTTACTGTTGTTTTTCTATGAAATATAAAGAAAAGTAGACTATTACTTTTGTTTTGGCCACCTTTATTATTTTGATATGTTGTGCAGGCTGCTAGGTGACACTCTGAAATGACGCACATCTGTAAATCTTTACCGGTAGAAGATTTGTGTGAAATGTAAAATAGCAGACAAGTTTATTTCTTTCAAGGCAGACAAAGGTAAATGAAATAGTAAATCACTGACACCACTTGCCACTAGCAGTCAGCTTGATATGTATGTACAGCATTTTTATAGCCTTATATTCACAAATGTAAAGTGATGCACTTAAATAAAATAAAACTCAAGATCCAGCATCTAACTTTTAGCCGTGCAGTCTATGCAGCGCAGGTCATTCATTAGATGTAATGGTTTTACAGTACATTGTATATCAGTTTTCCATCTGGAGAGTAAAAATATTTCATAATGCACATCTATTTTACTGTAGTTCTGCTAGGGCAGTGACCCGTTTAGGTGTAATTTCATAGCTCTGAAACTTTCAGATGGCAGCTATGCAGCCAACTGCTATAATGAAGCTTATAGTCAGCTGGAATTACGGACATAGCGTGTTTCCCATTACAGAATTAAGAATTAGAGGGGTTAACCCTATCTGATGAAATTAGCATAAAACTTTGTAAAGGAGTCCCAAATCTAAAGATCAGTCATCAAAATCAGGATTATTAATTTGACCACTGACATACTGACTATGGAAAATGCTAGGGGCCCAATTCATCAAAGCTTCCATCCAGGAATCTGTTGAAGAAGCTCTGTGAATGTGGAATGGGTTGGTAGCAGAGCAGGGGAATGATGCCTCAGTTTGTCCAATGAACTGTTGCACCGCATATGTCAAAAATCACACTCCAGTACCTGATTGGAGTGAGATATCCGACATAGCACACGGAGGCATTCGTCACTTGTCAGACACTCCAGATTCATCAAGATGCTTGCATCACTTCGTGAATAAGGAGAGTTTGAACAGAAAATTCCATAGGGTATATTTTAGACCTTTTTACCTAGCTCTTAACAACTCCATAAAAATCACTTATAAAAAGGAGAGACAACAATGGAGTAGGTTTGCTTATAACCAAAGTGATGTATAGATTTATTACAAAGTGCAACATATATATATATATTTATTCATTTATATAGCGCTATTAATTCCATAGCATGTTACATACATCAATAATGCTGTCTCTCTTGGAGCTCACAATCTAAACATCCTAACAGTATGTCTTTACAATGTGGGAGGAAACTGGAGTGCCCAGAGGAAACCCATGCAAACACGGGGAGAACATACATACTCTTTGCAGATGTTGTCCTTGGTGGGAATTGAGCCCAGGACCTCAGGGCCTCCGGGCCTCAGTGCTGCAAGGGCTGGAGTGCTGACCACTTGAGCCACCGTGCCGCCCCGCCACATAAAGTAGGATTAAAATATGATGCAAAATGTCTTACAGATGAAACAGAACTTCATTTTGCCCTATATATTTATATTCTGATACCTAAAATTAGGTGAATGTCACATAATTATAATACATATTTAAAGTGACTTTAAGTCTTTCTTTGGAAGTGATAATTGACATGGCCTCCAACACATCCCCTACATGGGTGATTGTAATTTTTCCTCAAATTCTACTTCTCTACTTAGATGTATGAGTGCTAAGCTACATACACTGTCTTTTTGTATTTCCAAAAAAATATTAGCATATGGGTAAAATTTCAGGGCCTAATCAGATTTGAGGAGATGCGGTGAAGAAGATACTTTTCTAAGCACTATAAGTCAGGGAACTTTTAATCCTACCATCTGTGATATTGTTTGATTAATTGCTGCCAAGCTGGTTTTCCCTTTTTTCTTAAATTCTGCATAGAGCACATCCATCTTGAGGTGAACATTAATAAATACCTGGTTGAAAACCTTGCAAAGGCAATCCTTTGGGAAGGTGTCATTAGAACTTTTTTTTTTGAACAATTGAAAATATCTCAAGTTTTAATGTTTTTTATTTAAATACCGTATATACTCGTGTATAAGCCGACCCGTGTATAAGCCGACCCCCCTACTTTGGCCCCCAAAATCTGGGAAAAACTATTGACTCGTGTATAAGCCGAGGGTGGACCCCAGCACAGGTATACAGCCCTCAGCAGTGTGGTATACAGCAGCCCCTGAGGTATACAGCAGCAGCCCCAGTGGTATATACAGCAGCAGCCCCAGTAGTTAGTATACAGCAGCCCCAGAGGTATATACAGCAGCCCCAGTGGTAGTATACAGCAGCCCCAGAGGTATATACAGCAGCAGCCTCAGTGGTATAAACAGCAGCAGCCCCCAGGGTATATACAGCAGCAGCCCCAGGGTATATACAGCAGCAGCCCCAGGGTATATACAGCAGCAGCCCCATGGTATACACAGCAGCATCAGCCCCATGGTATACACAGCAGCAGCCCCATGTTATACACAGCAGCAGTCCCATGTTATATACAGCAGCCCCATGTTATACACAGCAGCAGCCCCATGTTATACACAGCAGCAGCCCCATGTTATACACAGCAGCAGCCCCATGTTATATACAGCAGCAGCCCCATTTTATATACAGCAGCAGCCCCATTTTATATACAGCAGCAGCCCCATTTTATATACAGCAGCAGCCCCATTTTATATACAGCAGCAGCCCCATGTTATACAGCAGCAGCCCCATGTTATACAGCAGCAGCCCCATTTTATATACAGCAGCCCCATGTTATACAGCAGAAGCCCCATTTTATATACAGCAGCCCCATGTTATACAGCAGCAGCCCCATGTTATACAGCAGCAGCCCCATTTTATATACAGCAGCCCCATGTTATACAGCAGCAGCCCCATGTTATACAGCAGCAGCCCCATTTTATATACAGCAGCCCCATGTTATACAGCAGCCCCATGTTATATGCAGCAGCAGCCCGAGGTATACAGCCCCCCCCCCCCAGAGGTATACAGGCCCCCCCGTGCTCCTTAAACCTGTAAAGGAAGATGATTATACTTATCGCTGTCCGGCTGCCGTCCCCGCTCTCCATCGCGCTCCTCCATCTGCATCGCGCTCCTCCATCTGCATCGCGCTCCTCCATCTTCCGGCTTCCGACTTCCTGTGTTCTGCGCCGACAATGACGTCATTGTCGGTGCAGACAGGAAGCCGGAAGATGGAGGAGCGCGATGCAGATGGAGGAGCGCGATGGAGAGCGGGGACGGCAGCCGGACAGCGATAAGTATAATCCTCTTCCTTTACAGGTTTAAGGAGCACGGGGGGGGCCTGTATACCTCTGGGGGGGGGGCGCCCGTATAGTGACTCGCGTATAAGCCGAGGGGGTAACTTTTCAGCCCAATTTTTGGGCTGAAAAACTCGGCTTATACGCGAGTATATACGGTAAGCATTTGTTTTTAATGGAGTAAAATATGAAAAATAATTTTAAAAGGATTAATTTTCTTTCCACGTTTAAGCAATGGGGGTGAGGCAGCTGCTGAAATTTGCCTTGAAATCTAGTTTGGTTCCAAAAGGATTAAGGAAGATGAACTTAAGGATTATGGTATGGAACCATTTTGTTGGTGACTGCGAAGTGATACTGACAAGTACACAGGGTCACAGAGCATGGCTGGCAGCAACAATTCTGTTAGTTGGTACTACTTGCTGTATCATAGGAGGGAAGAAGAGAGAGCCCCCCCTATAATCGGGCTGTCACAATATTATGCTGCCCTGGACAGTGTAGTTTTGTTCTACAAAAGTAATTATGTTATGGCCCTTATGGACAAACAGACCCAGGTGAGACCTGAATTTCAGAGCCAACCATTTGACAATTTACAATACCTGAGATTGCCCTCGTCAGGAGAATAGTGAATGCCCAGCGTGTGGGGAAGCGGACAAGGCCCCACGCGTGTGGCGATATGCGTTGCCACTCTCCGTCTTGACTTGCTGTTTAATAAGCTGCAGTTAGACACTTAGAGCAAAGGTCCCCAATCTGTAGCTCGGGAGCAACAGGTGGCTCACAGGCCCATGATGTGTGGCTTGCAACAGTCTTCCAACTTGGTGCATGAGCAACAGGTCTAGCAAAGAACTATGAAAAGCAGATATCCAGATGGGGGCTTTTGTGAGTAGTCCTATATAGAAAATCAAATCTAGATGGGGGAAATATAGAAATCCCTGGATCTTGGTTTACTGCTTTGATGTGATCTCTCTGGACAAGCTGTCATTATACCGGTAATGGGGGCTGTGGCTATCACTACTATGAGGAGAGCAGGAGCTGGATGTAGCTCATGACCTTCTCTTATTGTTGAATGTGGCTCATGAACCTCTCTCAAAGTTAAATGTGGCTCTCAAGGTCAGAAAGGTTTGGAAAAGTGATGAGCGAGTATAATCGTTACTATTCTTTACTCGCACGAATAGTATGATATTTGCGACACTCATCCTTCTGCGAGTGTTTTGGATTTTACTCGTAATATTCAAGTGAGATGAAACGCATGTTTGTTGACTGATTTTCAACCAATATACATGCTGGGATTGCTTACCAGTCATAGTAATGCCGTATTCATCTTTGATAATGGCATGACTGTGATTGGCAGGAACAGTATAACCAAAATAACCAGAAAAAAAAGATGGATGAGAGATGGATGAGAACAGGCTCAAACTGCATGGGAACAGTAGTCAGACATAATATAGACTGACTGCATACTGTTTTGCCATACAGCTTTCTGCTCTGAGTGACAGAGCATAGTGAATATAGATAGAAGAACAGGTAGATCAGGCTTACAATACTCTCAGTGCTGCTCCCTGGGCTCCTGCTGAATCACTTCCAGGGCCACCCAATAAGCTACTTGCATATTCACTGTACTGTCAGGCAAACAGGCAATCACAGATGCTCACATTCTGTGAGCGCCTTTGTGATTGGCTGTTGTATTCAGAGTGCATTTCCACAATCTGGACCGTGATTGTGCTTGATTGCTATAAACATTAGTATAAGGCAACCAAACTGCCGTCATAAAGTGTTAAATAAATAAATAATTTAAAAAAAACCTGTGTGGGACATTGCAGTATTTTTACGTCTAGCCCAGTAAAAGCGGAAAGCTGCGAGCTGCCGCCCTCAGCTGCGTAATTTTACCTTGTCTGGCAAAAGAATGCATGGGCTACACCCTAGTTTTAATTGCTAGCCAAGGTAAAACTAGGCAGCTTGGGGCTGCAGCCCATAGCTGGCTGCTTTATCTGTGCTGAGAATGAAAAATACAAGGGACCTCAATGCACTGTGTGGTGAATATACAAAAATGCTGGACAGCCAGCCTGGTCTAATAGTATGGGCGTGATCAATAGTCTGTATGCAGTCACTTTGCATCGCACGTACCTGTGTGACTGACGCCCTATGGTAACCTTATCTGTGTACATATACAGTCATGGCCAAAAGTATTGACACCTCTGCAATTCTGTCAGATAATACTCAGTTTCTTCCTGAAAATGATTGCAATCACAAATTCTTTGGTATTATTATCTTCATTTAATTTGTCTTCAATGAAAAAAACACAAAAAGAATTGTCCTAAAGCCAAATTGGATATAATTCGACACCAAACATAAAAAAGGGGGTGGACAAAAGTATTCGCACCCTTAGAAAAATCATGTGATGCTTCTCTAATTTGTGTAATTAACAGCACCTGTAACTTACCTGTGGCACCTAACAGGTGTTGGCAATAACTAAATCACACTTGCAGCCAGTTGACATGGATTAAAGTTGACTCAACCACTGTCCTGTGTCCTTGTGTACCACATTGAGCATGGAGAAAAGAAAGAAGACCAAAGAACTGTCTGAGGACTTGAGAAACCAAATTGTGAGGAAGCATGAGCAATCTCAAGGCTACAAGTCCATCTCCAAAGACCTGAATGTTCCTGTGTCTACCGTGCGCAGTGTCATCAAGAAGTTTAAAGCCCATGGCACTGTGGCTTACCTCCCTAGATGTGGACAGAAAAGAAAAATTGACAAGAGATTTCAACGCAAGATTGTGCGGATGGTGGATAAAGAACCTTGACTAACATCCAAACAAGTTCAAGCTACCCTGCAGTCCGAGGGTACAACAGTGTCAACCTGTACTATCCGTCGGCGTCTGAATGAAAAGTGACTGTATGGTAGGATACCCAGGAAGACCCCACTTCTTACCCCGAGACATAAAAAATCCAGGCTGGAGTTTGCCAAAACTTACCTGAGAAAGCCTAAAACGTTTTTGAAGAATGTTCTCTGGTCAGATGAGACAAAAGTAGAGCTTTTTGGGCAAAGGCATCACCATAGAGTTTACAGGAGAAAAAAAGAGGCATTCAAAGAAAAGAACACGGTCCCTACAGTAGGGTGATGACAATTTTAAAAATTTTGCAAAACGAAAATGAAACCCCTTACATTGGAGGAACAATTGCATTCAAATTACATTAGTATAATCAAATTTGTAAAACATTCAAAAAAGTTCCCCCTCTTTTTCATTTCAAAATTTTCAAAAAAAAGATTTTTTGTGTTTTAATTTTAATCTATAAAGAAAATATCTTTCTAAGTTGTAACAAAAAGTGGTATTTTATTCACATCTTGAACATTCTGGAATATTTTAAAACATTTTGTAATTTAGTATTATCTTTTCTTTTTCCGTGCCAAGCTTCCAGTTTTACGATCAAGGAGTGCAGGACAGGTCATTCAGAAAATGTCTTCTAGAAATTCCAGCAACAGTGTAAAGGCAAACAGGTCTATCTGGACGAGGAATCTACCCTCCTATTCTCAACACAAAAGGGATTCCAAGTATTCCATATGTTGAAAAGCTCTCCAATCTCATGCGGATGCCAACGAACTGCCAAATTCTTGGAAACTTCAGTTTTCTGTTCAACAGCGAGAAACGGCGACTGGATCGAATAAAAAATATGATAATGGATATAGAATTGCTCTGGAGGGAAACTCTAGACTTGCTATGAATGGCCAAATGCCTGGTTCCAGTCGAAATACTACAACGAAGCATCCTTCAATTAACTGTTAACCTCACTCACCAAGACAAAGTGCAAGAAGGCAAATAAGTGTTTGAAGGCGCACTGGTTGGTCAAGGAGTCATTCATTGACATTCCCAGATCTAACCAAAATGCTGAACATGCTGTAAAACTGATGGAGGAACTACATGCGAAATCGAAAAAAATTGAATTTTTTAATCTAAAATTCATAGGAAAAAATAATTTTTAAACACTTCTTTTGTACATATTGTACTTATAATTAACTGTTTTATACCGTATTTGTTAAAAAAACAATAATAAAAGTTGCTTAGTTATTACTATTATCGTTTCAATAATGCAAAATTGCATGTCCTTTTTTGGGGGGGGGAAACAATTTTTGCCTTATTTCATTTGAATGAAAGGGGGAACTTTTTTAAAAAAACAAAAAAAAGCAATACTTATTCTTAAATAACCCATAAAAGTTCCACCATTGCACATGGTTTCATAAAAAATTTTTTTTGTCATTACACTACCCTACAGTCAAACATGGCGGAGGTTCCCTGATGTTTTGGGGTTGTTTTGCTGCCTCTGGCACTGGACTGCTTGACCGTGTGCATCTAAAAAATGAAAATGCGCAAAGGGTCTTATCCGTATTATAAATCAAATCCCATACAGTGTGAAAACTGCTCACCTGATACGGTTGTGAAGCCCACAACCAGCTTGATCGCTCAAACACAGCAGCCGCAGCCAGGACCGCACTTCCACAATCGTGGGGGTGAAACTCTATCCGGGAACACTCCAGTGTTTCTAATACTTATTGGAGCAGCGGCGGTGACCGTGTGCATGGCATTATGAAGTCTGAAGACTACCAACAAATTTTGCAGCATAATGTAGGGCCCAGTGTGAGAAAGCTGGGTCTCCCTCAGAGGTTATGGGTCTTCCAGCAGGACAATGACCCAAAACACACTTCAAAAAGCACTAGAAAATGGTTTGAGAGAAAGCACTGGAGACTTCTAAGGTGGCCAGCAATGAGTCCAGACCTGAATCCCATAGAACACCTGTGGAGAGATCTAAAAATGGCAGTTTGGAGAAGGCACCCTTCAAATATCAGGGACCTGGAGCAGTTTGCCAAAGACAAATGGTCTAAAATTTCCAGCAGAGCATTGTAAGAAACTCATTGATGGTTACCGGAAGCGGTTGATCGCAGTTATTTTGGCTAAAGGTTGTGCAACCAAGTATTCGGCTGAGGGTGCCAATACTTTTGTCCAGCCCATTTTTGGAGCTTTGTGTGAAATGATCAATGTTTTGCTTTTTGCTTCATTCTCTTTTGTGTTTTTTCATTGAAGACAAATTAAATGAAGATAATAATACCAAGTAATTTGTGATTGCAATCATTTTCAGGAAGAAACTGAGTATTATCTGATAGAATTGCAGGGGTGGCAATACCTTTTGCCATGACTGTAAATACCACCAATCACCTCCTCATGTTGTGGCAGGTTGAGAGTGATTGCTGTATTATGCACTTGTGTTGCCTTTATCATTGGGACCATCTGTGTCCTGCTAAGTGCAATGAATATCAGACCTTGACTTTTGTTAGTGGTAAGGTTTAGGAATTATTGACCTTTTAGTATTTTTCTGAAACTACCTGAACAAGTCGGATGCTACTGTACACAATTATAAGTCTACTAGATGGGTGCCCGATGCACAATGCATCGGGATTCTAGCCGAGCGAGTCTCTGACTCGCAATGGCCGCTTCGCGGCCAATGCTTCGCGCTGCTAAGGCGACTCGCCATGCCCGCTGCGCGGGCATAGCGAGTCGCCTTACAACTGGTCGCATTGGCCGCTGCGCGGCCAATGCATTTTTCGTATCCACATGACCACGCTGAGTCGCATGCGACTTTGGTGCGCGAAATCCATTCGTGATTATATAATAGATAAGCAAAAACTGGACCTCTGGTGTATTTGGTGTTTGCTCACAAAGCGCATCTCTACAGGATTAAAAAAAAACATGGTCTAAAACCAGACTTTCCAATTTGGACTAGGCAATTAAAGGGAACCTGTCACCTACCTAAGCCCCCAGGCTATCACTGTCCCTGCATCTTCCTACTAGTACTCTAACTATCCCTTTCTATGCTAAATCTGCCCTCTGACTTTCTAATAAAAGCTTTTTGATACTCACTCATTAGGATGCTAATAATCTGGGGGGCTACCATTGCTAGCCCCCCTGGGCATGCTCTCTGTGACTCCATCGCCAGCTCCGATGGGCGTGATAATTGCATCTGAATGCGTGCTCCCCTTCACCTGGCTCGTCCGTTGGCTGAGTGCTGGGAATGACTCTGAACTTCCAGTACTCCATAGCGCGACTTCGGGCTCAGCAGTACTCATGCTCTGTGGAGCACCATACGTCAGGTGAGCTGGGACAGGTAGTGATAGCCTGGGGGTCTTTAGGTAGGTGACAGGTTCCCTTTAAAGTCTTATAATGTCTATCCTGGACGAATAGTACTTAGCTTGACCTTCTCTATATTTTGACAACTGGACCAATAGACAGCAAAATAAATTTTATTTTGTGAATGGAAATAAAGAACAGGGTCTATTTATTTTTTAAGCCAATGTCTCTGAACATTTGTATTTATTTATGATATTTTCTTACATTTGACTTTTCTTCCACATCCAATTCATGAGAATAAACTTTGGGCAATAAACTTATACATATAAACAACGATCTCACAGCATTCACCTTACAGTATGTGTTATGTATATAATTTTCTGATTTATAACAAGGGGTTAGATTAACCATCTTTTTTGAATTTTTACATGTGATAACATGAAACATTTTCTATCACTCGGCTTTCATGAAAAACAGATGGTTCACCGTGAAGAGCCAAATTTAAGCGCACATAACACTCAGATCTTCTGACTGCTACAATGCAAAAGAGACAGATATGCAGCCAACTGCTCACTTTAGAACTAAACATTTGCACATTCTGTTTTGCACATATGCTAATTAACCCTCTTTTCATTTGCCCAAAGCCCTTCATGAGATGTACACATTATATACATACATTTTATCACCCTGCATTACACCCCATGCTATTGATGTGCTTCAATACAAATTATAATGAGCATACTCTGTGCTTTACTGACGATGTAGACTGTTAATGAGATATCTTTCAAATCTGTTATAGTCTGTAATACCGAAAATATCTCGGCAATGCTTGCCTGGAGTGTTATGTCATAATGCGTTTGGTAAGAAGCAGAGTATAAACTCCTCTGCCAAGATTTCAGTCCAACTCTCAAGAATACTTGACTGCTGTGCAGGTATGCCATTAAAAGCATTTCTGAATTGGGTAGATCATGGACTCCAAGAATGCAGTTGTTATTTTTACAAAATATCAGCAGTAAATACCTTGAAGGTTAAAAAAGTGGAATATCAAGAAAGCAACTATTAAAATATACAAATGATATTTTTTAGTTGCTCTATTATTAGATGAAATAATCATCTGCTTCATTTACAAAATAAAAAATTAGAAATAAAGAGATAAACTATAAATTCAGAAAATATTCTGAATGACAGAGAAATATTTAGTCTACATCCTAGAGTTGTTGAAAGAGTCTAGGCATTCTATGTAAATATGTTTTGTTTTTCTTGCTATGGATGAAAGTTACTAATTGCTGCCATTATTAACCCCTTCACGACCTATGAAGTACACATCATTGGTCACCTAGAACCCTTTGATGCGAGCTCGCACTGTGAGCCTGCATCATCACCTGCACATCCCAGCTGCGATGTGTATGTAACAGCGCCGATCAGATCAGCAATCCAATCGACGCTGTTAACCCTTTGGATCACTTTGTCATTCACTGACAGAATGATCCAAAGCTGGAATTGCAGGTCTTGTGAAAAAACCATGGGACCTGCATGCTGTTAACTTGGCAGTCCGTGGTCTTGCAATGACCCCTAAAGCTTTCCTGATTCACTTTCTGCTAGTGATATTGTAGCGTCCAGGCTTTGGTGTACTCGGGGGTCAGGCGGCAAGGGTTAAATCTCCGGTTGTCACGGGGGATGGCGGCCGCACCTGACTCCGTGTCCAGGGGTATTTTTTGAAAAGGGGGTTTTATATACAAGGGATTATTTACAGTTTGTTGTCGTGACGCCACCTGCAGTTTCTGGTGAGTAGCACTAACGCCGCCACAGTCCACTGGAGGTCAGTGGTATTGTGGCTGAGATGGTGTAGTCCACCGCAGGTAGGACTGGACCTCCGGGGCCGCGTAGTGAGGATGGACAGCTTGGAGTGGAGCTGGGATGGTTTAGGGAGTACGGGAGCAGTCTATGAGAGTACTGGGAGTGGAGAAAAAGGATACACACACACGCAAGAAAGTCTCTTTTACCTTTTACTGTTGTTGAGCAGGTAAAACGGTCCAGGGCACTGACGGGTGGACAGATTGCACAGTGGGTCCCAACAGCAAGTGGGTATAAGGCCTCCTCTGCTTTGTAGTGATATCTGAAGCACAGCCTGCTTGCAGCCTGACTTACCTCCTCTCTCTTCCTGACTGTAGTGTCTTCCTCTCCTCCTGTGTGGTCTCCGGGTTACCTTCTCTGAACACTGCGGCTTTGCCCTGCTGTGTTTGATTCTCTCTATTGACCCACACAGGATATCAGGTAGTCGAAGCCTTCATGGTGCGACAGGGTTTTCTGTGGTCCTACAGTGTCCCACAGGTGCGGATCCCCAATATCCGGTGCTTCTCCTGGGACGAACTCTCTCAAGTTCCTCGCTCCCTTTTCTGTCCTAAGCTCCTTGCCTTCAGCCCCACTCAGACTTGCAGGACGTAGAAGGGCCACTCCGGGTCACTGGTTTGGAACTAAACGCAGCACTGACAACCTGGACGTCTTCGCAGCTCTCCTAGCGTCTGCACACTCTGACTAAATCCACTCCCAGCAGCAGTATTTATAGGGGATCTTGCCTAAAGTTGGCAAGTGTAGCTCCCCCTACTGTGCCAGGGTGGAAGGTGTTGTATGTAGTAGGTACCTGCTGTGGAAACCCAGCTGTGCATGAGAGAAGTCTGTGGCTACCTGCGTGAGCAGGGCGCCACAATATCATCTACAGGAAGTGAGCATATCCCCTTTTTTCAGATAGGCTGTAGCCCATCATAACAAAGGGGAAGTGATAAGACAGTTGAGTGCTGAGGCCCTCTAGTGGTTAAAGTAAAATATTAAAAAAAAACAGAAAAGTTCAAATGACCCCTCTTTTGCACCATTGAAAATAAAACTATTAAAATTTTGTTAAAATACACGCATTTGGTATTTCCAGGTCCAGAAATGCCCAATCTATCAAAATATAAAATCAATAAATCAGATCTGTAAACTGCATAATGTTAAAAAAAAAGTCCAAACACCAAAATTAAGTTTTTTTGGTTGCTGTAACATTGTAATAAAATGCAATAATGGGCAATTAGACAGTGCATTCACCCAAAAACGGTATAATTAGAAATGTCAGCTCAAGGCACAAAAAATAAGCCATCACACAGCCCCAGATCCTGAAAAATGAGAACGCTACGGGTCACAGAAAAAATGTCATCAAAAGCGCAATTCTTTTTCTTTAAACACTGCTGAATTTTTATTCACCACTTAGGCAGCATTCACACTGGCATTTTTTTAAAATGCGGCTGATCCAGCAGATTTACCACATCTGCTACATCTGCCGCCTAACGGCCGCACTTGTGGCACACTTGCAGCAAGCCCCATGCATTGTCTATGGGACTTGCGGCAGGTGCAGCAAGTGTGGTTCTGCCGACCACATTTTTTTTTCACGGCCTCAAGTGCCGCATCTGCCGCGACAGGCAAAACCGCACTTGCTGCACCTGCGGAAAGCCCCATAGACAATGCATGGGGCTTGCCACAAGCATGCTGCAATTGCGGCCGTTAGGCTTCGATTCACTAGATGCGGTATATCTGCTGCATCTGCCGCATTTTCAAAAAAATGCCAGTGTGAAAGGGGCCTTAGATAACAGTAAAAGTACACATGTTTGGTATCTATGAACTTGAACCGGCCCGAGGCATCATACTGACATGTCAGTTATATCATATAGTGAACATGGTGAACAAAAAAAAACAAAAAACAAACGTGTAATTGCACTTTTTTTTGTAATTTCACTGCTCTTGGAGATTTTTTCCCTTTTACACTATATGGTAAAATAAATGATTTAATTTGAAAGTACAATTTGTCCCGCAAAAAACAAGCTGTCATATTTTTATAGTGATGGAAAAATAAAAAGTTATGGCTCTTGGAAGAATGGGAGGAAAAACGAAAGACTAAAAAATGGAAAATCGCCAAAGGGTGAAGGGGTTAAACCACATACGTTGTTCATTATCATTTAGATTTTTGTAGAATTCAAATATTCAATAATTCTCAATTGTAATGTAAATGTAATGTAAAATCTCTTGGTTTTTAAATGTAGTTTTTCTTGTAGCTTCAGTAGCATCGTAAAGATACAGTTTTGAGTCACTTTACTGCTATCAAGTGTGAATTTTTCACTTATATTTTACCAGATTATGGCATGTCTTTTATTGTTGGGGTACAAATTTATAGTCAATAATCAAGAATAACAGAATAAAGAATATACTTTCTTCTATTTCAAAAAGATTTTTTACTAAAGTTTTTGAGGCTGCAAATGCCGGCTTCACACCACAGATTTTCGAGTCCGGGGCTGTCCGGAGTAAACCAGACAGCCCCGGATCCAAATTTTCTCCTCATGTATCCCTTTGGGGCCAGATGGTTGTTATTTGCCTTTTCGGGAGGATCCGGTTTTGTCCGATTTTTTGCTTTGCACACAAAAGCGGAGCTTGCATCATTTTTTTGTGTCCGATGCAAAAATCGGACAAAACCAGATCCTCCAGTATCCTACCGGATCCAGCGCCCATAACATGGGTGTCTATGGGCACTGGATCACGCCAGAATCGGCAGAAAATTGTGCCTGTTTCCAGACACCGGGCGCTGAAGGAGCAGCGACTGCTAAAAGCAGCTGCCGCTGAATTTCAGTACCTGGAGGGCTCCACGGCTGAAATTTCAGCACCGTACCCAGCTCCCCTGCAGCCGAGGTGCTGACATTTCAGCACCAGACAGCGCCAGCAATGAAACCGTCAAAAAGCAGGATCATAGGGCAGATTTTCCTTCCTGTTCTGCTTGTCCGGGGCTGTCAGGTTGTGTCCGGTGTATCCTGCAAAACACGGAACACAACCTGACAGCCAGAAACCGTGATGTGAAGCAAGCGAAAGAAAATTGGCTACATTAGCCAACAAGTTATAACATGTTTAATCTGAGTCATTAAGACCTGGGGGAACCCCTCATCATTAGCCTATTTGGAGGGAAACTGTTGAACCTGGAGAAGATCCCACTAAAGGATCAAAAACAATTTTGTTAAAGTATGGTTTTAGTAGTTTTATTGGTCTATTACCACTGATTTTGTCCTGGTTTTAATTGTTACCAGAAATACAAGTAGTTTTAGCATCAGTGAGCTTTTTTGCTCCTCTTTTCTTCTTCAAATACCAGTTTTTATGGACCCACATGGAGATCTGGGTAGGACATGGCAGCAGTCTGAACAGTCTGTACACTGCCATGCTTATGCAGCTCGCCACGTGAGCACTCAATAAACTACCCTGCTATCTCACAGGCCATACAGTACTACTTATGGGAACAGCTGTGTTGTTCTGATTTTCTCCTTATAGTTTCTCCATGGTCACAGACTAAGTTTGCTTTTACATTTATTATATTTATGACATCTGCAAGTTTTTATACTGCTGTTTTGAAAAGTTTGCTTAAAGCACCACTCCAGCATTTTTTTTCAGCACTGGAGTGGTGCTTTTAATCTAAGGCTGCTTTCACATCAGCGGTAATTGCTGATCGCGACAGTTGCAGTGAAAAACCGCAATTGCCGTGATTACCACATAACGGCCGCACTTGCGGTTCACTTGCGGCAAGCACCATGCAATGTCTATGGGGCTCGGGGTAAGTGTGCGATAGGTGCGGCAAGTGCGGTTTCGGCACTTGCGGCAGATGCAGCCGCGAGAAAACCGCAGCTGACCGTGTTTTTTTCATGCCGCAAGCCCCATAGACATTGCATGGGGCTTGCCGCAGGTGAACCGCAAGTGCAGCCGTTATGCGGTAATCGTGGCAGTTGCGGTTTTTTCACCACAACTGCCACAATCAGCGATTACCGCAGATGTGAAAGGGGCCTAAGATCTCAGTATTATACTCACTCTATGGCATCTTTATCTATTACCGATGCCTCTCTGGTTCCGTAATGCCATCTTGTAACCACAACTTTTAGCTGCAAGTCTATGAGAGCAAAAAACAAAGCTCTCATTGACTAATACAGAAATGTCACTATAGTGAGCTGGCAGGTCACTAACTGACGTGAGCAGAATTGATAGAAGATAAAAATGGTGGAAGGTAAGTATAACAGTACGATCAGGGAACTTAGATTGAAAGCACCACTCCAATGGTAATATGAAAAAAAGCTAGAGTGGTGCTTTAAATAAAGAAAAGTCCAATCATTGTTTCTGTGACTGGGTGTTCATCCTTCAATAGAACTATCAAAATAGGCTGATATTTCGCCTTCCCGTCGGTTTCACTTCTGGCTTTTAATTAGTAAAAAGGGAACCCTTAAACAAAAGCAGTATGTGTGACTTCACTCTTTACCTTTACTGTTCATAACTTACAGAAAGCTGTTTTTAGTTTTTTTTTTTGCCTAAAAGTCAGCCATAGCTAGAGAGGCTGATAAAAAAACAAATAAGGCTTAAAGGGAACCAACCACCTCAGATGACGACTATAAGCTGTTAATACATGTCCCTGCACCCTACCTACACCATTCCACCTATGTTTTTCTTAAGAATATTGATAAATGTAAACCGAAATATACACTTTATAAAATTACATGCCTGTGTACTTCTGGGCGTCTCCTTCTGGGTCAGTTACTAGAGGGCTGTGTCTCCAGCAGCATGACTGGCTTCTCTAGCCCTCCCTCTTACTTTGCAGGACGTCACATGAAGGGCGTGATGTTATCTATCAGTGGGCGGGCACGCAAGGCAGCTCCCGTCCCTTCATGTGACGTCCTGCAAAGTAAGAGGGAGGGCTAGAGAAGCCAGTCATGCTGCTGGAGACACAGCCCTCTAGTAACTGACCCAGAAGGAGACGCCCAGAAGTACACAGGCATGTAATTTTATAAAGTGTATATTTCGATTTACATTTATCAATATTCTTAAGAAAAACATAGGTGGAATGGTGTAGGTAGGGTGCAGGGACATGTATTAACAGCTTATAGTCGTCATCTGAGGTGGTTGGTTCCCTTTAATCTGCCGAACAGCTCAACAATACTGATCCAAGTGTCCCCACGAGTCCGAAAGAGATCGTGTCCCAACCACTAGTCAATTAACCGTATCACCAATAAGTGGCCTCAAGTGTCAGGTGACTGATAATCATGATGTCATCTTTGAGGTAGAGTGAAGACAATGAAAAAGAAAGACAGATCCTGAGGGTAAGAACGCCTTCCCTGTTTCTTTTAGCAGCATCTCTTCCTGTGGCTTACCTTTGAAAAGACCTGAAAACCCTTTTAAGAATTACCAAGGGAGAAAAATCATTAAGGTTTATCTTTATTATTTGCTTGAAGTCTATGTATAGTAGTTTGTTTCCTAATAGAAGAAGCAACCGAATCAATGATCTACAATATTAGAGAATATTGTCAATTTCAGGAAATGTTTGAAGATTTCCTTTAAAAGGGAATTCCCAGAACCATTTGAAAGATACTCAAAACTACATACGTTTGCTAGTCCATTGTTTTAATGCTTATGTCAAAGCATTTGAGTGATAAAGTAAAAAAAAAAAAAAATTATGAGATATACTAAATAATAATAATAATTATTATTATTATTATTATAGCGCCATTTATTTAATGCTGCTTTACATGTAAAAAGGGGCATACATAGACAAGTGCAATAATTATGAACAATACAAGGCATAGACAGGTACAGAAGGTAAGAGGACCCTGCCAGCAAGCGCTCACAGTCTACAAGGGATAGATGAGGATACACTAGGAGAGGAGCTGGTCAAGCAGTGGTTTCGTGGACTGAGACTAACTGCAGGTTATTGGCTTGTCGGAACAGGTGGGTCTTCAAGTTTATTAAGTAGTCTATGTTATTGTGGGTTTGTAATGTTCAGCTTAATTTGCTTGCATATACTCATAGACCTTATTCTACAGAAGGGGTACTTGTAGAATAAAATGTTATACACCTAGAACACATTGGATATTATGCATGCACTACAAAGCATATTGTACTCATACATTGTAGTTAAGTCAATGGAGGAATACTATATATACAGTGCAGACCAAACGTTTGTACACACCTTCTGATTCCAAGTGTTTTCTTTATTTTCATGACTATGAAAATTGTAGATTCACACTGAAGGCATCAAAACTATGAATTAACACATGTGGAATAATATACTTAACAAAAAAGTGTGAAACATCTAAGAATATGTCTTATATTCTAGGTTTTTCAAAGTGGCCACTTTTTGCTTTGATTACTGCTTTGCACACTCTTGGCATTCTCTTGATGAGCTTCAAGAGGTAGTCACTGGAAATGGTCTTCCAACAGTCTTGAAGGAGTTCCCAGAGATGCTTAGCACTTGTGCCTTCACTCTGCTGTCCAGCTCACCCCAAACCATCTCGATTGGGTTCAGGTCTGATGGCTGTGGAGGTCAGGTCATCTGGCGTAGCACCCCATGACTCTCCTTCTTGGACAAATAGCCCCTACACAGCCTGTAGATGTGTTTGGTGTCATTGTCCTGTTGAAAAATAAATGATGGTGCAACTAAACGCAAACCGGATGGAATAGCATGCCGCTGCAAGATGTTGTGGTAGCCATGCTGGTTCAGTATGCCTTCAATTTTGAATAAATCCCCAACAGTGTCACCAGCAAAGCACCGCCACACCTCCTCCCCCATGCTTCACAGTGGGAACCAGGCATGTAGAGTCCATCCGTTCACCTTTTCTGCGTCGCACATAGACATGGTGGTTGGACTCAAAGATCTCAAATTTGGACTCATCAGACCAAAGAACAGATTTCCACTGGTCTAATGTCCATTCCTTGTGTTCTTTAGCCCAAACAATTCTCTTCTGCTTGCCTGTCCTTAGCAGTGCTTTCCTAGCAGCTATTTTACCATGAAGGCCTGCTGCACAAAGTCTCCTCTTAACAGTTGTTGTAGAGATGTGTCTGCTGCTAGAGCTCTGTGTGGCATTGACCTGGTCTCTAATCTGAGCTGCTGTTAACCTGCGATTTCTGAGGCTGGTGACTGGGATTAACTTATCCTCCACAGCAGAGGTGACTCTTAGGCTATGTGCCCACAGGACGTTTTTGGAGCAGTCATAAACGCAGGAAAACCTGAGGATCCTAGAGTCCTTGACAGGAGAAATGCTAGAATCTTGTCTGCGTTTTTTGCACGTTTTTTGCGCGTTTTTACTGCGTTTTTACTGCGTTTTTGGTGCGTTTTTGAAGCTGCGTTTTTCCAGCGTTTTTCCCATTGACTGCACCAAAAACGCACAAAAGAATTGACATGTCCATTCTTTGCTATCCGCACCAAAAGCGCAGGTATTTGACAGTTCTTGACACTTGCAAAACTAGTGTGTGGGCACAGCGTTTTTGTAAAACCCATTGGTTTTGCTGGGAAGCCCAACCGCAGGAACAGATTAGCATACATTAGCATAAAACCAATGGTTTTCTGCAAGCGGAAAACGCACCAAAAACGCAGCAAAAATGCCCAGTGGGCACATACCCTTAGTCTTCCTTTCCTCATGTGAGCCAGTTTCTTTGTAGTGCTTGATAGTTTTTGCAACTGCACTTGGGGACACTTTCAAAGTTTTCCCAATTTTTCAGACTGACTGATCTTAAAGTAATGATGGCCACTCGTTTTTCTTTACTTAGCTGCTTTTTTCTTGCAATAATACAAATTCTAACAGTCTATTCAGTAGGACTATCAGCTGGTTATCCACCAGACTTCTGCACAACACAATTGATGGTCCCAACCCCATTTATAAGGCAAGAAATCCCACTTATTAAACATGACAGGGCACACCTTTGAATTGAAAACTATTTTCAAATCAAATCAAAAGGTGGCTGCTTTGAAGAACCTAGAATATAAGACATATTTTCAGTTGTTTCAGACTTTGTTGTTAAGTATTTAATTCCACATGTGTTAATTCATAGTATGGATGCCTTCAGTATGAATCTACAATTTTCATAGTCATGAAAATAAAGAAAACTCTTTGAATCAGAAAGTGTGTCCAAACTTTTGGTCTGTACTGTATATATATATATATATATAAACAATCCAAAAAAGGAAAAAGCAGCACCAAATAGATATCAAGTGAACCTTTATTGCCAATGGCGTTGCAACGTTTTGGACCAGAGGTCCTTTCTCAAGTAAATTTACTTACCAAAGAAACGTTTACATTCTTTGACCGATTTAATATAAAACAGATTTCCTAAGCCAAAATCCAAACACCTGGCCTCAAAATAATGACTTCCAAGAAGGATTGAAAATTGTCAAAACATTAAAAGTAGTTAATGATATGGCTGAGCGTGGTGTTAAATTAATAACTGACTTTAACGACCTTCTGACAAAAGATGAAGAACAAAAGCAATATGTCCTGCAAGTTGTAAGCAAATGCCGAGCATTATATTCTGACGTTTCAAAAACTACTTTAACAAAAGCTCTAGAATAGATTAGATAACTATGTAAAATTATCAACTCATGTAGGTACTACGTCTGTATCTTTTCTGTGTCTGTTTTGTATGTATTATATACATCATTTTTATGTTTTAAAATAAAAAATGTCATTAGACTTATTAGTATTACTTATTTTTTTATTATATTTCTACTTTAAACTCAAAAATTTACCAAAAAACCCCAAAATGTATCACTTAATAACAAAATATATGAAGTATGCTCCTAGTGGTACCAGGTCACATTCTTGGGGCTAAAAGCTGTTGTAACTCAGTTTGACTTAAAATAACAATTATGTATAAAATATAAATTTTGAAGGACAACATTAGCTTTCTTTTGAGATATTAAGCGTGTTTTTATTATTTACCGTTCTGGAGTTATGGCTCCATATGTCAGCTTTTTGGCCAAAAATTTGGATTTTTTTCAACCTTTGAGCGACGAGCGGCACGGGTTAACGTCGTTTGATCGAGCTCAAATTTTAGCTATCTCAATATCTGGAAAGGGGAATCGTTTTGTGGGGTCCAGACTAACAAGATTCCGACATTTTTTCCCCCCCATTTGAGATCCGGTCACTCTAGTGTGTATGTATGTATGTATGTGTGTATGGGCCATGTCACACACACAGATATCTGTTCAGAGATTGTTCGCAGATCTCTGGTTGCAGTGAAATCATGGACACATTGTTCATTTGTACACGGCAACAAAATGGAACAATGTGTCCATGATTTCACTGCAACCAGAGATCTGCAAACAGTATCTGCACAATTATCTGTGTGTGTGTGTGACGTGGCCCTATGTATATCCGGGATTGGCATCTACACCGTCGCAACAAAGTTTTGCACAGTCACACGTCTGGACCCCGGGAGCGTCATAGGCTATGTTGTGAGGCGAAATTTTAACCCTGCGCGTTCCAGTTCACCAAACAATTTTGCCCCTATCTACATAATGGGGAAAAAGTGAATAGAAAAGTGTTGGAGGAAAATCAACAGCTGTCAGCTATAGCCACAACATTTTGCACAGTCACACGTCTGGACCCTGAGAGCGTCATAGGCTATGTTGTGAGGCGAAATTTTAACCCCGCACATTCCAATTCACCAAACTATTTTGCCCCTATCTACATAATGGGGAAAAAGTGACAGTAACCAGTTGACAGTTGTGAATGAGAGGCGCTTAATGATAGCGCCAAAGACTAACAGCACATACCAGCATATAGTCACTAAGGTTGGGCCCCAACATGAGATATTCACCACGCACGGGGACATGTATATGCACCACACGCACACAAAGAGTAACAGCAAGTGTATAGTCGCTAAGGTGCAGCCCCAACATTGGATACTCACCACGCACCCGAACCAACACACACACACCACAAAGAGACACACACAACACAGACACACACACCACACAGGCCCCCCCCCACAGAGACACACACACATAGCCACCCTATAGGGGCACATGCACTCACCCCACAGGGACACACACACACACCACAAAGAGACACACACACACCACACAGACACCCCCCCACAGGGACACACGCACATACACCACAAAGAGACACACACAACACAGAGACACACACACCCCACACAAACCCCCCCACACAGGGACACACACACATACACACCCTATACGGACACATGCACTCACCCCGCATGGACACACACACACCACATAGAGACACACACAACACAGATACACACACACCACACAGACCCCCCCCCACAGGGACACACACACATACACACCCTATAGGGACACCTGCACTCACCCCACAGGGACACACACACCACAAAGAGACACACACAACAGAGACACACGCCACACAGAACCCCCCCACAGGGACACACACACATACACACCCTATAGGGACACATGCACTCACCCCACAGGGACACACTCATAAACACACCCCAGGGACACACACCACACAGACACAAAATATGCAAAATACCTAAATCTTGCTTTGACGCAAGATGAGCTTTTGGAGCATTGAACCAAATTTTACAATAAATCTTAACTAGGAAAACAGAAATGGCACGCACAGAACTTTCGTCTTCTTTAGACATTTTAAATTGACGATGAAAAATGAACATTTTTAAGCAGTAAATAGCCTTTGCCATCCATCTAGCGTGATGAATGGCTCCTGGAGTTCTAAAACCCAAAACATTGCCGTCTAGTGATCCAACAAATACGAGAACCAACTGCAACAGCTCCTTGTAGTCATCTCTGGGGTGGCTCTCAGTTAATTTGGTCTCGAATTCAGCAGTAACATTTGCAATTACTTCTGGAGTTAGCTGCTTTTGTATTAGATTGTCACTGATACCTGTGTCGTATTTTCCTTTGTCTATCTTGGGCCAAGCAGTGAGGAATCCCTTGAAAATGTCTGGATGAGGTCCAGTGGTTGATCCCATTTTTGTGTCGAATACGCCTCTTAACACAATTTCCAAGATATGGTGACGGCAAGCTAGGTGTAGCAATTCTCTTCCTAATATTTGCTCCAATAGGACGCATGCTCCTTTGAGTCTTCCCGTGTTCGATGCTGCAGTGTCGAAGCACATCGCCTTGACGGTGTTGGGAAGACCCCATTCCTGTAGGCATTCATATATGGCTACGGCTTGCTCCTCTCCAGAACTGCTTGCTGTTACAGGAACTCCCAGCAGCTGTTCCTTTTCGCCATATGAAATAGCAATAGCTATTCGCTCACATTGCTCATTTTTAAAACACCCGGTAAAGGTTTACCGTCCCAATGGACAACCACGGGCTGTTTTTCAGGAATGTTTACTTTATCTAAAAATTTTTTAGTATATTGTTCTCTGAACATTTGCCTTCTAGAATGTAATAAAGTTTTCGAGACTTTGTACTCAAGAGGGTCAAGGTTTAGTGCTTCTAGAGTAGCTATTAAAATTCTCGTGGCATTTCTGTTGGATACCTTACATCGATCTAACAAAATGGATAATTTCATGTTTAAAATCTCTTTAACGCCCCTTGCAAATTAAACTTTCATCCTCTTGCTCTCAGATGGTCCTGGATCTTCTGCAGCTTTTTCAGGAGTGTCCATTTCCTCCAAGCTCTCAAGTTCCTGGTAGATGCTGTCCTCTTCAGTATTTTCTTCTTCTTTTCCTTCTTCGAGCTTGTCTTCATCATCCGTCTCTAAGAAGCAACAAAAGAAAGAGAAAAAAAAAGACTATAAAAACTTGTCGTTTTAGCAGAATAGTAATAATACATAGGTACTAAATTACCTACTTCTAATTATCAATAGGTATTATTTTAAGGATATAAACTCAATTATAAAGATGCCAAATGATGCTCTCATGTACAATTTTCTCTCAATTATAATGAAACTATTTACTTATTTGTTTATCTCCTTTTTAGAATAATAATAATAAAATAAACTCACCAATATCAAAAGTTTCTTCTTGGATTTGTCAGTTCATTTTTGCAAGTTCCTTTTGCGCCTTGATTTCTTCAGCTGGAGACAACTTGAGATCCACTCCAGCCATAGAACCTGGGCGGCCCTTCTGCCTCTGTTTCACGAGAAGCGCCTTATCTTCTACCGATTTCATCAGAGCCAAGGCATCTTGATGAGCAATATCAAAGAGATCATCCAACTTTTCAACAAACTGTTTAAATTTGTTCTTGGCCGTTTCCGATGTTTTCTCCCCGTCTTTTTGAAGACTTCTTCACTCGGCGTGAAGTTTTTCCAGCTTAGTAATTGCATCTTGCTCATGTTTAGTCGGGATTCGAGCTTTCCCCCAAAAAATGAACACTTCTCGTATGGTCAGTTTTGCTGATTCTCTTGCAGTTAATTTCACAGTACGATAAATATAAAATAAAGCACATAAAACTTGACGATTTGAGGGTAGTTTACAACCGGTGATCTGGTGAATGGGATAGCCCACAAGAAATATTTTATCCTTGTTACGGCTTTGTACACCTGATGTGAATGCCATTTCAGAGTCCAATAGGTAAATAACAGTTAACTAGAAAAACTAAACAAAATATATTACAAACTTTAATTTCAATAAAATATGTTCAAATATCTTTTAAAGTAATACTATAATAGCTATAAAAACAATAACACACATACTTGGAAAATTAAAAAAAAAACGTTAAAATATCTTCACTGGATAATTGTTCAATCTAACCAGCTCAAAGGCACTTTAGAAACTAAACAGAATAAATAAAAGGTCGGTTGTACGCTGAAGTAAAATCACTATCCCTAAAATAGAAATTACATGCACCCTCCTTTTAACCTTTCAAACGGGTCTTTCTTTGGTAAACTAGTCAGGTAATCCCCATATAATAAAATATTACATTTGAACAAAAGGCTCTATCTGTTTGAAAATAAAGTTCCAAAACACTTTTTAACAAAATAATGTATGTATAAAATATAAATTTTGAAGAACAACATTAGCTTTCTTTTGAGATATTAAGCGTGTTTTTATTATTTACCGTTCTGGAGTTATGGCTCCATATGTCAGCTTTGTGGATTTTTTCGTTTGATCGAGCCTCAAATTTTGACTATCTCAATATCTGGAAAGGGGAATCGTTTTGTGGGGTCCAGACTAACAAGATTCCGACATTCCCCCCCCCTATGAGATCCTGTCACTCTAGTGCACACTGATGAATGTGATTAGTAACCGCATTCATCAACCACCAGAAAAACTGCAAAAAATCAGTGCAAAAAATCCGTATAGGAATCACACAAAAAGCTCTCCGTTTATAATAAGTATTTTTTTCCAGTTTTTAGCAAGTGCTATCAAAAAAGTATCAAAAACAGGGCTATTGGTCTGCACGGTTTTTGCAAAAAATCTACGCAAGCTGCCTCACCTCGTCACGGTTGCCCTGACCGAGGCAGTCCCTAGCTGATGTATGCATTTAAAACCTGTGTGTGTGAACATACCTCAATCCAGGCTCCAGCCAGGACTCCACTCTGTGGGCTTTTTACCTGTGAAACAGCTTATGTGTGGACTACTCATAGGGGAAGGGTGGGTCACTTCCCTTTCCTGCGAACAGGAGAAATACATTCACCAGACAATAATGAGTAGTGCACACTGATGAATGCGATTAGTAACCGCATTCATCCACCACCAGAAATACAGCAAAAAATCAGTGCAAAAAATCCGCACAGGAATCACACTAAAAAAATACAGTAACTAAAGCAGAGTGAAGATGCATTGTACTGCATTGCACTGCTAAGATGGCGGCGAACTCCATGGTGATGCCTCTTTGGTTTGCCTTGGGGCCCACCTTTTCCAGTGCCAAGACACAATCGCTTACAGGATATTATTGTTTGCACAATCTTGTTGCCTAGCATATTTGGAGAATAAATAATGAAAACAATTAAGTTTATTCAGCTCAACACCAATTCATCTGGAATTCTAAATAAGGCTGATGGCAGCAATTCAAGTACAAGTTCAGTATTAATGATACATATAACACTTGTACACATGCCAACAATCTTTCCTGTAAACTTATGGAATGAAATGAAACAAAGTTAATGCACACTTTCAATAGGCAATATCCATAGTATGTTGTTTCATGAGTGTGAACAGAGCTATAAGAGCATATATATTAGGCATATAATAGCCATATGCTATTTTTATGTGAATTGCCATCACATAAGTCTAGAAGACATAGTCTTTCACGCTGCTGACCCTCTACAATAATAAAGGTTTGCCCTAAATAAAATAATTATAATAATAATAATAGAAATAAAAAAGAATTGAAAAAAAATTAAGCCCTCTTAAACGGATGTTTAAAGGACATTATAAGGTTCCTGGACTTCACAGCTGTTGCAACATCAGGCACTGTTTCCAAAACTCACACCCCGTCGGTGTCAAAAACATCTGCAAACTCTAGGAAGCCCATTTTTAAGGTTTGTTTGACATTATGTCCAGTTTGCCTTATTTTTCTCTGTATGCTGTTCAATACACACAAAGGAAATAAACATGGTGGCTCATTGGTTAGCACTTCAACAAGGAGGCTCAATGGCTAATACTGCATTCTTCCAGCTTTGGGGTTCTGGATTAAAATCTCACCAAGGACAACATCTGTAAGGACTTTGTATGTTCTCCCTGTGTTTGTGTGGGTTTTCTCCAGGTTCTCTGATTTTGTCTCATACTCCAAAGACATACTGATAGGAAATATAGAGTGTGAGCCCCAATGGGGACAGTGTTGCTGATGAATGTAAAATGCTGTAACAATGATGATGCTATACAAGTGACTAAATATTAGATTACAGATATATAAAAAAAACTTACGTACCGTATATACTCGCGTATAAGCCGAGATTTTCAGCCCAAAAATTGGGCTGAAAAGTACCCCCCTCGGCTTATATGCGAGTCAGTGACGGCTTGCGTATACAGCAGCCCCAACAGCCTCAGTAATCCAGGGCCCCCCCCCTCGCGCTCCGGAAACCTGTAAAGTAAAATCTTTATACTTATCACTGTCCCCGTCGCCCCCCGCTGCCGACATCACGATCCCCGGGTTCATCCGTCCATCTTCTTCTGGCTTCCTGTTCGTCGCAGGCAATGACGTCATTGACTGCGACGAACAGGAAGCCGGAAGAAGACGGACGGATGAAGCCGGAGATCGTGATGTCGGCAGCGGCGGGCGGCGGGGACAGTGATAAGTATAAAGATTTTACTTTACAGGTTTCCGGAGTGGGGGGGGCCCTGGATTGCTGAGGCTGCTGGGGCTGCTGGGGCTGCTGGGGATGCTGTATACTACCACTGGGGCTGCTAGGGCTGCTGTATACTACCACTGGGGCTGCTGGGGCTGCTGTATACTACCACTGGGGCTGCTGGGGCTGCTGTACACTACCACTGGGGCTGCTGGGGCTGCTGTATACTACCACTGGGGCTGCTGTATACTACCACTGGGGCTGCTGGGGCTGCTGTATACTACCACTGGGGCTGCTGTATACTACCACTGGGGAGGCCTGTATACCAATGGGGGGGGCCTGTATACCACACTGCTGGGGGCTGTATACCTGTGCTGGGGTCCACCCTCGGCTTATACACGAGTCAATAGGTTTTCCCAGATTTTGGGGGCAAAAGTAGGGGGGTCGGCTTATACACAGGTCGGCTTATACACGAGTATATACGGTAATTGCAATAATTTTCTGAGAAAAAAACTTCTCTTCTGGAACAATTTCAAGGGTGCAAACAATTTTGGCCATAATTATATTTTGGGCAGGTTTGAATGCCAAAGTCAAAACTGGAAATAATAATACTTAAGGGAATGCTAAATTAAACAATTCATATATTTACTATACCTTATTATATTAATTTCATGATTTTTTTTCCAAAATATGAACAAGATGTTTAAGCCTTTTTGCTTAAATATCAAAGGTAAAAAATATATACTGTATATTTTTTAAGGAACTAGATCATGGTTTTTGGGTATTTAGATACTTTTATTTTCAATATATTTTTAGTGTTTTTTTTGTCCACATTTCTAAATAATCTGATTGTGCCACAATGTATAGACAGGGTTAGCAAAAATGTAGAAGGGAGACATGATATACTCCCTGACTTGTTCCTCATTCCCAAGTGTCCTGAAACAAAACAAATAGGAAACTTTTGCGAGTCTTGAATGAAAGCTGTTGAACATATGTACATTTTATTAATGGTTTCCCATTGTTTACATTCGGTCTCGATTACAATAATTTTGTTCTCACGGCATAAATAAGAGAAGACGCGTACTGAAATGGTACAAATCATCCCAGTCATCAGGCTTCAGCAACACATAAAGCCAGAGCATGGTTAGGCTCTGTACAGTGCATGCACTTAGCTGGCTGTTAAGGTTAATTGTACGCCTGAAGCACATTAGTATATTAGGCCACGGACACCTCCAGCTGCCATGAATGCTGTCAGTTATGTCACTTCATCAACCGGTGTGCACGGTGCATATTTCACTCCTTCATAAAACACTATCCCTTCCACACCAAACCGTAGAGTGGAAAATGTTTGCCAAGCTATCACTAAAGCACTTCATTATCTAGAAATGTCATTGTGTTTTTACTAATAATTATACGATATTGCAAACACTTATCTACAACATTAAATATTATTGGTATTGATATTCAGTAAAGGCTCCTCTATAATACGACGAAGGGTCACAATTATACCAAGAACGCAATAAACATGGCCTGATTTGTTACATTTCATGTTTTCTTTTTCTGATTAAAAATGTATGACCAAGACAGAACACCCCATAATGTCAAAACTCTTTTAATCACTTAAGCTTTTTTCAGTCAGTTTACTTTTTGTTATCTGGAGGTATTTGCTCATGCTTTTTTGAGCAAAATTCTTCAAAAGGATGCGTGTGGTTCATAAATTTGTTGCAAAATAAAACATGCTTTGTATTTATGACTGTAGTAATTTTTTTGCTACTTCTTAGCATTAAAAGTAGCATGCTAGCCTTCAACAGCAACAAAATAAAAAATCTGCTAAAAACCTTAGGGCCGCTTTACACGTCGCAACATTGCATGCAATTTCACTTGCAACTTACTGGTTGCAGTGAAATCATGGACACATTGTTCTATTTTGTTGCTGTGTACAAATGGAAGAATGTGTCCATGATTTCACTGCAACCAGTAAGTTGCAAGTGAAATTGCATGCAATGTTGCGATGTGTAAAGCGGCCCTTACTGGAGGCCACTATTGAAGTCAGAAAAATGTAACATTTGGAAAAAGTTGCATTTCATAAGTCTGTCTAAAGGTACCATCACACGGCACGATATAACCTGCAACATCGCCAAAAAGATTCGGATTGAGCGATGTTGAAACGACATGGTAAGTGCGTCATGCCGTGTAACAGCACAATTCATCCATGATAAATCGCTGGATCGGAGTTGCCAGGTTTAGAAACATGTTGGAAAACCTGGAGATGTCGCTCAAGCGATCTGCTAGCATCGCTCTGTGTGACATGGTGATAACGATGTGGATAGCGATTTTGCCTATTCACAACACTGATAAGTATCGCTCACTGTGTTGTGCACAACCCAGTGAATAATAGCTGCTGCAACATCGTGGCTGCGTCATCTAAAAAATCTCTATGTGTGACACCTAAGTAAGCGATATCAGAAGTGTGCGCGCACCAGCGGAATCGCATCCCATATCGTTTCAACATTATACCGTGTGACGGTACCTTTAAGGCACCGTTACACACAGAGTTATCTGTGCAGACATTGCTTGCAGCTCACTGGTTGCAGTGAAATCATGAACACATTGCCCCATTTGTACATGGCAACAAAATGGAACACTGTATCCATGATTTCACTGCAACCAGTGAGTTGCAAGCAATGTCTGCACAGATATCTCTGTGTGTAATGGTACTTTTAGACATCTGGATAAGCAATCAGGTCAAGGAAAACTAATTAAAAAAAAAGAATTAAAAAGACAGCATAAAAAATACTCAATACTCATAGATAATGAGGCTAACATACTAAAGCCACTAATAAAGAATGAGCTTTTGAGTCCTGAGGAAAGGAAAAAACATGGGCTTGGGGGCAGAGGATTGCCTGTTTTGACCTAACTGACCTGGCCATTTTTGCAATTATGACCAGTGTCCCTTTATTAGGTAGTAACTCTGGAACGCTTTAACGATTCCTAGAGATTTTGAGATTGTTTTTTGTGACATATTGGGCTTCATGTTAGTGGTAAATTTAGGTCGATAATTTTTGCATTTTTTTTGTGAAAAAATCGGAAATTTGGCGAAAATGTTGAAAATTTGGCAATTTTCAAATTTTAAATTTTTATTCTGTTATACCCAAGAGTTATGAGACACAAAATAGTTAATAGATAACATTTTCCACATGTCTACTTTACATCAGCACAATTTTGGAAACAACATTTTTTTGTTAGAAAGTTATAAGGGTTCAAAGTTCATCAGCAATTTCAAATTTTCCAGCAAAATTTACAAAGCCATTTTTTTAGTGACCATATCACAATTGAAGTCACTTTCAGGAGTCTACATAACAGAAAACACTCAAAAGAGACACCATTCCAAAAACTGCACCCCTCAAGCTACTCAAAACTACATTCAAGAAGATTCAAGACCTTTGGAAGTTCACTGAGCTGTAGGTTGGATTTCTTCTGAAGGGAAAAAAAACTCTTTAAATCTTCTTCCTTAGCGAGTATGACACGAGCTTAGTGTAACCGAGCATAAATGCGAACGGAAGTAAGTGTGTGCCTTGTGATTCAGTGAGGAGGTTTTGGGAAGGCTGAAACAAATTCCTGTTTGAAGTGCTGTGAGTTGCTGAATTGTGAATTGTGAATTGCTGAGTGCTTTTCTACCTTTATTGGTTTACAGTATCTTATTTTACTACCTGTAAGTTAAGAGTTAACAATTGCACTTAAATCCTGTGGTGTAGCTATACTCACAAGTGGTTAATTAAGGGTGGTGGTTGATAATTAAGGGTTTATAAGAAGCAGCTAGTTGTAGCTTTCAGACCTTTGGAAGTTCACTGAGCTGTAGGTTGGATTTCTGCTGAAGGGAAAAAAAACTCTTTAAATCTTCTTTCTTAGCAAGTGTGACACGAGCTGAGTGTGACCAGAGCGTAAGTGCAAACAGAAGTAAGTGTGTGACTTGTGATTCAGTGACTTTGGATTCAGGGAGTTTGGAAGGGAGGACTTACTGAATTGCTGGTTGTATTTTATTAATACTTTACATTTCTTTTTGCTTATCATCTGTCTGGTGCAATCCCCATTAGGAAATGAGCTCCATAATTGACAATGCCATCCAGTGTACATCTTGCCACATGTATGCAATCCTTGAACAGCCAGTCAAGGGTGCATACTGCTGCTGTGATATGTGAGCACGCTGTGCATTTGGAAGCCCAGATACTGGATCTAAATCAACAGCTGGCGACACTGAGATCCATAGACAATATGGAAAGGAGTCGCTGCTCACTGAAAAGCTGCTCAATGGGATAGATGTGGGGGATGATGGTAGCATGGAGCTGCAGGACTGTGAGGCAGCTATCAGGGTGACAGTTAGAAGGCGGGGTAGAAGGAAGAGTACCAGGGAGGCTATCCTTGATCTGGCACACCCCAAAAAATTTGCTAAGTTGGCAAATGAGGGGTGTGTCAGTACATGGACAGGACTGCTGCAGCAAGGCGTGACCTCTAAAAGCCAGAGGAGTGTCTGCTCCAGTAAAGGGTAAAACAAGAGAGCGCGGCAGGCCAGACAAGTGCTGGTAGTGGGGGACTCAATTATTAGGGGAGCAGATAGGGCAATCTGTCACAAAGACAGTGATCATCAAACATTGTGCTTTCTACCTGGTGCTCGAGTCCGGCACATCGCTGATCGGGTTGACAGATTACTGGGAGGGGCTGGTGAGGACCCAGTGGTCATGGTGCACATTGGCACAAATGACAAAGTTAATGGTAGGTGCAAGGTCCTGAAAGATGATTTCAGGGAAGGAATGAGGCTGTAAGCTTAAGGCAAGGACCTCCATGGTAGTATTCTCTGAAATACTGCCCATACCACGTGCCACACCAGAGAGGCAACAGAAGATTAGGGAGATAAATAAGTGGAATTGGTGTAGTAAGGAGGGGTTTGGATTCCTGGAGAACTGAGCCAACTTCTTTGTTGGCTACAGGTTCTATGCTAGGGACGGGCTGCACCTCAATGGGGAGGGTGCAGCTGTGCTGGGGGAGAAAATGGCTAGAAGGTTGTAGGAGTGTTTAAACTAGGGATTGGGTGGGAGGGAATTCATTGTACAGGAGGGTAAGATAGTGTAAATAGTAACCTGGGCACATGTAATGAAATTGGGGGTGGCATGGGGGGTGAAGTTAGAACAGTCAATATAGTAGGAAGAAATAAAGGTAAAGAGAGAAGCAAAAAGTGCATGTACACTAATGCCAGAAGCCTCACCAACAAAATGGAGGAATTAGAATTAATTTTGTTGGAAAATAATTATGACATGGTTGGGATATCGGAGACATGGCTGGATGAGAGCCGTGACTGGCTGTTAATTTACAGTGCTATAGTCTGCTCAGAAATGACCGTACAAATAAGTGAGGGGGCAGCGTATGTTTATATGTAAAATGATCCTTAAAACCCATCCTGCGTGATAATATATGTGAATCTAATTAAAATGTATAGTCTCTGTGGGTGGAGATAAGGCGAGGGGGAAAGTAATAAATTACTGATAGGAGTTTGTTATAAGTCTCCAACAATAATGGAGGTGGAGGAGAATATCCTCATAAAGCAAATATATGAAGCAGTGACTCAGGGAGTAGAAATACATTGGGGAACAGAAACCTGCAATTCCAGCAAAGGTAATAGGTTTTTGACAATTATGAGAGACAATTACTATGAGGTACCGTCACACACAGCAATATTGCTAGGCAATTTCACTGGCAATTTGCTGGTTGCAGTGATATCATGGACACATTGTTCCATTTGTGCACAGCAACAAAATAGAACAATGTGTCCATGATTTCACTGCAACCTAGCAAATTGCCAGTGAAATTGCCTAGCAATATTGCTGCATGTGACGGTACCTTTACACAACTGGTTCAGGACCCAACAAGAAAGGGGGCACTGCTGGACCTGATATTAACCAGCAGTCTGGACAGCATATACGGATTGGAGGTCACTTGGGTAATAGTGACTACAAAATAATATGTTTTCAAGTATCCTTTAATAAGATGTGTAGTAGAGGGGCTACAAGGACACTAAACTTCAGGAAAGCAAATTTCCAATGGTTGAGAGATGATCTTAGTGCAATAAACTGGGACGATGTCCTGAGACATAAAAGTACACAAAGCAAATGGGAGACGTTTATTAGCATCCTGAATAGGACCTGTGCACAATATATACCCTATGGGAATAAGCATGCTAGAAATAGGAGGAAACCACTATAGCTAAATAAGGCTGTAAGGGGCGCAATAAGTGACAAAAAGACAGCATTTAGGGAATTAAAGCAAGTAGGTAGTGTTGAGGCATTAAATAAATACAGAAAATTAAATAACATCTGTAAAAAGCAAATCAAGGCAGCAAAGATTGAGACAGAAAGACTCATTGCCAAAGAAAGTAAAAAAAAACCCAAAATATTCTTTAGCTATATAAATAGTAAGAAATTAAAAAATGATTGTGTTGGCCCCCTTAAAAATAGTCTGGGTAAAATAGTGGATGAGGAAAAAGCCAATATGCTAAATGACTTTTTTGCAACAGTATTTACACAAGAATATCCCATAACAGACACCATGATCAGTGATAACAAAAACTCTCCATTAAATGTAACCTGCTTAACCCAACAGGAAGTACGGCACCATCTAAAAATCACTAAAGTTGACAAATCCCCAGGCCCGGATGGCATACATCCCAGAGTATTGCAGGAATTAAGTACCATCATAGATAAACCATTATTTTTAATCTTTAAATATTTCATAATAAAAGGGACTGTACCCCAGGACTGGCGTATAACAAATGTGGTGCCAATATTCAAAAAGGGGACAAAAAACTGAACTTGGAAATTATAGGCCAGTAAGTTTAAAACCTCTACTGTTGGTAAAATCCTAGAAGGTTTTCTAAGAGATGCTATCTGGAGTATCTGAATAAAACTAACCTCATGACCCAATATCAACATGGGTTTACGAGGGACCGTTCCTGTCAAACTAATCTGATAAGCTTATATGAAGAGGTCGCTTTGCCCCGCCTCCTGCGGTGATGTCACCGCCTTTCTCCGCCCTGCTCCTTGGTTAACATGGAACAGGGCGGGTATAAGTGGTGATGTCACAGCAGGAGGCGGGGCGACTGGCCTCCTGGTGTGACACCACCGCCTTTCCCCGCCCTGCTCCATGTTAACCATGGAGCAGGGCAGGGAAAGGCGGTGATGTCACCGCAGGAGGCGGGGCAAAGTGTCCAGCAGTGCAATAAGCTCTGTGTACTATGCAGCAGGTGAGGGAGACAATGATTGGCATCAGGGAGGCGGCGGTGGGCAGATTAAACATACAGGGGGTGTGAAACTGCTCTTCGGCTCCAGCCACAAGCCACCTCCTATTTGGCTCCACTATGTAAGTTTTCAAAGTGTATTATCTCGGGGTACAGGGGGTACAAGGGCTGGGGGACCCCTTGCCTGAATGCAGCAGACAAGCTGCATTCAGTGCTGTAATTAGATCACCATGCATGATTGGTGACAGGTCCTCTTTAAGGTTTTCCTTCAATCTTAAATACTATGTTACTTTGTTACTATGTATTAACCCTTCACAGTAACAGTAGTGCTTCACAGTAACTAAAGCAACGTGGAAGGAAAAAATGAACATTTTAATTTTTCCAACAAAATTGTTATTTTAGCCTCAGTTATTGCATTTTCTCAAAAGTAAAAACACAAAAAGGATCCTTATGTTTGTTGTGCAATTTCTGCTGAATACGCTGATACCCCATATGCGGTGGAAAAACACTGTTTGGGTGCATGGCAGGGCTCGGAAGGGAAGGAGCGCCATTTGAATTTTTGAATGGAAAATTAGCTCCTATCGTTGGCTGACACTATGTCGCATATGGAGAGCCCCTGTGTACCTAAACATTGGAGCTCCCACACAAGTGACTCCATTTTGGAAAGTAGACTTCCTGAGGAACTTATCTAGATGCATAGAGAGCACTTTGAAGCTCAGGTGCCTCACACATTGATCCATAAAAAGAAAAAGTACAGTCCCTGACAGAAGTTATGTCGCTTATCCATGTTATGTAAATAAAAGCTATAACATGACGTTAAATTCATCCATTGGTTTTATAAATTACTCTTTTGAAAGCTGAAACCCTCCCAAATGTGGTTTAGGTTAAGAAAATAAATTGTCATCAATGCTGAAATATTGATCATTTAATGAACACAGAATGGTCAGATTTTGGCAAAGCAAAAGTTTTGTGGCCCACAGAAAGTAATGTGATATTCAATCAAATAATTAAGATACAAATATCTGTTGTATAACATTGGTGAATGAAGTTGTGGTGCTATTGGAGTCATATTTAATATTTTGTGTGACTTCCATGAGCTTGAAGGACTGCATCCATGTGGTTCAACAATGATTCATACAATTTATTAATGAAGTTGTCAGGAAATAGCAAAGAATGCAGTGATTACATGCCTCCCAGAGTTTATCTAGATTCTTTGGTTTTGTCTTCCAAGCTCCCTTTTTCGTCCTACCCCAAACATGCTCAATGATGTTCATGTCAGGTGACTGGGCTGGCCAGTCCTTGAGCACCTTGATCTTTTTTGCCTGGAGGAACTTTGCTATAGAGATGGATGTATGAGATGGAGCACCATCGTGTTGCAGAATTTGACCCCTTTAATGATTTGGAATGTAAGAGGTAGCTAATATTTCTTGATATTTTAGGCTATTGATATTGCCTTCCACCTTGCAAATGTTTCGCACACCCCCATACTGAATGTAACCCCAGACCATGATCTTTCCACCACCAAATGTAAGTGTTTTCTGGGTGTATTTTCAGTAGGTCTCCTGAAGTATTTGCAGTGGCTGTGGTGTAATTCTATTGAAGATTCATCAGAAATATCCACCTTCTGCCACTTATACAGCATCCATCTGTTTAGCAGGCTGTAGGACTTTGCAAATGGCACACAGTTTTTTATTTGCCTTTTGTTTAGAGATGGCTTATGGGCACTGATTCGACCATGGAGGCAATTTCGAGACAGAATCCTACAAACTGTTCTAGTTCACACAGGGACTTGAGGTGACCAGGCCTGTTGGAGCTCTGCTGCAGTTGAAGAGGGGCTTGCTTTGGATTTTCTAACAAACAAACGTTCCTCCTGAGCAGTTGTCTTGCGGGGTCTGCCAGACCTGAGCTTGTCAAACACATCTCCAGTCTCTTCAAATCTTTTTTTAATTTTTTGTACTTGACGCTGAGACACATTAAAGGTGCCAGCCACCTCTGCAGTGGATCGGGTCTTCAGCTTCTTGATAATCAAGGCTTTGGTTACAGGGTGGACTTTTGGCATGTTGTCAGAGCTCAAGTTGCAGTTCAAGTGAAGGTCTGTGGTGCTGTTTTTTTTTTAGACACACCCACTAATTAACCGACCATCTACTGAGCACAGGTGTAGATGTAAACTAAGATTGGATGCATTATATGACCAGGCGACAAAACATTTGTCTTGCCAAAATCTGACTATTCTGTGTTCATTAAATGATCAATATTTGAGCATTGATGCCAATTTATTTTCTTAACCTAAACCACATTTGGGAGGGTTTCAGCTTTCGAAAGAGTAATTTATACAACCAATGGATGAATTTAATGTCAGGTTATAAGCTTTTATTTACATAACATGGATAAGCGACATAACTTCTGTCAGAGACTGTACTTTTTTTCACAAAAATTGTTTTTTTGGCCTCAATTTTTTGATTTTCACATGGGCAGCAAGATAAAATGGATCATAAAATGTATTAGGCAATTTCTCCTAAGTACATCGATACCTCATATATGGTGGAAAACCACTGTTTGGATGCAAGGCAGTGCTCTGAAGGGAGTGATATTTTGGAACACAGATTTTGATGGCATGGTTTGTGGGTGTAATGTCCTGTTGGATAGCCCCTGTTGTACCTAAACAGCAGAAACCCCCACAAGTGATAATATTTTGACATCTCTGCCATGGGGAGCCCTGGTGACTTAGCGAATGACGTTTCACTCCCCTGTGGCAGTCTCTGACTGCCGCGGGTGACGTCACTTACGGAGTCCATGCGGTCGTCAGTGTGATTGCAGACTTTGCAGGCAGAGGATGCTTGTTCTCTCCCTGCAGACTCTGGATGAAAGATCATGGAGAATTATATGGGACTAATAAAGATGGAGTTGAGATATGTTTGCTTTTTTGTTCTAATAAAATTATTTTTCTCTAAGTGTTGTGTATTATTTACTATTTACTAGAAATTCCTAATGGCCGGGTCTAACATTGGCCTGCCATTATGAATCGTGGGCATAGTGCCAGCTGTCAATAAGAAGCTGACATTAACCCCTTTATTACCCAATTTACCACGACACCAGGGCAACTAAAAGAGTCAGGGTACAGCACCAGAAAATGGCGCCTCTAATTAATATGCTATTTTCTGGGGTGGCTGTGGGTTGCAATTTGCAACATGGTTGGTCCCAGAATACTTGGATCTCTCCATGCAGAGGATTCCAGCTCTCCAGCTGCCAAGTTGTACCTGGCTGGCAACCAAAAATATGACAACACTTCATGTCATTTTTTTTTCTTTGTAGAAATAATTAAAAAAAAAACTACATCGGGCTTCACCATATTTTTGGTTGCTAGCCAGGTACAACTTGGCATCTACGTACTGCCCCCCACCCCCTGCTGCTTTGTTGTATCCGACTGGCAATCAAAAATACAGCGAAGTCAGACATCTTTTTTTTTATTTATAGAAAGAATTTGGAAAAAATAAAGCGATGTGGAGCTTCGCTATATTTTTAGTCACCAGCCAGGTACAACTAGGCAGCTGACTGTTGGAATCCTCAACATGGAGAGGTCCAAGCATCCTGGCCCCCCATGCTGTGAATTACAGCCCACAGCTGCCCCAGAAAATGGCTCATTCATTGAAGTGCCATTTTCTGGCGCTGTACCCAAACTCTTCCAGTTGCGCTGGTGCCGGTGGCAAACTGAGTAATAAAGGGGTTAATGCCAGCTTTTTTTATGGCAGCTGGCACTAAGCCCGAGATTCATAATGTCGGGCCAATAATATGCTCAGCCATTAGGAATCTCTTTTAAATAGTAAAAACATACACCACACAGAGAAAAATCTTTTTATTAGAAAAAAAAACACAAACACCAATTTAGATTCCATCTTTATTACTCCAGACCCTCCGCCGTAGTCCACAACGATGGTCCCACGAAGCTCGATTGCCTCAGATCATTGCCATACAGTGAACCATGACTGTGACCACAGAGACTACAACAAGTGGACCCTTGATCCCTTGTTGTAGTCTCTGAAGTCAGTGTCATGGTGAACTGTAATGGTCTGCCGTACCATGCACCATGACTCTGACCCCAGAGAATACAACAAGGGATCAAGTACCACTTGTTGTAGTCTCTGGGGTCAGAGTCATGGAGCACGTTGTGGCAGATCATTGCTATACAGTGCACCATAACTGTGACCCCAGAAACTACAACAGTGGACATTTGATCCCTTGTTATACCAGATCCATAGAAGCCTCCATCCATCCACCCATGCAGACAGGCTCTCTCTCCATCCACCCACCCATCTATCAACCCATGCAAGTTCTCTCTCCATCCACCCATCCATCTACTCACACAGGCAAGCTCTTTCTCCATCCACCCATTCATCCATCCATCCACTCATCCATCCATCCATCCATCCACCCACCCACACAGGCATTTTCTTTATCCACCCATCCACCCATCCACTCATCCATCTATCTATCCATTCATCCACCCACCCACGGAGGCAGGTTCTCTCTCCATCCACCCACGCATGGTCTCCATCCATCCATCCATCCATCCATTCAGCCATGCAGGCTCTCTCTCCATCTACCCATCCATCCATCCACCCACGCAGACAGGCTCTTTCTCCATCCACCCACTCATCCACCCATCTGTCCATCCATCCATCCACCCACCCACGCAGGCAGGCTCTCTCTCCATCCACCCATCCATTCACCCATGCAGGCTCTCTCTCCATCCACCCATCCATGCATCCACCCACGCAGACACGCTCTTTCTCCATCCACCCACTCATCCATCCATCTGTCCATTCACCCATGCAGGCAGGCTCTTTCTCAATACACCCACCCATCCGTCCACCAACACAAGCAGGTTTTTTCTCCATCCACTCATGCATACTGACCCACCTTAGAGATCCTTCTGTCAGCCCTGTGTCTGGCAGCTCCTCTTGTCACAGCTCAGCTCGCACCCAGCACAGGAGGAACAGAGGACCCCAGAAAAGGTGGCGGCGGGAACAGGGATCGGAGGTATGTGGGAGCATAGGAGCAGCACGGGAAAAGTGGGCATGGGGATCTGTGGTTTGTGGGGCGGAGGGGAGCAGCAGGAGGAACAGGGACAGAGTGAGATCAGGACCAGAGCGGGAGGAGGGGACAGCACAGGAGCAGCGCATGGAAGCAGTGAACAGGAGGGGAGTACGAGGAGGACGAGGGACGGGGAGATATTATGACCGGAAGGAGAGTGGGTGCAAGCTGTGGAGCAGCTCTGATGGGAGTGATCCATCCCATCAGATCACCCCCAACAGGGCTGGATACCCGCCCCCTCCTGTTCTCCATCCTATGGAAGGGGCTATGACAGCCCCTTCCATAGCTGTACAGTCACAATTGCTGTGATTGGTTGTTGGAAGTTTCAACAGCAAATCACAGCAATCGCAGGCACGGAGTGGCTTTGCCATCTCTCCTGACATCACCTAAGGTCTTCTCCTGCCTATAGCTCCAGTGACATTTCACAGACCCTTGTTACTGGAGCTTCGGGACTGCGATCCCACCGTGATGTTGTGGAACGTCACAGGTAGAGAAGTCACCCACGTCTATGATGTTCCACAACATGATAGGTCAGGAAAGTGTTAAAGGGAACCAAACAGCAGGATTTAGGGCTATAAAAAATGCTAATGCCTTCCAGGATTTGAGATGCTGAATGCAATTCTACTGTTATGTATGGGCTGCCTATGCTCATGAGTGCTGCTGCTGCTGTTGAATTTAGCCTTTTTTTTCCCTTATTCAGTGTGCGACTCTTCAGGTGAGGTTACTGCATGTTTGTGTATGGATATGACTCATCCTTAGGTGAGCTGAGGGGTGTGTTTGGGTTAGCTGCTCCCCACCCCTCGGCCATAAATGGGTCAGCTCATTTCCACATGATGTTCCTGATTCAGTTCACTTCTGTTTTGTGACCTTGGAGATCACACATTGATCCGAAGCTGCTGCTGGATTTTCCCATTGGAGGTTGCTGGGTCCCTTGGTCCATGGGTGGAGGTAGAGGTTTTATGCCTAGGGCTTCTTAGGAGCTTTAGAGCCTTAGGCTGGGGGCTCGGACCTCCTCACCTTCAGAGGTACCTCCGAGAACAGGGCAAGTCCCAGTATCAGGAAAAAAAACTCAACAAAATTTGGCCATGTCAAATATTAATTGCACATAGCATGAGGCTGCTAGCTCCTCTGTAAGGCAACAAAGGTGTCTGAATACCAGTGCTCAATCCCCTGCAACTCAAGTATGGGGTCGGTTGTGGCACCTGCGACCAGCCATGTTGACAAGGAGGAGAATGGTGGTATTTATAGACACAAGGTTACCAACAGGGCGTCAGTCACACAGGTATATGTGAGGCACAGTGTCAGAGCTCAGCCTATTGGTCACACCCAACTATTAGGCAGGGCGGGCCGCTTCACACCAAATACATGCATCACAAGTGACAGACGCCCCCCAGAGGTCTCAGCCCCAACTGCAAAGAGATAAAAAGGTACAACAAAACACTATAGATGAAGATGTGAGGTGTTAGTAGATATTTTGGCCAAAATAACGTAAGCTCATAACCCACCGTCAAGGGCCCTTACGCTTACGAGTCCTAACCATATATCTTCTGACCATATGTATGTTTAGTGGGTAAACCACCAAACATTTAGAAAAATCACCGAAGTAGGACATAAAATTAACAAAAAAGTGACAGATGCCCCCCAGAGGGCTCAGCCTCAACTGCAAGGTGCAATGGATATTTGACATGGCTAAATTTTGGTGAGTTTTTTTTTTTAAGTTTTATGTCCTTTTTCGGTGATTTAACCCCAGTATCAGGGCCAGAGTAGGCTCCCCTGGCTCCCCTGGCTCCCTACGCCCAGCTCCATTATACTTCGGGTTACCCCGGCCACCCCAGCGTGACACCTAGCATTACTTGAATGATTCCATATTTGATTGTAGAGAAGAGTGTCATAAAGCTCCTGGAAAACAAGGGCAGCAGATGATTGGTGTGAACAGCATTGTGTCACTATTTGGGGTTGTTTTTCTTTTTTTATTCTTCTATGGCCATGCCTTTTGGTTGCAAGCCAAACCCTCCCCCTCTCTCATCTGTACTTTAAGCTTCTGGCTCCTGCGCACGGTGCTTCAGCCACAGTGTACCTGATAGAACTGAAAGTACAGATGAAAAAGAGGGGGGAGGGTTTGGCTTACATAGAAGAGGAAAAAAAAACAGCAACTCCAAATTGTGACTCAGTGCTACTGTTGGCCTAATGCATATTGATCTGTATGTATTGCAACAACTATTATTTGTTTAATATGATGTGGTTTTATGTCTGCATGCATATTGTTCAGATGTTAACAAAGTTAAAAAAAAAAAAAAAAAGGTCCTCAGTCAGAGACAGGATGTCCCTCCCCCTGCTCCCAGCATGCACATTCTAGTGTGGAACTGAAGCTGAAAGTCACAGCAGATTTCTCTCTCCCTCTCCAGAAACCAGATTGATCCTATTCTCATGTTATAAGCTGGATGTTGTTAATTCTGAATAAATGAACATTCTCTGTTGCTCGCTGTGGACATCACACTGATTGACGCGCTGCTAACAGGTTATGGGCCCAGGAATCACAGAAGTCCCAGACCTCCAGAGCACAGAGATAGAAAGACAACAGCGAACTGAGAAGTAAAGATGGCCACTACCAGCAGCTCAGCAAAGTTTACAGTGCCAAGCCTGAATAACGAGAACTACCAATCCTGGAAATTCAAGGTGAAGATGCTGCTAAGAGAAGGTACGTGGAAATACACTCAGGAGCCCAAGCCTGACCCAGTACCACAGGACTGGCTAGAGATAGATCAGAAAGCACAGAGCACCATATCACTCAGCATAGAGGATGATCAGATCGTGCATGTGTGAAAGTATGCATCTGCAAAGGAAATGTGGGAGCAGCTGCAGAAAGTACATGAGAGGATAAATCTAAGTAACAAACTCTATCTAATGAGAAAGCTATATCAGTCTAAGCTACACAGTGACCAGGACATGCAGGACTACATTAGAAGCACTCTAGAGACTGTAGAACGCCTGCGGGGCATTAGGGAAGATATGAAGGACTTCCATGTAGCAGCACTACTACTTAGTGGTCTCCCAGAAAGCTATGACACGCTTGTAACTGCACTAGATGCACGCCCAGATGATGAGCTTACATTGGAGTACGTCAGAGGAAAGCTTGTAGATGAATATAAGAGAAAGGCAGAAAGTGTGAGCAGCAAAGTATGCAACAAGGAAACTGCTTTACAAACACAGGACGTGCCCACCAGCAGAAACCACCCTAAAGAAACACGTGAATGTTTTGTATGCAAGAAGCCAGGTCATTTAAAAGCTGAATGCAGAGTCTGGAAAGCTAAAATGAATCTGCTGAAGAAACAAAACAGTAAACAAAGAGTTAAGAGTGCTGTATTTGAAAATAATGATTCTGTAAATACTGAGGCTGCATTCACATTAGTCAATGCATTTAAATCAAAGCATGCGTGGTGTATAGATTCTGGGGCAACCAGTCACATGACCAATGACAGAGACTTCTTTACTAAGCTTAACCAAAGCAAGTCAGAGAAAGTGATAATGGCGAATGGTCAGTTTATGAACTCAGAAGGCATAGGAGATGGTTATATTGATTGTAACATCTCTGCAACGCAAAGCAGAAGGATTCATATGAAGGATGTGCTATATGTGCCTAGTCTTGAAAGTAATCTATTATCCGTGAAAAAGCTTACAAAACAAGGGAATGAAGGTACGTTTAAGTACGATAGTTGCATCATCTCAAAAGAGGGTCACACACTAGCAAAAGGAGAAATCAAAGATGAGTTGTATCAGTTGAAATGCAAAGAGTGTGTATGCAAAGTTAAGCAAAAAATGCACAATAACTGTATTCATGTATGGCACAGACAGCTTGCGCTTAGAGACTCAGAAGCAATAAGAAAGTTATTTCAAGAACACTTAGCTGATGATATTACAATCCATGTAACCAGACAATGAGGTGTACCAGCTGTATCAAAGGGAAAATGTCCAGAAAGGCCTTTCCTAAGAAAAGTACTACAAGAACAGAACAGCCACTAGATTTAATACACACAGACATCTGTGGCCCAATGCGTATTCAGACCCCTGGAAAGAAGAGATATTTTCTTACATTTATGATGACAATTCAAGATACATAGTTGTCTATCTACTTCACAGCAAAAATGAAGTTCCAGAGAAACTTGAAATATATCTAGCTGAAGTATATAACAAGTTTGGGAGAATGCCAAAAATTCTACGTGCAGATAATGGGACTGAATATACAAGTAATGAGACACAGAGCATTTTAAAGAGAAATGGAATCATATTTCAGACTACTGTACCATACAACCCTGAGCAAAATGGTGTAGTAGAAACAAGGAACCGAACACTCTGTGAAAGCGGAAGGAGTATGCTATTTGATGCAAAACTGCCTACAGAATATTGGGGCGAAGCTATTATGACGGCTTGCTATCTTCAGAACAGACTACCAGGTAAAGCAACAGAGAAAGCTCAATTTGAGCAATGGAATAGTGCAAAGCCAAAACTACAGCACATATGGATTTTCGGAAGCAAAGCATTTGCACACATTCCCAAAGAACAACGAACTAAGTGGGAATCTCACGCTAAGGAAGGCATTCTGGTAGGTTACAGTGAAACCCAGCAAGGTTATAGAATTCTACACCCAGAGACAAACAAGGTCACAATAAGCAAAGATGTAGTGATTGATGAAAATTTTGTGTCACCCAAGTTTTGTGATACCATGTTTCCCCAAAAGTAAGGCCCCCCCGATTGTAAGGCCGCCTGGGGGTAAAGGGGGGGCCTGCTAATGTAAGGCCTCCCCCGATTATAAGGCCTTACAACCGGGGGGGAACCAATGTAAGGCCCCTAGCAGAGGGGGGGGGGAGCGGGAGCGGGTCGCACGTCACGTGCGCCCGCTCATTACATATGCACTGCATCCCCCTGTCAATCAGCGACAGGGGGAGCAGTGCATTATACGGTATATATGGGCCCCTTCCTGCTGGCACACTACCCCCCTGTTCTGAGGCCCCCACCGCTGCTGCTGCTGCAGACATCTTACCCTCCAGGGTCTTCTTGCAGCAGCCAGCGCGTCGGTCCTCTGTCCTCGGCTGTCTCCCAGATCATGTGACCAGCCGGTCGCAGTCGCGATGACGTCATGCGCTGCGACGGGTCACATGATCCGGGAGACAGCCGAGGACAGAGGACCGACACGCTGGCTGCTGCAAGAAGACCCTGGAGGGTAAGATGTCTGCAGCAGCAGCAGCGGTGGGGGCCACAGAACAGGGGGGTAGTGTGCCAGCAGGAGGGGGCCCATATATACCGTATAATGCACTGCTCCCCCTGTCGCTGATTGACAGGGGGATGCAGTGCATATGTAATGAGCGGGCGCACGTGACGTGCGACCCGCTCCCGCAGTGTCCCAGCAGGAGGGGGCCTGTAGGCCACACTGCTGGGGCACCCAATGTAAGACCCCCCCCGAAAGTAAGACCGGGGGCCACTTTTGGCCCCCAAAAAAATGTAAGACAGGGTCTTACTTTTGGAGAAATACGGTATTATGCCAGTAGTCCAGATGAAGCAACAACAACAATCTCAGTCACAATCACAAGACAACGAAAGGGAGAATGTAGAAGTCTGGCTAGATTCTTCAACCACTGAAGGAACAACAAAAAGCCTAAGTGAACCTGAAATCAGACGATCGTCAAGATCAAACAAAGGGATACCAGCTAAACGTCTATCCTACATTGTCAAGACACTACCTGAGTCAGAGCCACAGTCATGGGATGAAATGCAAAAACTACCTGCTCACGAAAGAACAAGGTGTATCAACGCCAATGGAATCATCCTACCTGAAACTGGAAGAAGATGACCTGTTGCCTAACAATGAGAAATATCGACAGGCAGTGGGGGCACTTCTATACATATCGACTATGACTCAACCAGATATTACAACAGCAGTTGGAATATTGTGCAAATATGTGGAGAAACGCGCCAAAAGAAATGGAACGCCGTTAAAAGAGTTCTCCGATATTTAAAAGAGACACAAGGGGTAAATTTAAAATTGTCTGCAGCAGGAAATCTAAAACTCACCGGCTATGCTGACGCAGATTGGGCTGGTGATTTGCATGATCGTAAATCCACAAGCGAATACATATTTAAACTTGGAGAAAGTTCAATCTCCTGGTCTAGTAGAAAACAAGTATCTGTTGCTTTGTCTTCCACAGAAGCTGAGTATGTGTCCGCAGCCTATGCAAGTCAGGAGATCATTTGGCTAAGACAACTGATGGATGATCTTGGTAAACCATTAACTCAGCCAACGGTGATATATGAGGACAACCAAGGATGCATTAAACTTGCATGCAGTGAAAAGATCAGTGCTAGAACTAAGCACATCGACGTCAGATACCATCATCTACGTGACTTAATAGATCGTGGCATAATTCAGTTTGTTTATTGTGAGACTGATAAGATGATAGCTGAAATTTTGACCAAGCCATTGCCACGACCTAGGTTCCAAGGATTGAGAACCGCTATGGGACTAACAGAATAAGTAGTTGTTGAGTGGGGGTGTTTGCCTAATGCATATTGATCTGTATGTATTGCAACAACTATTATTTGTTTAATATGATGTGATTTTATGTCTGCATGCATATTGTTCAGATGTTAACAAAGTTAAAAAAAAAAAAGGTCCTCAGTCAGAGACAGAATGTCCCTCCCCTGCTCCCAGCATGCACATTCTAGTGTGGAACTGAAGCTGAAAGTCACAACAGATTTCTCTCTCCCTCTCCAGAAACCAGATTGATCCTATTCTCATGTTATAAGCTGGATGTTGTTAATTCTGAATAAATGAATATTCTCTGTTGCTCGCTGTGGACATCATGCTGATTGACGCGCTGCTAACAGCTACACACATTAATCATCTGCTGCCCTGTTTTCCAAGAATTTTATAAAACTCTTTGCAATAAAACATGATATCATTCAAGTAATTGTATTCAGCATCCCAGTTCCCGTAAGGCACTGGCTTCTCTTTATAGCCATATATCCTGTTGGTTAGTTCCCTATAACATTTCATTGAGCTACCTTAGCTGCTTCAGGAAAATCTTAAAGAAATGATGTTGGAGTCTTATAATTGTTGTTATTTAATATCAAATAAAAAAATGTATTTGCTTCAAATGGGAAATAGATGGGATAGATAGATAGATAGATAGATAGATAGATAGATAGATAGATAGATAGATAGATAGGTAGATAATAGAAAAAAAAGGGGGAGCATCACTGCCAGAAATATAGGGTGCAAATCTATTGAGCTGTCTTCAAAGCTCCTTATACATACAATAGAAAGAAGGCTGCAGCACTCCTGTTAGATGAAAGTCGGGCTTTAATCTGGCCCTTGCTACTTTTGGCATATATGGATGGAGAGGATAGATATGGGAGAGATATACATACAGAACAAACAAATGAATATAGATAGGTAGATGGATAAATATGGATAGATGGATAGATACAGTTGTGGCCAAAAATATTGACACCCCTGCAATTCTGTCAGATAATACTCAGTTTCTTCCTGAAAATGATTGCAATCACAAATTCTTTGGTATTATTATCTTCATTTAATTTGTCTTCAATGAAAAAAACACAAAAAGAATTGTCCTAAAGCCATATTGGATATAATTCCACACCAAACATAAAATGGGGGAGGACAAAAGTATTGGCACTGTTAGAAAAATCATGTGATGCTTCTCTAATTTGTGTAATTAACAGCACCTGTAACTTACCTGTGGCACCTAACAGGTGTTGGCAATAACTAAATCATACTTGCAGCCAGTTGACATGGATTAAAGTTGACTCAACCTCTGTCCTGTGTCCTTGTGTGTACCATATTGAGCATGAAGAAAAGAAAGAAGACCAAAGAACTGTCTGAGGACTTGAGAAACCAAATTGTGAGGAAGCATGAGCAATCTCAAGGCTACAAGTCCATCACCAAAGACCTGAATGTTCCTGTGTTTACCGTGCGCAGTGTCATCAAGAAGCTTAAAGCCCATGGCACTGTGGCTAACCTCCCTAGATGTGGACGGAAAAAAAAAATTGACGAGAGATTTCAACGCAAGATTGTGCGGATGGTGGATAAAGAACCTTGACTAACATCCAAACAAGTTCAAGCTGCCCTGCAGTCTGGGGGTACAACAGTGTCAACCTGTACTATCTGTAGGCGTCTGAATGAAAAAGGACTGTATGGTAGGATACCCAGGAAGACCCCACTTCTTACCCCGTGACATAAAAAAGCCAGGCTGGAGTTTGCCAAAACTTACCTGAGAAAGCCTAAAACGTTTTGGAAGAATGTTCTCTGGTCAGATGAGACAAAAGTAGAGCTTTTTGGGCAAAGGCATCAACATAGCGTTTACAGGAGAAAAAATAGAGGCATTCAAAGAAAAGAACACGGTCCCTACAGTCAAACATGGCGGAGGTTCCCTGATGTTTTGGAGTTGCTTTGGAGCCTCTGGCACTGGACTGCTTGACCGTGTGCATGACATTATGAAGTCTGAAGACTACCAACAAATTTTGCAGCATAACGTAGGGCCCAATGTGAGAAAGCTGGGTCTCCTTCAGAGGTCATGGGTCTTCCAGTAGGACAATGACCCAAAACACACTTCAAAAAGTACTAGAAAATGGTTTGAGAGAAAGCACTGGAGACTTCTAAGGTGGCCAGCAATGAGTCCAGACCCGAATCCCATAGAACACCTGTGGAGAGATCGAAAAATGGCAGTTTGGAGAAGGCACCCTTCAAATATCAGGGACCTGGAGCAGTTTGCCAAAGAAGAATGGTCTAAAATTCCAGCAGAGCATTGTAAGAAACTCATTGATGGTTACCGGAAGCGGTTGATCGCAGTTATTTTGGCTAAAGGTTGTGCAACCAAGTATTAGGCTGAGGGTGCCAATACTTTTGTTTGGCCCATTTTTGGAGTTTTGTGTGAAATGATCAATGTTTTGCTTTTTGTTTCATTCTCTTTTGTGTTTTTTCATTGAAGACAAATTAAATGAAGATAATAATACCAAAGAATCTGTGATTACAATCATTTTCAGGAAGAAACTGAGTATTATCTGACAGAATTGCAGGGGTGTCAATACTTTTGGCCACAACTGTATGTATACATACATAAACACATATGTGGGATAGTTAACAAGATAGATGTTGAATATCTTTAATAAATAGTATAATATGCACCAGATGTAACAAGATATCAATTTGAAGCTAGCTTTATAATGTAAAACATCAAGCGCTAGGGCATTTACTTTGTAGGGCAGCTTTATCTTTGTTCCGGGATTCAGGAGATAGGACAGTTACTGCATAGCATAGCTTTATCTTGATGAGATACAATGACAGGGATAATGAAGATACAGTCATATTTCCAATGCTTGCTAAGCTGAGACCCATGTAATTTACACATACTGTCAAAAGTTCATCAGCAATTTTCAAATTCATTTGGATATTAACAGGTGAACAAAAGGTGAAAATCTTTTGTCAGTTTACTAAGGTTTCTGGAGATAATTTGCTAATCACATTTATATGCAGATTATTCAATACCTTTTCAGACTTGACTATATGCTCGGCAGATCTTCCTCTGCAGCTGTCTAACAGGCCTAGAGTTCTACATCCCGAAAGACTGATTAATGGCTTCTGACAATATGATTGCACTTCTTATTTAATTAGATTACACATCTGGTAGGAATGGTGTGCATTTTGCATTTTCTGTCAGATTTCACAATATGCATTCTGATAGTCATTTCTGTTCAGACATATTTCATACTGCGAATGCCATTCTTTCACAAATTCCAATTACATAGGAAAAAGAGCAGTTTTTATGCATTTCTGACCTATGTTCTTTCGCAGGTAGCATTGACAGCTTCACTAATTAAAACAATATCAACATTTTTGGTGCAATGTTTGGCAGTGTTGTATTAGACACCTTCAGAAAAGATGTTTTATTTGAACTTGACAATATTTCAAGAGCCATGGACAAATGAAGGGCTGAGGTGTGTTGCACAAGCAGAGAGGAGTTTGCAATTTTGCTAAACTTAATAAATAAAGCTTTGTTGACTGAAGAACTTTCACAATAAAAAGCGATGGATATTTGTGTTAAACAATACATTTTACTTTAGCTTGGATAATCCTTTAATCCTTTGGACTTGTAAAATAATGTTGTGTTTTTCAATTTTATTCCAAGTCAGTAAAATTGATGCTTTCTTACAAACAAAACAATCACTCCCATCAAAGTTTTTGTCAACTTAATATAGTGCTACCATCATACTTACTGTACATACAATTGCTCATTTTGCCTTTCTACCCATTTAACTCTTCTTTTTTCTCTGATCTATGTGGAAACAGAGAGTCTCTTGTTCCTGCATGAATCATTTCGCTCTTCCAATGTTGACCCAGCTGCTCCCCTCCTCTACTCTGCTATTGACTTTTGCAATGACTTACTACTCATGCAGGTAAAACTGACTTCCTGTTTCTTATAGAGCTTACAAGGATTTGCCTTGTCAGTTTTTAATCAAGTGATGTCATAGACCTAATGGAAAACAGAAGAATTAACTGAATAGAAAGGCAAAACAAGCAATTGTAAATTCACAGTGCTATATAATATGATGATTGCAAAGATTTTGATGGTAGTGCTTCTTTAAAAACTCAATTTGTGGGGGCGTGTCCTGCAGCCGATGGCACCGGACACATTCTAGAGGAGCTCCTCCACACAGACCGGTAAAGCGGCTCCCAAACGGCTTCCCCGAGCCCACATTCTGCCTAAAAGACGGCACATCACCTAGCCCTCCCCCGGAGCATGCCGCGGACCGGATCCCGCCGGCGTGAGACCAACGGCAAGCTCACAGCGTTCTTCACCCCGGAGCCTCACAGGGATCCCAAGATGGCGCCGACCAGGAAGGACCCAGTGTCTCCCTCCAGCGCGGCCTCTCATGCACCACGATCTCCACGCCGCACAGAGGATCGCGGCCCTGTGAGTAGGGATGACTCCCCTCTAACTAAAAGATCTATGAGGGACATGCTGGGCTCCATGAGGGACGCTATGCTGGGGGAAATAAGAGATATGATGGGAGAAATGAGGGCAGAAATGGCAGCCTTAAGTGAGAGAACCTCACATATTGAAACTAAAATGGCTGATTATGCTTCAGCCCACAATAATCTGGCTGATAGCTACGACATGCTTGATAGGGAAATGAGCACAGTTCGGGCATCCCTGTGCCATTTGGAAGACGGGCTACGCAAAAACAACTTAAAATTAAGAGGGGTGGCTGAATCCCTAGAAGGAGAGGATCTCCCAGCAGTGGTCACAGCCTTCCTGGCAGCAGCTCTCCCAGCAGCAGCTCCAGATACACTGGAGATAGTGAAAACATACAGACTACCTAAACCTGCTAAACTTCCAAAAGAAATTCCTAAAGACATTTTAATCTCTTTCTCAAGCATTAAAACAAGAGACGCACTTTTACAAGCCATGAGAGCGAATCCTGAGCTCCCACCTCCTTTTGAAAAGTCAGCAGTGTTCCCAGATCTTTCCCCGGGCACGCTTGCCAGGAGACGTGAATTCGCCCCAAGCTGTCAACTACTCAGAGAAAAAGGAATCCAATATGCCTGGGGCACCCCGGTGTCTGTGAACTTCAGATACAAGGGATCTAGACATTCATTTGCATCTCCTACTCAACTGCGCAGAGCTCTACGCTCATGGAACTTAGCGCCAACCCCTGCAAGTTCTCCGCACACCCCAGAGACGGGGTCACGGAGACCTCAGCTTTGAAACCGGTTTAGACATGAGAAGACACTTGGGAAAACAGGTTTACGGTCTGTGTGGGTCGACCTGTCCTCCTGAGAGCACCCTTTGGTCCCCTGCATCGGACCCCTCCTGCCGTGACTCCTCCGGAATTGTGGGAGGAGGTGGACCCCCTCCCATTTGTGTTGCGACCGGTTGGACTCGGTCGCGCAAGGGGAGGGTCCAATTAAGGGTATCTCAGTACCCCCACTAGTCAGACAATTGAAGTCTGACGACAGTTTGGTTTACATAAGTGTTTCCCCTTACTCTTTTCCCCTCCCCCCCCCCTACCCCTCCCCCCCCTCTGTCCATCTTTCTGTCTCTTCCTCTCTCCCCTACTTGCTCTTTGGCCCCCCTGCTTTTGTCTAATTTTCTAATCCTTTCACCTTTGACTCTTGCTTCTCCCCCAAGGTCTCCCCGCGTGGAGTTTGAGGTTGATGACCATGCCGGCAGTTTGCCCATCCAGGTCTGTAGCCTCCTCAACATTGAATGTAGCTTCACTTAATGTAAAGGGACTAAACTCCCCAGTTAAGCGGTCTTTCTTATGGCGGGAGACCCGAAGGCTGCAGACAGATGTGATCTGTCTGCAGGAAACTCACCTCCTAGCTGAAGACAATCATCGGCTAAGCAACCCCTCCTTCCCGCACATCTATTTTGCTAACCATAACGTTAAGAAGGCAGGAGTGTGTATTATGGTGAGCAATAGAGTCCAGTTCCAGCAGACATCAGTAGAGGCAGATCCACAGGGAAGGTTCCTCATTCTGAACTGTCTCATCTCGGGAGAGCCGTACACGATAGTGACGGTTTATGCCCCTAACGTGGGACAGTTGAGGTTCCTGAGAGCCCTGTTCAAAAAGCTACACTGCCCATCTGACAGCTCCCTGGTGATTTGTGGAGACTTCAATCAGATCATGGAATCTAGACTGGACTCTTCGGCTCCACGGGTCAGAGGCAGGGGGGAGTTGGTGGATCTATGCAGGGAATTCAGACTCCACGACGTGTGGCGCTACCTCCATGCAGAAGAAAGGGATTACACTTTCTTTTCCAATAGTCACAAAACATACTCCAGGATCGACTTCTTTCTGGTAGGTGAAAGTATTTTGCCCCGCTGCAAGACAGCCGAAATTGGGTTGATCACATGGTCAGACCATGCGCCTGTCACACTAGGGATCAACCAGGGGCAAAACAGAGGTGTGTCACGTCGTTGGAGGATGAATGTTAGCCTTCTTTCCGATCAAAACACCTTAGAGGACTTGGGTAAGAACTTGGAGGAATACTTCCTACATAATGACACGGGGGAGATCGCAGATGGGACCTTATGGGCGGCACATAAGGCAGTGATTCGCGGCCTCCTCATACAGAAGGCAGCTCAGGCTAAGAGAGCTAGAGAGGGCTTGTGGAAGGAGTGGATGGAACAAATAGCAACCTTAGAGAGATCTAATAAGGCCAGCCCAACTCCTCAACTATCCTCCCAGATCTTTGCTCTCCGTACGAAACTAAGATCCCAACTACTCTACCAGCACGAGTTGGGCCTAAGGAAACTCCGCACCCAATACTACGCTGCAGGAGATAGGGCGGGGAAGCTGTTGGCCAGGAGACTCAAGAAAAGGGTATCCCATTCAATGGTGACGTCCATGACCTCCCCAGACGGAAGAACAATAAGGAATCCGAGTGAAATAGTTGACGTAATGGCAGACTTCTATTCAAATCTTTATAACCTGTCAGACGACCCCATGACGCATCAGCCGGCCTTAGACAATATCCAAACTTACTTGGGGAGACTCGACCTCCCAACGGTCCCCCCGGACATGCTCACTTCCCTGAACCAATCTTTCTCCCTCACGGAAGTAACTAACATAATCTCATCTCTCAAATTAAATTCAGCACCAGGCCCAGACGGTCTGACCAACGAATATTATAGAGTGTTCTCCCCTCACTTGGCTCCATACCTTCTCCGACTGTTCCAGCATTGGCAGACTGAAGGGACTCTTCCAGCGGAGGCCCTAGAGGCCACGATCTCAACAATTTTGAAGCCTGGAAAGCCACCTGACAGTCCGAGCAACTATCGTCCCATCTCACTTCTTAACACGGATGTGAAGATATTTGCCAGACTGTTGGCCTCTCGACTTGCCAAGGTGATTCCGTTGCTGGTAAACTCGGACCAGGTCGGCTTTGTGGAGGGACGACAGGCCAGAGATGGCACTAGACGCATGCTGGACCTGGTGGAGATAGCTGAGGTTGGGGGAGACCCCAGTGTATTCCTGTCACTCGACGCAGAAAAAGCGTTTGACAGGGTACACTGGGGTTATCTACGGGAGGTTCTGGGGAGGTTCGGCTTCTCAGGCCCAATTCTATCAGCTATACTAAGTCTCTATTCCAACCCAGGGGCCAGAGTCTCAATGTCAGGATTTGTGTCGAGGCGTTTTGACATCACCAACGGAACAAGACAGGGGTGCCCACTATCACCCCTGATATTCGCCCTTGTTATGGAGCCGCTGGCGGCTTCCATTAGATCCAACCCTCAGATTTCGGGCATCCAGGTGGGATCCAAACATAATGTCATAGGGCTATACGCTGATGATGTCATCGTCTCCTGCACCAATCCTGAGGGCTCAATTCCAGTTATCCTTACAGAACTTGACAATTTCACAAAAATCTCCTATTATAAGCTAAACTTGGGAAAGTCCATGGCACTCCCTATTAATTTGTCAAAACGGGAACTGGTGGCCCTCTCCGCACAATTCCCCTTTGCTTGGGCCCCAGAGGGCATATCATACCTGGGTATAACCCTGTGTCCCACGAAACAAGTTGCCCGAGTTAACATATCCAATCTAATGGCAACATTGAGGGGGAGACTGACTCATGGTCCTCTTCCCCTTCTATCCTGGATGGCTCGCATTCAAGCCTTCAGGATGCTTTGGCTGCCGAAGCTCCTATACCTCTTTCGATGTGTGCCCTTGAGTTTCCCATGCAAACTCTTAGCTCAACTACAAAAACAAATTAACACCTTTATCTGGGCGGGAGGTCGACCTCGAATCCAGAGGCGAACAATGTACTTGAGGCTGAAGGGGGGTGGTATGGGAGTTCCGGATGTGTCCGCATACCATAAAGCTGCAATTCTGGAAGCCTCCAGAGCACTGTGGAGGCAACAGCTTGAAGTAGGATGGGTTCAACTTGAGTCGGAGTTCAACCCGGGACTGTCGCCAGTCAAGCTCTTGGCTGGGGCCGCACTGGGTCCGGTGAGGGTATTGCACCCGTTATCTACGATTCGTACCCTCCAAGAGATATGGAAAAAAATGCCAGATCTCTGGCGACAGCTCCCCCCGGAGGAGATACCGCTAGAGGCTTTTCAGGTGCACAATCCCATGTTGAACATAACACCCTGGCACTCTTCGGGGATTCTCTCCTTGGGGGACTTGGTAGGGGATGGTAGACTAGTCTCTTTCGACACCTTTAGCAACAAATCTCAGCACTTACGCAACTCCTTCTTGCTGTACTCACAGGTGAGGCATTTTGTAAACTCAGACGCATGCACACACGCCCTTAAACAACCCGCTCCTTCTCCATTCCAGCGTTTTCTTCTGGTTGACACTAACCCCCCGAAGGGCTTTTCCCTGATTTATGGGGGACTCGTGACCCACGGGTCCCCCGTGAAGCTTCCCAGCATGACTGCTTGGGAGAGGGACTTGGGCTTTGAGGCTGACTGTGATGAATGGGAAGGAGCGATTAGGTGCGTGATGCAGGCTACAAAGTGCATCAACCACTTAGAATCCTTAAAAAAAGTACACCTACGGTGGTACATCACCCCCACTAAGATGGCCAAACTGGCAAAGGGCTCCTCGCCACTGTGCTGGAGACAGTGTGGCCAGAAGGGAGATCTGGCCCACATATGGTGGGGTTGCCCTAAAATTTCCCAGTTCTGGGTACTGGTCTCTGGCCTACTGGGAGAGATTACAGACACGAGCATCCCCTTAGCTCCTCAACTGGCAGTGCTACACATAGGTGCAGAAAGTTTTCCCCCTGTCACAAGGCATGCAATCTCCTATGTGCTTATTGCAGCTAGATTATGCATTGCAGCGTCTTGGAAAAATGCAGCCCCTCCGAATATAGGAGACCTCACCAAAAAGCTTAACATAATATTTACTCACGAATACCACCTGGCAATGGACGCCCCGAGACGACGTTACGTCTCGGAGGCCTGGGCCTTATGGGCCAGCCACCCGGCTGCCGTGGCCCCCCCTACGTGAGATCCCGCGGGGAGCCGGATATGGAGACCTTGGTACGGAGCCACTTTACGTTGGTTCCTCCTGCACCCATTTGCTTCCATTTTCTTCTGACTTCTCTCCCCCCCCCATGCTATCAGCTTCTCTGACTCTCCCCACTCTTTCTTGAACTCTCCTCACTCCCCTCTTCTCCCCCTCTCACCCCCCCCCTCATTCTCTTCCCCGCACTACTCCGATTCTCCAAAATTTTACCCCACAGTTGAACTGGTTGATACATCCCTTGTTGTTTATATGTGATACGTGGGATACTCTAGAGTGACGGATACTTAAAGGCCTAGCACGTGAGATCTCGATACTACTCAGCCTTATAAAAATGATCAGCATCAATTCCACGCATGTATGTCACAATATGAATCTTTGAACATTTTACTATTATTGATACTCTTGGTGATTCGGTTGAAACAAGAGACATCTACCCTACCCCCCCCCCCTACCTAACACCATCTGTTTATGTTGTAAGTTGATTATTGTGTACTTTGTTTTTTGAAAATAAAAAACACATTGAAGACTAAAACTCAATTTGTTAGATTGTATAACCACATCTAAGTTATATATCAACAGTAATGTTTATGTCCTAAATATTTCATATTTTTGGAACTTCCACTTTTGTAGACAACTAAGGACCTCTTCTTCCAAATTTGGTATTCCAGAGAAAAGATATAAAGACAGTCATACAAAACTGTATCTAGCACCATTGTATTTATGAGAGTTACATTCATCATAAACTATGAGATAAAATAACAATTTCTTCCTTTCAAGTGTAGTGAACATAGATGATTCCAAATATAAAAGTGCCAAAAATGGCTAGGGCCTCCACAAAATGGGCGGCATCTGGCCCCTAGACTGCAATTTGTCAACCACTGGACTACAGAGTATTAGCCATGCTACTACCTTGAATGGTTTCATTGTATTTGTATAAAAGCAACTAATATTTTTTTTTATCTTGTAGGTTATATAATGACATGGGAAGAAGCATGAAAAAGATAACGTTTTGTCATTTTTATATTCTGATATAAGATAGTTTGGGGAATTTAATAATATTTACCCCAATAAGAAATCATCAATTTAGAGCATTGTAGAAATACAGCATATGTAACAATTCTTTATTTCTCCAAGTCCTTACCCACCCACCTCCTCATCCACACCTGATTACCCTTAGCTGCAGATATATTCAGAACCATGAGTCTGATCAAGACTCTAGTCTGATCCAGGCATCTTCTAAACTACATCTTCCAAAGTACAGCTTCCTAGGTACAATACTTTGAAATAGACTAGAAATGGACTTGAAATGACTGGAAGGTACTGGGATAGAAAGCTACTATAATGTTTCTATCTTTTTTCACTTTCACCCCCATACTACTTAATTCCTTATTAACTCCTCTAATCCCCCCACCTAGTAAGGAGCTAGTCATCTCTTCCTTCATCCTCCCCACCCATCTCACCTCCTCCTCAGAACTGTTCCTTCACAAACAATTATTTTTCTCCAGACACACGTGGCCACATCATGCCCTATCCTGCTCCCACCTTCTATCTCTCTGTTTGCTGCTCCTCATTGCTGGTGACGTATCCCCAAATCCTGGCCTTCCTGAGCACATTCCCACATTCATTTTTACCACCCTGCCACAATCCTTTATATGTTTTTGTAACCCTGATAACCTCATACCCATTCATCCAGCCCCTACTCCCCCAGTTTTCCTACCAGGAGTACTACGGAATGCTTGCCCTGTCTGCAACAAACTATCATTCATCCATGACCTCTTTATCACTAACAAACTCTTCTTCCTCGACATCACTGAAATCTGGCTTACCCCATCTGACACTGCCTCTCCTGCTGCACTTTCTTATGGTGGATTCCATTCTCTCACACCCCTTGCCCCAACAACAAACGTGATGGAGGAGTTGGCTTGCTCCTGTCCAATAACTGCTCCTTTACCATAATTCTACTACCTCCCTCCACTACTCTACCCTCATTTAAGGTGCACTCTGTCCACATCTATAACCCTCCCCCAAACTCCAGCTGGCTGTCATCTACCCATCCCGCCCCTAGCTACCCATATCCACCTTTCTCAACCACTTCACCACCTGGCTACTTCATTTCCTTTCTGCTGACATCCCCACTATCATCATGGGTGACTTCAACATCCCCATTGACATTTACACCTCAGCTGCCTCTAAACGTTTATCCCTGACTGCCTCCTTTGTCCTCACTCAATGGTTCTCCGAGGCCACTCACAAAAATGTCTGGACCTTATCTACACCCGCCTCTGTTCCCTTACTAACCTCTCTAACTCACACCTCCCACTTTCTGACCACAACCTACTGACATTCTCCTCCCTCTCCTCTCCTTGTGTGCAACAGCCATTCTACCATCTCAATCATCCTCTCAGAAATCTCAAAAACCTTTATTTGCAATCATTCTCTGAGTCCCTTCTTGCAGACATAGTGTTGTAAATTCATTGGAGCTCCCTTCGGTGGTTGTTGCTGGTGATGCAGCTGACTGTGTGGGCTTCACAGGTGATGGGGATGGTCAATCTGGTTCTTGGAGCATATAATGGTTGGAAGTGGATCATTCCTTGCCAGTTGTCTTTTGCACCTGGAGCAGTTCACATCTCTCTGGTTTCTTCTGCTCTGTGGAGACCTTTGCAAAATAAGTGATTGGTTTTTTGATATTTTGTAGCACACTTTTGCGTGCTTAAGGTTCTGCTTATGTTTTATCTTATTCTGAGCTGTGGGTTTGCTATCTAGTTTGTATATTTGTTTATCTGCTCTCAGATAGGAAATTTTCTTTCTAGGAATTTTACCATTCACTATTATCTGTTATTTCCAATTCTGCTGGCATTTGATTCATAGAAGTCTGCTGATATAGAGTTCACCAAGTCTTAGTGACTCAGGATAATTTTTGTAATATCTGCTGTTGGAGGTTTTTGATAATGTTTTATATTGACTGCAATAGTATTCTATCCTGTCTTTCCTATATAGCTAGTTTGGCCTCTTTTGCTAAACCTTAAACTCTGCCTGTGTTTGTTTTTCCGTCTCTTGTTTCCCAGGTAATATCTGTGGGGGGCTTGCTATTCTTTTGGGGTTCTACTCTGAGGCAAGATAGCTTTTCCTACATCCATCTTTAGGAGCAGTTAGTTCTCCGGCTGTACAGAGGTGTCTAGGTCTGGTTAGTTACATCCCACGGCTACTTCAAGTTGCAGTGTGTAGTCAGGGATTGCGGTCAGTACAGTTACCAACGACTTCTATGGAATCTGAATGTTACTCCTGAATCATCGGTTCATAACACATAGCATCCTTACATGACACAGATGCTGCTGCCACTTTATAAAACACTACAATAACAGAAGCTCGATTTGGTTGCTTCCTTCACGCACCGCAAAACTCCTACAAATAACAAGCAACACTGGCTGACCAACCTGACCAAAGAACTGAGATGGGCCTCCAGGGTAGCTGAGCAGAGATGGAAGAGATCCCGTTCTGCCGAGCACATTGTCACATACAAGCAGTCCCCTGCCAACATCAAGTCCACACTCGCTGCCGCAAAACAAACTGGCTTCTCAACTCTCATATCCTCCCTGTCTCACAATCCTACAGATTTTCAAAACTTTCACTTCTCTCCTCCGTTCCCCAGGGTACATTTTCTATTTTCTCACAGGTTTTCCTTCTAGTTCCTGTTAGTGTAGCTTAAAATGATTCCTAGTGGAGGAATATGTGAGCAGACCTGTCCTTCAGCCTTATCCAATTGAAAACCTCCCAAGAGGAAACTACCTTTCAATTGGAAGAGACTGATGGACAGGTCTGGTCACATGCTCCTCCACCAGCAGACATTTTATGGACCAGAGAGGTGTAAAGTCTTTGAGGAAAGTTACAGTAACATGAAATGAATAAGAATGTGTCATACTTATATAATACTAAGTGTCTCAAAATCTTGTAGTCAACACGTCTATGAAAATAAAGAGAATGTAGCCAACTCATTTAATTCTTTCTCTAGCTATCAATAGATAATATAATGCATGGCTTAAAGAAGGAAAATGGTGCAAAGGTTTGAATGAAACCCAATTACAAACATGATTTTTTCATTAGCCCTGCATGCACTTAAAGGGATCCTGTCACCCCCAAAACACCTTCTAAGCTATTAAAAGCTGTCCCTAGAGCATATTAACACTTACCCTACACTCCTTTTAGCTCCTAAATGCATATAGTCAAACTGCATATAAACGTTTTATAAGTACCTCATTACTGATGATAATGAGTGACTATGGTATTCATAGTCACTCAGCCAGGCTGCCCCTCTTCATCATATCACGCCTGTATAGGCGTGATCTTCATCATAGATTCAAATTCGCCGCCTCCCTGCGCGTCTCCCCACTCTCCCATTCCGTCCGGGCTTCAGTGTGGGGCTGTATGACGCGATTCGCGTAATTTCCGGCGCCAGAAATGACGCGAATCGCGTCATACAGCCCCACACTGAATATAAAACGTTTATATGCAGTTTGACTATATGCATTTAGGAGCTAAAAGGAGTGTAGGGTAAGTGTTAATATGCTCTAGGGACAGCTTTTAATAGCTTAGGAGGTGTTTTGGGGGTGACAGGATCCCTTTAAGGGGGTTTTCCCACAAGCAAAGCTAATTTAAAATTTCATTTTAATTGATAGATTAATTAATAATAATAATTTCCACAATTGGATGTGTGTAAAAAAAATGTTCCTTTGCTGAGGTAATCTTATATATAGTATGAGTCCCTGCTATGTGCTGTAAAATAGCAGTGTCTGACCAAGCACGGAGCATGGTTTGATCTTATAGAGGGAGGAGATAGGAATATAAAGACATTACAGGATAGGATCATAGCTAATTCTTATTTTTCTTTTAGATAAAGCATTTACCTGCCTGTTTTTAAAAAATAGTGTATCTCAAAGAAAGAAATATTTGAAATCCTGTGCTGTAATGTCTTTATAATCTTTTGAATCTTCCCCTGCCCAGGATCAAACCATGCTCCATACAAGGTAAGATTCAGCCATTTTACAGCACATAGCAAGGACACATTTATAAGATTATCTCAGCAGAGGAACATTTTTTTTACATTTTCCCAAGTTGGGGAACTTATTATTATTCCAAGATCTATTGATTTAAAATTAACTTTGTTTGTGGGAAAACCCCATTAAGTATTGAAGAAACAGTGCTCCTGTAGCATCCTATCACTAATCTCACACTTCTTTTCTGTCCTAAAAGCATCCTGTGAAAGGAACGTGCTTTGGTAGCTTAGGAGGCATTTTGGAGGTGACAGGATCCCTTTAAGACATTCTAAGAACCAGATGTTTTTTTATTCTGTCCAGATACATAAAGCCAGATCTTAGTTTTTTCTCATGAGTGTATAATATACAAGTTGTCCCATAATTTCTTAAGTAAGTTTTTCTGGTTTCAACAACCGCACGTATCATCATATGGTTACGTTACAGTACTTTTTTGTCCATTAAATTACTAAGTCTTTTTTCCCCAAATTGATTCTATTTATAAGATAAAATATCACATAAAAGAACTTAAGTGCAGGAAAAATATCAATAAACCTTACTAGAAGTTATTAAGAAAATGTGAAAGTGGCTATTTAATGGACTTTCTTTCAATTCCTGGCAATTTGTCATTTATCGCACACAAATACCATGGATTCAAGGAAAATACATCAATAATCCCACAACCTTGCAGCACTGTTGAAAAACTCTATAAGAAAAAAAGTAGAAAAAAATTAGATGCCTACTGTGTGCAGTGACATTCTACTATCATCACTGCCCCTCCAGAATGTACTATACATTAGGAGCAAAGCTGCATAATGTGAAATAGTCTTTCAGTATGTTAGTCATCAAACATGAGAGATAGGTGTAGATTCAAAGTGTTCTGGTCATCAGGGTCAGTGATGCCCCTTTCAGTGCTGTCAAATGAAGCATAGACTCAGTGCCTTTAAAACCGACACTGCCAAATTAATCCAGCTCTAACCCCTTCACGACCAAGGGCCCTCACTCTATTTGATGCAAGCTCATGCCCTGAGCTCACATAATCCCCCATATCTCAGCTGATCTGATCAGATGACATGTGCATGTGTAGCTAACAGTACTGATCGGCTCAGCAATCAGATTGGCACTGTTGACTTTTTGGATCGCGCTGTCAATCGTTGATCCACACGATCCAAAGCACCACTGAAGGGATCACGCTGTTCCCCACCAGCATCAGCTTCCTCGTGATGTGATAATGGGTCTTTGATGCATTGTCATGACAGTGCTGGGTCATCTAATGACCCCGGGTGCTGTCATGAATCACTTCCTGCCGGCGATACCTGAGCCGCATCCCCAGCAGAAAGGAAGAATCTGTGCCATGCAAAGGGATGCTGAAGCATCTCTCTTCATAGCACAGGCGATCAGACACTTTAGTTTAAAAAAAGTTTTAAAAATAAAAAAACAGAAAAGTTTAAATCACCTCCATTTGCCCCCGTTGAAAATAAAACTATTAAAAAAACAAAATACATATCTTTGATATCGTCATGTTCCGAAATGCCTGATTTATCAAAATATAAAATCAGTTAATCAGATATGTAAACTGCGCATCGGAAAAAAAGTCCAAATGTCAAACTTACATTTTTTTTGGTCATCACAGCATTGCAATAAAATGCAATAACAGGAGATCCAAACAGCGCATCTACCCAAAAAATAAGACATTATACAGCTCCAGATCCTGAAAAATGAGAACACTATGGATCATGGAAAATGGCGCCAAAAATACAACTCTTTTTCTTTAAAAACTTCTGATTTTTTTTCACCACTTAGATATCAGTAAAGGTATACATGTTTGGTGTTGACGAACTCGTGCTGACATGAGGCATCATATTGACATGTCAGTTTTTCCATATATACTGAATATTGTGAATAAAAACCCCAAAAACAAACTGTGTAATTGCACTTTTTTTTTGCAATTTCACCGCAGTGGAGTTTCTTTTTCCAGTTTTCCAGAATAATACATGGTAAAATAAGTTATGTAATTCAAATGAACTACTCAATCTGTAAGAAACAAGCCCTCATATGTCTATATGTATGGAAAAATAAAAAATGTTATGGCTCTTGGAAGAAGGGGAGGGAGAAACGAAAATCAGAAATGGAAAATCACCCGGGGTGAATGGGTTAATATATTAGCTTATTTTTATGCAAACCTTTTAATATACATTACTAGACTTTCAACAAATGAAGGGGGAAGGACATTTTAAACATAACAAAACATACATATCCACCAAAATAATGTAGATAAATAAGTATTATATTATAGCGTACATGTGTCTAAGACCATATTATAAAGGGTGGGCCATCTATATGGATACATCTAAATAAAATGGGAATGAATGCTGATATCAACTTGAAATAACTCATGAAAGAATAAAGTTACGTTAAAACCAAGCACACCATTTTTTTCTTATGAAATTCTCAATACATTTGATGTGTCACGTGACCCTCTTCCCATTGAAAAAAATAAAGTTGGATCCAAATTGTCCAACTTCAAAATGGCTGGCATGTTCACCACCCATCAGGAAAAGTTTTCCCCCTCTCATATACTAATGTACCACAAACAGGAAGTTGATATCACCAACTATTCCCATTTTAGGCTAGGGTCACACTTGCATGCGTTTTTTAAAGTTGCTTTTTCCAGCCTGCGTTTTTGGGCTGCATTTTTGCAGTTAGGTCTGCAGCAGCCTTAAAAAACGCATGCGAAAACGCATGGGGGTAATGTCCCCATCCTGGGTCCCTTTCAGGTAATATATTAGCTACTTCATCCTGGTTTATTAGCCCCTTCATCCTTGTTTGTTAGCCCCTCCATTCTGGTTTATTAGTCCCTTTATCCTGGTTTATTAGCCCCTTTATCATTGTTTGTTAGCCCCTCCATCCTGGTTTATTAGTCCTTTTATCCTGGTTTATTAGCCCCTTCATCATGGTTTATTAGCCCCTTCATCCTGGTTTGTTAGCCCCTCCATCCTGGTTTATTAGCCCCTTCATCATGGTTTAGTAACCCCTCCATCCTGGTTTATTAGCCCCTCTTCCTGGTTTGTTAGCCCTTGCATCCTGGTTTATTAGCCCCTTCATCCTGGTTTATTAGCCCCTCCATCCTGCCTTATTAGCCCTTCCATCCTGGTTAATCAGACCCTCATCCTGGTTTGTTAGCCCCTCCATCCTGGTTTATTAGCCCCTTCATCCTGGTTTATTAGCCCCTCCATCCTGCTTTATTAGCCTCTCTTCCTGGTTTTTTAGCCCCTCCATCTTGGTTTATTAGCCCCTTTACCCTGATTTATTAGTCCCTCCATCCTGGTACATGTCTCTCATCTTGGATATGGCACCTCATCCTAGCGCACACATCCAGGTTTCTCCCTCTGCCTACCTCTCAGTGCTGAAAGATAATGGACAGGGGGATGCAGTGAATATTATATGAGCCTAATGAGTGGGCCCACATGATCACGGCCTACCTCTGCAGCCCGCACCAGCCTCCTTCAGCACTCTCCAAAAATGTGAGTCTTATGGTCAGAAAAATATGTTAACAAATATTTCCATAGGCACACACTAAATCTTTTTTAAAGCTTTCTCTGAAGAGTGAAATCAGTCAAACGGGAGATCAAAAAATGTTTTAATACACATAGATATACTGTATATTCAAATGCGATAAAAGGTTCTGTAAGTGTAATGTGGATAGTGATGCAATATTGTTGCCCATAAAGTGGGAATAGATTTTTTATTTATTTTATCTAAATAATTGCACTATCATTTAGAAATTTAATTGTCACAAGAAGGACATGTTTTATTTAAAAAACTACAATAAAGAAAAAAACGAATTGACAGACATCATGTCTAAGCTAAATCCGCAGGAGTTAGCATGGTTCAGATAGCCTGCAGATTTGGCTTATGCTGCAATCTGATATAGTGAACTAAGAATTGCATCAATTAAGGTAATACAAAGAAATCAATGTGCAGTCAGTCTACTGACAGTAAGAAATGCTTTTATCCAAGGAATGTCCTGAATGCATCGGGAAAAAAACAAGATTCACATTATGTATGTTTTCAATACGAAAACATGACTTCACATTGTGAAATGTAATTGCTTGTAATATCCTGCAGAAGATGTCTAATTCCAAACTTAACTTGGTTCATTGGGTCATAAATATAAGCCGCCTTGATACTTAAAGGGGCTGTCCTCATGGTGTGCCAAAGTTAGAAGCGATAGCAAACAGACCTGAAATTAAAAGTTTAAATGTTCTCCAATATCTTCACAGGAAAAGAAGTTATCGTACAACTCCCATTGAAATTAATAATAGAAAAATATGCTGGGTTATAAAAGGAAAAAAAAATCTTTGTAGTTTCTTCAAACTGACTTTCCCTCTATTTACAAAACCTGGTCATACACATATGAACACTGTTTTTAACAGAAAAATAGAGAGACCAAATGCTAGACTCTCATGACAGCGGCTGATCTCTCCTCCATTATCATCATACGATCATTCGGGTTTGGATGACTTTCATGTCTCAAGTATAGGTGCCATAAATATTTACTATTAGAATATTTAAAGATGGTGACATCACTAGATAACCCCAGTAAGTACAATAAATTATCTTACTTTGTACAGTGCCCTGAAAAAGTATTTGTACCCGTGAACTTTGCCATATTTTTTCATGATACACCCATAAACGTAAATATATTTTATTGGGATTTTAATTGATAAACTAACACAAAGTAACAAGAGTTTGTGAAGTGTAAGAAAAATTATACATGTTTTTTTAAATATTATAAAAATATAAATCTGAAAATTATCATGAGCATTTATATTCCTTACCTTGTAGTATGATACCCCTAAATAAAATCATGATTGACCAATTGCCTTGAGAAGTTACTTAATTAATAAATTGAGTCATCATACTGCATGAAATTTATTCTTAGTAGAACTACAGATGTTCTGTGAAGTCCTCAGAAATAGGGAACACACCAGACAGGTCAGGGATAAAATTGCGGAGAAGAGTCAAACAGGGGTAGGGTATCAAAAAAATATGTCCCAAGCTGTTAACACCTCACAGAACAATTTTTAATCCATTATCAAAAAATTGCAAAAGTATGGAACAACTGCAAACCTACCAAGACATGCACATCTAGCTAAACTGACAACCCAAGCAAGGAAAGCACTAATTAGAGAAGCATCCAAGAGGCCCATGATCAGTGTGGAGGAGCTGCAGAGATCCAGAGCTCTAGTGGAAGAATCTGTCCACAGGATAAATATTAGTCATATACTCCACAAATCTGGCCTTCATGGAATAGTGGCAAAAAGAAAGCTATTTTTAACAACTTTACAAAATATGATGTATATTTATATTCTGACAGCGCAATCTGACACAAATCAGTGGCATTCATGCCATTTCCTACAACCATTAGTGGGCCCGGGATGCGATCAAGGGGCACTGATAGGTTGCCATGACCGAGAGAGATCAGATGATTACCCCTGTCACTGTCATGATGTACTTTTTGTGAACGCCGGCTGAGTACCAGCATTCACAGGAGATCAGCATGTCTGCTATTAAGAGGAAGGCTGAAACATTGCTCTGAACAGCAAAAGCGATCGGACTGTGCTGGCTTCAAGCGCCCTAAAGGTACCTTTACACACAGAGATATTTTGCTTGCAATTCACTGGTTGCAGTGAAATCATGGACACATTGTTCCACATGTACATGGCAACAAAATGGAACAATGTGTCCATGATTTCACTGCAACCAGTGAATTGCAAGCAATATATCACTGTGTGTAAAGGTACCTTTAAAGGAATAACAAAATCTACAAAAAGTATAAAAGAAAAGTTTTTAAAATTATGAAAAAAAGCATAAAAATTAAAACCATTCCCCTTTTGCCACATTAAAAGTAAAACTATTGGAAAAACTAAAAACATATACATTTGGTAGTGCCACATTCAGAAATACCTAATCAATCAGAATTTTAAATATATTAATCTGATCGATACACTGCGTAATGAAAAAAAATAAAAAAATTATGTATTTTTTGCAATAAAATGCAATAATAGGCAAGCAAAACATCTCATCAACTAAAAATAGATATAACTGAAAATATCAGCTCAAGATGCAACAAATACGGTAAGTGTTCATAAAGCCACAGGTTCCAAAAAATTAGAACACAAAATGCGCAATTTTTTTTTTTTTTGCAAATTTCTGATTTTTTTTTCACCCCTTAGATACAGTGGGGAGAAAAGTATTTAGTCTGTCACCAATTGTGCAAGATCTCGCACTTAAAAACATGAGAGAGGCCGGTATTTCACATCACAGATAGACTTCAACTATGAGAGACAACATAAAAAAACAAATCCTGAAAATCACATTGTCTTATCTGTAAAGAATTTTGTTTTACAAATTTTGGTGGAAAATAAGTATTTGGTCACCTACAAAAAAGCAAGATTTCTGGCTCTCACAGACCTGTCATTTTTTCTTTAAGATGCTCCCCTGTCCTTCACTCATTACCTGTAGTACTGGCAGCTGTTTGAACTTGTTATCAGTATAAAAGATGCCTGTCTCCAACCTCAAACAGTCACACTCCAAACTCCAATATGGTGAAGACCAAAGAGCTGTCAAAGGACACAAGAAACAAAATTGTAGCCCTGCACCAAGCTTGGAAGACTGAATCTGCAATAGGCAAGAAGCTTGGTATGAAGAAATCAACTGTGGGAGCAATAATTTGAAAATGGAAGACATACAAAACCACTAATAATCTTCCTCAATCTGGGGCTCCATGCAAGATTTCACTCTGTGGGGTCAAAATGATCTCAAGAATGGTGAGCAAAAATCCCAGAACCACATAGAGGGACCTAGTGAATGACCTGCAAAGAGCTGGGACCAGCATAACACAGGTTGCCATCAGTAACATACTATGCCACCAGGGACTCAGATCCTGTAGTTCCAGACTTGTCCCCTTGCTGAAGCCATTACATGTTCTACTTAAGGCATTACATTAGAAACATAAACACAAAAATACTACACCTAGACCTCATTTTTAATATAACACATGTATACCTGTCATGGTGTAAATATTGGACTAATATAAAGGGCAAATCGTTTTCGTCACGCTCCCTGACGAAGACTATGTTTGAAATGCGCATCGGCGCATGTTACTAGGTCCCGACTCCTAAAGATCTTTCCCACCATTACCGGACTGCAGACACTTTAGAGGTAAATTGTCCCTTGTCCTATGCTTTTCCACCATGTGCACTGAAAACAGTGCTATTTCTATGCATTATATCTCACATACACCGATCGGCACCAGTATTAGTACCTTACCCAGGATTAATTAACCCTCAGGTGCCCAACCCACTGGTATTAGTTGCCAATAAGCTAGGTTTTTTCTGACCCAATATAATCAGTATATCTTGCTGGAAGAAGGTCAGAGGACCGAAACGTCGCCTCACCATGCCTATATGCCAATAAAGGCAAAGAAAACACTCCAAACTGTGTGTGCTGCAGCCTCATTTTTTGCAAGTTGCTGTTTATATATATATATGTGGTTTGAATGGTCCTTAGTCCCTTGCACTTCCATCTTGTGCATCGGTTCTAGTGCTATTTTTGCATTACATATTATATGTGCTGATCGGCGCCAATGTAGATTTACTATGTCTAAACATCAAAATTACATAGGATTAATTAACCCCTCAATGCCAAGCTAACTGGCGCTGGTTGCCAACAAGTAAGGTTTATTCTTGCCCTAAATTAATACCATATATACTCGTGTATAAGCCGAGTTTTTCAGCCCAAAATTTGGGCTGAAAAGTCTCCCCCTCGGCTTATACACGAGTCACTACGGTACCTCTGGGCTGTGGAGGCTGCAGGAGGTGGGGGGAGGCTGCTGTATGAGCGGCCCCGTCACATGGGGCCGCTCATTATATATGCACTGCTTCCCCTGTCAATCAGCGGCAGGGGGAAACAGTGCATATATGCCCCCCAAAAGCTGGCACTGTCCCCCCTTGTAAGGGCCCCCCACCCACTGCTTATATATTACCATCCCGGTCTTCTGATCAGCGCCGCTCCTCGGTGCTCCTTCTTCATCCTCCCGTCCTCGCTGCATCCGGGATCTCCGGCCGTCGCAGGCATATGACGTCATCGCGACGGCCGGAGATCCCGAATTTAGCGAGGACGGAGCATGAAGAAGAAGCATCGAGGAGCGGTGCTGATCAGAACACCGGGATGGTAAGAGAAGCAGCGTGGGAAGCCTTACAAGGGGGGCGAGTGCCAGCATTTGGGGGCTGCTGGGTACCCCAGGGGGCTGTTGGTACCCCCAGGGGGCTGCTGGGTACCCCCTGGGGGCTGCTGGGTACCCCCAGGGGGCTGTTGGTACCCCCAGGGGGCTGTTGGGTACCCCCAAGGGGCTGTTGGTACCCCCAGGGGGCTGCTGGGTACCCCCAGAGGGCTGTTTGTACCCACAGGGGGCTGTTGGTACCCCCAGGGGGATGCTGGGTACCCCCTGTGGGCTGCTGGGTACCCCCAGGGGGCTGTTGGTACCCCCAGGGGGCTGTTGGGTACCCCCAAGGGGCTGTTGGTACCCCCAGGGGGCTGCTGGGTACCCCCAGAGGGCTGTTGGTACCCCCAGGGGGCTGTTGGTACCCCCAAGGGGATGCTGGGTACCCCCTGTGGGCTGCTGGGTACCCCCAGGGGGCTGTTGGTACCCCCAGGGGGCTGTTGGGTACCCCCAGGGGGCTGTTGGTACCCCCAGGGGCTGCTTGGTACCCCCAAGGGGCTGTTGGTACCCCCAGGGGGCTGCTGGGTACCCCCTGGGGGCTGCTGGGTACCACCAGGGGGCTGTTGGTACCCCCAGGGGGCTGCTGGGTACCCCCTGGGGGCTGTTGGTACCCCCAGGGGGCTGTTGGTACCCCCAGGGGGCTGTTGGGTACCCCCAGGGGGCTCTTGGGTACCCCCAGGGGTCTGTTGGTACCCCCAGGGGGCTGCTGGGTACCCCCAGGGGGCTGTTATTACCCCCAGGGTGCTGCTGGGTAACCCCTGAGGGCTGCTGGGTACCCCCAGGGGGCCGCTGGGTACCCCCTGGGGGCCACTGTATAACCCCTGGGGGGTGCTGTATAACCCCTGGGGGGTGCTGTATAACCCCTGGGGGCTGCTGTATAACACCTGGGGGCTGCTGTATATACTGCTGAGGCCTGTATACCACTGGGGCTGCTGTATATACCACTGGGGCTGCTGTATATACCACTGGGGCTGCTGTATATACCACTGGGGCTGCTGTATATACTGGTGGGGTCTGTATATACCACTGGGGAGGCTGCTGTATACCACTGGGGTTGCTGTATATACTACTGGGGCCTGTATATGCCACTGGGGAGGCTGCTGTATACTACCATTGGGGGGCCTGTATACCACACTGCTGGGGGCTGTACACCTGTGCTGGGGTCCACCCTCGGCTTATACACGAGTCAATACTTTTTCCCAGGTTTTAGGGGCAAAAGTAGGGGTGTCGGCTTATACACGGGTCGGCTTATACACGAGTATATACGGTAAGTATAATTGTCCCTCATTGATTCCCTGGTGTTTATGTACCTGTGTGGTTTTTCTATTATACACCACACAACCAAATAGTGGACATCACCTTGACACTGATCAATGAATTTTACTGATTAAATATAATATTGTTTAGGTACCTTATGAAATTTTTCTTTGTTGGTAAGCTCATGTGGGATATATTTAGTTTGCCTCTAATATAATCATTGTAAACTCTGTATACTCATAGTGTGCATTAACTGAATTTACAAAACAGTAGTTTATTTTTATTCTTACTCCTGGTCATACAACTTGTACATATATATATATCTGATATAGAAGGTTGTGTACAGTTGATTCAGTTTTTTCTAAGATCAGCACGCAGTCCGATATTCAGGTATACACAATGTGTGTTGTGATAATTATTATAACTAATGCTGGGTCCACGGACTGAAAAAACTATCTCCCACCATATTCTGATTTTATAAATTGTAATTATTGTTATGCACATCTGAAATAAAGTTTTTGCATTTTTTGATACTATTTGGGCAGTATGATCGTTTTTTCCTTTTTTTGTTCTTAAGCCATTACATGTCTGGGCTTGTCTGAAGTTTGCTAGAGAGCATTTAGATGATCCAGAAGAGTTCTGCGAGAATATCATATGGTCAGATGAAACCAAAGTAGAAAGTAGAACTGGTTGGTAGAAACACAACTTGTCGTGTTTGGAGGCAAAAGAATGCTGAGTTGCATCCAAAGAACACCATAACTACTGTGAAAAATGGGGGTGGAAACATCATGCTTTAGGGGCTGTTTGTCTGCCAAGGGACCAGGATGATTGATGCATGTACATGAAAGAATGAACGGGGCCAAGTATTGTGAGATTCTGAGTGCAAACCTCCTTCCATCAGCAAGGACATTAATGATAAAATGTGGCTGGGTTTTTCAGCATGACAATGATCCCAAGCACGCCACCAGGGCAATGAATGAGTGGCTTCCTAATAAGCATTTCAAGGTCTAGGAGTGGCCTAGCCAATCTCCAGATATAAACCCTATAGAAAACCTTTGGAGGGAGTTGAAAATCCGTGTTGCCCAGTGACAGCCCCAAAACATGACTGCTGTAGAGGAGATCTGCATAGAGAAATGGGCTAACATACCACTATCAGTGTGTGCCAACCTTGTGAAGACTTACAGAAAACGTTTGACCTATGTCATTGCCAACAAAGGATATATATAACAAAGTATTGAGATGAACTTTTGTTATTGACAAAATACTTATTTCCAGCAAAATTTAAAAAAAAATCAGATAATGTGATTTTCAGGATTTGTTTTCTCATTTTGTCTCTCACAGATGAGGTCTACCCATGATGTCAATTACAGGCTTCTCAAATCTTTTTAAGTGGGAGAACTTGCAAAATTGGTGGCTGACTAAGGCTTCTTTCACATCTGCATTTATATGTCATTTGTGGCAGACCCATCAGATATCTGCTGGATCTGCTGCGTAACAGCCAACTTGCGGCAACCGATCCGGCAAGCCCCATTCATTCTCTATGGGGCTTGTGGTCAGGTGTGGCAAGTGCAGTTTTGCCAGATGTGTCATATCTGGCAAAACTGCACCTGCCCTCATGCCCGTCAAAGAATGAATGGGGCTTGCCAGATTGGTGCCGCAAGTCGGCCGTTACGCAGCGGATCCAGCAGATGTGGCAATATCTGCCGGATCTCCTGCAAATTACATATAAATGACCAAAGAAGAGTATAAAATGGGCAACAGACTTACATTTAAAGTACCACTGCAGCGATGCAATAAAAAAATGCTGGAGTGGTGTTTTAAGCCTGAGCCTCACTTCTTTTTTAATGTCCCATGATGACTTCATAAGTCTCAAGAGAGTCCCTCTTTCTGTAATAATCTTTCATCTGACTCACAAAGTTGTTTAAGATGTTAAGAAAAGCTACGTAAGATATTTTTCTGTTTCCTCTGAAATTAAGTTAGACGGATCCCTGTTTGTCCAGTTCAGAGGTCCAAATATGGATAGATCTGCTAGCAATTATTCCTTAGTTAGTTGAATTAGATGTCATTACTTTGGATTTTGTGTCAGGTTTCTCACCATTAACAAGCGATCTAAAGGCTCATTCTATCAGAGCCATCTCTTCCTCTTAGGCAGAAAGAGCCAGCACATCCATTGAGTCATTCTGTAAAGCGTCAACCTGTCTACTCATTTAACTTTCTAGAGACTATCAGCTAGACTTATAGGCCAGAGTCACACTTGGGTTGTGGCATCAACTTAATGGATGTGTTAAAGGATGCGTTTTTTTGTCCTTCCATTTACATGACGTGTGCATTTATGTTGCCTAAATTAACTGATGCATTAACACATATGTACCATGTGTTAACGCATCTGTTAGCGCATCCGTTAACGCATAGTACATACATGTACCATGCATTAACGGTTGCGTTTGTCATAGACTCCCATGCATTTGTTTTCCATAACAGGCCCAAAAATGCTGCAGCCCACGTTTTTATGTGCGCTACAAAAAACGCATAACGCCAAACGCATTGCACCTTAGCAATGCGTTTTTTGCATTGGAGTCTATGGGTGTGTTAACTCATGCGTTTTTACACATGTGCACATGAACAAATTGCATCCTTTTGGCTGTCTCATCCTAGACTTATCCTTTTCTTCTGACCTTTCCTTGGGGCATAAAGATCTACAGGCAGTGGTCCAACTCTAAGAAAATTCCCTCTAAAATTTATTGTGCTGTTATCGTAGTCAAGGGGAAAATATTACTTAGACTAACCAGTAATTAGATTACCTGGGAGAAATTTCACCTATGCAATATAACTGCCTTGCATCTTGTTGTGCTTAACCCCTTCACCCCCGGGCTATTTTCCATTTTCGATTTTTGCTCCTCTTTTTTCAAGAGCTATAACATTTTTATTTTTCGGTCAATATAGACATATGAGGTCTTGTTTTTTGTGGGATGAGTTGTACTTTTAGATGAAATCATTTATTTTACCACATACAGTACAGAAAAATGAGACAAAAATTCCAAGTGCAGTGAAATTGCAAAACAAATGTGCAATTACGTGTTTGTTTATTGTTTTTTTTTGTTCATCATGTTCACTATGGTAAAACAGACATGTTGGTGTAATTTCTGGGGTCAGTTCAAGTTCATAGACACCAAACATATATGCTTTTACTGTTATTTGAGTGATGAAAAAAAATTCAGAAGTTTTTAAAGAAAAAGAATTGCGCTTTTGTCGCCATATTCCTTGACCCATAACGTTCTCATTTTTCGGGAACTGGGGCTGTGTGACAGATTATTGTTTGTGTCTTGAGCTGACATTTCTAATAATAAAATTTTTGGTACATATGTTGTTTTGATTGCCCATTATTGCAAACGTTGTGGTGACCAAGAAAATGTAATTTTTTAATAGTTTTATTTTGAATGGGGTAAAAAGGGGGTGATTTGAACTCTTGTGTTTTGTTTTGTTTTTCATATTTTTAAAAACTATTTTTTATTTTCTCTTTATTTCACACTAGCCACTAGAGTGCCTCAGTGCTGCACAGTCTGATCGCTTGTCCTATGTACTGATGAGCTGCAGCACTTCAGCACATAGGGTAAGTTATCACTGTCTGTGGATGACAGCCCTTGCCATTCATCTACAGCGGTCCTGACCTATCATCAGCAAGAGCTGCATGCGGCTGCACTCCGGACCAGAGGGCAAATTAGCCCTCCAGTTCTGTGTGCTGATCCAGTCCAGGGCTGTCAAGTTCATCCCTGACAGCCCTAGACCGGATCATACCGCAGTGTGAAGCCGCCCTAAGTGACACATTGCTGGATTCTAGGTTTCTTTGGCTACATCATGTTGTTCTCAGATGACATAGTAAACACCTGCTGACATAGTACCTTTAAGGGTATGTGCGCACTGGCCAGGTTATAGTCGTTTTTGCAGCGGAAACCGCCGGTCGGTTTCCATGAGTTTTATGTAAATTTATGTTAATCCAAACCGGCGTTTGGATTAACATTAAAACCTATGGAAACCGACAGCTGCTGTGCACACACCGGCGGTTTCCACATGCTCATCCGTTGCTAAACCGCAGGTTTCCCAGCGGGTTAGCAAAGAATGAGCAAGTTCTATAAACCGCCGGTTCTTCAGCGGCTGCAAGCAGAATCATGTGCTGCTTCCAGCCGCTGCAGAACCGCCGGCGAGAACACGCTGTGCAACCACCCGGCTCCCGCCCGTCACCCACCCGGCTCCCGCCGCACATACCCGCCAGGAAGCCGGTGGACGGCCGCAGAGCTTCCTGGCAGGTCCGCCCAGCCGCCGCCGACCAACCCGCCGGTAAGTGTGCACTTAGCCTAAGTCTTTCATGGTGTACAACCTGTGGCATGAATCTGTCACCATTGTAGTGGAGTTTTGCTGTCGCTCACATGGTTTTAGACCTCCTATAAAGCTGCTTGTGTTTCGGTTATTAAGTGTGCTACAAACTGCAAATGAAAATGATCATAATCCCAATCTAAAAAGATGCAAGCCCATGTACTAAAACATGTAATATTTATTGAAGGTTGATAAAAAAAACAACATACTACCACATAAAAAAATGACAATTACAGAAAGAACACTGAGCCCTTGGTTGGAGCTTCTTATCTAAACGTGCGTCGGGTGTTGCAGGTCCCTCATCCTTTAATATCATATTGGCCTGCTTTCACTTTTTATGGGTAGCATATTTCCTCAATTCTTCTTTCCTTTCTCACGGTGTCTTTTGATTCTTGTTTGATTATATAGATGTACATTCTTACCTATAACAAGATTGTTTCCCCAGTGATACACATTATTCTAAAGGAAAATACTGTGGTAGGCTTTTTTGCCACTAATTCTAGTTGTCCTAATAGGGGGTGCCATTGAATAGTTACAGCTACTATAATGTTGTCCATATATTAGAATCTATAGTACATCTATTTTACTTTGTACAAGTTATTGAAAGGGGAAGTACCTATTTTTCTTGCACATTCATTTTTATATAAAATTAATTTATTTATGTTTGCATTTATTGTTACCCATTATTAATATATTATTATAGAATATGTAATATAGAATATAATAGAATATATTTATAAATCAGGGGTCTTCTCTCTGTACATGTGATTTTTTTATATTCTTGTATGTATTTTTTTAATCATGTTTTCATAAATATTACCGCTTGCATCTATTCAGATTGGGATTCTGTTTTTAATACAGTTTTAGTTTGCAGCATTTTTTCTACACCCGCCTTAATACCACACATGTTTACTTTTGTACGTTTGTGATGTATACACAGGGTCTTGAAAAAGTATTGATATCATGTGATATCCACATTTTCAAACCTAAATGACAAGACAAAGTAGCAAGTATTTGTGAATTGTAATTTTAAAATGATAAATCTGAAAATAGAGACATACATTTGTATTCAGCCCATTTGAATCAATACTTTGTAGCAGGGGCGAAACTACAATAGGTGCAGGGGTTATGATCGCACCCAGGCCCTGCAGCCTTGGGGGGCCCCAAAAGTCCCTTTGGCCCATAGAAAAAGACTAATATTATTAAAGATCTGCAATAATTGGGGGCCCTGTTGGAGCTTTCACATCGGGGCCCCTGGGCTTGAAGTTACACCACTGCTTTGTAGGACCACCTTTCTCCGCTATTACTGCTGCAAGTCTTTTAGGTTATGTCTTTACCAGCTTTGCCAATCTAGCGTCTGAAATGTTTGCTCATTTTTCTTTGCAAAATCGCACTAGCTTAGTGAGATTGGATGGAGCATGTCTGTGAACAGATATTTTCATGTCTTGTCACAGATTCTAAAATGTATTCAGATCTGAACTATTACTCGGCAATTCAGGCGCATGGATATGTTTTCTTCTAAAACATTCTATTGTAGCCCTAAATGGGTGTGTAACTCTCTAGATAGTGAATGTTTGTATATAATTGTAAAATCAAACATTAAATGATTTTATGCTTATTGTAAATAAAGCACAGAATGAGTTATAATATTTTTCTCACACTGTCATCCTTTCCCATCTTTACCACCCATCTTTTCCTTCCTTTGCTCTTACATAAGTTACATTTTCCTCCGTGTTGTGTACACTTGGTGTGATTATTATAATTATATATTCTATTTATTAATTTGAAAGACAAACAACCTCCTTATTCTTTTCACACCCCTCCATGTGGTCAATCCCCTTTTGCACAAAAATAACCCTATCCTGTACATACTTAATCTAACTATCTCAGTCTCACTACTAGAGTTGAGCAAACCATTTGAAGTTCTGATTCGGTTAGATTAATCTAATAGATTAAGAAACAGTTTGCCGCACTTCCAAACCCCATTCAAATCAACTGGAGGCAAAATAAAGGACACAGAAAATACCTTCAAAAGGGCCCTAAAATTGCCAAACACAGCTCAAAACATTTTATGGTGTTTTTGCACAGCCATCAGCTTCCAAGCTTCAGCGCGGCTTTCCCTGCTTCTGGGCTCACTCATGAACCTCAGACATATCAACTGCTTCCGTCCCCCTTGTTTAGTTAAAGTTAGACTTAGTCATGCTCAACCTTTCTGCTGATATCTGCCTGTGATGTCAAATTACTGTAAAAATAATAAATAATTGAAAATATTAGCATGGGGTTCCCCCCCAGTTTTGATACCAGCCAAGATAAGGTGCATGACTTGGGATTGGCATTCTTACACCAGGAAAGGACATTGTTATAGCGCCTCCCCCACACAGTAAGAATAGCAGGCCATAACGGCTCCAGAATATTACACATTTATTAGAAGCACCATATCTAGTGCTTTATCCCAGGTCATCCCACTGCCTAGGGCGGTAACAAACAGGGTAATAGAAGGGGTTAATGACAGATGAGTATTGTCAGCTGTCATCAACCCCTGGATTGCTAATGTTGAGGCACCTATGATACCACCACTTTACTAATCCAGTCAGTAAATAGTTAAAAAGCATGCAGTGAAAAATCCTTTACTAGAAATAAAACACACAGACAACCCATTTTCACCCATTTATTAAGTCCAAACATACCCTGCTCTGACAGTAATCCACAGAGCACGATATCCACTGAAGCACACCAGCACAGGTGCATTACTATGACAGAAGCGTACTGTTGCATGTATTTCTATGGAGCTGCAAACTTCAGTCCAGAGTGCAGGAAGCTGTGCAGGGTGGTGCTTTTAGACTTGGTCAACTCTCGCATGTCTATTGCCCAGTGTGACTCCAGCCTCGCGCTGAACCGCGGTTGTGAGCTGTGAAGTCAGACAGTTCATCTTAGGTCACCATGGTCACAGTTAACACAGTAATTCAGCTGTAACCGCGGATGAACTGTCTAACATCACTAATCACAGCTGGCTGTCAGTGAGAAAAAGCTCCTGCTGTATGCGGACACTGTATGGTCTCCGCCCACCTCATATAGTTGTGCTGGGACATCTGTGTGGATTGTTATTGGAGGGTATGTTTGGGCTTTATAAATGGGTGACAGCAAGTTGTCTGTGTGTTATATTTATAAAAAAGGAATGTTTTCCTTGTGTTTTATTTTATGTTTTTTAACTATTCACTTACTTGATTGTTAATGTGGGGATATCATAGACACCTCAACATTACCAAGCCAGGGTTGATGCCGGCTGACAATACTTATCTGTCAATAAGCCGTTTATTACCCCAAATGCAACCACATCAGGGCAGTGGTAGGAGCCAGGGTGAAGCACCACAATTAGCGCATCTTATGGAGGTGCAAGTTCTAAGGCGGCTGCAGCTTGATATTTTTATGGTGGTGAGGGTCCATGAAAAATGGCCATTCCCACCCTGAGAATACCAACTGTCAGCTTTACCTTTGCTAGTAATCCAAAATGTGGGGGACCCTAAGTAATTTTTTTTTTCTTCAAAATATTTTATTATTTATAAATGAATAATTTGAAAATATAGCTTGGGGTGATCTCTGTTTTGGATTATCAGCCAAGGTAAAGCCATCAGCTGTGGCCTGCAGACTGCAGCAGTCTGTTGTACAATAGCTGGAGATAAAAATACAGTAAGGGGTACTCCACATCATTTTTTTAAACAATTATTTCTTTTTAGCTACTCTGTTTCCCGAAAATAAGACAGTGTCTTATATTAAGTTTTGGTCCTAAAGATGTGCTATGTCTTATTTTCAAGGGATGTCTTATTTTTCCATGATCCCCATCATTCTCTTGCAGCTCCCATCATCCTCTGCAGCCTCCAATATCCCCATCATCCCCCTGCAGCTCCCAATATCACCATCATCAACTTGCAGGCTCCAATATTTCCTTTCAGCTCCCATTATCTCCTTGTAGCCCCCATCATCCCCATGCAGCCCCAATATCCCCATCAATCCCATGCAGCCTCCAATATCCCCTTGCATCCCCATCATGCCCATGCAGCCCCCAATATACCCATGCAGTCACCAATGTCCCCATGCAATCCCCAATATCTCCATGCAACCCCAATATCCTCATTAAGGTACCTGCAGAAAGAAACACATACTCACACTCTCACACACTCACACTCTTTTACACTCTCACCGATCCACCACTGCACATATTACGGGTCGCCGGTGTCACGCTGGGGGGGGCGGGGTGCCCAGAAGTAGGAGGAACTGGGCGTAAGGAGTCAGGGGAGCCTACTCTGGCCCTGATACTGGGGTCCCTGACTCACCCTGATTTCGAAGGTATCTCTGAGGGTGAGGAGGTTCGAGCCACCAGCCTAAGTCTCTCATGCTCCTGAGAAGCCCTAGGCCTAAGCCCCTACCTCCACCCACGGACCACGGAGCACAACAACTTCCAAGGGAAAAAAAAACACAGCAACTTCAGATCAGCGTCTGCTCACACCAGGTCACAGTCTAGAAGTGAACTGAAATTAGCAACAACAGGTGGATGTCAGCTGATCCATTTAAGGCTGAGGGGTGGGGAGCAGCTAGCCATGACACGCCCCTCAGCATACCTAAGCATTCACACACCCCTGCTACTACATGCTCCGCTCATTAGCCTCATCTACTCACACTGAGCAGGGAAAAAAAGGCTTACCGTATATACTCGTGTATAAGCCGACCCGTGTATAAGCCGACCCCCCTACTTTTGCCCCCAAAACCTGGGAAAATCTATTGACTCGTGTATAAGCCGAGGGTGGACCCTAGCACAAGTATACAGCCCCCAGCAGTGTGGTATACACCAGTCCCAGAGGTAGATACAGCAGCCCCAGTGGTAGTATACACGCAGCCCCAGTAGTATATACAGCCCCAGTGGTATATACAGCCCCAGTGGTAGTATAGACGCAGCCCTAGTAGTATATACAGCCCCAGTGGTAGTATATACAGCCCCAGTGGTAGTATACAGGGCCCCAGAGGTATATACAGCCCCAGTGGTAGTATATACAGCCCCAGTGGTAGTATATACAGCCCCAGTGGTAGTATACAGGGCCCCAGAGGTATATACAGCCCCAGTGGTAGTATATACAGCCCCAGTGTTAGTATACAGGGCCCCAGAGGTATATAGCAGCCCCAGTGGTAGTATACAGGGCCCCAGAGGTATATACAGCCCCAGTGGTAGTATATACAGCCCCAGTGTTAGTATACAGGGCCCCAGAGGTATATAGCAGCCCCAGTGGTAGTATACAGGGCCCCAGAGGTATATACAGCCCCAGTGGTAGTATATACAGCCCCAGTGTTAGTATACAGGGCCCCAGAGGTATATAGCAGCCCCAGTGGTAGTATACAGGGCCCCAGAGGTATATAGCAGCCCCAGTGGTAGTACACAGGGCCCCAGAGGTATATAGCAGCCCCAGTGGTAGTATATACAGCCCCAGTGTTAGTATACAGGGCCCCAGAGGTATATAGCAGCCCCAGTGGTAGTATACAGGGCCCCAGAGGTATATAGCAGCCCCAGTGGTAGTATACATGGCCCCAGAGGTATATAGCAGCCCCAGTGGTAGTATACAGGGCCCCAGAGGTATATAGCAGCCCCAGTGGTAGTATACAGGGCCCCAGAGGTATATACAGCCCCAGTGGTAGTATATACAGCCCAAGTGTTAGTATACAAGGCCCCAGAGGTATATAGCAGCCCCAGCGGTAGTATACAGGCAGCCCCAGTAATGCAGGGCCCCCAGCCTGACTCCGGTCACCTGTAAAGCAAACTATACTTATCAGTGTCCCGCTGTCCGCGCCCGCCGCTGCCGACATCGCGATCCTCCATCTTCACGCGACTTCTTCCTGTTTCCTGTGCTCGTCGCAGGGAATGACGTCATTGCCGGCGACGAGCACAGAAACAGGAAGAAGACGCATGAAGATGGAGGATCGTGGACGGCAGCTGCGAGCGGGTGCGAGCGGGACACTGATAAGTATAGTTTGCTTTACAGGTGACCGGAGAGACGCTGGGGGGGCCCTGCATTACTGGGGATGCGGGGGCTGCTGTATACCGATGTATACATCGGTATGTACCGATGTATACATCGGTATACAGCACTGACTCGCGTATAAGCCGAGGGGGGTACTTTTCAGCCCAATTTTTGGGCTGAAAAACTCGGCTTATACGCGAGTATATACGGTAATTTAAACCTACAGCAGCAACTCTTCCTTACTACAAGGCAGTCAATACGTAACAGCCGAGCACTGCATTGAGCTCTCTCAGCTCCCGTAGATGTACAGAAGCCACCCACCAATCAGAGGCTGGTGGCTGCTGGTATCTGATTGGCCAGCAGCTTACCGTACATGTATGGTGGCTGATAGAGCTCAGAGCAGTACCAAAATAAATACAGTGGCGGAAAATGGTGGCGGACGAGTGGCCAGTAAATACCTAGAATTCTAGCTGCATGCCCTGTTAGGCAGGTTTACTTAAAAAAATAAAGTTTGATATGTCTTATTTTCGGGGGGTGCCTTATATTTAGCAGGTCTACAAACCACCTAGTACATCTTATTTTAAGGATATGTTATATTTTCAGGGAAACATGGTAATTACAAGGCTAAAACACATTTTACTGCAAAATAAAAGTCACTAAAAGGTGTAAGCTTACATGGGTGGGACATTATATAGCTGTTTGATATCTATCTTTCTCTAAATCTAGTTTTTCCATCTACCTATAAATCTATCTCTACTTTCCATACATCTATTCTTTCCATCAATCTATCATCTTCTCATTCTGTGTATCTGTCAATCTATCCATCCATCTATCTGCCTTAGGAGTGGTGCCTCCATTACAAACGCCACTACTGGTGGTTCACCCCGGCTCTATCGCTGTCCTGGTGCATTGGCAAAAAAGATAATGGTATTTGGAGTTGATGCCAGCTGGGTAATGTCAGCTGACATTAAACCCAGAGGTTTTTAATGCTGAGTCATCATTTGGATGCCCAATATTACTAACTAAGTCAGTAAGTACAGAAATAACCATACCAATAAATATTTTATTTGAAAATTAGCTCCCTAATAACTTCCTCTTTCACTTATTTTTTAATTAAAATCCATTTTTTAAAAGTCTCCCATTCCACCCCATAACAAAAAAGCATCAATGGAACCCAAATAAATCCTGAAGTAGTTAGTCCCTGCATACAAGGGGCAAAATCAGTGCCTGCTTACCCCCTATGGTGTGACAGCAGGCACTGGCTCTCAGCAGTGTGACAAGTTATGACTTCACTGAGGTTCCTCAGATTACACAGCGGGTATCACGCAGCAAAGAATCCTGCTAAATGACCTGAGATAACCTCATTGACATCAGCTCTTGTAACAATAGCTGTTTCGCGAGAGCCACGATATTGCATGTGATATAGTGGGTATATCTCGCCAGTATCATGAGATAGCACGTGTGAAGAGCGAGGACATCATGGAGTGCAGTGCAATTCAACTTTGCGAGATGTCCCTTGTGAACCCTCAAGTCTAAACTGCAGTAATCTGTGATAGCACTGTTTGTCACACTGTCACAAGTGCCTGCATTCATGTTCTCACAGCATGATGGGGATATTTTCTATGAATGTGATCCCATATGCTTCTAGGAAGGTCGAAGGAGAACAGCAATTGTTGAGGAAGGGCTCAGAGATTCCTCTTGCCCCCTGGCTATTCCACAGAGATTTGTTGGGTAGGGGTGAACAAGTCTAGTCTTTAAGGGCTGCACACAGTGAATGCTTTCAGGATTTCATTAGCATTGCACAGATGTTAATTTAATCACCTGCACAACTGATGATTCCATAATCTTCTACAATGCTAAGGAAATCCTGAAATCAAGGACTGTTTGTGGCCCTTGAGGACTGCAGTTGTTCTACATAAGTGTGTGTAATTTCCATACCTCACACCTTCAGGCCAGAGGCATGCGGCTTGTTTTCCAGCATCTGTAGGGGAGTATCAAAGCACATCTTGTTTTGCACAAACAGTCCAGAACACAAGGAGTCAAGTTAAACAGCTTTACTGTTGCAAATTAAAAAAAAGTAGATGTTGGTGTATGATGACATTTTTCAAATTTATGTTACACAAACATTGATTATTTTAAAATAGGCACTTAGAACAGAGTATTCATAGTAACTCTAAAAGACACATATAAATAAATATACACATTATGTAAATAAATCCGACAAGGATCAGCAAAGTAGGTACAGGTCATCAAGATAGTGGCACAGTCCATTAAGGTTACATTCCATTTAGGACTTTAAGGTGAAGCCCGAAGGCTGCAGTCCCGCTAATCCAGCAGAGTAAAGCACAACCAGCACTAAACTTGTGAAGAGGAAAAAAGAAAATTAGGCCTATCCAGCCACGAGGCAAAACAATAAGACCTCACTCTTGTCATTACTCCACACAAAAAAATCCTTATCCGGCCAGCAGAGCAACTCCAGTACTAACAATGAAGGGTCCCAGCAGAGGTATTTCTTAAAACCAGTCAGTGACCCAACACTGGTACTTTATTAGGGTAGTTCTCTTTAATCGGCATCCTTTTGCAAAGCATCCCACTTTTACCACAACTCTTTCACCAATGACCGGGATAAACATACCGGTTCCATAGAGTAGGCCATGTATGGACTGTATCGGGGGTTGCAGGGCCTACTCCTGCAGGGGAATTCTCTACCACTTCCTGCTACCAGCACACCCCATCATGGCTACCACTGGAGGAGAAGATGGAGGAATTAGGGAATGACCAACCCTCTAGTATACACTGGAGGACTTCAAGCAACCTCTACAGGCCCTTCAAGCTCTCTGGATCCTGAGGGTTTTTCTCCAGCTAGCGGGATAGCATGGCCTGGTCTGGCCAGCAACCAATGCTCCATCCCCTCAATGTCGGCCTCCTTCTGTCACTCTTTGAAATCATCTGTGGTGGTGACTCAACTTACTCCTACCACATACCACCCCTTCTCTTTACCTTCACTAAGGTGACCATCTTCCCAACAAAGAGGGTTTGAAATCATTAAGAAAGATGGTCATGCAGCAGGGTGAACTGGTTGATGCAGCACCTGTCACCAATCCTGTCTTCAGCTAGGAACCCAAGCACCCTCTTCTGGAAGAAAGTCACCACCCATCCCTGGGTACATTGTTCATCAAAGTGGTTATACATTGGCCCTTGCAACCTCTCTTGAGCGAGGACATCTGAGACCCTTATTTCTTCCAGAAATTGCAAAGGCTGAGGGGGTTCATATCTAACAGGATAGTTGTTGGGAGGTGGTAAGGGGCTCCACATGGCATTCTCCCAGTTGGAGGCCTCTGGACCTCTGACAGGGGTGCTATAGAAAGCAGGGAAACACGGACTTCTGCTATTACTATGTCTTTTTCATCATCCTTCTTTTCCACCTCCTCCTCGATTTTCTTATCCACTAGCTACAGCATCGGCTGCAGGTCAGGTCTCTGACCTATGGTCCTGGCTGGCATAGAGGACAATTCATCTCTTTATTCTGCGCTCCATTATTGGAACATCTTCAGGCATATCGGACCAGCACTGGATTGCTGCAAATGAGGCCCAATGCAGGGAGTGCAGTCGTACTCCAGCTCACATACATGGGAATCTTCTCTGCAAGCTGCTCCAGCTGTGGTGAAGCACCCTCGGCCCTTTGGGTGGTAAGGAAAATTAGCTCCTCCAGAGCAGGCATCTCTTGTAGTGGATCGATCATTTCTCCAAAGTGTAGACTGCAAGCACATGCTAGCATAGTGTTTCTGTGTTTTCCGACCATTCAAAGATAGCACTTGCCTCAATGGTGATGCATTTTTCCTTTACCTACGATCGCACCTCTTCCAGCACCAGGACCCATTCGCTTAGGAAATTATTGTTTGCCCTATCTTTTTGCCTAGCTCTTCATTAGTCCCTCCATGATGGGAGGAGTGGCTGCAGAAGGTACCTGCCTTACACATCCCATTTCACAAGCCACTGGTAACACCCGGGCTTGCATTTGAGAGTATTGATTATTGAAGGCTCATTTTAACATTTCTAACTTTTCCCCCTTTCGTCGATTTTTTAGTAAATTGAACTGGTTTTCCCATCACGAACTGAATCGTCAGTGTTCGTGCTGAATTTGAAACTGGTGGACATGTTTGGTGAAAGTTTGCTCATCTCTACTCTCTGCTACAATCCCTTTCTTCTTGTGGACCATGTGAACCTCATTTTGGCTCTTTGCGAGAAATTTGTCCATTTGTCACTTTTTATTTAGCTATTCACATGACATTTTATATATTCCTGCTTTATTAAATTATGCGTCTAGAGGATTACAATTCATTAGGGCCCACATGCTATTGCTTTTACTCAACCATCAGATTTATTGACGTGAATTCACCAGCCACATTTAGGCTTATAAATGTACTGAATTTGGGTTAGGTGACCCATCTGAATCCACTTGTCATGATCATTGCTAGGACTGTGACACAGGGGTGTGTGAGTAGACTTAGACCTTATTCAGACATTCGTGATTTTTTTTTAATGTAAACGCAAAGGTGATTTTTCATCAGTTAGGTCCATGTTTGAGTTTTTACAATTAGGCTAGGGTCACACCTGTGGTTTCTCTATCCATCCAGATCAGGTTTTAAGCACTAAAAATGCTCAAAACCGGATCCGGATCCGCAGCCCATAGGCCTCCATTGTAAAACCGGATTGCACTTATTGCAATCTGGTTACCGCATCCGGTTTTTTAAACATGGGACCCTATGGGAACCAGATCCGGTACCACAAGGTACTGTTGCGGTACTGGATCCATATGCGGTTTTCAGAATTGCAAAAATCCTTATTCCAAAACCGGATGCATCCATGCATTCAGATCCGGAATGAGGGTTGCAATTTTACAGATTAATAAAAGTATGAAGGCACAGTCCAATACCAGATCCAGTAATGGATCCGGTTACTGGATTGTGCCTTCCAAGTGTGGCCCTACTCTAAGTGTTTCATCAGTGATTTACTACCATGAAAAAAAGTTGTACAGCTTCACCACTCCACTACAATGTTAAAAATAGACAGCACGCAGATTGCAGACTGATTGTAATGTGTGTGGTTAGTGTAGGTAGACTTGTGTAGGCAGGCTTGTACAGGTGATTTTGATTCATGACTCAAAAAAGGTCTCTGTGATTGTTTTGTCAAGATATAGACCATAAAAATAATACACATTTGCAAGTAGCCCTGTAAATAATGATAGTTACTTGCTTTATCCATGAAATACACTAAACACATACTCGAAAACAGTGACATCTGAAAAAGGACATACTGCAGCTTTCACCTCTTGCGTGATTAATCAGATTTCTCAGACAAGGTATTTAAAACAAGGAAAATTGTGAGTAGGTGATTAATACATAGAATCTACATAGATTAAAACCCAGCTCTATATTGTATACAGTAAGCTATACACCAAGGTTTATTTCCATTCCCACAAAAAAAAATGCAAAATGCTAGAAAGTTACAGCTTAATACTGTATAATATATTCTTAAATAAGAGCACAAATCATTGTGGCTTTCTGGCAAGTTTCTAGATATTCCCTCTACAGAATTATGTTACTAATGATGAGGAGCACAATTATGATTTGCTTCATTAATCAGTATGCCAGTAGATTCGTTTTGTTTACCCCAGAGCCAAAGAGATCTCATTTTGCCTTAAATAATGCACAGAATATATGATTCGTATATCATATTAAATGCGCTGTTTACAAAAAAATACACACCATTCAACAAAGATTGCAGATTTATTAAGCATAAATTACACAAAAATCTAAAACAGTATCTTCCCTTAGTTTTAAATGTAGACTAAAGAAAATCTATGCGTCTAATTAACTTTTTGGCATCAAATAAAAATTGACAAAACTTGCATTATACAAAGATAATGGTGTTTTATTGTAAAAAGATATACACGGTGCAATGCATTACTTTTCCTCTTGAGATCTTTAAAAGCTGGCATGCAGTCTATAAGTGCCAATAGGCAGACTAACAGCTGAACCCAAGACAATTAAAACCTTCTAAATCTATGTACACTGCCCCTGAGCTATCACATAATGCAGGGAAAAACGGGTTCATAACGTTTAATTGAGTTTGCTTTCTCTTTTATTCTTCAAGATACAGGAACTGATATTAAGGCAAGCTGTAATGCAGCTATGATATCTGAAATATGAATAGTAGTAATGATAATCATGGACACATACTAATTGAATGAGGCCAACAAAATGAGTGGACGATTTAGGGTATGTGCAGGGGCGTAACTACCGAGATCGCAGAGGTCATAACTGCGACAGGCCTAACAGGTTTGGGGGCCCAGTCGCCCTGCAGAGAAGCAGACGGCTCCTGTCAGTGGGAGCTGCGCTGTTCCTGACTTCCTGTACTTTCAAATACAAGCGGCTGGGAAGCGCTTGGCTCCACCCCCCTCCTGTCTCTGCTTGTAATGCTGTGCCGGTCTCTCTCTGTGGCTCTCCTCATACAGTGTGGTCCCGCCCGACCTCTGCAGAAGGTAGATCAGCAGGTGAGGGCAGCAGTGCTTGTGTGACTGGCACAATATTACATAAGGTATGTGAGGCAGAAGAAATTAGTTTGCCTGCTTGTCCTAGCAGCACAGGCAGTGGCACAGCTGAATGTTTGCTTTGCCATCCCTCTCCCTCTCTCTCTATCTCTCTCTCTCTGTTCTGTGACCGACAGTGTCTGTTAGGCAGCGATCTGCCAGGAACATTTTGGAATCTGGGTGTGGGGATGATAGATGGAGGGTGGTGAGGGATGCCACAGAATCAGTCACACACAATGTGAGCAGTGGGAGAAGCATGTGAAGCTGCTCTTTTTGTTGAAGGCAGGCAACAGAGACCATATATCTAGCAAGATAGAGAACATATATAGAGCAGGATGGAGACCATATATAAAGAAAGATGAAGGACATATATATAGCAAGATGGGAGACCATATATAGTAGGATGGAGGACAAACTGTATATCTAGAAGGATTGGAGACAATATATATAGCAGGATGGGGGATATTAATATATAAGGAAAGAAAGGAGGGACAATTTATAAGCCTTTAGAGGATTTATAATGCTACATGGGGCCCATATATCTGACCAAAATGCACGGGGTGGGGGCTCCAAGTCCAGATTTCGCATCGGGGCCTATTGGATACTAGTTACACCCCTGGGTATGTGCACATGATCCAGAACCACAGCATATTTAACGCAGTGGAGCTGCTGGAATTCATGGGTGAATGCAAGGAGACTGCAGCCACCCTGTTCTCATGATCTGCACTTGGTACAGGGTGAGATCATTTATGATTCGGCAGCATAAAATTAAAGGGAACCTGTTAGCTAGTTTATGCCCCTCCAGCTATTACTGTCTGTACCTATAGCTTTATAATACCTAATCATCCCTGTCTGAGCTCATAGTGTAATGTTAAAGTTGAAAACAAAGCATTTATACACTTACATTTCCTTATGTATTGAGGCAGTCAGTCTCCAGCTTGGAGGACAGAGACTGTTTGGCAGGTTAATAGTTAACATGTCAGCCTTACGTTAGAACATGTTGGGAGACCTGATGTGATGTCATAACCATGTGCAGGGCTGCCACTAGGAATTTTGGGGTCCCTGACTGCCAAAATTTTGGGGCCCCCCTGAGACTCTGCCCAGCCCCACCCATGCTCCACCTCCACCCATGCTCCACCTCCACCTAAACATTAATTATATTTGTAGTGAAAAATTGGAACAGCACCACAAATTACCTCAATTTATGTGCAAAGCTTTCCAACTAGCAATCCAGATGGTTCCTTACAATATAGTAAAAAATAAAAAACAGCACAAAAAATAGAAAAAATTGGACACTATTGCCCAATGCGTGGACACGCTATTGGGCAGTAAAGTCCACTTTTTTCTATATTTTTGTGCTGTTTTTCCCTTTTTTATACTCTTTCTCTATTATATATTACATACGCACACGCTTGAGACTGCTGTGGGCTGAATACACAATAGCTGTATATACAATAGAGAATACACAATAGAGACAGCTGCTGGCTATACACACAATAGAGAATACACAATAGAGACTGCTGCTGACCGTACACATTAGACAATACACAATAGAGATGTGTGCGGGCTATTTAGACAATGGAGACCAACCACTACAAGGGAGGGTAACAGACTGTGATGTCATCATCAGGGGAGGGACCTGGACCACCCCCACACAAACATCTGACATGCCTCTGAACTGACAGCACAAAGTCCCAGATGAGAGGTGAATGGACGGGAGAATGTCAAACAGAGAAATCTGGAGGACAGGAGGATAACGGAGGGGAAAGAGGACAGAGGAAGACATAGGGGAACGAGGACAGGAGGGGGACGGAGGAGAAAGAGGACAGGAGGGGAACGGAGGAGAAAGAGGACAGGAGTGGGATGGAGGATAAAGAGGACAGGAGGGGGACAGAGGAGAAAGAGGACAGAGGGGGACGAAGGAGAAAGAGGACAGAGGGGGATGGTGAAGAAAGAGGACTAACTTTAACGACTTACCAGTCCAGTGCTGGTGCTAGCTTCTGCTGGCAGCTGTCCTTCTCCTGCCTGGCTCTCTCCATCATGTGTTGTGGGCCTTGACGCCACATCTCATCCATCCATGGTGGGTCACAGCACTGAGTGGGCAATGGCGTCCGTCCAACTTCCACTGTTTCAAAGGACAGGGGGACAATATTGTAATTACTACAACTTCTGAATAAAATGTGGATAATGGGAGTGCATTACACTACATGGAAAATGCCCCAACACACTAAGTGTATAGAAATACAAGCATGATGCAAGCAAAATATCCAAGGTGGAGGCACAGTGTGCAGTGGAGAGGGCACAGTGTACAGGGATATTTTCCATATAGTTTAATGCACTCCCAATCATCTGCATTTTATTGAGAAGTTGTAATAATTACAGTAATGTCCCCACTCCCCTGACACACACACACACACACTGCATAGATATTTAAACCTGCACATACACTGCAGAAACAGTACAGCAGCAAGTGATCTGCTGCACTGCACAGCGACACAAGGTAGCCGGGCTCACCTTCTACACACAGTGTCCAGTCCAGGATGTGGGGCTGCAGTCTGCGAGAGCCATAAGAAGCTGCATCCTCAGCATCACAGGAGAATGTGGGCGTGGCTTCATCACTGCTGCCCGCGCTCTATGTGCTGGGTCTGCCCTGCTTGACATCATGTGGAGGGCGGGCCCGGCATCAGTCATCCTGCTGGGGCATACCATGGGTGGGCCATTGGGTGGGCGCACTAGGCGGGCCTGGACGGGACCCGGACACCCATGTACAGTCAGTAGTGAGAGCGGGTGGGTGGGCGGCCGGGCCTTCTATGCAAAGAGAGAGACTTGCTGCTGGCCAGGGAAGTGGGCTCAGGGGGTGGGCCCTGCTCCATGATGCAACGGCCACACCCCCTACAGTCATGGCCAGGCCCACTCTCCCTTATGAAAATGGCCAAGCCCCCTGGAGGGAGGCCAGGGCCCCTGACTTTGGGCAGACCCGTCACCCCCTGATGGTGGGCATAAGTTTGCTCACTTAGCTCCACCCACTATGGTCACATAATCGTTACATCACACAGGTCCTTTATCCATGCAAGTTAATAGTGAGTTAACTATTATCCTGCCAGACAGTCTTCCTCCTCCGCGGTGTAGACTGAAATGTAAGTGTATAAAAGCTTTTTTTCACTTTTACCATTACACTATGAGCTCAGACAGGGATGATTAGAATAGTACTATAAAGCTTCAGGTACAGATAGTGATAGCTGGGGAGCATAAACCACAGGTTCCCTTTAACATGCTGCGAAGATGCAGAAGTCCGGAAACCAACACCACGGGTAAAAACATGCTGTGGTCAGGAGAAGCATAGAGAGCATGAGATTTCTTGAAATCCCATCCATTATGCTGGTGTGGAGCCCACTGAGACGGGGTACGCGGTGCCGGACTGGGGTTCTGCTGGGGGATGTCACGGCGGTCCTGGTCCGGACCGTGTCCCGGGCCCGCACAATAAAATAGGGGTTATTTACAGGGGATTTGTCACTTGTGACGCCACCCACTATATGCAGCCAGTGTTTGGGCCGCCGCTGCTGCAGAATCTCCGGGGATGATGGGATAGCAGCTTTTGATGGAATAGTTCCAGTGGGTAGAACTGGTTTCCCTTGGGCAGTGATGATTAAAGTCAGTGATGGTAATTGTAGGCTTTGCAGGAAAAGGGGATGATGTGAAGATGGCTCCTGACAGGGCTAGATGGAGGACTGACAGTTTTTCATACCTGAAATCAGACACAGACAACGTAGCAGGGTTCACCCGGGTTTACTGTTCTTATTCTTCTGTCAAACAAGGCACGGTATAATACAGTTCTTTACAGCTTTGCTATATTGAATCCGGTATACTGAACCCACTGCAGCCAGGTTATCTTCCCTAGACTCCTCAGTCACTCTATGTGTCCTTTCAGGCTATTTCTCAGTGTTCCTCCTTAAAGTGGATTGCAGAGCGGCAGCTCAGTCCCTATTAGCAGCTTCCCCCTAAGTCTCTGGGCGGTAAGCAGGGTCCTCTCTGTTGCTGCTGTGCTCCAAATCCTCTGGTGGGAATATAAATCTGGAGTCTGTATTCCCCGTCAGGTTGTCTGGGGCACCGGATTAATCTTCAGCCCCCCTCAGAGCTGACACTCTGGTTTCAGCCAAACCACAGGTATCCCTATCTCTCAAGAGATTACCGGGTCCTTTCCGTCCCGTGTAACTTCCTAGTATAATAAGGGAGACTCTCCTGTCAGTCAGCTGCTGGCCTTCACTACTTCTCTGGACCTGATGGTACTGGTCGGTCTGTTCAGTTAAGCTCACTCTGGCCTACTCCTTGGTCTTCATCTGTTCTGCTCAGCACCACCGGCCTACTGGCTAACCGCTTCCTGTTGCTCCCTTATATACCCATCCGTTACCATGACTACGCTCTATCCACTCATATCTAACCTACTATCCCTTGTCTGCCTAGAGTCCCAGACTCAGGGTTAGGTTCCCATGACAGTGGATATGTGTGTGAGGTGTTTGTTAAACAAACAAACTGTCTACCCTCCTGCCTGGCTGCAGTCACTACCTGTGGCCACCCTGGATGCAGGGGCGCCACACTGGTACTGTACAACTAAGCTTTTTGGATGCAGCAGCATTACGCTAAGTCCAAAACGTTGCTATTCCGATTCATGAGTATGCACCCATAGGCTAAAAAAAAAGCTAGCCCCAGATGACAAGAAATGAGGCAAACTGACTTCAACTGGCAGACAACTTGGACTATTATATTTTATATAAGTGGGTGGGCTTAGATATTGAAATAAACAGTCACCCTCCCCCTCACATCATTCTGGTACTGTGCCAACACAGGAAATGAAAACCTGTGTTCAGCAGGTTGGTGTCCGGTATTCAAGATGGATACCTAAACATTAGAGCAAGTGTCCTAACTGACCTAACATAGATTAGTCTTCAGTTAGGCCAGATGCACACATGAAGTATTTGCTATTTTACCTTAGCATTTGTAGCCAAAACCAGGAGTGGAACAATCAGAGAATAAGGATAATAGAAACAAGTCACCACTTCTGGATTTATTACCCATTACTGATTTTGACTTACAAATACTGAAGTAAAAATTTCTCCAAATACACAATGTGTGCACGTGGCCTTACACAACTGCATGACAAGCTTTAATACTGTTCAATTTTATCTTATCCAGGACTTTGATTCATAGAGTAGAATGGATGTACGTGTATTTAGACAATCATTGAAATCATGAGTAATGAGATTCTTGAGATTCAGAGCAATTCCTGCTCTGATCCAACTTGTAGATCAGACTTGGCTGTCCAAGTCTGTTGGAACCTGTAAAACATTGAAAGGCACCAGAAGGTTTTTGTAATTTACTGCCATTTTGCATCTGTGTCACAGATCTGATGCTTAGTGATAAACTTAAAGAGGATCTGTCACCAACAATACATGGTGATCTAATTACAGCACTGAATGCAGCATGTCTGCTGTATTCAGGCAAGGGGTCCCCCATCCCTTGAACCCCCCTGTACCTCGAGATAATACACTTTGAAAACTTACATACTGGAGCCAAATAGGAGGTGGCTAGAGGCTGGAGCCACTTCTCTCAAAGGGCAATTTCATGCCCCCTGGATCTTTAATCTGCCCACCACCACCTCCCTCGTGCCAATTATTGTTTCCCTCGTCTGCTGCATAACACAAAGCGAGGGGTGCGGTTGTGGCCGCATTGCCCTGCCTCCTGCGGTGACTTCACCGCTTATACCCGCCCTGCTCCAAGGTTAACATGAAGCAGGGCGGGTATAAGCGGTGATGTCACAGCAGGAGGTGGGGTTGCCGACCTCCTGCCATGACATCACCACCTTTCACCGCACTGCTCCATGGTTAACATGGAGCAGAGCGGGTATAAGTTATGTCGTCACCGCAGGAGGCGGGGCATGCGGCCAGAACCACACCCCTTGCTTTGTGGTATGCAGGAGGCGAGGGAGACAATGATTGGCATGAGGGAGGCGGCGGTGGGCAGATTAAAGATGCAGGGGGCGTGAAATTCCCCTGTGGAAAGAGCTGGCTCCAGCCTCTAGCCACTTCCTGTTTGGCTCCACTATGTAAGTTTTCAAAGTGTATTATCTCAGGGTACAGAGGGGCTCAAGGGATGGGGGACCCCTTGCCTGAATACAGCAGACATGCTGCATTCAGTGCTGTAATTAGATCACCATGTATGGTTGGTGACAGGTCCTCTTTAAGTAAAACATGTGATCTTCCAAGGGCTTTTTTACAGGCTTAGAAGCAGAGAGATCTCATTGGTGAAAAAAAAGAGGAGGAAGAACAGTCTACTAGGATGAAAATAGGATGACACTCGGGGATAGTAATGCACACACATATGTATTCTTTAAGAAAAAATGAGCGGCACTCAGATCTGACCGGAAGAAGCAGTACAGCACCGCGAAACGGCCCATCGTCACTCCGCCACACTCCCTCCCCTAGAGCAGCCATGTCATGCCTACACTTTGGTAAATAAAAGACACAAGATTTCAACATGGTGAGTACCGCTCATTTTTTCTTAAAGAATTTGTTCTCACTTTATTAAGCGTGCACCGCTATTCCGGACCTTCAACGCTTGCACCTGTATATGTATGAGGTCACACACAGGCATATAGGGTGAGAGCTGCAGTGCCCAGTAATTTTTCTACTACTTGAGGACACACATATGTATGAATGTAGCCTGAGTAAGATGCATACTAGTGTATCTCAATGAATTAGAATATCATCAAAAAGTCAATTTATTTCAGTATTTCAATACATAAAGTGAAATCCACATATTATATACAGTCATTACAAAAAGTGATCTATATCGTGTTATCATATTGCCATTGTTTCACAAATAAATCAATATTATATTCACCCTTTGATCTCTCGTGGAATATGGCAGCACTGTTTTTAACCCTTCATCCTCTCTGCTTTAATTTTCTGAGATAATTGCCTTTGGGTTTTCATTGCCTGTAACCCATAATCATCAACATTAACAGATATGCACACTTGAAATAAATCAGTCTATAATATATGTGTTTCACTAATTGTATTGAAATACTGGAAAAAATTTACTTTTTCATGATATTCTAATTCATTGACATGCACCTGTAACTTGCTCTTTAGAGCTTGTACATGTCATGGTTCGAGACTGGAAATCCACTTTAACATGTCTGCTGCCCAGTGTCAGACAAATTATTACCATAAGAACTTTAAAAAAAAGCTATCAACAGGAAGTGATCTAATGTTTAAAGTGATCCTAAACCCAGAAACTGACCTCCCCTTATCTTTAGACCTGTCTCTGCACCCCCTCTTATCATTCCTAGCCATCCCTTTTGCAGAAAAAATCGCTTTTGTAAAGTAAGAGAAAAGGTAATAATACTTTGTCCTGTGTGAGTTCTCTCTTTCTGTGGAAGCCGCAAATGCCCCGCCTGTCTGCTGCTGCCTGGTAATTATGCACGCCCCTCTGCTTCTAAGAGCCTGGCCGCGTCATGAAAGGGGGCGGAGCTGCGGCATGGCGCGATTTAGCCCCGCCCCTTTCATGACGCGGCCAGGCTCTTAGAAGCAGAGAGGAGCGTGCATAATTACCAGGCAGCAGCAGACAGGCGGGGCATTTGCGGCTTCCACAGAAAAAGAGAACTCACACAGGACAAAGTATTATTACCTTTTCTCTTACTTTACAAAAGCGATTTTTTCTGCAAAAGGGATGGCTAGGAATGATAAGAGGGGGTGCAGGGACAGGTCTAAAGATAAGGGGGGTCAGTTTCTGGGTTTAGGATCACTTTAAAACAGGGTTTTGTGTTAAAAGTATTTTGTAAGTTTTTCTTCCATATCACAATCTTTCTTAAAAATAAAAATGAAAAATCTTGCATTTTTGCAGCCTAAATTTGTGCTGTTTGAGGAAATACACATAAACAGCACTTAACTGATTCAGACTATTTTCTACTGAAACATCTAATGAGTAAGTGCAATGGTCATTGTGAAGGGAGGGGGTGACTGGTCAGCTGTGACATCACCTATTGTAATTGGTGGATCTTGTGTTAGGAGTGGTGTATGAAAGTGTTAAGGCCACTTCACACACACAGATATCTGAGTCCAATATCTGAACAGATCTCTGGTTGCAGTGAAATCATGGATACATTGCTCCATGTTGTACACAGCCACAAAATGGAACAATGTGTCCATGATTTCACTGCAACCAGAGATCTGTTCAGATATTGGACTCAGATATCTGTGTGTGTGAAGTGGCCTTTAGGCTGGCTTCACACTGCGATTTTGTGGATCCGGGGCTGTCCGGTATGAACCGGACAGCCCCGGATGCGATTTTGGCCCCATAGTATTCCTATAGGGCCGGATGGGGCCGGATGGCAGTGATAATCCATCCGGTTCCCTGCTGTCAGGGAATATCCGGCATAATTAATTTTTTTCCCCAGACGCAAAATCGCAGCTTGCAGCATTTTTGAGTCCGGGGCAAAAATCTGACAAAATCGGATCCTTCCAGATCCCCCTAACCATCCGGCGCCCCCTAACATGGGAGTCTATGGGCGCCAGATCGCGCTGGATCTGACAGAACATCGGATCTGGCTGCCAGACGCCGGGTGCTCAAATTCCAGTTAATCTCTAAAAGGGGGATAATGGAGAAAAAGAGCAGGCGCAGATCTAAGTGTAGAGATTATTTGATCTTGGTCTAGGTGGTAATGATCAAAAAATGCTCACCTTTTGGTGTCTTTTGTTCATATAGTATAAGGTTTTCTCTTAGGCTTGCAGCCTTCCTCTCCGGAGGGATCAGGTCTTCTCAGGGGAGCCTGGTTCGTCAGTATATGGTTTAAATAACACCGGACTTTGATGAATACCGCTTCCTTAAGAGGCACGATAATTTCTTCCAAAAGCTTTAATTCATATAAAAGTCAATAATTCCATATATTGCATTACAGTACAACGCGTTTCGACTTACATACAAGTCTTCCTCAGATACATGTGATACCAGCCAGCGCAGAACTTCAGCACCTGGAAAGCTCCAGGCTGAAATTTCATAACCGTGGCTAGCTCCCCGCTAGACGCGATTCTGAAATTCCAGGACTGAACAGCGGCATCAGGAGCACACTGCCGATTCCAACAGAGAACAGGACTGGAGGGTATATTAACCCTCCGATTCTGTTCTGTCCGGAGCTGTCAGGCTGAGACCGGTGCATCCAACAAAACACCCGACACAGCCTGACAGCTCAAAAAACGTGGTGTGCAGCCGGCCTTACCTCTCATTGTTTGAATGAACTGCAGCAAAGCTCTTCCAGAAATGACAACCAGTAGGAATCTAAAATAGCCATAGTGGTCAATGTGAAAATGAAAAGATTACTGATTTCATTTTTTGTTGTTTTATTAAGAACCGTTATATTAAAAAATTACTATTTGTTTTTTAAAAATACATGTAACACCAAGACCAGTTTTAAACAATAAGTCATTTTCTCATGTTATATTCTCTATAATACTAAAAGCATAAGGCTATCTTATACATGATAGCTGCCTTGTCATCTATAAGAATTATTTCTATTTTTCACTGTAACTAATCGGTGCAGCTTCTGTGAAAATTTTATACATTTGTGTCCAGACTTTGACATACAATTTGGACAAAGCTTGGACTGGGCGCTCGTTGTAACCGGCCTTTGACATTCGTTCTAAAGATAATTACTTGTTGGGGAACCTAATGACCTCCTCACGTGAGCACTGAGCTCAGGATATGGTGAGTTCTGTTTTCCATTGGTTATACTGTACTACAAAGTATATGTTTCTATGACACATTATAAAAGACAAGAAACATTGCCGTAAAGACTCCTAATGGATGGGTTATTTGCAAAGCGATCCTGACCCTTAAACTTTAGTGACTAGGACAACATCAGAAGAATTCTGGCTACAAATTATTTCAATGATAGCTATAGTCCTGTTTCAAAGGGAGAATGTTACTCCACAATGCGTAATAATAAACTGGTTATTCAGTCATAAAGAGGTATTAAACTTTATAAATATCATAATTGCCTGTACATTTTAGTTGCTCAGTGCCTAAGGCTGGGGTCACAACTGGCAAGGCAATTGCGGTTGCCGCATCCAGATCCGGATGTGGTAATCGCAGTTGCCTTCAGACACATTTTTTGTGCAAAATGTGTTCTGGCACAACCGCAATACGGTAACCGGACTGCTCCGGATGTGTAATCTGGAGCAATGTGGATACCGTATACTTTGTACATCCCTGCTGCCGCAGGGATGAACAAAGTGTTAAATGTTATTAAAACATGAAATATTAATAGTAGCTGTGGCCAACATGTCTCTAGGGGGTGCCCACCCTCCCTAGAGGCATGTTGTCCACTTCTGTCAGCATGTGAGGGATTAAATTAACCATTTACAATATTGCCGGCTATTGTCGGCTTTGTACAAATTTGTGAATGAAGCCTCAGCTCCTCACATTAGAGCAGATACTGTACATAATGTATGTATAGTATCAGCCGCTGTCCTTGGTCCTGTAACCATTAACATTAGATCTTTGGGCAGCGCACCGCCATAGAGCATGTAGAGCAATCCAGTTACCATAATGGGCTCCTATGGGGAGCGGTTTCTGATTCGGTTTTGAGCTTTTTGACAGCTCAGAACCAGATCAGGTTTACAAAATTTTACCGCATATTTGACCCCAGTCTAAGAAATAACTTTAAATCCAGATGCCAAAAAAGTATCTTAGTGTACATGACCTTCCTCATTTTGAAAGTTGGGTACTTGTAAGTGATAACGCTCTCTTGCCCAGAGTAATCACCGTCTGAACTTAGCCTGTGTGTCCACAGAGCTGTGCACACATAGAGTCAGTGTTCGCTCCTCTCTGCAACCGCCATATGCTACACCAATACACCTGAATGTGCCCATGTAAAAAGTTCAAAGAGCACTAACTCTGCTCAAGAATCACTGTCAATCTGAAGGGGCAAGCTTTTCTCCATGTGGAGAGTGACATACCAGGTCAGGCATGCCAGTAATAAGGAGACTTAAAAGCTGCAGATCTCCTCTCGGAAATAAAATATGTAAATTGTCTCTTCAGAGAGGAAAGAGACTAGAACTCTAGTGCCACCTGTTGGAAGTAGCAATTCTTAATGTCAAAAACGTCCCTTAAATGAAACTTGTCATATGACTTAGGATTTACACCAGATCAGAAACTCAATTTGCAGTCACGGTTCCTCATAAGTGCAAAATATGAGATCTGCCAGATCTGATCTCATACTTTGCACCAACAAGGAGAAAATATCTCAAAACACCATGTCTGCAAATTGAATTTCTGATCTGGAGTAAATCCTAAGTCATATGACAAAACTTGTTAAAGGGTCATTTTTGATTTTTAGGATTGAACAAGAGTTCATCTACTTCTCTGAAGAGACAATTTGCATGTCAATCAGAAGTAATGGGAAATCCTCAAAATGCAAATTGAGTGGGTCTACTGGTGTACTGTTACACTGAGCCCTTGGCTACACCAAGTGTGCACGGAAAGCCCTCTAATATTCATCTTAACAGTAACTGTGCCTCTAGTATGATTTAAATAGAGTCTAAACCCATCATACACATAGTTTAATATTAATTCTGTGGTTGACAGAGGTACTCTAGATTTTTTTAAAGGCTTTGAGTTAGAGTTTAGCTACCTTAAGATGGGACCTCAGAGAGGCGTTTTCTTCATTTTTTAAGTGGAATAAATTTTACCCACCTCCATCAATAAAACTTAATTTACAAGTATAAAGCATCTTCCCACTTGTGTTAAGTGTTGTACTATGCATTACTGCCAAAGAGCATCAAAGACTCTCAATTTCATTGCAATGCTTTTATGCTTTTCTTATTTCTCTTCTCTCTCCTCTGCCTGTTCAAGTTTCCATAGTGCAGTACCATCTTTATTACATTCCTCGTATTATATAGAAAGGCACCCTGAACAACTATAATAGCTTAGCAGCCACATGTTGACCTTTAGGCTTCTTTTGTGGCTTTTGTCTAGTGGTCACCAAGGCACCAAAAATATGTTGTAAGTGAATGAAATTGGAAAGTCATTTCAAAAAGCCTTGGGATTTATTAAGACCAATGTATTTTACAACAGTTGATAAAAAGCTTAAGATGTGCCTAATTTGTTTAGAGGTGCATGCCTCATAATACATTAAGAACATTATAGGCTTTGTGTGACCAGAAATGTACAGCTCTTCCAACCATTAGAATTTGTCAGGTCTCATGATGATTCTGCCTTTTCTTCAACTTGTCCAATTCTTTTAGACAAGTGTGGTGATCTTCAGAGAATGTTAGAAAATATTTTTTTACACCAAATTCTGGTGTAGTCGCAATCATAAATGTCACATGTAGGGATGAGCGAGTCTACTCGCTAGGACTCGTTACTCGGCGATTCTTAAGGGACTCGCTGGACTCGGTAATCGGCGAGTCTTTTAGCGAATACTCGCTCAGTAACGAGTCCAATGCAAGTCAATGTTTTGTCAGAGTTTATTTTATCTCACTCGCTAGACTCGCTAGACTCGCTCTATCACATCGCTATATAGCTTGAATCTCCCCAAACAGCAGCGAGTCTGAGCGAGTCTACGAGTCCGAATCCTAGCGAGTCTGCGATTCCGAGTCCTGTATTCTCTATTCGGGACTCGCGAATCCAGAATCTTTTATGTTACTAGTCAGCATTGCGTGTTAGGTCAGAAAACTTGTGAAGACAGCCAATCATAGTCAGTAATGCCATAGCATCTTTGGTTGTGTCAGGACTATGATTGGCTGCTGTCCATCGTGATGCCTATGTCATCTATGACAGGCAAGGCAGTATATAAGGCTTGCCCCCGCCATTTTGGGCACATTCCTGAGAAGAGCTGACCTAGTGTAGGGAGACTTGGAGCAGATCTAGGGACAGTTAGGCAGTGTAGGAGTCACATATAACCCAAAAGTTCTTTTCAGAACTAACAGGACGGAGTGTAGGAGTCAAGATTCCTCACACATAACCCAAAAGTTCTTTTCAGAACTACCAGGACGGAGGATTGCTGTACAGGACTGTAAGGAAGGGGAGATAGGAGCAGCCTTACAGTGAATCCAGCACCATCCTCAGAGCTTAGTTCACCCAGCTTTCCGCAGAGCTGTAATCCTAAGCTTTTTCTGATTTTTGGCACTAGTCTACCAAATAATTTTGGTGCCATTTTTCCACAAAAAATTTCCTGTGCCAGTGCGTTGCTGTACGGTGTCCTGCCTGCAGCTCGCACGGTACTTGTAAACTTGCACGCAGCCAGCACCGCAGCCTAACGGTGCCTGGTTCTGCGTACTAAACAATTTTTTCCTGTGCCAGTGCGTTGCTGTACGGTGTCCTGCCTGCAGCTCGCACGGTACTTGTAAACTTGCACGCAGCCAGCACCGCAGCCTAACAGTGCCTGGTTCTGCGTAGTAAACAATTTTTTCCTGTGCCAGTGCGTTGCTGTACGGTGTCCTGCCTGCAGCTCGCACGGTACTTGTAAACTTGCACGCAGCCAGCACCGCAGCCTAACGGTGCCTGGTTCTGCGTACTAAACAATTTTTTCCTGTGCCAGTGCGTTGCTGTACGGTGTCCTGCCTGCAGCTCGCACGGTACTTGTAAACTTGCACGCAGCCAGCACCGCAGCCTAACGGTGCCTGGTTCTGCGTACTAAACAATTTTTTCCTGTGCCAGTGCGTTGCTGTACGGTGTCCTGCCTGCAGCTCGCACGGTACTTGTAAACTTGCACGCAGCCAGCACCGCAGCCTAACGGTGCCTGGTGCTGCGTACTAAACAATTTTTTCCTGTGCCAGTGCGTTGCTGTACGGTGTCCTGCCTGCAGCTCGCACGGTACTTGTAAACTTGCACGCAGCCAGCACCGCAGCCTAACGGTGCCTGGTTCTGCGTACTAAACAATTTTTTCCTGTGCCAGTGCGTTGCTGTACGGTGTCCTGCCTGCAGCTCGCACGGTACTTGTAAACTTGCACGCAGCCAGCACCGCAGCCTAACGGTGCCTGGTTCTGCGTACTAAACAATTTTTTCCTGTGCCAGTGCGTTGCTGTACGGTGTCCTGCCTGCAGCTCGCACGGTACTTGTAAACTTGCACGCAGCCAGCACCGCAGCCTAACGGTGCCTGGTGCTGCGTACTAAACAATTTTTTCCTGTGCCAGTGCGTTGCTGTACGGTGTCCTGCCTGCAGCTCGCACGGTACTTGTAAACTTGCACGCAGCCAGCACCGCAGCCTAACGGTGCCTGGTTCTGCGTACTAAACAATTTTTTCCTGTGCCAGTGCGTTGCTGTACGGTGTCCTGCCTGCAGCTCGCACGGTACTTGTAAACTTGCACGCAGCCAGCACCGCAGCCTAACGGTGCCTGGTGCTGCGTACTAAACAATTTTTTCCTGTGCCAGTGCGTTGCTGTACGGTGTCCTGCCTGCAGCTCGCACGGTACTTGTAAACTTGCACGCAGCCAGCACCGCAGCCTAACGGTGCCTGGTTCTGCGTACTAAACAATTTTTTCCTGTGCCAGTGCGTTGCTGTACGGTGTCCTGCCTGCAGCTCGCACGGTACTTGTAAACTTGCACGCAGCCAGCACCGCAGCCTAACGGTGCCTGGTTCTGCGTACTAAACAATTTTTTCCTGTGCCAGTGCGTTGCTGTACGGTGTCCTGCCTGCAGCTCGCACGGTACCTTCCATCTCTGTTAAAATATCTTAGCCTCTAGTGTGTACCTTTCACGAAATAGTACCTGCTACTTGTTTTACAAGCCCCCAGAAAGCCACCAGAAATTTTAAAATGTCACACAAAAAACCAAATCCCAAAAAAAGTCTTGCTAAGGGACAGGGACGAGGTACAGGCATTGGTAGTCGTGGCCAACTATCCACCAGTTCGGGCAGACAGACGAGGATTGATCGATCGTTCCTCCTGTCTAACTTTCCCCGTCAGGAAAGTAAACGAGTATTGAGGCCGGAAGACGAACAGCATCTAACGTCTTGGCTGGCAGACAAGACCTCAACAACAGGTTCTTGCAGAACTCAAGGTTCCTTGAGCACTGTGTCTACTGTTGGTACATACCATGCTGGGTCATCTAATCCACAACCTCTTCACAGTTCCTCAGACCAACAGCAGCCCCATGAAAATGTTGACACAGACATGGGTCACTCAGATGACTTATTTGGTACATATAATCCTTTACATGAATCCGGTTTGCCAGACTCCGTAGTAGATGAGGTACTTGACGAAGAATTGTCCAATCATGGACAAGTTTTAGAGACACCCCGGCCACATGAACGTGTCTTTCAGCAAAGTCTTAGACCGTCTCAGGAGTTGGAGGATGATGATGATGAGACAGTGACACACTTGTCATCTGGGGAGCAAAATCTATCTTGTTATCGGGAAGATTTAGAAGAGGAAGGGGTTGATGATGAGACAACTGATCCCACGTGGAATGTTGCGATGCAGAGCCAGCAGAGCAGCACGGAGGAAGAAAGTGTGTATGTCCCACCAACAAAGGCACCAAGGCCTACTCCTCCCACCAGAACTGAAAGAGTCACCACTGTTGCCCAAAATGTGTCCACTGTGGCTCAAAATTTGTCAACTGTTGGACAAAATGTCTCAAATGTGGGCCTCAGTAATCCCTCAGGGAGTACAGTCAAGCCTAGAGGTCGGTCAGCCACTGTGTGGAAATTTTTTAAAGATGGGCCTTCTCAAGAAAATGTGGTCATCTGTACCATCTGCCATGCAAGGCTAAGCAGAGGCCACGGGAAAGGAAACCAGAGCACCAGCAGTATGCGGAAGCACATGGCTGGTCAGCACCCTATTCAGTGGTCAAAAGTGCAGCCTTCCACAACAGTGTCATCTGACCCAAAGACTGCGACGGTAACTCAGATACGTCCGTCACAATCAAGTGTTGCTGAAGCTGGTCCAGCTGATATGTACTCATCACAAGCAGCGGTTGCAGAGAGACTGAACACGAGTGCAGACAGTTCTCGGTCAGCAACATCCTTACAGTTATCAGTGACACAGCTGTACGAAAGGAAGCAGAAATACCACTCTTCCCACCCATTAGCCAAAAAAATAAATGCCCAGATAGCTAAGTTGTTAGCAGTCGAGATGTTGCCGTTTAGGCTTGTGGGTACCGACTCTTTCCGTGAGCTTTTGGCTGTGGCAGTACCACGCTACTCGGTTCCAAGCCGCCACTACTTTTCACGTTGTGCCGTCCCCGCGTTACATGAGCATGTCATTAACAACCTCAAGCGTGCCCTCACCAACGCTGTAACCGGGAAAGTACACCTTACTACGGACACGTGGACAAGCAGTTCAGGACAGGGCCGGTACATCTCGCTCACCGCGCATTGGATCAACGTTGTGGAGAGTGTGCCAAACGATGTTAGTGTTACATCAAACATCCTACCCACGCCACGGATAGCTGGCACAACCTCATTCAGGGTCTCTGCATCATCCTATATGTCCACTACCCCATCTTCCGCTTCCTCGACCAATCCTCAATTGCCCTCAACATCACGGCCAAGTTGGGAGGTTTGCTGCAGTGCTTCAGCAAGACGCCAACAGGCTCTGCTGAAGCTGATCTGTTTAGGTCACACACCGCACACTGCAGTAGAGCTGTTGAAAGGTCTGAAGCAACAGACAGATGAGTGGCTATCCCCACTCCAACTCCAGACCGGTCTCGTGGTGAGCGACAATGGTCGTAACCTAGTGGCTGCACTTAAGCTCGGAAACCTTGTGCACGTGCCTTGCATGGCTCACGTGCTGAATCTAGTAGTGCAGAAATTCCTGCGTACATACCCAGAGCTATGTGACCTACTGGAGAAGGTGCGTCGAGTTTGTGCACATTTTCGTCATTCGTCAACAGCGGTTGGAAAACTTTCATTGCTTCAAAAGCAATTGAATTTGCCCAACCACAGACTCATTTGTGACATGCCGACACGATGGAACTCTACATTCCATATGTTATCGAGGATCAATGAGCAGCAGAGGGCAATATCCGAGTATCAGTTGCAACATGCCCGTCAGACCGGCAGTCAGCCACGACATATTAGTACAATGGAGTGGGTGTGGATCGCTGACACATCTGAGGTTCTTGATAATTTTGACTACTGCACAAAACTGGTGAGCGGTGATCAGTCCATCATCAGTGTCACTGTACCCATGCTGTGTCTGCTGAAAGAATCCCTCATTAATCAGAAAAATGAAGCATTGAGAGCCCAGCAGATGGCTATGGAGCCAGATTTAAACAGCGCAGTACCTAGCCAGCAAAGCCAGTATGACCAGGCCACAATGGCTCCTGAGGAGGAACAGGAGCAAGACGATGAAGAGGATTTATTTTTTGTTGGTGCCGATGTCAACCCAGATGGTACTCACAACCCCAGCTTTGTGTCTGTCCACCATGGGTGGCCTGGAGAGGAGGAGGCGGAGACAGACTTTACGGAAACAATGGGTATTGAACATCGTTCTGAGGACACTGAAGACATGAGTCTATGCAGCTTAGGACACATGGCTCACTTCATGTTGACTTGTCTGCTAGAAGACCCACGAGTGATTAACATATTGCACAACGACCTCTACTGGTTGGCCACCTTTCTGGACCCACGTTATAAAGATAAATTCACCTCGCTGCTGTTTCAGTCACCACGTGGCTTGACAATTGACTATTTCAAGAGGGTTCTTGTGGATAATATGCTTCGAATATCACCGTCAGACAACACTCTGCCCATAGTTAGCAACTCTGTGCAACAGCAGCCTTTGGTCGGGGCACAATCATCCACGCTGTCCAGAAGAGATGCTGGAAAGATGTCCGCAAAGTGGGCTATGTTCAATAAGCCATCGAACCTGCAGCGCCATGTTGCACCAGTAACCATCTCTCGGAGACAGAAACTTACCAACATGGTACAAGAATACTTAAGTGACAGTACCTGCTTCCTGACTGATGCCGCAGTCCCGTTTAATTACTGGGTCTCCAAGCTCCACACTTGGACCGAGCTCTCGTTGTATGCCTTGGAGGTGCTGGCATGCCCTGCAGCTAGTGTGACATCAGAGCGGGTTTTCAGTGCCGCTGGGGGTATCATAACTGATACCAGGACACGTCTTACTCCAGAGAATGCAGACAGGCTTACTCTAATTAAGTTTAATAGGAACTGGATTTCACAAGACTTCTTGAGCCCTGAAGACGACAGTACTCAGAGCTGAAGTGCCACGTTCAACATCAATATGATATAATTAATCATTGTATTATATTGTGTCTTTTTGGTACAAGCAGTATGTCCAAGACCAGTAACGATTTGCGTAACCATGTTCCTGCAACCTGGTAATGAGGCTGCTTCATCTTAAACCAACACTACACCTTAACTTCGGTTTCATTAACCATCACAACACCTTTTCACAAGGAATCAACCTTTATTTTCTGTTAGCAAACATTTAAAAGCCCCTTGGGCTAATTTTTTGAGCCACCCTGGCTAACAAGCTGATCCTGGCCCTTAGGCCTGCATTTATACCCAAAATGCAAAACAGGCCCTTGGGCTAATTTTTGGAGACACCCAGCCTAAGAGGCTTATCATGGCCCTTAGGCCTGCATTTATACCCAAAATGCCAAACAGCCCCTTGGGCTAATTTTTGGAAACACCCAGCCTAACAAGCTGATCATGGCCCTTAGGCCTGCATTTACACGAAAAATGCCAAACAGCCCCTTGGGCTAATTTTTGGAAACACCCAGCCTAACAAGCTGATCATGGCCCTTAGGCCTGCATTTACACGAAAAATGCCAAACTGCCCCTTTGGCTAATTTTTGGAAACACCCAGCCTAACAAGCTCATCATGGCCCTTAGGCCTGCATTTACACGAAAAATGCCAAACTGCCCCTTGGGCTAATTTTTGGAAACACCCAGCCTAACAAGCTGATCATGGCCCTTAGGCCTGCATTTACACTAAAAATGCCAAACAGCCCCTTGGGCTAATTTTTGGAAACACCCAGCCTAACAAGCTCATCATGGCCCTTAGGCCTGCATTTACACGAAAAATGCCAAACAGCCCCTTGGGCTAATTTTTGGAAACACCCAGCCTAACAAGCTGATCATGGCCCTTAGGCCTGCATTTACACGAAAAATGCCAAACAGCCCCTTGGGCTAATTTTTGGAAACACCCAGCCTAACAAGCTGATCATGGCCCTTAGACCTGCATTTACACGAAAAATGCCAAACAGCCCCTTGGGCTCATTTTTGGAAACACCCAGCCTAACAAGCTGATCATGGCCCTTAGGCCTGCATTTATACCCAAAATGCAAAACAGCCCCTTGGGCTAATTTTTCCAGGCACCAAGCCTATGCCTCCATCGTGGGCATTGCATGTACTATGCTCCTAGTACAAGCAATTCTATTGTATGGGCCAAGCACCCTGCTTTCTGAAAAAAATGTATATGAAGCCCCTTCAGCTAATTTTTTTAGGCAACAAGCCTATGCTTGCATCGTGGGCATTGCTTGGACTATCATCCTGCTGGAGCCTGGAGAAAGGTCCCACTGTACGCTCTGTAGAAAACGCGTAGACGCGATGTGTAGCAGGTAGATGTCCCAGCCTCTCACATGTGTGTTCCTAGTCTTGTTGCCATAGCGAGGCATTAAGTAACCCCCCAAACACAGGCACTGTTTATTTGTCAGCAACATTTGTCTGTGGAGTCATGATTTTACACTTAGTAACCAAGGTGACTTCATGCTACATGCGGTCCGTAAAGTACTTGCTAATGATGCTCTCTCTCCCCTGTCCTCCACGCCAAATGTCTCGGGGTAATCCTTGACTCATCCCTCTCCTTCAAGCCCCACCTCTAGTTCCTAACCAAGTCCCTGTCACTCCAACTCAAAAATATTTCAAGAATTTGCTCGTTACTCAACCCTGACACAGCTAAAACACTCATTAATGCCCTCATCATCTCCCGCCTTGACTACTGGAACCTCCTTCGCACAGGCCTCCCTGCCAACTCTCTTGCACCTCTCCAATCTATACTAAACTCTGCTGCCCGACTAATCCATCTGTCCTCACGCTACTCACCTGTCTACACCCTCTGCCAAGCCCTTCACTGGGTCCCCGCCCCACAGAGAGCTCACTTTAAAACACTGATCATGACATTCAAAGCCTTACACAACCTATCCCCACCATACATCTCCGACATGATCTCCCGATACCATCCCTCACGCTACCTGCGTTCATCCAAAGAACTTCTCCGACACTCCCCCCTCATCTCCTCTTCCCACAACCGCATACAGGATTTCTCCCGGGCATCAACCATGCTCTGTAACTCGCTGCCCACCTCATCACTCACTCGCCTACCCTGGGAACCTTCAAGAAACACCTAAAGACTCACCTCTTCCGACAGGCCTACAACCTGCCATGACACCCCGCTACACGCCCCACGACCGACACCTTCCCCACCCTATTGTATCCCCACCCACCCCTCGTTGAATGTGAGCCCACGCGTACAGGGTCCTCTCCTGTTGTACCTCTATGACCTTATTGTCTATGTTTATTGTACTTCTCCTTGTGTACCTTATCCTCATGTAAAGCGCCATGGAACCTATCGGTGCTATATAAATAAATAATAATTATAATGATGATGACTTTAAGCCCACCCACAAAACAACCTACACATCCATTCCCTGAAAAAAGACAGACACAAAGCAGTTTTTGTAAACTGGGTATTATTCCGCCATAATGGTAAAAATGTCAGAATTTTTTTTTTTTTTTTTTTTTTTTTTGGTACAACTTTGTACCAAAATATATAAGAAATAATATAAGAAAATATAAGAAATAATAACATAAAGAAATTGTGCAATGCACATGAACACAAAATAAAAAACAAAAAAATAAGGGGTCTACAGCTGCTGGTAGGTTGCCGCATCCTCCGGCCTTGCCAGTAAAGTGACACCATCACCCTGGTCCTGCAAGAGGTCAAGGGCCCCATGAATGGCCTCCGGCAACCCTTGAGGGTGGATCCTCTGGGCAGGTGTGGGGAAAAATGGTAGGTCCCTGTTAGGTGGCCATTGTGGAAAGGTAGGTACAGGCCTCTGGGGTGGCACATGGCTGTCCCGGGGTGTGGGCCTGTCTTGTAGGTTGGAGTGTCTGAATTGCCACCCCTCCAAATAATTGAAAACCTCACCTGGGTGGTTTGGTGGGCGACTGGCGTCAAGCACAATCTGTAATGCTGACCTTGCCCGCAGTAGCCTGTGAAATGGAATTTCATCCAGGAATGGTATCAGACTGTGGGCAAAGTCAGCACTACTTTGTGCACGCCGTCTATTAGGTGACCCCGGGATCAGACCATGGCTGCTATGAGGTGGGCATCCAGGTTCCTCCTCTTGCGGCCGGACATGCCCCAAAGCTGGGGTTGGTGCTGGTGGCGGCGGTGGTGGTGTTGGTGCTGGTGGCGGCGGTGGTGGTGTTGGTGCTGGTGGCAGCGGTGGTGGTGTTGCTGGTGCTGGTGGCGGCGGTGGTGGTGGTGCTGGTGCTGGTGGCGGCGGTGGTGGTGGTGTTGGTGCTGGTGGCGGCGGCGGTGGTGGTGGCGCCGGCCGTGGTGGTGGTGGTGGGTTTTCTCCACGCCGCCTTCTGTTTGGCGGTGGAGGGTTCACAGCACGCCGCCCTCTGTAGTAAGCTTCTCTGTGGGTAAAGTAAAAAAAAATTTGGTGAATGCATTGCATTTGGAAACAAAAACATAGGTCAAACATTAAGTTGCACGCTTTTTAGACTCTGTGTATCTGTGTATTATTAATCAGATATTTGTTATTATTATGAAAGAATAACCAACTGTACATAACATAAAGGAATACGTGACTTTCTTTGCTAATTCCATACTAATACATAATTTTTCACCCCCTGATTACCACCCACCCCCCCCCCATCCCATCTAATCTAGACGATCAATAACACCAATGGTTCACATGAAAAAAAAAAGTCCCCCTGACTTCACTTTTAACTTGACATACTTAATTCACAAAACTTTTAGCTTATATCATCTATATAAAGCAGGGAAGGGGTTGAAAGGTATACAATATATATTTATATAATCTATTTATATAATCGGGAGTTTGAAATTCCGGCACTGTAGCCTAATCCCAAACTCCTTAGCGTCACTGCGAGCGGAGACACGTATGCGCCTTCGCGAGCCGCAGACGCTTAACTCACACAGCCGCTATAGCGTTTTCTCGAGCGGCCTCGCGCCCTCCGCTCACAGCAAGACCTGCGCCCCTCACAGCGCCCAATCCGCCCCGGCATGCTGGCATTTGTACTTCCCCCGTCTGTGCACCCACAGGTCTTAGCAGATCACTGATGCTGACAGCGGGGGGGGGACAACACAGACAATCATATCAGGAGGAGGTCAGTGTCAGGAGGAGATGACAGACGCCCGCCGGGCCTGTGACACTGCAGAGGTCACAGCGGGGCTGTGTGTGCGGACAACGGGGAGGCCGGGGGCTACGGACGTACCGGACACGTCCTCTGCTCCTGGAGATGCGCCGCGGTTCCGCGCTCGCAGCGTATCTGACGCTGGAGCCGCGCTCACCACGCCCACAGCACGCCCTCTGCCAAACAACCCACACCTCTCACTAACCTCCTGCAGCTAACCACACCCATGTTTACCTTTGCCATGATGTCATTTAGCTGCGGCCGCTATCTTTAATAAGGTCAGAAATGATGGCAGTAATCGGATCTCTGCTCCCTCTAGCACGCCCCAACACTGTAGCACCATCTATTAACCCTATTCTCATCACCTATATACTCTGCTACCCACTGAGCCGCCTGTATACTCTGCTACCCACAGACCCGCCTGTATACTCTGCTACCCACAGACCCACCTGTATACTCTGCTACCTCAGACCCGCCTGTATACTCTGCTACCCACAGACCCGCCTGTATACTCTGCTACCTCAGACCCGCCTGTATACTCTGCTACCTCAGACCCGCCTGTATACTCTGCTACCCACAGACCCGCCTGTATACTCTGCTACCCACAGACCCGCCTGTATACTCTGCTACCCACAGAGCCGTCTTTATACTCTGCTACCCACAGACCCGCCTGTATACTCTGCTACCCACAGAGCCGTCTTTATACTCTGCTACCTCAGACCCGCCTGTATACTCTGCTACCCACAGACCCGCCTGTATACTCTGCTACCTCAGACCCGCCTGTATACTCTGCTACCTCAGACCCGCCTGTATACTCTGCTACCCACAGACCCGCCTGTATACTCTGCTACCCACAGACCCGCCTGTATACTCTGCTACCCACAGACCCGCCTGTATACTCTGCTACCCACAGAGCCGTCTTTATACTCTGCTACCTCAGACCCGCCTGTATACTCTGCTACCCACAGACCCGCCTGTATACTCTGCTACCTCAGACCCGCCTGTATACTCTGCTACCTCAGACCCGTCTGTATACTCTGCTACCCACAGACCCGCCTGTATACTCTGCTACCCACAGACCCGCCTGTATACTCTGCTACCTCAGACCCGCCTGTATACTCTGCTACTCACAGACCCGCCTGTATACTCTGCTACCTCAGACCCGCCTGTATACTCTGCTACCCACAGAGCCAAAATGGAAACTAATGTATATATATTTATAAATAATACTAAATGTACACAACAGTGCTGCAGACACATACCTTGGCATAGCGGCCACCGGGTGAAGGAAGGACAGCCGGTCATAAAAGTGGTAGTGGTTGAGCAATGGAGCGGCTCCCGGTTGTCTCTCTGAGTACTGCCGGTACTGCTTCTTATGCTGGTCCCGGCAGCTCCTCCACCGTTTTTTAAGATGGTCAACTGTGAAATGATTTGAAACCGGGTTTAGAGATGTGTAATATTTGAAACAACAAAAGTATGTGTACAAATCAACAATAACATTTTATTCATTTTGTGTGTGTAATGTGTATACAAGGCACAGTGACACGACAGTGTGGAACATCATCAACAGCATTACGGACATTGAGCTCACGTGGCCACAATCACAAATGAGGCAGGACACATGTCAACGCATAGAGAATGTAATAGTGCGGGCACCAGACTCTGGTCATTAGTGGTATTTATATACACCCAACCCCTTGGCCGAAAGAGCCAGGAGGATCAGACATTAAACTCATTGTACTGTTGTGAGCCCATCCAAATATAGGCAACTATGTGGTGGAGCATGATAACACATTCAGGGTCCTGTATACCCTGCTATGGGGGCCCTGTATTCCCACTGCTGGGGGCCCTGTAAACCCACTGGGCCACTGTCTACCCACTGCTGGGGGCCCTGTATACCCACTGCTGGGGGGGCCTGTACACACACTGAGGGCCCTGTATACAGGGACTGACTGGCAGCCTACAGTTTGGGTCGCAACCCTCCCTCACCGGCCCGACACAGGTGAGGACGGGGGTGGGGAGGGTGATGACTGGCGGCCGCCTCACAGTCACCGCAGCTCCCGCATTCTCCTATGGCTCGCTCCCAGCCGCAGACTCGCGCTCCTCACAGCCGCTCGCTAACAGTCGCAGCCGCACGCCACTCACAGACGCTCACTCCCGGACGCAGCCGCGTGCTGATGACGTCATCGCGCGCCCAGGAGCTTCCGTTTCCGCCTGCTGCTTCAGGGACATGCGGATTATTCATGCTCCTGCAGCCGCATGACCCGTGGCACCTGGGCCAGTCCGCCCCTGCCTGTATACCACAATATGGGGGGATGTATACCCATCTGGGGCCTGTATACTCTGCAGGGGGAGGTGTATACTCTGATGGGGGGCTGTCTACCAGTGATAGCCGCTGTATACCAGGATGGCGGTGAATATGTTTTCATAGTTTTTCGGGGCAAAAATAGGGGGGTCGGCTTATACACGGGTCGGCTTATACACGAGTATATATACAGTAAATGCAATATATAACGTGTGAACTCATTTAACTTACTTAGATTGCTCTGTTCCTCATGGTCACTCCGATGGAACGCAGGGAACATCTCTTGGGCGATCTCTCTCCAGGCTGTATTAATTAGGGTCGTATCCCCATACTCAGGATCTGTAGGGAGCCATAGAAATGGACGAGCCTCCACAAGTGCAATAAGACGCAGTGTGTTCACCGTGCCACGTCCTGCTGCCATGATTGCACTGATGAATGGATCGCTCTGTGTGTGCGCCTGTCAGCGCGACTCGCTTCCTGTTTCCTTAAAGCATGGTGTGTGCTGGAGAATCGCTTCCCCCGCATCATCGGCTACAAGCCTCAAAATAAGAGAAAAACCAGCGAGTTTGGACTCGCACACTTTCAGAGACACATCAGCGAGTTGTAAATGTCATTATTCGCTATTACTCGGGTCCCTATTCATTAACATTGGACTCGCTGGACTCGCAACGAGTCCCGAGTCCTTGACTCGGACTCGTTGGGGTCTTGCGATTCCGAGTCTTTTCGGACTCGCTCATCCCTAGTCACATGATATATCATCATCTCTTCAAGGCATGGGTGCATGTTTTAATTGAATGGAATTGTTGTAGGGCTGAGCGAGTAGTCAAACACTCGGACTCGCTATACTCGTGCTAAGTAGATCGTAATTCTTGGGTATTCGGTTCGAGTAGCGAGTCCAGTATTAGTCAATAGAAAATGCGAGTAATTGTCTGCTTGACCCCAAAAAAACGGTCTGGGGACTGAGAAAAAGGCTGCAATGGGCGCATGATTGCCAAAAGAGTGAGTTATAATGAAGGAGATCTTATGACAGCTCAGTGTGTAAGTGGTGTAAAGAGAGCGATCTGCCCTAGGGGGCTGTGTGATGGTTAACGCAGGAAGAAGCCACCCATGATCATCATCATCACAGAAGCTTTACAAATACAAAGCTTGGACTACTGTCCTTGTTGTTGCACTGCCACTGCACAATGTGCAAGCATAGTGCCTCCAAAAAGTAGCCCAAGGGGCTGTACCATGGTTGATGAAGGAAACAGGCCTCAAGGGCCAAACAATTATGAAGCTATGACTACTAGCACAGTAACTGCAGTGCCCAATGTCCAGGCATAGCCATAGTTTTTACAAACAGTAGCTCAAGGGGCTGTTCCATGGCTGATGAAGGAAACAGGCCTGAAGCACCAAACAATTATGAAGCTAGGACTATTAGCACAGTAGTTGCAGTGCCCAATGTCCAGGCATAGGCATAGTGTCTCCAAAAAGTAGCCCAAGGGGCTGTACCATGGATGTTGAAGGAAACAGGCCTCAAGGGCCAAACAATTATGAAGCTAGGACTACTAGCACAGTAGCTGCAGTACCCAATGTCCAGGCATAGCCATAGTGTCTTCAAAAAATAGCACAATGGGCTGTATTATGGTTGATAAAGGAAGGAGGATTTCATCACAAGTGCCTCCGATGGGAAATATTAATTAACGGAACATTGTTTTTAACTTATTGACCATGAGGTATATGTGGCAGAAGCAGGAATTGAAAAGATGTGTAAGAAGAAGAAAAGGGGTTTGTATGGAAAGGGATGGACGTAATCACCAGTTGCCTAAAATAACATTTTGGGCGAGTTTAGGTTGGGATGCTGTCATCAGGAGGGCCTAAATACGCTTGCAAAATCCAGTCCTTATTAAATTTTATCAGAGTCAGCCTGTCTGCATTCTCTACAGTCAGCCGTGTGCGTGTATCTGTGATGATTGCCCCAGTGGCACTGAAAACACGCTCTTACATCACACTAGCAGCAGGGCAGGCCAGAACCTCCAAGGCATATAAAGAGAAGTCTGGCCAACTATGAAGCTTGGATACGCAGTAATTAAATGGAACAGAAGAGTCAAGAAGGACACAGGTATGGTCACTTAGATAGTCGTTGACCATCTTGTGCAACTTCTCCCTCCTTGACATTGTTACCAATCCAGCTAGCCCTTGCTGATGAGCCAGTTTATTGAAGATGGCCCAGTTTGTGGACATTTTACTACCACCTCTTTTGGACCTGCTGGCCATGTGTCTCTCCGTTAATGCATGCTGTTGCACAGAGCTGGTACCTCTGCTAGCAGCGGTGTCTGAGGGTGGTGTTGCCATCAAATGATCAACAACGCCCCTCTTGAAGAATGCTATTGTGAAACCCCTTGATGACTGCAACAGTAGCAAAGGAAATTTGTCCATGTACTGTGGGTCTAGAAAGGTGGCCAACCAGTATAGGTTGCTGTTGAAAATATGGCTCACACAAGGATCTTGGCAGAGACAGTTAGATATCAAGTGTGCCATGTGAGCCATGTGAGCTGCAAAGAGGCAAATGTTCTGTGACCCCAGAAGGAGGAACAATATTTATGCTCACCTCACACTGACTCTCCTCCTCCACCTCCTCCTCTCCAGCCCACCCATGCTGGACAGACATGAAGCTTGGGTTGGGAGTCCCCTGTGTAGCATTAGGGGTCCCCTCGGTACCACCGAAAAACAAGTTATATCCTTTCTCATCTTCCTCATCATCTTCATCCCCCAATCTTGCCTGATGAGATTGGTTGGGCTGTGTAGGATCACCCATTGTGAAATCTTGTTCCATACCTAGCTGCTGGGCACTCAAAGATCCAATTTTTAGATTATGCAGCGATTCTTTCAGCAGACAGAGCATAGGAATGGTCACACTAATAATAGTCTCAAAACTCAGGTTTCAAGTTCGGCCAGCACCACGTCCACGGTGCAAAAATCCTCAGGGAGGTTCACCAGCTGCTGTTCGGCTCTGAGGTGTCCTGGGATCTTTCTCAAGTGTCCCGCACTCAGCACGCCTAGTTTACATGGTGCACACTTCCTGGAAACAGCAGTATGTCACTAGCAGTTTTGGAGAAAAGATGGAGATGCACACAGGATTCTGTAGGACGTCTTCTTTATTAGTGCACAGGGACTTATATGGTGAGAAGTAGCAGGTGGGAGGATGGGGGATTAAGGTACGAAGGCCATTTCACACCATGAGTGGCGCTTCCACGTGCCCGTGCCCCAAGTCACTTGAACGTACACGTGCTCCAAGTCACTTTCCTTGACTTGGGGCACCGAGGGATTTCTCTCTGCAACAGTTGACACACTTCATACTCTGCTCAAACCAGTAGCCCTTGATGCATTTGTTGGTGCTACGTATCCACCTTCTTCCTCTGTGCTGCTGTGCTGGATATGCATGCCAGCGGTGCAGGTCGGATCGGTGGTCTCATCATTGACCACCTCGTTGTCCATGTCATCCTTCTTCCATGTTGATATTGTCGGCTGGCCAGATGGCAGCTGTGTGTCATCACCATTAGCCTCCACCTCTTCACCCGGTATATCAAGTGGATGAAAGTGGCTTTCTTCTGGCCGCAGGTTTTGAAATATTTAGCCATGAACAGACGATACCTCCAAACGTTCCTCTTCAATGTCGCGAGGTGAGATGGCAGAGGCAACGAAAAGATATGTACCATAGAGATCTTCAGAGTTGCCAAGGCTGGGGTCAAATGTTTCCTGTAACTCATGACGGGGTGATGAACTATGAACAGGTTGAGAATAGGATGACCGACTCAGCATTCTCTGTATGGACAGGAGTATGTGTGGTCGTGGATGATTGGGTGCTGCTAGAAAATTTCATGAAGGCCTTATCAGCCATCCAAGATAGTATCTGCTCTTGCTCTTCTGGCTTCCAGACCCGTATATGTTCCAGACTGGAAAATTTTGCCAGGAACATAGATGCCTCCCAGACTCTGTGCCTTGTCTGGCACCACTGACAACCCCACGCCCACGTCCATGTCCCTGTCTGTTCACAACAGCCTTTTTAGGAATTAGTTTTTTTTCTGACATAGCTGCAGATGTTTAGATGCAGATATTGGGGAACAAGGAGCAGTTAGTGCTTTGTGGAAGGTAGCTCTACAGCCTAGTACTGCTTTGTGTTTAACACACAGCACCGCAACGGCACAAAAAAAATTGCCCTGAGGTTTAAGGCGAAATATTAGGTGTGCCAGTCACCACACAAGACAGCGGTGCTGGCTGCGTGTCAGTTGTGCAGTCCTGTGCATGCTATTTGGTGTGAACACAGCACCGCAACGGCACAAAAAAATTGCCCTGAGGATTAAGGCAATATATTACGTGCGCCAGTCATCACACAAGACAGCGGTGCTGTCTGCGTGTCAGTTGTGCAGTACTGTGTGTGCTACTTGGTTTGAACACAGCACCGCAATGGCACAAAAAAATTGCACTGAGCTTTAAGAGGGTATTATCACGCGCGCCAGTCACCACACAAGACAGCGGTGCTGGCTGAGTGTCAGTTGTTCAGTACCGTGCATGCTATTTGGTGTGAACACAGCACTACTATGGCACAAAAAAAATTGCCCTTTAAGGCGATATATTACGCACGCCAGTCACCACACAAGACAGCGGTGCTGGTTGCGTGTCAGTTGTGCAATACCGTCCATGATATTCGGTGTGAACACTGCAACGCAACGGTAAAAAAATTGGCCTGCAGAGGTAAATGTGACCCCAAAAATAGCTGAGAAAACTGTCACTACTCCCTGATCTTATGCTTTCAGCTTTGAGAAGAGCTGAAATATTGCTGACTGTACTATGTGGTACTGTACTACAGTCAACTTGTACTACAATACTGGTATCTCTCACAAGAGCTTTTGGGTTTTACAAAGGATTCCTGTACGATTTGCACAAGCACAACTCTCCCTATCAGCTGCTCACACTCCCCCTACACTAGCTGAGATCTGCATGCAATGTGCAGAAAATTGCGGCAACAGGGCTTATATAGATCCTATGAGTCATAGGGTATGACTCATGTATGATGCTGGACGGCCAGTCAATCATATTAATACCACAACCATGAAGGCTGTGGCATTACTGTGATTGGCTAATGCTGGGCGGAAGATCCGAATATTGCAAGGCGAGTAGTGAAATACTCGCTACTTTTCGAGTACCGCGAGTACCGCATTACTCGACAAGTACCGAATACTTGCAATTATACTCACTCATCCCTACATGGTTGCAAAAAATATTCCACAGCCATTCTACCAGAAACAGAAGGAACATCTACAGCATCTAATCTATACTAAGTAGTGCAAAGATTGATTTACTTTTGGCATAAAAAAAGACAAGCTAAAATCTATACTAAGCTCCTTTGTAACTTCCATGGCTCTTTTGCCTGTCATTCAGGAATTTTCATTACTGTATGTTATCAATTTCTGTATAAAACACATTGCTCTCTACTGGGGTACAATGCAGGGACTAGAGATGAGAGAACCTTTTGAAGTTCGAGTTCGACTGTATACTTCCAAATCCCATTCAATCCTATACTTCCAAATCTCTTTCAGCTAAATGGGAAGCAATATCAAGGGCCTAGAAAACACCTTCAAAGGGGCCCAAAAGCTGCCAAACCCAGCTCAAAACATTTTATAGTTGAGCTCCTGTGTTTTGGCACAGACATTAGCTTGCTAGACTATTACTTACTATCTTTAGTGACGCTGTCACCCTACTTCTGGGCTCGCTCATGAACCTCAGACATATTGACAGCTCCCCCCTCATTCAAACTGATGTCAGATTACTGTAAAACTAAATAAATAATTATTAAAATGGGTGTACGCTTTGACATATTTTTGATTGCTAGGTAAATCAGGCAGGTGGATGCTTGAATTCTCAGCATTGTGAGGCCCAAATGTTCAGGGATCCCCATGCTAAATATGGCAGCCCTCAGCCACCCCAGAATTGGCACCTCCTTAAGAGATGCCAAAACTGGCTGTAACCATGACCTTCCACTTGCTCTGGTGCCAGTGGCGGCAGACTGGTTAAGGGGTTAATGTCCGCTGACAGCAAGCCTAGAGGTTAGTAATGTCGAGGTATCAAGCAGGTACCCAATATTACTAGTCAGTAAGGACACAATTAACCACACTAATAAATATTTTATTTGAAAATTAACCGCAAGACATTCCTCTTTCAACATTTAAATTAATTTTTTTTAAAGTCTCCCATTCCACCCAACCCCAAAAAAAGGATGTAAAAAATAATTAGTGAATGAGGCTCCATACGTTGGAGTTCGGATTCAGGTAATGTTGTGGGACCACTACATCGTGGATTACTTTGAATCTTCTTGGCTTTTTTGTTTTAAATTGGTGAACGAGGGATAGTGGTAGGGGAATGATTTTTGATCACCAGTCAATGTAAAGCAGACATCTGCGAGTTGCTGGGGGGACCTACCCCATGCCATTTTATTTATTTACTAGCTGTGAGCCCGATGCAAATGCATCGGGTGTCTAGAATATTTTTAATTTTTTTTTAAGATTTTCAAATAATAATCCAATTATTCCAATGACATCTTTACACCAACTACATATATTTGTATGGTTGATATCATTTAAGGAAAATTGAACTATTATGTTGTAAGGGTCTTAGAACACAAAGTAGCAATACTTCTTAATGTGTCAATCGTTTGAATTGATGAATTAACAGTACTAATGTGAGTATCAGCCAGTTTGTGTCAGCCCACCAATTGCGTCAAGATGCCCTTACGCCTGGTGAGTCCTACTCTAACTAAATCCGAATTGATATAATTTAGATATTTTTATGGCTGGATTTTTCTTAGACTTTTTGAGGATTGTGATGTAAATAATAAAATGTTATAAATTGATACAGAAGGAGTTACCAGCTACAGACTTGCAGCAATATCCGTGCAATAACAAAAAAACTTGTAGTTAACCTACGGTAAATGGAGTTAACGTAGCTTCAGCAGGTGCATAAGATGCATCCACTAACTAACCACAGGTGACTGCAGTTGATGAGGATGACACTGCCGCAACTATGTTGTCTGCACAAACCGCAAGTTAAGTACAAATTACATATATGCAATTATGAAAATTACAGCAAGTATGTTGTTGGTGAGTCCTTCATGATCAATTATTATCATTTAGTATATTCCTCAACAAAGTGAAAAAATCTAAGAAAAATGGCGTGGTAGAATCTAATTAATAATTTATGTTTGTCCCTATCTATCTAAACATGTGGAACACACCTTGCTAATGAGATGTGTGTGAACAGCCGTCCCACCCGTCTCTTAGCTGTTCACAAAAACCTCTCCCTTTAAAGAATAAGAATCAAATCTCTCAGCACGTAGAGTACTGGAGCTTTAAATAGTGGTTTCTATCACCCTGTGAGAAAATCAGAATGATACACATCTCCAATGAAATCTGTAATGTGTTTTTCCACAAATATTGTATAAACTATATACATAAAAAAATGAAAATGTAAAGACTAAACTAATTTTTTTTTTTTTTTTTTTTAAATAGAAAAGGTAAAAAAATAAAATAGGCAAAATTTCATCCCAAAATATTCCGATAGACAATATTTTTGGTGAAGACTTTCTCACTGTTAGGCACCAATTTGCCTTGAATTCATGAATCCACCACTTTCACCTTCACATTGCATCGTCTCTTCACACGTGAGAAAGCCACATATAATTGTCCATGACCAAAAACAGGTTCTGGCAAATAAATCCCCACTTTCTCCAATGTTTGTCCTTGTGATTTATTTATAGTCATGGCAAAGGCAGGCTTCACGGGAAATTGTCGACGTCTTAGTTTGAAAGGCAATCCAGTCTCAGATGGACAGAGATCAATTCTTGGAATGAAGACTACATTTCCTTCATCCGAGCCAGAAATTACTTTTCCTTGTATCATGTTGTCAAACAAAGCAATAACAATCATGCGAGTCCCGTTGCAAAGTCCTTTTCTGCTGTTAAAATTACGCAAAAGCATTACAATTGTACCAACTTTTAATTTCAGGAGATGAGAAGGCATTCCTGTTGGTGTTAGTGAAATTAGAAATTCCACTGGATATTGTTCGGTATTTTCCGTCTCATCTGGATCAATGGAATCGTCGCTCATATATTCAATGTATTCTCCAGGAATACAATCCATAACTTTTGAATTGATCAAATCCACAGCGTCATTTTTGGGACAAAGAATGGCATGTGATGCAGCATTCTGAATACTTTCGGCATTATTCACATCAATGACAATGTTTTCACCAAATATATCCAAGATTAAAGAGCCAGTGCAGATCATGTCTTGCGGGATCTCAATGATATCATCACCAAGATTGTAATCATTAGACAATTCTCCATTTCCCAGTTGAATTAACCAATTGCTATAATCTGAATCAATGGAGCGCATGTTGTTAATGAGCGGCAATTGATTGAAAAGCTGCCATTGTCGTGAATATTTAATGCAGCTCTCTACGATGTCTGTCCTTGTTCCATGAGAGATGATAGGAAGACACTGCCGAAAGTCTCCTCCCAGAACAATGACTTTCCCTCCAAAGGGTAATTTATTTTTCTTGGAGACATCAGTTGTCATGACATCCCGTAATAATTGATCAATTACATGCAAAGCGTATTTTGACAACATAGTAGACTCATCGATGATGAAGAGTTTGGTAGTCTTCAAATGTTGGGCCGCATCAGTATCATTTTTGATTCTTGAAACGGATGTCTCATTAATTGGTATTGGTATACCATACAGTGAATGGATAGTTCTTCCTCCTTGCAATAGATTAGCAGCAATCCCTGTACTGGCTGCAGGTGAGACAACTTCTCCTTCTCCTCTCAGTTCATGAATCAATAGATGATAGAGATATGTTTTCCCACTTCCACCTGGACCGTCAATGAAAAAGCACTTTGGCTTATCACTTGTATCCTCTAAAGCTTTATGGATTGCAGTATAGGCCAAACGTTGTTGATCATTTAAGGTGGCTTTCATTTCATGTGCCCTTACTAACTCTTCTTCTTTGTTGTATTGAGGACAAATGTGTGGTTTTCTTTTTGGGCGTGGTAGATTAAAATCATTAAAATGTTTTGCATGAAATTTTAAAACATGTTCAACATCAGTCATGGCATATCCTTCACAATGCTCACAATCATCAGTGTCGGGGTGGTAGGCATGGCAGTAATCTTGAACGAAGTGTTGTTTAAATTCTTGCCACAACTCCAGGGGATGATTAGGAGGACCAAAGACACATATATATGCAAACATGTCACGGAGCTGTGCAGGCATATTGAGAACACAGGCATCCAATAAAGTTTTTCTCCAAACAGTGTCATCAAAGAGCAATCCAAGGGCTAATGCCGCCTCTTTAAAAGTTGGGTATGTGCCTTCCTTAACAGTCTTAAGGTTGTCAAAACTTGTAGCTCCTTTAACATGGAGTAACAACAGCCTTAAATAGTACCGTTCTTGTTCTTGAATACTAACAGTGTAGAGTCTACCAATGACTGAAGCACCTCCTCTCCTTCTAACTTCCCATGCACCTTCTTTCCAAACATAATGCTCAGGAATTTGACGATATAAGTATTCATGAGCATTGGGATCATTCTCATTGAGGGCAAAGTAGGCCATGAGTGTGATTGTCTGTCCATTGAATAACTGATGTTGTCCACAGAATCACCCTCGTGAAAAAAAAGTGATTGTGAATGAGGCAGATGTACTGCAAGACGAATAATGCGGTGAGATTGTCTATGCATTGGGAAAGCAAAGATTCGCCAAGCTGCCTCTGGTGCACTGACATATCTGGAATCCATGAATTTATGAGTTTCATCGTGTCTGATGTTGGTTTCACAAATTTCCAGATTGGCTTTATCATGACCTTTGTACACATATTTGAAGAGGTATTTTACACTCTGAATGGAAGCACATACTTCCACATTAATATGGCACTTATATTTTAATAGAAGGAAAGGATTATATGGAACCACCCAAGAATTATCAATCATCTTGGAATGGTGTGAAAAAGAAGGTCCTTCGTTTCTTTGATAACTTGGATATGCATCCTCAGGTATAACAGTTTTTGTTTGAAACTTTTTGGGAAAAGCTTTTTTACACTTTCCATTCTCCATACATGGAGAATTGGGATTGTGTTGTCCACAGGGGCCATGAATCATGTGTTGCATGACAATTTGATGGAGTACAGGGTAATGTGATGGATCAGGAATTTCAGCCCAAACAGTATTGTCGACTTCCACCTCAGTTCTTAGTTTTGAGTTGGGATCCAGAATAATTAGAATGTGAGCATGTGGTAGGCCTCGCTTTTGAAATTCTATCACATGAACCATAGCACAAACCTTACCAAATAATCCACAATTAATATCTTTCAAAAGGGATTCAAGTTTAATCCTGAATACACGGGCCACTAAATCCGGTCGCTGTTCAGCCCGCTGCCATGGCTGTAAATTGGTTGCAATTTCACTCCATTTTGGATTACAGGTCATCGTTATAAAAAGATCTGGTCTTCCAAATTTAGTATCAATCGCCATGGCATCTTGATACCGCTGCTGCATGTTTCGGGGACTTCCCTCAAAGGAAGATGGTAAAATTACCGTCTTGCCAATGGGGATTTGTTTTTCTATGGATTTTCTCAGCAAATGTTCTTGAAGGAGACAATAATCTTCTACCTTCAAATCCTTCTGGTGTTGTCGTATAAAATTTAAACGATTAGCCTCGATTTTTACATAGGCATCCACCAAGTACTGCTGGGTCAGTTTACCACCATTAAGGACAGGATTGAATTCTTTCCGTACTGACAGCAAATAACAGTAATACTGCAGTTGTGTCACCCTGCGAGTATTTTGGCCTTGCTGCTTGAGTGCTTCATGCCACCCTTGCTCTCCATGAGGGAAAAACAATGGATACAGTAATGCATCCAAATTACTGTGTAAAATGCTTATTTGCTGTGTTTTGGGGGCCAACAGATTATTTGGGTCTGGTTTTAGATGTATTAAAATGTCTCTATTAAATGGTGGCTGTCCATCAGCATTTTCAAAGACGACAGCGACTTCATTGACAGTAGGGTTCTTATACCGTCTTGGGTCTTGCTGTCTGTCTTGTTTAATTGCCATGATGATATTGGGCATGTTTGTGCCATGTTCCAATGCTTTGTGTTCTTCTTCTTCCTCCACGTGCCGTAACATTTTGTAGGCTGAAACAAAGGGATTAATACCTTCCAATTGCTCAGCAATAATTCTCATCAAGGCTGGATTACATTTGACATTTTCTGAAGACTGTAGGCGTTGTTCAGTAGCAGTAGCACTATCCAAAATATACAGCTGTGCATATGCTGGAACTTGAACTTCAGCGGGGTGGAGAGTTCCAGTTCTATGGTAAATTTGGCCGTGAATCCGGAAACAGTAAGGACCGTGTCCAGGTGGTTGAGAAACATGGGCACCCATGGAAGCAAATGCAAAGGAACTATTAATGCTCCTGATATTGTCCATGAGATTTTTACTATATGGGCTGTCTCCTTTAAGTAAAGTAGTGAAGAGCTCAGGGTACTGAGGTAATGGTACCTTAACTTTGCCCTTGTGACAACAAAGAGAGAACTGTCCATCAGATGGCCTTTCAGCCTCAAAATGTTGTGCTTCACAATGTTCACATAACATATTCATGGGCCCACAGGTATGTTGTAAAATACCGGTATCGTCATCAGTAAAGCCAATAGGGATTGATGACGTAGGTGAAGTGAGCAACAGATGACCTTTTTTGTAGATGCCTACATAAATAAGGCGTGGCTGTGTAGAACTGTCAACACATTCAACAAAAGAAGTAGTGACTGGAGACTTCTTACTGAGGGTTTTTTTTTTGCGTAGTTGACGCTGTGAGGCAGCCAAATGGGCCAAACGGCGTTGTTTTGAGGTAGGTGACATAATTTGTAAACGTTTGACTTTAGCCAATTTGTGTCTTGTCATGGCAGAAGCAATCTTGTCTGTTCTTGTTTTAGAAGAACATTTGCCCTTCACTTTACTTGTGCCAGATGTTGAAGGCAGTTGAGTTTCAGAAAGTGTTGGAGACACAGATATGGACGCCATATCAGAGGTAGATGGTTCTCCTTGCACCTTCACCTGTTGTTGTTTGCGTCTTTTGCGTTCCGCCTCAGCTTTTTTGGCCAACCGACTGCTTCTTTCTTCAGCAGACTCCTTTGCAATTCTTTTATCCAAAGCCTTCTTGACCTTAAGCAAACGGAGACATTTTGTTTCCGGATCTTCCTGCGCACGCTTCTTGCGCTGGCATGCAGCATTTTTAGCTCTAACAGAGCTTTTTTGTTTGTCAGAGCTCATATTGAGCACAGTACAGAAAAATGTATGCAATAATAGCTACAGTATATTAATTAAGGAAGCAATGAATATACATTCTGCATAGCAATATAGTCAAAGTAGTGTGATAGAGCCACTCACAGATGCCAATTCCAGGTAGACACAGGAAGCCTTGCCGGGTAAACGTCTGGTTTATTTCTGGCATAAACCATATGAACACAACAAAACAGGGGATCAGCTTCTTAGGCTCAGAGCTGCACACTGCTCTCCTCCACTCTAAACTCACACCAAAGAAAAAAAAACAGAGGTGATCATTTAACTTCTCTGACCACACCTCAGGGAGGGAGGAACATGCTGAATCAGCCCCAGCTCACATAACAGAGTTCATCAACCTGGCTGAAACGTATCTCCCATCCCTTACGGTACCAGTAATCATATTACACATTCCCCCCCTCTGCCCAAAGCCGGAGGTTTGGGCACCATTGGACACCAAACAGGGGAACCTAGACAGGGCATCTGCATTCCCATGGAATTTCCCGGGCCTGTGCTCAACATCGAAAGTGAAATCTTGAAGAGCCAAAAACCACCGGGTCACTCTGGCATTCTTTCCCCGTCTGTCCCTCAGCCACGTCAGGGGCGCATGATCGGACACCAGCCTAAACTGTCGCCCTAGGAGGTAATAACGTAAAGTGTCCACCGCCCATTTGATGGCCAAACACTCCTTCTCAACAATAGCATAGTTCTTTTCGCAGGACGACAACTTTCTACTAAGGTACAGGATTGGATGTTCTTCTCCATGTACTACCTGGGACAGGACAGCTCCTAGCCCGACCTCTGACGCGTCGGTCTGGAGTACAAACTCCCTGCTGAAATCTGGTGCCATTAGGACCGGTCGGTTACACAGAGCGGACTTTAGGTCCTGGAAAGCCGTCTCAGCTTCCGAAGTCCGGTTTCGGCACCAGTACGATGGGACTGGACCAGCCACTCTTTGATTCTTCGATAACACCGAGATTCAACATTCTTGTCACCTCCTTCGAGATCACTTCTCGACGAGCTTCAGGGATCCGGTACGGCTTCAGGTTAACCCTCACGTGTGGTTCAGTGAGGATGTTGTGTTCCACAACCTGGGTACATCCCGGCAGGTCTGTGAAGAGATCCCTGTTCCGATGAAGCACCTCTTGACACTGTTGCTTTTGAGCCCTAGACAGTGTGTCCGCCACTGTGACCTCTTTGATGTCGGCCTCCATCTTCCCTACCAGACAGGGGGTTTCCATAGGTGTCTCTATCCCGCCATGGCTTCAGCAGGTTGACGTGGTATACCTGATAAGGCTTCCTTCTTCCAGGTTGGTGAATTTTATAGTTCACCTCGCCCACTTTGTCAACCACTTCATAAGGCCCTTGCCACTTGGCGAGGAATTTACTTTCAACTGTAGGGATCAATACCAGTACACGATCACCAGGACTGAACTGTCTCACCCTTGCAGAGCGGTTATACACCCTTGCTTGCGCCTCTTGCGCTCGGAGCAAATTGTCTCTTACGATGGGCATCACCTCGGCGATTCTCGCCTGCATCTGAGCGACATGCTCCACGACACTATGGTGGGGGGGTCACCTCCGCTTCCCATGTCTCTTTTGCTATGTCCAAGAGACCTCGAGGATGACGACCATACAAGAGTTCAAATGGAGAGAATCCCGTTGAGGCCTGGGGAACCTCCCTGATAGAGAACATCAGATATGGGAGGAGACTGTCCCAGTCTCGACCGTCTTTCTCGACCACCTTCTTCAGCATGGACTTCAACGTTTTGTTGAATCTCTCCACGAGGCCATCTGTCTGCGGATGGTACACTGAGGTTTTCAATTGGGTTATCTGTAGTGCTTTACACAGTTCCCTCATAATCTTGGACATAAATGGGGTTCCTTGATCTGTCAGGATCTCTTTTGGAAGTCCCGTTCTTGAGAAGACGTGCACCAATTCTCGGGCTATAGTTTTAGCAGAGGAATTACTCAAAGGTATCGCCTCCGGGTACCGAGTCGCATAGTCCAGGACTACTAAGATGTACTGGTGGCCTCTTGCAGACTTGACCAGGGGGCCCACCAGATCCATGGCAATTCGATTAAAGGGCACTTCTATAATTGGTAATGGCACTAGCGGACTTCGGAAGTGAGCAACGGGGGCGGTCAACTGGCAGGTGGGACACGACCTACAATAGTCTACAATCTCCCGATGACACCCAGGCCAATAGAACCTCCGAAGGATCCGCTCCTGGGTCTTATCTACCCCTAGGTGACCACCCAGGACATGAGAATGGGCCATGTCTAATACTTTGCTTTTATAGGGCCCTGGAACCAACAGCTGTTCTATCACCTCACCTCTCACCTGGGTAACCCGATATAGCAACTCTCTATTTACTGCAAAGTGAGGGAACCTGGTATCAGCCCCCAACTCCTGGGCAACCCCGTTTATAACAGTCACATTTTCAAAGGCCCCTTTCAGGGTCAAGTCCCTCATTTGAGCAGTCCCAAAATTCCCGCTGGATGTCATCAACTCCGGGAAGTCGGCTTCATGGGACTCCGGCTCATCGTCGTCACCAAGCAGCACTCCCAGGGGAAACTCATCTGCCTCCTGCAGCGGCACTGTCTCTGGCTGGGCTGCCTGTCCTTCACCAGGACCCTTCGATACCGCCCCCTTTTCCCACAAGTCCCAAAACAAAGTAAAGTCCCGCCCGATTATCACCGGGTGCAATAAGTTTTCCACCACCCCAACTTCATGTGACTTAGTCCCACAGTTTGTTTTTATGGTCACAATAGCAATGGGGTAGTTCTTGGCATCTCCATGGATACAGCGGACACCCACCTTTTTTCCTGGTATCAGTCGATGGGGAAGTGTGGCCCTCACCAGGGTCACCAAACTTCCGGAGTCCAAGAGTCCCGTTACTCGGGCCCCATTCACTTCCACAAGACATGCCTGCGGGCCCTCTCTGGGTTCCCTGTCAATGCTGCAGACCGGGTAAGCATAATATGAGGAGCGCCGACCCAGGCTACAGTCCATTTGCTCAGTAGTCAGGGACAACGGGCGGCTACATGACCAGGGCCTTGACACCTCCAACAGATTAACGGACCAGCTGGAGATTTTGTTACGCCTCCACTTGCCCCTTGAGACCTCGGGCTCCCTCCACCCGTGGCTCTATTACCCTTCCTTTGGGTGTCGGACGCGGTTTGTAGCCCCCAATATTTAGTTGGCAAGTCCCGTGGCTTCCCTTGGGTACTCTCCACCACCTGGTACCTCTCCACCAGTCCCACTAGGTCATCGGCATTTTGGGGGTCACCCTGAGCAACCCAGGTTTGCACTGGCTTTGGGAAGGCATGCACAAATCTGTCCATTACCACCCGCTCCACCATTTGCGCTGGTGTGGAGGTTTCTGGCTGCAGCCATTTTTGCACGAGATGTAGCAAGTCAAACATCTGGGAGCGAGGGGGTTTGTTGCCATGATAGGCCCATTGATGGACCCGCTGAGCTCTAACAGTCATAGTCACACCCAGACGTGCTAAAATCTCAGTTTTTAGCTTCCCATACTCACGAGCGTCCTGTAACGCCAGGTCATAGTAAGCTTTTTGGGGCTCTCCCGTTAAAAATGGCGCCAACACCTCCGCCCACTGTGCCGGTGGCAGCTTTTCTCGCTCTGCGACCCTCTCAAAAATTGTCAAAAAGGCTTCAACATCATCCCCCGGGGTCATCTTTTGGAGCGCCCGTCTTACCGCCTTCCTGACGCCGGAATCCTCATCTGGACCTGGAGACGGGCCAGCTGCCCTTGCCCAGACGAGCTCAGTCAGGAGTTCCTGTTGCTGCTCCCGCTGCTGCTGCAACTGCTGAATCAAGAGTTGATTGGTTTCCTGTTGCGCAAGCTGTTGTTGGTGTTGCTGCTGCTGCTGTTGGATCTGCACCAAGTGCTTAATCAGGTCCTCCAAGCCGTCTGACTGTGTTTGCAGGCTTGTGGCTGCCTTCACCCAGGACATGCAGGTCGTTTGTAGTCAATCCAGGCGCTTCCTGGGGGTCTATGCCCGCATTCTCCACCAAGTGTGATAGAGCCACTCACAGCTGCCAATTCCAGGTAGACACAGGAAGCCTTGCCGGGTACACGTCTGGTTTATTTCTGGCATAAACCATATGAACACAACAAAACAGGGGATCAGCTTCTTAGGCTCAGAGCTGCACACTGCTCTCCTCCACTCTAAACTCACACCAAAGAAAAAAAAACAGAGGTGATCATTTAACTTCTCTGACCACACCTCAGGGAGGGAGGAACATGCTGAATCAGCCCCAGCTCACATAACAGAGTTCATCAACCTGGCTGAAACGTATCTCCCATCCCTTACGGTACCAGTAATCATATTACAGTAGTAATATTTTTATTCATAATTTTTATTATATGCAATATATTTTTATATATAAATTTTATCCTAAAAATATATCAAATAAATATATTTTATATATATTCTTAACTTAAATAAATTATGTATATTATATATTACAATTTATTATGTGTGTATATATATATATATATATATATATATATATATATATATATATATATATATATATTTATATTATATATATATATATATATTAATATATATATATATATATATATATATATATACCGTATTTTTCGCTTTATAAGACGCACCTGATTATAAGACGCACCCCCAAATTTGGTGAAGGAAAAGAGAAAAAAAATAATTTTTAATGTTAAATGGGGTCCGTCTTATAATGCCAGTGTCTGTCTTATAATCAGTATAAATGTCCCTCATCCTGGTACATAAACCCCCCCATCTTGGTATCCCGGAATATATGTCCCCCCATTCTGGTATATACGTCCCTTATCCTGGCATACATGTCACCATCCTGGTATATATGCCCCCATCCTGCTACATATATCGCTCATCCTGGTATAGATGTCACCATCCTGGAATATACATTCCCCCATATTATCTAAATGTTCTCCATCCTGTACATGTGCCCTATCCTGAAAATATGTCCACCCATCCTATGTATATGCCCCCATCCCCATCCCTATCCTGTATATATATGCCCTCATCCTGTTAAGTTCCCCCGTCTTTATTATATGCCCCCATTCCCTATATATGGCTTTACCTATTGTGGAATTGTGGCTGCTGAGCAGGGGTGCTGGTGGCAGGTTCCAGAGGGTGAGGGGCACGGGTGTATGGCCGTAGATGCTGGGGAGTACCGGCAGCAGTGAGCGCTGGGCGCCGCCATGTTTTTTTCTGGGCGGATGCATTCACTATGTGTAGCAAGCAGCACAGACTTCAACAAAATGGCCGCGGCCATAGAGGAGACCCGCGGCCAATTTGCAGTGTCTACCTCTACTGGCCGGCTGCACATATTGAATGCAACCGCCCACAAAAAAACATGGCGGCGCCCAGCGCTCACTGCTGCCGGTACTCACCCGCATCTACGGCCATACACCTGTGCCCCTCACCCTCCGGAACGTGCCCCCAGCACCCCCGCTTGGCACCCGCACCCCCTGGGCCCGGTAATGTGTAATTTTAAATTTTACATATTTTTTTTTTTTTACATTCTCTTTTTAAGACGCACCCCCGTTTCCCCCCAATGTTTGGGGGAAACAAAAGTGCGTCTTAAAAAGCAAAAAATACGGTATATATTAATATATATATATATGTATATGATTAGTATATATATATATATATATATATATATATATATATATATATTGTATAAACGAAATAAAAGTTAGGGCCCTTTCACATCATCGTTTTTTTCAAATCGCGGCAGATGCTGTGAAAAAACCGCATCTGCCGCGATTGCCGCATAACCGCTGCACTTGCGGCGCGGTTGCGGTAATCCCCATAGAAAGTATAGGGGGACTTGCGGCAGGTGCGGCAAGTGCGGTATTACACTTGCGGCAGGTGCGGGCGCGAAAAAAAACGCGGCTGACTGCGCAGGTAGTGCGAGCAATGGCCGCGAGGCCATTGCGAGTCGCTACCTGAGCCACCGCAAAGTAAACAAAGTAAAAGTAAACACTATAAAATGACGGCGGGGGGAGTATAGTGATTGGTAGGCAAAAAGTGTCGCCACCCAGCAACAGCGCAGTCAGCCGCGGGTATTTTCGTGGGCAAACCTGCCGCAAGTGCAAATCACACTTGCCGCACCTGCCGCAAGTCCCCCTATACTTTCTATGGGGATTACCGCAACCGCGCCGCAAGTGTAACCGCATCTGCCGCGTTCGCCGCATAACCGTTACACTTGCGCCGCGGTTGCGGTAATCCCCATAGAAAGTATAGGGGGACTTGCGGCAGGTGCGGTGGCTGAGGTAGCGACTCGCAATGGCCTCGCGGCCATTGCTCGCGCTACACAGCGACTCGCAATGGATCCCCATAGAAAGTATAGGGGGACTTGCGGCAGGTGCGGCGGCTGAGGTAGCGACTCGCAATGGCCTCGCGGCCATTGCTCGCGCTACCTCAGCGGTAGATCGCTAACTTTGTGGCCGAGCCTCTGGTTCTATTTTCGGCCAGCGACTCGCAATGGCCGCTTTGCGGCCATTGCTCGCGCGTGGTGACGTCACATAGTGACAAAGCCACGGCGTTTTCAGGGTCCGACACGAAAATGCCTACGGCAATTATAGAGTAGATATGTTAGGTTAAACCAGGTTAAACACTGCTTAGCCTGGTTTCACCTAATATATAAAAAAATAATAATAAGAAGAATGACATAGGGTCTCCTGCATTTTTCATCACCAGCTAATGTGAAGCAAATGGCTGCTGGCTGGTATTACAAGGCTGGGAAGGCCCATGGTTATTGGACCATATCAACCTAAATATACCAGCCTGCCACCAGCAACCACCACAGAATTAGTGTATCACGTTAGTTGCACTGATTCTATTGCTCTGCCTGGCCCTTTCCAACTGCCCTGGTGTTTTGGAAATTGGTTTAATATATTTTGGGGTTGATGTCAGCTCTGTAATATCAAATGGCTTGTTCCCAGGGGATAGTATTGAAGAGGCATCTATCAGACAACCTGATTACTTTTCTTTTCAATTGTCTTTTTATTGAAATTTTCAAGCATAAACACAGTAATGAGAAAAAAATAACAATTTGTTCTTGACAAATACAGTTCAGTTTGTGAGTCACAATATAAACGTTTCTTAGAGATAATTCGTCAACCATTCTTTCCATTTTGAGAAAAGAGTATAACTAAAATTTGTGTTATGAGCAGTGAAACGTCAACTCTTTATACTGTACATTTCGCTGCTATAAACAGTAAACAACCAATAGTGTTACTCTAGAAGTAAATAAAAGTTAGTGTACAATATAGCGTGTCAAAGGGAGATTTAGAAGATAGAGTAAGAAAATAGTATTTAGACTTCAAGAAATTGAAGAGTGAAGAGAGTGTGTGTGTTTGGGGGGAAGTCGCACCGCGTCCAGTGTCTTGATCTTTGGCTCTTAGGTCTTTATAACAGGAAGAATCGGGGGTCAGATGGATATTGTATCCAAGGTCGCCAGATTTCTCTAAAGGTCGTTTGTTTATGAGTAACTGCAGCCATATGATAGAGTTGATCTGTTTTCTCATGTATTTGCAGTTTGGTAGGTATGGCAGTCGATCTCCACTCCATAGCATAGGTATCAGTAGTTTTGCAGCTACGAGTATGAGGTGCACTAGACAAGAGGCAAATTTACAGTATGTTCAGGCCAGACAGGGAAATTCAATAGGGTTATCTCTGGCGTCAGTTTAATCTTTTTGTGTAGGACTGCTTGGATGGACGACTCCACCATTTACCAGAAGCGCTGGAGAATCTGGCCAGACCACAAGTGGAGAGAATTGCCAATAATAGACCCAAATCTCCAGCAGTGGGTTTGTGGATCTGCTTGTCATCTAGTGTTTTGTAATGATGTTGTGTACCACCTAGATAATATTTTAAAGGAGTTTTCCTGGGTTTTCACACATTGTGTTGAGCCATGCGAGTGTTTATATATATGGAGAACCTGTGATTGTGTGAACTCATATCCCAAGCCTTTTTCACTTTGTGACTTTTTAACTTTGTGACTAATGCCCTCTTTAGGCAACAGTCCGCTATGAGCAGGGTCTGATAGACAGTGGGGAGTATTTTTGTGGGTATGGATGTTCAGGCACAAATGGCTTCATATGGGGTGGGTGGTCGTAAGAGGTCTGAGTTGTGGGAAAGTCATTTCAAAGCTTCCCTAAGGGATCCATATGGCAGGAAGTTTAGGTTCGAGAGTCCCGGGATTCTACAGATGTCCAGTAGCAAGAGTAATGCCCCATCTGACATCAGATGGTCAATAGAAACATTGTCTACTTGACGTGTGTGTTTCTTGCCCTCACCTGTGGCTTTTATGGAGTGGACCAGGACATCCAACAGATTAAGGAGAGGGGATAAAGGAGGTATGAGAGTGTGTCAGAGACCCTGATCCACACCTTAAGCATGGCTCTCATGTATGGGTTCGGGTGGGATAAAGAAGGTTTCCCTAGTGTATAAGCCAGTAGAAGGGGTGAGAAGGGCAAAGGCGACAATTCCTACTCTACTTCTATCCAGTGTTCATCTTGGGACCTCCTTATGAGATCTACTGTTCGAGATAAAAAGGCCACATAATAATATTTTCTGATATCTGGAGCTCCCATTCCTCCTCTTAATTTAGGTAATGTCAGGGTATAAGCTATACGAGATTTTGGGATGTTGGGATGGTGATAGGTAATATTTGAAACATATAGATAAACTTGGGTACAATCAGACTTTTTAGAAGCTTTTTTCTGCCTTTCCACGATAAATATATATCCTTCCATGACTGCACGGTGGATTTAAACAAGGGATAAATATCCAAGTGGAACAGTTCTTTGTCTGATCTACTTAGTTTTTTCCCTAAGTATGTTTTGGAGCATTTAGGCCAGCAAATGGGTAGAGGACTTTTAGTTTGGTGAGGACGTTATGGGGGATATTTAGATCCAATACCTCGGATTTGGATGAATTCACCTTAAAATTTGAAAGGTTACCATACTCCTGAAGAGTTTTTACCAAAGCTGGGATACCTCTAAAGGTACCGTCACATGCCGCAATCTCGCCTGGAAATCATAAAGGGGAGATTTGGGAATTTCACGGCGATAAATCATCCCTCGGCCGTCGCCTGATTCCTTAACAGTGCTTAGTAATCAGCCGCAATAGTTAAGGCGATATTTACGTGTTGAGGCATGTGACAGGGTGATAATGATGGACAGAGCATTGCCTATGAATTCCCGTAGGCGTGCCTCACCGTGCTGAAGTCCACGCCCCGTCTGAGATGATTGGTGTGGGCTACTGTGTTCCCATTGGCTGTCAGTTGACACCGCGCCATATTTGAAGAGCTGTCCATTCAGCACCACACACATCTTCAGCTACACAACTGTCTGCAAACTCAGTGCAAACTCCAATGGCATCATGTATTAGCCAGCCTCCCAGATCAGGCTGACCAATCGTAACGCTGTTCTTTTGCGTTGTCCAATGAGCGTGTATGGGGCGCGGTATACACCACTGTGGCATGCCTATCTCCTCGCCACACTGAACATGTACGCCCACATTGCCTTTGAGATTGCGTCGTGTGAAGTGGCGATGGAATTAGGCAAGATTGGTTCCGCTATAGGGGAGGCGATTTCCTGAGCGACACATCACCTTAGCTTCAGGGCAAAATTGCAGTGTGTGAAGCCGCCATTACCGATCTGAGGCGACCACAAAAAATGTGATCGCGCACTCTAGATCGCCACATATGACCAGCCGAGATTGCGGCGTGTGACGGTACCTTAAGAGGTTTAGTCAACAGGATCAGAAGGTCATCAGCAAAGGTTGCTATTTTATATTGCTTTTTACCAATCCAGATGCCTTCTATCTCCTGGTTTTGCTGCACAGCACTTAACAAGGGCTCCAACGCCAGCACAAAAAGCAATGGTGAAAGTGGGCAACCCTGTCTCATGCTATTCTTGATGGTGAATGCGTTAGTAAGACATTAATTCTAATATGTGATGTGGGTTCCATATACATTCTCCTTATCGCTGTTACTATTTGTTGCGGGAGCCCAAAGCTAGTCAAGGTTTCCTGCAGGTAAGTCCAGTCCATCCTTTCAAAGGCCTTTTCTGCATCTGTTCCTAAAATCACAAGTGGAAGTTTGCGCTTTTTCACATATTGCATCAGATACAGTATTTTGTGTGCATTATCCCTCCCCTCTCTACCCGCCATGAAGCCTGATTGGTTCAAAGAAATCATGTGTGGTATATGTTTGGCAATTCTACATGCTAACATGCTGGCAAATAGCTTTAGATCGGCATTCAGTAGCGATATCAGCCCGTAGCTATTACACTGCTCCAGTTCTTTGCTCTTTTTGTATATTAACCGTATTCTGGCTTTTAACATTTGGCTAGGAATTGTGCCTCCACTCACAATTGAGTACCCTTTGGGCACTTTGACAAACCGGAGCTCACTCAGGAGGAAAAGCCTGGTTAGCTGTTGCTGTTGGGATTCTGTTAGGTTTGGCAATTTCAATTGATCCAAAAAAGGATTTAATTTTATGTTTCTTCTTAAGTTTATCTTGGTCAGATTTGTTCGGCTGTAGGTGGTATAGTCGCTTATGTAAGTCCAAAAATTCAGGCTCAATTTGAGCATCACTTTGGGTACTAATGCCATGCACAGTTTTAATCAAATGTATATACATGCGGGCCTGCCTCTTCCTTATTCACGATAGGAAGGTGTCAGGAGAGGCATCGAAACGCGTAGGAAAGGAAATAAAGAAGATCTTTTGCTATCCAAATTGGATTCCTGGTGATTTGTGGGGACTTGGCAGCGCGGACTGTAACACACCTTGCTTTCCCAATCCTTTGATGGTCGTTCCACGTGTGAGTGGTCGGTGGAGGTCCTGCAGCAGCCAAATGTAATCCTTTGCCTTCTAACCAGTTGTGGGTCTCACAACTGGGCTAGGTGAGTGAACCTTGTTTTACCACCCACATTTTCAGTGTCTTTAGTGATAGGGCACTATTGTGCCTCTTGTTCCCCCACCTCTTGTGTTTTTGAGGTTCTGGCTTGGATTTTTTTATCACCAGTCGTGATATGGATCCTGAAGGGAAACAGACAGTGGTAACGGAAACCTTTTTTGAGGAAGGTTTCAGTAAAAGGTTTCAGGAATGTATGCTTTTTGAGGGTTATGACTGATAAGTCTGGAAAAAGTCTCAATTGTGAATCCTTGTAGGAGGTCTCCAGAGTTTCACGTGCCTAGAGGAGAATTAGGTCTTTCATTCGGTAGTCAAGAAAGTGACACAGTACATCGTGTGGGGGGTTACCCTGTCTAGGTTTAAGGTAAAGGGACCTATGCACTCTAATGAGTTCTATATCCTGAGTGTGATTTTCTAGCAGGAGTTTGCTGAGTCTGCAGCTGATATGGCCAGAGTTTATATATGATCTGCTCTCTGCTGGTACTATGGCCCCAGCTCTGATATGGTGTGAGCTATAGCCTAGCTGTGCGTCTTCCTATCAGCTGAATAGTGCGCAGTATGAAGAGCCACTGTGATATCCAGCCCCCCATATCAGCTCGTTCCCCAATCACCAATTGGAGACAGTGACTGCCAAACGCAGTCCACAGTCTGGAAGGCCGAGACCAGCGCACTAATTTAGACCATGGATTTGCCGGAAGTGTGGGCCCCTCTTATGTTGGGCTTCATCTCTGGGGATCTGCAGTATCTGGGAGTCTCTGTGGGTCAGCACTGTGATTAGTAAGGAGGAGAGCAGGTAATCTAGCCTCCGGAGCTTGTAGATGAGCTGCAGTGAGGTCCTCGGTGTCCTGAAGTCGGGTCTTGGGGATCGCCAAGCCTGCGGGTGGGGGGAGGCGGGGGGATAATAGACTTGCCAATTAAAATGACCTGTTTGGACTCGTCTCACAGTGTTCAGTGTAGACATACAATTTACATATAACCCTCCCCCACACTATAAATATTGTGCGTTTATGGGTGTGGGGGGAGGGTTATATGTAATTTGTATGTCTACACTGAACACTATGACATGAGTCCACACAGAACATTTTAATACGCAATAAACTTATCAAAAAAAGAGAAAATCCTGTAGTTTATTGATAGAATAGATTTGGATAACTCTGTACCCCCCTAAATCGGTGAAAGAGGAGAATAGACTTGCCATCAAGTGCCGTGTGGATGTGTATTGGGCTACAATCGCTCTACTTTAGGATCCCAGAAGATGGGGGTCAGATGGTGGGGCACTTTCTGTGAAAAAATGGGATCCCCTCGGTTCTGGATGCCGCGGATGATATTTGGTGTGGGATCACACTTAGGCACGTCTTCCGTGATCCGCGGACATCTTGGATTTCAGACAACATTATTACTAACTCAGTAAGTGAAAAGTTACAAAAGACACACAGGAAAAAGTTGTTTAATTGCATAAAGAATCCCCTACACTATCTCTCGTTCACCAATTTCTTTAAAAAGTTCTCACAAAGCTCCTACATTGTAGTCCATGTTCCATGACTGTGAATAGCAGTCAAGTACAGCTATTCACAAATGTTGGGTTTGATGTGTGCCGCCCAGCTTAGGGGACCGGGATACCCGGCGCAGGGTCCCTTTCCTTGGGGGAGTCACTGGTGGCTGGACCCAGGCCGTGGCCCCAGGCTGGCACACTCCTAAAGGGGGGTATTTACAGGGGATTTAGAAGTTTATATAGTTTATAAAGTTTGTAGATGTTATTGTCGTGACGCCACCCGGAATAATGTGGCTATATATGGCCACCGCTGCCTTGTACTGGCCAGGGGATGATGGTGAGAGGCAGCTGAGATGGTATAGCCCTTTTCCGGGTAGGGCTGTAGGGTCCCCTGGACAGGTGATGTTAAAGTTAATGATGGATGAAGATGGAAGTATGGTGAGGAGATGTTAAGGGCACAGACACTTACTTGATTCACAGCAAATTCTCTCAGCGGTGATGGTCCCAATCCTGGATAGATGGTAGCTGTTAAATCAGAGGCTGAGGCACAGATGAGGTTTAACTGGTTTACTTTCAACCAAACTATAATACAACAAGTCCCGTCTCCGGAGTCTGCAATAGGGGTTCAGTTGCTCAGGCCCCACCGGGTCCTTTACCTCCTGCTTGCGCTGTCTATGTGGCCCTGCTGCCGTGTGTGAACTGGCTGCCGGCCCAAATCTGTCCTCTCTGGGTCCCACTCAACAGGCAACTTGAGTCCTTTGTCTCTCTCTGCTTACCCCCTCCGGGAGTACTGCTGAATAGTGATGAGCGAGTACTAAAATGCTCGGGTGCTCGAAGCTCGGGCCGAGCATCCCGAGATACTCGTGTACTCGGCCCGAGTAACGAGCCCAATGTTATCCTATGGGAGACACGAGTATTTTTATGAAATGACTGCCGGCTGCCTGGAAAAACCCTAAAAATGTCACAAAAGTCTCAGAAGAGTGCTGAAATGACATGGCAACACCATGGGGAAGACCCCTGGAAGCATTTCTCACTCAAAAGTCACAGCTGTGAACAATGTTGTCCGAGTTTCACGCCAATTTTACGGAGTGTCCAGAAAACCTTCCAAAATGACACCAAAATGAATATTTAGGGTGGAAATGTTAAGGGCACATACCCAATAGTGAGATACAGCTGGTGTATGTTACTTTTTGTGATTACATGAAAGATTTTACGTGAAAACATTGTGCGGCACTCCGATGACCCTGACAAGAGACGTACATGAAGCCCTGTCTAGAAATAATGTGCCCATTTTGAAGAACTGGGTCTATTGTAGTATCTTCCTTTGCCAGGGCAGTCCAAAATTGGGAGGTTCACCAATGCCCCTGGATACAGACATGCAGGATGGCCTGTAAACAAGAACTGGGTGTATTGTAGTATAGCCCTTTGGTCAGGGTAGACAAAAATTGGGAGGTTCAACAATGACCCATGCATACAGACATGTAGTAGGGCCTGTAACCCTCAAGTGGGTGTATTGTAGTAGAGCCCTTTGGTCAGGGCAGCCAAAAATTGGGAGGTTCAACAATGACCCATGCATACAGACATGTAGTAGGGCCTGTAACCCTCAAGTGGGTGTATTGTAGTAGAGCCCTTTGGTCAGGGTAGACAAAAATTGGGAGGTTCAACAATGACCCATGCTTACAGACATGTAGTAGGGCCTGTAACCCTCAAGTGGGTGTATTGTAGTATAGCCCTTTGGTCAGGGCAGCCAAAAATTGGGAGGTTCAACAATGACCCATGCATACAGACATGTAGTAGGGCCTGTAACCCTCAAGTGGGTGTATTGTAGTAGAGCCCTTAGGTCAGGGCAGCCAAAAATTGGGAGGCTCCTCTTTGTCCCTGGATGGAGACGTGCAGGAGGGCCTGTTAAGAAGAACTGGGTGTATTGTAGTATAGCCCTTTGGTCAGGGTAGACAAAAATTGGGAGGTTCAACAATGACCCATGCATACAGACATGTAGTAGGGCCTGTAACCCTCAAGTGGGTGTATTGTAGTAGAGCCCTTAGGTCAGGGCAGCCAAAAATTGTGAGGCTCCTCTTTGTCCCTGGATGGAGACGTGCAGGAGGGCCTGTTAAGAAGAACTGGGTGTATTGTAGTAGAGCCCTTTGGTCAGGGCAGCCAAAAATTGGGAGGTTCAACAATGACCCATGCATACAGACATGTAGTAGGGCCTGTAACCCTCAAGTGGGTGTATTGTAGTAGAGCCCTTTGGTCAGGGCAGCCAAAAATTGGGAGGTTCAACAATGACCCATGCATACAGACATGTAGTAGGGCCTGTAACCCTCAAGTGGGTGTATTGTAGTAGAGCCCTTTTGTCAGGGCAGCCAAAAATTGGGAGGTTCAACAATGACCCATGCATACAGACATGTAGTAGGGCCTGTAACCCTCAAGTGGGTGTATTGTAGTAGAGCCCTTTGGTCAGGGCAGCCAAAAATTGGGAGGTTCAACAATGACCCATGCATACAGACATGTAGTAGGGCCTGTAACCCTCAAGTGGGTGTATTGTAGTAGAGCCCTTTGGTCAGGGTAGACAAAAATTGGGAGGTTCAACAATGACCCATGCTTACAGACATGTAGTAGGGCCTGTAACCCTCAAGTGGGTGTATTGTAGTATAGCCCTTTGGTCAGGGCAGCCAAAAATTGGGAGGTTTAACAATGACCCATGCATACAGACATGTAGTAGGGCCTGTAACCCTCAAGTGGGTGTATTGTAGTAGAGCCCTTAGGTCAGGGCAGCCAAAAATTGGGAGGCTCCTCTTTGTCCCTGGATGGAGACGTGCAGGAGGGCCTGTTAAGAAGAACTGGGTGTATTGTAGTATAGCCCTTTGGTCAGGGTAGACAAAAATTGGGAGGTTCAACAATGACCCATGCATACAGACATGTAGTAGGGCCTGTAACCCTCAAGTGGGTGTATTGTAGTAGAGCCCTTAGGTCAGGGCAGCCAAAAATTGTGAGGCTCCTCTTTGTCCCTGGATGGAGACGTGCAGGAGGGCCTGTTAAGAAGAACTGGGTGTATTGTAGTAGAGCCCTTTGGTCAGGGCAGCCAAAAATTGGGAGGTTCAACAATGACCCATGCATACAGACATGTAGTAGGGCCTGTAACCCTCAAGTGGGTGTATTGTAGTAGAGCCCTTTGGTCAGGGCAGCCAAAAATTGGGAGGTTCAACAATGACCCATGCATACAGACATGTAGTAGGGCCTGTAACCCTCAAGTGGGTGTATTGTAGTAGAGCCCTTTGGTCAGGGCAGCCAAAAATTGGGAGGTTCAACAATGACCCATGCATACAGACATGTAGTAGGGCCTGTAACCCTCAAGTGGGTGTATTGTAGTAGAGCCCTTTGGTCAGGGCAGCCAAAAATTGGGAGGTTCAACAATGACCCATGCATACAGACATGTAGTAGGGCCTGTAACCCTCAAGTGGGTGTATTGTAGTAGAGCCCTTTTGTCAGGGCAGCCAAAAATTGGGAGGTTCAACAATGACCCATGCATACAGACATGTAGTAGGGCCTGTAACCCTCAAGTGGGTGTATTGTAGTAGAGCCCTTTTGTCAGGGCAGCCAAAAATTGGGAGGTTCAACAATGACCCATGCATACAGACATGTAGTAGGGCCTGTAACCCTCAAGTGGGTGTATTGTAGTAGAGCCCTTTGGTCAGGGCAGCCAAAAATTGGGAGGTTCAACAATGACCCATGCATACAGACATGTAGTAGGGCCTGTAACCCTCAAGTGGGTGTATTGTAGTAGAGCCCTTTGGTCAGGGCAGCCAAAAATTGGGAGGTTCAACAATGACCCATGCATACAGACATGTAGTAGGGCCTGTAACCCTCAAGTGGGTGTATTGTAGTAGAGCCCTTTGGTCAGGGCAGCCAAAAATTGGGAGGTTCAACAATGACCCATGCATACAGACATGTAGTAGGGCCTGTAACCCTCAAGTGGGTGTATTGTAGTAGAGCCCTTTGGTCAGGGCAGCCAAAAATTGGGAGGTTCAACAATGACCCATGCATACAGACATGTAGTAGGGCCTGTAACCCTCAAGTGGGTGTATTGTAGTAGAGCCCTTAGGTCAGGGCAGCCAAAAATTGTGAGGCTCCTCTTTGTCCCTGGATGGAGACGTGCAGGAGGGCCTGTTAAGAAGAACTGGGTGTATTGTAGTAGAGCCCTTTGGTCAGGGCAGCCAAAAATTGGGAGGCTCCTCTTTGTCCCTGGATGGAGACGTGCAGGAGGGCCTGTTAAGAAGAACAGGGTGTATTGTAGTGTAGCCCTTTTGTCAGGGCAGCCAAAAATTTGGAGGCTCCTCTTTGTCCCTGGATAGAGACGTGTAGGAGTACCTAAAAATATTTTTCCCATTGAAAAGGAGCGGGTCTCCTGTCGTTGTAATGCCCATTCTAACAGAATGGGCTACAAAATTTACCACTGTGCGTATACCTCAAACAAGAGCCTAACTATTCTAACGCTCATCATGGTGTCACATGAGGAGAAGGAGTAGGAGTCCAGCGATTAGCCAAAGTACGGAAGTGTGTACCCATTGGTGAGTGGAGGTACATGTCAAATTCAAATAACAAAATAAAATTCATTTGTCATTTGCTGGTGGTGTGGTGAAGTCTGGCCCAATCCAACCCTTGTTCATCTTGATCAGAGTGAGCCTGTCCGCATTTTCAGTTGACAGGCGGGTGCGTTTATCAGTGATGATTCCACCTGCTGCACTGAAAACACGCTCTGATAAAACGCTAGCGGCAGGGCAGGCCAGGACTTCCAAGGCGTAGAGAGCCAATTCATGCCACGTGTCGAGCTTGGAGACCCAATAATTGAAAGGCACCGATGAATCTCGCAGTACAGTTGTTCGATCTGCAAGGTACTCCTTCAGCATCTGCCCGAACTTAGCATTTCTGGTGGCACTACCCCGCACCTCAGGGGCTGTGGTACGTGAGGGGCTGAGAAAACTGTCCCACATCGTAAAGACAGTTCCCCTGCCTCTGGCGGATTGGACTTGTGCCCCTCTCGGCCGTACCCCTTGGTTGTCCATCGAATCCTGACCTATGCCGCTAGCGTTTTGTGAGGGGAAGGATTTCACAACTTCCGTGACTATGGCCCTCTGGAACTGCAGCATTTTGGCTGACCTCTCCGCCTCAGGAATGAGAGACATAAAGTTCTCCTTGTAGCGTGGGTCTAAGAGTGTTGCCAACCAGTACTGATTGTCGGCCAAGATGTTCTGAACGCGAGGGTCACGAGACAGGCAGCTTACCATAAAGTCAGCCATGTGCGCCAGACTCTTAACAGCCATCACATCAGTATCCAGACCAACACGATGACTGAACATGCTGTCCTCCTCCTCCTCCTCCTCCTCATCTCCCCTGTCCTCTGGCCAGCCACGCTGAATCGAGGGTATGACTGGTGTGCATGTCATATCCCCAATTTGGCCTGAGAGTTGCTCCATGTCTTCATCCTCCTCCTCCTCCTCCTCCTCGTCATAGTCCTCCACTACACGTTGTGATGACATGAGGCTGGGCTGTGTGTTTTCACCCACACCCACTACAGTTTCTTGCTCTAAGTCATCGCGCTCTGCCTGCAATGCATCCTCTTTTATTTTCAGCAGAGACCGTTTTAGAAGGCAGAGTAGTGGTATGGTGACGCTAATAATGGCGTCATCACCGCTCACCATCTTGGTGGAGTCCTCAAAGTTTTGGAGGACGGTGCATAGGTCCGACATCCATCTCCACTCCTCAGGTGTTATGTGTGGAGTTTGACCCATTTCCCGACGGCTTAGGTGATGCAGGTAGTCCACAACTGCCCTCTTCTGCTCACATATCCTGACCAACATGTGCAGCGTTGAATTCCAACGCGTGGGGACATCACACACCAGTCTGTGGGCCGGAAGACGCAAACGGCGCTGAAAGCTTGCAAGGCCGGCTGAAGCAGCAGGTGACTTGCGAAAATGTGCAGACAGACGCCGAACTTTTACCAGCAGGTCAGACACCTCCGGGTATGACTTCACAAACCTCTGAACCACCAGGTTGAGCACATGGGCTACGCATGGAACATGCGTCAGCTGCCCTCGCCTCAAAGCTGCCACCAGGTTCCGGCCATTGTCACACACGACCTTTCCTGGCTTTAGGTTCAGAGGTGTGAGCCAGTGATCTGCCTGCTGTTTCAGAGCTGTCCACACCTCTTCTGCATTGTGGGGTTTGTCACCTATGCAGACTAGCTTCAGCACAGCCTGTTGCCGCTTTGCAGAGGCAGTGCTGCAGTGCTTCCAGCTTGGGACTGGTGTGGAGGGTACAGTGGATGAGGATGCGCAGGTGGAGGAGGAGGAGGCTGAAGAGCATGACATTCCGGAGCTGTAGAGTGTCGGTGAAACCATGACAGAGGTAGGGCCTGCTATCCTTGGTGTGGGAAGGACGTGTTCCGTCCCTCGCTCAGACTGGGTCCCAGCCTCCACAATATTAATCCAGTGTGCCGTCAGGGAGATGTAGCGGCCTTGCCCACAAGCACTTGTCCACGTGTCTGTGGTTAGGTGGACTTTGGCTGAAACAGCATTGTTCAGGGCACGTGTGATGGTGTTGGACACGTGGTTATGCAATGCGGGGACGGCACATCTGGAGAAATAGTGTCGGCTGGGGACCGAGTAACGTGGGACAGCAGCCGCCATCAGGTCGCGGAATGCGTCCGTCTCCACCAGACGGAAAGGCAACATTTCTAGCGCTATGAGTCGCGAAATGTGAGCATTGAGGACTGTGGCATGTGGGGCATTGGCAGCGTATTTGCGCCTGCGTTCAAATGTTTGCTGAATGCATAATTGAACGCTGCGCTGGGACAAGGACGTGCTTGATGGTGGCGTAATTTGTGCTTCAGCAACTTCAGGTGCAGGACCGGAGGCTTGTTCGCGGCCAGCATGGACAGGGGATTGGCTTGCATGCACAACAGCCGAAGACCTAGCAGTGACATCAGCACGCACCGCTCCTCGACTCTGTGGTACTTCCCACAAAGTCGGGTGCTTGGCTGACATGTGCCTGATCATGCTGGTGGTGGTCAGGCTGCTAGTTTTCGTACCCCTGCTGATAGTGGCATGGCAGGTGTGGCAAATGGCCTTTTTAGAGTCTTCTGGAGCCAACTTAAAAAACTCCCAGACTCGGGAAGACCGAACATTTGCACAGGCACCTTGAGTCGTGTTGTTGTTCCGGGGAACGGTTGCCTGCCTTCTGTCTGCGGACGCACCCCTGCTTCGTACTGGCTGTTGTGATGCTACGCCTCCCTCCCCCTGTGCACTGCTGTCCTCGCTCTGCATATCCTCCTGCCATGTAGGGTCAGCTACTGGATCATCCACCACGTCGTCTTCCTCTTCCGCACCCTGATCCTCCTCCTGACTTCCTGGCAATTGTGTCTCATCATCGTCCACCCCTTGTTGAGACACTTTGACAACGTTCCGTTCGTCATAACGCGGCTGCTCAAATATTTGGGCATCTGTACATACCATCTCCTCATGACCCACTTCAAGAGGAGGTGGCGACAGGCCAGATTCTGCGAATGGATACGTGAACAGCTCTTCCGAGTGTCCTAGTGTGGGATCTGTAATGTCCGTGGACGTGTAATCGGCCAGGTGGTAGGAAGGAGGATCAGGTTGGGAAATGTGCGGTGCAGTATCACGGCTACTGACAGTTGACCGTGCGGAAGACAGGGTGTTTGTGGAGGTGCCCATCTGACTTGAAGCATTATCCGCTATCCAAGTAACAACCTGTTGACACTGGTCTTGGTTCAACAGTGGTGTACTGCTGCGGGCCCCAAGAATTTGGGACAGGACGTGCGAGCGAGGAGATGTGGCCCTTTGTTGTTGCGAAATGAGTGCTTGCACACGACCTCGGCCTCTGCCTGCACCACCATCACGTCCACTTCCTTGTTCCTTGCCAACGCCCTTGCCAACGCCTTTGCGCATTTTGCCTGTATAGAGCGACAACTGCCTGGTCACTGTGGAGGTCACAGGAGATTAGGATTTTAGTTCCCTAACCTGTATAAAGGTATGACGTACAACAGTGTGGTGACTGTTGAGATGACAAGAGTTAGGATTTTAGTTCCCTAACTTGTAGAAACTTATGACGTACAACAGTGTGGTGACTGTTGAGATGACAATAGTTAGGATTTTAGTTCCCTAACTTGTAGAAACTTATGACGTACAACAGTGTGGTGACTGTTGAGATGACAATAGTTAGGATTTTAGTTCCCTAACCTGTAGAAACGTATGACGTACAACAGTGTGGTGACTGTTGAGATGACAAGAGTTAGGATTTTATTTCCCTAACCTGTAGAAACGTATGACGTACAACAGTGTGGTGACTGTTGAGATGACAAGAGTTAGGATTTTAGTTCCCTAACTTGTAGAAACTTATGACGTACAACAGTGTGGTGACTGTTGAGATGACAATAGTTAGGATTTTAGTTCCCTAACTTGTAGAAACTTATGACGTACAACAGTGTGGTGACTGTTGAGATGACAATAGTTAGGATTTTAGTTCCCTAACCTGTAGAAACGTATGACGTACAACAGTGTGGTGACTGTTGAGATGACAAGAGTTAGGATTTTATTTCCCTAACCTGTAGAAACGTATGACGTACAACAGTGTGGTGACTGTTGAGATGACAAGAGTTAGGATTTTAGTTCCCTAACTTGTAGAAACGTATGACGTACAACAGTGTGGTGACTGTTGAGATGACAAGAGTTAGGATTTTAGTTCCCTAACTTGTAGAAACTTATGACGTACAACAGTGTGGTGACTGTTGAGATGACAAGAGTTAGGATTTTAGTTCCCTAACCTGTAGAAACGTATGACGTACAACAGTGTGGTGACTGTTGAGATGACAAGAGTTAGGATTTTAGTTCCCTAACTTGTAGAAACGTATGACGTACAACAGTGTGGTGACTGTTGAGATGACAAGAGTTAGGATTTTAGTTCCCTAACCTGTAGAAACTTATGACGTACAACAGTGTGGTGACTGTTGAGATGACAATAGTTAGGATTTTAGTTCCCTAACCTGTAGAAACGTATGACGTACAACATGTGTGGTGACTGTTGAGATGACAAGAGTTAGGATTTTAGTTCCCTAACTTGTAGAAACGTATGACGTACAACAGTGTGGTGACTGTTGAGATGACAAGAGTTAGGATTTTAGTTCCCTAACCTGTAGAAACTTATGACGTACAACAGTGTGGTGACTGTTGAGATGACAAGAGTTAGGATTTTAGTTCCCTAACCTGTAGAAACGTATGACGTACAACAGTGTGGTGACTGTTGAGATGACAAGAGTTAGGATTTTAGTTCCCTAACTTGTAGAAACTTATGACGTACAACAGTGTGGTGACTGTTGAGATGACAAGAGTTAGGATTTTAGTTCCCTAACCTGTATAAAGGTATGACGTACAACAGTGTGGTGACTGTTGAGATGACAATAGTTAGGATTTTAGTTCCCTAACTTGTAGAAACTTATGACGTACAACAGTGTGGTGACTGTTGAGATGACAATAGTTAGGATTTTAGTTCCCTAACCTGTAGAAACGTATGACGTACAACAGTGTGGTGACTGTTGAGATGACAAGAGTTAGGATTTTATTTCCCTAACCTGTAGAAACGTATGACGTACAACAGTGTGGTGACTGTTGAGATGACAAGAGTTAGGATTTTAGTTCCCTAACCTGTAGAAACGTATGACGTACAACAGTGTGGTGACTGTTGAGATGACAAGAGTTAGGATTTTAGTTCCCTAACTTGTAGAAACTTATGACGTACAACAGTGTGGTGACTGTTGAGATGACAAGAGTTTGGATTTTAGTTCCCTAACTTGTAGAAACGTATGACGTACAACAGTGTGGTGACTGTTGAGATGACAAGAGTTAGGATTTTAGTTCCCTAACTTGTAGAAACGTATGACGTACAACAGTGTGGTGACTGTTGAGTTGACAAGAGTTAGGATTTTAGTTCCCTAACTTGTAGAAACGTATGACGTACAACAGTGTGGTGACTGTTGAGATGACAAGAGTTAGGATTTTAGTTCCCTAACCTGTAGAAACTTATGACGTACAACAGTGTGGTGACTGTTGAGATGACAATAGTTAGGATTTAAGTTCCCTAACCTGTAGAAACGTATGACGTACAACAGTGTGGTGACTGTTGAGATGACAAGAGTTAGGATTTTAGTTCCCTAACTTGTAGAAACTTATGACGTACAACAGTGTGGTGACTGTTGAGATGACAAGAGTTAGGATTTTAGTTCCCTAACCTGTAGAAACGTATGACGTACAACAGTGTGGTGACTGTTGAGATGACAAGAGTTAGGATTTTAGTTCCCTAACTTGTAGAAACTTATGACGTACAACAGTGTGGTGACTGTTGAGATGACAATAGTTAGGATTTTAGTTCCCTAACTTGTAGAAACTTATGACGTACAACAGTGTGGTGACTGTTGAGATGACAAGAGTTAGGATTTTAGTTCCCTAACCTGTATTAAGGTACTACGTACACCTGTCTGGTGACTGTAATGGTTTGAAGAGAGGATTTTAGTCCCTAACCTGTATTAAGGCAGTACGTACACCTGTCTGGTGACTGTTTTGATGACAAGAGTTAGGATTTTAGTTCCCTAACCTGTATTAAGGTACTACGTACACCTGTCTGGTGACTGTAATGGTTTAAACAGAGGATTTTAGTCCCTAACCTGTATTAAGGTTGTACGTACACCTGTCTGGTGACTGTTTTGATGACAAGAGTTAGGATTTTAGTTCCCTAACCTGTATTAAGGTACTACGTACACCTGTCTGGTGACTGTAATGGTTTGAAGAGAGGATTTTAGTCCCTAACCTGTATTACGGTAGTACGTACACCTGTCTGGTGACTGTTTTGATGACAAGAGTTAGGATTTTAGTTCCCTAACCTGTATTAAGGTAGTACGTACACCTGTCTGGTGACTGTAATGGTTCAAGAGAGGATTTTAGTCCCTAACCTGTATTAAGGTAGTACGTACACCTGTCTGGTGACTGTGTTGATGACAAGAGTTAGGATTTTAGTTCCCTAACCTGTATTAAGGTAGTACGTACACCTGTCTGGTGACTGTAATGGTTCAAGAGAGGATTTTAGTCCCTAACCTGTATTAAGGTAGTACGTACACCTGTCTGGTGACTGTTTTGATGACAAGAGTTAGGATTTTAGTTCCCTAACCTGTATTAAGGTAGTACGTACACCTGTCTGGTGACTGTAATGGTTTGAAGAGAGGATTTTAGTCCCTAACCTGTATTAAGGTACTAAGTACAAGAGTGTGGTGACTCTAATGGTCACAGAAAAGCTTGGATTTCAATCTGTATCACCCTGCCTATATCCTCCTAGATTAGTCCTGAGAAGGACTGTTCTGGTCACTGGAAATCTTGGACTCCGATCTGGATCACCCTGCCTATGTCCTCCTAGATTAGTCCTGAGAAGGACTGTTGTGGTCAGCAGCAGTTTGCAGCCCTGATCCGGATCTACCTATGAGGGCCGCAAATCTGTCCCTAATCAGCAGCAGACACTCTCCCTACACTCACTGTCTGGAAGGCTGTGTGCCGAGCACAGCGCGCCGGGACTTATAAAGGCTCGGTGACGCTGTGCAGGCCGGCCAATCACTGCTATACCACAACCAACAGGGCTGTGGCATTGCAGTGGTCTGTCAGCCAATCCCTGCACATGGGCTGGCTCTCAAAAGAGCGCCAACATGGAGAGATGACGACCACGAGCACAGCACGAGTATCGCGAGATTACTCGGTGCTCGGCGAGTCGCCCGAGTACAGTGATACTCGTGCGAGTAACGAGTAGTGCCGAGCATGTTCGCTCAACACTACTGCTGAACTCTTAGTATGTTGCTGTGTCTGGCCCTGTGAAGCTTGTTGTTACCTCACGTTTTTCCGGTTGCTGTATTGTATATAACTAATGCAGCCACGGATCCGGTATCCGTATCTGCGCTTTTTATCTAGGGTAGATAATGATGCTACCCGATTCTGAAAGTGTTTCTCTTATCAGTTTTCTTCTCCTCAGACCGATGGCTTGGCCCTAGAAATTGTCAGTCAGTCCTCAGGAACTCAATGCAGCTCCTGTCACTCTGAGCTCCTGGCTCCAACTGTCTGAAAATTTACCTCAGACCAGTGTTTTATCTCTAGGGAAGTCTCTGGTGTCTCTGGAGCTCCCCCTACTGGCCAAAGTTGGTAGTGCAGTGGCATGGCTTTCTAAGTGAGTGCAACTATTTATGATCTTATACTGTGGCTAATACCCGCAGGGGCGCCACATTCCCCCTTAGTTAAGAACAGTACTCCGGGACTGTGGGACAATAAACATAAGATATAACAGATAATATTTATAGAGTCTTAAAATAAAAAGTTACAATAACCACTCAAGTTTAAAAAATAGAGTCTTGTAAAAAGTCACTTCAAATAGCGTCCATTAATACAGCTCTGTCCTTGAGGGCTATTTATTTGTTAGGAAAGGCACTGCACTTAGCGTCCATTTTTCCAACAAAGTTTATGAATAAACTTAAGAATGTTTAAAAAGCAGTCTTTCCGGAGCTTTAATTTACCGCCTCCGGGCTGATAAATGAAGAAAAGAGTTCAAGAATATGCAAGTAGTTCATACAGAATAGTCTCTGTAGGTACTGGGCTTTTTTTTTTTTTTTTTTTAACGTTACATCTAATAACTACTAATTAACAACTAGACAAGTTCCTTTCAGATATTTCTGGTTGTAAGTGCAGTAGGCCTCAAGGCCCTCGGGTCACCGCATATGAGGCCAAGTTTTAACTCTCTGTGACTGCCACTTTACATCATACCTTTTAGGATTCTATTCAACTGCATAACTTTAACAAATATACAATGCACATGAAATCTATTTACATTTGGTAGTCTGCATATTTTGCTGGTAATTGACCCTGAGTACTATGCTGTGATCTGCGTAACGCTTGTGTACTGGGTGTACTCAATGTGATGGTGTGAGTGGACGTATACCTAGTAAGTACTTCTGGTTCTGCTAGGGATAATTCCACATTTGTGGGATTGGCAATTCCACCGTGTCCAGGACTATTATTACTAGGAATTTGTTCTTCCTGTCTTGGGACTTCTTGTGGTACAGGGTCTGGTGTTTGATAGAAGGCCATCATGGGAACTACTACTGCACCATTGTAGGTTGGCCAGGTTTTAGGAAAGTCTCCTAGATAGGTGTGATATACTCCATCTTCTTCTTTTTCTTTAACAGGTTGAACCGATACTGGTTGAATAACTTCTGGTTCATGTTGAATGACTTCTTTTTCTTTCAATGTCTCTGGACATAGTTTTAGATTGTCTCTTGACACTAGTACTGATGTTAATCCACCATCTTTGCTTATAAGACACATTTTAGGATTGTTCACTCTCATTGGTAAAACTGTATATGGGGCGGATTCCCACTGATTGTCCAGTTTATTAGTGCGACGGTTTCTCTTGAGCACTTGATCACCAGGTTTTAATGGGGTTGCTAGAGCATTCTGGTTGAAGTATTGCTCTTGTCTTTCTCTAGTTTTCTGGAGATTCCTTTCTACGCATTCTTGCACTTGGCAATACTGTTGTTGGCGTAGGGAGTCCCAGTTGGAATCCTGCACCTCTGCGTCAGGTTTTACGATGCCCATTTCTAGATCTATTGGTAGCTTGCCAGGTCTTGCACACATAAGGTAAGCTGGGGTACAGTTTGTGGAGCTTACCGGGACATTGTTATAGAGGTCTACCAAGTCAGGCAATTTCTCTGGCCATAGGTTTCTCTCTGTCTCTGGTAAAGTCTCTAAGAGATCGATTACAATATGGTTCATTTTTTCGCATAAGCCATTTGTTTGCGGATGATAGGCTGTTGTACGGATCTTCTTGCAGCCATACATATTGCAAAATTCTCTGAAGATCTCTGATTCAAATGCTGTACCTTGGTCTGCGAGTACTTGTTCCGGATATCCATGGGGTCTGCAAAAGTATGTCTGGAACGCCTTAGCTGCTGTCTTTGCAGTGAGATCTTTCACGGGCACTACTACCAGGAAGCGTGAGTAATGGTCCACGATGGTTAAAGCATAGACATAGCCGGACCGGCTTGGTGTCAATTTCACGTGGTCTATTGCTACGAGCTCAAGTGGTTGCTTGGTAACTATAGGCTGGAGTGGTGCTCTTTGGTTTTTTAGATCTTTTCTTCTGAGGTTGCACGGACCACAGTTTCTGCACCATTCTTCAATTGATCTTCTCATTCCAACCCAGTAGAATCTTTCTCTTAAAAGTACTTCTAGCTTTTTCCACCCGAAGTGACCAGCACCATTGTGATAAGCTTCTAGGACCATTTTTACATCTTGTTTAGGCACAATGATCTGCCATACTAGCTCATGCGTCTTTGGATTGGTATATCTTCTGCACAGCTTTCCTTGGTACAGAAACATTTTGCCTCTCTCTTTCCAGAGTTGATGTGTCTCTTTCGGTGCATTTTCATTTGGATACGCACTTTGCTCAGTCAGCAGTTCTTTCACCAACTTCACAGCTGGATTGCTGTCTTGAGTGTCAGACCATCTGTGGTGTGCTAATGGGTTGAGATTCACCTGTTGATGTTTCTGGTAGGCACTGGATTGATACTGTCCTACCTTGGGACGATGGAAGGTGGGTAGTTCAATTTCTTCAAGTTCTACCGGTTCTTCTTCCACGTCTCTCAAGTGCGGCATCCGGGATAAGGCGTCTGCATTTCCATTCTTTTGGCCTGCTCTATACTTGATCACGAAGTTGTAATTAGACAGCCGGGCTATCCATCGCTGTTCCAGCGCACCTAGCTTGGCTGTATCCATGTGGGTCAATGGGTTGTTATCAGTATAGACGGTGAATTCTGCAGCTGCCAAGTAGTGTTTGAAACGCCCAGTCACAGCCCAGACTACTGCCAGTAGTTCTAACTTGAAGGAGCTGTAATTTTCAGGATTTCTTTCAGTAGGCCGGAGCTTTCTACTTGCAAAGGCGATGACTTTCTCCTTGCCTCCTTGCTTCTGGGATAGTACTGCTCCCAGTCCCACATTACTGGCATCTGTGTAAAGGATGAAAGGTTGATGGTAATCGGGGTATGCCAGAACTTCTTCTCCGGTCAATGCCTTCTTCAACTTTTCAAAGGAATCTTCCCTCTCATCACTCCACTGGTAAGGAGGATTGCGGTTTGAAGGCTTCTTCGACTGCCCTACCAGGATGTCTTGTAGAGGTGCTGCTAGCTTGGTGAACCCTTGGATGAATCTACGATAGTAGCCCACCAGTCCCAGGAATTGCCTCACCTGTTTCACGCTGGTAGGTCTTGGCAAATCCCTTATTGCGGTTACTTTCTCGGGATCCGGTGCTACTCCTTCTGAACTTACAACGTGTCCCAGGTATTGTACCTTTGGCTTTAGAAGGTGACATTTTGATGGCTTGATCTTCATACCATACCGGGATAAGGCTTCGAACACTTCTGCCAGGTCTTGTAGATGTTGTTCGTAAGTCTTTGAGTAGACTATTACATCATCTAGGTACAGAAGGACGGTTTCAAAGTTCTTATGTCCGAGACAGCATTCCATCAATCGCTGAAAGGTACCAGGTGCGTTGCAGAGTCCGAACGGCATACAATTAAATTCACAGAGACCCATCGGTGTGGTAAACGCTGTCTTCTCTTTATCTTCCTCAGCCACAGGGACTTGCCAATACCCACTTGTTAAGTCTAAGGTGGAAAAATAGTTAGCAGATCTTAAAGCGGCTAGTGACTCTTCAATTCTAGGTAAGGGGTAGGCGTCTTTATGGGTAATGTGATTAATCTGCCGGTAGTCTACGCACATTCTCATGGTTCCGTCTTTCTTTTTAACTATTACCAGAGGGGCTGCCCAGGGCTACAACTGTCTCTTATTACCCCGGCCTGTTTCATCTCCCTCAGCATGTCTTTAGCACATTGATAATGAGCGGGCGGTATGGGTCTATATCTCTCTTTTATTGGTGGGTGGTTACCGGTAGGAATTGTATGTTCTACCCCTTTAATCTGTCCGAAGTCTAATGGGTGTTTACTAAAGACCCGTTCATATTCTTTTACTAGTCGGTACACCCCTTGTTTTTGGTGGGTAGGTGTTGAATCTGTACCTATATGCAGCTGCTGACACCAATCTTCTAATTCTCCACTTGAACCATTGTCGTCCGCCTGACATGACGGATTCAAGGGCCCAATGGCTATGATGGCATTGTTGTCAACAGTGTATAGCTTGGCCATTGTAGCGTACCTTGGTAAAGTGACCTCTTCCTCTCCACAATTCAAAAGACGTATGGGTACTCTTCCCCTGTGTACCTCGACTATTCCTCTAGCCGTTAATATCGTGGGTCTACTATCAGTGTACACAGGCTCTACCAAGGCTTGGTAATCTCGTCCTTTAATACCAATGGCTGCTCTACACCATACCAGCATTTCAGTTTTTGGAGGTATCACTATAGGAGTTGGGTCACTTACCCTCACACTGCCGATTTCTCCACCTGCAACCTCTACTTGTTGCTTCAGCACCAATGCTTTTATCTCTCTCCAGAGAATTCTCTGCTGGCAGGATTGGGCAGTTTCCGCAAATTGCTGTAAAATAGTAATAACCTCGGAAAAACAATTTTCTAAAACATTCATACCTACCAATACAAAAAGTTCCCGTCGGTTAACATCAACAATTATGATACCCTGATTTTTTAATTCTGCTCTACCAATCTTAATGGTCATCTCTCTAAATCCTACTTGCGGTACCAATTTTCCATTACTAGCATATATACTTAGCTCAACATTAGATGGTCTTTTATCAATGTCTGAATCTGCCCAGTACCTCTTATAAAGGATATGTGGTATAGATGAAATCTGGGAACCAGTGTCCAACAAGGCATTGAGGGGAATACCGTCCAGCACGATGGGGATAATGGGACGTCCTCCGACGTACTTATCGTGCCAGGATGTTGGGCCTTGAAAGTTCACTCCTGCGAAGCGGCCCGCATTCCCAGGGGATCCTTGATTAAATCACAATTGCGGGCGATGTGGCCTGGCTTCCGGCAACGACGGCAAATAGGCTGTCCATCCGGCTGGTAACGGTCGTTGGGTCGTCCTCTCCACGCTGGGTATCTCTGGGGTCTCATCCAGGGAATATCCTCTCTGCGGTTCGCCAACTCCATCTTGGGTGTAGTCTGTGATTCTCTCATTTCCTGCATGGTTTTAGCCATTGAGGTGACAATGTCTGTTAGAGAGTCAAGCTTTTGCTGGAAAGCATCATTAGCACTGGCCTCCAGGGGCTTAACTGATGTCACTGGCATTCTCTGTTGTTGAGGGGTTTCTGTAATGGATGGCTCAGGATCCTGATCCCAAAGTGCCTCTGCCTGCTGGAGACGAATAGCGCTCTCCTTTAACTGGGCAAATGTCACTTCAGGGTCCTTGAAAGTCAGCATACTCGCATGCCCTCGATGAGAAGGGGTTAATAGTCCCTCAATGAATTGATCTTTTAACAATTTATCAGCGCCAGTGTTAAACATTGGTTCAGCCAGTGTAAGCGCTTTAAGGGCCTCCTGTAAATTCAGGGCAAAGTCTCTCACACTCTCATTGGCCTTTTGTTTGCAATTGAAGAATTTGGTCTTTGCTTTGCTACCAGCAGTAGTTTCAAATACTGCCTTTAATCCAGCTAGAATATGCTCAGCAGTGTCTTTTAGATCAGCGGACCATGCTGTGACTTCTCGCTTGGCATTGCCACTTAACTGTGCCATCAGCAAACCGACACGCTGAGCTTCTGCCATTGGAAACATGTTTAAATAGGCCAGCAGTTTTTCTTTAAAATCATCAAAAGTATTAGGCTTACCTTCATACACTGGAAGCCATGGAGCACCTGGGGTATATGGCATCAACATCGGCATAATGGGCGCTGCACCTTGCGCCGCTGTGCTGCCGGGCGCTCTTTTTTGTGCTTCAGCTGCATTTGTGTCGCCGGGTGTTTCGGCGTCTCCGTGCTGCGACATGTTGCGCCCCCTTAGTTAATCCGGACCCTTCCGGTCCTCTGCTTCCGTCGGGATGGCGTATAATCGTTCCGCTGTGCAGCAGGATTGGTTTTCCCCTTTTGCCGACGTCAGAGCTCTCAGCTTGGTGCCGCCCACAAAGACACGCCCCCTGCTGCTTTCGCTCGCCGCGAGCTCAGTAATGGCGGAATCTAAAATTTTTCAGTCAGATCAGAGCTCAGGGCTATGACACAGTTCAAATAGCAGTCTCGTGCTGTGGCAGTTATGAGGTAATTAGTGATGATGCAATTTTACCTCAGAGGCTGGCGGCCATTTTGTTTCAATGTTAGTCAATGGGGAAAAGTCTATTTCAATGGTTTCCAATGGGAAAATCACTTTTTGATAAAAAAGTCAATTTTTCTCGGATTTTCTCACAATTTTCGGCATTAATCACGGCACACAGTACCCGATTTAACCAGGCACGGTAGATCCTGTTCGTGACGCCAAAGGGAGGTGTGCCGCCCAGCTTAGGGGACCGGGATACCCGGCGCAGGGTCCCTTTCCTTGGGGGAGTCACTGGTGGCTGGACCCAGGCCGTGGCCCCAGGCTGGCACACTCCTAAAGGGGGGTATTTACAGGGGATTTAGAAGTTTATATAGTTTATAAAGTTTGTAGATGTTATTGTCGTGACGCCACCCGGAATAATGTGGCTATATATGGCCACCGCTGCCTTGTACTGGCCAGGGGATGATGGTGAGAGGCAGCTGAGATGGTATAGCCCTTTTCCGGGTAGGGCTGTAGGGTCCCCTGGACAGGTGATGTTAAAGTTAATGATGGATGAAGATGGAAGTATGGTGAGGAGATGTTAAGGGCACAGACACTTACTTGATTCACAGCAAATTCTCTCAGAGGTGATGGTCCCAATCCTGGATAGATGGTAGCTGTTAAATCAGAGGCTGAGGCACAGATGAGGTTTAACTGGTTTACTTTCAACCAAACTATAATACAACAAGTCCCGTCTCCGGAGTCTGTAATAGGGGTTCAGTTGCTCAGGCCCCACCGGGTCCTTTACCTCCTGCTTGCGCTGTCTATGTGGCCCTGCTGCCGTGTGTGAACTGGCTGCCGGCCCAAATCTGTCCCACTCAACAGGCAACTTGAGTCCTTTGTCTCTCTCTGCTTACCCGCTCCGGGAGTACTGCTGAACTCTTAGTATGTTGCTGTGTCTGGCCCTGTGAAGCTTGTTGTTACCTCACGTTTTTCCGGTTGCTGTATTGTATATAACTAATGCAGCCACGGATCCGGTATCCGTATCTGCGCTTTTTATCTAGGGTAGATAATGATGCTACCCGATTCTGAAAGTGTTTCTCTTATCAGTTTTCTTCTCCTCAGACCGATGGCTTGGCCCTAGAAATTGTCAGTCAGTCCTCAGGAACTCAATGCAGCTCCTGTCACTCTGAGCTCCTGGCTCCAACTGTCTGAAAATTTACCTCAGACCAGTGTTTTATCTCTAGGGAAGTCTCTGGTGTCTCTGGAGCTCCCCCTACTGGCCAAAGTTGGTAGTGCAGTGGCATGGCTTTCTAAGTGAGTGCAACTATTATGATCTTATACTGTGGCTAATACCCGCAGGGGCGCCACAGATGATAACGCTAATCAGAGCTAACAAGTCTTGATGAGTGCACTGTTGATCTGACAGCTCTGTTGGAAGTTGTAGTTAGTATCCATCACCTGAAAATAACTGTACAGTACTGAAATTCACAGTTACCACAGCTGCTGTCGTGAAACATGGACTAGAACAGATGAGCTTCAAAGGACCTTTTTTATTTAATAAATTGGTGAACGAGGAAAATTGTGGGAGAATCTTCACTAAAACTATTTTTACTGTGTTTTTTTTTTAATTTTCCACTTACTGTTTTAGTTAACAGGGTGTCAGATAGACAACTGACATCAACCTTAAAAAATATTAGACCAAATGCCAATGCACCAGGGCAATAAAGAAGATACTGGCATAGCACTAGAAATGGCGCATGTTATGTGATGCGCCAATTCTTGGGTGGCTGTGAGCTAGTACACTTAGGTTGAAAAGGGACAATAACCATGGACATTCCCAGCCTGGTAATACCAGTCAGCATCTGTCTCCTTTACCTTGACTGGTGATCAAAAATAGGTGAGACCCCATGTTGTTTTTTTAATTAATTCATTCATTTATTAGGAAAAAACAGGTTAAACAATGTAAAGACTCATTTTACCAAATCAATAATTAAAAAAAAAAACAATGTGAGGTCCTCCCTATTTTTGATCATGAGCAAAAGTAAAGCTTACAGCTGCAGGCTGTCCTTATGTCATTTAATTTATTAGGTTAAAACGAGCTAAACATTGTTTAGCCTTTTTTAACCTAATAAATAAATAAATAATTTAAAAAAGGCTTGTGGTCACACCGCATTTTTGAATTTTTGATCACCAGGCAAAATAAAGAAGACAGCTATGGGTTGCAGCCTGCAGGTGTCTGCTTTACATTGGCTGGTTATTAAAAATGGAAGTGACTCCACCTGATTTTTTTATTATGGTGTTTACTAGGTTAAACTAAACTATAAATAGTATCAAAAGTCCCAACCGTGGTTGTTGATATTTGTAATGATGTGGACTGCTGCATTCCTAGCAGGGTCTGGGCTGAGCGATACTGGGCTGTGATTACTTCACACACATGCTGATACCTTCTGTATGCTATAAGCAGATGTTGTGTTGCCCATTTCTGTATATTTGTAGAAGCAGCATTCTGGTTTTATCTGGTAAATATAGTTTTTACTATTCTGACTTCATTACTAAGCTGCAAGTGTAAGGCGCTTTAGATTGTTTCTGCACTTGTCTCTTTATACCATTAGTCAAAGGTAGAGACTTCATCAGATAGCTTGACTCAATTGCAGAGCCATGTATGAAGCTTCCAGGAGAAGTGGTTTATTTTCCAGCTGAATTCTTGCAGTTATGCACAAAAGATTAGGTAAAAAAGACAATGCTGAACTAAGGCTGCATAAATAAGATAGCAAAATGGATGACAAACACTGACTGGGGAAGAAGGGAACGATAATTGAAATGAGAGCAGCTACAGGGAGCAAGGAAAGACAACCTTCTAAAAAGGAAACCTTTATGCGTAGTAACTCAACAGAAATAATATAATGACGATACATTACTGCATGATCATATATAATAATAAAGACAGAGCGGCACTCACCATTAGTTGCTTTGTGTCTTTTTATTTCATTATGGGATACAAGTGCAGGAAGGGAGGGGGTGCAGGAGTCCAACTCCTGCACCCCCTCCCTCCCTGCACTTGTATCCCGTTATGGAATAAAAAGACACAAAGCAACTAATAGTGAGTGCCGCTCTGTCTTTATTATTATATATTTCCATGAACTGACACTCGAGCTGAGAAACATCTATTGAAGATTGTCGCAGCCTTCAATCTGTGGGATCAGAAGCCCACATAAGGAACCAGTGCCTGGATTCACTTCTTCGTTTATATGACTACTGTATGATTCTCAAGTCATGAGATATGACAAGAGAGTGAGCCTCAATTGGAAGAACCCATCTCTCCTTTATTTTTCAGTATATTTTTTAATGTATTATACAAGGTAATGTCTTTTCCTCTCTGCAGTGTATAAACCATGAACACAGTTTATCCCACCTTCCAGTATAAGAATCTGATTGTTACCAGATGTAGATAATTCTAAAAATAAAATGCAAACCTCAACCAATTCATGGTAATTATTAATTTTCTTAGCATACACCCAACATCTGTTTTCTGCATTTTTTTCAATTTTGAAGACAGTGGGTCCAATGAAACAGAAAAAAACACTGCACTTTCAAAAAAGTGTAAAATTTATTAAATAGGTCTGGAGAAAATTCTTAAATGGATACGAGAAGGCTACCAAAAATTGCTTGTAAAACAATAATTGTGTATGATCTAGATCAGTGGTCCCCAATCTTTTTTGCATCGCGGACTGGCTCCATGCAAGACCACTTTTCCAGGGCAAGGCGGGGTTGCACAGGGGCGGGGCTTTAAATAGGGATGGGCTTTGGAAAAGGGGTGGAGTTTAGTACCTTTTCCCTGAAAGATGCGCTATGTCTTATTTTCAATGGATGTCTTATTTTTCTATCCCCTTGCAGCCCCCAATATGGTATCCCCATCATCCCCTTGCAACCCCATCCATACCCTTGCAGCCAATAATATTCTCATCATCCCCTTGCAGCCCCCAATAACCCCTTCATCTTCTTGCAGCAGCCCCCAATAACCCCATCATCCTCTTGCAGGCCCCAATAACCCCATCATTCCCTTGTTGTAGCCTCCAATAACCCCATCATTCCCTTATTGCAACCCGCAATAACCCCATAATTTAGCCCCCAATAACCCCATTATTCCCTTGTTGCAACCTGCAAAACCCCATCATTCATCCCCCAATAACTCCATAATTTAGCCCCCAATAACCCCATCATTCCCTTGTTGCAGCCCCCAATAACACACACACTCACACATGCATACATACACAAACACACAATCTCACACTCTTTCCTCACCGGTCCCCTGGCGGCTCAGAGCCAGCTTCCCCGCCCCTCAGTGACAAGGCTCCCAGCAGATGAGCCAGTCTGAGGCGAGCATGTAACGTCATCGCATAATGTTAGATTCTCGCCTCTTCTTCGCTGGAGGCACATCTGCTGGGAGCCTTGTCACTGAGGTGCGGGGAAGCAGGCTCTGAGCCGCCGCATGCAGACTACACTTTCACTTTTGCAGTGCTGGTCTGCGGTGGTGCCATGGACCGACACAGGGACCCCAACGGCCCAGTGCAGGTCCGTGGTCCAGTGGTTGGGGACACCTCATCTAGATAACTTATTTTATTGGACTTTAAGAGAACATGTCAGGAACATTTTATGATTCAGGCCAGTTGTATCACTATGTAGTTTGTAGAGCAATAATAGAAATGATACCTGTCTTGTAGTAATCCACTGTACCAGTGCTAAACAATTTGAGGCTTAAAATGTACTACAGCTATTGAATTTGTTTGAATGAGAATTGTAAGTGTTTCAATGCCTTTAATATAATTATTAGAAATAATTTATAGTATATCTTCCCTATATCACTCAATGCAGACCATGATTGAAAACATTTTGGTAATTTCAATCAAAATAACTGTAACTCCAAAACAAAAAGTATTTTAAAAGTTTATGTGAGTCCTTGAATTCGTATGGCCACCATTTTATATATGTAAAGAGGGACTATATTGTGTGCTGATGTAAACTAGGGGAAGTGGATTCAATCTGTGCTGCTGATTTCAATGAAGAACCGCGACTAATGTTAAATCAGTGGTTTGTTGTCAATATGTTTCAAAGTGATTCTGGCTCCTTTCTCAGGACAACTACATAAAAAAAGCAATATATTGCGTCCTGGGTACCTTCTTTATATACCATGTAGCAACTCAAGCCCAATATTCTGAATGACAACAGAATTTAATGCAAAAACTCTATCAACAACCATCAATCAGAGGGTGCTAAGAAATTTCACACACTTAAAATTTGGTTCAATACTTGTATAAGCTTCCTCTAGTGGTGGCTAAAGATAACACAACTTTTATCATTTGATTCTATATTTATGTGAGAGTCTTGGAATAAAGAGCCATTCGGAAGAAAATGAATTACATTACATTTTCATTTAAAAATGTAGTGCTTGTAAATGAAGACTTTTGTTTTAAAGATCGAAAACAAATTCAGTATTTAGTTAATAAGAGGAGAAAATGCTGACATTCTCTAAAGCCAATCTAAGGACCAAGACAGTAATGCATCAATCAAAAAACTCAGCACACTTAAGTGTATTAGAAAAATTATTAATTAAGTAAGTGACAGTGATGGAATCAGTGGGTTTCTAGCTGTGTATGTCAGTTGGAGCCTAAATGAATACACAGCAGAAGTCTGGCTGTATATACCAGTTGGGTTCCTACATCTCTACAGCTATCAACATGAATATGTAAGTATTACCCATGCTATTACCATGAGATATATTTCCATTATGGAGCACTAATTAACAAGTGGTCATGATGGGTGCATACGTGAAGGCGTTAAAATCATCGCATACCATACAGACGTTTGAGATAACTACGGTATTACAGCAGCACCATCCCCTAAATAAGGAGGGAACAAAATCCTATTCAAGCCCTACCTCAATTTAAGCACATAGCATTTTGTACTTTGTAAACTCCATGGTATTACCTATGGAATTGCACTTAGGGGTATTAGTTGACTAACTAGGTGTACAATAGGACCCCTCCGCCTCTCCCTGCTTTATGTGCTTTTTTAATTTTCTTTAATTTTTTCATGTTTTAATAATGTTTATCATTACATGATAAAGATTACTGTATTTTACCCTTAATTTGGAAAACTCAAGTTGGACCTTCTGGTTCTTTGCAGAGATGTAAGGTTTCTTGATTGGAACTCGTGCATTCAACCCTTCTGCTCTTAGACATCCAACAACAGTTTGACAAATCATTTTGACCCCATATTCTTTGTTCATTTGACAGTTGAATCTGAGAACTATTAAATTCCATAACTTCTCTTTTTGACTTTTGCCTGACTTCACTCCCAGAATACAGTAATAAGCTTCTGGACATGTTTTGATAAATGTGGCTATGTATTTGCTATGTTTTAACTGAAAAACACACAAACAAAAAAGAAATAACACTTTTAGGCAAAATTAGACTGCTCATGAAAAAATATACAAAGTATTTGGCCCAGTAAATGTGGAAAACTAACACAAAAATGATAAAGCAATGGTAAACACAATTTTCATCCTTAGAATTGACAACGATTTGCTTCTGTTTACGAAAATCCCCAGGAAAATGGCATCACGTTAACCAGACTGAAGTAATCAAAATTTTTAAAAAGAATTGCAAAACGTTCGGATGCCACTAAAGTTTTGGGAAGCCGGCCTGATCCAACAGTATGATAAACATTACTAAATACTAAAATGAATCTGAACTAGCCAAATGACTATCAAATGAATAGCAAGGCAATATGTACAGCCTTAGCAATGTGTATATGGCAAATGACATAGCAGAAGCTGATTCACATAATGAAAATTGAGAAATTTAGATTAAGCACTGGCCATTACGTAAGAGCCCGATAACCGCGCCAAGGTGTTCTCTTCTTATTGGGTCCTAGCCTTGTGCCTCAACTTACAGTATACAACTGCATGTGTGGGTTATATGCCTCTGAGGGCAATTAAAAACCTGCATGGGAGAGTATGTTTATGGACCTGGCTACGGTAAAATGGAGGACTTAGCATGGCTACAGGGTGGGGAAAGGATGCACAGTCAGAAAAACTTTTGCAATATATATAGAAGGGTGGGGATAGGGGATGTGCTGCTCACCTCATGAAGCACCCCTAGATTACCAGGCTCCTGGTAGTGTGGCTGGCTTCCACTACTTAGACATCAATTTAAAGTAGACTAGGTCCTCAAGTCCGTAGTTTCCATGGGTCTTTTATTTGAGTTTACATAAAACATAGGCATCCTGACCTAACGCGTTTCAGAATAAAGTTCCTTACTTATCAGCTCATACATCATAATAAAATAGTTCTTTATAAAGGCACCTACATTCTTCACAATTAACATTCTTATTTATTCCCGCTGTGCAATTAACCCATAGCATTGTGGACAGTTCAAGACAAGGTGTTTGCAATACTGCACCAGACACATTCAGTGACAAAGAGACAACAATATTAAAGCAGTATTTAAATACAACATGAAATTGTAATAATTAAACTGTCAATATTTTTATACAAAAAACAAGTCATGTATTACAGCATATAAAAATGTGCATTGCCGGTGGGGAGGAAATTGCAAAACACAACCTATTTAATTTCCTTTTTACTTGTTCATTACTATAAATTACATATATTATATTTTGTATCTTGTGTATTTCTTATTTTTTATTTCTTATTTTTTATTTTTTACATATATTTTCTCTACATTTTCCGTGAAATCTAACGAGAGTTTATCAACCCTGTGGATATGGAAAATAATGTGCTGTTATAATAGATGATTATGCTCCTTTTCTTTTTATTTTATGGGAACAAACCAAGACAAGTTAGTTCCTGTCCATCCATACATCCATAGTCCAAGCAATACATCCATATTTCCAGTGAGGTTTATATACAGTTTTTGTTTTATTAATCTACAGAAAAATAAAGATAAAACATTTAATAATAAATAAATATTATCATGCTGTACATAATAATGATATCCTCGCCTATGTGATCTGTCATTAATCTTGATCCTTCTGACAACCATTCCTTACATGTCCAATTTAAACCCATTCATACATTTTTTCTTTCCTTATATGTTAATATTCACTACCTTCCCCTTTTTTTTCTGTAGTTTCTATATATCTATTAATATATGGCTTCTCCATTCTGTATATGTATTATCTTGTGGTGCCTTTATAAAGAACTTTTCTATTATGATGTATGAGCCTATGAGCAAGGGACTTTGTTCCAAAACACATCCGGTCAGGATACCTAAGTTTTTATGTAAACTCAAATAAAGGACCCCTTGAAACTATGGACTTGTGGCCCTAGTCTACTTCAAATTAAGTCAGAAAAACTGTTGCCAGTCATTCTTTAATGTTTGGTTTCACTATTTTTCTGACTGTGCATCCTTCCCCTGCCCTGTAACCTTGCTAAGTCCTCCATCTTACCGTAGCCAGGTCCATAGACGTACCCTCCCATGCAGGTTTTTAAATGCACACAGTTGTATACTGCAAGTTGAGGCACAAAACTAGGACCCGATAAGATGAGAACACCTTGGTACGGTTATTTGGCTCTTATGCAATGGCCAGTGCTTAATCTAAGTGTCTCAACTTTCTTTATGATCTAAAGCAGTTTCTGCTATGTCCTTTAACATATACACATTGTATTAGCTATACACATTACTTTGCTAATCATTTGCTAGTTTACTTTAATTTTAGTGCTTAGTATGCAGCAAATGTCTTTACTTAATTATAATGTTTTATCTTGCTAGCACCTTCATACAAAGGTGTTGCCAGTCATTCTTTAATGTTTAGTACCACTATTTTTCTGACTGTGCACCCTTCCCTCACCCTGTAGTCATGCTAATTACTTCATTTTACAGTAGCCATGTCCATAGAAATACTCTACCATGAAGGTTTTTACTTGCACTCAGAGGCATATAATGCACAAATGCAGTTGCATTCCGTAAGTTAAGGCACAAAGATAGGACCCAATAAGATGGGAACACCTTTGCCTGGTTATCGGGTTCTTACGCAATAGCCAGTGCTAAAGCTAAGTTTATCAATTTTCTTTATAACCTGAAGCAGTTTCTGCTATGCCGTTTGCCATATACACATTGCCTTAGCTGTACACATTGCCTTGCTATTCATTTGATAGCCGTTATGCTAGTTCAACGGAGCTACCTAGTGGGGATTATGTCTTAAGGTGAATGATGCTCCCACACCCCTTAATACACCATATGCTGCTAGTAAGCCTAAGGAGAGTACCATGTGTAACTCCCCTAATAGTAAATTGCAATGTGATCTTATTTATAGTTAAGACCCAGCGCTATAATGACCCCTCTCGGAGACTACAAAGCGAGATGGTACACCAGAAATCAATTAACCTTTTTGCGGAATGTTTATACCTTTAAAATCAAGTTATAATACATGTTATATGTATAAATTTTAAAAATGTGCACACGTTAAAAGGTCAACTCATATAATAACTGGCTTTCAAATATCGGTAAATTGGAGCTGACAATATTGAGGTAGATATGTTCAGTGCAATCTTGGAGTTGAGGGGTCCTGTTCAGTGAGCCATAGCCTACAATGCAAGAAATGTATTCAATAAGCTAGTATTGGGCATTGGTTCTCTTTACCTATCTGTTTGTAAAAGATATACTCTTACCTATGAAAGGATGATCTTTGGGGCGTTCTTGCTGTTCATAGAGGTGCAACTACTTCTTATTCAATCTGTAAAAATCGTAAAGGTACCACAATGTTAAAATCCTGTGAGTATGGGCCTCGGATCGAGGATAGTGAAACTCGCCTTACATGGATTTATCTCCATTGCTTGCTCTCATGAAGTTGAAGCAATCTATAATAAAAATTACTATTCTCTGCAAATCAAATGATCCCTATAATGCTCTGGGGTTTATCCATACTCTGAAGCAGAAAGACTTCAGGTGTAAATAACAAATGAAATCATCAATTTCATCTCATCTTTCACCTTTTTGGCCAACGCCACTGCTTACTACCCAATATTTATTGCTTGTTTAAGTACTACTCACTTTGGGCCAGGGCTTCCAGCCATAAGTAGTCCCCGAAGCATGTATATTAAACTCTGAAGCCTGGATGCCCCAGCCTTTAGTGAACGCAGGACCAGGGTTGCAGTGTGAGGTGTAAAGGTGTAAGTAAATTTTTTAAAGTTCGGGTTCGGATCACCGAATGGGCATAGGTTTGTCAAATAGATCAGGGAACAGTTCTCTGAAGTGCCACACCCCATTCAAATTAATGCAAGTACAAAGATTATGTCCACTCGCCTGTCTTCCTTCTCCTGTGTTCCTCCCTCTCAGCACGGATCCCAGTGAGCTTCAGGCTGCCCCCAAACACATCAAATGATTACCTAGCGAGTGTAGGAACTTTGCACTCCGAGTTCTTCATAAAATCTCCACAAAATCTCCATTTATTTTTTTATTCTTTTGATCTATTTAATTTAATAGGAGGTAAAATCAAGAGCCTAGAAAACACCTTCAAAGTGGTCGAAAAGCTGCCAAACAAAGCACAAACCATTGTCCATTACTTAGCAATCTTTATTGCCGCTGTCACCATGTCTCCGGGCCCATTCATGAACCTCAAACATCCTCGTGACTTCTCTGAAGTTGTCTCAGGCTACACAGTTTGTTTTATGAAGCAGGGAGTCCTACAGTGTGATCTGAGATAATCTCAGTGGCGTCGGCACTCATAACACTAGCTGCCTCATGATAGCCATGATATCGCGCGAGATGTAGCGAATGTACAGTTGAAATCAGAAGTTTACATACACTATATAAAAAAGACACATATGCATGTTTTCTCACTATGTGACATGGAATCAAAATAAACCGTTCCTGTTTTAGGCCAATTTGGATTACCATAATTATTTATATTTGTCAAATGCCAGAATAATGAGAGAGAGAGAATGTTTTAAGGCATTTTTTATTACTTTCTGGAAAGTCACAAGTTTACATACACTAAGATTATTATGCCTTTAAACAATTTGGGACAGTCATATGATTATGTTATGTGTTTGGAAGCTTCTGATAACTTTATTGGCAAAATTAATTAGAGACACATCTGTGGATGCATTTTAATGCACACCTGAAACACACTGCTAGTTCATGTAGCATCATGGGAAAGTCAAAAGAAATCAGCCAAGATATCAGGAAGAGAATTGTGGACTTGCACATGTCTGGTTTATCCTTAGGTGCAATTTATAGATACCTGAGTGTAGCTTGTTCATCTGTACAAACAATTTTATGCAAGTACAAACAAGATGAGTGTCACATCACAGTCGGCCTTGGTGACTGTAATCCCTGCCCCAACCACTAGGTGCTACACAAGGCTTGGAAACAGGACCTTCTGCCTCTATTACCTCTTCCTTGGCTTCCTCATCTTCCTCATCATTCTCTTGGTTCTAAATTTGCCAGTCAGTATTTGCCAATATTAAACCTGCAGTTGCTGCACCAGCTGCAGGTGTAATAATGCCAGGTATGCTGCAAGATCCTCCTGAGTGACGTGTGGTGCTCTTGGAGAACAGCTCACCCTCTGACTGTGTGATCCTCATGTACTCCTCTGGCATCTAAATCCAGTGCTGGATCCTGACCTTGCTGCATATAGGTCCAAAATGCAAATAGCACAGTGGAACTCCAGGTCAGACATATGTGTTCTCTGTGGAAGCTCCAGTTTGGGAGCTGAAGCACCCTCTGTCCCTGGGGTACTGAGGTAGATGACATGCTCCAGAGCTGGAATATCGTATGGTGTATCTGTAGGGGGTGTGACTGCTATGGACAGTAAGAAACACGTGACCACTTTAGGAGACAGCACTACTGTATCTGGTGTGATGGAATATTCAGCTCCTCCTGCAAAATACAGTGTTAATGGACTGCCCGAGGTTGATAGGGGAGGGTTGAGACTGTAAGAGACAGACAGAGCTGGGAGCTGCTGCTGAGAGCAGCAGTGTATGGAACTGTGTGAAAGGTCAATCAGCCTGTGTCAAGTAATGGGCTTGTGATATTGAACAGGCTCTGCGTGTATTGCAAAGGTGACTGTCTTGTGTTGTATTGAGGAGTCACGAAGAGACAGCGAATAGGACTTACAGATTCCAGGAGCATCTCAAGGACTCTGAAGCAAGGAGAAGACCACGTTTCACCGATCCGGTAGGAAGAAGTGCGCATCACCATAAAGGACTGTTGGGGGCCCCCAGGACTGGATCTGCATCCCCAACATCACCGTGAGTTTGTTTCTGATTGTGCACATGTCAGGGCCTAGTGTAGGCTTCAATAGCCAGAACATGGCAGCCCTGTGGCCTATTTAGCGGAGGCCAGGGAGGTTATACGTAGAGTAGCATCATACTTTCTTAATGTTTGGATTTACCTTTATGATATATTGATCCTGTAATAGTTGGAACACCGTGCTATTGAGCGGTCCAGCTAGAGAATTCATAATCTTGTAAATTATGTTTTGCCACTGCATAACCCTGTTTGAACCTGTTTTAACCACACCATTCCCTGCCTGTTAATAAATTCACCCTTTGTTATTTGCACCTCGTCTTGTGTACAGTAAATAACTCTGCACCGTGGTGGTCCTCCGGCCATCGCTTCATATCCATCATTAATTTCACTCACTGGCTGAATACTGCAGGCACATGGTAGCAAAGTGTAGCAGAGTGTAGCTGCATTGCACAGGCATTGCCTAGAAGGCATCGAGCTCTTTAGTGACAGGATGTTATTGTTTTTACAATGTTGTTGTCTAACTCCTTAATTCCTCCATGGGGTGGGCTGTAGAAGGCACCTGACTTATATTACATGTCCCATTAACACCTGGGCTTGTGGTTGTGTGGAGTGATTATTGAAGCTTCAGTTCCTTTTCACATCTGCATTTGTATTCCATTTGGCTTGCAATCAATTTTTGACGGCATTTGTGCCAAAAACCGCATTGCAAACGCATGTGTTAATGCACCCATTGATTTCAATTCAAAACGCATTGAAAATGCACGTAAAAACACATGTCATTTTTTTTAAACGCACAACACATGCGTTTTTGCAAGCACAGCCTGAAACGTGTCCAGCCAAGTTTTGGTCTGCGCTTGCAAAAACACATGCGTTTTGCATTTGCAATAAAGGACATGCATTTTTACTTGCGTTTTCAATGCGTTACCCATTGAAATCAATGGGTGTGTTAATGCATGCGTCTGCAATGCGTTTTTTGGCACACATGGTGTCAAAAACGAATTGCAAGCCAAACGGAATACAAATGCAGATGTAAACTTACCCTTACATATTTGAAGAAGAAATATTGGAAACAATTAAGTTTATCCAACCCAACACAAATTTATCTTGAATGCTGAATAAGGCTAGGGTCACATCTGCGTTTTTTTTATCCATCCGGATCAGGTTTTGAGCATTAAAAATGCTCAAAACCGGATCTGGAGCCCATAGGCTTCTATTGTAAAACCGGATTGCACTATTGGCAATCTGGTTACCGGAACCAGTTTTGCAGCCTGCGGTAAAAGTCATTTTTCGGACTGGTTGCAAAGCCGAATTTGTTTTTTTTAACATGGGACCCTATGGGAACCGGATCCAGTACTTCAAGGTACATAAATGTACTTTGCGGTACTGGATCCAGATCCAGATGCAGTTTATAAAATTGCAAAAATCCTCATTCCAAAACTGGATGCATTAATGCATTCAGATCCGGAATGAGGGTTGCAATTTTACAGATTAAAATAAGTATGAAAGCACAGTCCAATACTGGATCCGGTAATGGATCCGGTTACTGGACTGTGCCTTCCAAGTGTGACCCTAGCCTAAGGCTATTGGGCAGAAATGCGCAGAAAGTTCGATATTAATGATACATATAACACACTCATGCACATGAATCTGTATTCTAAACATATGGAATGAAATGAAATAAAGTAATTGTACATTTTCAAGAAGCAATGCCACAGTATGGTGTTTTAGAAGTGTGAACAGACCTATAAGACCATGTATTTGAAGCATATAATATCCATATGCTACAGACCCATGGAAGCTGAACATTAGCGAAACGGTGCCATCGTCTGACTCCAACACCCCCTCCCTGTACAACACGTAACCCACATATAGTGGATTGAAGCGAGCAAAAGAAACCGGTGAGTGCCGTCTCTTTTTTCTATAAACTGTAGTTATATTAAGCACTTTAAGACTGAGCAACACCGGTACAGGTGATAAGCCAAAGAGATTAGGTGGGCCAGACACGGTCCTAAAAGAATGTGTGGGGCTATAGTGCCGGGTGAAACTCTTTTTTATCCAGACCATGTATTTGAAGCATATAATATCCATATGCTAATCTTATGTAAATTGCTATCACATACACAATTCCAATTGAATAAAGTTGTCTATTCTTTTATATTAGAAAATACTTAATGCAAATGAGCAACCGAATAAACACAAAGAATGATAATAGTATAGACTAGAATACTTCTAGCGCAATAGGAGAGACACGGAATTTGAAACCACAGGCCTCCTTGTGCAGCTACATCATGGGTAGGTGCATTCTGCTAGTTGCTAATAGAAAATCTTTAATCAGAATTTTGATAAATCCCACGCACCTCCATTGTAGTACTGGGGATTATTTCCTTAGACTGTAAAGCATACTGTGCAGAGTACAGTTATTTTTAATTAAACTCCTGTAATGCCGACTCAATGTTCATATGCCCTTTATTGGTCATTCATGAGCTAGGAGCCCTGACAAAAGTAAACCTTCTTTTCTTAAGTAACCTAAGATGCCTAGTTTGATCCCAAGTACAAATATTACTTATCCAGCAGTATCATATTGAAAGAGTGAGATGTGCCTTTCATATATGTTAACCAGGCGGGTTCAGAGTCAGCGTGTGTGCATAACCTTCTTAGTCAGCACCTGAATCTTATCTGGAATTTCACAATCCCTATCAGAAGCTCTCCAGCTGTCTGAAGAAGCCCATTTACCACAGGAAAACAAAGATTGCGTTACAAACATGCATTCCTAGCTCACATAAAAAATGTTGATTGCTTAACACAAAAGTGCTGAAGCCATTAGTATATCCTTTTAGTATTGAAAAGTACACGTGTATTATATGCCTCCTGCTCCCAGTGGAGATCACCACTAGTGTCACATTGCACAGTGGATCCATTAGTAACATAATGTCATTTTACCACAGGACAGACTAATGGTCTAAATTAGACAGATTTTTTTCACATTATTCAGTCAAAATACCCAGTCAGCTTAAACTTAAGCTGCTTGATAGGAGTCATTAAACTGAATCCCGTCAGTCAAAGCATGAAAGGAGTAGATCTATGAGAATCGCTAGATGTACAGTGAACATACTAGTCATTTTTTCCCAAATACACTCAAACTGTGATAAACTTGTCGGTTGACTTTCTGTCTTGCTACAATCATAGTTCTGTTTTACCTTCTAGATTTTTGTTGTTTCTCAATGTGCGGAGGGATAATTAGCGCCACATTGTATGTGATGTTCTTTATTTCTACTGTGACGTTTCCTTACTAACCCACTTGCAATTGTATTTTTTCAGGGATTCTTTCACATCAGTGATTTATTTGAAAATAATATTTTCTACATTGGCTAGGGTCACATCTACGTTTTTATTTTTAAAATCTGATCCGGTTTTGAGCTTTCAAAAAGCTCAAAACCGGATCAAGAAACACTCCTCATAGGAGCCAATGATAAACACCGGATTGCTTCACAAGCAATTCGGTGTCCGTCTCCAGCTCTGCAGCCTGCGTGAAAAATCATGCAGGCTGCAGTTTTCGGAGCTGTTTAAGCATCCGCACTCCAGTAACCGGATTGCTCAGGATGTGTAATCCTGAGCAATCCCGCTACTGCATAGTTTGTTCATCCCTGCTGCTGCAGGGATGAGCAAACTGTTCTCCAACTATAAAAATGATAAATTTAATAAATAAATTATTGATTGATGTCTCTAGGGGGGCTTAATTCCCCTAGAGATCGTACGCCCAGTCAGGTGGGCTTCTCCTGCAATGTCCACATGCGACGGGCTCCTCATAGCTCCGTGCATGACCCCCAAACTCATCCCCCCCCCCCCGTATCTATACCCGGCTCCCCTCTTTTCTAGGGCTCCCTTTTGGTGACAAAAACTAAGTATTATAGTAGAGAATTGAGCTTATAGTTACGTGCTGTGCCAGGCAGTTTGAGTTTGAAGCCATAGGCGGGGCTGTGTGCTGATGCCTCCGCCTGCTAATTGATTATGCCTGCCCCCTCTGGCCTTACTCCAGTGTTGAGAGGGAGGGCGCGTCATGAAAGGGGCAGGACTAACATCGCATCATACCGATAGCCCCGCCCCTTTCATGACGCAGCCTCCCTCTCAACACTGGAGCAAGGCCAGAGGGGGCAGGCATAATTAATTAGTGGGTGGAGGCGTCAGCACACAGCCCCGCCTATGGCATCAAAATGAAACTGGAACTGCTTTGCACAGCACGTAACTATAAGCTCAATTCTCTACTTTAATACTTAATTTTTGTCACCAAAAGGGAGACCTAGAAAAGAGGGGAGCAGGGACCGCTCTATATAGATACGGGGGGTGAGTTTGGGGGTCATGCACGGAGCTATGAGGAGCCCGTCGCATGTGGACATTGCAGGAGAAGCCCACCTGACTGGGCGTACGGTCTCTAGGGGGACTAAGCCCCCCCTTGAGACATCAAGCAATAATTTATTTATTAAATTTATCATTTCTATAGACGGAGAACAGTTTGCTCATCCCTGCAGCAGCAGGGATGAACAAACTATGCAGTAGCGGGATTGCTCAGGATTACACATCCTGAGCAATCCGGTTACTGGATTGCAGTATTCTGCACACATTTTTCCAAAAACATGTGTGTAAAGGCAATTGCGTTCACCGCATCCGAATCTGGATGCGGTGAACGCAATTCTATTTTTAAGTGTGACCTTAGCCTATGTCAGGAACCTGAGCTACTTTCTTATTTTTTGCTATAAAAGTACCACCAATCCAACGAATATGAATGCTGGATCCTATACTAGTGTTATGGCCACTTTACACGTCCCGATATCGGCGTCCAACTCCGATAAAAAGTCACGTGGTTCGTGCATTGGCCCTGATATCGTTCGTGCGTTGTATGGTTTAAATGTCCAATTCGATGCAGGAACAAAGCCAAAACGATATTGAGGAAGAAATGAGCAGGTTCTCCAACGGCCTGATATTGGACAGACTATGTGGCCGGATCGTGCTGTGTGACAGCCCAACAACGATTTGGAGCACAACTTAACCTATTCTCTCCCATGTTAAATGGTCGTTCATGGGTCACCCGTAAAAGGAGGCGTACACATCGCAGTTGCGTTGCCTGCCGATATCGCGCTGTGTAACATCTCCTATGCGATCTTGGAATTTTGCCCAGAAAAAGTGCGCTCCTGCGTCGTTGTATCCAACATAGGACCGATGTTGGGACGTGTAAAGTGGCCATTACAGTATATAATCAGCAGCATAATCCACTTTGTTGTTAGCACAATCATTATCTAACTTTGTGGATCATTACTAAGCTACACGAAAAGAGGAAGAAAAACCTCAAAGTAAATAGTTATATCATAAAAATATATAATTGTATTATATCATGAAGATAAAAGCTGTATTAAAATTGTGGGGAGCAATAAACAAAAAAAATGTCACAGCAAATATATCAGAAAAAGGGCGGTATATAATACATAACAATCTTGTAGTCTATATAAAACAAATATTGCATATAAACATAAAATGTAGCGCTATGTCATTTTTTAATTATTACTTATTTATTTTTACACTACTGTATGTGTGAGGGACCCAACAGCCAATCACACGCTTTCACACAGAATGGGTGTCTGTGATTGGCTGTTTGAGTAATCTGCTATAAGCCCATACATTCTAGTATGGTAGAATGTTTGGGTTGGTTCCAGCAGCCAATAACAGACGTCCATTCTTAGTGACAGCGTCTGTGATTGGCTTTTGAGCCCCTCACACATATAGTAGTGTAAAAATTAATAAATAATTAAAAAATGACATAGCACTCCACAGTATTTTTCATTCTCAGCACAGATAAAGCGGACAGCTACGGATTGCCACCCAGAGCTGTCTAGCTTTACCTTGGCTGGCGATCAAATTACAGGGAAGCCCATTTTTTTCATTTAAATAAATAATACCATATTTTGATCACCAGCCAGGTAAAACCAGACAGCTGGGTGCTGGGATTCTCAGTGTGGAAAGGCCCAAGTGTTCTGCCCCCCCTTCCCCCACGCTGAAAACCATAGCCTATAGCTACCCCTGGAAATGACACATTCATCGTAGTGCCATTTTCCAGGAGCTTTACCCAGCTCTTCCAGCGACCCTTGCAGTGGTGGCATGCTGGGTATTAATGTGATTAATGCCAGATTTGTATTTCAAGCTGATACTAAGCCCAAAATTAATGATGTCACACCAAATTAAACATGGCCACCATAAATTTCTAGGAAACATAATAAAAAACACAGCACAGAGAAAATGTTTTCATTAGAAATAAAACACAAAACATATTTAGGGACTTCATCTTTATTAGAAAAAATAATCTGACTCAATCCATGTCTTCTTATCTTCTTCAGGTCTGCAACATCTCTCTGTCATCAGACAAATACCATCTGCTGTCAGAGAGAGTAGGCACAGAATGACATTGGAGCACAGCCGTAAAGTGAGTGCTATTGTCATGACTGTGCTCTGATGTTATTCTGCGCTGTGCTGTAAGTGGTGATGTCACCCTTGGAAAGCATTACCGTTACTATGGCAACACTGTCAGGGTGAGCTCAATATGCTACTCCCTAGTGCCAACGAATTAATGAGCCAGCGGTAACTGAGCTCAACATGATGATGTTGCCACAGTAACCGCAACGCTTTACAAGGGTAACGTCACTGCTTATCAACACTATTGTAAGCGAGTCACTTCCGGTTCTGCGCAGTGTGCATTCCAAAGCCGGGCTGCACACACAATACCCCCCACACTGCGCAGGACTGGAAATCACAAGGAGTAGGTGGGAATTTGAAATCAGCAGCGCCCTCATGAATGAATAATCACGCCCACCAGGACGTGATTGCAACGAGAAGGTGGGGAAGAGCTGACCCGGAGAGACTGCCCACCCGACAACCAGCCAGATAGGAATGCTCACTCGACAGTTTACATGAAAGTGTATAAATCGCTTTGTGCCAATTATATAATTGCACATTTAGGTCAGAGGGGGGGAGGTTAGTAATGTAGTTGGAAGCTGCAGGGACATGCAGTGATAGGTTAAGGGGGTTAAACTAGATTACAGGTTCCCTTTAATCAAAACTGCACCCTAGTAAGTGACATATTGCTGGAATCAGGGACTTTGCCACTACATTACGCTGCTTTTAAATGGGGTAGTAAAACCCTGGTGATAGATTTCCGTTAATATAAGCAAAAGTTATTTAAAGAATAAAAATGGACATGACATTGCCCATAGTTCTGGTTAATTTGCATTTGTGTGCCTTTATATTTGCCACTGTACAAATATTACTCGAAATACAGTCATGGCCAAAAGTTTTGAGAATAATACAAATATTAATTTTAACAAAGTCTACTGCTTCAGTTTTTCGCATATACTCCAGAATGTCATAAAGAGTGATCAGCTTAACAGCAATTACTTGCAAAGTCAATATTTGCCTAGAAAATGAACTTTAACCCCCAAAACACATTTCAACATCATTGCAGTCCTGCCTTAAAAGGAGCAGCTAACATTGTTTTAGTGATTGTTCCATTAACACAGGTGTGGGTGTTGATGAGGACAGGGCTGGCGATCAATCAGTCATGATTAAGTAAGAATGACACCACTGGACATTTTAAAAGTAGGCTGGTGCTTGGTATCATTGTTTCTCTTCAGTTAACCATGGTTATCTCTAAAGAAACACGTGCAGCCATCATTGCACTGCACAAAAATGGCCTAACAGGGAAGAGTATTGCAGCTAGAAAGATTGCACCTCAGTCAACAATCTATCGCATCATCAAAAACTTCAAGGAGAGAGCTTCCATTGTTGTCAAAAAGGCTCCAGGGCGCCCAAGAAAGACCAGCAAGCGCCAGGACCGTATCTTAAAACTGTTTCAGCTGTGGGATCGGACTACCAGCAGTGCTGAGCTTGCTCAGGAATGGCAGCAGGCTGGTGTGAGTGCTTCTGCACGCACTGTGAGGCAGAGACTCTTTGAGCAAGGCCTGGTTTCAAGGAGGGCAGCAAAGAAGCCACTTCTCTCCAGAGAAAACATCAGGGACCGACTGATATTCTGCAAAAGGTACGGGGAGTGGACTGCTGAGGACTGGGGTAAAGTCATTTTCTCTGATGAATCCACTTTTCGATTGTTTGGGACATCTGGAAAACAGCTTAATCGGAGCAGAAGAGGTGAGCGCTTTCACCAGTCTTGTCTCATGCCAACTGTAAAGCATCCTGAAACCATTCATGTGTGGGGGTTGCTTCTCAGCCATGGGAATTGGCTCACTCACAGTCTTGCCTGAAACACAGCCATGAATAAAGAATGGTACCAGAATGTCCTCCAAGAGCAACTTCTCCCAACCGTCCAAAAGCAGTTTGGCGCCCAACAATGCCTTTTCCAGCATGATGGAGCACCTTGCCATAAAGCAAAGGTAAAAACTAAATGGCTCAGGGAACAAAACATATAGATTTTGGGTCCATGGCCTGGAAACTCCCCAGATCTTAATCCCATTGAAAACTTGTGGTCAATCATCAAGAGACGGGTGGATAAACAAAAACCAACAAATTCTGCCAAAATGCAAGCATTGATTATGCAAGAATGGACTGCTATCAGTCAGGATTTGGTCCAGAAGTTGATTGAGAGCATGCCAGGGAGAATTGCAGAGGTCCTGAAGAAGAAGGGTCAACACTGCAAATATTGACTTGCTGCATTAACTTATTCTAACTGTCAATATAACCTTTTGGTACTCATAATATGATTGCAATTATATTTCTGAATGTGATATAAACATCAGACAAACACAAATAAAAACCAGAGGGCAGCAAATCATGTGAAAATATAATTTTGGTGTCATTCTCAAAACTTTAGGCCATGACTGTACAGAGGTTTATTTTGTATTGTTTGAAATAGGCACTTAAAGAGGTTATAAACTACTCGGACCACTCCCTTTTCAATAGATATATTTTCCCCAAGTAAGATGTTAACACCTATGATCATATTTGATGTGGGTGCAGTTACATAGTTGTTGGCACTGTTTGTCTCAGGACTCACATGACAATGTTATGTCACGTGATCCTTGTGACTAGAGATGAGCGAGTATGCATGCCACTACTCGGTACTCCCACGAATATCTCGGTAGTCCGAGTACTCGGTGAGTACCGAGTAATCTCACAATACTCTTGCTATGCTCGGGGTCCACCTCCCTGCATGTTGGCGCTCTTTACAGAGCCAGCCCGCATGCAGGGATTGGCTGACAGACACTATAATGCCACAGCCATGTTGGTTGTGGCATTACAGTGATTGGCTGGCCGCACAGCGTCATCAGATCTTTATAAGACCTGACCGCGCTGTGCTCGTCACTCTGCGCCATTAGACAGTCAGTGTAGGAAGAGCTGCTGCTGATTAAGGGACAGATTTGTGGCCTTTCAACTAGTGTAGGCACAGGGCTGCCAGTCTACTTACCACAATATTCCTTCTGAGGACTAATAGAGCAGTATACAGGCAGGCAGAGAGGCAGGGTATATACCAAACTTCACTGTGCCAGTATACCAGCCTGCATCGCATCTGGGGCTGGTTTCCAGGCTCATCCATCCCAAAAACCGTGCTTTTAGGGATTTATTTAGCTCACTATAGGCAGGAGTAGGTTTTAGCTCAAATTAGGGTACACCAATTTGTGCTAAAAACCAACTCTTGTCTGCACTAATTTAGCATCTAATTGCTGCTACTCTCTGTTGCAGCGTAAATTAGGATACGCCAAAAGACGCGCTATTATAGTCAGCGTTTGTGTCTGACTAGTCCACCTGCAGGGCCTTAATTTCAAAATTTAGGGTCGTACTAAAAACCTACTCTTGTCTGCACTAATTTTGGATCTAAGTGCTGCTATTGTAGGTTGCAGCGTTAATTAGGGTACACCAAAAGCCTCGTGCTAAAAACCTACTCTTGTCTGCACTAATTTGGCATCTAAGTGCTGCTACTGTAGGTTGCAGCGTTAATTAGGGTACACCAAAAGCCTCGTGCTAAAAACCTACTCTTGTCTGCACTAATTTGGCATCTAAGTGCTGTTACTCTCTGTTGCAGCGTAAATTAGGATACGCCAAAAGACTCGCTATTATAGTCAGCGTTTTGTCTGACTAGCCACTGCAGGGCCTTAATTTAAAAATTAGGTCGTACTAAAAACCTACTTTGTCTGCACTAATTTGGATCTAAGTGCTGTATTGTAGGTTGCAGCGTTAATTAGGGTACACCAAAAACTCGTGCTAAAACATCTTGTCTGCACTATTTGGCTCTAGTGTGCTACGTAGGTTGCAGCGTTAATAGGTACACCAAAAGCCTCGTGCTAAAAACCTACTCTTGTCTGCACTAATTTGGCATCTAAGTGCTGTACTCTCTGTTCAGCGTAATTGATACGCAAACTCGATTAAGTAGGTTTTGTTGACTATCCTCAGCTATTAAAATGGCGCTAACTACTTTCTGCCTAATTTTGGATTAGTGTGCATGTAGTTGCAGCGTTAATAGGGTACACAAAGCCTGTGTAAAACTACTGTCTGCACTAATTGATAGCGCTACTGTAGGTTGCAGCGTTAATTAGGGTACACCAAAAGCCTCGTGCTAAAAACCTACTCTTGTCTGCACTAATTTGGCATCTAAGTGCTGTTACTCTCTGTTGCAGCGTAAATTAGGATACGCCAAAAGACCGTATTTAGTCAGCGTTTGTGTCTGATAGTCCACTGCAGGGCCTTAATTTAAAAATTAGGGTCGTGCTAAAAACCTACTTTGCTCATAATTTTGATCTAAGTGCTGCTACTTTGGTGCAGCGTTAATTAGGGAACCAAAAACTTTCTTACTATTTGTTGCATATTTGCATCATAGTCCTGAGGGTTACTCAAAATTAGGGTTACAAAACCTACTTGCTAGCAAATTCTTTCTAGCTTCTATTGGTTCCTAAGTGCTGTTACTCTCTGTTGCAGCGTAAATTACGATACGCCAAAAGACTCGCTATTATAGTCAGCGTTTGTGTCTGACTAGTCCACCTGCAGGGCCTTAATTTAAAAACTTGGGGTCGTGCTAAAAAACCTACTCTTGTCTGCACTAATTTTGGATCTAAGTGCTGCTACTGTAGGTTGCAGCGTTAATTAGGGTACACCAAAAGCCTCGTGCTAAAAACCTACTCTTGTCTGCACTAATTGGCATCTAAGTGCTGCTACTGTAGGTTGCAGCGTTATTAGGGTACACCAAAAGCCTCGTGCTAAAAACCTACTCTTGGCTGCACTAATTTGGCATCTAAGTGCTGTTACTCTCTGTTGCAGCGTAAATTAGGATACGCCAAAAGACGCGCTATTATAGTCAGCGTTTGTGTCTGAGTAGTCCACCTGCAGGGCCTTAATTTAAAAACTTAGGGTCGTGCTAAAAACCTACTCTTGCCTGCACTAATTTTGCATCTAAGTGCTGTTACTCTCTGTTGCAGCGTAAATTAGGATACGCCAAAAGACTCGCTATTATAGTCAGCGTTTGTGTCTGACTAGTCCACCTGCAGGGCCTTAATTTAAAAATTTAGGGTCGTACTAAAAACCTACTCTTGTCTGCACTAATTTTGCATCTAAGTGCTGTTACTCTCTGTTGCAGCGTAAATTAGGATACGCCAAAAGACTCTCTATTGTAGTCAGCGTTTGTGTCTGACCAGTCCACCTGCAGGACCTTAATCTCTAATCTCAGTGATGTGCTAAAAACTAAATCTTGTCTGCATTCATTTAACATTTGTGTGCGGCAGCAGTGGCTTGTAGCTCCAAGTAGTGTACGCCAAAACACGCTATACGCGTCAGCATTTGTGTCTGACCGTTCCAGCTGCCGGGATTAAAACGCTCTAATCTGTAATCTCACTGTCCAGCTACAAACCAACTCTTGTCTGCATTCATTTACCATTTTTGTGTGGCAGGAGGGGGTTGTAGCTCCAATTTGTATACCCCTAAACACAGCGTTTGTGTCTGACTAGTCCACCTGCAGGGCCTTAATTTAAAAATTTAGGGTCGTACTAAAAACCTACTATTGTCTGCACTAATTTTGGATCTAAGTGCTGCTATTGTAGGTTGCAGCGTTAATTAGGGTACACCAAAAGCCTCGTGCTAAAAACCTACTCTTGTCTGCACTAATTTGGCATCTAAGCACTGCTACTGTAGGTTGCAGCGTTAATTAGGGTACACCAAAAGCCTCGTGCTAAAAACCTACTCTTGTCTGCACTAATTTTGCATCTAAGTGCTGTTACTCTCTGTTGCAGCGTAAATTAGGATACGCCAAAAGACTCGCTATTATAGTCAGCGTTTGTGTCTGACTAGTCCACCTGCAGGGCCTTAATTTAAAAATTTAGGGTCGTACTAAAAACCTACTATTGTCTGCACTAATTTTGGATCTAAGTGCTGCTATTGTAGGTTGCAGCGTTAATTAGGGTACACCAAAAACCTCGTGCTAAAAACCAACTCTTGTCTGCACTAATTTGGCATCTAAGTGCTGCTACTGTAGGTTGCAGCGTTAATAAGGGTACACCAAAAGCCTCGTGCTAAAAACCTACTCTTGTCTGCACTAATTTGGCATCTAAGTGCTGTTACTCTCTGTTGCAGCGTAAATTACGATACGCCAAAAGACTCGCTATTATAGTCAGCGTTTGTGTCTGACTAGTCCACCTGCAGGGCCTTAATTTAAAAACTTGGGGTCGTGCTAAAAACCTACTCTTGTCTGCACTAATTTTGGATCTAAGTGCTGCTACTGTAGGTTGCAGCGTTAATTAGGGTACACCAAAAGCCTCGTGCTAAAAACCTACTCTTGTCTGCACTAATTTGGCATCTAAGTGCTGCTACTGTAGGTTGCAGCGTTAATTAGGGTACACCAAAAGCCTCGTGCTAAAAACCTACTCTTGGCTGCACTAATTTGGCATCTAAGCACTGCTACTGTAGGTTGCAGCGTTAATTAGGGTACACCAAAAGCCTCGTGCTAAAAACCTACTCTTGTCTGCACTAATTTGGCATCTAAGTGCTGTTACTCTCTGTTGCAGCGTAAATTAGGATACGCCAAAAGACGCGCTATTATAGTCAGCGTTTGTGTCTGAGTAGTCCACCTGCAGGGCCTTAATTTAAAAACTTAGGGTCGTGCTAAAAACCCACTCTTGCCTGCACTAATTTTGCATCTAAGTGCTGTTACTCTCTGTTGCAGCGTAAATTAGGATACGCCAAAAGACTCGCTATTATAGTCAGCGTTTGTGTCTGACTAGTCCACCTGCAGGGCCTTAATTTAAAAATTTAGGGTCGTACTAAAAACCTACTCTTGTCTGCACTAATTTTGCATCTAAGTGCTGTTACTCTCTGTTGCAGCGTAAATTAGGATACGCCAAAAGACTCTCTATTGTAGTCAGCGTTTGTGTCTGACCAGTCCACCTGCAGGACCTTAATCTCTAATCTCAGTGATGTGCTAAAAACTAAATCTTGTCTGCATTCATTTAACATTTGTGTGCGGCAGCAGTGGCTTGTAGCTCCAAGTAGTGTACGCCAAAACACGCTATACGCGTCAGCATTTGTGTCTGACCGTTCCAGCTGCCGGGATTAAAACGCTCTAATCTGTAATCTCACTGTCCAGCTACAAACCAACTCTTGTCTGCATTCATTTACCATTTTTGTGTGGCAGGAGGGGGTTGTAGCTCCAATTTGTATACCCCTAAACACTCAGTATACTTGTGTCAGCGTTTGTGTCTGACCAGTATAGCTGCTGTAATTTAATCTTCAATCTCAGTATCCAGCTCAAAAACAACTGGTCAGCATTTTCAGTTGACAGGCGGGTGCGTTTATCTGTAATGATTCCACCTGCGGCAATAAAAACACGCTCTGACAAAATGCTAACGGCAGGGCAGGACTTCCAAAGCGTAGAGGGACAATTCCTGCTACGTGTTCAGTTTGGATACCCAATAATTAGAAGGCACAGAGGAATCTAGGAGCACTTTCGTACAATCGACAAGGTACTCCTTCAGCATCTTTACAAACTTTGCAGTCCTTGTGATAGTACCCTGCACCTGAGGGCCTGTGCTATGGGAGGGGCTAAGAAAACTCTCCCAGATCTTTGAGAGTTTTCCCCTACCTCTGCTGGATTTGATTTGTGCCTCTCTCGGCCGGACACCTTGGTTGTCCACCAAACCGCGACCTCTGCCGCAAGCGTTTTCAGAAGGGAATTTTTTGACTAATTCTGCAACTAGGGCCTTCTGGTACTGCAGCATTTTTGTAGACCTCTCCGCCTCAGGAATTATTATTATTATTATTTATTCATTTATATAGCGCTATTAATTCCATAGCACTTTGCATACATGAGTAATGCTGTCTGTCTTGGAGCTCACAATCTAAACATCCTATCAGTATGTCTTTACAATGTGGGAGGAAACCGGAGTACCCGGAGGAAACCCACGTAAACACGGGAGAACATACAAACTCCTTGCAGATATTGTCCTCTGCGTCCTTGGTGGGAATTGAACCCAGGACCTCAAGCCCAAGTGCTGGAAAGGCTGCAGTGCTAACCACTTGAGCCACCGTATAAGAGAAATAAAGTTCTCCTTGTAGCGTGGATCTAAAAGTGTCACCAACCAGTAATGAGTGTCCGCCAAGATGTTGATAACGCGAGGGTCACAAGACAGGCAGTATCACATAAAGTCAGCCATGTGCGCCAGACTGTTATCAGGCAAGACGTCAGGTCCTCAACAACAGGATGATTGACCATGCTATCTTCATCATCCTCCTCCTCCTCTCCCCTGTCCATCCGACGGTAAGATGGTTGTGCATGTATTACCGTCAATTCCGCATGAAAGTAGCTCCATTTCTTTATCCTCCTCCTCCTCGTAATAGTCCTCCAATGCACGTTGGGATGAGATGAGGCTGGGCTGTGTGTAATCACCCCGTACGGTTTATTGCTCCAACTCATCGTGCTCCGCCTGCAATGCATCATTTTTGATTTTGAGCAGACAGCATTTTAGAAAACAGAGAAGTGGGATGGTGAAGCTAATTATGGCATCATTGCCCCTCACCATCTTGGTGAAATCCTCAAAGTTTTGGAGGACGGTACATATGTCGGACATCCATGTCCACTCCTGAGGTCTTATGTGTGGAGTTTGAAACGTATACCGATGTCCTGGTTGATGCTGGTACTCAACAACTACCCTCTTCTGCTCACAAATCCTGACCAACATGTGCAGTGTGGAATTCCAATGCGTGGGGACATCACAGACCAGTCTGTGATACGGAATCTGCAAACGCTGCTGAAGGCTGGCAAGGGCGGCTGAAGCAGTAGGTGACTTTCTAAAATGGGCACACAGGCGGCGTACTTTTACTAGCAGATCAGACAGCTCCGGGTAGTATTTAAGAAACCGCTGAACCACGAGGTTGAGCACATGGGCCACGCATGGAACATGTGTCAGCTCGCCTCGCCTCAGAGCCGCCACCAGGTTCCAGGCATTGTCACACACGACCATGCCTAGCTGTAGGTTCAGCGGTGTGAGCCAGTGATCTGCCTGCTGTTTCAGTGCTTTCCACAACTCTTCAGGATTGTGGGGTTTGTCAGCTTCAGCACAGCCTGTTGCCGCTTAGCCAAGGCAGTGCTGCAGTGCTTCCAGCTTTGGACTGGTGTAGAGGGTGAAGTGAAGGAGGAGGAGGGTGGGATCATGAAGTTATGGAGCTGTACACTGTGGGTGAAACCCTAACTGAGTTAGGGCCTGCAATCCTTGGTGTCAGAAAGGACGTGTTCCGTCCCAAGCTCAGACTGGGTCCCGGCTTCCAGTGTGTCGACAGCGAGATGTACCGCCCTTGCCCACAACCAATTGTCCACGCGTCTGTGGTTAGGTGGACTTTTCCGAAAACTACGTTGTTAAAGGCACGTGTAATGTTTTGTGACTCGTGCTTGTGTAATGTGGTGACAACACACCGGAGAAATAGTGGCGGCTGGGGACCGAGTAACGTGGGACAGCCGCCACCATCAGGTAGCGGAATGCTTCCGTCTCCACTAGCCTAAAAGGCAACATTTCCAGCGCTAGCAGTGGCGAAATGTGTGCCTTTAGAATTGTGGCATGTGGGGCGTTGGCAGTGTATTTGCGCCTCCGTTCCAAAGATTGTTGTATGGATAACTGAACGCTGCGTTGGGACAAGGACATGGTTGATGATGTGGTATTTCTGCTTGTGCAACTAAAGGTGCAGGACAGGAGGCATCTTCGCGTGCAGCATGGACAGGGGATTGTCTTGCATGCACAACAGTGGGAGATGCAGCGGTGTCACCCGCAGACACTGCTCCTGGACTGTGGTGTGCATCCCACAAAGTCAGGTGCTTTGCTGCCATGTGCCTGATCATGCTGGTGGTAGTCAGGCTGATAGTTTTGCTACCCTGCTGATGCTGGCATGGCAGGTGTTGCAAATGGCCTTTTTGGAATTATCTGCAGACACCTTAAAAAACAGCCAGAGTCGGGAAGACCTAACAGTTGTACTGACAACTTCTGTCATGTTGTTGTTCCGGGGAACGGTTGCCTGCCTTATGCCTGCAGACACCACCTTGCTTCTTCCGGGCTGTTGTGATTTTTTGCCTCCCTCCCCCTGTGCACTGCTGTCCTTGCTCTGCATGTCCTCCTGCCAGGTTGGGTCACTTACTGGGTCATCCACCACGTCGTCTTCCACTTCCTTACCCTAGTCCTCCTGACTTTCTGGCAATTGTGTTTCATCATCGTCCACCTCTTGTTGCGACACATTCCCACCGTTGCCTTCATGAGACCGTGGCTGCTCAAATATTTGGGCATCGGTACATATGATTTCCTCATGACCCACTTCAAGTGGAGCTGGCGAGAGGCCAGAATCTAAGAATGGATAAGTGAACAGCCTTCAAAGTGTCCAAGTGTGGGATCAGTTATGTCCAGGGCCAGGCACTCGGCATGGTGGGAGGAAGGAGGATCAGGGTGTGGAATGTGCGGTCCAATCTCACGGCTAATGACACTTGACCGTGTGGAAGACAGGGTGCTTGTGGAGGTGCAAAACTGACTGGAAGCATTATCAGCTATCCAACTAACAACTTGTTTACACTGGTCTTGGTTTAATAGTGGTGTACTGCTGCGGTCCCCTACAAATTGGGACAAGAAAGGTCGAGCAAGATAATATTGGTGTTTGTCGTGGCGCAATTCGAGCTTGCACATGGCCTCAGCCTCTGCATGCACCACCATCACGTCCAGTACCTTGGCCCTTACCACCAGCCGTTCGCATTTTCAATGGTGTGCTGCCTATATACAGCTAAATGAAGGTGTCCAAAAGATGGTTTTAAGCTGGACAATGAGATGACAGATTAGAGATTAAATTACAGCAGGTATACCAGTCAGGCACAAACGCTGAGATGGGTATACTGAGTGTTTTGGCGTATACAAATTGGAGCTACAACCCCCTCCTGCCTCAAAAAAGGGTACATGAAGGCGGACAAGCTGACTCTGATCAAGATGAACAAGGGTTGGATTGGGCCAGACTTCACCACACCACCACCAAATGATAGTATAATTAAAATTTTGTGCCGGTAAATTGCCATGTACCTCCGCACACCCACATATGGGTGCACACTTCATGACTTTGGTTACTTGCTGATCTGCTCCTCCTTTTCCTCATCCTCCACCATCATATGATCAGTGCGCCCGTGGTTCATGATGCCATGAAAACATAATTTTTTTTACATCATATTTATGATGATGATGACCCTCACCGTTCAAATGTTAGGCAGTAGTTTCATGTATACCCCCCAGGGGTAAATGTTTAGGTCCATGCTTTCAGAATGGGCATTCCAAGTACAGTAGACCCGCTCCTTTGTAATGAGAACAATATTTAGAGGCTTTCCTCCATGTTTCTTTCAAGGGGCATTGAAGGGCCTCACAATTTTTGGCTTCCCTGCCTAGGGCAATACTAAAAAAGACACACTTGCTTACAATGGGCACATTTTTTGAAAAAGCCCTCATGAACGCCTCTATGCAGGGCATCTTGGTGCCTCCAAACCTTTGGCTTCCCTGCCTAGGGCAATACTACAAAAGATACACTTGCTTACAATGAGCACATTTTTTTAAAAGGCACTTATGCACGCCTCTATCCAGGGGCATATTGGTGTCTCCCAATTTTTGGCTTCCCTGCCTAGGGCAATACTAAAAAAGACACACTTGCTTACAATGGGTACATTTTTTGAAAAAGCCCTCATGCACGCCTCTATGCAGGGGCATCTTGGTGCCTCCAAACCTTTGGCTTCCCTGCCTAGGGAAATACTACAGCAGATACACTTGCTTACAATGACCACATTTTTTTAAAAGGCGCTCATGCACGCTTCTATCCAGGGCATATTGGTGTCTCCCAATTTTTGGCTTCCCTGCCTAGGGCAATACTAAAAAAGACCCACTTGCTTAAAATGGGCAAATTTTTGGAAAAGGCCCTCATGCACGCCTCTATCCAGGGGCATTGAAGTGCCTCCCAATTTTCGGCTTCCCTGCCCTAGAGCAATGCTACAAAACACACACTTCCTTATAATGGGCACATTATTTAAAAAGGCCTTCATTTACGTCTCTTACCAGCGGCATAGGAGTGCCACACACTTTTTAAAAAAAAAATCTTTCATATAATCCAAAAAACTAACATACACCAACTCTGTCTCACAAGTGGGTATGAGCCCTTAATATTTTTTCTTTCCCCTCCTGTTGATTTTAGTGCAGCAGTTGAGACTAGTTCTCCCGCCAGCCATCTCCATATTAAGGGCTAACATCAGGGCCATCTTATCTTGCTTGGTGACAGTTTGAAAGAACTCAAATAGAGACGGTAAGAAGATCGGGGCACAGCCGCAGGTGAGTGCAGGAGGTCACCTCTTCCCCACTCCTTATGAGCAGGGTACCCTGCTGTATTTGTCTCCCCTTGTGCCCCCTATCTGTTGTTTTGTGTAGTGCGCAATCTTTGGTCAGTGCGTCCACTGTCATGCACGGTAGCCGGACACCCCCTTAGTCCAGCGTGACATGTTCCCACACCAGAGGTGAGTATATTTCTTATTATTTTACTTGGGGGAAACATACTAATTCAGGAGGGGTGTCCGAGTAGTGGACAACCTCTTTAATGTATGTATACAATTTCAGATATAGTGGAAGCTTCCTGCTACAGCTTGCTGCCTTACAGTGAAGTTCCACTTACACATCAACTGAAATCTACTGAACCTGCCGATATCAACTGGCCAAGCCAACAGTCGAATGTTTATGGAGATCATTGACACCCCAAAAAAGTCAGGGGAAGATAAGGTTTCCACAGGCATGTTCTTTTTCATTTGACTGATATTCATCAATTTTGTATGGAGCCCTTTAACCCCTTAACGACATAGGACGTTGTGCAACGTCCTGTGTTTCTGCCCGTTCCCGACACAGGACGTTGCACAACGTCCTGGCAGATTTGAGCTGCTGCAGCTCCTGTGAGTGGGATCGCTCAGGTGTCACAGATGCTGCTGCTCTGTGACAACCTGTAGATGACCCCACAGGGGGTGGATTAACCCCCCCGTGCCCAGGACCCCTCCGATCGGCAGTTTAAAAGTGAAACTGCCGATCGGAGGGAATCATAGGGATTCACCCCTCCAGATCTGATTGAAGCTCTCCAATCAGATCTGGAGGGGCGGATCGACAAGTGCCCACCCCTCCACAGCCCCCTCCAGCACCAGGACCTACAGGGGCCCCCCCAGAACCGCCCGCCCCCCTCTATTGTTATGTATATGCCGGCGGGCTGCAGCCGCGGCTGCGCTCGCCGACCACAGTGCCTGGTCCCCTCCTACGGCCCCCCCTAGGCAGCCCCCCTCCAGGCAGCCCCCACCCCTCACCTCCTGCGGCGGGCTGCACACATCGGTGCACCCGCCGCTGCATCCGGCTGTGCAGCTCCTCGGCCGGCCGGTCGGTGGCCCCACCTCCTCTCCCCGCCTCCTCTCCCGGCCTCCTCCTGCTGATCGGTCTATCGAGAGGGAGGTAAGTATGTATGTTTGTATGTATGTATGTATCTATGTATCTATGTATGTATGTATGCATGTATGTATGTATGTATGCATGTATCTATGTATGTATGTATGCATGTATGTATCTATGTATGTATGTATGTATCTATGTATGTATGTATGTATGCATGTATGTATGTATGTATGTATCTATGTATGTATGTATGTATGTATGCATTTATCTATGTATGTATGAATGAATTGATGGATGGATGGATGATGGATGAATGGATGGGGGGTGCATGCGTGTGCGTGCGTGGACGTGAGCGTACATGAGCGTGCGTGGACGTGTGCGTGCGTGGACGTGTGCATAGATGGATGTGTGCGTGGATGTGCGTGCGTGGATGTCAGCATGCGTGCGTGGATGTGTGCTTGCGTGGATGTGCGTGCGTGGATGTGTGTGTGGATGCGCGTGGATGTGGATGTGCGTGTGTGGATGTGCGTGCGTGGATGTGTGCGTGCATGGATGTGCGTGCGTGGATGTGTGTGTGGATGTGCGTGGATGTGCGTGCGTGCGTGGATGTCCGCATGCATGCGTGGATGTGGATGTGCGTGGTTGTGTGCGTGCGTGGATGATGGGTGCATAGGTGGATGGATGGGTGCAACAAGGGATCAAGTGTCCTCTTGTTGTAGTCTCTGGGATCATAGTCATGGTGCACTGTATGACAGATCATTGTCATACAGTGCACCATAACTCTGACCCCAGAGGCTGTAGGAAGAGGACACTTGATCCCTTGCTGCAGTCTCTGGATTGAGCAGAGGCGATCGAGCGTCGTGGGACCTTCGTTGTGGACTACGTCGGAGGCGATCGAGCGTCGTGGGACCTTCGTTGTGGACTACGTCGGATCTTTATAATAAAGATGGAGTCCGAATTTTGTTTGTGTTTTTTTATCAAATAAAAAGATTTTTCTCTGTGTGTATTTTCTGACTATTTACCAGAGATTCCTAATGGCGGGTCTAACATTGGCCCTATATTATGAATCTCGGGCTTAGTTCCAGCTGCCAATAAAAAGCTGGCATTAACCCCTTTATTACCCAGTTTGCCACCGGCACCAGGGCAACTGGAGGAGTCTGGGTACAGCGCCAGAAAATGGCGCTTCAATGAATGCGCCATTTTCTGGAGCGGCTGCGGGCTGCAATTCGCAGCCTGGGGGGCCCAGAACGCTTGGGCCTCTCCATGCTGCGGATTCCAGCCCCCAGCTGCCTAGTTGTACCTGGCTGGACCAAAAATATGGCGGAGCCCCACGTAATTTTTTTTTTCTAGAATTAGTTCTAGAAAAAAAAAAAAAAGGGCTTTGCTGTATTTTTGGAAGCCAGCCAGGTACAACGAGGCAGCTGGGGGTTGGTGGCAATTCGTAGCTGCCAAGTTGTACCTGGCTGGACCAAAAATGTGGTGGAGCCCCACGCCATTTTTTTTCTAGAATTTAGTCCTAGAAAAAAAATAAAAATGGGCTTCGCTGTATTTTTGGTTGCCAGCCAGGTACAATGAGGCAGCTGGGGGTTGCTGGCAGTCCATAGCTGCCAAGTTGTACCTGGCTGGACCAAAAATATGGCGGAGCCTCACGCCATTTTTTTTCTAGAATTAGTCCTAGAAAAAAAATAAAAATGGGCTTCGCTATATTTAGATGCATAGTGAACACTTTGAACCCCCAAGTGCTTCACAAATTGATCCGAAAAAAGAAAATTTGTGTGAAAAAAAGTACTTTTTCCTTATTACGGATCAATTTGTGAAGCACGTGGGGGTTGAAAGAGCTCACTATGCATCTAGATGCATTCCTTGGGGGGTCTAGTTTCCAAAATGAGGTCACTTGTGGGGGAGCTCCAATGTTTAGGCACACATTGGCTCTCCATATGCGACATGGTGTCCGCTAATAATTCCAATTGTTAGCGGACACCATGTCGCGTATGGAGAGCCCCTGTGTGCCTAAACATTGGAGCTCCCCACAAGTGACCCCATTTTGGAAACTAGACCCCCCAAGGAACATATCTAGATGCATAGTGAGCACTTTGAACCCCCAGGTGCTTCACAAATTGATCCGTAAAAATTAAAAAAGAAAATTTGTGTGAAAAGAAAAGTACTTTTTCCTTCTTACGGATCAATTTGTGAAGCCCATGGGGGTTCCAAGTGCTCACTATGCATCTAGATGCATTCCTTGGGGGGTCTAGTTTCCAAAATGAGGTCAATTGTGGGGGAGCTCTAATGTTTAGGCACACATGGGCTCTCCATATGCGACATGGTGTCCGCTAATAATTCCAATTGTTAGCGGACACCATGTCGCGTATGGAGAGCCCCTGTGTGCCTAAACATTGGAGCTCCCCCACAAGTGACCCCATTTTGGAAACTAGAGCCCCCAGGGAACATATCTAGATGGGTTGTGAACATTTTGAACCCCCAGGTGCTTCACAAATTCATCTGTAAAATTGAATAAGTACTTTTTTTTCCACAAAAAAATTCTATTTTCATTTCTACAGATTATGTTGTGAAGCACCGGGGTGTTCAAAATGCTCACCACCCATCTAGATAAGTTCCCTGGGGGGTCTAGTTTCCAAAATGGGGTCATTTGTGGGGGAGCTCCAATGTGTAGGCACACAGGGGCTCTCCAAACGCAACATGGTGTCCGCTAACAATTTGACTGAAAAATCAGCTCAAATTGTTAGCGGACACCATGTCGCGTTTGGAGAGCCCCTGTGTGCCTATACATTGGAGCTCCCCCACAAGTGACCCCATTTTGGAAACTAGACCCCCCAGGGAACATATCTAGATGGGTGGTGAGCATTTTGAACCCCCTGGTGCGTCATAAATTAATCCGTAAAAATGAAAAAGTACTTTTTTTTCCATAAAAATTTTCTTTTTTCATTTTTACAGATTAATTTGTGAAGCACTGGGGTGTTCAAAATGCTCACCACCCATCTAGATATGTTCCCTGGGGTGTCTAGTTTCCAAAATGGGGTCACTTGTGGGGGAGCTCCAATGTTTAGGCACACAGGGGCTCTCAAAACGCAACATGGTGTCCGCTAACAATTTGACTGAAAAATCAGCTCAAATTTTTAGCGACACCATGTTGCATTTGGAGAGCCCCTGTGTGCCTACACATTGGAGCTCCCCCACAAGTGACCCCATTTTAGAAACTAGTCCCCCCAGGGAACATATCTAGATGGGTGGTGAGCTTTTTGAACCCCCACGTGCTTCACAAATTCATCCGTAAAAATGAAATAGTACTTTTTTTTCCACACAAATTTTCTTTTAGCCTAAATTTTTTCATTTTCACATGGGGAACAGGATAAAATGGATCCTAAAATTTGTTGGGCAATTTCTCCTGAGTACAGCGATACCTTATATGTGGTCATAAACCACTGTTTGGGCGCACGGCAGGGCTCAGAAGGGAAGGAGCGCCATTTGACTTTTTGAATGGAAAATTAGCTCCAAAAGTCAAATGGCGCTCCTTCCCTTCTGAGCCCTGCCGTGCGCCCAAACAGTGGTTTATGACCACATATGAGGTATCGCTGTACTCAGGAGAAATTGCCCAACAATTTTTAGGATCCATTTTATCCTGTTGCCCATGTGAAAATGAAAGAATTGAGGCTAAAAGAACATTTTTATTAGAAAAATTAAAATGACCATTTTTTCCTTCCACTTTGCTTTAGTTCCCATGAAGCACCTGAAGGGTTAATAATCTTCTTGAATGTAGTTTTGAGTAGCTTGAGGGGTGCAGTTTTTGGAATGGTGTCACTTTTTGGTGTTTTCTGTCATGTAAACCCCTCAAAGGGACTTCAAATGTGATGTGGTCACAAAAAAAATGGTTTTGTAAATTTTGCTGGAAAAATGACATATTGCTTATGAAGTTTGAACCTTATAACGTCCGAACAAAATTTTTTTTTTTTTCAAAAATTGTGCTGATGTAAAGTAGACAAGTGGGAAATGTTATTTATTAACTATATTGTGTCACATACCTCTCTGGTTTAGCAGAATAAAAATTCATAATTTGAAAATTGCAAAATTTTCAAAATTTTTGCCATATTTTTGATTTTTTCACAAATAATCGCAAAAATTATCGACCTAAATTTAATACTATCATGAAGCCCAATATGTCACGAAAAAACAATCTCAGAATCGCTAGGATCCGTTGAAGCGTTCCAGAGATATTACCTCATAAAGGGACAATGGTCAGAATTGACAAAAATGGCCTGGTCATTAAGGTCAAAATAGGCCCGGGGGTGAAGGGGTTAAACACATGACTGTATAAAGGAGGAACACAAAATGACTAGAACACTAAGTGAGCAATAATGTTTACATCATTACAAAGATGCCCACTCTTTCTCTCTTAAAACAGCTCAGAGTGAATAGACCAAAATATTACAAAGATAATATAGCACACAACAATTTTTTTCAAATACTTAGGTTTCCCCTAATTAAAGAACGTTAATGCTTGCTATAGATTAAAACCTATGTGTATATTCAATGATTCATGTAAGCCAAACTAGAACTTGTAATAACGCATGATCTCCTGTTATCCACATAAACATGCAAGCATTCATGCAAGGAATGCACAAAATGGCCATTCTTTGGCTGATTAGATCTTTTATATGTTTTTTTTTTCTTTCATTTACTGAGTCTCAGCCACTGCTTGCAGTATGTTATTGTTTGTGATTGTGCCTACAGCATTACAGTCTATAACTTAGCTTAGGCCCTCTTCACATCACGTTTTGCGCCTGTCTGTGTGGATATTGTTTTTTGAAGGACGACACGGACAGGAACGTATTCTTGTAACGGATGGTAATTATGCTCCTGGATCCTGGTTTTTGAAGGATCCGTTTTGTGCATGGTAATCGGTGGAGCCATAGCAAATAATGAGAGCGAGAGATATCTCCAGGACAGGATTTGGGCTGGGAGGACAAGTGAATTTGTTCGGAGCATGCTGGATCCAGGAAACAATACCTTATTTTCCCAGATCCAGCTCCATAGACCCCCTTGTTATGTGCTCCGGATCGCGCCAGATTCGTTTCTGTCCGTTTTAGTCCAGTGCGTCCAAAAACTGTGCGGTCTCCGATTCTGGGTCCCAGAAAAAAACAGGAGAAAAATGAACCCCAGACTGTATTCACATAAATGAATGGCCATATATGACCAATCCGGCACCATCGGGATACAAGGGAGGCAAAACAGGATCCTGCCTATCCATTTAAAAACGGATAGACCCGGATCCCCAAAACGATGGTATGAAGCCAGCCTTAGTAAAATGATCGACTCTTGCTATCAACTTGAGCAGAGTCATTGAAGTCAGAAATTTGTCTACAGTGCTGTCAATGTGACATCAGCATTGAAGACAATAACAGACACTGGGAGCAGCAGTTGGAGGGCAGGGGCTACTTTGATCTGACATAAAAATGAGTATCATTGTCAGCACTTAATGCCGCATAAATAGGAACATTATTACTTATCACATAATTCTGTACAAAGGACAAAATGCTCGAACATACCGTTTCTGTCAGTGGTTGTCTGCATGTTTAAACAGACCAATAAACGAATGCTATGTCGCCAATTTTCTGAGTAAATTTATTTCCAGGTGCTATTGACATGATTTTCTCACCAAGTGAAATCCATTCAATAAAGATAAAGATGAATCAAACCATAGATGTCCATAAATTTACTGAAGAAATGTCTCAGGGACAACTATTGAACACACTTACTGAAATGTATTTAATACTCTGTACAAAGCCTTTGTGAAGACAGATTCAAGACATGTCCTGTATGGTCAAACTGGTCACATACATTGTTCAGGTTTGATTTGGACCATTCTTTCACGCAAACATTCTTCAAATCCTGAAGGTTCCATGGGCTCCTTCTATAAACTTTGACCTTAAGGTTCCTTCCATAAATCTTCTATTTTATTCAGGTCAGGTGATTGGTTAGGTCATTTTAGGAGTTTTATTTTGTTTCTCTGAAACCAATTGAGAGTTTTCTTGGCTGTGTTCTTAGAATGATTTTCTTGCTCATATGTCCACCCTTTCTTCATCTTCATCATCTTGGTAGATGGTAGTAGAGTTCTATACAAAATGCCTCAGTAAATTTGCCCATGCATCCTTCCATCAATCATTGTTTGCCAGAATGGTATGTTGAAAAACAGCTCCATGCCACTATTTTCACACCTATAAACTTCAATGTTAATATGGTGTTTTTGGGGTGATATGCAGTTCCTTTTGGCCTACAAACATAGTATGTATTTGTCCATCCAAATGGAGATTTTCCACCCATATTCCCAATAGACAATAGTTGTACAGTAACACTACTCCGCTTTTCACCCAATAGGGTGTTGTTATGTGTGTTCACTATCCATAATTTGTAATGTCTTTTCTACACTTTTTAATGACAATAATAAAGATGTGAGATTTTTAAGACTTAAAAGCAGAGTAGTGTTACTGTACAACTATTGTCTATTGGGAATATGGGTGGAAAACCTCCATTTGGATTTACCAAGTGTATTGATGTACGTAGAAGGAGATGGTTTTGGCAGACCATTGGAAAGCCATACTGCCTGTGGTTAGCCCTGTTTTTGATAGTATGTATTAGGCATCCAAGGTGTTCCATTTTGGTCTCAGCTGGCCAAATAATATTTTCTCAGTGTTTCACAGGTTTGTCTAACTGTTGAGCAAATTTTAAATGCTCTTGACCATGCTTTTTGTTCAGCAATGGAGTCTTGTGTGTTGAGCATGCATACAGGCCATGGAGGTTGTGTGCTTTACTTGTTGTTTTATTTGTACCTGCTGATTCTAGATCATTCTTTAGCTCTCCACAGCTGCTCCTTGTTTCTTGGTCAACTATTCTGATAACCATTTTCACTCTGTCTGAAAAGTTGCAGGAAACACCTGGTTGTGGCTGGTTTATGCTGAAATTATGTTTTTTCAACTTCTGGATTATGATCACAACAATGCTCACTGGAAACTTCAGTAGTTTATAAATTCTTTTGTAATCAATGCCATCAGTATGTTTTCTAATAATAAGGTTGCCAAAGTCTGGAGACAGCTCACTGATTTTACCCATAGTGAAATGTTTCTTGTGTTGCATCTTGGTAATGAGATACCATTTTATAGGTCATCAGTTGAACAAGAAGATATTTGTTTTCACTAAGTGGCAGGTTTGCTTTCTAATTTTTAGATTTCAGCTGGTGTCATGACTTTCCACAAATTTTTGTACCTCTCTTTCTTTATGTATTCAATACTTGGTGTATGTAGATTACCCTTAGGCGGCCGTCACACGCTGCAATATCTTAAACGATATCGTTTAAGTGATCTGCTTTTTGATCGCTTAAGCGATATCGTTTGTGCATCATTACGTGCGATCAAGCGATTTTACAATGTAAAATCGCTTGATCGTGACATCGCAGATATGAGAGCAGGAGCTCATATCTAGCGATGAACGATGTAACAATCTGCTTCATCGTGGTGTGTGACACCACGATGAACGATGTGTGGCGCCTAGTAACCCGATGTGTACCATAGTTACCAGCGATCTCGCTGGCCCACATCGCTGGTGAGTCTGTCTGTGTGACAGCTCACCAGCGATGTGAACGATATTGTAAGTGATCGCGCGTGCATGTGATCGCTTACAATATCGTTCAAGATATTGAAGCGTCTGACGGCCGCCTTACCAAGATATGCTTTGCAATTTATTTACTATTCAACTAGTTATATACTAAGTTGCATCATGCTTCTTTGGATCTAGTTTTATGCCTGGCTGTTCACTAGTCCCAATGTGCACAGCTATAAATTCATATGTGTTAGCCAGCTTCTCTAATATCTGTTTTTAATTGATTTATGGATTCTCTAAATTTGTAATTTTTACCCTAATGTGCTTCTATTCCATGCATTTACATAAAAATTGCAGGGTTTTCAAAATATGATTAGGAATTTACAGTCAGGACTCTGTTGTTCAAATTTGTAAAAGTCAGGCTAGATCAAGTGCATCATTATCATTACAATAATTGCAATTCTCATGTGTTCAAGTGCCCATTACTAAACAAACACAGACTAAATTTTAATGAAACTAAGTACCTTACTTTTCTTTTGTTAACATAGAGTAGCACAACAAGCTTAATGATAACAAGTCTCACATGAGGCACAAGAGTTTGATGGTAGCAATACATACTAGGACAGAAAATAAACAGTTTTAGCATACAGCTATTGCTCTTGCATGGATCATTGTTGAGCTTCAAACACGGGCTTACATATTACTCTCAGGGTCCCATAACAAAATGTCTATTTACGGCCAACCCCCCAAAAAAACATTATAAACATACTGCCAAGTAGGTGAGGTCTAGGGATAAGTGAGTAGTGAAATATTCAGACTCGCTGGATTCGTAACAAGTAGGTTCTAATACTCGCATATTCATTGCAAGTAGCGAGTAAAATGCAAGTCAATGGGAAACATGAGTAATGTTCAGCCTATCCCCTATGGTAATGTGTAAATGACCAGTCACCACAAAAACAGCTGTGCTGGCTGAATCTGACATGTGCAGTACCGTGCGTGCTTTTCTGCATACAAATAACACTGTAAGGGTATGTGCACATCAGTGGTTTTGTGGGCTGTTTTTTAGCGTTTTCCGTCGGCGGTTTCCGCTGAGTTTTATTTTAATGTATGTTAATCCTAGCCACCGGTTGGATTAACATGCTAGTCAATGGAGTTTAGAAAACGCTGTCTACATTAGAACGGTTTTTTTATTGTCGTTTTCAGTTTATTCACCGGTTTTCCACCGGTTTTCAAAGATAGAGCAAGTGACTTCTTTTCAGCATTTTTCCAGCGGTTCCAGCTGAACAAGTGCACCAAAGACCAGTCTGGAACTCGCTAAGAAAAACGCCAGGGAAATCGCCAAGAACACGCTGTACAAACGCTTATAACCCGATCGCAAATCGTTAGCAAAACGCTAACAAAACGAGGGACACTGCCGAGTTCAGAAAACTCAGTTTCTGCCATTCTCCACCGGTTCCCGGTCGGTCTGCAAATATGCAAAAACGACTGATGTGCACATACCCTAACAGCAAAAAAATTGGCCAGCAGAGCTAAATGTGACCCCAAAAATAGCTAGGAAAACTCACTACTCCCTGACCTTTCAGCTCTGAGAAGAGGTGAGATATTGAAGTTCTATGTATGCACTGTAACGCTCCTGCCTGTCTCCCTGCACTACAGTCACCTATTACTAAAATACTCTAGGTGGCTCTCAAAAGAGCTTTTGAGTTTTTAAGATGATTGATAGAGGATTTGCAAACACATAACTACACTCTCCCTAGCAGCTGCTGACACTCTCCCTACGCTAGTACTATGCTGTGTTCTGGTTGCAACGTGTACAAGATGGCGGTGGAAGGGCTTAAATAGAGCCTATGACTCATGTATCACACAGCGAGGCCAGCCAATCACAGTAATGCCACAACTAAGATGGCTGCGGCATCACTGTGATTGGCTAGCAAGCCCAGCATGTTTACTGGCTGCAAACATGCTGGGCAGGAGATACGTATATTGCAAGGTGAGCAGTGAAATATTCGCTATGTCTCGAGTACCATGAGTACCCCATTACTCGCCGAGTAATGAACACTTAAGGCCACGTTACACACACAGATATCTGTGACCAACTTCTGAACAGATCTCTGGTTGCAGTGAAATCATGGACACATTGTTCCATTTTGTGGCTGTGTACAAATGTAACAATGTGTCCATGATTTCACTGCAACCAGAGATCTGTTCAGAAGTTGGTCACAGATATCTGTGTGTGTAACGTGGTTTTTACAAGTATACTCGGTCATCCCTAGTGAGGTAATATCTCTTAAGGCCACGTTACACACACAGATATCTGTGACCAACATCTGAACAGATCTCTGGTTGCAGTGAAATCATGGACACATTGCTCCATTTTGTGCACAGCCACAAAATGGAACAATGTGTCCATGATTTCACTGCAACCAGAGATCTGTTCAGATGTTGGTCACATATATCTGTGTGTGTAACGTGGCCTTGAGGGCCGCTTTACACACACAAATATCTGTGACCAGCTTCTGAACAGATCTCTGGTTGCAGTGAAATCATGGACACATTGTTACATTTGTACACAGCCACAAAATTTTGTGTCTGTGTACAAATGGAACAATGTGTCCATGATTTCACTGCAACCAGTAAGTTGTTCAGAAGTTGGACAGATAAGTTGGTGTGTGTAAAGTGGCCATTAGCTTTTATAAACAAGGAGATAAGCCATGTATTGTGGAGCACACACAGCAAGTTCACACGCTGCATTTTTGCAGCTTTTTTTGAAGATCCATAAATCTAGTAACATGCAGTGCCGTTTGGATCCCTAGCCATGGCAATGCATTTCCTGATTTAATGTTCATATGCTCTGTCTTTTTGAGGATCCGTTTTCACTGCAAAGCGGATCCACAAAAAGAATGAGCACATCAATTTTTTGGCGCTTTTGAGAATGCACTTTTCAATTGCCCCCAGTATAGAATGGACTGCAAAAAAGGGCATTCTGAAGAGAGCACTGTGTGAATGGTGATGTGCTTTTTTTTGCAAAGGTGCATCCATTTTACGGATCCTAAAAAAAATGCTGCAAAAACGCAGCTAAATGCAGCCTGTGAACCCAATCTAATTATGGCTCTGTTGAAGCCTCTAAGTGTTTGCAACTGTGGTACCCATTTCATTGCAAATATAAAGTATAATATTCCCAAAAATGCTCTCATAGTGAATCCCTCCAAACTTTCATCCCACAGTCTGCTCACATTTAGGTGGCTTTGTAGTGCCATCAAAAATCTTCCCACCGTTCATTTTAATATAGGGAATTTCAAAATACCAGCTCTGTGTGAGTACTCCATATACTTGTGACAACCTCAGCCACGAACTGGTTGCATGAGCTTTGAGTTTATCTGGTCCAGTAGGCCTAAACAGATCACTGACCTACCTGACTAGTTTTTTTGGTAATACTCCACGAAACCGATAGTGGTCGAACCTCTGTGTGGCGGGCATAACATTGATGGGAACACTTGCATGAGCTTTGAGTTTGTCCGGCCCAGTAGACCTCATCAGGTCACTAACCTACCTGACTAGTTTTTTTGGTAATGCTCCACGAAACTGATGGTGGTTCCACCTGTATGTGTGGGGGCATGACATTGATGGGAGCGCTTGCATGGGCTTTGAATTATTCCGGCTCAGTGGGCCTAAACAAGTTACTGACCTACCTGACTAGTTTTTTTTGTAATACTCCACAAAACTGATAGTGGCCCCATCTGTGTGTGGCGGGGCATAACATTGATAGGAGTGCTTACTTGAGCTTTGAGTTTATCCGGCCCAGTAGATCTAAACAGATCACTGACCTACCTGACTAGTTTTTTTGGTAATACTCCACGAAACTGATAGTGGCCCCACCTGTATGTGGCGGAGCATAACATTGATGGGAGGGCTTGCATGAGCTTTGAGTTTATCCAGCCCAGTAGGCCTAAACAGGTTACTGACCTTCCTCTCTATTATTTCCTGTATTACTCCACAACACTGATACTTGTCCTACCTGTACATGGCAGGGTATAACATTGATAGGAGCGCTTACTTGAGCTTTGAGTTTATCCGGCCCAGTAGACCTAAACAGATCACTGACCTACCTGACTAGTTTTTTCGGTAATACTCCACGAAACTGATAGTGGTCCCACCTGTATGTGGCGGGGCATAACATTGATGGGAGCGTTTGCATGAGCTTTGAGTTTATCTGGCTCAGTAGACCTAAACAGGTCACTGACCTACCTCTCTATCATTTCCTGTAATACACCACGACACTTATAGTTGTCCCACCCGCGTGTGGCGGGGCATAACATTGATGAGTGCGCTTGCATGGGCTTTGAGTTAATTCGGCCGAGTAGGCCTAAGCAGATCACTGAACTACCTGACTAGTTTTTTTGGTAATACTCCACGAAACCGATAGCAGTCCCACCTGTGTGTGTCGGTGCATATCATTGATGGGAGCGCTTGTAAGAGCTTTGAATTTATCTGGCCCATAAGGCCTAAACATGTCACTGACCTATCTGACTATTTTTTTTCACTAATATTCCACAAAACTTTTAGTTCTCCCACCTGTGTGTGGCAGGGCATAACATTGATGGGAGCGCTTGCATGAGGTCTGAATTTATCCGGCCTAGTAGGCTTAAACAGGTCACTGACTTACCTCTCTAGTTTTTCCTGTAATACTCCACAAAACTTATAGTTGCTGAGCAATGTTTAACCTTGCAATGCTAGGCCAGGTCCTGTTCCAGAAACCAGTGCCATGCAGGCAGGCTGGGCCATTCAGCAATTTTTGGTCTGGGACAATTGATGCCATTTTGCTGGGGTCTGACCCTTTGGGAAGAGTGAGGACTCTTCTTGGGGTCGGCTTGCTGTGTGGTACATGATTTGAGAAGGGCTGACATGAGACCTATGTCCCATCCTCCTTTTACTCCTCCACCTCTTTTTACCTAATGTAGAAAACTACTGCCACTTTTCCCCTGTAACTCATCCATTTGTCAATTCAAAGTCAGTTTCACTCACCTCTGAAATTTTAGGTGAATGTTAACCACCTTTTATTTTGAAGTGCTTTGGAAGAGTGTGAAAGTTGGCACAGACTGTGTCTTGTGCACCTATGCTACGCCATGAGACTATTTGTACTGTGGGTAGATTGTTGTCACTTTTCCTGTTTTTTTTGTGGTCTATTCTGAGTAGTTTGGCAGCTTTTAGACACTTTTGAAAGTGTTTTCTATGTGTTTGCTGAAGCCTGCCATTGATTCCAACGGGGTTTGAAGGTGTTCAACGAACATTCGACGAACAATTCATTGAAAACACACCAATTTAGTGAATCGAATTCGAACACTTAAGTGGTGAGTCATCACTATTCAGCACCGCTGCGTACGGCGGTGGCCAAACATGTGCAATCCCCTATGTTTAACAAGGAGACGCACGGTGTATGCGTTCGCTTGCATATGGACACTTTTGTGTCCACATGTGTTCTTTTTCAGAGCATAGAAAATGCAACTTGTTGCATTTTCTGAGCGTCCGAATATGTATGAATCTTACACAAGCCTCTGCAAGTGTAGAAATCATACATGGAGCCCAATGAGAACGCACTGCCATCCAGATGGCAGTTACATAAATGAATGCACAAACAAAATCTCTTCTCTTTTTCTCTCTCTCTCTCTCTCTCTTCCCGACCGCTGTATAATAGGCTACTATGGCCAGCAGTATATTCATATGGAGAATAATTCTGTGAACGCATACAGATAATCAATGCTGCATTGACAGAATTAACGATGCATTCGACACTGCGTTAGCATCCGCGGACCATCCGCAGGCATATCAAACGCTAGTGTGAAACTAGCCTTACCCCTAAAACAATAGTAAGGAATAGAGGACGAGTGGAAAAAAGCATAGAATACCATTGTAATAATGTGGATTTAGGGGTAGAGTTGGTCTACTGATACCTGTATGTGATATTCACCACTGTATAATTAATACGCTTGACCCATAAACATGGTGTTCCAATTTGGAGGGCAATTAAGTAAACATTAAGGTAGCGTTACACGGCACGATGTAGAAACAATGTTGGCAACGATCTTGTGGGCGCTAGGTCGTTTCCGACATCGTTTTGACAATGTTGGTGAGATGTCACACGTCTAGATATCGTGGACGACTCACCAACGATGTAGTGAGCAGGTATCATTCCCACAACCCAGCCAATGATGCCTGCTCATTGATGTGAATGGGCTAAGTCATCAACGACATCGTTATTGCGGTGTCACTCACAACGAGAGAGCAGGTTGGCTGATCGTTGATCGGGTGATTTGAGAACATGTTTTCAAACCTGTGATCACCGATCCAACGACTTATCGTAGTTGAATCTCGGTGTTACATGCAACGACGTTCTAACAATATCGCTTGAAAGACTCCAAACCCATGACGTTTAAGTGATATCGTTAACGATGTTGTGCCGTGTAACGGAGCTTTTACTTGTATATAAGGCCCTCATCTACATAGCAATGTGAATACCATAATTAGTGGTGTTGCGCACCTGTAAAGTTTGCTGAGGGAGATCAGGTAGGCTATGGCTTTAAGGGGTTACTCCAGGGTGCATCTGATGTAGTGCACAAGACCTAGGGTAAAGCAGAAGAGTACCCTGTATATGAAAAGGAAGGGCTAGGGTGAATAGATAAGGACTGCTGTGCCATCATACCTGGCTGTGTAATGTGTCCAGTGCCTGGCCGTGGCATGTGTGAACAAAGCTGGCAACTGCTGTGCTTAAATGTGCTGAGAATGCTAAGTCACTTCCGGCTTCTGGTAATTGGAATGCACGGAAGTGGCCACAGTGAAACGCTAATTATACATCTGCAGTAAGTGATTCCGTCAAGGAGGCGGCGCATCGGATGAATATGGATAGTGACAGGTCGTGCCAGGTCATGCAGGAGTGGATTGGGAAGAAGGGAGCCAGGGTTGTTAGCGGTTCTGTAAACGAAAGGAAAAGATAATCAGAGGCTTAATAAGCATAGGCACATCAAACATCAGTTCATCTACTAGAAGCATGACAATTGGAAAGTATATGAAAACAAAAGAGTAATTAGCTAGGGAACAATCACCCAGGACTAAATCCAGAGTCAAAGAAAGCAAGGAAGAAAGAGAGAGATAAGACAATTGCATAATAACTATACAAGACAAAATCATAAATCAGCCAGATAAGAAATACCCTTTTGCTATGACAACATTGTTCAGCATAAAGTGTCACATTCTCTATTGAGACCAATGGCTCCAGGGTCTGCAGTGTGTGGATTGAATAAGCCTCCCATTGTCGTAATCTCAATATACTATTGCCCCCTCTTCTGCCTATCAGTATATGCTCTATGATCTGGTACCGTAATTGGGAGATATTGTGGTCTGAAGACACAAAGTGGTGCGGGATTGGCAGCATCATTTGCTGACATCGAATGGTGGACTTATGTTTTGAAATATGGTCATGGACATGTTGGGTAGTCTCCCCAACGTATCCGAGACCGCAGGGGCATTGGATTAAGTAGATGACGTACAATGTGTCACACGTTAAATATCCTTGGATTTGGTATCTCTTAACTAATCATGGGTGAGTGAAATGTGTGCCCTTGGTCACATGCGAGCATTGAAACAATGGAGGCAAGGAAAGTGCCATGGTGTACAGACGTAAATGTGGACTGTTGTGGTACTTTTCTGAGTGGACCAGTGTCGGCTCTGACCAAACTGTCCTTAAGGTTCTGAGCTCTTTTTTGCTAATTAATGGTGACAGACTAAACTCTGGAATGGATAGGCTTGTCAAAGTAATGGCCAGTGCTTGTTTAGGGCGTTACTAACTAGAGTCTGGTAAGGATGGTTAGCAATACAGGGTTACTTAGTGTGGGTCGAATCATGGTAGGTACTTGGGGTGCTAAAATTGATTCAGTGTAACCCTGATCGAGAAATCTATTCGTCATTTCTTTGTGACAGGAGTCATGTACAGAGGGATCAGAGACAATGAGTGCTACTCAAGTTTTTGTGATTTTAGCTTGGATAGTTTAACTTGCCGGGGATGAGAACTGGTATATAGTAGCATGCTGTTTTTGTTGGTGGGTTTTCCAAATAAGCCAGTGGACAGGTGGGCTTGTTCGTCAAGAAGCACACGTGTGTCCAGAAAGCTGCTCCCACTTGTGCTGTGGTGCAAAGTGAAATTGAGATCACTACACATCATGTTGAGATCAGTGAAAAAGGAGCTCAGAAATGGCAAGTCACACCGCCAGATGAGAAAAATAGCGTCGATATATCAACATCAAATAATGACATGTTCCTGAAAAAGAGGATGGACATATACCAATGTTTCCTTGAATTAAGCCATGTAGACGTTAGCCTAGGGGATGCAACATTGGAGCCCATCACAGTCCCCCTACGCTGAACGTAAAACTGATCACCAAACATAAAAAATTTAGTTCAAAGACAATCTTGAGTGCTTCTAGGCAAAAAGACTTCTGATGTGTAGTGAATGTGCCATGTTTGTCCAGAAACAATGTGATTGATGCAAGACCCTGTGAGTGGCCAATGCTTGTGTACAAGCTATTGACATCTACTGTTACTAGGTTGCAACAGTCAGTTGGCAAGTAGAGCTTATGTAATAGGGTTAGGAAATCGTTAGTATGTTTGAGATAGGAATTGACGGAAAGAACTAGGGGACTAAGAAGCCTATCCAGTGTGATAGCTAGGGGTAATAGGATCGAATTGGTCAATGCCACAATGGGCCAGCAGGATGGTTTCAAAAGGTTTTTATGGACCTTGGACAAGGTGTAAAAAATTCGGTTATTGGGTGTTTTTTATTGAGAAAGTCTGCTAATTTATTGTCGATGGAGCCTAGCTCAAGATGTCTGTCAATGAGTGCCTTTATCAATGTCTGGATAGTGGTGGTAGGATTATTTGGGATGTCAGTATAAGTGGTTTCAACAGCATTGACATCCAGGATGCCCAAACTCTTGAAAGTTTGATGCTGGCACCATGATCTCCGACTCACATGTTTCATAATGGCAACGTGCTCTGCCACCATTGGCTATAATTTTAACAGCTATCAGTATTGTAGAACACTTTACAATCAACCACAGTGGGCCTGAAGGCTCATAAGCACCTATTAATACAACATGCTCATCTCATCAAGCACTTATTGCATTAAATGATACATACAATGCAAAATGAACTCACTTAATTATACTACTTGTTCAACAACATTAAACATTTTTAAACTGATAATTTTCTATTCTCACTCCTAAAAAAGAAAAACACTTAAAGGCCAAAGAAATTTTAAGATAAATCCTTAAGAAATTTAGTTCCATAATCCAAACTAATTTCAATATTTGGAATAAAAATTCTCCAGTGTTCTCCAACTACACTATCCAAATGTTGTTGTATTTTTTCCCTACTTCCTCTGTGATGATGTTTTCCAGTGCATCCTGGGTTCCTCAAACAGTGTCACCATGGGGGAGAGGCTGCAGTCACTACTGCTGCAACCTCTGGGCCCTCCCTAAAAAGAAGCATCATCTGTGACGTTCATTTTAGAGGATGGGCTAGTCTCTACATGCTGTGCTATGTGCAAAACCACAACACTCTTTGTGTTGATAGTATAGATCAGTAGTATCGAGCTAGCAATGAAGCAGAGTGCATTATCAGTGTGTTGTCTGCATACTGAGTATCCATAGGCTAGCATCACCATGGCAAGTGACATCATTGATGAAACTTCCCTTGAGTACACCAGGATGCACTGTAATTGTCAAATGATGTATTATCAGGGAGGCATTAGGAAAAAACATTTATTAACAGATTCTGTAGTTAGGGAATAATAGGGAATTATTAATGCAAACATGAGAAATGTGTTTTTACTATAGCACTTGATAGGTAGGAATTTAGATAAAAATTTCTTCTCTTTGGCCTTTTTCCTTTAAGGGAGCCTCTTTGGACAACTCTACTTATTAAACAAGTGTTAAGGTTGTGTAAGTTGTTGAATAAGAATAAAAATGATACCTGCCTTATAATAATGCAGCGCTCCATTGCTAAGAAATGAAGCTTTGAAGCTATCAGCAGATTACCCTGGAAGTGCCTTGGGGGCGTGTCAATGCTCTTAAAGTACAGTGCTCCTACCCAGTGCACTTACAGGATCATTTCTGTATGACTTCAGAGCTTGAGTTCTCAGCAATGGTACAGTACATTCGATTACTAAGTGACAGATATACGGTAATATTGTTTGCAGTTCTAAGACCTCTACATTATTCACTTTAGTTAAACACTAATTTGATTAGTAAACTCTACCTGACAGATGCTCTTTAACAGATTCCCTCTATAGCCAATTTTTATTTATGCATTTTTTCCTCTCATTAATGAACAACAATAACTGGTTTCTTTATTGTATTGACTAAACTGTATGAAGGCTTATTTTTTCGCAGCAAAAAATGTAGTTTTCAATAACTCCATTCATATTATCATCAATGCCTGAAAAATTTAAAATGTGATAAAATGGTTGAAAAAAAACCAAAAAACGTAATTTTGACATTGTTTTGTAGGTGGTTTACTGTACAGTAAAATTGACTTGGAAGCATGATTCTCCAGGTCAGTACACATATGGTGATACCAACCACGTATACTTCTTTTTCTTTTTACTTAGGCCTGTTTCACATCTAAGGGTGATGTGCGTTTTGCTTAATTTGCGTTTCTAGGCGTTTTTATGGCTAAAAACGCATAAAAACGCTGGCGTTTTTTGCCCCCATTGATTTGAATTGAAATGCATGTAAAAACGTATGCAAACACGCATGTGCATTTTCAAAGACACAAAACGCATGCGTTTCTGCCAACGCTACACAAAACATCGAGGAAGACGTTTTTTGCTGCGTTGGCAAAAACGCATGCGTTTTGTGTTTTTGAAAACGCACATGCGTGTTTGCATACATTTTTACATGCGTTTCCATTAAAATCAATGGGGGCAAAAACGCTACCGTTTTTAGCAATAAAAACGCATAGAAAGGCAAATTAAGCAAAACGCACATCACCCTTAGATGTGAAAACACCCTGAGACTTTGCTGAGGTGTTATTTGAGTGATCCATTTTCTGCAGTGCACTGCAAAAAACGGATCAAGAAATTGTACAGTCTGACTGTAGCCTTAAGGTCGCTTCCCACGCTAGGATATCGTTAACGATATCCTTAGAACAATCATTTGACAGTGATCATTCCAACATCCCATTCGGCAACGCACCAGTTAAATAGGAGAGCAAGGAATGAACGATCTTTCAAAGAGGCAGGAATAGGAGATTTTTGAACGACATCGTTCAGTGTGACACCTTTTTGAACAATGTCGTTCAAAAATCTCCTATTCCTGCTGCTTTAAAAGATACTTCAAGCAGTGTTAATTGGACAAAGAATGATAGATTTGAGGTCCGGACCTCAAATTTTTGATGACCGTTGTAAGGATTTTTCCTTCCTACATCGTTCATTTACACGCAAGGACGCACTAACGATATATTGGAACGGTCACAAATTCGTGACGTTTCAAGGATATCGTTAACGATATCCTAGCGTGTGAAGCGGCCTTTAGAGTTATGCCAGGGTCAGACTAGCATTTTTAGCAGATGTCACATGCAGCGCTTCCCTGTGTGCGCTGAGGAAAAGTGGCCGCTATTCAGCTGGATGTCTGGCCGGTTACCACGATCAACATTGGGTAACCAGGGGCAGCGTTCAGCAGCAGCGGCGCTGGAAAGAGCATATGCACTGCTGAAAAAAAGACCGTGACATCCGCTAAAGATGCTAGTCTGACCATGGCCTTATTGTGGTGACCAAAGAAGTGCAATTTTGGTATTTTTGTTTGTTTTCTCATTATGGCATTTACCAATCGGCATAATTAATTTTCTACAATATTTTAATTCATATGATAATGTTGGACACAATAATACCAACTAAGGCCCCTTTTAGGGCCCTTTCACATCAGCGTTTTTCGTAATTCGCGGCAGATGCGGTGAAAAAACCGCATCTGCCGCGTTTGCCGCATAAACGGTTCCACTTGCGGCACGGTTGCGGTTTTTTCCATAGGAAGTATAGGGGGACTTGCGGCAGATGCGGCAAGTGCGGTATTGCACTTGCGGCAGGTGCGGCAGAGAAAAAAACCGCAGTAAGCCGCGGTTTTTTTCTCTGCCGCACCTGCCGCAAGTGCAATACCGCACTTGCCGCATCTGCCGCAAGTCCCCCTATACTTCCTATGGAAAAAACCGCAACCGTGCCGCAAGTGGAACCGTTATGCGGCAAACGCGGCAGATGCGGTTTTTTCACCGCATCTGCCGCGAATTACGAAAAACGCTGATGTGAAAGCACCCTTACATCAGCGGTTTTGCGCTGATCGCGGCAGTTACGGTGAAAAAAACCGCAACTGCCGCGATTAGTGCATAATGGCTGCACTTGCGGTTTACTTGCGGCAAGCCCCATACAATGTATATGCGGGCTTGCGACAGGTGCGGCAAGTGCGTTATCGGCACTTGCAGCAGGTGCGGCAGCGAAAAAAAACGCGGCTGGCCGCGTTTTTTTTGCGGCCGCACTTGCCGCAAGTGCCGATACCACACTTGCCACACCTGCCTCAAGCCCGCATATACATTGTATGGCGCTTGCCGCAAGTAAACCGAAAGTGCAGCCGTTTTTTTCACCGCAACTGCCGCGATCAGCGCAAAACCACTGATGTGAAAGTAGCCTAAGTATATTTTTTATTTTTCATATTTCCTTATTTTTAACTAGGGAAAAGAGTGGTGATTCAAATTTTTTGTATTTTATATACTTTTCATTTGTTAGTCTTGTTATGTGATCATCTGATTCAGCAATACTGATGCGCCAGGGCTATGGGGAACTCGGTCACCGGGTCTGCTGAATAAAGAGTGCCGTGCCTTGGTGATCAACTGGGTTAGATGTAGATGATGAGTGAGGGATAAAGGGATTATTTACAGGGGATCGTGACTCCACCTGTTGGTCCTGGTAATATGGTACTGGCGCTGCCAGCCGGCCGCTGAGGTGATGGTTGGGGCAGCAAACTGTGGTACAGCTCTCCACAGGTGGAGCTTTACCTCAGGGCAGCAATGAAAGAAGATGGTGAGGGAGGACAGTGATGAACATGGTGCTGCAGTTCTTACCCCTCCGCTGAGCTGCTGAGCCTTCCAGGCTGCGGCGTTAAGAATAACGGAAACAAGTTCAAGTTTAACTCCACTTTACTCGGTACCGGCTGATGGCATAATCAAGAAACGGTACAGTTTGGTTTACAGGGTGGATGTTGCCAGCTCAGGGTCCCCCTTATGGAGTCTCTAGATGTTCTCTCTCAACTTGTTCAGAATCTAATCTGTTCTCTTCTGTCTTTTCCACCCTCGCAGAGCTCTCCCACCAGTCGTACGGTCTGTATCTAGAAGACAAGGTCTGTGCTCTACCAGTTCGGACGGGGCTCAAGGATTAAAGCCCCTGCCACCGGAATTCTGCCTGTCCCTTTTTGTTTCTTCTAGTGTCCTGAACCGGTTCTTAGTCCTGAGGGGTGAGGTACCTTGTGGTGCTGTCAGCAACCCGGTTTCTACGGGCCTGCAGCTCGTCGGTTTTGCAGTCAGGGCTAAACTCCTGGCCGCCTCGGCTTTCCGTGTTGCCGGTGCTCCCTCAATGTGACCACCGGCTCCTACCAGTCCTGGCCCATTGCCTTCTGTCTTGGGCCTCCACTTGAAGATGGGGCTCCCTCCTGTTGGCAGTGCTGTCAGGCCTGTCCTTCCTGACTGCCTTCCCAGCACTAACTAACTGTCAACTGTCACTGTCTTCTCCATCTATCCCTAGGCTCCGCCCCCTTTTGGGACCTACCAAAGTACTGGTCCCCCCTATACTAGTGGTCTATTCCTAGGTGTGTGCATTTTTAAACTCCACAGGTTTAAACCCTGAGCTAGCAACTTACAAAGGATTACACATTTTGTTGTCATACTGTAATACCTCCCTGTGGCGCCCAGCCTCAGGGGCGCCACAATACCACATTAATGCTGAATATAGTAAAATTCACAGTCCCCAGTCTGGACACCGCGGGAGAGATACCTAGGAGGCATGGGGCCTTAAACCAGTCCACAGCTTTCACAGAAACTCATTGGCTCCTCTCCTGAGTCATGAAGGAGTATTGGGCACCAGAAATAGTATCCATTCTAGATTATGGTGCTTACATAGAATTTCTTAAGTAGATCATAGGGATTGGGCTGAGATTCTGCTTACATCAGTATTGTGCTCTCCGTTCTTGTGCAGATCATAAAATATCACTGGATCTGTTACCTGATTGGAACCACTGTTTGTCATTGTTTGCATCATTTTGAAGGGAAGAATAGTTGCAAATCTGATGGAATCTGCAATGTGGATGTCTTGTAAATGATGCTAAATTTTTGGTCATAAGTATTAACCCCTTTACAACTGTGGATGTACAAGTACCTTTCTTCCATTAATGTAGTGTTGCTGCGCTTAGCTGCATTTTTGTAGCTTTTTTTTGAGGATGCGTTAAACAGATGCATTTTTGCAAAAAATCATATCACCATCCACACAGTGTGCTTTTTTTGATCCCATTCTACAATGGGGCAACGGAAAAGTGTATCCTCAAAAGCACCAAAGAATTTACATTTTCATTCTTTTTGAGGATCCGCTTTCCAGTAAAAATGCATCCTCAAAAAGACAGTGTCTGAACGCTAAATTGGGAAATGCATCGCCTTTGCTGGGAAGCCAATCAGCACTGCATTCACTGTATTTACAGATCCTCAAAAAAATTCTGCAAATACGCAGCGTGTGAACATAGCCTTACATGTTGAGCCCACATTTTTCCCTGCACCTCATATAATCTATCCACCGAATTGTGAAGCTAACATGTTGCCTAGTTAAATACCATTGCCAAGCTCTAAGGGTACCTTTACACGCCGCTACTACAGGATGGATACAACCCGCTACAGGCTACAAATGTAGCTTGTAGCGTCAATATAGCCCGTAGTAGCGGCGTGTGAAGACGGGACGTGACAGCCGGCAACAGATACATCTGTTTCCGAGCACTGCTCAAAAACAGATGGCTACAAAGCCGATTGTAGCGACCTGTATCGGCGTGTAAAGAAGCTACAGAAGGGAAGTCTATACACCAGGCGATGTACCTGGTATGTAGCTGGAGCGTGACACAGCCTCCGGGATACCGCGCCCCTTCAGCGATCATTGGAGGAAGCTCCTGCGTTACGATTGGTAGTCGCTGCATAGGGAGGCATATTTAAGGAGCTGACCAGTCACACTACACAATTGCTCAAGCGTCAAGTATTAATCAGCCTCCTGCGATGCCTGCCCAATCATGATGTTATTGCTTTGTCCTATCAGCGTACGGACGTCTCGTAATCCACAATTGTAGCACGCCTATGTGCTGTCCCTGCTGCACCAGGTACGCCCATATTAGCTGGTTGTAGCGGTGTGTAAATGAGGTAAGATGAGCTACAGATGGCTACTTGAGACACCCGGTGATGTATCTAGCTGTAGATGTAGCGTAGCGTAGCGCACCTTGTGGCGGCGTGTAAAGGTGGTGCGTTTCCCGTTTGTAACCGTTTGGGCGTGCTCATGCACGTGAAGTAGCGGGTTGTATCCATCCTCCAGTAGCGGCGTGTAAAGGTACCCTAACAGTGCAATTCAGCAAACGCCGGCAGGGATGGCCCCATTCCCTGAACCCACCAGTGGCCCTGTGACATGATCGCAGGGCATTGATGACCCCTATCTAAGTCATAATGAACTTCCAGTGAATGCTGGCTGAGCGCCGGTGTTCACAGGTGATGATCATTTGTACTGTACAGAGCCATGCAGGTGCACGTCTTTGTACAGCACAATCGAACAGACAGAAGCAATTTCAAGTTCCCTAAGTGGACTGGTAAAAACAAGAAAAGGTAAAAGAAGTGTTATTACAAATAGGAAAAAAAAATTTAAAAATGCAAACGTTCAACTCACACCCCTTTTGCCTCAATGAAAATGGAATAATAAAAAAAATCACATATGTGGTATCGCTGTGTTCAGAAACAGCTGATGTATTGAAATATTAAAATAAGTTAATCCAATAGCTAAACTGTGTATTGAAAAAGATGTCAGAATTAAGTTGTTTTTGGTCGCTGTAACTTTGTAATAAAATGCAATACAAGGCAATCTGAACATCAAAAATACACCAAAATAGTATAACTAAAAATGTCAGCTCAGGATGCAAAAAATAAGCCCTCACAGAGCTCCTGTTCTAAAAAAAATTAGAATGTTACAGGTCTCTGAAAATGACGACAAATGCACAGGTTTTTGTGATAAATGGTTGAATTTTTTTCACGACTTAATCTAAAACCTTTACATGGTTGGTATCTATGAAATCATACTGACCTGGGGAATCATACTGCCAAGTCAGTTTTGTCATAAAATAAACTTGGTAGACGAAAAAAAAAACCATTGTTGATTTGCACTTTTTCTTTAAATTTCACCACACTTTGGCTATACGCCTTTCAAAGGTGGTAGAGTCGTTGGTGCACCCAGATCAGACTGGTTTTATGCCCCGTAAGTCAACGGCTCTGAATATTCGTAGATTGTTTTTAAATATGCAGGTTGAGGCGAATAATGTGGGGCGGCGGGTAGTCCTGTCTTTGGATGCCGCCAAGGCATTTGACAGCGTGGCGTGGCCGTACCTTTTTGCGGTACTGGAGGACATGGGCTTTGGACCTGGCTTTATTGGCTGGATCAGGCTCTTGTACTCTCAGCCACAGGCACGGATACGGGCCAATGGTTCACTGTCTGGGTACTTTCCTCTTCAGAGAGGTACGAGGCAGGGCTGCCCGCTGTCCCCGCTGCTTTTTGCCCTGGCTATTGAGCCCTTGGCCTCGAGGATAAGACGTGCTCCGGATATTGAGGGATTTCGATATGGCGAGCTGGAGGAGAAGGTGGCCCTCTATGCGGATGACCTTCTGTTGTTTTTAGCTGACCCTGATACTTCACTTCGCAATACCATGTCGCTCCTTACACAGTTTGGGGCCGTTTTGGGGTTGACTGTAAATTGGGAAAAGTCAGTGGTTTTGCCGATAGATCCCACAGCCCTTGACATACCCCACGTGCCAGTCGTAAACAGCTTCAAATACCTGGGCATTAATATATCGGGCGACATTTCTGACTATGTGCGTTTAAACCTTGCACCTCTAATGTCTACGATTAAGCAGAAGATTAAGGCCTGGGCCAAGCTACACCTCTCGGTGGTGTGGTGAACCTGCTGAAGATGGTGATCATGCCTCAGCTTTTGTACGTCCTTCATAACTCCCCAATTTGGCTTCCGCAGAATAGATTTTTTTAAATTAACGCCTTATTCAGGGAGCTTATTTGGGGGAAAAAGGGAGCACGGATAAAATTGGAACACCTGCAGAGGGGTAAGGAGGAGGGGTGGCTGGCCTTGCCCAACCCTTGGCTGTATTTTCTGTCCTCACAGTGTCAGCATTTGACCTGGGGCGCGGAGCACTCAGTTGCGGGGCAGGGGGGAGGAAAGGGTATCCTTCAGTTTCTGGGGGGGCGAGGACCGCTGCTGGCGAAATTAGAAGCTGGAACCCTTCGACCCTGGGCCCACAGGCTCCCCACGGTGCTACTCATGATTAAAGTATGGGAAAAATTGAAAAGGCTGAGAGGCATCACTGGTTTTACACGGTATACCCCCATTTGGAAAAACCCTCATCTGCCGCACCTGCAGGCGCTGAGGGGATTCGCGCAGTGGCAACGTGTGGGCATTTGGTGGCTCTCTCAGCTGGTGGAACGGGGAGTCTTTAAAACATTTGAAACCTTGCAGAGTGAATTTTCGCTCCCACACTCCTCGTTCTACCGGTATTTGCAGGTGCGACATGCCTACATGGCGCAGGCTCAAACACATTGTATGGACATACACCATGATACTGCTATCACCATGATTGGCGCGCAAACCTCCACTAAAGGCATAATTTCCTTTGTATACGGATACCTCTTGGCAATGGCTCTGTTAAAACACCCGATACGGGCACTGGACAAATGGGAACAGCAAATAGAGGGTATAACAGCTGAACGTTGGGAGTCGATCATGAGTATGATACCCCGGCTGTCGCTCAATGAGCCCAGACGCCTCTCTCAACTGTATATCCTTTATACGGTATACAGGATGCCTAAGTGGCTTCATGATTTAGGCCTGAGACGGGACTCATGTTGCCCCAAATGTTCACATGAGGACGCGGACATTCTCCACATGCTTTGGACGTGCCCGCGCCTACAGATTTTTTGGATTATGGTACTCCACTTGATCCGGGGGCAACGGAGCTGGACATCCCCAGAGACCCGATTGTCTGTGTCCTTGGCTGTACAGAGGATGTAGGGGGAGATGACTATTCGCATATAGCAGTGGCTAGGATGTTGTTTGCTGCCAGAAAATTAATAGCGGCTCATTGGATATCTGATACGGTACCCTCTCGCAAAGAGTATATCTGCAGCATGAATCTGACCGTGAGTAGGGAAAAAGCTATATACCTCAAACGGGACAGATCGAGGGTATTTGATATAATATGGAAGGGCTGGATGGACCTTCAGGGGCTGCCAACTGTTAATTAATTGCTTTTGGACTGAGTTATTTCTTTAAGTTGGGAGATGTGTTATGCAGATTTTTGGAACATCTTGGGTACATGTTATATCCATATGTGCACTACTATCTTTGTTGAGGAATACTGACCCACTGGACCGGGAGGGGGGAAGGGAGGGATGGTGGTGGTGGGAGGGGGGGGGATTTAATGCAATGCGTTTCTTTCTGTATTGTTGTTGAAAAGTTTTAATAAAAACTATCTGATTAAAAAAAATTTCACCACACTTTGGAAGTACACTGAGCTGTAGGCTGATTTTCTGCTAAGGCAAAAAAAATTTAAATCTTAGTTCTTAGCGAGTGTGACCGCGAGCTTAGTGTGACTGGGAGCGTAAGTGCGGACGGAAGTAAGTGTGTGACTTGTGATTCAGTGACTTTGCATTCAGGGAGTTTGGAAGGGAGGACTTACTGAATTGCTGGTTGTATTTTATTAATACTTTATATTTCTTTTTACTTATCATTTCTGTCTGGTGCACTCCCCATTAGGAAATGAGCTCCATAATTGGCAATGCCATCCAGTGTACATCTTACCACATGTATGCATTCCTTGAACAGCCGGTCAAGGGTGCATACTGCTGTGTGAGATGTGAGTATGTTGTGCATTTGGAAGCTCAGATACTGGATCTAAATGAACAACTGACAACGCTGAGATCCATAGACAATATGGAAAGGAGTCTGCTGCTCACTGAACAGCTGCTCTATGGGATAGATGTGGGGGAGGATGGTAGCATGGAGCTGCAGGACAGTGAGGTAGCCAGCTGGGTGACAGTTAGAAGGCGGGGTAGAGGGAAGAGTGCCAGGGAGGCTAGTCCTGATCTGGCACACCCCAATAAATTTCCTAAGTTGGCAGATGAGGGGGGTGCAAGTTCAGGGATAGCACTGCTGCAGTAGGGCATGACCTCTGAAAGCGCAGGACAGACAGGTGCTGGTAGTGGGGGACTCAATTATTAGGGGAACAGATAGGGCAATCTGTCACAAAGACAGGGATCGTCAAACAGTGTGCTGCCTACCTGGCGCTCGAGTCCGGCACATCACTGATCGGGTTGACAGATTACTGGGAGGGGCTGGTGAGGACCCAGCGGTCATGGTGCACATTGGCACAAATGACAAAGTTAGAAGTAGGTGGAAGGTCCTTAAAGATGAGTTCAGGGAATTAGGCTGCAAGCTTAAGGCAAGGACCTCCAAGGTAGTATTCTCTGAAATACTGCCTGTACCACGCGCCACACCAGAGAGGCAATGGAAGATTAGGGAGATAAATACGTGGCTCAGGAATTGGTGTAGGAAGGAGGGGTTTGGGTTCCTGGAGAACTGGGCCGACTTCTCTGTTGGCTAAAGGTTCTATGCTAGGGACGGGCTGCACCTCAATGGAGAGGGTGCAGCTGTGCTGGGGGAGAAAATGACTAGAAGGTTGGAGGAGTGTTTAAACTAGGGATTGGGGGGGAGGGTATTCATTGTACAGGAGGGGAAGATAGTGTAAATAGTAACCTGGGCACAAGTAATAAAATTGGGGGTGGCATGGGGGGTGCGGTTAGAACAGTCAATATAGTAGAAAGGAATAGCGGTAAAGAGAGATGCATAAAGTGCATGTACACTAATGCTAGAAGCCTCACCAACAAAATGGAGGAATTAGAATTGATTTTGTTGGAAAATAATTATGACATGGTGGGGATATCGGAGACATGGCTGGATGAGAGCCATTACTGGGCTGTTAATTTACAGGGCTATAGTCTATTCAGAAATGACCGTACAAATAAGCGAGGGGGAGGTGTATGTTTATACGTAAAATCATCCTTAAAACCCATCCTGCGTGATAATATAGGTGAATCTAATGGAAATGTAGAGTCTCTGTGGGTGGAGATAAGGGGAGGGGGACAAAATAATAAATTACTGATAGGGGTTTGTTATAGGTCCCCAACAATAATGGAAGTGGAGGAGAATATCCTCATAAAGCAAATAGATGAAGCAGCGACTCAGGGAGAAGTCATTATTATGGGGGACTTCAACTACCCTGAAATACATTGGGGAACAGAAATATGCAGTTCTAGCAAAGGTAATAGGTTTTTGACAACTATGAGAGACAATTACCTTTCACAACTGGTTCAGGACCCAACAAGAAGGGGGGCACTGCTGGACCTAATATTAACCAACAGGCCAGACCGCATATCAAATATACGGGTTGGAGATCACTTGGGTAATAGTGATCATAAAATAATAAGTTTTCAAGTATCCTTTAATAAGATGTGTAGTAGAGGGGCTACAAGGACACTAAACTTCAGGAAGGCAAATTTCTAACGGTTGAGAGATGATCTTAGTGCAATAAACTGGGATGATATCCTGAGACATAACAGTACACAAAGCAAGTGGAAGACGTTTATTAGCATCCTGAATAAGGCCTGTGCACAATATATACCCTATGGGAATAAGCATGCTAGAAATAGGAGGAAACCACTATGGCTAAATAAGGCTGTAAGGGGCGCAATAAATGACAAAAAGAAAGCATTTAGGGAATTAAAGCAAGTAGGTAGTGATGAGACATTAAATAAATATAGAAAATTAAATAATATTTGTAAAAAGCAAATCATGGCAGCAAAGATTGAGACAGAGAGACTCATTGCCAGAGAAAGTAAAAATCATCCCAAAATATTTTTTAACTACATAAATAGTAAGAAACTAAAAAATGATTGTGTTGGCCCCTTTAAAAATAATGTGGGTAAAATGGTGGATGAGGATGAGGAAAAAGCCAATATGCTAAATGACTTTTTTTCAACAGTATTTACACAAGAAAATCCCATGACAGACAATATGATCAGTGATAACAAAAACTGTCAATTAAATGTCACCTGCTTAACCCAGCAGGAAGTACGGCATCGTCTAAAAATCACTAAAATTGACAAATCCCGGGCCCTGATGGGATACACCCCAGAGTGCTGCAGGAATTAAGTACTGTCATAGATAGACCATTACACAGGTCAACAAAAAAAATTTTTTTTTCTGGTGCCCAAAATATTTTAATGAATTTGGGGTATTTTTGGGGTGCTGATTCTGAATATGCTATCAGTTTTGCCAGATTGGCTCAAGTTTTTGAGATTTTTGGTATCTTATTTATAGCACTTGTTCGTAAATGCGATGCATCATCTCATTAATTTCTTTGGATTAGTACTTGAACTGAGCAGTTCTCAATATAGTTTTGTGTTAATTAGTGTTCTAAAAGTTTGTTCATAGCTTGGTTTTTGGCACTAACTTTATGTTGTTGTCTGTTGTTCAGTGAAAAGCATGAACTCATCAAGAAGAAGTTGTCTTAACGATCCAGACTCATTCTGTTACATTTGTGGTGAATATACACTGACAAAACATAGAAGAAACATAACAGACTTCGTTAAAAAAGTAGCAAAAAACGTCTTTTTTGTTACACATTTTACGAAAAATCTCAAAAACTTGAGCCAATCTGGCAAAACTGATGACATATTCAGAATCAGCACCCCAAAGTTACCCTAAATTCAATTAAATATCTTTGGCACCAAAAATGCTGTTGACCAGTGTTATTTTTAATCTTTAAAGATTCCATAATAACAGGGTCTGTACCACAGGACTGGCGTATAGCAAATATGGTGCCAATATTCAAAAAGGGAACAAAAACTGAACTTGGAAATTATAGGCCAGTAAGCTTAACCTCTACTGTGGGTAAAATCCTAGAGGGTTTTCTAAGAGATGCTATACTGGAGTATCTAAAGAAAAATAACCTCATGACCCAATATCAGCATTGGTTTTACGAGGGACCGTTCCTGTCAAACTAATCTGATAAGCTTCTATGAAGAATTAATTCTGGACTGGACTAAAGAAATGCAGTGGACGTGGTGTATATGGACTTTTCAAAAGCTTTTGATATGGTGCTACACAAAAGGTTGATACATAAAATGAGAGCAATGGGGATAGGGGAAAATATGTATAAGTGTGTTAAAAACTGGCTTAGCGGTAGGAAACAAAGGGTGGTTATTAATGGAACACACTCAGAATGGGTCACAGTTAACAGTGGGGTACCAGAGGGGTCAGTGTTGGGCCCGCTTATTTTTAATATATTTATTAATCACCTTGTAATCGGCATACAGAGTAGAATTTCAATATTTGCAGATGACACTAAACTCTGCAGGGTAATCAATACAGAGGAGGACAATTTTATATTACAGGAGGATTTATGTAAACTAGAAGCTTGGGCTGATAAATGGCAAATGAGCTTTAATGGGGATAAATGTAAGGTCATGCACTTGGGCAGAGGAAACAAAAGGTATACCGTATATACTCGTGTATAAGCCGACCCGTGTATAAGCCGACCCCCCTACTTTTGCCCCCAAAACCTGGGAAAACCTATTGACTCATGTATAAGCCGAGGGTGGACCCCAGCACAGGTATACAGCCCCCAGCAGTGTGGTATACAGGCCCCCCAGTGGTATACAGGCCTCCCCAGTAGTAGTATACAGCAGCCCTTCCCCAGTGGTAGTATACAGCAGCCTCCCCAGTGGTAGTATACAGCAGCCTCCCCAGTGGTAGTATACAGCAGCCTCCCCAGTGTATAATACAGGCCCCAGCAGTATAAACAGCAGCCCCAGTGGTATACAGCAGCCTCCCCAGTGGTATATACAGGCCCCAGCAGTATTACAGCAGCCTCCCCAGTGGTATATACAGGCCCCAGCAGTATTACAGCAGCCTCCCCAGTGGTATACACAGGCCCCAGCAGTATTACAGCAGCCTCCCCAGTGGTATATACAGGCCCCAGCAGTATATACAGCAGCCCCAGTGGTATACAGCAGCCTCCCCAGTGGTATATACACGCCCAGCAATATATACAGCAGCCCCAGTGGTATACAGCAGCCTCCCCAGTGGTATATACAGGCCCCAGCAGTATATACAGCAGCCCCAGTGGTATACAGCAGCCTCCCCAGTGGTATATACAGGCCACAGCAGTATTACAGCAGCCTCCCCAGTGGTATATACAGGCCCCAGCAGTATATACAGCAGCCCCAGTGGTATGTAGGCCCCAGTGGTATATACAGGCCCCAGTGGTATATACATGCCCCAGTGGTATACAGGCCCCAGTGGTATATACAGTCCCCAGTGGTATATACAGGCCCCAGTGGTATACAGGGCCCCCCCTTGCTGCCGCACACCTGTAAAGTAATACAACATTATACTTATCCCTGTCGCTGTCGCCGCTCTGACACCGCGCTCCTCCGGGTCTTCATGCTTCTTCCTGCTTCTTCCTCCGGCGCACAGGCAATGACGTCATTGCCTGCGCCCACCGGTCACAAGCAGGAAAAAGCATGAAGACCCGGAGGAGCGCGGTGTCAGAGCGGCAACAGCGACAGGGAAAAGTATAATGATGTATTACTTTACAGGTGTGCGGTGCCGAGGTCACTTTAGTACGGCATTCGCGTCTTGCTCATTCACCAGTCATTCCAAATTAGACTATGAACATATGGTACCACTATAAGAATAAATCAGACTGAGATCTGTTTCAAACTTATATTATGTTCATCAAGTAACTACAATGGCAACATCACAGCAACCACCCCTACATTTCCGGATACACTGCATTTTATAATCCATGGAATGGGCGTACATAATCAGAGAGCAAGATGGGATTATGTGAAAAGTCAGGTGGGTTTAAGCTAATGTCTATGAGTATATTGGCTAGTTTAATGAGTCCTTTGTCTTCTTTCTTGTATTCACGCCTCCTGGCCGGGTGTCATCCTCAAGCTGGTAGCTGGTAACATGCAAGGTCATTTCACATTCCATCCTTGATACTCCTTTCAATACAGGCCTCATCCTGGCACCTTATCTGTCTGTTTCCCATTCATCCCACGTCCTTTGTCCAGATGGATCTACACAGCTTCTGCAAAACTCAACTTAAACCATAAAATAGTCAAGAACAGCAAGGGGGTTGGGGATACAGAGTAGAAAGCGAGAAATGAAACTCAGAGAGATAAACAAGCAGAGATATATAAAATATATGGAAGAAAATAGACCAGATGGAAGCAGAAAGGAAACCAGTATAGTCAGGAAAGCAGTTGAAGGAAATACTGACAGAAAGAGGGGAAAAACATATAGAGAAACTATGAAAGGGAGAGAGAGAAGAGAACAACTCTTATCTGTTAATATACATATTAATTGATATAGAAAAACTTAATATTTTATCCAGAATATTAGTACTTTGGTTATATTTGTGATATTAACATATAATATGATCTCTAATAGCTACATATTGATAAGGTAATATAATAATTTCCCCCACAATCCCCCCTAAATATTAATTTTTCTATTTACAACTTCTCCTAATGTTTCCCTAGAGAACTCAGGAACCTCTGAGACTGTCCATGTAATGGGAAAAAGGGAAAGGGATTTCTTCATCCAAGCATCTCAGAGACCCTTTCCTTGTGAAAGGTCCCCAGACACCTGAATCCTACTCTAGCCTCACATGGAGTTCTCCCACTGTCCCTTAACTCAAATCCCTCAACTGGGTGTGATAATAGGGGAGATTTTTAGACTGTCTAAGGGATATACCTTTAGGCATTTCCTCTAATTCAATATTTCTTTCAGCAGATGTATCAGTTTCTTGGTAAAGATAGGTATGAGCTGAAACTATCTTTGCAGTGACCTTTCTATACAAAAGAATCACACAGCAGAGTATTATGCACCTTAGTAATTCTCCTGAGGGCTATCATGGTTTTCCCATTTTCCCCTGAATTTTGCGGGATATATATATACAGCATTCCTCCTCTTTCACCATTCCACAGACCCCGTCCTTTTCAGCTAGAAGCATATCAAGGGCCAACCTGTTTTGAAGAATCATTCTAGTGTTGAGGCCTAATTCCTCAACTATACCCTGGAAAGCATCACGGCTATAATTGACAAACCTTTGCTCACTGTAATAAATATAATTTATCCAATCAACATTCTTATTGATCTGTACCTGTGGAATTAAGGAAGCAAATCCAGCATATACCTGATTTTGGGCCTTAAACTGGTCAGGCACCCCCCTTGGCACACCAATAGCATCAATATATACCTGAGGGTCTTCCTCATAGCCCATGTGTAACTGATCAAGGGTTCTTTGTTTTCTGGCTATTTTATAAACAGACATTGGGTCCCATGGCAAGATTCTGAACTACATTCCTAATTTAATCAAGGTGCATTGTCCTGTCCAGACTATAGGTAACCTAGATCGGAGCTTACCATCTCCACACAACCAGTAAATACAATACATATATCGTATATGTTAGCTGAGTAAATTTATACTTACAGAACTGTTTTCATTACAAAATCCCAATTTAAAAGTTCCTACTAACAAAAACCTCAAAACATATTAGAAACAGCCTGAGGAATTGTGTATCAGATTTACACTATTAGTAACATATAACCTTAAAGGTATAAGAGTCATCCTCCCTTGAACATTTTATCATATACCACTATCATTATGGAGGGTATACAAAAGGATATAAACTTCTTAAATATCTGCAAATAAGCACAGTTATCCACAAGAGAAAAGAGATACACAACAAAATCATACAAGAACCATATTATGTACTCCTGTACTTACTTATTCTAAAAACATTTTAACTAGGGTATGTTTGGCATTCTATAATACCTTAGATAGGAAAAAGAGATTTACACATATTGGGACAATTTTATACAATTTTCTTGGTTTCCTTGTCCGCTCACTACTTGCAATTTCCAAACCCATGGAGCGATCGCCGCTCGAAGCCCGTACCTTTCTGAGTTTGTGTTGTGCGCAAGAATAATGCAGGGTAGTATACACAGCTTACCTGTACCAGGAGCGAACTAGGAGGTACTCACCTGATCTCACCCGTGACCTATTTTTGAGGCGTAAAGTGAGGCCAAACAGAAACCAGTCTAACCTTTGCTGATAAAGACATCATGGCCTGCCCTGTCCACTCTCATGACTCCTAGTTTAACACTGTTAATAGTTCGGTCAGTCCCTATAAGGCAGTCGACTATAGAGAGGGCTCAGGCCGCCAGACGCAATCCGGCTGGGATGGGGCAACCACCCGCCACTACCTTTCCTACCTTTTGTTGTAGCTTGCCTTCTACCTCCGAGAAGACAGGACACCTGTGGTGATCATCAGTATAATTATACCATCCTAGACTGATAACATGGTGTTTACCTCACCGTGATTTACCAATTCTGCATTTAGTAGGCTTACCGTATTGTAAAAGAATTTTTCAACCGGAAATCGCTCCATTCGCCCAGAAAGTGCAAGTCAGAACCAAACATTCTGATTACCTCATGTGAGGATCCTACCATTATCCAGCATAAAATCTCTTTGGTCTATAAACACATCTGCAATAAAAAACTTAAAGAAATTTGTATTAATTTCAGAGATTAGAAAATTCTTATTCAACAATATAATTGCAACTTTCTACTAGTTATTTTATTATATTTTATATATATATATATATATATATATATATATGGGCGTTATATATCAGAGCAGACATATGTAACATTACCTTTAATTCAAAATTCCTGCTATCAGCATTTTCTCCAGAAAGCTCCTTACCCCTCCCATATAAGGAAAGATAACAGATTATAAAAAATATTCTCACATAGTAAAAAACAAAGACTGCTCTAATAGAAAGAATTTAAGGAGGTGTGGGGGAGTGGTTCACTCCCTTCCATATTTTCAAATCCTTTGGCCTTGATAAACCCACAAGATGTCCACAATCCTGATAAAGGACCTAACTACTTTCTTCTTTCTTGTCTTTCCACCCCCACTTTTTTTTTTTTTTTTTTTTTTTCGACTTTGCGTTACTTTCTAAACTATACTTTCTGTTGCTTTTTTCATCAAACTTGCTAATTTCCATCTCTAACATCTCACATTGACTCAATTGAGTGTCCCCTTAAAATACAATCTATATTCCTGCTTATCGACATACCTTATACATTCTGGATCCATTAACTTAACAATAACTTCATCACATTGTAGTTGGATTTCCCTGTCTGGTACCACCTCCCCACAGCGTCAATATATATATTATTTCCCCTCGGGCGCTCAGTATATTAATCTTCCCTCTAGATGGCTTAATTTTTAAAACACACAACAACCATAAATAAGGGAAAGTTTCTCCCTGCCATAACTACATCTCTAGCTAAATTATCCCTGTGCTGTAGGTGGCTATTGGCAACATTCACTCATATAAATCAATAAAAATCTGATTACTATTATTGTATTCAATATTGGGCATTATTATTAGCATCCAACTACCATAAATATGGAAAATCCGTCTTTGCCTTTCAGAATCCCTGGAAAGATGGATAAGACTCCAGTGTTCATGTCAGGCATCCTGCAAATTTCACCCTTCATTCCCCCCCCTCTTTGGCTCTCTCCCTCCCCTCTTTCTTACAGAAACAGGCTTTCACACAGCTGCTTAGATAAGGAATTCAATATAAAAAAAGAAATCCTTCTCTCCCAAACTGAGTTTACAAATTTGATTAACTGTTTCACACTTGTAGCTATATACAACTAACAATTCTAGCCATTATCTGAAACCCTGTGGCTTAATATTTAATTCTTCACTTACTCTTTATAACTTCAAGAACTTTCCATGACAGGAAAAATAATAAAATATATTGATAGACGGACCGTGAATAGAGTGTATTGGCAGTCGGCATAACTTCAATAAAACAGAATGATCTCCATAAGATTATATACACCTCATCCTAATTTATCCCAATCATTCTGGAGCTAGGAACACACCCACACATCCGGGGACCTTGTATCGCCGCCATAATAGGGTGGTGGCTGGATAGCGTACTCAATAACAATGGCGTGGCGGCCATTTTACAATCCGCAAGATTACATTCGGAGACATCTTGTAACTAAAGTATCCCTCACTTTTCAGACTACGTGCAACCCGTAGATGAACCTGCACTTGATCTAGCAACCCTCTGTCTTTCAACTTGCCTTTTTTTTTTCTCTCTGGATAGAATCATTTTATATAAACAGCTGCAATCTCATTGACAAAGCAATCCTGCGTGCTTGTATAACTTTTTTGCAATTAAAGAAAAAGAACAAAGCAGCAGGGATGATCACTATAATCAATCTTTATTAATATAAAAAACTCAATAGAAAACCACAAAACACCACTGACCACCTCTTAATTTAAAAACAATTAAAACCAAAAAAGGTGTTACAAAGCTGGTGTGCAAAAGGTATGTACAGGTTACTAAGCAATAGGCAATAATACCGAGTCAGAGTGTAGTACAATGTAATTTGCTGGCAGATCTAAACAAATGTCTCAAATGCAATTTGCAATCAAATTACATTACAGTTATGGCAAATAGTGCCCTATTAACTGTAATTACACTGCACCCTTGCAGCTATGGTCAGGGCCAAACCCTCCAAGCTTCACCATATAGGAAGACCAGTAAGGTCTTGTACACCCTCTAAAATGTCCTGCATAAGGGCCAAGGATACAGAGTAATCTGCCAGCCAACTCAAACCTCAGGTATATACAATATAATCACCATAAACACATACCCAGCCACCAGCTATCCGAGGACCCGACCCAACGCGTGTCGTCCGCCTAGGACTTCCTCAGGGGAGAGAGAGGTAAGTGCCAATGGTGCCCTGTACAATCTGTTATATACCCTGATCATTAGTAATAATAACTTTTTTCACATTCTTAACAGCCTGCTTGCCTTCCCGTGATTCCATCAATATTTTTGCCTCTTCTACATCCTCATCTAACTTGTGGGGGACGGTCTTATTCTGCATAAATAGACGCAACATGACTCAATACTACGTCCCAACTGCAGCTCAGAACGCTGGCAACAGTAAACAACACTGGGTCCCCACCGTCTGGAGTCTCGGCTTCCACGTACGGTGATACCTTTACCTAAGGAACACGGAGCCCAAGCGACCACGTGTTCTAGTTTGCTCTTTCCCAAGGGGCGGAACCCAAGTTCCACGTACCTTTCCCTGCGGCTTGAGGAGCTCCAACTCAACTCAACCCAGATCAACTTCAATGAGTATACAGTACTTAGTACTACGTACTCCCAGCTCTACCGAGTGTGCCGCTCAACTGCCGCACACCCTCCCCTTAAAGCACGGAGCCCCAACTCCACGTGCTCGAGTGAATACCAGGCTTGTCGCCTCTGTATTCAGTCTAGTGATACGGAGCTCCAACTCAACATACCACTGCACACAGAATCCAAATTCCACGTGCAGACAAATACAAAGCCTATTGTCTCTAAACTTGTCTTTGATGCCTAAGCACAGAGCCACAACTCCATGTGCTTCCCAACGCTGGGTCTATGGACACCGCGTTCTGCCAACTAACTCACGAGTGCAGAGCTCCAACTCCATACACTGTATTATCACCCGGCACAGAGCTCCAACTCAATGTACCTCCGAACACAGAATCTGCTGATTCCGTGTCCCGTTCTTTCTACGAAGTATAGAGCCAATTGGCTCCACGCTCCGTCTCCGATCCAAGAAGTGAGGAGCCACAACTCAACAACACTTCTGAGGTGCGGAGCCCCTACTCAACAACACCCCTGAGTCATAAAAGCCAGCCGGCTCTTATGCTCCCCTAACACTGAGACCCAGTGCTTACAGATTACTTTGCTATGGTATTTCAGTTCAGAAGAAATTCTCCTTCACTATTACATCACAGAGGTTGCGTCTCCTTTCACTTTCATTACACCGTCCTCCAGCACACGTGCCTATCAAGTCTCACTATACGTTTCAATGCACAATAACAGTCACGGGAAGGGTTAACAGCTACAGAATGTTAATGACCAGTGGAGGAGGCATGGTGAAAACACAGACACGCGCAGAAGGCTGCGTGACTCAAATGCTGCTGGTTCGGACGTGATGCTGGGTCAAACACGGTCTCACCACACGACCGCTTGCCCCTGTACCCACTAGACACCCGCAGAACAATCTATAACGACTGAGACACGAGGAAGGGTCAGCACATATAAATGTGTCTTTCCACTTACCTCGTGCTCTGGAGGGTGATCAATCCTCGTCAGTCGTCACAGATCATCCACAGATATCCACGCGTAGGTCTGGAGAGCCGTGGACCACAGATCACGCCCCACGTGCTGGGCGCCAAAAATGCCGAGGTCACTTTAGTACGGCATTCGCGTCTTGCTCATTCACCAGTCATTCCAAATTAGACTATGAACATATGGTACCACTATAAGAATAAATCAGACTGAGATCTGTTTCAAACTTATATTATGTTCATCAAGTAACTACAATGGCAACATCACAGCAACCACCCCTACATTTCCGGATACACTACATTTTATAATCCATGGAATGGGCGTACATAATCAGAGAGCAAGATGGGATTATGTGAAAAGTCAGGTGGGTTTAAGCTAATGTCTATGAGTATATTGGCTAGTTTAATGAGTCCTTTGTCTTCTTTCTTGTATTCACGCCTCCTGGCCGGGTGTCATCCTCAAGCTGGTAGCTGGTAACATGCAAGGTCATTCCACATTCCATCCTTGATACTCCTTTCAATACAGGCCTCATCCTGGCACCTTATCTGTCTGTTTCCCATTCATCCCACGTCCTTTGTCCAGATGGATCTACACAGCTTCTGCAAAACTCAACTTAAACCATAAAATAGTCAAGAACAGCAAGGGGGTTGGGGATACAGAGTAGAAAGCGAGAAATGAAACTCAGAGAGATAAACAAGCAGAGATATATAAAATATATGGAAGAAAATAGACAAGATGGAGGCAGAAAGGAAACCAGTATAGTCAGGAAAGCAGTTGAAGGAAATACTGACAGAAAGAGGGGAAAAACATATAGAGAAACTATGAAAGGGAGAGAGAGAAGAGAACAACTCTTATCTGTTAATATACATATTAATTGATATAGAAAAACGTAATATTTTATCCAGAATATTAGTACTTTGGTTATATTTGTGATATTAACATATAATATGATCTCTAATAGCTACATATTGATAAGGAAATATAATAATTTCCCCCACAGCGGCAGCAAGGGGGGCCTTGTATACCACTGGGGCCTGTATATGACATGTGTATAAGCTGAGGGGGGACTTTTCAGCACATTTTTTGTGCTGAAAAACTCGGCGTATACACGAGTATATACGGTAATTATGTGCTTAATTGTAAAACATTGGGCAAAACTGTCACTGAAAAAGACCTGGGTGTATGGGTAAATGACAAACTCACATTTAGTGGCCAGTGTCAGGCAGCTGCTGCAAAGGCAAATAAAATAATGGGATGCATTAAAAGAGGCATAGAGTAGAACATAATTTTACCTCTATACAAGTCACTAGTGCGACCACACTTAGAATACTGTGTACAATTCTGGTCTCCGGTGTATAAGAAAGACATAGCTGAACTAGAACGGGTCCAGAGAAGAGCGACCAAGGTTATTAGAGGACTGAGGGGTCTGCAATACCAAGACAGGTTATTAAACTTGGGGTTATTTAGCTTGGAAAAACAAAGGCTTAGGGGTGATCTTATAGTAATGTATAAATATATGAGGGGACAGTACAGAGAACTTTCTAATGATCTCTTTACTCTTAGGCCTGAGACAGGGACAAGGGGGCATCCTCTACGTCCTCTAGGAAAGAAGGTTTAATCATAATCACAGACGCGGATTCTTTACTGTAAGAGCAGTGAGACTATGGAACTCTCTGCCACATGATGTTGTAATGAGTGAGTCACTACTAACATTTAAGAAGGGCCCGGATGCCTTTCTTGAAAACTATAATATTACCGGTTATATATACTAGATTCTTTGATAGGGCGTTGATCCAGGGAATTAGTCTGATTGCCATATCTGGAGTCAGGAAGGAATTCTTTTCCCCAGTGTAGAGCTACTGTTGCCACATTGTTTTTTTTTGCCTTCCTCTGGATCAACATGTTAGGCTATGGGTTGAACTAGATGGACTTAAAGTCTACCTTCAACCTTAAAAACTATGTTACTATGTTACTTGGATTTTTTCCCATTTTTCAATACACTGTATGGTAAAATATGCAACTGGTCCTGCAAAAAACAAGCCCTCATATGACTATATTGATGAAAAAATAAAAAAGTTATGCCTCTTTGAAGAATGGGAGGGAAAAACAATAAAGAGAAATGGAAAATTGCCCGGGATTCAAGGGTGTTAAGGGGATTGTTCCCTTTCAATTAAATTCTCCCATAACAGTTTGCTATAAAAATAAAACACTTGTACTCACCTTTCCCGAGTCCACTGGTGAATCTCCCCCAGTGTTTCTGGCTGTAGCCAGACTCCAGGAACGATAGCTGAGATATGTCGGAGAACCTTGGGAAGCTGAGTTCAGAACCGTTTATTTCCTGATCATCCCACGGCAGCACACAAATAGGATTTAACCCCCATTTGTGTGCTGCCATAGGACTCCAGGAAATGAGAATTTCAGGTATATTAATTGTAGACTTTCCTGATCATCCCACGGCAGCACACAAATAGGATTTAACCCCTATTTGTGTGCTGCTGTAGGGCTCCAGGATATGAAAATTTCAGGTAAATTAATTTTAGACTTTTTTTTCTGGCAAACTGCGGGCAAGCATGAAATTTAATTAATAGGGAACAGCCCCTTTTCAACAATGATCCAGTAAATAAAGTTTTTCATATATAATGTAGTCTCTACTCTAAGCCAAATTAATTCATATGACAATAACAAATCTCAATTTATGTAGTGGAAACATATTCCTCGGCACTTTACGTGTCAGAGGTTACATGTAAAGACTGTTAGACATTAAAGAGTAACTTGTCAAGAAAAACCTCCCTCACTATTGTAGAGAGGTAAAATTGAGGCAAATGTGCATACAATTGCCTAAGAGGTTTGCTTTGTCCTTGTAATAGGCAGTTAAGTCTGAGAAAGGTTGAACATGATGGACATATGTCTTTCAACCTTAGTAATTACAGTATAATGTGTCAAAAGGCGTTACTGGTAGGAGTCTGTGAAATAAATGAGACTGTAAAGCCCTGTCAGTTCCATTCATGGAAATCTCAGCATGAAGGCAAAAGAAGCCAAAGGGATACACTGCTCGTTAGAGTGCGAGAGACCCTTAATTTTAGTAATCAGAAGGTCACGACTTACAGACCCCAATCAATAATACTGTCTGACATGTCTCAATGACATGTCAGAAGATATTCAAAGATGCACTGGGCATTAACGAGGCATCATTAACTAGTCTTTGCATTGCTTAGGAGGGAGTTTGCTATGGCTTCTTATATTTTTATTTCATCATACAAGGGTATAATCTTTTCCATATTAATTTACTATGCTTTATACTTCAACCTACTCTATAGCATGTTGGACATTAACAAATAGAAACCAATTATTAAGAAGATATCTATTCTTCTGTTCTTCGGTATTCCTCCTTATTGCCCGGTGTTTAGAAAACTCTATGTAATCAGAGAGTCACAGCCTCACTCCCTTTGTACTTTCACAGAAGAGCTGTCAGTTTTAGAAAGGAATACATATGCACAGCAAGGTTACAAAGAGAGTCCTTGAGGGTTGATCTTTTTTCATATCTTTAAATATCTCAATTTGTTTCCATCACTTGACAACTCATCATGTTACACTAATACTATAACAAATAGTTTCTTTCCCAAGGGATGACTAGACGAAATATCCTGCTATTCTGTTTCTGCTTTTCATAACCTTGAGTGCTCAGAAAAGTGTGGTGAAGATCAGATTATTAAAAATACTATAACTGTAATATAAATGTATTTATCGCCACCGATCCTCTTATTGTAGGTGTTATTTACTATATCAGATGTATGAGTTTTCAAAAATATAAACGTCATTATATAAAAAATAATATGCATTATTTGACATATTCATTAATGATACACACATAAATGTCAATGAAATGTTGATAACTTTTATTTTGTATTATAATACTTACCTATTGGCGTCCGTCATCAACTTCTTTCTGTATGAGGCCAAATCCCGCGATCCACTGTTCCACCTGGAAGTACGCCAGAAGCCGTAGCGGGACACCCAAATGATGGGTCTCCTAATATGGTGTCGAACACCGATGCTGCAAACCCCTCAACCTGCCCACCCTGCACACACACCTGACATCCTCGCACACCCACCTGACATCCCCACATACCCACCCAACATCCACTCCCACCCACCATCCCCTCCCATCATCACTGCAGCACCACTGTACCCACCTCCACCAGGAAATTCTGAGGCTTTGTTTGCGGCCTGTGTTTGCAAGAGGAGATGGGGTGCAGTGCCCTCTGGTGGCTACAAAGGGCATCTGAACCCTGTCTGCTTCTGCATACGCCACAGACAGAGCCTCAGAATTTCTTGGCGGAGGTGTGTGCAGACACATACACACATGCACACAAATACACACATGCACACACATGCGCATTACACACATGCACATACATACACATACATGCACTCACATGCACATACACACACATACACACACATGTGTATACACACATAGATGCACATACAAACATGTGCATACATACATACATGAACAGAGACTCATATACATGCATATACACACATATATGCATATACACACACGCATACATGCACATACATTCACATAAATACATGTGCATATACACGCACATAAACACATGTTTATATACTCACATATCCCATGTGCATTCATACATACATGCACATACATGTGATTTCACACATATACACACATGTCAACATACACACACATGCACGTACACACACATGCATACATGCACATACACACATGCATGCATATATACACACTTACATACACATATGGGCATACATGCACATTCACACACATGCACACACATATGCACATGCACATACACACATATCAAAATCACAGACGTGGATTCTTTACTGTAAGAGCAGTGAGACTATGTAACTCTCTGCCACATGATGTTGTAATGAGTGACTCACTACTAACATTTAAGAAAGGCCTGGATGCCTTTCTTGAAAACTATAATATTACCAGTTATATATACTAGATTCTTGATAGGGCGTTGATCCAGGAATTAGTCTGATTGTCGTACCTGGAGTCAGGAAGGAATTTTTTCCCACGTGTGGAGCTTAGTGTTGCCACATGGGTTTTTTTTGGCTTCCTCTGGATCAACATGTTAGGCTATGGGTTGAACTAGATGGACTTAAAGTCTTCCTTTAACCTTAAAAACTATGTTACTATGTTATTATGTTACTATATACATACACGCTCACACATGCACATACATGCAGACACATGTGCATAAACACACAAGCATACACACTCATAGAGACGCATACACACATACAATACATACACACATACACAGACACACATGCAAACTGACACGCACAAACAGATGCACACACACATACAAACACCTATATACATACATACACACATGCATGCACACACATATATGCACACACAAACACATACACATGCGGTCAGTATCTTTGGACATTTGGTTTCACTAAGATGGTGGCGGTGTGATGCATCACACTGCCCCACAGCAATATTACAGTAATTACATCAAAGAGGAAGTTGGTGGGAGCTACTAAAGTGGATAATGAGGCTCCTCTGTCTATTTTGAATGTAATAAAGAATTTCTTTTTTTTTCATGTTTACTAACAGTATTGCTTTTGACCGGCTTTCATACTAACGGCTGAAATTAGAAATAGGGCTTGATGTCAGCTGCCAAAGAAAGCTGACATCAACCCCATTATTACCTAGTCTGCCACTGCTACACGGCAGCTGGAAGAGCTGGGTGACTGCCTGCTTTCGCATCTCTCATGAAGGCACCAAGTCTGGAGCTGTTGCTGGCTGCAATTTTCAGTTTGGGGGCCCTCACCTTGCTGAGAATTCCAGCCCCCAGCTGCTTGGGTTACCTTGGCTGGCAAAAAAAATTATGGCAAAGCCCACACCAATTTTTTTTTTATTTATTTATTTATTTAAATAACTGAAAAATATAGGTCTCACCTGTATTTTTCAATGCCAGCAAAGGTAACACCAGGCAGCAGAGGTTGGCAGTCAGTAGCTTCTTGATTTACCTGTGCTGGAAAGAGAAAATACAGCAAAGCCCTACATATTTTTTACCAAGAAATTTAACACTCTACTATTAAAAAAAAACACAGCAACAGGTTTTTAACTAAAAATACATATATTTACATACATTAGGAGAGAGAATGGGGGGGAGAGAGACAGGGGAGGGGGAGAGATGGCCACCACCCCCAGTGCCACAGGGCCCGCCCCATCGTGATGTCACCACTATTCTGATGTGATATCATTGAGTTCACATCTAGTTAAGTAATAATAGTAGAATGTCTTCCTTTTTTAGTTTGGTCATCATAAATTTGGACCAATTGGATCAATTTCATATAATTTGGGCCCTACTTCAGTGGCCACTGGGATTTTTGCCCATTCAATTAGAATTAGAATATCATTCAAAATCAATCTCATATTGCAATGTTTGAGGGCGTTTCTGGGAGCTCTGAAGCATGCTGACTAATAAATCAATATTATATTCACCTTTTAATGTCTCATTGAATACAGCAGCTCAGTTTTTAACCCTTCATCCTCCCTGGTTTAATTTTCTGAGATAATAACTTTTTGGTTTTCATTGGATGTAGGCCATAATCATCAACATTTACAGAAATCATTCTGTTTGTAATGACTCTATATAATATACGCATTTCACTTATTTATTTAATTATTTATTTAATTACTGAAATAAATTAACTTTTTGATGATATTCTAATTCATTGAGATACACCAATAGATGGTTTCCTCTGGTGAACAGCAATTTTCAGGTCTGTGAATGAAGGTATGCTGGAATCATAAGAGTATAAGAAGATTACAACATGGTTACATGGTGTAAAGTGATAGTGGAGTTGTCAAAAAAACACCTGAACTTTAAAGTCTCAATACTAAGACACAGGTTTGTCTAAGAAACCTAGGAAGCTGAGTAACTAGTAAAACTCAATACTGAGCAAATCGAAAGGATGACCAAAAAGAAAAGAAGCTGAACCCAGCCTAGCCGGGACATAGGTGTATTACTAGCATTTCACACCAGAGTTTTTCCTACACCATCACACTACATCCAATGTTTTGTTTTCTTCCTATAGTGCATCTTAGCATCATGTACTGCCCAGGTAAGCCACACACACACATCTAGCTACCTTCTTCCATTGCTCTACTGTCAATCTTCTGTTACTTATTAGTGATGGGCGAGTCCTAAATTACTCGGAATCGCTTGACTCTAGCGAGTCCGAGCCCGGGACTCGCTACTCGTTGTGAGTCTAGCAAGTCCAATGTTAATGAATGGGGAAGCGAGTAATAGCGAGTAATGTGCGATTTACAAATCGCAGATGTGTCTCGGAAAGCGCTCGCATTGCCGTTTTGGAAACCCCACTCGCAACAGTTTTTTGCTGCTGTGTCCGAGGCCAAACTCGCATTTGTTTGTCTTATTTGCAGATAGGAGAGCAGCAACACACTGGTCTGCCACAGAGAAAATAAAGCTGAAGGGGTTATTATGACCCAAAATCTATCAGATGCAAAAAAATAAGAAATAGTACCTCAGCTAAGGGTACTTTCACACTAGCGTTTATTTGAAATCGCGGCAAATGCGGTGAAAAAAACCGCATCTGCCGCGATTACCGCATATCGGCTGCACTTGCGGCACGGTTGCGGCATAGTTACGGCAAGCCCCATACAATGTATAGGCGGGCTTGCGGCAGGTGCGGCAAATGCGGTTTTGGCTCTTGTGGCAGGTGGGGCCACGAAAAAAAACGCGGTCAGCCGCGGTTTTTCGCGGCCGCACCTGCCGAAAGTGCCAAAACCGCACTTGCCGCACCTGCCGCAAGCCCGCCTATACATTGTATGGGGCTTGCCGACACTGTGCCGCAACCGTGCCGCAAGTGCAGCCGGTATGCGGTAATCGCGGCAGATGCGGTTTTTTCACCGCATCTGCCGCGATTTCAAATAAACGCTAGTGTGAATGTACCCTAAGCCTCTGACTTCAGCTATTAGGAAAGCTGAGTGAGTAAGCTAAGCTATGAGGTCGGTCCTGTGTGCACTGTAAGGCTGCTCCTCCCTGCCTGCCTGCCTACAGTCCTCTACACAGTACTCCTCTGTCCTCCTGGTAGCTCTCAGAAGAGCTGTTTGGGTTAAATATAAGGAATCTTGAAGTTTCCCTACACTGACTGACACTCCCTATGATCTGCTCCAGCATCTACCTCACCCTGCACTAGGCTCAGATCGTCACAGGAATGTGGAGGAAATGGCGGTTGCAAGGCTTATATACAGCCTCGCCTTTCATACATGGACATAGGCATCATGATGGACAGAAGCCAATCATAGTCCTGCCACAACCAACATGGCTGTGGCATTACTGAATATAATTGGCTAACATGCTTGTCCATCTTCACAAGTTTTCTGACCTAACACGCTAGGCTGTCTCGGAAGGTTTGTCGGAACACAACAGATTCTGTATTCGTGAGTCCCGATTACAGTATATAGGACTCGGATTCGTAGACTCGCTCAGACTCGCTCAGACTTGCTGCTGACAGCGGGTATCCGTGAAGCGGTGCGATTGTTTAAACGATTTGGGGAGATTCAAGCTACATAGCGATGTGATATAGCGAGTCTAGCGAGTGAGAAAAAGTAAACTCTGACAAAACTAGGATTGCCATTGACTTGCATTGGACTTGTTACTGTGCGAGTAATCGCTGGGAAACTCGCAGAGTACCGAGTCCTGCGAGTCCCTTACTACTCGCCGAGTAACGAGTCCTAGCGAGTAGACTCGCCCATCCCTATTACCGTATATACTCGTGAATAAGCCGAGTTTTTCAGCCCAAAATTTGGGCTGAAAAGTCTCCCCCTCGGCTTATACACGAGTCAATACGGGTGGGGGCTGTGGAGGCTGGAGGCTGCTGTATGAGCAGCGGCAGGGGGAAGCAGTTCATATATGCCCCCAAATGCTGGCACTCTCCCCCCTTGTAAGGGCCCCCCCGCTGGTTATATTACCATCCCGGTCTTCTGATCAGCGTCGCTCCTCGGTGCTCTGCCCGTCCAGCTACATCCGGGATCCCCGGCCGTCGCAGGCATATGACGTCATCGTGCGACGGCCGGAGATCCCGGATGCAGCGAGGTCGGAGGACGGAGCATGAAGAACGGAGCACTGAGGAGCGGCGCTGATCAGAAGACCGGGATGGTAAGATAAGCAGATGGGGGGTGAGTGCCAGCATTTGGGGGCAGCTGGGTACCCCCGGGGGGCTGCTGGATACCCCTTGGGGGCTGCTGGGTACCCCCAGGGGGCTGCTGGGTACCCCTTGGGGGCTGCTGGGTACCCCAGGGGCTGCTGGGTACCCCCTGGGGCTGCTGGGTACCCCAGGGGGCTGCTGGGTACCCCCTGGGGGCTGCTGGATACCCCTTGGGGGCTGCTGGGTACCCCCAGGGGGCTGCTGAATACCCCCTGGGGGCTGCTGTATTACCCCTGGGGGCTGCTTTATACCCCCAGGGCTGCTGTATATACTGATGGGGCCTGTATACCACTGGGGCTGCTGTATACTACTGCTGGGGCTGCTATATACTACCACTGGGGCTGCTATATACTACCACTGGGACTGCTGGGGCTGCTATATACTACCGCTGGGGCTGCTATATACTACCACTGGGGCTGCTATATACTACCACTGGGACTGCTGGGGCTGCTATATACTACCGCTGGGGCTGCTATATACTACCACTGGGGCTGCTATATACTACCACTGGGACTGCTGGGGCTGCTATATACTACTGCTGGGGTTGCTATATACTACCACTGGGACTGCTGGGGCTGCTATATACTACCGCTGGGGCTGCTATATACTACCACTGGGGCTGCTGTATACTACTGCTGGGGCTGCTATATACTACCACTGGGGCTGCTATATACTACCACTGGGACTGCTGGGGCTGCTATATACTACCACTGGGACTTCTGGGGCTGCTATATACTACCATTGGGGCTGCTGGGGCTGCTATATACTACCACTGGGGCTGCTGGGGATGCTATATACTACCACTGGGGCTGCTATATACTACCACTGGGGCTGCTGGGGATGGTATATACTACCACTGGGGCTGCTGGGGCTGCTGTATACTACCACTGGGGCTGCTGTATACTACCACTGGGAAGGCCTGTATACCACTGGGGGGGGGGCCTGTATACCACACTGCTGGGGGCTGTATACCTGTGCTGGGGTCCACCCTCGGCTTATACACGAGTCAATAGGTTTTTCCAGATTTTTGGGGCAAAAGTAGGGGGGTCGGCTTATACGCGGGTCGGCTTATACACGAGTATATACGGTACTTATAAATCCATTCTAGAAGTTTTTCCAGTAGATTAGCAGCAACTTACCCCTGTAAGTGTGGTTGTCACTACTCACCTAACTAAAATCTTCAATTTCTCCCTCTTTGCTGGTATCTTCCCTTCCTCCTTACAACACTAATTAATTAATTAATTATAAGAAAAAATAAACCTTCTCTTGACCTATCCTGCACAAATAAATACAGACTAGCCTCCAATCTATCCTTCATCTCTAAACTCTTGGAACGCCAGGTGTATTCCTGTCTTACCCGTTACCTCTCCACTCACCATCTTCTAGATTTATTACAGTCTGGATTCCACCTGCTACATTCTACAGAAACTTCCCTCATCAAAATGACAAATTACTTTTTGACAGCAAAACTTAATGTTGACTACTCTCTGCTTATTCTCCTTGACCTATCTGCAGTTTTCAACAGTGTTGACAATCATCTCCTACTCGCTATGCTCCACTCAATCGGCTTGAAGGACACCTCTCTTTCATAGTTCTCTTTCCGTCTATCTGATCACTCTTTCAGTTTATCATTTGCTGGCTCCACCTCCTCTCCTCTTCCTTTGACTATTCAGGTCAGTCAGAGTTCAGTCCTTGTCCTTCTCTTTTATCTCTGCACAGCCCTAATTGGACAGACCATCAGCAAATTTGGCTTCAAGTACCCACTTAATGCTGACACACAACTATACACTTCATCCCCTGAGCTTACCCTCTCTGTATTACAGAACACCAGTGATTGTCTGTCCGTAGTTTTCAACATCTTGTCTGCTCTCTATTTGAAACTCAACCTTTCAAAAATGGAACTTCTTCTGCTCCAGCTGTCTACTACTCTCCCTGAATCTGACTTGTCCCTCACAATTTGCGGCTTGCTGTCTATGTGTTTTGTTTGGAGGCGTATAGTTGGCACACACTCATAAAATTAAAAAAGAAACATGGGTAAAGCAATGATATTTTATTTTCTTGCTTTTTTTGCAAAATGTGAAAAGTATCCCAACGTTTCCACTCACATCGAGTCTTCTTCAGGGAATAATCAAATTTACTACAAAACATGTGAAACAACAAAGAGATAATCAGATCAGATGTAAATAAACACAATAGTATACAAGTTTACACATTGCAAGACTTTGAAATATTACAATAGAATTATACAACAGCCTACCTAGGAAATGAATCCTTGGTAATAAAGAAAAACGCACTAAGTTTCTACGGGACCAAGAAGATTATAAAAAAGACAGGGTGTACAACTGGCGGAACTTTGAGCCGCTCCCCGACAGACGCCCCAGATGACCCTATACACCATCTTCACCTTCTGGTTCAGACAGTGACAAAGATAAACCCTCTTTTTTAGGCGCACGTCACCCTTACAGAGGAAGACCAGGCGGAGCCAGACCAAACGGCGGACAAGGAGAATAACAGATCCAGACCCGCTCCCAGGTAGGAACCTCGTCTTCAATATTTCTCGACAGAATTTCTCCCCAGCCGAACTCACACTTTTACAGAAGGGACTGTCATTCAGCCCCACACCCAAGTTCAACTCCTTTCAATTAGACCAGGAGTTGAACAGATTTTACAGAACTGTCAGATTGAAAGCGTATTTTGCTACACCTACTGGTCAAAATCCTTTGATTGTGTCCGATTCTTCCGATATGTCACATGTCTTGCACCTTAAGGCTCTTGACCTTAGAAACCCTAGCTCATTCATGCCTCCTAAAACATCACACCCGATAGAGACATATATCAGCTTGGTTCAAACAGATGTCATAGAAGTTCTCAAGGAGATAGAGAGAGGGAAATTTCACCTCAGTAACAATTTAACTAACGAGGAACTTATAGCTTTGAGGTCTCTGAAAGAGAACAAACGTATTATTGTGAAACCAGCAGATAAGTGTGCGGCAATTGTTATCTTAGACAAGGATTATTACTTGTCTGAAATCAGACAACAATTGTCGGATACTAGCACGTACATTCCCATACCCAGGGACCCCACAAGTAGGGTGACACAACTTGTCAGAGAGAAGGTGGAGCACTATTACAATAAGGGTGTTATTGATACCAACATTCGTAATTTCCTGGTAAATTTACATCCAATTACCCCAGTGTTCTATACACTACCGAAAATACACAAAAATTTACAACATCCACCGGGACGGCCGATAGTAGCCTCCACCGACTCAGTACTCTCACCAATAGCCATCTTTTTGGAAAAATTATTAACCCCACTTATCCCTAATTCTAAATCGTATCTAAAAGATACATCAGCTTTCTTAGCCCACATCCAGAGCCTTGACGTGTTTCCCACAGGTTGCATGTTAGTAACAATGGAAGTTAATTCCCTATACACAAGTATCGAACACGAGAAAGGGTTAGAAGCTGTGAGATGGTTTTTGGAAAAATACAGCGAGTTGACTGATGATGTTAAAAATCTTTGTCTTGACCTATTAAGACTGGTCCTCAAGGAAAATTATTTTCTTTTTGAGGACCAATTCTTTCTACAGCTTAAAGGAACCGTAATGGGATCTAATGTAGCACCCCCATATGCAAACATTTATATGTCATATTTTGAGGACTCTCATGTGTACAATAATCACCTATTTCTCGATCATGTCTTGACATGGAAACGTTACATAGATGACATCTTTTTAATCTGGAAGGGAGACGTTAACAACCTCAATGTCTTTTTTGAATACCTTAATGCGAGGATCCCAGGTATGACCTTTACACTACAACATGATGACATCAAGATTAATTTTTTGGACAGGTTAGTCATTTAGGATCCCATTAGAAGTCTCAATACAGACCTGTATATAAAACCTACTGATCGCAATAATTTACTTCACTTTTCTAGTTGCCATCCGAAGCATATCAAAAAAGCATTACCTCACTCTCAACATTGGAGAGTGAGGCGGATCGGATCGGATCCCTCAGTACGCAACACCAGACATGATGAGATGACCTCAAAATTTAAACAAAGAGGGTATCCTGAACACCTAGCGAAACAGCAGACTGTAGAACGTAGAGATCCTAATGCAGGCACATCGAGACTCTCCTGTATAACCACTTATCATCCTTATCTTAGCGAAATACGCGCCAAAATCTTAAAACATTTGCCTTTACTATCCACAGCTTACCCAGACATTGAGGAATTTAAATCCCCACCGCTATTCTGTAATAAAGGGCACGCAACTTAAGGGATCACTTAGTCAGGGCTGATGTGGGCTCACCCAAAGCACGTCTCAAACAACAATCTTTATCCACAGAACGAAAAGGAACGTACCCCTGCCTTCATTGCTTACAGTGCTCTCATGTCATCAAGGGAGATTCTTTTTTTCACCCTAGAACGGGGAAGAGGTTTGGAATAAAGGGCTTTCACACATGTGACTCAAGCTTTGTCATATATCTTTTAAAGTGTCTATGTGGTCTTGGATATGTTGGAGAAACTTCCCAACATATCAGAGACCGGATCAGTAAGCATAAATCTACTATCCGATGCAAGAACACGATGTTACCGGTCCCTGCTCATTTTGTAGAGAGGGGCCATAACATCAGCCAATTAAGGTTTCAGATTTTGGAACACGTTCCACAACCCAGGAGGGCGGTAACAGGATTAGAGCACTCAAAATTCGAGAAGCGTATTGGATACACACGTTACAAACACTTGAACCCCATGGACTCAATAGGGAATATGAGGTCACGTATTGAATATTCCCCAATAACCTCATACAAAATATGAAGAATCATATGAGTTGCTCATCCATGGTTGCCTCCCATCCTGATATTTCATATATTGCTTGTTTTTACATCCTGTATGACTAAGCCTTATGGTCACATTGTAATTTCAAATGATGATGTTAAGTGAATAAGATGTATTAATAAGACTTTCATTTCTCTTTTACAGAGAACATATGAATACTAGAATATATCCTATCGATCTACCTGTCTAAAGCCTGCTGCCCTACTTTACCTAACTTCACAAGCACTCTTTGGTACTTAATCCCGCTTATAACAGCGCTTTTTAGCGCTAGGTAAGCCCAGTGAATCACCTGCGCTTAAGGCACCTGTCTCCTGAGTCACAGCACTCACCCTATCAGCTTAAACACATAATTCTGCATTTTTCTATTGCGCATGCGCGAGACTGGCAGAGAGCCCGCGGTATCTTGATTCCTTTAGCTTGCGTTGCACAAGCGTTCCAGCTCCTACTGCGCATGCGCGTCACGTCATCTTGCCGTGCACTTCCGGTTACGGACCGTGACCGGGAAGCGCGACAGTACGCCACTCAAACATGTGCACAGCACATAAAAGTGCGCTCCTCTCCCTGCCCCCTCTACCCCCAGGACGCAACAGCCTGCAGAGAAGGTAAACTAGCCCACAGGGGCTTAGACAGATTTACAACTAAGCCTATCTGATTTCACTTATAATCTGACTAGATGTCCTCATTTACCAGCAGGGCTCATTCTTAAAGGGGCAGCAGTACCTATATGAAGCACTAAGTAGGTACACTGTGTTGATCATATTTATGATACCCTTGTGCTAATCCATCTCTTCTCTAGTCTTCTAGGGACGTACACCCGATCATATTAGTCAAGTTTATCCAATTTGACAGCTATTTGAACAGTGAGCTTTCTCTCAACTTATAAGATAAGTATATCCACATATACCCTTCTTTGATAGTGTTATTTCCACTCTTCCCCTGACAGAATGTTTTCTGACTATACCCACCAATAGGGTTTCTAGTAGTCCACATAGGTATATACATCTATTTTCGTCTGCTCCTCTTTCTTTTCCTTTTGATTTCATTTTTTGATTATCATTTATTTTCTTTGTTTTTTATGTAGTGCTATCTAGGATATGTGCTTAGATTTCTGCGCAACAGCGCTTATGCTTATATAGAATACCCAGGATTACATCCTTTGACGGTACCATTACCATTGATATTACTGTATATATTTAGCCTGCATACATATACATGCCTTGTGGCTGTTGTTCTTTTTGTTCACTTTATTTCTGTTCTCTTAGTTTAGCATTTATCCGAAAAAACGTGTCTCAATTTCCTTAGCCCCCGGTGGACCCACCTTCGGCTATACAGCATTTCTTGCGAGAGATACATTTATTACCAAGGATTAATTTCCTATGTAGGCTGTTGTATAATTCTATTGTAATATTTCAAAGTCTTGCAATGTGTAAACTTGTATACTATTGTGTTTATTTACATCTGATCTGATTATCTTTTTGTTGTTTCACATGTTTTGTAGTAAATTTGATTATTCCCTGAAGAAGACTCGATGTGAGTCGAAACGTTGGAATACTTTTCACATTTTGCAAAAAAAGCAAGAAAATAAAATATAATTGCTTTACGCATGTTTCTTTTTTAATTTTATGAGTGTGTGCCAACTATACGCCTCCTACAGTTTATATATTTTTTGTGCACCACAAACTCTGGTGAGCCAAGTTCTTACTATCGTATGTGTTTTGTTTGACACCAATCTCTTGCCCACTCATGTAGCTTTCATCTAAAGAACATCTCTAAAATCTGCCCCTTTCTGAACATGAATACAACAAAAACACTCACCGTGGCCCTGATCCACTCACGCCTTGATTTTTGTAATTCTCTATTAATTGGTGTCCCTCTCACTAGATTTTCAACTCTCCAGTCCATCCTTAATGAAGCAGCCAGGGTCACCTATCTGGCTAATTGTTACTCGGACACTTCTACTCTGTGCCAGTCATTGCACTGGCTACCCATACATTATAGGATCAAATCTAAATTGCTTGTTTTCACCCACAAAGCTCTTCAAAGCACAGCAACTCCATACATCTCTATCCCCATCTCTGTCTAGCACCCTACTCATTCTCGACACTCTGCAAGTGACTTTCAGCTAACATCTGCATTAAATTCCTTCCTACCATTCCAGGCTCAAGATTTCTCCCAAGCTGAATAAATCTCTGGAATGCCCTACCTCAAGAAATTAGAACAAAACACTAATTATACAGGTTTGGGTGTTCCATAAAACATATCTTTTTAGGGTGGTCTATCATGTTCCTTTAGTGAAAGCCTTAATATATAGCCCATTCACTATTTCTCAGAACATAATTCTCAAACTCCACAGCACCCAAAAGCACAGCAAAGATTGGCTGGGGACGGCTCATGCAGTCTTTGTTTATCCCCGATTTCTTCAAGATTCCTGGACCATTATTTTAAATATGCACATATACTTTGTGTCACCCCCACCACATTGTAGATTGTAATTTTTTATGAGTAGGGCCGTCATTATTTTTGCTTTAATTATTGTATTTTCTATAACGATGTTACTTATGACTGTTTGTATATGAACCTCTGAATTGTAACGTACTGCAAATATGTTGGTGTTATACAAATAAAGATTATTATTATTGTATATATGAGGCTCTATGTTTTAGCACCATTCTATGCTAGTCAGTATTGATATTTAGCAGTACATGCACATCAAATCTATCCTAATAAACATTGTTCACATGCAAATTAGATTCTTATCGAACCAAAGTGCTTATTTCTTCCTACATGTTATCTGCATTCTTCAGTTTCCTAGTGCAAATGTGAATGACAATCTTGAATCTATGTAATGACATGAAGGTCTTGTGTTGTCACCACAAACCATGTTCTGATAGACTCACTCCAAACCAAAAGTTAAAGGGATCCTGTCACCTCCAAAAAGCGACCTAAGCTACAAAAACATTTCCCTGCAGCATCCTATCACTATTCTCACACTCCTTTTGTCTCCTCAAAGCATCCTGTCAAAGTAGATAACAACGATTTTATACTCACTCACTAGAGATTATAATTAGCAGGGGCTATATTCTTTAGCCCTTAGGGCGTGTTGTTTTGCAGGCTCCAGGATCCACCCTCTCTCTCTCTGTGCTGCTTTGCTTTTGCAGGCTCTGCCCTCCCCCTCTCTGTCACTCACAGAATGCAAATCCTTAGTCCTGCCTTCAGCTCCACATCACAGCAGCACAGACAGAGAGAGGCTGGATCCTGGAGCCTGCAAAACAACACGCCCAAAAGGCAATTGCATATAGCCTCTACTTCATTATCATCCTAATGAGTAAGTATCAAAGCGTTTATTTCAACTTTGAAAGGAAGCATTTGACTCAGAGAATGATGGTTATAATGCTAATAGGAAGGTGCAAGGACTTGTATTGATAGGTTAGGTGGCTTCTAGGTGGTGACAGGATCCCTTTAAGCCCTGATTTATCAAAAATTATTTTTTTCATGTCTGTCTTGATAAGGGAGTGGTGTGGAGTGTGAGGAGCCTGTTTAATGAATTAAGGTCCAAAGTAATGTACACCTCTGACTGATTTAAGATGTGTAGTGTAAAGTTCCCCAGTTCTTGTCATGTCACAAATTTGAGGAACAGAGGTCGCCAAGCCCAGTCATGCACATTTTCTTCCCCTGAGCTGGGTGAAAATGGGCAAAAGCACCAAAAGTTGTTAAACACTTGTACTGCCTTGCATTATGCAAACATTTTGTGACACTTAAAAACAGTGTACACCAGTGTTCTGGCCTAAAATCTATGATAAATCAGGGCCTAAGTATTCAGCTTTTGGCTAAAAGTTTAGGGCTACACCGAACATGCTTTCAAAGTATAATCTACCTGAATTGTGCCTTTGCACAAATCTCCTGCTGTCCTCTAGTAGGCCACAGAATGTGACCAGATCTGTACATTAGGCCCCTCCAAATTAAAAGCAGTGTAAAGTTTTTAAATTGTTGGGGACTCATGGACAAATCTGTTCACACACTTCTCTGTCAGCAGTCATTTTAAGGACAGCATCACTGTCTGTGCACTGTGTAGTATTTAGAGATGAGCAAACTTTGTTCAAAAAGTCGACAACTTTAAATCCGGCCCAAATTTGGCAATGTTTGCTCGGCACCTTGAACACGAACGTTTTGCTGAAAAGTCAGGAAATTCGTGTTTTGTTCAGTAATTGTCCAGATGTGTGTAGCTTAACTAGGACAGAAGCATTAGTGCAAATACACAGACAGACACAGACCATTTTAGCAGTCTCCCGCTGCTTGCTGGCTCTCTGGTCTTCTCTCCTGCGCTCCCTCTCACTTACTTCCGGTTCCGCTAATTAAGCTTTCTGCATGTTCACTTCACTGACTGGCAACAGCCAATCACAGACGCTCATGCTCTACGAGTGTGTCTGTGATTAGCTGTTACAATTACACTGTATTTTCACAATCTAGATCAGGGGTTTCAAACTCCAGGCCTTGAGGGCTGCACACAGTCCAGGTTTTAAGGATTTCCTTAGTATTTGACAGTTGGTTATTTGATTGCCAACTGTCAAATACTAAGAAAATCCTGAAAACCTGCATTGTGTTCGGCACTCTAGATCTGGAGTTTGAGACCCCTGATCTAGATGGTGTCTGTGCTTGGTTGTCATACACGTTAGTGAATCGCAACCAACCTGTCGTTATAGGGTGCTAAATAAATAAATAATGGGAAAAAAATGTGTAGGGCTCCACCATATTTTTCTGTCTCAGCATAGGTAAAGCAGATGATCCGTGTGTGTCTGTGTGTGTTTAGCAGCTTTTGGACACTTTGAAGGTGTTTAATATACATTTGATGTTGCCTGCTATTGATTTCAAGGGTGTTCGGTGAATTGTTCATGTAACAATTCCGTGAACATCCCACATTCGGCAAACAGAGCTGAATTCGAACACTCAGATGTTCAATCATCTCTAGTAGTAAGAAGTACCTATAATACTTATATACTAGTAAGAGCGACAAAATCAGCTCCCCAACACATTTGTTAAAAATTAGAGAACGTGGACAACCCCTTTAAACATTTCATTTTCTCATGCTTTCCTCATTGTGATGAAACCACAAATTGCTAATTCAAGTCAGAAACAAATTGACATACAGGGAACGTTAAAAAAATAAAAAAAGGACCCATACTATCTGGCTTATGCCTTATCTCTGTACTTACCGAATTGTAAAATGACAAACAAAATGCTTATAAATCTTAACATTAATATTATGGAGCTAAAGCATGCCTACAAGGGTTCCTATTAACCATGCCATCTAAACGTATTCTATTATATTCCGGGATGGTGTGCTGTGAATATGCAACGGCTTGAGCTGATTTCATTTAATGTTAACTGCAGAGAACTCTTTTGAGGTGTATATTATATTAATCTGTAAAAATAACAGTGACATTTATGAGCAGACACAAAAATTCCGGTTCACACCGGGGTCATCCTACCGCATTGCTGTGCCAAGATGAAAATCCCCTCCATTCAGGATAAAATCCTTCTATTGTCCTGCTGCTGATCGCATCCTGTTTTTCCGATTGGTCACACACCGACTACAGCAGGTTTAATATGCAGATGTGCAGCAGACCGGTATGAGTGCGGTGTCCCTAGACGAACAAAGTTTTGATGAAAACATATGAGATGATTAATGCCTTCTACAATTATCTGTAATTGAACAGACATGAAAGGGGGTATTTTGTCAGCCCAGAAAAGCCTATTGCACGGCCATTATCAGAGCCTTCAGTCCTCCGCTGAATAAAACTATTATTGCTCCATGTCTGTAGCCGCTGTAATGTGCCACTGCAGGTCTGAGAAAAATATAAGTGACTCTGAAACATTGCTACAATAATCCCTTAAGTGCTAGCATAAGAGAAATAAGGCAGGCTATTTAAGTAATAATTGACTGTGACACCAAGTTTGCATTGGTATTAAGTAATTCTTCTTTATTTTCATGTATTCTTATAATAATACAGCCAACATCAAGCTCCCAGCATGATCCAATAAGCATTAAAATTAAATGGGTAAAAAAAATGACTATAGCTGGAATTAAGAATGTAATACCGCACAACGCTTCTGTTAGGGGCTGCTTACCGTCATGACACGCTTTAATATCACAGAGGATCAACCAAGCACATAATGCAGACCACATTTCTCATATGCTATGGCATTAACCTGGACAATTTAATGTCAGCAAATTAAAATCTAAGTATCTGAATAAGACTTTGCATATAATGCCTTCATTTGTATCATTCTAGTTATTTTCCAATATATAATTCTCTGGAAGATTTATAGAGCAGCCTGATTGCTACAATTTTAACATTTACAGTAGATCTCTGGCATTGTGTAAACTAATTGTAGACATAGCATTTATGGAATTGTTGATCACATACACATATAGCAGAGCTAAATTTGTCAATTAACTAGAGTAAGAAAAAAAATTAATCTGGCAATAGCCTCGAAATTCTAAAAATTTCCTTTTCACCAAAATAGTGCCAAGTAGGAAAATTGGTTGGGTCAAGCAAAGATCAATGGCTTAAGACCTGGAGTGTAACAATAGGGGTTGCAGGGGTCGCAACTGTGATGGGGCCCAGAGCTACAGGGGCCTGCTCCCGCTGCCCGCTAACCCCAGCGCCTGCATTGCATGGAAGTGCATGCCCAAGAACACACATTCATGTCACTGCACGGCACCACACAGCAGCTATGGGGCCCGTGTGTCATTCTAAGAGTGGGCTCATCCATATACTGCCCTAGCCCGTCGCTTCATCCTACCACAGCTGGGTTTCCATGTGCATTCCACTGTGGAATGCATATAGCAGGCTGGTGCCACCTCCTTTACACTAGTTGCAGGAGGAACTTCCTGCTATATGCGTTCCACAATGTAACGCATGCCAGCATCGCCTCTTCCTCCTCCTGTGTTTTCAGTTTTCACATGGAGACAGGAGCAATGAGGGAACCAAGAGGTAAGTACAGATTTATTTTTTAGTGGATACACTGTGGCCAAAGGAATATGGGGGCAGGAGGGGGTGCATTAGTATAATGCATGACTATGAAGCTACATTACACTATAATAGAGTACATTGAGGCTGCATTAAACTATAAAAGAGGACTACAAGGATGCAATACACTATGATGGAGGACTATGAGGCTGCATTACATTATAATGGAGGACTATGAGGCTGCATTATACTAAAATGGATGACTATGTGGCTGCATTATACTATAATGGAAGACTATGAGGCTGAATTATACTATAATGGAAGACAATGAGGCTGCATTACACTATATTGGTGAACTATGAGGCTGCATTACATATAATGGAGGACAATAAGGCTGCATTACACTACAATAAAGGACTATGAAACAACATTACACTATAATTGAGGACTATGAGGCTGCTTTACACTATAATGGAGGACTATGAGGCTGCATTATGCTATAATGGGAGACTATTAGGCTGCATTATACTATAATGGAGGACTATGAGGCTGCATTATACTGTATGGAGGGATATGAGGCTGCATTATACTGTATGGAGGTCTATGTGACTGCATTATACTGAATGCAGGATTACGGAGGCTGCATTATACTATATGAAGGATAATGGGGATTTTTTATGATAAGAGAAGGAAGATGGTGGCAGGAGGAGGAGGTCCATATAAACCAAGATGGGGGACATATAGATCAGGATAAAGCCATGTTTCAGGAGGACCATATATAGCAGGATGAGGGAGATTAACACATAGTGAAGGGGGAGAGGGGTCAATTTGTGAGTCTTTGTGGTATGTAGAATGTTACACAGGACCCATACAGCTTACCAACATGCGCGCCGGGGGGCCCAGTAGTAAATATAGCACCAGGCCCCATCAAACTCTAGTTACGCCACTGCCTAAAACATATTTTAAAAAATAGCACCACAGATAATCTCTGAGTACAGATAATGTAGTAGATGATTCCAGCAGTTCTATGTAACACCACAGATATAACAGTGAGAAATCAATGTGTAACAATAATGCAACAGATGTCACCTGCAGTCCTGTATAATGCCACGGATACCACATTGATAACTCTCAGAGTACAGATAAAGGAGCAGATGTCACCTGCAGTCCAATATAACACCAAAGGTATCAGGCACCGTGATCTCTGAGTATAGAAAACGTAGTACGTTATCTGCAATTTGTGTGTAAAGGTGCTGTCACACATAACGATTGCTCCAACGATCCCAACAGCGATAACGACCTGCCGGGATCGCTGGAGCGTCGTTACCTGATCGCTGGGGAGCTGTCAAACAGGCAGATCTCCCCAGCGATCAGGCCATGGGAGCCACCTCCGACATCGCTCCCTGCTTAGCGCTGCCTTATAGGCAGTGCTAAGCAGGGAGAATGCTGGTAACTATGATAAACAGCGGGGTATCCAGGCAGCACGCGCTGCCTGGATACCTGCTGTTTATCATAGTTACCAGCGTTCTCCCTGCTTAGAGCTGCCTGTAAGCAGGGAGAACGCTGGTAACTATCATAAACACCGGGTATCCAAGCAACGCGCGCTGCCTAGATACCCGCTGTTTATCATAGTTACCAGCGTTCTCCCTGCTTACAGGCAGTGCTAAGCAGGGAGGACGCTGGTAACCATGGTAAACGCCGGATATCTAGACAGCACGCGCTGCCTGGATACCCGGTGTTTACCATAGTAACCAGCCCTGTGAGGTCACAGATCGCTGGTTTCTTGCAGTCACACGCAGCGATGCGTGCTGACCAGCGGGAAACCAACGATCTAAAAATGACCCACAGCACTTTGCAGCGATCAGCGACCTCACAGCAGGGGCCTGATCACTGCAAAGTGTCACACATAACGATATCGCTGGAGAGATCGTTGTAACGTCACAGTTACAACGATCTCTCTAACGATATCGTTATGTGTGACTGGGGCTTAAGACCATGGATTACACTGTTATTAATAATTGTTATTTTTAATAGTTATTTACAGTGATTCCATGGTGCTGTACATAAGAAGGGGTTACATGTGAAATACAGACATAAATTTCAGTAAACAGATTGATACAGATGGGAGCCTTGCTGTCGCAAACTTAGATTCTACAGAATAATGGGGGGAAGACAGGAGGTTGGGAAGTTGTGTAAGCTCTGAAGGTGAGGTGGCAGTGGGGTCATTAAACCCTCTAAACTTTGTGGAAGAAATAGGATTTCAAGTTCTGTTTGATGAATGCGAGTGTAGCCGGCAATTGGATGTTTTGGGGCACAGAATTACAGAGCATAGGAGCTACTCAGGAGAAGTCTTTGAGGTGGCTTAGATGAGAAACAATTAAGTGTGGAGGAGAACTGGAGATTACATTTTGGAGCATATGGGGAGATTAGTTCAGATATATATGTAGGAGACAGATTATCAAAGGCTTTGTAGGTCAGTGTTAGTAGTTTGAATTGAATATGCTGGAGAATTGGGAGCCATTGAAGGAATTTGCACAAGGGAGAAGCAGGGGACTAGCAAACAGAGAAGGTTATTAGTCAAGCTGCAGAGTAAAGGGTGGACTAGAGAGGTGCAAGATTGTTAGCAGTGAGGGCAGAAAGGAGGATTTTGCATTAGTTGAAGTGGGAAATGATGAGGGAATGCACTAGCAATTTCTTAGATTTGGAGTTGAGGAAAGAACAGATTCTGTAAATTTTTTGGAGTTGTAGGTGGCAGAAGATTGTGAGAACTTGAAGAGCAAAGCAGAGTCAAGAGTTACTTCGAGGAAGCAAACTCGGGTACTGGGGACAGTGTGGGGTCATTTATTGTAATATATAGATAAGGTAGAGGAGATAAGTGAGATGGGGAAAGACGATGAGTTGTGTTTTTACCACATTAATCTTTAGGAACTGAGAGGAGAAGGAGAAAATGACAGATAGACACTTTGGGTTTCTGTACAGCAGGTCCAGTGCCTTGTGAAAGTATTTGGCCCCCTTGAACTTTTCAACCTTTTGCCACGTTTCAGGCTTTAAACATAAAGATATAAATTCAATTTTTTAGTGAAGAATCAACAAGTGGGACACAATCGTGAAGTAGAACGTAATTTATTGGATATTTTAAACTTTTTTAACAAATAAAAAGCTGAAAAGTGGGGCATGCAATATTATTTGGCCCCTTTACTTTCAGTGCAGCAAACTCACTCCAGAAGTTCACTGAGGATCTCTGAATGATCCATTATTGTCCTAAATGACTGGTAATGATAAATAGAATCCACCTGTGTGTAATCAAGTCTCTGTATAAATGCACCTGCTTTTTGATCGTCTCAGGGTTCTGTTTCAAGTGCAGAGAGCATCATGAAGACCAAGGAACACACCAGGCAGGTCCAATACACTGTTGTGGTGAAGTTTAAGGCTGGATTTGGATACAAAAAGATTTCCCAAGTTTTAAACATCTCAAGGAGCACTGTGCAAATGATCATATTGAAATGGAAGAAGCATCACACACTGCAAATCTACCAAGACCTGGCCAGCCCTCTAAACTTTCATCTCGAACAAGGAGAAGACTGATCAGAGATGCAGCCAAAAGGCCCATGATCACTCTGGATGAACTGCAGAGATCTACAGCTGACGTGGTAGAGTCTGTCCATAGGGCAACAATCAGTCGTACACTGCACAAATCTGGCCTTAATGGAAGAGTGGCAAGAAGAAAGCCATTTCTCAAAGATAGCCATAAAAGATCTCCTTTGAACGTTGCCAGAAGCCACCTGGGAGATACACCAAACATGTGGAATAAGGTGCTCTGGTCAGATGAAACCAAAATCAAACTTTTGGCCACAATGCAAAACGATATGTTTAGTGTAAAAGCAACACAGCTCATCACCTTCAAAACACCATCCCCACTGTCAAACATAGTGGTGGCAGCATCATGGTTTGGGCCTGCTTTTCTTCAGCAGGGACAGGGAAGATGGTTAAAATTGATGGGAAGATACAGGACCATTCTGGAAGAAAACCTTCCCATCTCCATGATCCTATACCAATATGTAATAGATGTAATAATATTAGCAAACACCTCCAATTAAAAATGTAGTATATTTCTCCTTATTAGCTATGTTGGCTACCTTATGTTCAGGGCATTACAGCTTAGGTATCCATGGTTACAACAACTCATATAGTAAGTTAGATAGTTGCTAGTGGTCAGAACCATGGATACCTCAGCTACTATAATGCCCTGCACATGGGTTAAGTGACATAGCTAATCAGGAGCACTATACTATATTTCTAATTATGGGTAATTGTTAATATTATTAATATTACACCTACTAAATATTGGGAATACTCCTTTAAATATTGAGGACTCCAGTAATGGCCAGCACACATGCAATTCTCATAGTGGGCTCATGAGATTAAAATACCTTAAAGTTTAAGTTTATGTCTTTTATGAGCTCATACTGTTCTTTCTTTGTTTGGAGCTCAAAGGGTTTAGTATCCTGGGACGGTATCCAGGCAGAGAGGTCATCTATAGCCATTGAACAGGTGAAGTGATGGACATCTTTGATCGGACAGCAGGGCTGGCAGTCAGATAACAAAGCTGTATTTAACCCCCACCTAAGAAATATAGTAATGTGAGCAGCAATTTTACACACCCATCTTCATTGAAGAGCTATTTGCCGAAATTGCTTTTTAGTGGGAGACCATACCAGAATTCCATCTGGGTGGTACCATATGAAAGTTCAAGAATAATATTTAGGCATAATGAGTCAACTTAAGGACTGAGATGCATGTTGATTTTTTTTTAAATATTTATTCAATATTTATGATTTGTGCCTTATGGAGTATGAATTTATTGATTAACCCATAAGAAAGTGTGGCACTCCGGGGTCTGGTAATCACATTACAAGCTTGTAGTCAAGGCATCCACCAGGTGATGCACACATATAACATAGCCCAACCTGGACCTGTAGGGGGAGCTCTAACAACTGAGGTCAGGTCAGTTGCCGACGTCAGTAGAGGTCCCTAGATATGCAATATGCAGGTGCAGGGGACGGGGGGGCAGAGCTAGTGAGTTCCTGTCAGGAGAGCTAAGGTGACAGTTGAGCAAAGCAGAAGGAGGAGAGGAAAGTGATCTTGGGGACAGGAGCCGTGTTAGGCCGGTCCAAGGAAACTGACAGTGTGTGGAGCCCATAGCGAGGGCCTGAGGAGGAGAGAAGGAAGATCTGGGAGAGGTAGTAGTGCCAGCAAGCCCAGAATTAAGTATAGTATGGTCACTGGAGATCGAGATCGTAAGGGATTATACAGCCAGCGGCCAAATCTGGGGAACGGATAGTTATTCACCGCCCCATTCACTGTAAAGCTAAAGAGACACAGCCGCACTATAGAGCCCTGGAGAGCAAAGTAGAAATACAGCCAAGAGAAGGGTTAATGCTGCTTGTCCTACAGCTACCGTAGTACAGAGCCGAGCGGGTCACAGCATTGCTTTATGCAGCCAAGGCCCAACAGACTCAATCTAAAAGGCAAGCCTCAGGACTTGCCTGGTGTGGAAAGCCTAAAATTACCTCCAAGCTCCGGACCCCATGAACTTTAGAAAACAGTACCCGGTAGTATCTGAGTTCTACCATTAAAGGTAAAGAAAAGACTGTTACTCTTGTGTCTCCACATCATTGTTTGAGCTACTTCCTGCATCCCCATCACCAATAACAATTATTATCACCAGCTCAGGGATCATCCTAGCCCTACCTGTGGAGGGTTTATCATCCTGCTGCATCCCAACATCATCCTCTGAATCTGAGATAAGCAGAGGTGGTCATATCCAGCCGCACAGGTGGCGTCACTGACAAACTCTTATTTGTATTTTTATTTTTTCCATTTTTAATTGCAGTCCCTCCAGGGCTGCGGAACCGGTCCACTGCCACCTCAGTGACCTCCCCCTGTAAGCATAGAATAAGGACTGGTCCTGAGTAACCCATAGCCCTGAGGGCAATACAAAAGCATTGTGGCCTCATTTATGCAATAATAAAGTAGTATTTTTCCTTCTTTTATTTGTTAAATGATAGTTAAATTTAAGTATTGTTAGGCATTTACAAGCAAAACAATCTAAAGTGAGGGAAAGCGGTAAAAGGTCCAGTAAATCAGAACGCTGGAAATTGTAAGATACCTTCCAGCCTTAAACGGCTGTTCAGGGACCATATCCTCAGAGACGCATGTAAAGTGACTGACCGGAGTGGCAATGCTGCCTAGCCCAATCATTTCTACAATGTTGACTTGTGTGAAATAATCTCTATTTACATTTTTTAATTGTGGTCACTCCGGAAACTTGGTGCAATGCACTTGAGCTTCAAGGTACCTTGCATCATCCAGCAATTGTTGACATGCTTTAAAGGGAGTCTGTAAGCAAAATATGACTGTTCAAACTAAGCATAGGCCCGCAGTGCGCCCTTAGTATGGCCACACATTTAACCCCTTCATGACCAAAGATGTACATGCACTTCCTTGCCCGTGACCCGCCCCCTGATTCGAGCTCACGCGCTAAGCTCGCATCCTCACCCCCACACCTCAGTTGATCTCATCTGCTGAGATGTGTAGCTAACACCACCAATCGGGTAAGTTAAACCTTTGGATTGTGCTGTCAGTGACCCATGGCGGAGATTGCGCTGTTCCCTGCCGTGATCGGAGGTCCCTTGATGCGATCACGGGACCCCTGTCTGTTACCTTCAAAGCCCGGGGTCCTCTGATGACCCCAAAAGCTGTCAGCAATTTCTTGCCACTGGCAATCTCCCAGTCAGATCACCAGCAGAAAGTGATCACTTCCCATGTGCTCCATTGCGGTATCAGCTCATTGAAACATTAGAGAAGCAATTAGAAAGTGCAACACTGAGGTCCCCTAGTGGGCTAAGTAAAATAAAGAAAAAAAACCAAACATTTTACAACTATGTAAAAAAAAACTAAAAGTTCGAATGACTCCCCTTTTACCCCATTGAAAATAAACCTATTAAAAAAATGAAAAAATACACATATTTCGTATCGCCGCATTTAGAAATTCCCGACCAATCAAAATATAAAGTCAATTAATCAGATTTATAAACGGGGTAACAAACAAAAAAGTCCAAAATTGTGTTTTTTTTGGTCGCTGCAACATTCCAATAAAATGCAATAACGAACGATCATAAACCATCATAAACCATCACACAGCCCCAGATCCCAAAAAATGTGAACTCTACAAATACTGGAAAATACTGGAAAATACTGGAAAATGATGGTGGTGCAATTCTTTTTCTTTAAAATTTCTGAACATGTTTGTTATCTACTTGTACCGACTGGTGGCATCATACCAACACATCAATTTTACCATATAGTGAACATGATGAATGGAAAATCTAAAAAATAAATGTGTAATTGCACTCTTTTTTTTGCAATTAAAATGCACTTGGAAACTGTTTCCCCATTTTCCTGTATATTATATGGTAAAATAAATGATTTTACTCAAAACTACAATTTGTCCCGCAAAAACAATCCCTCATACATCTTGATGGAAAAATAAATAAACTTATGGCTTTTGGAAAAAAGGAGAGGGAAAAACAAATAACGAAAAACGGAACATCACCTGGCAATGAAGGGGTTAAAGGGTGGTTTGGTACCTAAAATGTCCTTACTAAATATCTATTTTTACATATTAAATACTTTTATAGTCAAGTTTATTACAAAATAGCCTAGATGGCTCCCTATCCTGCTTATTCCTAAAATGTGTGTTTTTTTTAACTTCAGTTCTTGTGCTGTTCTATTTGAGAGGGACATCACAGGGTGCTGGGTCTGCACTCACAACAATGCAGCATCTACCTCCACTCCTGGAACAAAACATCATCTAAGGCCACAGTGCAGTTGACTCACCGTGGCCGGGACTCCGGTTTAGACAGGCAGTAGCTTCTTCCTCCTTGTCACAGGCGGACCGCGCCTGCCGGTAGTGGGGCCCGGTTGAGTGCAGATCAAAAAGTTGAAGACGTCTTAGTGGAACAGATTAAGGGGTTAATTGTTTCGTGACGCCACCTATGAGTGTTTCGGTAAGTCTTACCGACGCTGTGGGGCCTCCGGGGGATGGATAGCAGCAAGATGGAACGCTCCCCACAGGCTGAGCGGTGATCCCCGGAGCCATGAGCTGCTGAAGATGTTGTACGGCAGCTGCGGTTACCTTGAAATTCGGATAGACAGTTCATAAAGAAGCACGGACACTGTAAGTCTCTGTAATGGGTCTTTACTGTAACCAGCAGGCAATACATGGCATACAGTTTGTGGGTAGCAGACCGGGTGGACTCAGCAGTGATAGGTGTCCCTCAGAGATCCGCGGTGTTCCTCCATTCTATCTAAGTAGGTTGCCGTTGTCGCCCAGGAATACCAGGTCGGGTACACGGAGGCTGCTTGAATGCCCTATCCAAAGTATACGTGATGGATGTTTTGGGGAGCCTTGGGTCCCTTGGTGGGTACACCGCTGGTTAGATGACTGGATTTGGCGGTGGTGGGGTGCTCCTGTAAAGCGGTCCCTCCACTCCTCTGGTTCACATAGCAGAGCTGAACTGCTGCTAGCTTCAGTACCAGCAAACCGGCTGTAGATGGGCACGGGATGATTTTGGACCCGTATGTTGAAGCCCGTTGGTCGGTTGGTAATACAACGGGAGTATTGGTGCTCCACCGTGGTAAAAGTGAGGAGATGGCCGGTAGAAGGTGGCCAGGGGGCTGCACCGACTGTGCAACCCCCTCTCCTAGGTTGCAGAGCTGGGAATCTGCAGAGGTCTTCTCAGTTGCTGTTACTTCTCCAGACCTGAGACTAGAACTCTCTAAGCTGGACTAAACTTCCACTACACACTACCCTTGCACTCCGCCCACCAGGACCTTGATTGGCCCTCTATGCTAAGTGAGGCATGCAGGATATGGATCTCTGAGTTAACCACATAACCGCTGGGTCAGAGAATATTGCTGCTGCATTTTTGGCTGCAATACCCTCCTGTGACGCACTCGTTTCGGGGCGCCACACAGTTACTTACTACAGTTTTTTTCATTGCAGCCCTCTAAAGATGGCCGGTGCTGATAGAAGCTGTGGAAGAAGTGAGTAGAGCGCTGATACTCTACTTCTGTCTCTGCAGCCGCATCTTCTAACTATGAAGGAAGATGTCATGACGAGGCAGAGATAGAGATGCAGTAACTCGATCACCAGCTCACAGCTTCAAGTACAGCACTCAAACAAATATTCATCAAGGTGTCAATCCCACAGCTTCTATCACTGCACGATGATGACAATATTGAAGAAATCAAGTTATTTTGAAAAGGTTAGCTTGGATTGATTTGCACCCATTATTATTGCCATGCTGCTCAAGTTTTTTATGAGTAGATAGATAGAGATTAGGGATGAGCAAGTATATTCACAAGTATTCGGTATTCGGCGAGTAATACAGTACTTGCGGTACTCGAAACATAGCGAGTATTTCACTACTCGCCTCGCAATATTCGGATTTCCCACCCAGCATTAGCCAATCACAGTAATACCACATTCTTCTTGGTTGTGGCATTACTATGATTGGCTGGCCGCCCAGCATCATACATGAGTCATAGCCTATGACTCATAGGCTTTATATAAGCCCTGATGCCACCATTTTCTGCACATTGCATGCAGAACACACCTAGTGTAGGGGGAGTGTGAGCAGCTGCTAGGGAAAGTTGTGCTCATGCAAAACGTCAACAAATCCTCTGTAAGGCTGGGGTCACAGTTGCATTTTTCACAAGCGTTTTTGGAGACTTGCGTTTTCAAAAACGCATGTAAAAAACGCACCCATAGGCCCCCATGTTAAAAAACGCATGCCCTAATAGCAAAAAAGCATGTGTGACAGTACCATGCGTTTTTGGTGCATTTCCAAAAACGCATGCGTTTTTTAATAAGGGGCCTTATGGGAAACGCATGCAAAAACGCATGTACAATTAGTGCCATTCAAAAACGCATGCGTTTTCCATAGGAACCCATGTTAAAAAACGCATGCGTTTTTTTAACATGGGCTCCTATGGGAAACGCATGCGTTTTTAAATGGCACTAAAAGGTACTAATGTACCATGCGTTTTTGCATGCGTTTTCCATAGAGGCCCATGTTATAAAAACGCATGCGTTTTCTACAAAAACGCATGCGTTTTCTACAAAAACGCATGCATTTTTCAAAACGCACCAAACAATAGTACATGCACTATTTTTGGGTGCAGATTTAAAAACGCAGCCAAAAACGCAGGGAGCCATCACACACCTTAAAAAACTCATGCTGACATGACAAAACGCATGTTAAAACGCATTAGTTTTTAAAAGGCAGTAAAAAAACGCATATCAACTGTGACCACAGCCTAAAACCCAAAAGCTCTTGTGAGAGCTACCAGTATTGTAGTACTAGGTGACTGTAGTGCAGGGAGACAGGCAGGAGCGCTATAGTACCACATAGTACAGTCAGTAAAATTTCAGCTCTTCTCAGAGCAGAAAGTATAAGATCAGGGAGTAGTGACAGTTTTCCCTGTTATTTTTGGGGTCACATTTACCCCTGCAGGCTAATTTTTTTGCCATTGCAGTGCTGTGTTCACATCGAATAGCACACATGGTACTGCAGAAATGACACACAGCCAGCACTGCTGTCTTGTGTGGTGACTGGTTTTCCGTAATATTTAACTTTAAACCTCAGGGCAATTTTTTTGTGCTGTTGCAGTGCTGTGTTCTAACTGAATAGCACACAATGTACTGCACAAGAGACACGCAGACAGCACCGCTGTCTTGTGTGATGACTGGCGTGTAATATTTAGCTTTAAACCTCAGGGCAAGTTATTTGTTCCGTTGCAGTGCTAGGTTCCCACCGAATAGCACTCACAGTACTGCATAAGTGACATGCAGTCAGCACCGCTGTTTTGTGTGGTGACTGGTTTTGCGTAATATTTAGCCTTAAACCTCAGGGCAATTTTTATGTGCTGTTGCAGTGCTGTGTTCACACCAAATAGCATGCACGGTAGTGCACAAGTGACATGCAGCCAGCATTGCTGTCTTGTGTGGTGACTGGCACGCGTAATATTTAGCCTTAAACCTCAGTAAATTTTTTAGTGCCAATGCAGAGCTATGTTGTCACCGAATAGCACGTATGGTACTGCAGAAGTGACACGCAGCCAGCACCACTTTCTTGTGTGGTGACTGGTTTTGCATTATATTTAGCTTTAAACCTCAGGGCAATTTCTTGGGAGCCATTGCGGTGCTGTGTGTAAAACACAAAGCAGAACTAGGCTGTAGTGCTACCTTCCATAATGCACTAAGGCTAGGGTCACATTTGCATTATGACCCTAGCTTGATGGAAGCGCTAAAAACTTAGAAATTTCAGCCGCAGCGCATAGTGTTAATGCTATGCGCTGCCAGGCAATGGAACCCTATAGAAACCCAATATTTACCTTAGCAACCAGCTCCACACAAAGCCCCAGGATGTGCACTTTTGGACAGCGCACAGGAAAAGCTGCTTGCAGCGTTTTCCTGTGTGCTGCTTAAAAGCGCATATCCGGGAACTTTGAATAGAGCCGGCTGCCAAGGTGAACATTGGGTTTCTATAGGGCTCCATTGCCTGGCAGCGCACAGCTTTAACGCTATGCACTGCGGTTGAAACTTCTAAGTTTTTAGCGCTTTCGTCAGGCTAGGGTCATAACGCAAATGTGACCCTAGCCTAACTGCTCTTCTTTCCACAATATCTGCATCTGAACATCTGCAGCTACATCAGAAAACCCCCATATTCCTAAAAAAACTGTTGTGAAGGGACAGGGACATGGACGTGGATGTGGGCGTGTGGTTGTCAGTGGTGCCCGACAAGGCACAGAGTCTGGGAGACAGAAAAAGGTTGATGTATCTTTGTTCCTGGCAAAATTTCCCAGTCTGGAATGTAATTGGGTCTGTAAGCCAGAAAAGTAAGAGCATATACTGTCTTGGATGGCTGATAAGGACTCCACGAAATTTACTAGCAGTACCCAATCATCCACGATCACACAGTCTCCTGTCCATACAGAGAACGCTGGGTCATCCTATTCTCAACCTGTTCCTAGGTCATCTCCCCATTAGGAGTCACAAGAAACATTTGACCCCAACCTTGGCCACTCTGAGGATCTGTTTGGTCCATATCCTTTCGTTGCCTCTGGCCTCTCACCACGCAACATTGAAGAGGAATGTGAGGAGGTATCATCTGTACATGGCCAAATATTTGAAAACCCACAGCCAGAAGAAAGCCACTTTCATCCACGTGATATACCGGGTGAAGAGGTGGAGGCTGATGGTGATGACACACAGTTGCCATCAGGCCAGCCAACACTATCAACCCAGAAGGAGGATGACATGGACGATGAGGTGGTCGATGATGAGACCACAGATCCAACTTGCCTGCTGGCACGCATAGCCAGCACAGCAGCACAGAGGAAAAAAATTGGATACCTAGCACCAACAAAGGTACGAAGGGTTACTGGTTTGAGCAGAGTGCGAAGTGTGTCAACTGTTGCCAAGAGCAATCCCTCTGTGCCCCAAGTCAAGGCAAAGGTGCGTTCAGCTGCCCTCTGGAAATTTTTTTCAGATAGTCCTTCTGAACCAAATGTTGTCATCTGTGACATCTGCCATACGAAGTTGAGCAGAGGCCAGGGCAAAGGCAATCAAAGCACCACCAGTATGCGGAAACACATGGAAGCCAAGCACCCTAGTCAGTGGACGGAACAACAGGGCACCAAATCGGTGTCTGTGGGTCAAACCACTGCCATGTCACCTGTAATATGTCCTTCCCAATCTGCTGGGAAGGAAGCAGGCGATCATACCTCTTGCTCACAAGCTGGGGTTTGGCAGATGCAGAACACAACAAGTTCATCCACTTGTTTGACCTAGCAAAGCATCCAGTTGTCTGTGCCCCAGATATATGAAAGGAGGCGTAAATACCAAGCCACGCACCCACAAGCACAAATACTGAATGTGCACATTGCCAAGTTGCTAGCTGTGGTGATGTTGCCATTTAGGCTTGTGGGGACACAGTCTTGCTGTGATCTGTTGGCTGTGGCTGCCCAACAATACTTGGTTCCCAGCCGGCACTATTTTTCCCGTAGTGCTGTCCCCATGTTACACCAGCAATCTAAAGTGTGTTCTCACCAACGTCGTAACCGGGATGGTGCACCTAACAACAGACATGTAAACAAGTACTTGTGGGCAGGGACGATACATCTCTGTCACGGCACAGTGGCTCAACCCGGTGGAGGGTGGAACAAAGTCTCAAACTGGACCATCACATATCCTACAAATGCCACCAATAGCGGGCCCAAGCTCAATCAGGGTTTTCAGCTCATCATATACCTCCTGTCTCCCCTCTTCCTCCTCCTCCACCTTGTCATCCTATGCTGAATTACCCTCCACATCACTCCCAAGTTGGGAGCCATGAAGCAGTGCATTGGCAAAGCGGCAACCTGCTCTGCTGAAGCTCATCTGCTTAGGTGAAACACCACACACTGCAGCAGAGCTGTGGCAAGGAATAAAACAACAGACTGATCAGTGGCTCTCCCCACTGCAACTCCAACCCGGTCTGATTGTCTGCAATAATGGGCATAACCTGGTGGCGGCTTTAAAGCTCGGGAAGCTGGTACAAGTGCCATGCATGGCTCAAGTGCTGAACCTAGTAGTGCAGAAATTGATAAAAACATGCCCTGACTTGCCATAACTACTTGAGAAGTTGCGCCGTATTTGCGTCCATTTCCGCCATTCCTCAAACGCTGTTGCCGGGTTTGCAGCACTTCAAAAGCAATTTAATTTGCCAAACCACTGACTCATTTGCAACCTGCCAACACGGTGGAACTCAACATATCATATGTTGGCAAAGATAAGTGAGCAGCAGAGGGCACTTGCTGAATACCAGCTTAAACTTGTCCATCAGACTGAGACTTAGCCAAGACCCATAACAACTGTCTAGTGGGTGTGGATCGCTGACATTTGTGAGGTGCTTGATATCTTTGAGTACTGCACCAAGCTTGTGAGTGGTGATCAATCTATTATTAGTGTAACCATCCCTATGCTATGTTTGCAGAAAGAATCGCTTCATAACCTAAAAATGGAATCTTTGAGTGCCCAGCAGCTGGGTATGGAGCAATATTTCACAATGGGTGATCCTACCCAGCCCAGCCAATCTCACCAGGCAAGATTGGGGGATGAAGATGATGAGGAAGATGAGGAGGGAAAGGACTTCTTTTTCAGTGGTACCTAGGGGACCCCTCATGTTACACAGGGGACTCCCAACCCCAGCTTCATGTCTGTTTAGCATGGGTGGGCTGGAGAGGAGGAGGTGGAGGAGAAGACTCAGTGTGGGGTGAGCATGGGTATTTTTCTTCCTTCTGGGGTCACAGAACATTTGCCTCTTTGCAGCTTGACACACATGGCACACTTCATATCTAACTGTCTGTACCAAGACCCTCATGTGATCCACATTTTCAACAGCAACCTATACTGGTTGGCCACCTTTCTAGGCCCACATACAAGGACAAATTTCCTTCACTACTGTTGCAGTCACCAAGGGGTTTCACAATAGAATCCTTCATGAGGGCCATTGTTGATCATTTGATGGCAACATCACCCTCAGACATCAATGCTAGCAGAGGTACCAGCTCTGTGCAACAGCATGCATTAATGGAGAGAGACACGGTCAGCAGGTCCAAAAGAGGTGGTGGTAAAATGTCCTCAAACTGGGCCATCTTCAATAAACTATAAAGGTTGAGAATGCGCAATAGGGTCTTATCTTTTTACAATCAGTGAAAAAGAGGATCTAAACCAGAATCGCTCACCTGATAAGGTTGTGTCACACACAACCAGCTTGATCGCTCAGAAAAGCAGCTGCTGCAAGGATCGCACTTCCACAAGTTACTGCGGTAAACAATCAATCATCCGGACGAAGTACCTCAGATCCGCGCTGCTGCAGGAAAGATGTAAATGACACCAGAGACACCGGGATGCCTGGTTGACAGTGATGAATAGCTTTATTTCCGACGCGTTTCGGAGCTGCTTGCCGGGCTCCTTCTTCGGAAATAAAGCTATTCATCACTGTCAACCAGGCATCCCGGTGTCTCTGGTGTCATTTACATCTTTCCTGCAGCAGCGCGGATCTGAGGTACTTCGTCCGGATGATTGATCTTCAATAAACTGGCTCATTAGCAAGGGCTACCTGGACCGGTAACAATGTCAAGGAGGGAGAAGTTGCACAGGCTGACTCTGATCAAATTTAACAAGGACTGGATTTCCCAAGAGCATTTAAGCCCTCCTGATGACAGCATCCCATCCTTAAATCACCTAAAATATTATTTTAGGCAACTGGTGATCAAGTCCATCCCTTCCCATACAAACCCCTTTTCTTCTTCTTACACATGTTTTAAACTCCTGCTTCTGCAACATGTATCTCATGGTCAGTAAGTTAAAAACATTGTTCCGTTAATTAATATTTCACATCGGAGGCGCTAGTGACGAGACCCTCCTTCCTTCATCAACCATAATACAGCCCCTTGGGCTAATGTTTGGAGACACTATGGTTATGCCTGGACATTGGGCACTGCTAGAATTATGTTAGTAGTCCTAGCTTCATACTTGTTTGGCCCTTGAGGCCTGCTTCCTTCATCAACCATGATACAGCCCCTTGAGATACTTTTTGGAGACACTATGGCTATGCCTGGACATTGGGCACTGCAACTACTGTGTTAGTAGTCCTAGTCTAGCTTCATAATTGTTTGACCCTTGAGGCCTGCTTCCTTCATCAACCATAATACAGCCCCTTGGGCTAATGTTTGGAGACACTATGGCTATGCCTGCACATGGGGCACTGCAAGAACTATGCTAGTAGTCCTAAATTCATAATTGTTTGGCCCATGAGGCCTGCTTCCTTCATCTACCATGATACAGCCTCTTGGGCTAATTTTTGGAGACACTATGCCTGCCCATTGTGCAGTGGCAGTGCAAAAATGCCAGTAGTCCAAGCTTTATAATTGTGAAGCCCTTGTGATGATGATGGTGATGATGATGGTTGGCTTCTTCCTGCATTAACCATCACACAGCTCCTAGGGCAGATCACTCTCTTTACACAACTTACACACTGAGCTGTCAGAAGATCTCCTTGATTATAACTCAATCTTACTGCAATCATGCACCCATTTCAGCCTTTTCCTCAGCCCCCACATTGCTTTTTTGGGTCAAGCAGACAATTACTTGCATTTCCCATTGAGTAACACTGGACTCGCTACTCGCACCAAATACCCGAGTATTATGATCTACTCAGTACGAGTATAGCAAGTCTGAGTATTTGACTACTGGCTTATCCCTAATAGAGATAAATAGATAGATACTTCCCAAAAAAACAGGCAGCACTCCAACGTTTCATCCAGAAAACCACAGCTTTAATGCAGCCCCTTGTGGTGCAACGTTTCGACCTATACCCGGTCTTTCTCAAGCTGCTTGAGAAAGACCGGGTATAGGTCGAAACGTTGCACCACAAGGGGCTGCATTAAAGCTGTGGTTTTCTGGATGAAACGTTGGAGTGCTGCCTGTTTTTTTGGGAAGTATTAATTTTGCATTGGACATTGCAACTTACGGGATAATTGCACCCAGTTTTTGAGTGGAAGTTTGTGCTGATTTCTTTTTCTCCAATTTAGATAGATAGATAGATAGATAGATAGATAGATAGATAGATAGATAGATAGATAGATAGATAGTCAAAGTGTTTGTATACCAGAAATGTTGCCAGATGTACCCAGGGCCGGATTAAAGGCTTGTTTTTTCATCTAATCTGGAGTACTGCTAACGTTTTTCTAAAACGTAGATAGATAAATAGTAGAGTCGTTATCCATCATTTATTAAAAAAATATATTTTGAATTGATTTGTGCAATTTCAATGCCTTTTAATAGATTTGACACCTTTGAGGGTCTAGAAAATGAAGTTAAATTATGTTTTGAACAACAACAATCTCTCATATATGATATATGTAAGGCGCTATGGAATTAATAGCTCTATATAAATGAATAAATATTATTATTATTATTATAAATAAAAGTAAAACCCTTCCACACATGTATTGAAATAGCCGGGACAATGCATTACTTGACAATAGTGTGCAATATCTGAAATGGAGAAAATACATTGCCAATATTGAGCCTGAAATGTTTTAAAAAACTACATTTTTGCAAAATGTGGTGTGCTTTATCAAATTTCAACTTTTTGAGATATAGTGCAACTCATAAATAACTGTTGGCCTGAATGTGTTCAGACTTTGTGTTATTTGAACCTGAAGAAGAGACCTGAGTTGTCTAGAAACCTTGCTATTTATCACAATACTTTCAGCTAGAAATTGAAAGATATCAACCACTGAGGTCTCCCATATAAAAAAAAATAGCATCAATGTATGCTCTTTTTAAACTGAAAAAAAAAATAGTATTTAAAACAAGACTATATAAGTAAAATCTTGAATTATTTATGAATAAGGAGAAAATGTATTACGGTAATAAACATTTTGTGCGTTCATATGGTGTTCTCATGTTAGCAAATGTTAGATATATGAGCCATGACAGAGCCACCTAGTGTTCACTATAGGTTATAAACATTCTGTATTCTAAAGTATTATACAATCTGTTATACAAGCCAAAATGCTCACTTTTACAGGCTTTGATTTATAAAAAAAAGCATAAAAAGAAAGTATAATTTCCAATAATTCTTCTAAAACATGGAAAAACAGAAATACACTGAAAATGACAGTTGTTGGTGTAGTTACTTATAGTATATTGTAACACTTAACTAAGATTTAGAAGAATATAACAAAAAATATTAGTTTGATGGTATATTTATTTCCATAATCACTTATTAATTCACCTTTATATTTGAGTAAGCTGTAGTTACAGCCAGAAAGGCTACATTGAGTTGTATACTAGCTTTTGGCCTGCAACTGTTACTCAATAGTTAACCTGGAAATAAGTGAATCTGCTGAGATTCAAATTTGTCAAATTGCTCATATTTGGCAATGAAATATGATTTAATTGAAGCTTTTCTATATGATTCAAATGCTCCTTATTATGCTCTGTGCTTTCTTCAGAACCCAAGGCATAAGACATGTAAGGTGTAAAAAATATATATACATAACTCACCACATTATCACCTGTCCCATTGCTACCGGTGTCCACTGTCTGTAAGGTCACAAATCCTCCTTACCATAGCATGGAATATCCTCGACAAGCTATCTTCACTTTGCACCAAAACTTCAAAGCCAACCTTTGATGTCACAAGGACTAGAAGATGAGCTGCAAGATGGAATTTTTATTTTTATTTTTAAGGAAATCTCTTTTCCAACCTTCTTCAAGTCAGCAAAATGTCCGCCAGCTGGCTCAAACAAATTGCAAAGATCTTTGGAAGAATCTGAATTTTTTGTAAAATTTGAGGTAAACACAATTCACCTGAAAAAAATATTCTTCTATTTAGTTAAAAACATTTTTTTCTAGTCTCTGTTTAAACCATTCCTTAACCCCTTTACAACCTAGGATGTATAGGTAAGTCTTTGGTTTGGTCACCTCCCTTCCTTTGATGCAAGCTCACATTGTTCCATGGACATGTCAGCTAATCTGATCAACCAATATATGCAGCTAACAGGAGTGGGAGAAGTGGAGACTTGCTCGCTCCTGTTAACCCCGTAAGGCCACGTCACACCTGGCGACGGGGCTGGAGATGTCGGCAGCGACTGACGGGTGCACGCACGTTTTTGGCGCCCCGCCAGCATCGCCGTCCCCCATTTACATGGGGCGACATCTCCAGCCCCACGCTGGCGAGATGACAGATGGCATCGCCACTGGGTTGTCTGAAAACCCCAGCGGCGATGCAGGACAATGGGAGCCTATAGCTCCCATTGCCTGACAGGTCGCCGGCGGCCGGTTACATGGGGCGATGTGTGCACATCGCCCCAGATCGGTCGCCTGGTTTCAGAGCACTGCTCTGAAACCAGGCGACCTCCCTGCGGCGCCGACATTGCCCCTTTACATGAGGCGATGTAGGGGCGATGTCACCGCCGATAGGCCACGTCCCTACGTCGCCTATGTAATTGGCGGTGATGTCACCCCGTGTGACGAGGCCTTTAGATCCAACATTCCACAGTGGGGATCCCGTTATTCCCCACTGCCATCGGCGACCCAGTGACGTGATCACGGTGTACTGATGTGTTGCCGTAACAGCAAGGGATGAGATAATGACTCCCGTCACTCTCATGACTCACTTTCTGTAAACACTACCTGAGCAGCGGCGTTCACAGATGATGATCATTTCTGCAGCACAGAGTAGTGCCGAAGCATTGCTCTGTACAGCAGCGGAAATCAGACACCGCAAAGGTGAGGAGTCCCTAATGGGCCAAGTAAAATAAAGAAAAAGTAATAAAAAGTTTTAAAAATATGAAAAAAAAATGAAAAGCTCAAATCACCCCCTTTTTGCCCCATTGGAAATAAAACTATTTTAAAAAATACACATATTTGGGATTGCCCCTTTCAGAAATTTCCAATCTCTGAAAATATAAAATCAATTAATCTGATCTGTAAATTGTGTAATGGAAAAAAAGGCAAAACACCAAAATTATTTTTTTCTTGTCAGCGCAACATTGCAATAAAATGCAGTAACAGGTTATAAAAACATCACATTCACACCACAGTGGTCAAATTAAAAATGTCAGCTCAAGACACAAAAAATAAGCCATCACACAGCCTCAGATCCAGAAAAATAAGAAAGCTTCAGGCCAAAAACACAATTTTTTTTTAGTAACTTCTACAATTTTTTTCACCACTAAGATAACAATAAAAGTATACATGCTTGGTATCTACAAACTTGTACTGACCTGAGACATAATAACATATCAGTTTGACCCTATACTTAGCATGAATAAATAAAAAAATCTAAAAGTTGTGGAATTGCACTTTTTTTGGTAAATTAAATGATGTCAATCAAAAGTATAACTCGTATTGCAGAACAACAGTCCTCATATTAAAAAAAAAAAATGGAACATCAGCAGATGGCTAAGGGGTTAAAGGAGTCTACTTATGACATCCATAATTTAAATTTTTATTTTATATATCTTATCAAATTTGCTGTTTCTCTGCCATAATTGTTCAATCATTATCAAAATTCTGAATTCTGAGGTAAAATCTGTATTCAGTGAAGACTTTCACATTACTGAGATAGGAGATGGCTGTTGTTACTGATGAGAATCTAGAGAGAGAAAGGGTGGAGCTATGCACCTAGCTGCTCCCTCTGCCTCTAGTCTCTAACTTTCTTGACCCATTCATATTTTCTTAAACTCAAATTTTAGGTATATCAATTAGGAATGATACAGTGAAAATATATTGAACCCTGAAATGTAATACTTTGTACAAAAGCCTTTATTAGTGATGAGTAGTGATGGGCAAGCTCACCAGTGTTCTGGTTTGGCAGACTTGCCCAAAAATTTTTTTTTAAATTAAAAGGTTTGGACTAATTGTGACTCAAACTTGTGTCTGAACCCTGAACTCAGAATTAAGTTATAAAATGGGGGCTGGGGTGCTGTAAATGAAAGCATATAGTTATTAAACAGCAGCTCATACTTATCGCTTCCCGCTGTACCGCTGTCTTCTAATTCCGGGGCTGCTCAATAACTTTGAAGTTGAAGAGGACATGTCACCCCCCTGGTGCATGGCAAACTAAATGCAGCACTGAATGCAGCTTGTCTGCTGCATTCAGTGAAGGGCTCCCCTATGTTTCTAGCTCCCCTGTAAGCTTTAAAAAAGACATTAGAAAACTTACAGATAAGTAGTCTAATGTGTGGGACACAGTCCTCCAGCCATTTCCTTCTGTATTCACCCCCTTCTATGTCTCTGCTCTGCCTCCTGTTCTGCTGGCTCTGCCCTCCTCCTCTTCTGCTCTCTGTCAATCAACCTGCCACACAAAGCTTGATCAGAGCGGCAGCAAAGCATTTGGCCTGACGTCAGCACCAGATTACCACCCTGCTCATGCTTTATTCAGAGAGCAAGGCGGGAATCTGGCGCTGACGTCAGGACAAATGCTTTGCAGCTGCTCTGACCAAGCTCTGTGCGGAATGTTGATTGACAGAGAGCAGGAGAGGAGGAAGGCAGAGCCAGCAGAACAGGAGGTGGAGCAGAGACATAGAAGGGGTGGAATACATAAGGAGCAGGCTGGAGGACAGTGCCAGCAGTGAAGACCTCTTAATAAGATCCCACCCATTAAACTACTTATCTGGAAATTTTCTAATGTCTTTTTTAAATCTTACAGGGGGGCTAGAGATATGGGGGACCCCTTCCCTGAATGCAGCAGACATACTGCATTCAGTGCTGCATTCAGTTTGCCATGCACCAGGGGGTGACAGGTCCTCTTTAATGAAAAAAATAATGGGTTTCCCTGTATTTTGATTGCTAGCCTAAAAGCCAGGTAGCTGTCTGCTTTATCGCGCTGAGAATCAAAAAGACCGCAGAGTGTCTTGTAAATTTTTTTTAATTATGTATTTTTTTATACAGTACTATGTAAGTCAATAGGTGAGGGGCCCAACAGCCGATCACAGATGCTGTAACAGAGAATTGGCTTCTGTGATTGGCTGCTGGAGTAACCTGAAAACTTCCCATACATTCTAGCATCTGGAATGTATGTGCACTTTCCAGATTACTCTAACAGCCATCACAGACGCCCATTCTCTTTGACAGCATCTGTGATTGGCTGTTGAGTCCTTCTGCAGTGAATATCCAGGAAGTTAATGAGCTGCCCTGGAAGTAGACGCAGCGGTATGGCGGGACACAGTAAGTATGATGCTGCCATTTAATAACTATTTGTTTTCTGTTTACAACCCCCCGAACTCGAACTGTAACAGTGAAAGTTTGTGTTTAGGTTCTGTACCTGAGCACTAGGTGTTTGGCACGAACCCCAAACTTTACAGTTTGGGTTCGCCTAGCACTATTGATGACAGCTTCAAGACATCTCCTGTATGGAGAAACTATTCACATACATTAATCAGGTGTGATTTTGGACCATTCTTCCACACAAACCCTCTTTAAATCCTGAAGATTTATTTTATGAATTCTGGGCTTTACTTCCATCCATAAATTTTATATTATAATTGACTATAGTGATTGACTAGACCATTCTAGCAGATTTATTTTCCTTCTCTGAAATCAATTGAGAGTTTCCTTGGCTATGTGCTTGGGATCAGTGCCAGTGCCATATGCTGAAAAACAGCCCCACATCATGTAGTTCCTCATTTAAACTGCACTATTGGTATGGTGTTAAAGGGCTCCAAGCATGCTGTGTATTATGGCATCCAAAGAGTTCAATATGGGTCTCGTCTGACTAAATATTGTTGAGCAAATTTTAAATGTGCTTGAACATGCTTTGTTTTTTAGCAATGAAGTCGTGTGGTAAGCATGCATTCAGGCCATAGAGATTGAATTCCTTACTTGTTTTTTTATTTGAAACAATTGTACCTGGTGATTCAAGGTGTTTTTGTAGCCATCCATAGATGGTTCTAGGCTTTTTGATAACTCTTCTGATAATTCATTATACTCTTTTATCTGATATCTTGAGGAAATCCCCTAGCCGTGGCCAGCTTTGGAGAAATAATGCACTTTCTACTCCAGCAATGCTCACTGGAGCCTTCAGTAGTTTAGAAATTCAGTAACCAATGCCATTAATATTTTTTTTACAAAAATAAGATTGCAAAGGTCTTGAGACTGCTCACTGGTTTTACCTATCATGAGATGTTTTTTGGGCATCTTAATAATGAAATATCTTTTAGTAGGTCATCAGTTGAATGAGCTTGTATTATTTTTCAATAAGTGACAGGATTGCTTTCTACTTAGTTAGAAAATTGGTGGCGTGATCAACACTGATCAATACTAATTTCACCCACTGTATATATGCATGTAGTGGGGTGTGAGTATATTAATATAATCACTTTCCTCTGCTATCCTTGGGATCCAGCATCATCACACTCCTCTTCTTAGTGTTGCAAATCACACTAAAATGCACATGACATGCACCAAATGTACGGTATGTGATTTAAACCTTATACTTCGAACTCAATATTTTTCAAACAGTTTTTAAATCCTAAAATTTCAAATATTTAGAAAAAAAAAGTTTCCCTCAATATTTGATTCATGAAAGTTTTAATTTCTCTCCTGCAATTATCCTGAACAAAAGGTGTTTCTAGGCAAAAATCACCTTAGGCCCCTTTCACACATCCGCAAGGGTCCATTTTATGCGACTTTGTGTCTGTGTGTATATCATGTGGGTGTTGTTTATGTGCTGTCCATGTGCTATACGGATAGCACACAGTATGAATTTGTAAAGTTACCTGTCTCCGGTACTACTGCCCCACTTGCATATTTGCTGTTGGAGTCAGTGTAATGAATATTCATGAGCTTTAATAAGCTGGGACCCGGAAGCAAGTGTGACTGCTGCACCTGAGACAGGTAAGTGTAAAAATCCATCTATTTTATTTACATGTGTTTGCTCTGGTACGTGTCACATGGATGACACGTATGTCATCAGTGGGCAGTTTGTGTTGCATCTGTGCTGCCAGCCAAAAACAGACATGTCACCATGTGGAGTACATGGACATGCATGTTCTCCATATAGACACCTGGTCCGTGTGAAAGCACAGACATGTAGAAATGACTGTTTATTAACATTGGTGTACTTGTCCTGTGTCAAAATGGATACCACACGTATTGGAGGCACAGACGTGTGAATGAGGTCTTACAGACAAGTTCAGATTATGCATTTGGAGTGATTTCTGATGTGCCTTTGACATTCCAAAAATCCTCATCCATTAAAAATAGATTAATGAAAAATAGCACCTTCAATAGCTAAAGAGTAGTATGTTTAATAACGTACTTTGTAGCGTTTGAAATGTTTGTCTCTATGCAGATTAAAAAAGAAATCGTAAAAAATAAATACTTGCAAATTTTTATAAATATCTACCATAATATTTATAATTAGGAAGGAAGTCTGGAGTCCCAATATTCTTTAAAACATCAGAATCAGCTTTATTTATGATCCATTAATTTACACCATATGTTGTCAGGTTTGTTGCCATACACTAATGTGTATGACAACAAAGCACTGACACCATCCAGATTTTGAAAATGCATTCTATTTGCAACAGCCAATCACAGAGACTCCCACAGAGCATGAGCATCTGTGATTGGCTGTTGCCGGTCAGTGATGTTAATATGCAGAAAGCTTAATAGGTGGAACCGGAAGTGACAGGGAGCGAGGAGAGTGGAGACAGAAGCTCGCAAGCAGTGGGAGACTGGTAAGATGATCTCTGTGTGTCTGCGTGTGTAGGATAATGTAGAACAGACGCATAAAGGGCCCATTACAAGCAACGATATATCTAACGATATCATTGCAACATCACTGGTTTTGTGACGTTGCAGCGACCTCATAGCGACGCCGCTGCGTGTGACATGTACCAACGACCAGCGATCAGCTCACTGATCACTGATTGGTCTGCGGCTGGGCGGCCAGCATCGGTGTGTGACAGCCGGAGGCCAATGATTAACGACCTCCCGACCGATGCCCAGCGCCGCACAGTACACTCTGGGACATGGTAACTAGGGTAAACTTTGGGTAACTAAGCGCAGCGCTATGCTTAGTTACCTGATGTGTACCCTGGTTACCAGCATTCTCACTGATCGCTGGTGAGTCTGCCTGTGTCACAGCTCACAAGTGATCATATAGCGATGTCCCAGCAATCCCAATCGTTGATCGGATCACTGGGACATCGCAGCGTGTAACCTGGCTTTTAGTGCATTTGCACTAATCATTCTGACCTAGTTAAGCTATGCACCCCTCCAAACAATTACCGCTAAAAAAATTAATTTCTTGACTTTTCAGAAAAACATTCGAGTTTGAGGGGCCGAAGAAACATCGCCAAATTCACTCTGGATTTGAAATTGGCAAACATGGTCGAGCAAAGTTCACTCATCTCTACTCTTAATGCCAAGTATCCACCATGTTTAATTGATAAGACCGATCTTATGTATTTTTTATTAGAGATTGATTTTTATTCCTTTATTCCTGTATCAATAAAATAAAATAAATTGAAATAAAATAAATCAAATAAATTAAAATAAAATTATTTTTTGCTATAAATATTTCTCAGCTATTACAAGCAATGTGACTCATGGAGAATTTTGTCAATAAATTCAGGATGTTTCTGATTTTTGTTATGGTTTATAGGTATTTTGTTTGCTTTTTTCTTGTTTTTTTTTCCTTTTCCTACCTCCACCTTTTTCCTCCCACCTGCCTTCTGTGATTCCTATGAGGGATGATCTTGGAGCTAAATCATCAGCTTATTTGCATTTGGCCTGTTTTAGATTCTAAGTCAAAAAGATAGGGCTACTTGGCTCTTGTTAAAGTTGTAATCATGGATTTTTAATGGATCATAAATAAAGCCAATTCTAATGTTATAAAGAATATTAGGACTCCAGGCCTTCTTCTATAATTTGAATAACAAGCAGAAGCCAGCTTTCCCTTCTGGACTAATTGCTTGGACTTCTTGGCGGATGTACGGTGAGCAGCACATTCGCTTGCCTTGTTTCCTATTACTACCACAACAATTATAGCTGGGCTAATAGCTGGAGTACTAATATCAATATCTACAATTCTTTGTGGTTTTGTTTGTAAAATTTATACGGTCACTGTTAGATGTTTAAAACCTATCAGTATTGTATACTAGCAAAATAATACCACTATTAATGCTAAGTTTATCATAAAAACAGTGACCAGGAATTAAATTGGCTTTGGAAAGCAGCTAAACATATTGCAAGAAAATGTAATTCTAGCCCTGTCTCCCAAACCGCACATGCTGTCATTACCGTATTGATCATTCATGTCAATCACCATGATTGCTAGAGAACTGTCAATAGTTGAATGTCAAGTCATTGCTTCTTGTAGATCTGCAAAAGATCTGTAAATAATGCAATAGATTTGTGCATGTCCAAAATGGAGAACTATTGATGAACATCGTCAATTAACAGCATTTCATCAAGTGTCCATTTCAAAACCTTTCTCCAACACTTCAAGTTCTTTATAAGGACTTGTGGAGCAATAGGTATTGATGAAGAAATGAATAGAATGCATTGTACCTTGTTGCACCAAATGTCTTCCGTGCACGTCCACATTCAATTTATGTTTCAGATTTAGATAAATCCATTCCCACTTTATTTTTCAACAATAATAATGTAATATTTTGACATTAGAATATAGATGTATATCAAGACGTTTCAACATTTTTGATATGTTGATGCTGATCACACACTATTGCTTCAGAAACATGAGAAAATGTCTCATATGGATCCAAGCAAGCTAAGTACAATCATGCCCAGCATCCCCAACTGGCACACCAGGGCAAGTGTGGGGGCCCTGGAAAAAATGGGGGCCCACTTGCCATTGAGAACACCATCCAAACCAACTTGCTGGATGATTGAATATGCAAATAGAGTCTGTGGAGCCTCGTTTAGGAGTCTCAACACAGGACTAGCCAGATCTTCCTCTAGTGAAGGACCTAGCCATGATAACCACCATATGTGTTGAGCGCTTTAGCCGGCTGCCCGCAGTGTTATCTTGAACTGGTCTCCCTGAGATGAGTGAATACTTTGTTTTGATGGTCTACTAGGCATTGCTCCCACCTAACCAGAATCCTACTCCACACTGATGAGGGGCAACACTCCGAAACAGCTGTCTTTGGATGGATACCTGGCCTTGGTATTTCCCTGTCATATCTTTAAGCTTGTAAAGAGCTGGATATTGACTCAAAGGGCCACTTAATATGGTGGTTATCATGGCTAGGTCCTTCACTAGAGGAAGATCTGGCTTGTCCTGTGTTGAGACTCCTAAACGAGGCTTCACAGACTCTATTTGCATATTCAAAATTCCCAGGGGGCAATGGGCCTAGGAATTCACTGTGTTGAGCGCTTTAGCTGGCTGCCCGCAGTGTTTTCTTGAACTGGTCTCCCTGAGATCAGTGAATACTTTGTTTTAACTTGCTGGATGATGTCTCCTGCCATTACTAGTGTATGGGGTCTAGGATCCCAGTCATAGCCACAGCTAAATGAAAGTATGGCTACTAGGGATGAGCGAGTCCTAAATTACTCGGAATCGCTAGACCCGCACGAGTCCGAGCCCAGGACTCGGGACTCGTGGCGAGTCTAGCGAGTCCAATGTTAAAGAATAGGGAATATGGATTCGCGAGTCCCGAATAGATAATTCAGGACTCGGAATCGCAGACTCGCTAGGATTCGGAGCATTGGCTCAGGGGCTGGGCTGGAGCCTCTTCCCCTGGCTGGCAGTTAGGTATGTCTTGTCCGGACAGCCTTGAGAACGGGGGGGGGGGGGGGGGGGGTGCGTCAGGTCCGGACAGCCTTGAGAACCGGGGGGGGGGGGGGGTGCTGTCAGTCCGGACAGCCTTGAGAACCGGGGGGGGGGGGGGGGGTGCTGTCAGCTCCGGACAGCCTTGAGAACCGGGGGGGGGGGGGGGGGTGTGCTGTCAGGGCCAAACCTTACCTCCTCCAGCCGCGAAACAGCCCGCCTGCCGCACACCGACTCGCCCGCTTTGGACTCGTTACTAGGCGAGTCTTCGCTAAAAGACTCGCCGATTCCCGAGTCCAGCGAGTCCCTTAAGAATCGCCGAGTAACGAGTCCTAGCGAGTAGACTCGCTCATCCCTAATGGCTACATCAGAGGGGGCCAGCTGCTTCTGACATCATCAGTAATGTCACACTCTGTCGGTTTGCCCTTTGTTTCTCTGTTCATTATTATGAGGTTTGTACTGCGCATGCACTAAAGAGGTTGCCATGTGCACTGAAAAATTACCTGAAAAAGATCATACAATCACTTATGAGCGCACCAGGACTGCATCTGAATCTACTGCCATCAATGTTAGAGCGGCCTGTGGCTGGTGTGTATACAGGACTGGTTTTTGACAAAGTGGGACCCTGGGTATAAGTTATAAATGGTGCCCTAAATGTTCCCATATTACACCATCACACTCATCCATTTAGGTTACATTTACATGCACTGAGCTCAGACTGGTAAACAAGAGCAATCTAGAATATTGAAGTTGTTCAGCCCTTGTTTCTGGCTTTTTTAGACAGAATGATGAAGAATGATGTGCACAGAACAATCACTAATAGATCAATATGTCACTACAGGATCATGTTATCAGCAGCACTTCTGCAGTTTGAATCAGGCAATGTGCTGATAGCAGTGATTTTTGTTCCACCATACACAATACAATCACAAGAAGATGAGCAGCATTTTGCTTATTCACTGAGCGATTACCAACATGTTTACACCTATGAATCCTCATCTGTGCTCTTGGGATTTATAAATGTGTATGCTACTTTCACGTGTTGACTTCTCTGCAGTCCATGTGAACAGCTCTCCTCTAGTTTAAATGGGAGTAAATTTCCTTTGGCACATTCAGAGTTAATGTTAGAAGCTACTGTAGTCTATGTCTGGGTAGCTCTGTAGGTGAGGGGGGTGTTCGAAAATGCAGTTGTCCACTCCACCAGCTTTTAAATAGGTTCCTCTACCACCAGCAGATGTCGCTGATTGAGTTTGTCTCTGCAAGGACTGTGAGCTGTGATGACATGTGTGCAATTTGTACTTAAGCCTTCCAGCTGTATTTGCCTTGAGTTTTGCTTAATTTGTGGGAATTGCTGTGCTTCCAGGTCCAAAGTTGGAGGTGATGGGGTCTTAGCCTAGGACTAATCAAAAGCAAAGGAGATGGGTGGTGAACTAGACGTCCTCATCTTCAGAGGTAATTCTGGTAACATGGCTAGCCAGGGATTCCCAGTCTAAGGGTCAGACATACAATAGTTTTAGTTTTTTTTATGTACCATGCTCACTTTTATTTGAAAGCTGATGTATCAATATGATGCTTCAGGTCAGTATGAGTATGTAGATACCAAAGATGTATACTTTTACTTTGATCTTCATGGTGAAAAATATTCAGAAGTTTGTAAAAAAAAAAAAAGAATTGCGCTTTAGGCACCATTTTCCAAAACCTATAGCGTTCTAGTTTTTTGGGATCTGGGGTTGAGTAATCGCTTATTTTTTTGCATCCTGAGCTGACATTTTAAATATACCATTTTTGAGTAGATGTGCTGTTTTGATAGCCTCTTATTGCATTTTATTGAAATGCTGCGATGAACAAAAAAAGGAATTATGATGGCATTATGATTTTTTATTTCCGTTAAGGAGTTTACCAATCAGATCAATTGGTTTAAATTTTTAAGAAATTGGGCAATTCTGAATGCACCAATACCAAATATGTGTAATTTTTATAGGTTTTTTTTGTATGGGGCAAAAGGATGGGTAATTTGACATTTTTTTTTTTACGGTTTTCATATTTTAAAACCTTTTTTGTTTTTACTTTTTCTTTATTATACTTTGCCAACTGCACTGCAGAAATTGTCACCCCCTGTAAACATCAACACTCTGCCAGTGTCCACAGGACGTGAGTCATAACAGCGACAGGGGTCCTCATCTGACCCCACATTATCATGGTAACACAATGACACCTAGTGATGCGATTGTGGTGTTTGCAGTGGTGGCTAAGAACAGCACAGTCCCTGTCGCGGCATGTTTGATTGCATTGTTAGTGTTTGACAGTGCGATCTAAGTGGTTAACAGGACTGGGAGGATCATATGTCCATCTGCACCTGTTAGCTGCACATGTCGGCTGATCAGATCAGCTGCCAGCTTAGCACGTGAGTTTGCATAAAAGGGAGGGAGGCAACTAATAACGTACCATGAACATTGGAGCAATGAAGCCTGTGAGGGGCAATCCTGCTGTTATTATACAGCTATTGCTTAGATTTTAACCCTTTCACAATCGAGCGATTTTTCGTTTTCTCCTTCCCTTATTTTAAGAACCATAATTTTTTTATTTTTCCTTCCACACAACAGCATAGGGGTTTGTTTTTTGCGGGATGTGTTGTACTTTTGAATGAAACCAATTATTCTACCAGTTAAGGAAGAACTCCGGGGAAAAAAAAATTTTAGGACTGTCCCTGCCCTCCTACATGATGAAGCAGAGCTCTACACTACAGTTCTAGGATCTATAGATTGTTTATAAATCAATAAAATCATATCTGCTCTTCAGCACTCACCCCTGCTTCAGGGGTCCGAGAAAACCAGCTTCATGCTTCTGGTGAGAGCAGGAGGTGTGTTGGGGGGTGTGGACCCTGCGAGCTCCAAGATCATCTTGCATTCCTGCCCCCTTACATTTTTGTATGGGCAGGGGGCATGGCCGCCGATGCCATGGTCAAAGTGTATACATGTGATTGTGTATTGTAATTCTTTTGGTCAGGCCCAAAAGAGCTGAGTAAAGCAGTATAAGGAAGTTAAGAAGTTAAAACTTAACATTTAATCGATTATTCTAAAAGACAAGGTTGTCCCACAAACTATACACATAATTATAACAGTGCCCAAGTGTCACACTATTAAAAAGCTCCGTTACCATACTAAGAGCTGTTCCTCATTCGAAGGTGTTACCCACGGGGCTCAGTCTGCCCCTTCGTCACAATTCACCTTCAAATCTTTATGCTAGTTATAAATAGACTGGTGTTATCCCTTACACCCCACAATAACTTGCATTATTCCTGCATATGAAAATCAAGCAAGCCCACTTCCCCTCTTTATAGGAAAGATCTCACCGGCTTCTTCTCATCAGGGCAGGTTTCATTTAGAGTTGCTTCCTTCCAGGAGGTCCTTCTGCTAATGACAGCCTGGTTTGGAACTCTCAAGATATTCTATATATCACCACCATGTTCCACTCCCTACGCGTTTCGGACTTATAATCCTCATCAGGGGATGTGTGGTTTTGGTTTTCAGTGGGGTCCTAAGTATAGGTGCCCCCTATGATGGTACATGCCTCTGTGAAGTAAGACATTAAATATCATTCCCTCTTAGAAATACGGCCATAAAAGCTGCGGTATGGCCGCGGCGGCGTCCTCTACACTCAGACCACCAAGCTGTGCTGGGTAAGTACCCAGGGGGCGATGGCACCAAAGGGGGACTGAAACTATATATGTAGATTGTGGTGCTTTGCACCAAATGACATAACTAAGAGGGAATGATATTTAATGTCTTACTTCACAGAGGCATGTACCATCATAGGGGGCACCTATACTTAGGACCCCACTGAAAACCAAAACCACACATCCCCTGATGAGGATTATAAGTCCGAAACGCGTAGGGAGTGGAACATGGTGGTGATATATAGAATATCTTGAGAGTTCCAAACCAGGCTGTCATTAGCAGAAGGACCTCCTGGAAGGAAGCAACTCTAAATGAAACCTGCCCTGATGAGAAGAAGCCGGTGAGATCTTTCCTATAAAGAGGGGAAGTGGGCTTGCTTGATTTTCATATGCAGGAATAATGCAAGTTATTGTGGGGTGTAAGGGATAACACCAGTCTATTTATAACTAGCATAAAGATTTGAAGGTGAATTGTGACGAAGGGGCAGACTGAGCCCCGTGGGTAACACCTTCGAATGAGGAACAGCTCCTAGTATGGTAACGGAGCTTTTTAATAGTGTGACACTTGGGCACTGTTATAATTATGTGTATAGTTTGTGGGACAACCTTGTCTTTTAGAATAATCGATTAAATGTTAAGTTTTAACTTCTTAACTTCCTTATACTGCTTTAGTTATTTGATGAAACCATCTCCCTAGATGTGATTTAAACAGTCACTGGGGAGAACCCATAACCTGCTATATAACAACACAACAACCAAAAGAGCTGAGGAAAAACACTGATCAACTCTTACTCATTCAATAACATTAGTCATACAGCATTTCTGTACTGAATTCAACAGTTTCACCTTAGTTTGTCTAAAATTGGATTCAGACAAACCCCATAGATAGATAGATATAGATAGACTATGGATTAATACATAGGACAGATGGATGAATGAATGGATGATACATATGATGAAGCCAATCCTCTGATTTAAACTCAATAGAGAACCTTTGGGAAGAGTTGAGGTGATGAGTTATGGCCCGTACCCATTGCAATAAAGACGAATTGATAGATATAGATAGATGATAGATGAATACATAGGATAGATGGATGGATGGATGAATACATATGATGAAGCCAATCCTCTGATTTAAACTCAATAAAGAACCTTTGGGAAGAGTTAGGCTGGCTTCACACCACGGTAAGGTCCGGTCCGGGGCTGTCTGGTGCAAACGAGACAGCCCCGGACCGGTTTTTGGCCCCATAGTAGCCTATGGGGCCGGATGGAGCTGGATGGCAGCTCTCTGCCATCCGGTTTCATCTCAGCGGTGGAATCCTGGAGAATTCGGATTATTCTCACCGGACACAAAAATGTTGCTTGCAACGTTTTTGTGTCTGGGGAGAAAAATCACCACAAAAAGCCGGATCCCAGATTTGCCCGGATTGTCCCGGATTCTCCCGAATCTGTTCTCCCTAACATGGGAGCCTAAGGGGCTGGATTGACCTGGTCCGGGTGAATCCGGGAACCGGATACCGGCGGCTGCGCGCCGCTGTTGTTTCAGGACCGCGGGTAGCTCCATGCTAGCCGCGGTCTTAAAAAATAAGCAGCTGCAATTACAGCAATCTAGCTGCACGCAGGACCGGAGGGCACATTTAGCCCTCTGGTTCTGTGTGCTAATCCGGTCCAGGACTGTCAGGTTCATGCCTAACAGCCCCGGACCGGACCTTGCCGTGGTGTAAAGCCAGCCGTAGGGTGACGAGTTGGGGCCCGTACCCATTGCAATAAAGATGAATTGCTTACAGATTCGCAAATGGAATGGAGCAAGATCACTAAAAATGTCTTGAATACCCTAGTGGCTTCCATGCCCCGTCTGTGTGGTGCAGTAACTAAAGCAAGTGGTTATGCTACAAAATACAAAAGTTATGGCATTATAAACAGTGAATTATTCTCTGTGTTGTGAATAATAAATAGATACATGCAAAATGTTTAGTAGTCAGTGACTGATAGACTGCACTTGCTGGCATTCAGTTCGGTTATTCCACCAACCTACAATTACATAATAATCTGCCCAGATTTAATCGATCCAGCTAAGCAGCTGGTGGAGCTGGAGCAGATGCAGAGTATGCTTTGTATGCTTCAGGATTTGGCTGCTATGGTGGGGCACCATGCTCAAACTCTGGCTCAGTTATACCCAGCAGTTTCTATATTTCTCTTGGCAGGCCCCAGGTCTTAAAATTATGTATGTTCTAAGCCCAAGGTCCTGTCCCCAGAATCCTTTACTGGGGATTGTATGCAATTTTTTAATTTTTGTGAAAGTTGCAAACTATATTTTCAACTCAGGCCCATTTATTTGGGGGGCAAGAGGTCTAGGGTAGGCCTTGTTATTTCCTTGCTCAGGGGGATCCTCAGACATGGACCATCAATTTAGCTGATGATTCCAAAGCACGTAACTCTGTTGAGAAATTTTTATGGCACTGGGACTTATTTATGATGAGTCAGACTGAGCAGCCATTGCAGAGTCAAACCACACATCACTTTTTCAAAACAAAATTCTTGCAGAGGAGTATTGTTCCCATTTTAGGTGGTAGTCTTTTGATATGGGGTGGCATAATGCTGTCTTACAGAGCAAAGAGCATGTTTTGGATGGACTGCAGGATACCCTAAAAGAAATGCTGGTTCGCCATTCTTCACCTCAAAGTCTGGAGTCCACTATGACTCTTGCTGGGTGCCTTGACAGAAGGAGACGAGATCGGCTATGAGATACACCCTCTGCTAGGAGAGTGCTGTCTACTCCAGAATTGCCTTTTTATGCAAGGAGGAGTCTATGCAACTGGGACAAGTGATCTCTAATAATAATAATAATCTTTATTTATAAAGCGCCAACATATTCTGAGGTGGTTTACAATTCAGAACTTCATATACAGTCATAAGTAACAGATATAGAAAAACTACAATAATTAAAGCAAAATAATGACCCTACTCATAAAAGCTTACAATCAATGAGATGGGGGTGACGCAAATTAAAGGGGCTTATTTACAATGAAGGTCCAGCCAACTTGAGGAAATGGGGAATAGATAAGAGCTGCATTATTTGTAATGCTTTTGAGTCTAGTGGAGTGAATAGGCTATGTCAAATGACCTCGACTAGGAAACATGTTAAGACATTCTAAAAATAAGTGTTTTTGGGAGCCCTTAAAACTATGTAAATTTCATTCATCGCTCTAAGTCTCTTGTGGGAGCTGCTTTCTTTTTTGTGGCTAAAAACGATGGAGGTTTAAGACCATGCATTAGTTACTGGGACCTCAATAAGATTACTCAATAAGATTACTTTTAGAAATGATTATTTCCATAGACTATCCTTGACTTGTTTAAACAACTTATTGGGAGCAAAATCTTTACTAAATGGTATCTTAAGATCTAACCTTGTCTGTATCAAATAAGGGGATGAATGGAAGACATTTTGAGTATCTCGTGGTAATGCCATTTGGCCATTGCAATGCTCCTTTTTATCATTGTTTATATTGATAATATTTTAAGTTTCTCCAAAGATATGTCATCCCACAGGGATCATGTTCATAATAGGCTCAAAGATAATTGTTTATATGTGAATTTACCCAAATATTCTTTTAACCCCTTCCTGACACATGACACAGCGTTTGTGCCATGAAATCCAGTGCGTTCCCGACCGATGGCACAGTGTCTGTGCCATCTGGGGAACGCACTCCTGCAGCTCAAGTGAGGGTCTCACTGACCTGTCACTTGGGCTGCAGGTAGCTGGGGACTTGTACTAAACCCCAGGGGGTGGATTAACCCCCCGTGCCCAGGACCCCTCCGATCGGCAGTTTAAAAGTGAAACTGCCGATCGGAGGGAATCATATGGATTCACCCCTCCAGATCTGATTGGAGCTCTCCAATCAGATCTGAAGGGGCGGATCGGCAAGTGCCCATCCCTCCTCAGCCCCCTCCAGCTCCAGTACTTAGAGGGCCCTCCCCGTCCCCCCGAACTCCCCGCCCCCCTCTATTACTATGTATATACCGGCGGGCGCCCGCCGATCAGATGTGGTCTCCTCCTGGCTGTGCCCCCCCAGGCAGCCCCCACCTCCAGCCCTGTGCCATGGCCCCCCTCACCTCATCCGGCGGGTTGCACCTGCCGGTTCACCCGCCGCTGTGCCCGCCGCTACGCCTCCTCTCCTCGGGTTGGTGGGCCCCGCCTCCTCTCCCAGCATCCTCCTCCTCATCGATGGATCGAGAGGGAGGTAAGTATGTATGTATGTGTGTGTGTGTGTATGTATGTATGTATGTGTGTGTGTATGTGTGTGTGTATGTATGTGTATGTGTGTGTGTGTATGTGTGTGTGTGTGTGTATGCGTGCGTGTTCATGAGCGTGCGTGGATGTGTGCGTACACAAGTGCGTGCGTGGACGAGTGCGTGCGTGGACGAGTGCGTGCGTGGATGAGTGCGTGCATGGATGAGAGTGTGCATGGATGTGTGCGCAGATGTGTGCGTGTGTGGACGTGAGCGTGCATGGACATGTGCTTGCGTGGACGTGAGCGTATGTGAGCATGCGTGTGCGTGTGTGAACGTGTGGGTGTGGAGACGTGTGCGTGCGTAGACGTGTGCATGGATGGATGTGTGCGTGGACGTGTGTGCGAATGTGTGTGTGGATGTGCGTGCGTGGATGTGCATGTGTGGGTGTACGTGTGTGGATGTGTGCGTGTGTGGATGCGTATGTGGATGTGCGTGCATGGATATGTGCGTGCGTGGATGTGCGTGTGTGGAAGTGTGTGCGTGGAAATGTGCGTGCGTGGATGTCAGCGTGCGTGGATGTCAGCGTGCGTGCATGCGTATGTGGATGTGCGTGCGTGGATGTCAGCATGCGTGGATGTGTGTGCATGGATGTGCATGCGTGGATGTGCGTGCATGTATGTCACCATGCGCGGATGTCACAGTGCGCGGATGTGTGTGGATGTGGATGTGCGCGCGTGGATGTGCATGCGTGGATGTGCGTGCGTGGATGCGTATGTGGATGTGCGTGCTTGGATATGTGCGTGTGTGGATGTGCATGTGTGGATGTCAGCATGCGTGGATGTGCGTGCGTGAATGTCACCATGCGCGGATGTCACCATGCGTGGATGTGTGTGGATGTGGATGTGCGTGCGTGGATTTGTGTGCGTGGATGTGCGTGCGTTGATGCGTATGTGGATGTGCGTGCGTGGATATGTGCGTGCGTGGATGTGCATGTGTGGATGTCAGCATGCGTGAATGTGTATGTGGATGTGTGTGCGTGGATGTCAGCGTGCGTGGATGTGTGTGCGTGGATGTGCATGCATGGATGTGCATACGTGGATGTCAGCATGTGTGGATATGCGTGCGTGAATGTCACCATGCGCGGATGTCACTGTGCGTGGATGTGTGTGTATGTGGGTGCGTGGATGTGCGTGCGTGGATGTGTATGTGCGTGGATCTCAGCATGCGTGGATGTCAGATTGCATGAATGGATGTCAGCGTGCGTGGATATGGATGTGCATGCGTGAATGTGTGCGTGCGTGGATGATGAGTGCATGGGTGGATGGATGGGTGCAACAATTGATCAAGTGCCCTCTTGTTGTAGTCTCTGACAGATCATTGTCATACAGTGCACTATATCTGTGACCCCATAGACTGTAGGAAGAGGACACTTGATCCCTTGCTGTAGTCTCTGGATTAAGCAGAGGCGATCGAGCGTCGTGGGACCTTTGTTGTGGACTACGTCGGATCTTTATAATAAAGATGGAGTCTGAATTTTGTTTGAGTTTTTTTTTCCAAATAAAAATATTTTTCTCTGTGTGTATTTATTGACTACTTACCAGAGATTCCTAATGGCGGGTCTAACATTGGCCCAATATTATGAATCTCGGGCTTAGTGCCAGCTGCCAATAAAAAGCTAGCATTAACCCCTTTATTACCCAGTTTGCCACCGGCACCAGGGCAACTGGAAGAGCATAGGTACAGCGCCAGAAAATGATGCTTCAATGAATGCGCCATTTTCTGGGGCGGCTGCGGGCTGCAATTCGCAGCATGGGGGGCCCAGAACGCTTGGGCCTTTCCATGCTGAGGATTCCAGCCCCCAGCTGCCTAGTTGTACCTGGCTGGGCCAAAAATATGGCAGAGCCCTACGTCATTTTTTTTTCTAGAAATAGTTCTAGAAATGAAAAAAAAATGGGCTTCGCTGTATTTTTGGTTGCAGCCAGGTACAACAAGGCAGCTGGGGGTTGCTGGCAGTCTGTAGCTGCCAAATTGTACCTGGCTGGACCAAAAATATGGCGGAGCCCCACATCATTTTTTTTTCTTTCTAGAATTAGTTCTAGAAATAAAAAAAAAATGGGCTACGCTGCATTTTTGGTTTCAGCCAGGTACAACGAGGCAGTTGGCGGTTGCTGGCAGTCTGTAGCTGCCAAGTTGTACCTGGCTGGACCAAAAATATGGCGGAGCCCCACGTTATTTTTTTTTTTCTAGAATTAGTTCTAGAAATAAAAAAAAGGCCTTCGCTGTATTTTTGGTAGCCAGCCAGGTACAACTTGGCAGCTGGCTGACTGGAATCCTCAGTGTGGAAAGACCCAAATGTTGTGGGTCCCCCACGCTGCAAATTTCAACCCACAGCCACCCAAGAAAATAGCGCATTCATTAGAGGTGGCATTTTCTGGTGCTGTACCCCAACTCTTCCAGTTGCCCTTGTGCTGGTGGCACACGGATTCTCCATATGCGACATGGTGTCCGCTAACCATTTCAATGGAAAATTAGCTCCAATTGTTAGCGGAAACCATGTTGCGTATGCAGAGCCCCTCCCTGTGTGCCTGAACATTGGAGCTCCCCCACAAGTGACCCCATTTTGGAAACTAGACCCCCTAAGTAACTTATCTAGATACATAGTGAGCACTTTGAACACACATGTGCTTCACAAATTAGTCCATAAAAGGGAAAAAGAATATTTTGTGTCAAAAAAAAAGTAAATTTTCATTTTTACGGATCAATTTGTGAAGCACCTGGGGCTTCAAAGTTCTTACTATGCATCTAGATACATTCCTTGGGGGGTCTAGTTTCCAAAATGGGGTCACTTGTGGGGGAGCTCTAATGTTTAGGCACACAGGGGCTCTTTATATGCGACATGGTGTCCGCTAATAATTCTAATTGTTAGCGGACACCATGTTGCGTATGGAGAGCCCCTGTGTGCCTAAACATTGGAGCTCCCCCACAAGTGACCCCATTTTGGAAACTAGACCCCCCAGGGAACTTATCTAGATGCATAGTGCTCACTTTAAACCCCCAGGTGCTTCACAAATTAATCTGTAAAAATGAAAAAAGAAAATTTTTTGGGAAAAAAAAAGGACTTTTTCATATTTACGGATCAATTTGTGAAGCACCTGGGGGTTCAAAGTGCTCACCACCCATCTATATATGTTCCCTGGGGGGTCTAGTTTCCAAAATGGGGTCACTTGTGTTGGAGCTCTAATGTTTAGGCACACTGGGGCTCTCCAAACGCGACATGGTGTCCGCTAACAATCTGATTGGAAAATTAGCTCAAATTGTTAGCGGACACCATGTCAGGTTTGGAGGGTCCCTGTGTGTCTCCACATTGGAGCTCCCCCACAAGTGACCCCATTGTGTAAACTATACCCCCAAAGGAACATATCTAGATGCATAGTGAGCACTTTGAACTCCCAGATGCTTCACAAATTGATCGGTAATAATGAAAAAATATTTTTTTTTGTCAAAAAAAAGTGCTTTTTCAATTTTAACGTATAAATTTCTGAAGCATCTGGGGGTTCAAAGTGCTCACTATGCATCTAGATACGTTCCTTTGGGGGTATAGTTTCCAAAATGGGGTCACTTGTGAGGGAGCTCCAATGTGGAGACACACGGGGACCCTCCAAACGCGACATGGTGTCCGCTAACAATTTGAGCTCATTTTCTATTCAAATTGTTAGCGGACACCATGTCGCGTTTGGAGGGTACCTGTGTGTCTCCACATTGGAGCTGCCCCACAAGTGACCACATTTTGGAAACTAGACCCCCTAAGGAACGTATCTAGATGCATAGTGAGCACTTTTCACAAATTCATCCATAAAAATGAAAAAGCACTTTTATTTTCCATAAAAAATTTCTTTTTTCATTTTTACGGATCAATTTGTGAAGCACCTGGAGGTTTAAAGTGCTCACCATGCATCTAGATATGTTCCTTTGGGGGTCTAGTTTCCAAAATGGGGTCACTTATGGGGGAGCTCTAATGTGGAGACACACGGGGACCCTCCAAACGCGACATGGTGTCCGCTAACAATTTGAATGGAAAACGAGCTCAAATTGTTTGCGGACACCATGTCGCGTTTGGAGGGTCCCTGTTTGTCTCTGCATTGGAGCTCCCCCACAAGTGACCCCATTTTGGAAACTAGACCCCCAAATGAACATATCTAGATGCATAGTGAGCACTTTGAACCCCCAGATGCTTTACAAATTGATCCGTAATAATGAAAAAAGAAATACTTTGTGGGAAAAAAAAGTGCTGTTTCATTTTTATGGATGAATTTGTGAAGAATCTGTGGGTTCAAAGTGCTTAATATGCATCTAGATATGTTCCTTAGGGGGTCTAGTTTCCAAAATGGGGTCACTTGTGGGGGAGCTCCAATGTGGAGACACACAGGGACCCTCCAAACGCGACATGGTGTCCGCTAACAATTTGAGCTCATTTTCCATTCAAATTGTTAGTGGACACCGTGTCGCGTTTGGAGGGTTCCTGTGTGTCTCCACATTAGAGCAATCCCACAAGTGACCCCATTTTGGAAAGTAGACCCCCAAAGGAACATATCTAGATGCATAGTAAGCACTTTGAACCCCCAGATGCTTCACAAATTCATCCATAAAAATGTAAAAACACTTTTTTTTTCACAAAAAATTTCTTTTTGCCTACATGTTTTCAGTTTCACATGGGCAAAGGGATAAAATACATCCCAAAATTTGTTGGGCAATTTCTCCTGAGTTCACTGATACCTTATATGTGGTCATAAACCACTGTTTGCGCGCACGGCAGGGCACAGAAGGGAAGAAGCGACATTTAACTTTTTGAACGGAAAATTGGCTCCAAAATTCAAATTGCGCTCCTTCCCTTCCGAGCCCTGCCGTGCACCCAAACAGTGGTTTATGACCATATATGAGGTATCGGTGTACTCAGGAGAAATTGCCCAACAAACTTTCGGATGCATTTTATCCTGTTGCCCATGTAAAAATGAAAATATTGAGGCTAAAAGAACATTTTTGTTACAATAATTAAAATGTCCATTTTTTCCTTCAACTTTATTTTAGTTCCTGTGAAGCACCTAAAGGGTTAATAATCTTCTTGAATACAGTTTTGAGTAGCTTGAGGGGTGCAGTTTTTGGAATGGTGTCACTTTTGGGTTTTTTCTGTCATGTACACCCCTCAAAGGGACTTCAAATGTGATGTGGTCACTAAAAAAATGGTTTTGTAAATTTTGCTGGAAAAATTAATAATTGCTGATGAACTTTGAACCCTTATAACGTCCTACCAAAATTTTTTTTTCTTCCAAAATTATGCTGATGTAAAGTAACATGTGGGAAATGTTATTTATTAACTATTTTGTGGCACATAACTCTCTGGTTTAGCAGAATAAAATTTTGAAAATTGCAAAATTTTCTAAATTTTTGCCAAATTTTTGATTTTTTCACAAATAAACGCAAAAATTATCAACTTTAATTTAATACTAACATGAAGCCCAATATGTCACGAAAAAGCAATCTCAGAATCGCTTAGGATCCAATGAAGCGTTCCAGAGATATAACCTCATAAAGGGACACTGGTCAGAATTGACAAAAATGCCTTGGTCTTTAGGGTCAAAATAGGCTCGTTCATGAAGGGCTTAATGTATAAGAGATTGGATTTCTTGGGGTGATTTTGTCATCCTCTAGTTTCCACATGGACCTCACCAAGGTGCAAGTCATATGGGACTGGGTCCAACCCAAGAACCTCAAGAATCTTCAAAGCTTTTTGAGTTTGCTAACTACTACAGATGGGTCATTAAAGGATGCTTTAATATTGTTTAACACCTTACTGGCCTCACTCATAAGGAGGCAAATTTGTCTTAGTGGGTGTTTGAAGCTGTCAAGACATTTTCTTGCCTTAAGGAGGTGTTTACCTCTCACCTGGTTCTGGTCCACCCTGACCTCGACAGATTATTTGTTGTTGAGTTGGATGCATCAGAAATCGGAGTGAGGGTGGTATTGTCAGGAGTCTCCTTCTCTCAGCCATCCTTGTGCATTCTTTTCTTGTAACTGGACGTTGTTAGCCATTATGGGATTCAGACATCAATTGGTTGTTCTGACAGACCATAAGAACCTAATCTACTTGGAAAATGCCTAGATGCTTAATCCCAGGCAGTCCAGATGGGCCTTATTTTTTCACAATTTAATTTTTCTATTTCTTATATTCCAGGGTGTAAGAGTACTCATGTGGATTCTCTTTTTTTGAGTTTGTGCCCCGTCGAGCAACAGGAGGTTAGTCCGCCTCCTATTTTATCCCTGCGGATGGTGGTTGCTTCTACCAATGTAGATTGAGAAATAGTTAAGTCACAACATGTGGCCCATACTGATACCCCGCAGAATAAGTTGTTTGTGACAGGTAATTTTAGACTTTGTAATATCCAGGACCGTCACAATTCTGTTTTACCTGGCCACCAAGGGATTAATGGATAACCAAGGATATTATTGGACTGGGTGGTCTGCAATACCAAGACAGGTTATTAAACTTGGGGTTATTTAGTTTGGAAAAGCAAAGGCTTAGGGGTGATCTTATTACAATCACAAATACATGAGGGAACAGTACAGAGACCTTTCTAATGATCTTTTCACATATCAACCTGAAACAGGGACAAGGGGGCATCCTCTATGTCTGAAGAAAAGAAGGTTTAATCATAATTACATATGCACATTCTTTACTTTACGAGCAGTGAGGCTATGGAATTCTCTGTCGCATGATGTTGTAATGATGATTCACTACTAACATTTAAGAAGTGCCTGGATTTCTTGAAAAATATTATATTACCGGTTATGTATACTAGATTCTTTGATAGGGCGTTGATCCAGGGAACTAGTCTGATTGGCGTATGTGGAGTCAGGAAGGAATTATCTTTTCCCAATGTGGAGCTTAGTGTTCGCTACATCGGTTTTTTCTTGCCTCTGGATCAACATATTAAGTTATGTGTTCATATAGATGATCCCATCAAATGAAAGCTTTACAAGCCACCTTTAAACTAGTGATGGGCGAATCCTAAATTACTCGGAATCGCTTGACTCTAGCGAGTCCGAGCACAGGACTCGCTACTCGTTGCGAGTCTAGCGAGTCCAATGTTAATGAATGGGGAAGCGAGTAATAGCGAGTAGTGTGAGATTTACAAATCACAGATGTGTCTCGGAAGCTTCAGCCTGAAGCAATCCTAGTTTTGTCATTTATTTGCATTGGACTCGTTTACTTTGCAACTGTAATCGCTGGGAAACTCGCACAGATAAGAGAAGAGTCCTGTCTGCTCTGTGCAGCTCCAGGGTCCTAGAGCCTGCCTGCTGCCTGATGTAGCAGTGCTGAGATTGTTCTCAGTCTGCTCATTCCCTGTGTACAGACATGAATGTCTGTGCACAGAGATGATGTAGCAGAGCTGAGATTGTTCTCAGTCTGCTCATTCCCTGTGCATAGACATCTATATCTATACACAGGGGATGTAGCAGAGAGGACATCGCGTTTTGGACTGTGTCGGACGGAAGAGGATTTTTTTAATTAAAGATGGAGTCCCTAATGGCTTTTTTTTTTATTTCTAATAAAAAAATTTCTCTGTGTTGTGTTTTTTTTTAAAACAATTTAATAGAAATTCATGGCGGTCATGTCTAATATTGGCGTGACCGCCATAAATTTCGGGCTTAGGGCCAGCTGATAATACAAAGCTGGCCCTAACCTCTTTATTACCCAGCGTGCCACCGCCACCAGGGCCGCTGGAAGAGCGGGGTTCAGCGCCAGAGGATGGCGCTTCAATGAACGCGCCATCTTCTGGGGCGGCTGCGGGCTGCAATTTGCAGCGGGGGGTGCCCAGAAAGCTTGGGCATCCCTGCGCTGCGGATTCCAGCCCCCAGCTGCTTAGCTGTACCTGGCTAGACATAGAAATTGCGCGGAGCCCCACGCATTTTTTTGACTCCGACTCCGAGACGACTCCGACTCCGAGACGACTGCGACTCCGACTCGACTCCGAGACGACTCCGACTCCGAGACGACTCCGACTCCGACTCCGACTCCGAGACGACTCCGACTCCGAGACGACTCCGAGACGACTCCAACTCCGAGACGACTCCGACTCCGACTCCGAGACGACTCCGACTCCGAGACGACTCCGACTCCGAGGCGACTCCGACTCCGAGGCGACTCCGACTCTGAGGCGACTCCGACTCTGAGACTCCGACTCTGAGGAGACTCCAACTCCGAAGCAGCTGGGGGCTGGAATCCGCAGCGCAGGGATGCCCAAGCTTTCTGGGCACCCCCCGCTGCAAATTGCAGCCCGTAGCCGCCCCAGAAGATGGCGCGTTCATTGAAGCGCCATCCTCTGGCGCTGAACCCCGCTCTTCCAGCGGCCCTGGTGGCAGTGGCACGCTGGGTAATAAAGGGGTTAATACCAGCTTTGTTATACAAGCTGGTATTAAGCCCGAGATTCTTAATGTCAGGCCACGTTTGACCCAGCCACTAAGAATCTCCAATAAAGGGTTAAAAAAACACAACACAGAGAAAATTTTTTATTTGAAATAAAAAAAAAAGCCATTAGGGACTCCATCTTTAATTAAAAAAATCCTCTTCTGTCCGACGTAGTCCAAAACGCGATGTCCTCTCTGCTACATGCACAGGGAATGAGCAGACTGAGAACAATCTCAGCACTGCTACATCATGTCTGTGAGCAGGCGGGCTCTAGGACCCTGGAGCTGCACAGAGAAGACAGCTGGACTCGGCTCGCAATGTAACAGCAGTTACTTTGCGAGTTTCCCTGCTATCACTGGCACAGTAGCCGAGTCTAATGCAAACAATGGCAATCCGAGTTTTGTCAGCGTTTCTGACAAAACTAGGATTGATATTGATTTGCATTGGACTCGTGTGAGTAATCACTGGGAAACTCGCAGAGTACCGAGTCCTGCGAGTCCCTTACTACTCGCCGAGTAACGAGTCCTAGCGAGTAGATTTGCCCATCCCTACTTTAAACACTCTCTATAATGTTACAGTGTGTATACACATTGTCAGATAAACAAAGCTCATATAATCACAGTCTGAATACAAGACTAATGGTCCCGTCACACGGCACGACCTGGCCAGCGATGTCGGAAGCGATGCACGGGTGCCCGCTCAGTTCCGACATCGCTGGCCAGCTGTCACACAGCATCGCTGCGGCCGGCAACACCGCAGCGATGCGGGTGGTGACATCGCTCGCTGGGCTGGGCTTAGCCCAGCGAGCGATCCGCAGCAACGATGCGGTATAGGCTGGATCGCCGCCGACATCGCTCTGGCGATGTCACACGGCGCGATCCAGCCTTATCGCAGGTCGCAGGTTGACAGGTTTACGGTTCTTCCCGTAAACCTGTCAACCTGCGACCGGCGATAAAACGCGGTCGAGCCGCGCGTTTACACAGCGCGACGTCGCTAGCGACATCGCTGATACGTCACTTTTTCGGCGATGTCGCTAGTGATGTCGCCAGGTGTGAAGCCACCTTAAAAGATAGAGCTCACCACGTTTCCTTATGATGATTGAGGCAAGTGTTAGGGGTACTTTACACACTGCAACATCGCTAGAGATGTCACTAAAATGTCACAGGTTTTGTGACATAACAGCTGCACATCGTTCAGGACCATTTTTTGGTCCTTGGTCTCCCGCTGGTCAGCACGCATCAGCGTGTGTGACAGAGAGAGACCAATGATCAGTGACCTCCCAGCCAATGCCCAGCGCTGCACATTAGACGCTGGGCACTGGTAACCAGTGTAAACCAGGGTAAACACCGGGTAACTAAGCAGCGCGTGCTGCTTAGTTATCCGGTGTTTACCCTGGTTACCAGCGTCCTCCTGCTTAGCCCAGCCTGTAAGTGGGAGGACGCTAGTAACCAGGGTAAACACCGGGTAACTTAGCAGCACGCGCTGCTTAGTTACCCTGTGTTTACCTTGGTTACCAGCAATGTCGCTGCTGACTGGTTGCTGGTGAGTCTGCCTGTTTGACAGCTCACCAGCGACTGCAGAGAGACTTTCCAGCGCTCCTGGCCAGGCCAGGTCAGTGTGTAAAGGGGCCCCTACTGCTGCTGGTGAACACAGCTCAAGCAAATCAAAGGTAAGGTAAATGGATTTAGCACATTCCAAGCAGTAAAATCTTCTTTATCAGAAAGTGATTAAAACAGGGAATCACATGGTGTGCCCTTTTTCAAGCATCACCATGTCTGAAACGCATAGCTTTAAAATGTGATTCCCTGTTTTAAACACTTTCTAATAAAGAAGATTTTACCAGTAGAAGATACATATATACGCAGCACCCATATGCTTAACGTCTTGCTGACCAATTTCCTTTGTTATTAGTCACATTAAAAAAAAGATAACAATGACGTAATGAACAGCAGATTGCTATTGTATATTTTGGAATGGAAACCTGCAGTAAACATTCAAAAAAAAACTACATCTGGAAACATGACCTAAACATGAATAAAGTCATATAAATTCTGGATGAAATGGGATAAAATTTTGATGCTTTCTATAGTTATACTAAAAAGTATAAAGAGTGTACAGAGGAGACGGTATGTGTTATGTTATCGCTACAAGTTAACATTTGAAATTGAATATTATATTTTTAGATGAGGGAGTCTTTTGCTAATGCACAAATCTATTTTGTATTTTCATAATTACTTACAAACCTATACAATGTCATGCATTTCCATGAACTGCATTACAATTGTAGTTTGTAAAGTTGACAGAATATTTTTAAAAGATAGAACTTGAGTCCATGCAATAGTGAAGTAAATGACCAGGTAATGACAAATTTGCCTGTAAGGCCAGCTTCACACCATGGTTCTTCACTGTCAGGTTCTGTCCGGTGTTTTGCAGGAAACACCGGATAGAACCTGACAGCCCCTGACAAAACAGTACCGGAGGGCACATATGCCCTCCAATTATGTTTTCTGCCGGAATCCTCCCTGCGCTCGGCTGCCGCTGTCCAAGTGCTGAAATTTCAGCAGTGGAGCTCTCCAGGTGCTGAAATTTCAGCTGGTGGCTCTTTTAGCTGCCCTGTCCAGATGCTGAACGAGTGTGGCTTGAATTTTAAAGCCATCGCTCGTTCAGCACCCGGCATCCTGGTAGCAGTCTGATTTTTTGCCAGATTCAGGGCGATCCGGCGCCCATAGACTACCATGTTATGGGGTGCCGGATCCGGGAGGATCTGATTTTGTCTGATTTTTGCCCCGGACACAAAAAAAATGCTGCAAGCTCCGATTTTGTGTCCGGGGCAAAAAAACTAAATCGACCAGATCCAGCCGGACAGACAGCAAAACAGATGGGAAATAGCTGCCATCTGGACCCATCTGGCGCCATAGGGATATAATAGGGGCCAAATTGGATCCGAGGCTCTCCGGTTCACACCGGACAGCCCCAGATCCCGAAAATTGTGGTATGAAGCCGGCCTAAGACCCACTGCTCCAATGACTGCAGTTTGGGTCATTGTGCCTGTTTGGCCTCATTGCCCAAAGTTAGTTAGTTAGTAGTATTGAATCCAGGGAATGAATGCATATGCTTGTCATGATTTTCAGATTTATATTTTGTAAATATTTAGAAATCCATGTATAATTTCCTTTACACTTCCCAAATAATTCTTTTTAATGGTTGGTATAGCACATAAAATCCCAATATAATATATTTTTAAGTTTAGGAGTGCTATGCAAAAAAATGTGCAGTATGAATACTTTTTCAAGACCCTGTAGAGCCCAAAGATATATTATGACAAATAATAATTAAATATTATATTTTTTTATTAATTTCTCTGATTAAGGTGAATATTTTTTTACTGTACATGACTTGTTACTTTGGGGTATTAACTACCTAGGCCAGGTTGGAAGTGATCTATAATATAATCCAAAATTTTCTGCCGCGGATCTTCTTATTACAGTGTTGCCTGGTTCAGTAGCACATATCCATATGTAGTTCTGAGAAATCATGTTGCTTTACTTTTCTGGTAAGTCTTATTGACAAGACTAAGAAGTATAAAACCCGTTTCTCCCCTTGAGTCGTAAAAGCGATGCTAGAAGGGCATACTGCGCAGTAGAGATTCTGTAAAGAATGAGACAGTCGGAGACAGTAGGGAGTCCTTGTATTTTGACATCACTTCCAGGATCTTGCTGTATAAATTATATAATCTCATCAGGCCATTTACACTTCTGGGATAGTCTGTAGAAAGACAGTCAACATATTACTTAGGGTGTTATTCTTTATTTTACTGATAACCATATCTAATTAAGAAGAGATAATAGCAGGGCAACTTAAATATATATATTTTTAATGTCCTGTCTTTAAGATGCTGTTTAAGATTTAGTGTCAATTCATTACTTGAAAAATCTCTTCTTGCAGAAAAATGTTTTAACTTGAAGGAAACTATCCTTGATCTTATTCTTGAGACGCTATTGTATCTGGGGCACAGTGAGAAGCCTATTAGTTCTGATGCCTACACATAAAAAAGTGAAGAGAAAAGAAGTCTTTATTAAATTTGTGAAAGGGTTTAGAAGTCTGCACTGCAGGTGTAGGGTGTATGATTACCCTTACAGGCAGCTTGGCTCGGATAATGAGATCTATAAAGGAGGTTAGATCCTTTGTTGCACCATTTAAAGCCTACTGAGATTTTATTTAATTTAGACTTCAATGAATCAGATGTTGATATTTTATGTTTTATACAATTTCACTGTAGAAATATACAAAAAAATGGAAAAATAGAACCAATCGGAAATAAACCATTTTTTCGGTTTTATTTTACTTTTCCTATAAATGCACAGTTTGCATAATTTTCAAATAAGTTAGCAACTAGTTACTGTTTGGATGATTCAATTATCACACAAAGATACAATGAAATTCAAATGTTTAGTGCAGTGAGATGGTGCAAAGCTAGCAAAGGGCATTATGGTGGCTCAGTGGTCAGCACTACAGCCTTGCAGCACTGGGATCCTGGGTTTGAATCCCACCTAGGATGAAATTTGTAAGGAGTTTTGTCTGTTCTCTCTGTGTTTGCATGGGTTTGGTCCCACACTTCAAAGAAATACTGATATGCTCCTTAGATTATGAGCCTCAATGGAGACAGTATTGCTGATGTATGGAAAGTGCTGGGGAATGAATGGTGCTAAATTACTGAAAAAATATTATTATTGCCTTATCTTGCTACGTTCCTTAACTCAACAAGCTCAACAAAAACAATTTCTACATGTAGTCTGTACACTCTCTCTCTCTTACACATTCTTTAATTTTTTTTGCAATGGTTTTCTCCTGCGCTCTAAAAATATCAAATAGATTTAGTGACTACAAGTGACCGCAGCATTGACGTGCCTGAGATAGGAAGGTTAGATTGCAAGCTCGATTAGGTACACAAAATCTAAACTTTGGTTGTGTTCACGCAGTGCATTCTTGATGCATTTTAGTGCAGTTTTGTAACAAAACTGCATGCAAATCCTTATGCCAGCGAAGTAAATGATTCTAAATCAAATCTGCAGAATATCAATTCTTGGTGCATCTTTGCAGCATATTTTCACACCAAATACATGAAAATCACGTCACAAACATCAAAATCCACAAAAAATGTGCCAAAAACTCATTGCATCTTTTGGCGTGTTTTTTTTTTGCCAGGTGACATAGATTTGATGCAGAAATTTCTGCAATCAAATACCCAACATGCACACATAGCCTTTAACAGGTATGTTTTCCATCATTATGGGTGCCAATTGACAATATTATGGCTAGGGTCACCTTAGTAGGGTAATTGCGGTTACCGCATCCAGATCCGGATGCGGTAAGCACAATTGCCTCCAGACACATTTTGTTCACAAAATGTGTCTGGCAAACCACAATGTGGTAATCGGATTGCTCAGGACGTGTAATCCGGAGCACTCCAGTTACCATATGCTTTGTTCATCCTTGCTGCCGCAGGGATGAACAAAGGGTTAATGTTAATAATAGATGTGGGCAACATGTCTCTAGGGGGTGCCACCCTTCCTAGAGACATGCTGTCCACTCAGGTGAGGGGTTAATCTTGGCATTTATAGTATTGCCGGGTATTGTCGGCATTTACTATTTTATGAATGAACCCGGCGTCTCCTCACTGTGTAGTAGATACAATACGTAATGTATGTACTGTATGAGCCGCTAGCCTTGGTCCTGAAAGCATTAACATTAGGTCTATGGCAAGCGCATCGCCATAAAATAGTAAATGCAAACAATAGCCGGCAATACTATAAATGCCCACATTAACCCCTCACATGGCCACCTGAGTGGACAGCATGTCTCTAGAGAGGGGGGGCACCCTCTAGAGACATGTTGCCCATATCTATTGATAACATTTAACCCTTTGCGGCATGGGCTCCCATAGGAGTGCATTATAGCAAGCCTCCTGCGGTTTGCAAACCGCTGCAAAAACTGCAGCCTGCATGATTTTTACCGCTGGCTGCAATTCTGCAAGTGGTAACCGGATTGCATGTAGTGCAATCCGGTTACTATAATGGGCTCCTATTGGCTGCGGTTTCTGATCCAGTTTTGAACACTTTTACTGCTCAAAACCGCATCAGGATCCGCAGTGCCCTGCCGCAAGTGTGACCCTAGCCTATGTCAATTGTTAATTGTTTAGAAGGTCTTTTACATACTGCCCAGAAATATAATTATTTGTTCCCTGTATACACTGGCGATCAAAATTAGAGAACAACACACAATTTCCTTAAAAGAGTTGTGTCACCCCCCTGCTGTCTGGCAATCTAAATGCAGCACTGAATGCAGCATGTCTGTTGCATTCAGGTAAAGGGTCCCCCATGTGTCTGAGCTGTGTACCCCAAGATATAGTCAGGAGCCAGTTCGATTGATGGGGGCCATTCCCTCCACCTATGCTTCTCTATGCTGCTTCTGCTGTGCTAGCTCTACCCTCCTCCTCTCTGTAAGGCGGCCGTCACACGGTGCAATATCTTGAACAATATAGTTTAAGCGATCTGCTTTTTGATCGATTAAGCGATATCGTTTGTGCATCGTTACGTGCGATCAAGCGATTTTACAATGTAAAATCGCTTGATCGCTAGATCGCAGATATGAGAGCAGGACCTCATATCTAGCGACCATCGCTTGTTCAATTTGCTTCATCGTGGTGTGTGACACCAAGATGAACGATCTCCCAGCGGCTGAGCCTATGCTGGGAGATGGTATCTATGATAAACGTCGGGTTACTAAGCGCCGCACGGCACCTAGTAACCCGATGTGTACCATAGTTACCAGCGTTCTCGCTGCTCCACATTGCTGGTGAGTCTGCCTGTGTAACAGCTCACCAGCGATGTGAACGATATTGTTAGCGATAGCGCGTGCACGTGATCGCTAACAATATCGCTATCGATATTGAACCGTGTGACGGCCGCCTAACACACAGCATGCAAATCATTTGTCCTGACGTCAGATCCAGATTCCTGCTCTGCTGTCTGAACAAAGCATAAACAGCACAGCAGGAGGCAGCACAGGCAGGCAGAGGCAGAGGGAATGGCTCCCGTCAATTGAGCTGGCTCCTGCACCAGGGACTGCCCTCATGGCTTATAACAATGAGTTTTACTAAGGCTATATCTCGGGGTACACAGCACACTGACACATGGGGGACCCCTTCCCTGAATGCAGCAGACATGTTGCATTCAGTGCTGCATTTAGATTCCCATGCAGCAGGGGGGTGACAGGCCCTCTTTAATGTTAAGGTCCTTGTGTTGTCCTATGTATAAATATCCTAACATTAGTAAATTAGCAGTATTTTAAGCTTATTTTATAATTTAAATATATAATAAAGCACAGAATAAAAATTTAAATGGGTTAAATGAAAAAGAATACTGATCAATATTAGAGAAGACTCTCAGATACCTGCAAGTTATTTATGTTAATCTGGCACCTGGTGCTAGTTTCCTTAATTATCTACTAAACCCTATTTAACTGGCATCCTAACATTCCGATTTGAAGCCAAAGGATAATTGTGTGGATGATCCGCACCACCGTATGATGAAAAGGACCACTGGGATGAAGCATACAATGGTGACTTTATTAATTCTATGCGTTTTGGAGGGTTATCGCGCTCCTTCCTCAGGAAACCAAGTATAGTAGAATGGTAGAATGCGTAAAATGAATAAAGCCACCATAGTATGATTCATCTCAGTGGTCTTTTTCATCACACAGCGGTGTGGATCGTTCACACAAATATCTTTTGAGTTTGCTTGATCACCATAGTGCACGTGGATTGTGGATCCTGCAGCACCCATTACATGTGCTTTATACGAGTTGTGTATCACACAACCATTCCAGGTGAGCAGTGACATTAGTCACATCACAGCAGTGTACCATAAGGCTAGGGTCAGATTAACGGTTTTAGCCACACCCCGGGGGGTCGCGTTAAAAACATAGGATTTGGCAGCAATAACGCAGTGCTAACACCATATTAGCACCGCGTTAACGCTGCTAATGTTAACCTATGTAGACGTGGCCCCTAACACGGCTGTAACGCCGCCATCTGAGTGAAATCTTGCATTATTTCCTAATGCGAGTAAAGATGCTTTCAAGAGCGTCTTTGGTCACGTTAGGAAATAACGCGAGATTTCATTCAGATGCCGGCGTTACAGCCGCGTTAGGGGCAGCGTCTGCATAGGGTAACATTAGCAACGTAAATGTGGTGCTAACATGGCGTTAGCACCGCGTTATTACTGCCGAATCCTAAGTTTTTAGCGAGACTCCCCATGGCGCGGCTAAAATCGTTAATCTGACCCTAGCCTAAAAGAGAAGACCCTATATGCACTTCCGTCTCCCTTTTGCAGTTGTCCAACTTTCCAATTTTGCACTAACTATGCAAAAATGGTGTTCTGTTCCTAAGTGTTCTGAAAACGTCTGGCAGCAGGTTGTCCAGATGAATGCCAAAGGCTTCACCCTATCAGCCATAGCAATAGAAGTTGGTTATTCCAAGTCTTTGATTTCTAGAATATTGCATCTTTACAACATCACAAACTTTTTTAAGTCCTCCAAGAAGGCTGGTTGCGCTCAAAAGACAAATGCAAGAGAGGACAGGGATAATTCGGGAATCTCCATGGGTAATTGTTTCATTTTGCAGCTGGAATTGCTCGCCAGTTCAGCAATGAACAGGGTAAGGATCTGTCTCATCATACAATGTCACCATGTTTAAGAGCATTTAGAACAAAAGCCCACCATGCAGTGACTAAACACCTTATTAGCAGAAAGAATCAAAAGGCTAGACACACCCTTGGTGAAAAGCATGTTGTGTGGACAGAGGAGAAGTGGTCCACAGTTCATTTTAGCGATGAGAGCAAGTTTAATTTGGGGGAATACTGAACCCAAAGTGTGTAAAGACGTTAAAGGTGGTGGAGAAAATGTCATGGTTTGGGGAATGTTTTCTGCTACATGGGTTGGACTTCTCATACTGCTACAAGGCAGAGTGAATGCAAGTGTGTATCAGAACTTTCTTAAACAAAATGTGCTTCATTACTTGTGTTCAGCACTCAATTAGCCAGCATTCTTTATGCAAGACAATGCCCCCTATCACACAGCAAAACAGGTAAAACAGTTCCTTGACACCGAAAACATCAAAACAATGAAATGTCCAGCCAGAGACCTGATCTAAATCTAATGGTAAATCTCTGGAAAATCTTTGGTGGCCACAACAAAAAAAGCAGCCCAAAATCACTCCAGAGCAGTGTGAGAGACTAGTGCTGTCCTGTGGCCACAGATGTGCTGAAGTCATTCAAAGCAAAGCAATGTACTTTCCAGGTCATCCCCCCAGCTCCATCACTTTCATACCCTTCTTTTGAGGTACACTCCATTAGGCTCTTCTACCCCTCCCCCTCAGTGTAGCAGTGGTGTACCGCCCCCCAGGGTCACCCACCCAGTTCCTCGACCATTTATCTGCGTGGCTGCCGCACTTCATGTCCTCAGAATTACCAGCTCTTATTCTGGGAGACTTTAACATCCCCATAAACAGCCCCATCTCGCCATCTGCATCCCAGCTCCTATCTCTAACTACTTCTCTTGGCCTCTCACAGCTCTGAGACACACAAGGATGGTAACACCCTTGACCTGATCTTTGTCCGGCTCAGTTCAATCTTCTTCTTAGACAACTCGCCTTTTCCGCTCTCTGATCACAACATTCTCTTCTTCACACTCACAAATCTTCGCCCACCCCACCATATTCCGACCTATCACACATTCAGAAATCTACAAGCCATTAACCCTCATATACTCACAGACTCTCTCATCTCATCACTGTTTCCAATCTCCTCCTTCCCATGTCCAGAGATCTGGCAGTGAATCACTACAATGACACTCTCAGAAGCACCCTGGACCAAGTAGCACCCCTCACCCTCAGAACCTCCAAACACAGTGTTAAACAGGCCTGGCGTACATTACAAACTTGATTCCTCCAGCGATGCTCTAGGAGTTCTGAACGTCTTTGGAGAAAAACCACATACAAGAAATCTTCATTCACCTTAAATTTATGCTGAGAACTTACAACTCTGCTTTCCACCTAACCAAACAGACCTACTTCACCACCCTGGTCTCCTCACTATCCATCAACCCGAAAAAACTCTTTGACACCTTTCACTCTCTCCTCAGTCCTAAAGTGCAGGCCCCTATCACTGACCTCTGTGCTGATGATCTGGCTTCCTACCGAAAATAGAAAACATCCGTCAGGAAATCAACTCCCAACCTCAAATTGCTATTACCTCTACCTCTCCCCACACTTCCTCCGGCTCACTCTCCACTTTTGTCCCAGTGCCAGAAAAAGAAGTCTCCAGGCTCCTCTCTTCCTCCCGTCCCACCACATGCTCCGCTGACCCTATCCCCTCACACCTACTCCAGTCTCTCTGGTGTTCACCACTCACCTAACCAAAATCTTCAATCTCTCCCTCTCTTCTGGCATCTTCCCCTCCTCCTTCAAACACTTGATCATTACTTCATTATTAAAGAAAACATCTCTCAACCCATCCTGCACAAATAACAATAGACCAGTCTCCAATCTCCCTTTCATCTCTAAACTCCTGGAGTGCCTGGTCTACTCCTGCCTCACCAGTTACCTCTCCACTCACTCTCTTCTAGACCCATTACAGTCTGGTTTCCGCCCCCTACATTTTACAGAAACTGCCCTCACCAAAGTGACCAATTACTATCTGACAGCGAAACGTAATGGTGACTACTCTCTGCTTTTTCTTCTTGATCTCTCTGCAGCCTTTGACACTGTTGACCACCATCTCCTACTCTCCATGCTCCATGCTGCTCTCTATCGGCATCAAGGACAGGGGTCTCTCCTGGTATCTCTTCCTATCTATATTCTGACCTCTCTTTCAGTGTATCAATTGCTGGCTTCACTTCCTCCCCTCTTCCTCTTACTATACAGGGTCCTTCAGGGTTCAGTTCTTGGACCTCTTCTCTTCTCTCTCTACACAGTACCAATTGGACAGGCCATCAGCAGATTGGGCTTTCAGTGTCATCTTTATGCTGATGACTCACAACTATACATTTCTTCCCCTGACCTTACTCCCGCTCTAATAAAGAACACCATTGACTGTCTAACCGCAATTTCCAAAATCATGTCCCCTCTCTATCTGAAACTCAAAATTTCCAAAACTGAACTTCTTTTGCTCCTGCCCCCACTAACCTCCCTAAAACTGACATCTCTCTCTTAGTGTGTGGCACCATGATAACGACTAGGCTGCAGGCTCGCTGTCTGGGTGTTATGTTTGACTCTGATCTTTCCTTCACCCCATATATACAATCTCTCGTCCACTTTTGCCGCTTGCACCTGAAGAACATCTCTTGAATTCGCCTCTTTCTCACCTTGGAAACCATAAAATCCCTCACTGTGGCCCTTATTCACTCCTGCCTTGACTATTGTAATTCTCTTGTAATTGTCCTCCCCCGCATTAGACTCTCCGCTCTCCAGTCCATCCTTAATGCAGCAGCCAGTATCACCTATTTAGCTAACTGTTACTCAGACGCTTCTGCTCTATGCACTCATTGCACTTGCTGTCTATACACTATAGGATCCAATTCAAACTGCTTTTTCTCACCCACAAAGCTCTTCACAGTGCAGCACCACCCTACCTCTGTACCCTTATCTCTATCACCCCACTCATTCTCTTCGCTCTGGAAGTGACTTTAGACTCACTTCTGCATTAATCCAAACCTTCCACTCCCAGCTCCAAGACTTGTTCTGAGCTGCACCAATTCTCTGGAATGCTCTACCCTTCATCACTTCATCCACACCCAGCCACTAATCAACACCTGAAACCTCTTCAGCTACAGATTTATTCAGAACCACAAGTCTGATCCAGACTTTAGTCTGATCCATGTACCTTTCAAACTACATCTTTCAAAGTACATTTTCTAAGTACAATACTTAGAAATAGACTAGACATCTATGATACATTATTCCATTCATCACCATTTGTATCTGCTGTATCATCAACCTTATGATCATCATCATCATCATCATCATCTAATCGGGCTGTTTCCTCTTCCCACAGGTACGCATTGTGAACTTCCTCCCACCTACCCAGCTTTGCTAAACTCACTGCTTATATACTGTGCTTATAATGTGTGTTAGGTACGCATTGTGAACGCATTGTGAACTTCCTCCCACCTACCCAGCTTTGCTAAACTCACTGCTTATATACTGTGCTTATAATGTGTGTTAGGTACGCATTGTGAACGCATTGTGAACTTCCTCCCACCTACCCAGCTTTGCTAAACTCACTGCTTATATACTGTGCTTATAATGTGTGTTAGGTACGCATTGTGAACGCATTGTGAACTTCCTCCCACCTACCCAGCTTTGCTAAACTCACTGCTTATATACTGTGCTTATAATGTGTGTTAGGTACGCATTGTGAACGCATTGTGAACTTCCTCCCACCTACCCAGCTTTGCTAAACTCACTGCTTATATACTGTGCTTATAATGTGTGTTAGGTACGCATTGTGAACGCATTGTGAACTTCCTCCCACCTACCCAGCTTTGCTAAACTCACTGCTTATATACTGTGCTTATAATATCTATATATGTTTATATTTTCTTACCTTTTATGTCTCTGCTTTTCATCAATCCTCATGATCACTGTTGCATGACCTAGAGCTAGTTCTCCAGCCCCTTCCCCTTTTTTATTACCTCTGTCTAACCCCCCATTATCTGCTCACTTCATCCACACCCAGCCACTAATCAACACCTGAAACCTCTTCAGCTATAGATTTATTCAGAACCACAAGTCTGATCCAGACTTTAGTCTGATCCATGTACCTTTCAAAATACATCTTTCAAAGTACATTTTCTAAGTACAATACTTAGAAATAGACTAGACATCTATGATACATTATTCCATTCATCACCATTTGTATCTGCTGTATCATCAACCTTATGATCATCATCATCATCATCATCATCTAATCGGGCTGTTTCCTCTTCCCACAGGTACGCATTGTGAACTTCCTCCCACCTACCCAGCTTTGCTAAACTCACTGCTTATATACTGTGCTTATAATGTGTGTTAGGTACGCATTGTGAACGCATTGTGAACTTCCTCCCACCTACCCAGCTTTGCTAAACTCACTGCTTATATACTGTGCTTATAATGTGTGTTAGGTACGCATTGTGAACGCATTGTGAACTTCCTCCACCTACCCAGCTTTGCTAAACTCACTGCTTATATACTGTGCTTATAATGTGTGTTAGGTACGCATTGTGAACGCATTGTGAACTTCCTCCCACCTACCCAGCTTTGCTAAACTCACTGCTTATATACTGTGCTTATAATGTGTGTTAGGTACGCATTGTGAACGCATTGTGAACTTCCTCCCACCTACCCAGCTTTGCTAAACTCACTGCTTATATACTGTGCTTATAATGTGTGTTAGGTACGCATTGTGAACGCATTGTGAACTTCCTCCCACCTACCCAGCTTTGCTAAACTCACTGCTTATATACTGTGCTTATAATATCTATATATGTTTATATTTTCTTACCTTTTATGTCTCTGCTTTTCATCAATCCTCATGATCACTGTTGCATGACCTAGAGCTAGTTCTCCAGCCCCTTCCCCTTTTTTATTACCTCTGTCTAACCCCCCATTATCTGCTCACTTCATCCACACCCAGCCACTAATCAACACCTGAAACCTCTTCAGCTATAGATTTATTCAGAACCACAAGTCTGATCCAGACTTTAGTCTGATCCATGTACCTTTCAAAATACATCTTTCAAAGTACATTTTCTAAGTACAATACTTAGAAATAGACTAGAAATGGACTGGAAAAGACTGGCAGTTAAAGGAATATAAAGCCCCCACAATGTTTCCATTCTAATCTCTACCACCCTTAGTACTTCACTTCATATTAACTCCTTCAATCCCTTCCATAAATAAGGAACTAGTCATCAGTCCACCCATCTTCCCCAGCCATCTTACCTCCTCTTGACTACTATTTCTCCCCATACTGGCTGCATCACCTTGTCCTCGGCTCCACCATCCTGTCCTGGACTGCTAGATCTCGTCCCCAGCCACATCTCCCCTGGACTGTAGCTCATACCTAGATGGCATTCCACCCTGGACTGAACCCTGGATGCCTCACCTGTCCCACGGCTGCTCCATCAGCCAACCCCGCAATCAATCTTGATCTTCCTTTATTCTCTGAATCACTCCTCCCTCTCACCGACATTCCCTGCGCTGACGACATTAACATTGCCACCACCCTATACAACACCACCATAACGAACGCTCTTGACCTAGCCGCCCCCCTCACTCTCCATGCCCCACGCATTAACAGGCAACCCTGGCACACCACCTTCACTAAAAACCTGAGACGGGCGTCCAGGGTCGCCGAGAGGAGATGGAAAAAGTCACACACCCCTGAGCACTTTGCTCTGTTCAAGCAATCCATCACTGACTTCAAGACGTCACTTGCTTCCGCCAAGCAAGTGTTCTTCTCATCCCTTATAACTTCTCTGTCCTGCAACCCCAAACAGCTCTTCAAAACTTTCAACTCCTTACTTCACCCCCTGCTCCTCCCCCTTCTCCCCTCATCTCTGCTGAAGACTTTGCGACCTACTTCAAGGAGAAGATCGACAAGATCAGAAGCAGCTTCGGTCCACTATCCCCACAACTCCCCTTCCCATCTACACTGCCCTCCTCCTCCATCAGCCACTTCCCCCCCACAACTTAAGACCAACTCTCCTCCCTCCTGTCAAAATCACACCTCACCACCAGCGCCCACGACCCACTCCCATCCCACCTCATTCCGAACCACACCTCCATTTTCATCCCAGCCCTCACCCACCTCTTTAACCTTTCACTTAGCACTGGTACCTTCCCCTCGGCCTTCAAACACGCCCTAATCACGCCCATCCTAAAGAAACCCTCACTTGACCCTACCTCTGTCTCTAACTATCGCCCATATCTCTTCTCCCATTCGCCTCTAAGCTACTTGAACAGCACGTCCACTCCGAACTGTCCTCTCACCTCTCCTCGTGCTCCCACTTCGACCGCCTACAGTCCGGCTTCCGACCCCTCCATTCCACCGAAACAGCCCTGACCAAAGTCACCAACGACCTACTGACCTCCAAGAACAAACACCACTACTCCATCCTCCTCCTCCTTGACCTGTCTGCCGCCTTCGACACGGTTGACCACTCCCTTCTTGTCTGGATCCTGGAATCCCTTGGCATCACCCACCTTGCCCTCTCCTGGATCTCCCACATCGAGGCCCTCAACCACATCCCTCCGGCTCCAGCTCAAGAACATCTCACGGATCCGCTCCTTCCTCACCCACAACACCGCTAAAACACTCATCCATGCTCTTATCATCTCCCGCCTTGACTACTGCAACCTCCTTCTCAATGGCCTCCCTGCTAACTCCCTCACACCTCTCCAGTCTATCCTCAACTCTGCTGCCCGAATAATCTACCTGTCCTCACGCTACTCCCCTGTCTCCCCCCTCTGCCAAGCCCTTCACTGGCTCCCCGTCTCCAAGAGATCCCAATTCAAAACACTAACCATGGCGTACAAAGCCATACACAACCTGGCCCCACCATACATCTCCGACCTGGTCTCCCGATACCTACCCTCACGCAACCTCCGCTCCTCCCAAGGACTCCTTCTCTGCTCCCCCCCTCATCACCTCTTCGCACAACCGAGTCCAGGACTTCTCCCGGGCATCTGCCTTACTCTGGAACTCCCTGCCCGAACACGTCAGACACTCTCCTACCCTGAGTAGCTTCAAGTGTCACCTGAAGACTCACTTGTTCCGTCAAGCCTACAACCTGCCATGAGACCCAGGCGACCGCCCCATACCTGACATTCCCCCATCCTACTGTATCCTAACCCGCCCCTCTTAGACTGTGAGCCCTCGTGGACAGGGTCCCTGCCCCTCCTGTACCTGTACGTCCTGATCGCCTAGATTTAGTGTACTTGTTCTTGTCTCCCTCATCCTCATGTAAAGTGCCATGGAATCTAATGGCGCTATATAAATAAATAATAATAATAATAATAATATACTCACAACTTACATAGTTTCAGGCACATTGCACTTTAGCTTTTACATATAGAGTTTTTCAGGGCTATGCTATGTGTACGTGGGAATTGGAAACTGATATTATTCCCTGTTATCTCTCCTGGTCGTACTAGGATATCATTTGGGGAACTTTCATGAACATAAATAATTGAGTTATGCAGGTGTCTTGTAGACTTATATATTATGTAAAATATCCTCTGTGGCTCTCATCTCTGTTTCTGGTGGATCCGCTATATTTGGATGCATTATTATCGTGGTGTATTTTATCTATTGACGTATTATTTATATGTGTTATGTATATTTTAATTATGTACCAATAAATTGATAAATGTTATACCATAATTTGGGCTGATAACTCATTTGTCATATAGTTTTTTTTTTTTATCATGATACCTTGTCTAAGTCACTTAGACATCCACTCCACCAGTCTTACATGCATCACAAATAATGGTTGGTGGCCACTTATGCTGCTCCTATCTGTTCCCCATCTTGTCAAGTTGACTATTCCATCATTGTAAATATGCACCTGTACTTTGTGTCACCCACACCTCATTGTTAGATTGTAAGCTCTTATGAACAGGGCTGTCATTATTTTGCTTTAATTATTGTATTACTAGCTGGGTGCCCGATGCAGATGCATCGGGATTCTAGAAGAGCGAGTCTCTGACTCGCAATGGCCGCTTCGCGGCCAATGCTTCGCGCTGCTAAGGCGACTCGCCATGCCCGCTGCGCGGGCATAGCGAGTCGCCTTAGAACTGCTCGCAATGGCCGCTGCGCGGCCAATGCTTCGGTCGTATCCACATGACCACGCTGACTCGCAGCGCGAGCGGACTCAAAAGGGGCAAAAAACCCATTCGTGATTATATAATAGATGCTTTGTGTTGAATTTTGCATTGCATTGTACTTTCTGACAACTGTTTCTTATGATTGTTTGAATATGAACCTCTGATTTGTGAAGCATTGCTGAATATGTTGGTGGTATATAAATAAAGAATACAGTATTATAAAGCAAACGCACGTACACTTCTTACTGATTGGTGACTGTTATAACCGTCACAAAATTTAGTTTTAATCTTTCTTTGCTACAGTCATTGCTGTTCTCTAATTATAACCTTTAGTTTACACAAAATGTGATGAAGTTGATAAACTTTGATTATTTTGGAAAACACTGTTCTAGTGGCATGATGTACCCCTTACTCAAAATCTTCAAATGTTAATCAATGTGGATTAAATTCTGTCTAAAAAAATCAAGTGATCATACATTGTTTTCTAATTTTGATCACCAGTGTAGTTTGCATTTTTGTTGCTATTACATCCTGTGTGCAAGGAGACATTTGCTACTTAAAAATGATTAAATAAAGATCCAATGGGGGATCCAAGATGGCCGCCGACTAGGAAGGACGCACCCCAGGGAGCTCCACATTGCCCCACAGGATCCGTGACATCCTACCCCAGGGGAACAGAGCAGCAGCCCGGACCGGACCTGGTGGCGTCCTACAGACATCAAGGACTACAGGTGACCCGGTTCTGTAGAGCCCTGGACCCTGGAGGAGCTCCTTGAGAGGGATTTGCCTGGCCTCCCCCTCATTGCACGCGGGACTGAGCTGAGCGCGGTGCCTGGAAGCTCCCTGTCCCCCTGGTGATTGTGGCTGTGTACATCAGAGGCTCTACTGCCGACGCTGCGCCTGAGGGAGAGAGAGAGGAGCTGCGGTCAGGGAGAGACAGGCGGTCGGGGTGAGTGAGGAGCTTTCCCGCCGGCTGCCATTAATAGGAGGCCCGTGAGACGGACCCTGCTGCTGGTGGTGCTGGGAGGTGAGAAGGACTGCAGCTGTGGATGTGCAGGGAGGCTCGGGCGCCCCTGAAGTGACCTGAGACTGAGCCGGGTGACCGGCTGTGCACTGCTGTGGGAGCCTGTTACCGCGCGCCAGTCCCGTAGGCAGACAGGAGCTGCTAACAGTGACCTGGCTCGTGAGGAAATCCCCAGGACACCATAGGGAGCCGTCACCTAAGAGCGGGCCCTGCTGTACGCAGACCAGTGAAGCGGGTAAGAGGAGGCACACTCCTGCTATTGCTAACAGCCTGGGAGTTGATAACATTACTATTCCAGGACAGGAGCATCAATAAAAAGTCCCAGGCACTCAGGAGGGGGCAGGGGGAGCCTAAGTTAAATCCCGGGCCGTAATACAAACATCAGCCAGACATCAAAGTCTCTCTTCCTGCAGATATCACAGTGCTGCCCATCTGCAGATAAGCGCTGTGACCAGAGACTTGGAGACAGAGGCAGTATTTCATCTGAAAGACATTCAGAGCAGGCTCAAAACAGTAAAGACAGGTGCCCACAGAAGCACAGGGTGCTCTCCTCCCCTGCTGTCGGAACATATATAAATAATAAACAGCCACTCTAATCTCTCTACTGGCCTCCATATCTCCCCTCCAGGAGTGCTGCACCCTGGCTCCTTCTGGATCCTGATCCACAATATAACTCAGGTAGCTCTCCCTGAATTATCAAGCCCCTGGAACAGTATTAACCCCTGCTGCGCTGCTGTCAAGCTGTTCTGTCTTTCACCACCGGAGGGGGCAGGCGCTTTACTGAATGGTGCCTACTTACTGCAAAGTGACATTTTCTAAGCTGTCACAATCAATGTACATCATGTCTGCCTAGTTAACGGCATGTGGCCTAGGGGAAGCTTAATAAAGATCGATTAAAAGAACATTCCACAGAACCATAGCTAAAAATGGGGAAGACAAGCATTAAAACTCCCCGAACATCATCTAAACCGACTAATCCGGTTACCCAGGCCGATGTGGATAAATTCCTCTCAAAACAAACTGACCTCACGACTCATCCCAAATCTACCAAACGTACGTACCAGCTGTTGGCTGATGCGTCCGATTCTGACGCTGAGAGCGATTCGGAAGCAGAGATGGACCGTAAAGATAATAAGGTCACCCGCTCTTTCATAAAGCGAATATTGACGAAAGCCATAGAACCGATCAGCAAGGAGCTCGCTGAGATAAAATTAGATTTGGCTCAACAAGGTCATAGACTGGGGGCAGTGGAAAATGACCAGGCGACCACGATGAAGCAAACTAATAAATTACTGGACTGCCTAAATGCTCACGAAACTCAAATACACGCCATCCATTCCACGCTTGAGGATCACGAAAACCGTGAGCGTAGAAACAATATCCGCATAAAATACCTCCCAGAATCAATTGCGTTTGAAGCCCTGCCCTCAGCTGTGAATGAAATCTTTAATAAGCTGCTCCGAGAGGACGACCCTAAAGACATGGAGATTATTAGAGTTCACAGAACACTAAGACCCAAGCCAAACCAAAATGACCCGCCCCGTGATGTACTGTGTCGCTTCCTAGACTACAGAACAAAAGAACTCATCTTACGGAGAGCCAGGGAGGCAGAGACTATTGAATATGAGAATTCTCAACTGAAATTGTTCCAAGACATCTCTGCCATAACCCTAAAGAAGAGACGCTTGCTTAAACCTTTTACAGATATTTTGATACAAAAGGGCTATCGCTTCCGCTGGCTGTTCCCTTTCGGTATCTTCATCACAGCCGGTGAAAAGAAGCTAACGGCCAGGACATCGGGGGACATCAGGGACGTCTGCCAATCACTAAGCATTGAATTACAGTCTTACCCTGACCTGGAGGCCTTCCATGCAGCGTCTCTACAGGAACCCCTCCAAGTCACTCCTCCATGGCAAGTCACAGGAACTCCGAAATCACAGCGCCTTCGAAAAAAGATGTCCAAGACACCACCGCCAAAGGATGGAATGGAAACGACCTGATGTCTTCGCTACAGGATACGAAGGACTCTTTCTCGTCCGCTTGTTAGCTGACTCTTCTTTAACACCGTGTTCACTGATCACTCTCACACGCCATTGATTGGAATGTTGCTAATCCGATACTGGGTTCTCATACCCTTAAAACCAAACAAGCTACTCCCTTAACCCTACATTTACCTACCACCCATCCACCCAACTCCCTCCTTTATCCCCCCCCTCCACCCCCCTTCCCCCCCATTCCCCACCCCATACCACCATGACACTCGAACCCCTAAATAATGCACAGCTACCCTGTGCCTTTCTGTCTGGCGGGCTAATTGTATTACCCGCGGCCTTACTAGAATAAAGAGTGTGGTCTAGTCATTCTTACAAGAGTGACCTTTATGTTATACAAGTTATACTGCTTTCTACAGTAATGTTAGGTTATATCTTTGTTTTATAATATGTTTGACTTCTAGACCCACAGAAGTCCTGTACTCATAGATACCGTATAGATGTTCCTGCGTACCTACTACCACTTGCCCTTCTACCCACCCCTTACCCTCTACCCCTCCACCCACACCATGAAACCCATTCCTCCCCCCCCAACCCCATCTCCTTAATACCACAGCAGGTACTATCTAACTATGGTGGAAACATAGCTAATCCTCCCCATATGGACCACATCGCTGTGTCGCTGATCGTTAGACATGTCGTGCATGATTGCAATGGAAATGTTATTAATGCTTTTCTCTTTTCTGTTGTCTTTTCTCCCTACTTTTCTGCTTACTTTCCTTCCTTCCCACCTAACCACCCCCCCCGATCATGAGGATGGAGTCGAGGACCAATCGAATCAAATCCACACCTATCTGGCATCAACCCCCCATTGATGGCATCTCAACATAAGGTATTTACCTTTGCTACGCTCAATGCTAAAGGGCTTAACTCCCCCATACCGAGGAGACACACTCTAGATCTACTTAAGAAACATGCGGCAGATGTGCTGTTGATACAGGAAACTCACTTTACCCCTGAAAAACTACCTAACTTTGACCGGTCGCACTATGATACCTGGTTCCATGCCACATCACCGCAACCCCGGTCACGGGGGGTTTCGATTGCTATAAAGAAGGGAATCCCTTTCCAAACTCGAGAACATCTAATTGACACTAACGGCCGCTATATTTTCCTCAAAGGTCTACTAGCTGGTAATTTAGTTACAATTTGTTGCCTATATGCTCCCAACAAAAAACTTCTAAAATGGCTCCACTCGACTTTGAGGAAAATAGGAGATTTCCGTGAAGGCACACTGATAGTAGGGGGAGATCTTAATATTGCACTAAACCCGCTAATAGACACCACAACGAAGAAAAGTACATACTCACAAGGTGATCTTAATAAAATCAAAGTCCATCTCCGCGAGCTCCAACTGCTAGATGTATGGAGATACCTACACCCAGATGACCGCGACTATACCTTCTATTCTCACCCACACGCCTCTTACCATAGATTAGATTACTTCTTTGTCTCCAAAAACACCCTTGCTAAAGTAAGATCAACGAATATTAACCCTAACATATTCTCAGACCACTCCTTCGTAACGATGGCGCTGACACTACACAAGACCTTCCCAGTTCACAGATCGTGGCGACTCACTGAGTCGGTGCTCGACAGCCCCTCCACTCATTCTCGCATAACCAAAACATTGGAGCAGTATTTTGCTCAAAACGATAATGGTGAGGTTGCGGCGCCGATGCTCTGGGAAGCTCACAAATCTGTGGTCAGAGGAGAATTTATTTCAATCACAGCGTACATTCATAAACAGCAACAGAGACAGCTTGATCTTCTATATGAGGAAATCTCCGACCTAGAAACAAAACACAAAAAACTAATCACTCCCCCAATAATGGAGCAACTAACCCTTAAAAGGCGTCAACTTAAAGATATCCTATTCCTACAAACGGCAAAATGGTTCGCTTCATGGCGCACTAAAATGTATGTTCACGGCGACAAAGCCTCGAAACTGATGATCTCTAGAATCAAACAACGACAAACTCGCACTTCCATACATTCCATTAAAACTGCGGAGGGACGATCCACAACCAATTATAACCACATAGAAACAGCGTTTCTGCACTATTATACACAACTATATAACCTACGCCCCGAAGAAACTAAAACAGAAGAGACAACCAGAAGGCAAAAAATCAAACATTACTTATCCCGCCTAAATCTCCCGAGCTTCACCCCACAACAGCAATTGCTGCTAAACAAACCTTTTAGTTTAGAAGAACTACGGTCCACCCTGTCAAAGTGCCCACCCAACAAAGCGCCGGGACCAGATGGATTACCCTGTGCCTACTACAAGTCCTTCCCCTCGATCCTACAACCACACATGCTGAATATGTACAATTCCATATTGCAAGGTAGTCGATTCCCGGCTCAATCCTTAGAAGCAAAAATATCCCTAATATACAAAGAAGGGAAAGACCGGGAAATGTGTAGCAGCTACCGACCGATCTCCTTACTAAATGTTGATTTAAAAATTTTCGCCAGTATGATCGCTCGTCGAGTAGCTGCCTACCTTCCGGACAAAATCTCACTAAACCAAACTGGATTTGTGGGGGGAAGAGAGGGGAGGGACAACGTGCTGAAGGTACTGCACCTTACTCATTATGCCAACCGACAAAAAATTCCACTGGTCCTCCTGGGAACGGACGCTGAAAAAGCCTTTGACAGGGTGGACTGGTTATACCTAGAAGAGACGTTGCTTAGCTTCGGCATCCCGACCCAACTAGTTGCGGCGATTTTAAAAATGTACACCAGCCCAACTGCTCGCATCAGCATCAATGGCTCCCTAACAGATACCTTTTCCATACACAATGGCACGAGACAGGGGTGCCCACTATCCCCTCTATTATTTATCCTAGCAATGGAACCCCTGCTGATGGACATTCAGCTTGATAAAAAGATTCAAGGCATTACACTAGGAGGGACGCATCATAAAACAGCTGCTTTCGCAGACGATTTACTCATATTCATGACCAATCCTTCTAAAAGCTTCCCCCCCTTATTAAAAATATTTGACAATTACAGTGCCCTCACCAATTTTAAAATAAACACATCAAAATCGGAGGCCTTAGACCTGAACGTCCCACTACCAATCCTATCCAGATTAAAAACCACATATCCGTTCTCATGGCCCAAATCGCACATCACTTATCTAGGCATAAAAATTAGCAGAACTCATAAAGCTCTTTTCTCCCTCAACTACCCCCCTTTATTAGACAGAGTAACTGCCACTATGAAAACTTGGCGTGACCCTTTCTTATCCTGGATGGGTCGTAAGAATATCCTCAAAAGCCTCATCCTGCCTAAATTTACTTACCTCTTCTCTATGTTACCAATACATGTCCCTAATGCGTATTTACGCAAGGTCAACTCTCTTCTTTACGCATACATTTGGAAACATAAGAGACACCGCTTAAATCTCCGCACTCTCTCTCTTCCAAAAGTAAAAGGAGGAATGGGCGCACCAGATATTAAAATCTATTACCACGCAGCAGTCCTCTCACGCTCTGTTGATATCATACGACACACACACAACAAATTATGGATTGATATAGAAAACAAATTATCTCCACAGCCCCTCCGCCCCCTCCTACTGACGCACTGCAGAGACATATCACCTGAACGCCAACATAACCCTCTCACAAGCACACTCCTACGAATATGGACCAATATACATACCTACTTGATACCCCCATCGACTCCTCTCCTTACCCTGTTAGATATACTAATGGGAGCGAACCTAATACACAACCCCAGCAAATACCGCACCGGACTATTTGCCAGCCTAACAGCGGATCAATTATATGCAGACGGAGCACTTCTTCCGTTAACTAATCTGCACAAAATACCTGGCCTCGAATCTATTAATTTCCTCCAATATAAGACTCTACAATCCCTCCTGCACAATATCCGATTCGATACGGCACTTACCCGCAATCCCACGGCATTTGAAACGCTCTGCGCAAGACAGATTAGGCCTACTAAGATCCTTTCTACCATTTACCAAAGCATTTTGGATAGAGATGTACCCATGAAAAGAGCCTATATACATAGTTGGGAAAAAGATTTAGGATATAAGTTTACACCTCAACAGATTTCATATATCTACACCCACTCACATGGTCCGACTAAATGCATCAAGGTACAGGAGAACTCCTACAAAATTCTCTCCCGCTGGTATACTGATCCGCTGAGAACACACAAATGGAAGACACAATTCCCTACGAATTGCTGGCGTTGTGGTGATGTGAACGGGAACTACATCCACCTTTGGTGGCATTGTCCATCCCTGATCCCCTACTGGAACCAGACGACACGCCTGATCAGAGATGTGACTAAACGAAATATCAAGTTATCCCCTGAAGTCGTCCTGTTAAATCTACCCCTAGACGCTTCCCATGGTGAGTTCTCTGTGTTAATCTGTACAATATTGGCTGCAGCGAAACTTCTTTTACCAACGGTATGGAGATCCCCTCAAATCCCGACTCTTCAGTCGTTAATTGATAAAACTGACCAACTATATCTAGTAGCGAAACTAGCTGCCTCTGTGAACCACACACAAGCATCTGTTAATAACCACTGGCGAGCTTGGGTACTCTTCAAAAAGTCGCTCATAGTACCGTAATCTTGACCCCTCGCCTCATTTACTCAACAGAGATCCTCTAGGCTCCACCTCCTGACCCACCCTCCCCGCCTCTTACTTCCCCTCCAATCTATTATTCTCTTTCCTATTCTCCTACCTATCCTCTATTCCTCTCTCATTTACTATGCCATCTTCCTCTTGTGCTTAACTTTCTCTAAATAATCTGACAATAACCATATTTAAACATATGTTTGGAATTATTTAATCATTTTCCACCGATTGTCACGAGCTGAATTCTTCTTTTCTGTAATTATCTGATTATCATCTTCATATCTTGTAAAACAATAAAAAGAATTTTTGAAATGAAATGAAATAAAGATCCAATCCTCTGAAAACTGGTTAATTGCTGTCACATTTACATCGACCAATGATCTTACAAAGACCTATGTCAAACAGCATGTTTAAAGTGAACCTGTCACTTACATTAAGCCCTCAGGCTATCACTTCCTGTTCCTGCTCCTTTCTATTACTACTCTAACTATCCCTGTCTGCCCTAAATGTGACCTGTGACTGTTTAAAAAAACATTTTTATTCCTTACTCATTACTATGATAACGAACAGGGGGACTACCGTTACTAGCCCCCCTGGGCGTCCTCTCTGTGTCCCTTTGCCGCCTCCTGTAATGTTTATCACGTCCCGATGGGCGTGATATTGAAACCCAAATGCGCGCCCCCCAGCCTGGCTCGCAGATGTCTGCAGAGTGCCGGGTATGATGCAGGCCGAATTCACTCTGCACAGTACTCATGCTATGTGGATGCACTTACAGCAGCTCATCACAGGAGGCGGTGAAGGGACAGAGAGAGGATGCCCAGAGGGGCCAGTAACGGTAGCCCCCCTGTTCATTATCATAATAATGAGTGAGTAATAAAAACGTTTTATTAAACAGTAAAAGGTCACATTTAGGGCAGAGAGGGATAGTTAGAGTAGTAATAGGAAGGTGCAGAGACAGGTAGTGATAGCCTGGGGGGCTTAATGTAGATGACAGGTTCCCTTTAAATAAAGGGATCTTTTATAGATGGTTTCATAAAAATCCTTTGCAGCCGTTGTAGATTTTACAAAGTGATAATTTGTCTATATGTAATTGAAAAGCCTCTTCAGTTTCAAACAGTACACCTGTTGTAGCCACTTACATAAGTGGATAATTTTTAGATGGTTTGTGAAAAGCTATTGATTCTTTAGCAAAGAACAAACTTTTTAATACACCACAACAGGGATAATTTTTTCCTCACTCCTTTCGATAAACCTTCTTCCATTTGCATTGCTTGTGTATAAACACCAAGCAGACAATCATCTGCCCTCAATACAATAATTTTTTGAACATTTTTTAATACTTAAAGTAGCCTAAATATTCTAACACTGCCATACTGTTGTTAAATAGGCTGTTTGTTACCACCACTTACTATCACCACTTACTATCACCACTGTTTTACCGTAGTCCAATACTGAGGTAACTTGAACATTACTGAGGCTGTGATTGTATTAAAGAGCCTTAAAAGTGTTCTAATACACTCTTGGGAGACCGTATCAATTTTTTGAGGGACAATATTTGGTGTATCTAGTGAATTTAAATTTGAAGCAGTCTGCTCATCTTTAACTAGTAACTTTCTGTTCGGAATCTTATAAGAGAATTGTGTCATCGGATAACTGCTCTTCATAAACAACATTTGCATAAAATGTTGAACATTTTTGCATCAAACTGCAAACTTAAAGAAAAATCCTAGTCTACATTTATATATTGTAATGTTCTGGTGTGAAGAAGGAAGCTAGAGAAATGTATGAATGGCAAATGTCTTTCAGTGTAGTTTTAATTTATCTAACATGTTCTCCTTCTGGCCCATAATAAGTTGTACTATATAAAAAAAATGGTATTTGAAAAAGTACAAAAAATGTGAGCAGATATGTGGGATCATGGCGTCACACCATTCATGATTCCTCCTAGCAGTGTTTGTGGAAGCAGTGAGTCTTTCTCGGGTTCATAATGAGCTGTCAGTATACAGTCATATGAAAAAGTTTAGGCACCCCTCTTAATCTTACTCATTTTTTTTTTGTTTAAAATTGTTTTTTTGCAACAGCTTTTTCAGTGTGATGTATGTAATAACTGATGGACACAGTAATATTTCAGGATTGAAATGAGCTTTATTGTACTAACTGAAAATGTGAAATATGCATTATTTCAAAATTTGACAGGTGCAAAAGTATGGGCACCTCAACAGAAAAGTGACATTAATATTTAGTAGATCCACCTTTTGCAAAAATAACAGCCTCTAGTCGCTTCCTGTAGCTGTTAATGAGTTCCTGGATCCTGGATGAAGGTATTTTTGACCATTCCTCTTTACAAAACAATTCCAGTTCAGTTATGTTTGATGGTCGCCGAGCATGGACAGCCCGCTTCAAAACATCCCACATATGGTGGGGGCGTGGCCTGACTGGCAATGGCGGAGGCCGCATAACTCTGAGCTCCTGACTACCCGGGCCTAGAAACGGCAATAATCAGCATCCCGAGCCTCCTCTGACGCCCTACTCGGTGACACAAAGGACCGGATTGTCTCCCGAACCGATGGGTAAGACGAAACCGGTCACAGGACTAACACCCAGGCGGGTTTCCGACTTTTTTACAGCCCCACAGCCCCTCACGCTCTCAGACTCCAACATGGCGCCCCCCTCCCCCAGAGCGGCGCGAGCGGCCAAACGAGGTCCACAATCACAAGAAGCGGCTGGCGGGAACCGGGCTCCCGAGATCCCCCTTACACACACCAGCATGAAGGAACTGCTGGCAGAGCTCCGGGTCTCCCTCCACGCCGACATGATGCAAATGGTGGCGGAGGTGCGGGGTGAAATGGCTGAACTGGGTGCTCGCACAGATTCACTAGAAAGGAAGCTCACTGAGCTTATAACCTCTCATAATGATCTGCTGGACACTAACGAGCAGTTAGAAGAGCATATAGCAAGGATCCAGAGCAAGAACTTGGACCTTGAGGACAGATCACGTCGC